>JARGCV010000009.1:35573500-36917500 GCA_034064705.1 Bothrops alternatus
CTGGCTTTGGCGAGCAGTGGCCAAGTCCTAATCCTCGAAGCCGCGGAGCCAAAGCCCGCAGCCACTACTTCGCTTAACCAAATGAGAGGGTGTGCTTTGTGGCAGCTGCTGGTGCGGGAGCCAAAGGTTTTTCCTTCCAGCCCCTTGGGCAGCCGTCCACTGTAATGCCCTTGTCCCGGGCAAGAAGAGGGTGTCAAGCTGCGCAGAGACGTCCATTGTGGCTACAGGGCCGGGAAAGGAACAGCCGGGAAGGGGCTGAGAAGCGGCGTTTGTAGAATTGCTATTTGGGACAAAGGGACGAGATTGACCATTGGCGGCCTGCGCTGTCCCCACGCTGGACTCCGACGGGCAAACGGTGGGCAGTTTTGTCCTGTCTCCCCCTTTAAGCCTGCAGGCCGAGAGCGAGATAGGGCGGCGGGACCCAGTTCAGTGCAGAAGTTGCCTTGATTAGGATTTGAAACGGAAAAGATGCTGAAGGGCAAAGAGAAGAGGTGGGGAGGCTTTGGGAACAAACACATCTTACCTACCTATTCTGTCTCTCTTTCCAATCCTCTGACTGACCTCATACATTTCCAGAAGGATAGAAAAAGGTTTGTGCACGCACTACAACAATAGAGACCCTCTAAGGTTGAGCCTCAGCTCTACAAACGAGGAGTAAGAACTCTCACCATTCCCACACGGCCTTAAGGTCTCCATGTAGCGTTGCTCCAGTCCTGCCATTGGGAGACACAAATCGAATGAGCACAGGCAAGAACAGAGCAGCCGGTTCAGGAGGAGATGGGTAAGGCGTCTGCAGCCATTAGCCTGGATCTGATGACCGAGTTTTCTTTCAGCTCCACCAAAATGTCTGGAATGCCTATCAGTAACTCAATACTGTGAGCCACTTTGGAGTAGTGGTTAAGGCATCAGGTTAGAAACCTGGAGACTTTGCTCCTGGTTAGACATGAAGCCAGCTGGTTGATCTTACGCCAGCCGCTTTCCCTAGGCTCTAGGGAGGAGGCAACGGCAAGCCACTTCTGAAAACCTTACCAAGAAAACTGCAGGGATTTGTCCAGGCAGTCTCCAAGAAGCAGACAAGGTGGAATAAAAAAGAAAAATGAATATAGGCACTGTTCCCCCTTTTAAATTGGGAGCTAAATTACATTTGAATGAATTATGGAGATTGCACGATATATTGTACCATGTCCACTGCAGGTGATAATCTTTTTCGGTAATGGTGGTGGGCTAACCAATTTCTTAAGTATACCTATTCTTACATTTTACTCCCACTCTTCATATAAAAACCTGCTGCAGCACAACAAACACAAGCAACTGCAATGATCAAGCAGTGCAATTTAAAAGATATAGGGATAGTTGTCTATCACCTGACCTGCCATCTGTTGATTTTGCCTTCAGGTTCGTGGGCTTGATCTGCATCTGCAATGGAATGAGGCTGTACAACATACCACTACAGTCTAGTAATTTGGCGGCATATTACGATTGAATTACTCCTCTATAATACCCCCTTTCCCAAGAAAATAGAAAAGTTTTCAGGATGGAACCATGCAGCAGTTTCCACGTTGTCTTTCCGTTTGCATGGGGTAATTTCTTTTAACTACTCAAGCTGGTAATTTCCAAAAGTGTTTCATTGCAGCTCTGAATCAGTACCCATAATTCCAGTAGTCAGAGTTGAAGACACAGCTGGAGAAGTGCAGGCACGAAGAAAAAAAGGTGTAATGCTTCAAACCTAGATTAACATTTGAGTGGAGATGTTATACAACCCCACATGAAATCTGGAAATAGTAGCTGTTCCAGGTCCCTTAATTCTGAAAGATTGCATAGTTGCAACTTCTCTGAATGGATAAATAAAATAAAATAAAATATAAAATAAAATAAAATAAATATTATAAAAAAATCTCTGAAAAAATAAAGCCCAAGCAGAAGAAAGAAGAAAGTACAGGTCTACACGAACAAAGTGACCATGGAATAATTAAATAATTATTAAATTATAATTATAATTAATATTTAATAATCCCATTTGGTTGCCACTACTGGGAAAAGTGCATTACAAATTAAGTTCAACTCCACTACCATATGGATCTGGAAGGCTCCACAAATTATAAACATTTATATTAAAATGTTAAGGCAGCCCAGTTCCCTTGAGATGCATTGAATCTGTGATCCCTTTGGAGAAGATGGCCTGAAGGGAGCCCCCTTGGGATGCCAGTTAACTGTAAGTTACAAATCCTTGAGATCCTTAAATATTCAGGGAAAAGAGAAAGTTTCTTCACTGATGAGTAGCTCATTCTGTGACTAGATGGCACACAGGCAGCCAACTGTGGAATACCTATAGGGCACCAGATTTCAATGCATTAGTTTGTGTAGAAACATCTCTCGGTCCTCATTGATCTGTTATTGATTTATTGATCTGTAATAATTAGAGCATAGAATCAGATCAAAAGCCCCTCTGGCCCAGTTCTTCTTTTCCCAATCCTTATAATCTTAGCATCCTGCCATTCAGGTTCTGAAAGAGTTGCTTTTCAGAGCCCACCAGCTCTTTTTGCAGGAATGTTTTCAAGCTATATCCAGCTTCTGCTGGAGATTATAAAGCAAATATCTAGGGTAGAATCCTAGACATTGGAAGACCATGAGTTCTAATCTTGTTTTAGGCAGTCAGCTGGCTGACATGGGCCAGTCACTTTCTCTCAACCCTAGGAAGAAGGCAATATCAAACTGATTCTGAAATCTTGCCAAAAATAATGCAGGAACCTGTCCGGGCAATCATAAGAGTCAAAACTGACTCAAAAGATGCACATGCACACAATCGGTATCAGGAGCAGTAGTTTCCACAGTGGTCTCAGTGGAGATTCAAGTTCAAGTTCAGATCAAAATTCAGTTCAAAACTATAAAGCCATGAAACTCCCAGCCTCTGCTTCCTTTTGGTCACCTCTTGGAGCTGAGCAAGACAAGAGAAGAAGTAACTCTACTGCTGGCAGTTTTGCCTTCCCATTTCCACTCTCCCTTTACATCTGGCTTGACATTTTACAATTGGTCTTCAAAATATCTGGAAAAGGAGGGGCTGGAAGAGAAGGAAGATCGTTGACACAGCGAATCAATTTTGTAAAAGATAGGGCCAAGGAGTAGCAAAGTTGTAGTTAAAATTCAAAGGTCGAGGAAACACTAATCCACTGGACCATAATAGAAGACACACCCTCCAGGAAAGGAGAAAAATGCCATAGTTAGATTGTTTTTTTTTTTCATGAGCAGGAGGAAAAGCAACAGAGGCTTTAATCCCAAAGGAGAAACCCTTGTAATAGCCCGCTGAGAACTCTGATTGGCAATCAGCAAATACACGGAGTAGCCTGAACGCAAGCAGTGCAACATTTTGTAGATGCCCTCTTCTGTCCCACGTCCTAAGGAAAGCCTAGACTACCTTTACTGCCACAAGGCTGCAATGCTAAGGCCAGCTGCCTTTCAATCCAGCTCCGTGGTTTCCTTAGCAACTCATAGATAGATGCTAGAAGAAGGAGCAGCAGCAGCAACTCGGATTTTTCTGGGCATGCAAATCCATGGCACTGCGCATTGAAAGGGCAGCTCTTTCCTGATTCCATCAACCCAGACAGTGGCCATACAATATATTGTATTCTCCAGGCAGAGGATGGAAGCGGTACCTTTGGCAACATCCCCACCTATTGGCTGGTGTAGTAACTGCATCTTAAACGGCTTCACTGCTAGAGTAGATTTACTTACAGTAGTATAGAAGTTAATGGAAACATAGTATCCAGCAGATAATATTTTGTATTTTATGGTTTTTTAAGAAGCCTAGGACTATAATTATTGCAGCAGAAATAATTCTCCTGCTGCTAAATATATCAAATAATTCCAATAGAAGACGATATACGTAGGTCAGGGTTGAACTGTGGAACTGTTGGTGCTCTCAGAGCTTGGTCAGTTTACTTCCTAATATTTCATTAACCAAGTAGGTGACATCATCAGCATCATGATGATGTTACCTAGCTGAATAATCAAAAGAACTTCTGCTCTCAGAGAGCCCTAAGGACTCCACATATCAATGGTGGAGAAGGATAATATTCTTCTCAAGAGTAAATAGAATGAACACCGGTGTTTGTGTCTGTTTATGTTTATTCGCACTTATATGGTGACAACTGATACCCAGCTGGCTTCTATCTGACTACATCTTCAGATATATAGTATATAAAGAGATATTACAATCAACAACCTCAGTCCTAATGACCTATCAACATGCATCTGGGAAGGCCTTCCTGTTCCCTTATCAGCTAGCTGTTGATACCAAAACTGCCTGCTGCTCTTTCCACAACCCTTCATTCTCAGAATATCCACACTTTAGTTTCAAGATCCAGCCTAATTCCATTGCTGCATGGAATGCAGCATTCCAATACCTGAAATCAGAAAGTGGAAAAGAGAGGGGGGGTGGGGGGAAACGATCCTTATCTTCGATTTTGGGGGAAAAGCTAAAAAATATGCTGCTGGATTGGGAAGCATCCATCTCACATTTGGGCAGAGACCAGGCAGACAGGATGCCTAGGAACTTATAGCTGGGGAAATATCTAAAGATTTATTCTCATTCTTTCAAAACCAAAACAGAAAGTGGCTCAAAACTATGAACAACCAAAAAAAAAAGTTCTTGAGTGCATTTGGCGGCTGCACTCACGGGACCATCCTTTAATTTTAAAGATTCATATCCTTGTTTAGAGAGATCTCTGATAAGGAAGGAATCATTTTATCCAAGTTTTATGAGAGGGAACTCCTATCCCCATCCCTATTAATCTGTTAGATGATATTAGCAGGGAATGTGGGTAAATTGTAGATGAGATCAATCGTTTCCATTTTTCCTCCTGCCCTCATCTTTCCTAATCTGATCTGGTGTCATCCAGATTTGCTGTGAATGCAATTCCCAGATATCCCAAATTACTATAGAATCATCTTAAGATATGCAGGGACACATGAAACACCGTAAAATTAATTCCTATGAGGGTGATACCAAAGCAAAGCAGAAGCTGAGAACAAATGCAAAATTTGTTCTAACAATAGACGTTGTTACAGTAAACATGTAAATAACACTGCATGTATTCCCAAGTGGTGACATTTCCTAGGACAGTGTTTCTCAACCTTGACAATTTTAAGGCATGTGGACTTCAACTCCCAGAATTCCACAGCCAGCTGGCTGTGGAATTCTGGGAGTTGAAGTCCACATGCCTTAAAATTGTCAAGGTTGAGAAACACTGTCCTAGGACAAAACTCTCTAGCAAAGGCTAAAAGATAAGTCAGTAGAAGATAAATTAAGATGCAGCAAGGCAGTTATGCATGAACAAAAGGACACTTCGAAGAGAAAATATTTTACTTCCTACTTTGGTTCAACTTATGGCTCAGAAATGCCCCCCTACACACACCTATTGATGCATTGCTAGAATGTAAAGTTGGGATATACTCATCTGAAGCAGACAGAGAGCTATACTATACAAAGATTTATGTTGCATTTTGACAGAACTATTAACATCATACTAAAAAACACGGGCTTAACTGCATTGCTTATATTTATTGCCTCTATATAGCCCCCCCCTTGTGAAATGTCAGTTTTGAAGCCCTGAGATGAAGAAGGAAAGCTAATCACAACTCATTCCTAATAAAGACAAATGCATTATCACCATCAAAAGTTCTGTAAAGTTGAAGTTAAGATCCTTAACTTGATAGGTCACTCCATGTTAAATGTTAATAATTACAGAATTACTGTCCCTTCTATTAAATTTGTATTTCTTTGGTGGAGACAGAAAAAGGCCTTGTTACAAATACAAGCTAATGCACGCTGCATATTTTATATTGTTAATGGAGAAATATGTTCTACAAGACCACCTGTCCCTGTTGTTCAATTGCAGTTTGGTACACATTTGTGTATATGCATGCGAACAAATTATACGATGCATACATGTATTATATAACTGTTTCACAGTGTAATTTTAATATAACGCTAACAAGTCAGTTGAAGGATACCACAATTTAAAGTAGAGTGTCTCTTTTCATTATTCTCATACATATCGAATGGCAATAGTGCTGAATAGACTGTGCTAGGTGTTGAAAAGTCACAAATGCTTTATGAGTAGCATCCAACAGAGAACACTGGATCTCAATGTACATCATACAACATCCAGCATTATGAAAGTGAAGCCTATTTTTCTTCCACCTCTTCAGATGAGAAGATAAAACAATTCCTGTCATACAAATACAATGCATTCATCTTATCTCTAAGAAGGAAAAGCTTGCTGTGACTAATGAACATTGGAATATAACACCATTAGGAAAGCTGCACGTTCCCCGTCCTCTTCCATAAAGAAATGCTCAGAATCATCTAGTAAGAAAGAGACAAGGCCTAGGACAATAAAGCAGACTTTATTGGAAGTGCCAAGGGCCACAACAATCAAAGCCTTCTCAAAGAGCATGAGGTCTGAGTGAGTGCTAATAGACAACAGCTTAGCTAACACTTCTTCTGCCTCTACTAACTCTTACCTGCAATCATTTCTGAGAATGCAGGCTATCACCCCAATTTCCAATACGCTTACAGTATTTCCACCCTGGTCTTTATTTGTATCCAATACCTGGGGCATGTTTGTTAGATGATAAGCTAAAAGCAGGTGAAGTTGCTGTTTGCTGTATATTTTCCATTGAGAGAACAATGGGCTGTGCAAAATGCAGCAGCAGGCAAGAGGCGGCATCAGTATTCCAAAGTCTTGCTTGTCATCCGAATTTGGCACCAGCCAATCCGATAACGCACTTCACTTCCTGGACAACCGTTCCTCCTTTCGCTTTGTTAAGATGTATTTGAAGAACTCATACACAGACCATGCAATAGCTGTGGAGGGCATCTGGTAAATGACACGTGCCTGAACTCCACGGAAATAGGCAGTTAGCCCGCCCACGCGGTACACCGTCCTGAATGCGTGAGCCATACCTGTGATGTGCCCACTGATGTTGGTATTCAGTGCCAAGGCTTCCTGTGTATTCAGCAATGTTTTGCAAACGTCCAAAGGTGTGGTGACAGCAGCAGCAATGGCACCTGCACAGGCACCTGCCACCATGTGGGAACTAGGGTTGTACTGTCTGTGGGGGTTGAGGTGCTCCTGTAAGGATTCATATGCCATGAAATGGATAGCCTGAAAGGGGATGTTCATGGTCAGCTGAGTGGTATAGCTTCGGTAGAAAGCTCCTGCCCCTTCATTGCACCACACAGCACGCACACAGTCTGTTACTCGTTGGTATGGAGAATTGTACATCTGCATTCTTTGTTTTACCACTGGAAATGGATGGTAACCGCAATTCAGCCATAATGAAAGAGGGGAAAGAAAGAAAAAAAACTCTAATGAATAAAGAGGTATAAACAGTATGCATTCAGTGCACACACACACACACACGGACTCTTATGCTTCAGTATTCAATATAGTCCTCACATAAGTCTCAGTACTGGAATATACTATCAATCCAACTGCATAAATTAGCAGACCCAGATGACTGCTTTCTAGATTGTGAAAAATATTTAGGACCACTGGAATGAGTTTTGATTTTCCTACAAAAAAAAAAAAGGAACATTGAAGCCACATTACAATGTAATTTTCATTCACTTTTTCATGTTTATAATAGGGCAAGACCATATGGTTGAGGCAGTGGCCCCTGCTCCATGGACATCTTCCCTTCAGAGATCAGAATGGTCCCAACTCTGCTAGCCTTTTATAAGGTCCTTGAAATCTAGCTATGCTCCCAAGCCTGGAGTGCTGAATGTGCCAAGGGGCCTGTTTTCTGGCTATATCGTTAACTGGCCAATACCTTGCTCTTGTATATCTGGAATTGGATTTTTAATTTTGTTTGGCTGGTTTTACTATTTTTATTGTTTAAAAAGGTTTTTAAAATTTTTAATCATATTTTCTGAATTGTAAACTGCAGTCATTGACGATGATGAGCAGACACAGAAATTGAGCAAACAAATAATCATGACTCTTCTTTACTTCAGTCAGCACAATCCATCATTCAAATAAAATTTGTAGTATTTGTAATGATTTGTAATAATTGCTCCATCTCCCTTTCTTCTCACAAACACTGGAACACTTCTTGGTGATAATAAAAGAATAATTGTCTTCATGAAAGATGGAGCATCCAAGAATAACAGTATTACCTTCTGCTGGATTCATGGCTGCATCGTGAAGCAATGTTGCCACACAGCCTGCTGCACCTGCAAGACAAGAACTGTTAAATATGGAGAAAAGTTGAGATGAGACCCCTAAGAGTCTTAATGAGATCCCAGATTAGGCCATCAAAATATTACACATGTGAAAACAGGGGCATAAGCCATTCCTTCCAAGGCATAAGTAACTTATGCAGAAGTAAGCCTTAATTTTCAATGAGAACAGCAAAAATCATCAAGATTATGATACAATGTTTCTCCAAATTATTTCCATTTACACACTAGAAAAAAGGAGAAAACAGAATATCTTACAAACATCTTAGTTAAGATCTTTGTAACATACGAAGCAGACAAAAGCTAAGGTTATTCTACTATTAGTAAGCTGTGCTGCATTTATTCTACTATTAGTAAGCTGTGCTGCATTTATTCTACTATTAGTAAGCTGTGCATTTATTCTACTATTAGTAAGCTGTGCAGCATTTCAGTTTTCATCTTCCACAAGTATTTCAGAAAGAGCAAGAGCACAAACATAGCACCTTTCTTTCTGCTGTACTTTAAAGTTCCAAGTCCTTCCCCAGTATCCCACGGGCAGGAAGAAACATAACTCAAGAAAAGGTACAGCTACTTTACATTGCTGCAGGCAAATGCTAATTTCACACTCCTCCCTCTGCAGCATCTTTTGGATCCTGAATCTGAAGTGTTGTATAAATCTACTATTTACATCCTTCAAACAGTCCTCGACTTATGACCATTCATTGAGTGACCGTTCAAAGTTGCAACAGTGCTGAAAAGGTCTGTCCTTGCTCTCACAACCATCGCACCACCCTCATGTTCATAAAATTGCAATTCAGGCACTTGGCAACCAGCTTACTTTTACTTTTATAACTGATGTCCTACAGTCACATGATAGCTATTTATAACCTTTTTTGCTTTTTGCAGCAAAAAAATGCCTATTCAAACGAATGAGTTCACACTTATGACCTTGGTATTTGCTTAATGACTGCAGATGTGCTAACAACCATGGTGATTCACCATCATCAAAATGATCATAAAATTGGGTCTGAATCAACTTATGACTGCAACAACTTAAGATGGAAATTCTGGTCCCAACTGTGATCATAAGTCGAGGACTATCTATATTGTCTTTCTCCTAAAGAGTCAACAAGATTCAGGGGATGATGAGTTATGTCTTAGATTTTAGGAGATAGAATACCACAAACAGATGATCAGAGATTAAATCGAAGCTTCAGAAATAAGCTATTCTGAGGAAGCAGATTTGACTAAAGGAATGCAAGAGCACCTGTTACAGCAGGGGTTCTCAACCTTGGCAACTTTAAGACTTGTGGACTTCAACTCCCAGAATTCCTCAGCCAGCAAAGCTGGCTGAGGAATTCTGGGAGTTGAAGTCCACAAGTCTTAAAGTTGCCAAGGTTGAGAACCCCTGTGTTACAGCAAGCCTGGAATTCTCCCCATTCAATTAAGTTGCTAAAAAAAGAGGCATTGAGGCAAATACAAGCATATGTATCTGAAGCACATCAGTATGCATGTTTTAAAAAACAAATATATGCAGTCATTCATGTTCCATATCACTTTCTCACATAAGATACAAAAGCACATGCAAGAAACCTTATTTGCCCATTTTATTCCGTAAATCCCTACAGGCCACATATTGCTCAATGAGACATACTGCTAACATAGTTTGCTGCAAGCAGATCACAGCATTACGAAAGAATGTCCTCAATCATGAGGGTTCAGAGAGTACTAATGCCAGAACAATAAGAATAAATCTGGCATTCTCTCACTCTGAGCCCCAACCGGTACAACTAGAACCCCAGGATGGGGTTAGGAGGCAGGAAGGGATAGTACCGTTGGCCACGTGACTATTGCCCCCAGCATGGATAAGGTTGGTAAGTGTCTTTTTCAATTTTTCGTAGCAGGCGAAATACAAGGCATGGGCAGGACCAGCCCCTGTAGCTGTGATGTTCAATCCACGCATAGGTCGCCAGATCCCTTCAGTTCGCACAATCCGCCACAAAGCCTCCAGCACATTCCGGTAACGAGCAGCAGGTTCTGGTTGCAGGCTTTGCATCCTTGTCTGCCAGTGCGGGGATGGGGGGAGGGGGGAGCAGGTTAGATATGTTTAGAGATTTACTCAAATAAGTTCTCCCAGCCAAACTCTTTCCACCCACTTCCCTTTTACAAACCTTCAGCGTTTGAGTCTCTGCTTTAGTTCTGCTGTATGCTTTCTCCCTACTTACATGTGATTTTTGCAGACAATATGATTCAGTGAAAGATGTCTGGAAGTATAATAAACTTCCAAAGAATCACAAAACACCTCCCCCCCCCCTTTAACATCTCCTATACAATGGCTGAGTCCAATCTGTTTTGGACTCAACCATTGCTTGGCAAAAGCAAGGGGCTTGTTTGAGATGGAAGAAATAGATCCTACTTCTCAGTCGCTGGTGGCAGTGCTCTAATTGTCATCTCAAGTTCGGGACTCAGAATGACTGCACATTGCCACTTCCGCCGCCAACCGCAAAGGACACAATTACTTGTGGCTCCCTCTTCTTCTTGGCCTAATTCATAATAACCACCCCGAGACGTACATCCTTTTGACCTTCTGTCAAATCTCCTTAACGCTTATTTGAACAATTAGGATGGAGCCCAGCGCTTCTCCCCCAACCGGTCACTGACCAACGTCACGGAGCAGCGCGTGGCCCTGCGTGATGCTGCTCCAGCCTGAGACACCACCACCTCTCCCTGCCCCCAGCCCGTCCCGCCGCCCCTCTGAGGCACGAGCGCGGCCCGCCGCCTGTCCTCACCTTGACACAGTCCACCGGGTACATAAGGCTGTGCTCCAGCACCCCAGCCACAGCCCCTGCGAGCATGTGGGTGGAAGCGGCGGAGCCGCGGGGCAAGGCCTCGTAGTCCGGCTCCGGGCCGGTTTCCGTGTCCGTTCCTGTCCCCCCCTTCCCGCCGCCCCCCGAGGGCCACGGCCACACCCAACCCGACCCTCCCCCGCCATCCCCGCCCAGCAGCAAGAGGAGCAGGCGGCCCGGCGCCGCCGCGCCCCGCTGACCGGGCCCGGCCGCGCCGCCTGCCCCCAGCTCCATGGCGCCTCCGTCGAGTCGGTTACGGGATACCCCGCTCGGTCCTGCGGCTCCCGCTCAGTCCATCCCGCCTACTGGCACTGCGGATTGGTCGCGATCCGTATTCGCGCCGCCTTAGGCCAACGTGGATTGGTCAATTGGCAAAGGCCGGCCTTGAGCCCCGCCTATCAGAAAAAGATATTTGGCAATGCCTCTTTGACCTTTTGTTCTATCCTCACTCCATTGGACATCTTCCCGTTGAACGCGCTGTACGTCGAAAAAAGGGAATAGTCATTGGCTACCCTGCCTGTCAGGCTGGTAGACAGCCTGGTAAGAAGGGATCGCAGCTTTCTATGGCGCGTGTGGTTTGTTTGGAGAAGCTGGTTGGTTTGATTTTAAAGGTGACGTTGCCGTGGGTAGCGCATGTGTTTCGGTGGCTGGCGAGGGAGGGCCGTAGAGCGAAGGGCTCGTTGGAAACTCCGTGGCGTTGCCAGCTTCTAACATTTCGGCTTACAGAGAAACCAATCAGGTTGAACTTTTGAAAGAGTCTCCTTTAGGCCCCCGAATTGGGCAATGCTCTCGTGACGTCAGCGCGCGAAATTAGAACACCCGCCCTCAGTATTGACCCAGACCCGTGACGTTTCCGATACTGCCATTGCTTAACGGCGCTTCGGGATTGCGTCCCGGGAACCGAACGGTCCCTCCGAATTGAGAGCTGATTGGATACAAGGTCAGAAGGCGGGGCCCTGACTGCCGAACTGCTCAAAAGTAGACGTACTGGGTCCATGACGTCACCTGCATCCTAGTCCCCATTGGCTGCCTCTTCCGAGCTCGCTCGCCCTGAGGACGTGGCTGGAAAGCGAGCGGTGTGACAGGTGCTGGACGGAGGGAAAGAGCGGCAGCGGTGAGTCCCTCCTGTGGGTGCCCTGGGAGGGCGGGAGGCCCGGGCCCCTCCAGTCTGGAGGCGCAAAGTGGGCCGGTTACTTTGTGGCCATCTGGGAAGCGGGGTGTCGGGGCTCACCGGGCTCTCTCTTCCTGGCTTTCTCCTGTATAAGCACCGGGACCCTGTGGCGGAAAGGAAAGAGATATGCAATTCCCTTCTGGAGACCGTAGAGGACGCTAACAGAATCTGGACAGTGGGGTGACCATATGGCCAGGTGAGTGACGGGAATGCGAAGTCTCGCCAATAGAGCCTCTTCCAGTGTTTCTCAACCTTGACCATTTTAAGGCATGTGGACTTCAACTCCCAGAATTCCACAGCCAGCATTGCTGGCTGTGGAATTCTGGGGGTTGAAGTCCACATGCCTTAAAATGGTCAAGGTTGAGAAACACTGCGTTACCGGTACATTTCTTCCTTATGGTTGGCCTTTCCTTCTTTCCCGGTTCGAGGTCTGCATCCTCCCCAGACTGCGTGAGGATTGGGATTGAGCCTGTTTAAGAAAAACGGTGGCCTCCCAGCAGCTGCTAGGTTAGAGTGGGAAATAATGTTATGCCTGACATTTCAGGCAAAATCTGCTTCTTTTCCCATCCCCTCGGTCTTATCAACGGGCACAGCGCAGTCTGGCTAGCAGCCAGGACAGTTCAAGGATCACACTTGGTGCCAGTTCACCAGACTCTGATTCCTGTGGGTGTGGAAAGTGGGAGACAAGTTTCCTCCTGGTTAGTCAGTTTTGAAAGAGGAAGCTGGCACAGAGATAGGTTGAGACTTCCCAGAGAAAAAGCCCCGGGAAGAGGATATAATTACAAAGCTGTATCAAAACAAAATCATTGCCTGCTGGTGGGAATTCTGAAAACTGGAGAAAATTGGGCTGAGGAAGACAGAGGTAACTCATTCATTACAATTGTATGCATAGATGTAAGTCTCAATACAGCCCAAGAGGAGGAATTGCAGTGCAATAATGCACAGGATTGCAGTATAGGTAAAAGCCTTGAAGTCTTGTTCATTTATTCAAAGGATTTATATCACATATTTCAGCTGGCGGGTTTTAAGTTTTTCTAATAAGTACAAGCCTTCCCTCTCCTCTTGCTTCCAATGAAAGCAATGGTTCAGAAAAAAGAATGTTCAGGTACTAATTCTACCTATCATAAGAATGTTAATCCTCCTTCTGCCATAGCCTGATGGAATGACTCTTGGATGGCAGTTGGGGAGGGCCCAATCCCTGCTAATGACCCTCCAAGGATATCAGAAAGTAGTCCTGTTTTTGTTTTTTTTTCCTGCTTCCATCATGTGGGAGAACAGCTGCCATGAGCTCTCTGGATAGTGGGTAAAGAAGCTTCTCAGAGCTGTTGATGGTATAAAAGAACCAGTGCTGCAGACTTTAATGTTCTTATTTACCTGTGAAGCTCATGTGTTCCCAGTTATATTTTATGTTGTCTCCCAACCTTATTGGAAGATTTCCTCCTATTCCAAACTTATAGCTTTGAGCCAAATTGATTTTTTTTGTGGATATTAGAAACATCTACACCTGGCTTTTTAATACTATAGTCCAGTGTTTCTCAACCTTGGCAAGTTTAAGATAGGTGGACTTCAACTTCAAAAACTCCAGATAGCTCACTGGGGGTTGAAGTCCATGCATCTTAAACTTGACAAACATGAGAAATACTGCTATAATCATTGTACTTATAAGCAACAGTGGCTGAGACTAGACTCCAGTCTTTGAAAATTGCCTTTTCTTTTTCCAGGATCAGTTTTGCCTGCCTGTGTCCAGGATCTTGGCACTTCACTGTGCCTTCAGTGAGCCTTTGTCTCCGTCAGCGTTTCGCCCTGGTACTCCTGTTATTTGCAGTCTCTCTTCTACTGATTGTGACAATTAAAAATCTGTGGGATTGGAAAGTCGATTCCCGGGATAGGCAGTTTGAAAGGTAGGTAAGTGTAGCATTGGGTTGAAATGAGACCTGCTAAGATAAAACAAATAATGCTTTCCAGAGTGGGGGTGGGGGAAGACCTGATAGCTGCAGATAGGGGCCTAATTCCAAAAGTTGTCTGCAAGCCAAATGTTTTGATGTGTAAAACATTTTATTTATCTGTCTGATTTCTATAGCGGGCCATCTCAGCAAACAACTCTGGACGGCTCACAATTTAGAATCATACAGTACAATTAAAATATCAAAAATATTTTAAAACAATAAAAACAGTAACCATTAAAACACTAAAAAATTAAAACAATTAAAAAGGATCTGTTTCTTTTCCAGCCACTTACAGAACAGAGAAAGAATAATAAAAAAAGGGATGGTAGTGAGAGGAGTGGGAATTTGACCAGTATTCCCTTTATCCCTTTTTGTCATTGGCAAATTATCCCCAACAGATTATATCTGAGAAAATATAATTCTTGACAGAAAAAAATTCCATGTCTTTGAAGAGAACTTTTATGTTTTTAAAATCCAAATCTAATTAGATCTCAGTGTAAACCCTGTTGAGAAAAGATCTCCCTGTTCAAATTAGCTGATCATCAAAATACATTGTAAAAGGCATTTTAGAAAGAAAAAAACCCTGAGAACAATATGATAGAATAGAATAGAGCTGGAAGGGACCTTGGAGGTCTTCTAGTCCAGCCCCCTCCCCCCCCCCCCGCTTAAGCAGGAGAACCTATACCATCTCAATATTGCTCCAATGGAGCACAAATCGTCCAATAAAGAGATATAAAATATATGCCCTAAAATAAACAGTTGTTATATAGAGCATAGAAGGTACTGGATGCTTGTAATCAAATTCTGAACATATTATGTATGGACAATATAAATTCTAAATTGTAGATTTTACTTTAGATAATAGAGACTGATTTCCTGTAAAAATTATCAAGGGAAGAAAATGATCACAATTTGTGTCATATAAAATCTTTCTGCCTGATTTTTTCTAATCTTAGAGGCAGAAATATTTTAACTTTATTTTAAATGCTGATTGAAGTCTAAAACAAGTTAGAAGAGATTGTAGTGCCTTTTCCCCCCAATCTACATTCTCTTATTGAAAGAAGTTAGCATTTGTTCTCCCCCAGGTGGTGGGAAAGGAGCTGTCTGAACTGAATTCAGCTTGTATTTTCCCACTAGTAAAAGTGATCATGTTCTTAATAATGCTGCTTGGGGGGCATTATTGTATTAGTTCTTGAGTTAATAGAATATGGGAAAGAACATATTAAGTATTAAGAGCCCAAGATATGTGCTGGAAATTGTTTATGAAAGGAGAACAATTTTGTTCCTGTGTCTGGAAGCTCATAGGCTCTGGATGGAATGAAATAGGCTGAAACTGAACCTTAGCAAGGTGGCACTGGTGTTTGCTCATGATTCCATTAAATCCCAGTGTAGTCTCTCAGGGATAGCACTATCTCTAAAGGAACAGCTTGCTAATAAATGCACATAATGAAATAGGCTTTGTTAGCTACATTGTTCAGCTAGCTACAGCTAAGGATTGTTACAGCTAAGGATTCTCCAATCCCTGAATAACTAACTGTCTTTTGGGGATAACTAGAACCATTGAAAAAATCATCTATGAAAAGTCAGCTTGCTTTCTGTGCTTCAAATTTACCTATTTTCACACAATGCTAAATCACTTTTCTATTTGCAGGTATTTAGCACGATATCGCGCCTTGGAGGCAACAGACACGAAGAATCCATCTCTGAGTTACGGGGTGGTTGTTGACTGCGGGAGCAGTGGGTCCCGGGTCTTTGTGTATTATTGGCCACCACACAATGGGAATCCTCATCACTTACTTGACATCCGACAAATGCGAGATCACAGTAGTGAACCTGTGGTCAAGAAGATCAAACCAGGTTTGGAATTTTCTAATCACCTTCTGTTACAATAGGCAGACATCCATGAAAAGCAGGTGGCAGATCCCATAGTTCTCCTTGAGGTGCTGGTATAAACATCTGTACTTTGGCAAGAGATAATGTTGATGTGACCATGGCTAGTCATTTTTTATCTGTTTTTTTAATTCTAACACCTGTACAAACAATTTTTTTTTCACAAATTCTATTCAATGCAGTGTAAACATTATTCAGAGCAAGAATATTATTAGCATAGTTTGTAAATTATATATGTTAATTACACACACTAGATAAAAGTTGGATAAAAACCTCTCCTGTTTTCAAAAAATTCATCTATTTTAATTAATTTAATCCAATTTGAATTTCAACTTTAGATAATGGAATACAATTTTCCTATTATATGATATGGTCTTTTTTCTTCTCAGACAATATATTGTTTGATTATTTTTTTAAAAATAGAGATAAACTGGTGAGTGAGAGGGCATTTATTCAGTGTTAAATGATCCACATATAGCTTCCACGTCTTAAATATTTCTTGAGTAAATTGTACAGTAAATCAATATGCTTAAAACATTGCATTTTTTAAAAAATGCTATTCTTCTTAAACCCTTATAAATTACATTTCCTATTTTTTTGGTTTAGTCAAAATGTGTTTAATTTGATATTTGGAGATCCCATCCTCATTAAGATATAAATATAACAAACCTCGTTTTACTTAAGGCTTTTTTTTTTAACTAAAATTGAAAAAAAATCAACTTTATATTTCTTAATCAAATGAAAAGGAACAGAATGGAATAAAAATAGCAGTTTTGGTAGAGCAGATATATTAATACCTCTATTAATATAGGAATACCTGTAAATGGGTAAATTTTTTATCACCTGCAAAATGTATACATTTTAAAAGGGTTTGGAAATATAAAAACCTATTGTTTCCATTATTAAGGAGTGAAAAATATTTTTTTTAGATTTGTTCATACTTTAAGAGAGGGTGGTATTAAAAATACTGTTATCTAGACTTCTGTTATAAAGCCATCTGGTATCTCTAAGTTATTTGATCTAGGTCTGACTCAGGAATTCTGGGAGTTGAAGTCCATGAGTCATAAAAGAGCCGAGGTTGCCTACCCCTGATCTAGGTAAAGGAGACTAAAAAGCCAACTCTTTTCTTGAATAGGGATCGCTACACTGGCAAAAACTCCAGAGAAGGCTAATGAATATATGAAGCCACTGCTCACTTTTGCTGCTGCCTATGTACCCAAAGTCAAGCACAAAGAGACGCCGCTCTACATTATGTGTACAGCAGGCATGAGGCTGTTGCCTGACAAGTGAGTGATCAACAACTTTCTTAGATTTGATCCAGGCCTCCTTGGGGGCTTAAAAGCAGGAAGTACTGGGCTATTAGACAGGGAGTAAAAAGGGAAGATTTCTCAAAAGTGCAGAACTCTTGTATGGCAAACATTTAGTAGGGTTTTAGCTATTCCTTTTTTTTTTTTTTTACAATTTCCCAATTTTGCCCACTACAAAGCAACTCTGTTTTCTTCATTTAACTGTAGTCAGCGGAACTCCATTTCCACCACTACCCTGACCCAATTTCTTTGTGGCTCTATATTAAACCTCAAAAGGTTTGCAAATTTAGAATTGAAAATTCTTCCAATAGAAAAAGATTGGATTCTTGCTCCAAGGAGTAAAGAGATATAGGTTTTCAAATTGATGGGGCAGCCTGGTATGCTCTCTGGAAAGATAAACAGAGCAAGGTGGGTAAATGTATTAGGAGGAGATATTTCTCATTTGCTTATGGATCTTTGCAGGCAGCAGGAGGCCATCCTGGAAGACTTGGTGAGGGACTTACCCTTGGAATATGACTTCCTCTTCTCGGCATCTCAGGCAGAAGTGATTTCAGGGAAACAAGAAGGTACGGATCCGAGTTTAATTTCTTTATGTTTCAGAGTGATGCGATATAAAGGACAGACTGAAATGTATGTAGTGAAACCAGATTTGGCTGGAATTGGTGGGTGGATTTGGTCTTGGCAAATTGCTTTCTGGCCCAATGTGGACTGTTCTGTGACTTGCATTGTTTTGGGGGGTGTCTATGGGTAGTTGAGGTCAGCATCCTATTCCACCTGCTATTGATATACCTATAAGGGGGTTCCTTTTTTTTTAAAGCCTTACAGAAATGGTGTTGGAGCACCAAAGCTTCTCTGCTTCTTCAGTGGGTCTGATGTTGCATTTTGTGTTCTTTCTCTTCCAGGTGTCTATGCTTGGATAGGCATCAACTTCGTCCTAGGTAGATTTGATCATGCGGAAGGTGAGATTTATAGAAAGGTCTGTTGAAATATGGGGCCCAGAGAGTGGATGGCTGCTTTCTCATTGACACATGAAGGAGGGAATTCTATGCAGTTCTTCATTCCAAGCAGCAATAAGGAATTGATGACCTTTCTCATTGATCCTTTTCGTCTCCTCAGTAGAACAGGAACAGAAATAAAGTGAAAAAGGCATAAACTCCTT
The DNA here is from genome assembly GCA_034064705.1 of Bothrops alternatus. Classification (NCBI taxonomy): domain Eukaryota; kingdom Metazoa; phylum Chordata; class Lepidosauria; order Squamata; family Viperidae; genus Bothrops; species Bothrops alternatus. The sequence goes on from JARGCV010000009.1 coordinate 35,592,041, forward strand.
TCCCCTTTCTCTCCCCGTTTTCTTTTTTTCTGCAATTAGTAATTTATTCTCTCTCTCTTCTCTTCGCTATCTGGGCTACAGAGGAAGATGCATTAGTTTCTGTGACCCTGTCAGGTCAAGAAGAGCCCCTGGTCCGAAAAAGAACAGTTGGGATCCTCGACATGGGAGGTGCTTCCCTTCAAATAGCCTATGAGGTGCCAAGCTCAACCTTCTTTTCTTCCCCACAGCAGGTACATCACGATTAGGGAGGATTTGAAATGGGGGGGGGGCTCAACTAGGTTTAGCTTTTTACCACTTTCCTTTCCTTTCTAGGAGGAAGCTGCCAAAAGCTTTCTTGCAGACTTCAACTTGGGATGTGATGTGCAACACACAAATCATGTGTATCGGGTCTATGTTAATACTTTTTTGGGCTTTGGAGGCAACTTTGCGCGGCAACGATATGAAGAACTGGTGCTGAATCAGACAATCGTTCACAACAGGTACCCTGCCCTTGTGCTGCTGAGCCTGAAATCAGTTTCCTAGGCAATTCTTATTCATAATAAGGTTTCCCAGGGCTAGCAGTTGCACTTTCTGTTCCCCACATCAAGGAAAGCCCAAATTAGGGTTGAGGAACTACATGGGGTCAATGAAGAGAAGGTGGAAACTGCACAGAATCCAATTATATGCAAAGAAAAAGGGGCCTTTGGCATGGAGGATAATGTTTAATCAGAGGGCCCATTCTGTCTTTCTCGGTAAAGTCAAAAATTTTAAACATGACTGCCCTATATTTTCTTGTTGAACAATTCCCCCTTTTCCTGCTACGCTATTTCAAATTAGTTGTTCATCAAAATTGGAATCGGAGATCGCAGGAATGATTGAAAAGAATGTGCCCTTTTGGCATATGTTTTTCTAAGATTTCATGACTAAATCTTGCTACATTTTAAAAAGCACCCTGCAATCCATCCAGTCTTCTAAGGAAGTTTGTAGAAAAGTCTTTAATACAAAAAAATCACAATATATGGTTTATGTATAGTAATGGCATATGCCCAAAATCAGTCCCATATCGTTCTTTAAGCTGCAATTAAGGATCTGATCTTTGCTGTTTCTGTCTTAGCCAGTTAACAATGATTGACTGATTGAATGTTTCTGTACGACTGAACTTAAAATCGTGACTCCCAGTGGTTTATCATCAAAATATAAAAACCAATGAAAATCCCAACCAATCCCATTGTGCTGAAAAGCAAGGCACCTCTGAAGACAGTACTCCTATTGCTGCCACAGATGATTATGTCTCTGAAAGTCAGCCTATATGCTGTGGTTGATTGTCATAGTCTCAAGTCTTAAGTTTCAGGTACCTGTTAATTAAGATGTGTGTGTTTGTGCCTGTCTCTGTGTTTATTTATTTTAGGGAAACTCTGGGAAGCAATGAACTAGGTACTTGAATGAGGGCAAGGGAAAAGTTGGCATTTTGACTTAGTTGATGCCATGAATTGGGAATGCTGTCTTAATTTTTACAGATGTATTCATTCATTCATTCATTCATTGTAGGTTGCGCAGTGTACAGAGAGGCATGAATCCTGAAGTGCCAGTCTTAGACCCATGCCTGCCAATGGGACTAGAGGATGTTGTGGATAAACGTGGGCAGGTAATGCATGTCAGGGGTCAAGGTAATTGGAGGAGCTGTGCAGAACAACTGCGCCCCCTGTTGGCTGGAGACAACAGTAGTGGAAGTTCTTTGAGTAATTCCTATCAGGCATCTATTGATTTTACGAACAGTGAATTCTATGGGTTCTCAGAATTCTACTACTGCACTGATGACGTGCTGCGTCTAGGAGGACCTTATCAAAGCAGTGCATTCACACGTGCTGCCCAAGTGAGTATGGCTTTTGCCTTGATAATATTCGGTGTGTCTTTTATTTATTTTTTTACATTAATCTCCCTTTGCTCTACTACCTTCCAGGATTATTGTAGCCTGAGCTGGTCAGTGTTGCTACAGAGATTCCAAGACAAGCTTTACTCACCACATGCAGACCTCCACCGTGTTAAGTAAGGAGCCATTCTTGCCTCTTACAGGAGAACTGGGGGTAGAAGATGTATTGAATCCACAATCCTATTTTGCAGTGATGGGATAAGAGCCTTAGACATCACTAAGATAAGCCCCAGTTCTGCATTTTGTAAATGAAACTGTATGTTCTGTTTGCAGGTACCAATGCTTCAAGTCAGCTTGGATGCACCAGGTTCTGCATGAAGGATTCCATTTCCCCAAAGATTACTCTAGCTTGCGAACAGTGCAGTTGTTATATGACCGAGAAGTGCAATGGACATTGGGAGCCATTCTTTATAAAACCCGCTTCTTACCTCTCAGGTATTATGTTATTTCCCTGATTTTTCTCTAGGAGTCAAGCCATCTTGGGAACTCGCAACGTCAGACTTTTGGAAGACGTTTCTCCCAAAAAATTGATCTTCCAGAATTGTGGCCTTCAGACATTGCATTTTGCAACAGTCTGTGTACATGGTCATGGTCAGTCCAATGTTGTAGAATATTTTTAAGCTGAAAGTTAAGGCATTTTTTTTACATAAAATATGAAAATAGAGCCCAAACCCTGTAGAATGTGTTGATTTTTTTAAAAAAATATGAAAGATGCAATGCACTCTACACAAATCTGATTAATAAAGAGTAAAATACTAAATATTAGGGGATATTTCCCTTCCATTCATAAAATGTTTGTGGGATTTGAACTAACACAAGCCAAATCGTTAGGTATCTAGAACTTAAATTTTCTTCCTGCATTTGAAGGTTTATTTGCCTTCCATTTTTGGTAGCTGAAGTTCTGTCACTTGACTTTCAGAGCAAACCAGGATATATAAACTGATGTGCAGGTTAGGTAGAAGTGTAATCTTCTTCCACTGAATGAGTCCCTAAAGCGTTCGAGTCTCTGGGAAGGGCAGGTGATGCAATATATGGAAGTATCCAGAAAGGGAGCTTTAATACAAGAAAGATGAGTGGGAGCTATATGTCACAGTCCCTGCATCTTTGACAAAATAAAAGGCACTATAAGTAAATAGTGTCAAAATTCCCATTAATATATTGTATACTATTATTTTGGTTGATTTATATTTTGTACTTGTATTGTCTGCTGTGAGCCACCCTGAGTCTGAGAAGGGCGGCATATAAGTCAAAATAATAAATAAATAATAAATAAATATCGCACAGTAGCGGGTACAGGGTAATGTATGATTAAAGAAACTATTAAGACTCAGTTTTAAATCCCTACTTAGTTATAAAACATATGAGAAGACTTTGGGCCAGTTGCTTCCTGACCTCTCTCAAGGCTATTGTAATGATAAAATTTGGGGGGGGGGAAGATTTACATATACCACTGTAAGCATTAGGGAGAACGTGATATACAATAAATGTGTGTAACAGTACCCAATTTCTGTTCTGTTCAGGGACATCCAACGGGAGAGCTTCCATCAGTCGCACAGTTCTTGGTTCCATCTTTCCTTTGTCTACTATCTGTTCTTTGGATGTATTCTTGTGGTGACGCTTGCAATTGGGCTCTACCTCTTCCGTCTGCGCCGTATCCACCAGCCGCCATTGCAGTCAGCACCCCTTGATCTGATGTGGCTAGAAGTTGTACCACTGCCAGCCCAGGAAGAATGCTCCTGACAAAAGAATGCTATCAGGACGATCTCAGTGACTGTCCAGTGTTTCCTTATTGGCACTGGTTTTTAACAGACCAAAAGCTGTGATTCCCCTTTTTTCCCCCAGTCCAGAATACTGTAGCACTCCTCATTAGCCTCAGAGTGGCTGCTCAATAATACTCTACCCCAAGGGCCATGGCTGCCAGGGGACTTCAGATTGTTTCTGAAGTTGTTAGCTGGGGTAGGACAATCATGTTGCAGGTATTACAGGGCAAGGACCAAAGATTCGCTTCCATCCCTATTGGAGTTGGAAACAGTATCAATGCAAATGACCAAAGAAAACTATCTACTCAGGAAAAGGTGGGTGAGAGAACTTTCCATGGGAGATTTGCAGGACCAACCAGCTTTTCTGAGGGATCTTCTGCAAAGGAAAGTGAAGAGCTCATACTGGTGCTTGGCCTCTGTTTTGAAAAGAGGCTTCTTGTACCAGTGGCTGAGAGAGGACAATGTTTGAAAATGGACGATCCATTGGACAAAAAAACCCACGCTTTCAAAACAAGAAGAAAAAGAAGCTATAATTGGCTGCTACTTTCTGCCTTCTTTTTCCACTTGTGGTTTTCGAAGACCTGAATTTTGCTCATATAGAGCATGGAGATTCTGTCAGATTTCCTATTACATACATGATGAAGGTTGGCTCATTGGGGATGCTCCTTCCTTGGGCACTTCATCTATTTCTAGTATTGCAGAAAACTATTTTGAAATACAAAACCATTCAGGACAACTGTCTAAATCAACGGTGGGCTACATTTCATAATGTATTTGTTTGAATACTTGAAATCCAGTTAACTGTAGCAATAAATTACATTGAGCTACCTAATCAGAGTTTCTTGAAACCATCTTTGATGTTTCTTTTTCATAGCCCAAGGGGCTACACAAGCCATTATTCCTCATGTGCCTTTCTACCTGGTTGAAGATCTAAAGGTAAAAAATACTTTTTTAAAAAAATGTTGAAATGCTTGCGCAGAATAAACTCTTGCATTTCTACTTTTGGAAGGGAGAGTCATTTATTGGCTTCAATCTTATTTAATTTATACCCTGCCTTTATTATTCTTATAAATAACTCAAGGCAATGAAGACATATTATTCCTTTCTCCTATTTTCCCCACAATAACAACCTTCTAAAGTGATTTCAAGGGTGAGTCACCCAAAGTCACCCAGTCAGCTTTCGTGTCTAACTAAGGCAAGGCTAAATTCATAAGAGTCCTGGCTTCTACTCTAGTGCTTTAACCAGACTAAACTGGCTCTCGGTCATCTGGGTAGGTAGACTGAAATCATACTTGGCAACAAAATCTCCCAAAATTTGATTTTGGTAAAGCTGTTCTTTAAAATGATGCAAGTGATATCAGCAGTTTCATTGTAGATAAACTCTCCCAAGCCTGACAACAGGACCCCACCAACAGTAGGTCACAAACAGTACTTTTATTTTCACAATACAAGTTTATACCATATTTATATTTACAACTGGTACTTCACATGGACAACTAGAAATGTCTTGCAAATACATTCTGACAAAAGAATCTTTGTATGCAAAGATCAAGATGTGGAGAAATCTACAAATCTATGTCATTTGAAATGAAGAAAAATGCTTTCTCTTATTCAGAAGGATGTTGTAAAGCTCTTATCAACAGTGATTCAATCTCGAGGGTATAACCACTTATTGTACTGTACTACTTACATTACTGCAGTTACCAAGGGAGGGTCCTTAATAAAAACATTAAGGTGATAATATGGCAAAGTATTAGTTAAAATTGGAAGGCAGGGGATGGTCACTACAGTGGAAATGGGCTGTAAAAGATCCACCACACTTTCACAGGAAAGGACATGAGTGAAGCCTGAAAGAGAAAGATTATCAACCGTGAACTTTCCCAAAAGAGAGAGAACCTGTCCTAGAACCATAAATTGCTTCCCTTCCCTGTCTTACAGAGACAAAAAGAATAATAGTCTCTTTTATGGATTCATAAATTTTGGTTGTACCAATGCAGGCCTAGGACAAGTAGAGAGTCAAACTCGGGATCTCTTGCAAATAATAATGAAATCAATCCTTTTTTCTTTCCAGTTGTTAGTTGGTTACAAGAGGCTAGTCACTTCTATGCTTTTATGAGTATGAATAGGTTGATACATACCTATTAAATTGGTCTGTAACAGCCCAGGTCATTCCCACTGAAAGAGCACATACCAGATGGTATCATTCTTCAGCTGAGGGCCAAAGAGAGGATTGACTTGAGAAAGAATTGCTAAAAGCCAACTGCAAAAAAAAAGATAAAATTGCTGTATGACAGTCACAATTAAGAGCGAAAAAAAAAAATTAAAAGCATGATCTGTATAATTGTTTATGATGAAAGATAATTAGTAAATAATACAAGGGTGATATGAGAATCTGAATGTAAGTCAAATTATTAGGAAGTGTCAAGAGAGGAAATTAGGAAAAAACACATAAAGAAGTGAAATAGTGAAAGCAAAATAACATATAAAATGAAAGTACAGTACAAATGTTTCGTATGAAAAAGTATTAGAAAATAGAATAATCTCCCAATAGAATTAATGGGAAGAGGCCCTAAGGAAAGAAGATCTGGAAGCTATTTGGAAAAGGGTGAAAGGAATTATATTACAAAGTACCATAGAGCTGAGTTATGCTTATGAGAAATATGGGAAAAGATGCTTGGTGGAATGATGTTGAGTACTTTTCATTCCTTTATCCATTTTATTATATATAATAAGATGGATAAAGGAATGAAAAGTACTCAATAAAATTGAGTAAGGAATAAGGCAAGGACATGCAATGCTCCATGGTTGTTTGAAATACTTAAGAGAAAAAATGCCCAAGAAATGCATCTGAAAACAACAGAAGTGTATTGGTTCTAGACATAAATGTGCATGTATTTTTAAATGAATATATTGACAGCTTGTTGCCTGAGAGGCTGAATGATGTCACAAGAGCAAGATACTTGTACTTGACAAACATAAATACAGATAGTCCTCGACTAATAGCCACAACTGAGCCCAACGTTTCTGTTGCTAAGCAACACAGTTGTTAAGTGAGTTTTGCCCCATTTTATAACTTGCCACAGTTGTTAAGTGAATCATTGCAGTTCTTAAGTTAGTAACACAGTTGTTAAGTGAATCTGGCTTCTCTATTGATTTGTCAGAAGGTTGTAAAAAATGACCACATGGCCCTGGGACACTGCAACTCATAATATGAGTCAGTTGCCAAGAGTCTGAGTTTAGATCATATGACCATGAGAATGCTGCAATGGTTGTAAGTGTGAAAAATGGTCATATGTCACTCTTTTTCTGTGCCGTTGTAACTTCAAATGATCATTAAATGAACGATTGTAAGTCAAGGATTACTTATAAATGGTAACATAGCTTGAAGTTGGGAAAACAAATGAAGAAACATAACATGCAATTGCTGAGAAATGTAATAGGAAACCCATGGTCAGTTGGTAGGATGGGTGTTTGCCAACAGAAGCAAAATAAGTTTGTATAACACTCTGCTACTGCTTACTCCATTATATGGAAGTACAAACTGATGTGTCAAGACAAACATAAAAAGTAAGTTGAACAGAGTATTTAAGAAATGTGGGATAAAGTAAGATTTAAGTAATGAATGAGTAATGAATGGAAACTGAATACAAAAGTGAGTGATCAGCATGAAAGAAATGAGGTGGTTTGGTCATGCAGATAATGAATAAGGAACTGATTTATAAAACATATGAAGAAAAGCAAAAGGGTTAAACAAATGGAAAAAGCAAGAAAATTATGATTGGATGGAGTTGAGATACTAAAAGAAGAAAAGTTAATGGATAGAGAGCAATGCATGAATCAGCGTGTGGAGGTGGTAGAAGCAAATGTAGTTTGCAGCAAGGAGAGAAAAGTAGTGAGTAATATAATAATGTTGGTAAATTTACATAGAGTTTCTTTCCTTGCTTTTAATGTTTTGGTTATTACTTCTTGTGCTTTCTGCATAACTGTACATGCCAGATTAAGATACTACAAAGGTATATGATTGGGATATGAGCATGTATATATTTGATGAAACAAAAGCCTTAAATCTTATGTTAAAAAAACAATATGCTTACATGCTGGTTAGACTTCCATTTACCAATTTTTTAAACACACACAATATACTGAGGCATAAATACTCAAGGAGTTTGGGGTTACAACACATTAAGTGCTAATAAACAACCTATAATACAAACTAACGAAGCCTGACATGTTGTTTACATACAGTTGTTAGTCTTTTAACAAATCTACTTAACCACATCATGCATTCACACTGTTCCAGTGGCACTGCAGAGTAACATCATCCTACCAGCATGATAAGAATTAGCCTCTTCTAGCTCAAATTACCTTTTATTTTCCTAGTATTCAGAAAGGAGGAATTGGGATCATATTGCTATAGTATATCATCCCCAGTTACAAAAGCATATGTCTTTTTTAGAAACAGCCCGAGCTATCTTGTTCCCATTATGCATGATTTACTTACAAAAGATAGCAACAAACAGCAGTTGTCACCAGCATGGTAATAATCACTCTAAAGAAAAAAAGGGGAAACGTTAAGAGAAATATATAAGAAAATGTCAGGATAACAGTCACAAGAATTATATCCTAGCCTTCTATACACATAAAGTAATTGTACTATAAATTATTATTTTTTAATGTACCTCATGTAAATAACTTCCTGCCAACAGAATCCTACCAGATGATCTAACTAAGCCTTTTGGTAGTTATGTGATTATCTATTTACAGTTTTTTTTTTAAAAAAAACCTAGTAAAGTAAAGGAGCATGCATTAACACTTGCCCCTGTTTCCCTTTGATGAAATGAGACACCTGTTCTATTACAGAACACTGATCTGTGCTGGCACAAACGAATGCATCACTTATGTCTCTTGCCCCACCCCTGGCTGGGGATTCTGGGGTCTCAACACACCTGGAGGGTCCTGGAGGGAGCAGGCTAGCCCAATATTTCTCAACCTTGGCAGCTTGAGAATGTCTGGACTTGCTGGCTGGAGAATTTTGGAAACTGAAATGTACAAATCCTCAAAGGATGAGAAACTCTGAGCTAGATTAACAGCTCTAAAGTCTTGAACTCATCCTCAGACGCCAATAGCTTGGAACGACAGAGTGAATTGAGATTGTGTGAATGGGAAGGCGAGGAGGAGATACACGGGGAAAGAAGCCTCACCCGCGGTTGGGCCCCTTCGGCACAAGCCACGGACCAGCAAATCCCACGAGCCCCCAGAAGATGGAGAAGAGGACCATCGGCAATGCGAAACTGTGCGCCGTCATAGCAAGGCCGTTTCGGATCGACGAGAGGAGCTGTCCACTTCTGCAGAAGCAAGGCTCCGCCCCCTCCCCCTGATTCCCGTATTCATTGGTCCCTTTGACAACCTCTCCGGCTTGCTTCCGGATCAACTCCGCAGGCGTCGCGGTGATTGGCTGGCCCCTGGTCTTTCGTTGACCCTTCTTTTGAAACTTGGGATCCGCGCAAAGATTATACAATACTGCCCATCTGGCGTCTGCCAAATCGCCTCTAACGAGCCCCGAACACCTGCAGCAAAGAATAGACCAAAGGTGCCCAATCTGTGGCTTTCTCGATGAGCCGAAATATTTTATTTTTCATATCTCTACACCGCCCATCTTCCTCGAAGAGGAACTCTTTAATAGTTTCTACAGTATTTGAGTGAATGCTGCCTGATAGTAAAATATCAGCAACATTAAGTAAGGAATATATTCTTAAAGGTATTAAGTGTTATTTAGGGATTTCTGAAATAATAAGAGTCAATGTCCCATTCTGATAATTACAAGATCCATTCATAGGCTTAAGTAAAATTAATTTCCTTTGATCTTAAAAAGAGATTAATACACCCAAAATGTATATAGCTTAGTGAATATCTCAGAGAATGTTTAATAAGGATTGATTGCAAGTACCTTATTTTTGGAGATGCTATTAGAAGTTTTCAGAGAAAGTCATTTTATAAATATTGGGCAACAAAAGCTAAAATTTCAGAGGATAATATTCCTTTGAACTATATACCTAGTACATGGAATTTGATAACTGGACAACATACAGTAAATGTGTCCTTACTATAGCTATAAGTGATATTGCAGCATTGGAAAAATAAATGTATAGCTCCATTTATTCAATGGATTGAAAACCTGATTGCACTTCCCACTTACAAGTGGATTGTCTATAGATGTAGACTATATAGAAAAGTGTAATCAAATACAGAACTCATTTATACAGAATACAGGTTAAAAAAAGACAGTTGTATAAATGTATTAGAAATATATACATATTTGAATATTTTCATTGGACAAGTATGTATACAATTTTAACCGTGTATTGTTATGACATATATTGTGCATTCTTCTGTTGTATTTTTTTCACTTTTTTGTTAAAGCACTTTCCCCTTCTCTTTGACAATAAAAATAGTTTGAATGGCTTCAACATACGATCAATCAGAACAAGCATAAAACTGGCCATAGACAACAAACCATTTGACATCTTTGCATTAAACAGACCAGTTGCAGTAGAAACTAATGTGTTCCTGTCAAATTTAATAATTACCTAATAATTACAGGGGTTTGAACTCGGGCTATGACTCTGAATTTGGTATTATCCAGGAAACACAGATTGGAAGAAAATATGTGAGGAGGTTTTTTTAGATAAACTTGAGAGCCAGCTTGGTCTAGAAACCAGGGAACTGTGAGTTCTAATTCTGCCTTAGGCTTGAAAACTTGATGGATGACTTTGGATCAATCATTCTCTCTCAGCCCAACTCGGCTCACAGGGTTGTGGGAAAATAGGCGGAGGAAGGAGTATTAGGTATGTTCACAGTCTTAAATTATTTATAAAAACAAAGTCAGAATATAAGTAAATATTTTTCCAGTACCTGCTGTGGGCTTTGCATAGGACGGCACTTAAAAGGCAGACAAATCAACTATAATCACATATCACATCAAGCAATTGTTTGTTGAATAGGGATATAGTGACCAAGTTCACATATTATATTACGACATAAATCAGAAATTCACACTTTATTTTAAGACCAAGTAATCAAGGTATATGATAATTTATGAAAACTCAGCTGTTAGTGTTTACAGATGACCCGGCTAAGCTTCTGCCCACTGTAGGAATTAGAAATGTTTTCTGAATGTTTATTATTGCCAGCCCTGAGAGAGGGAAGTCAGATAAGAAACATGCACCCAGTATGCATAAGAATTAAAGCAAACAATTGTGGGGAATAATGTCTTCTTGGCAAAGCAAATTAATTGGATGGTGAATATATCACTTTGCTTTTGTTTTCTGACTGTGGACGGCACTGTCCTGCCTATATAATTCCAAATTTCACTGTTTACTATTTTTAAGGAATTTATGATTAATCTTGTGCCATTTCAAGTCATAAAACATGGCTTTCTCTTTTAACATATTAATAGGCTGCATAAGGACATGAAAAAACAGTGGATGAAAAAAGCTACGTTTACCATGTTTACTTAGAACTCATAATATATTTTAATATTTAAAAATGAACAAGATTCCACTAAAAGAAACATGAAAGCACACACTTGTATAGAATTTAGAATATAAACTGCATTTCCTCATCCTTCACATAATATAAATACTTCCAAATTTTCAAGGACATTCGGTCCATACTCCTATTCCGCATCATGTCATCTTTTATATATAGAATTTAAGATAGACACCACTGAAATTGTTTGTGGTTATATCTTCAATAAACTATTGAAGGACATGAGGAATAGCCAAAACAAGCCTTCATTTTTGCCACGGATATTGTGTCGGTAATTTTATAGCATGAAAAAGGCCAGCAAAACAGATGATGGTTTGTATTCATAATATTTTGAAGCAGTTTTCTCCACATCAATGAAGCCAAGGTAGCTTTCTATACAGTCCTCTTCTTCAATTCAGCTCCCAGGCAGAGGATCACATGGTTCATATTGTAAAGGTATTAATTCTGAGCCTTCAGTGTTTGAGCTAAGACTATTTAGGAATCCCTCTGAGTTCATGAATTAGCCACACAGCCATACTGAGCAACATCAAAGAACCTGATTGATGAGTAGCTGCTAAAGGAGTTGGGACATACAGAAGTAATGTGCTGATACCCAGGGTGACCTGCAGCGGAGAAAAAAATATCAGTGCTAAATCAGATATAACCTTAATGTATATAGCATGCTTTACAAATGTTCAGAAGATCTTTGTATCTGTTGGTCTTACCTTTGTATACTATATAAACAGTACAATACAAAACAACTTTATAATGAGGATTTAGTGATGGATTGCATGTAATAGCGTAACTTTCTGCCAGGATTTTAATGTTTACAGTTTTTAATGTATATATGTATGTATTGTGCTGTTATTGATGTTGTTTTAACTGTTGGTTGGGAGCAATCCAGAGTTTGATATAAAATAGCAGCTATTTAAATATTATAAATAAATAAATAGTTAACTAGCTTCTGTTACTAACTCTCTTATATTTTTTAACCCAAGCACAAGAAAAAGGAACAACTGCAATAGTAATCCACCCCTTGCTTCATGAAATAATGCTTATGCAGCTTCACCTTTTCTGGCAATTTCTTCCATTATGGTTTGACAAGTCTATCTGTCTGTCTGTCTACTTCTAGCTCAAAGCTACATGAAAAAAGCTGGTCTGTGTAGTGTCACAGTTGCTATTAACTATATTTAAAATCCCTGAATCAATCATGCAAAATAACTCAGTTTAAATAAGTGGACAGGCATCTAGAAGGACCGTTTATCATTTAGCTCAGAGAATACTATTTGTCTGCTAGCTGGAATTTAAATGTATACATTAATGATAAATCAATACCTGAAGATATGCTACAGTTAATAAGGAAGCAAATGCCATTCTAGTTCTACGTGGGAGGGAGATCTTCCTGGAAAGTAGATAGAGAGTTGTGATGGCTGCAACTGAGGAAATGCCCTAAAGAGAGGGGGAAAAAACTATTAAAACATCTTCCAACAGCCCCATAAAAGCCTTGGAAAGCTCCATTTTAGAAAGCAAGCAGTCCTGCTTTCATCAGCAGGCAAATGGGTAGAACAAGCCTTAGGTATACTAATACATACCTAGCAATTTTCAAGCCCTGCCTTCTTGTATACCTTATTACTAGGTCAACAGCAGTTCCTGAGATTGAGATTGTAGCCTCCACTAGGCTCTATTATTTTCATAATTTTTATATTCAAATCCTCTTAATGTGTGGGTTTCCAAAGATTATTGTAGTAAATTTGCAATAACCTTGTTTTAATGGATCATGCAAGCTACAAACTGAGCCAACATTTTTACTATTTTAGCAAAAGTGATCTTTCTGATCTTCATACCTCGAGAATTTTTTTTAAATTATAGATGGCAGGAATTGAAATTGTTATCTTAGGTATGTAAAAGCTAACACTCCATCTAAGCTGGTAGAATTCATTCCCATAACCTTAGGTATTTTGTGTATTTTTTTTAAACTAATCAGCTAAAAAAATGATTACTTCATAGCATAAAGGCAATGATGCATACCAGGATTCTGTGATCAAACTGCACTGTTGTGGGATTCTCAAATATATTCTTTGCCATTGGGGAAAAAGCAAGGAGATCATCAGGTATCCAGCGTTCTCCCATCTTAGGAAAGGAATTATATACAAGACCAGCATCCAGTCCAGCTACAAATGCTCCTACAGTTTCAGAGAACAGACACTGACATACTTGAAGGTAGATTTTCAATAAGATTAACTATATAAGATTTAAAGTTTTCAAGATGGTAAGTTTTTATCCCTGTACCATATAACATTTCCTAGCTCTCTATACTGTCCTTCAGGTGAAGGCATTTAAGAACTTTTGTGACAGAGAAAAACGTAAATCTTATCATGAACCTGATGAAGCAAGGTCTTACAATAGATGCATTTTTCTTCTCTTCCCCTATTCCCCACCTCCAAATTTAATGCACCAATAACAGAGATATTTACCTGAGAGGGCAGTGAGAAAGATGAGTCCTGAAGTCCCATAAGCAAATTTTCTTAGGCGTAATAGTTGTTGGATTTTAGGTAGCTGCCAAAACACAGGTACTATAGTATATGCTAGAATTCTTTCATATATTCTACATAAAAAGATCTTACAAAAGCAACATATTTTCTGATTATATTTCCCATCTCTGCCTCCTGACTAAGCCTGTATAGGACATATCTGCCATACTTCTTCCCTATTCCAAATACAAATGTTATCTAGGACTATGTGGTACCCAACCAATATTCAAGATACAAGCCTTTTCCAGTCCCATATTTTACATACCTTATGTTGTGGTAGCAACAAGGATAGCCCAGTCCATAAGCTGTAGCAGTAAAGAACAAGAGCAGATCCCAGATGTGCAGTTAAACGATATTGACTGACCCGAGGGATATCACGGGAATCTGGCTTTTCCTCTAATCCACTTTTGACCATATACCAGCCCAAAAGACCCTGCAAAAATAACAAAATAATTATATGGAAACAAAGTTCATTTCTTTTTCTGCTAATATATATATATATATTACATGCAGTTTCCAAACAAAGATTTACTTAATTAATCACCTCAGTTTTCACCGTTATTTTGGAAAGAAAATTCTTTCAACTTATAGCAAAAAGGTTCAGTTGGTCTAGAATGTAGGGGCACAACCACAGATGAATATATCAGTGTGTGCACATGTCCCCACTGCAACACAATCTGCACTAGTTACCACCAGGTGCAATTCAAGGTTACTACTGATAAAGCCCTTCATGTCACAGAGCCTGGTCACTTGATGGACTGCTTGTCTCTGAATTTGTATGCCCATCTGGTGAGGTTAAGCAGAGTGTACATGCTCTAGGTCAGGGGTCTCCAACCCATGGGCCACAGCCCATTACTGGCCATGGCCTATTTCAAATTGGACCGCGTGAGCTATAGACAAGTGACCCTCCCCTCACACATGAGGTTCCATTGCTGTTCTCCCAAGCTTGGGGTAGGTTGACCGTGGAGTCCCTAATGTTTGTGGGGATTGCTGCTGAGTTAGCCTTCCTTGTGTTTCCTTGATATATTTTTTGACTGTAAGCTGCCCAGAGTCATAAAGAAGCTGGACACGTTTAAAAATTGAATTTAAATAAACAGGATAAGTTCTAGCCTGATCTAATTATAGCCTGATCTCTCTCTCTCTCTCTCCTTCCTTCCTTGCATAATCATCTCTAGTGCAATTACTTCAAGCTTCTGCAAGTCTACCAGTCATTTCAGCCTTTGACTGACACATATAGCTCAGCAGATACTAGTATTTTTCATTTCCTGTCTCAGTTATTTTAAAATACCACAATCATTTATTCCTAAATTCCAATAGCTATTCCTACCTGAAAGCAGACAAGCCCACATAGGGCGAGGACATGACCTTTCAAGGATTGGCTCAAGTAGCCCTTTCTCCAGAAGTAGGCTGCTGGGAGGATATAAGCCAACCCCACAAGTCGCCCCCACATACGATGTGAGTATTCCATGTACCAGATGAATTTGAATTCTGTCAGTGTCATGTCATGGTTCAGGCTGTTGCATTGGGGATTTTGTTTTTCAAAAATAGGGGGAAAAAACAGCAACAAAGTTTAATAATTTCTCTCTAATTTTCAACTCAAATTCCCTCAAAAAAGCTGCCGAAGTCCCCCTTTCCCACCCAACCTGTCTGTTGTAGAAAGAGAACCATGCTAATACTAGAATTCCTCTTAACTGAAACTGAGTTTGAAGGAACTTAAATACAAATCATACTTACATTTTAAACTCTGGAAATTGCTGATACTTTAGGAATTCTGTCTCCCATTCCTCCCGTGTTTGAGGAGGCTTCATCTCCCGCACTAAGTGCCAGTCAACCATTGAAAGCCCAGATTCTGTCAACCTTAGAAAGAGAACAAAGAAACTATTTATCAGGGGAGAAGGTCCTCTCATGTTAAAATATGATAGATGTGCCTATCTAGAAAAGCAGAGTTAGAACATAACAAGACTATTTAAAAATTGATTCAGAGGCATAGATAGATACAAAGCAGATGGGGGAATTTACACATAAATCTAATAGCGATTAAAAAATTCTTAAGATATGCATATGCAGTAAAAATAATGTACATATTCCATAGGTTTTCCAAGGGAAAAAGAAACAAGATTATCTTAAACACTCTTGGGGATTGATATAAACAGTCATATAAAAATGTAATATATTTAGTTTGCACTTTTAAATGACATGCTCAGCTCAAACACTAAGACACAGAACTCCTACCTCAATAATCAAAGACATAAAAAGAATGACACAAGTACTCAAAGGCAATGTATTTTTTTTAACATGCACTAAAAAACACTTAGCATATCCAGCAAAGCTACCGTATAAGGAAGTTGAAAAAAGATATTTTGTTGGATGTAAAAAGTTCCATTGAATGGAATGCATATATTGTGAGAAAAAGATGGGGGGGGGAGTGTTTGAGAATGAGAAAGTAACTTGCCTCACCTAGTTATGCCACCGAGCACCACAGCTCCAGCCACAGTACCACTGCAGATTATGAGCCAACGTCCTATTGTTCGGTCTGTCACAGCATTGGGTACAGGTGGTACTGCTACTCTGGAATGTGAAGCTGCTTCTGAAACTGCACTGTGTTGTGCCCGTTTCTGCAGGAGCTGCCACCACCTGAAACATTGCTAAAGACAAAGAAGGTGGTAAGACACATTAACTATTCAAGCAACCCTTTGTATAAGTACTTGGTACACTACAATATTAAGTATTTTTACTACTGGACTGGACTGAAGAGATAACTGTTAAGAAAAAAAAAGAACCACAACCATTGGAAAGATGCACTTTATAGTAAAAAAATGTTTTTGGTATTTCATTTTCTTTCTTCTGTTCAATTATGTCTGATTTTGGAAGACGGGCTGGATAGACTCACTGCAGTTTCCTTGGCAAGGTTTTTCCCAAGTGCCATTTCCTCCTTCCTAGGAGAGATTGATTAATGGCCTGCCCAAGGTCACCCAGCTGACTTTGTGCCCAAGGTGGGAGTAGAACTCATAGTCTCCTAGTTTCTAGCCTAACCAATACACAAAAGTGGTTTTCAATATATTACTTAAGGCAGTGTTTCTCAACCTCGGCAGCTTGAAGATGTGTGGCCTTTGACTCCCAGAATTCTCCAGCCAGCTACTGTATGCTGGCTGGAGAATTCTGGAAGTGGAATTCACACATTTTCAAGCTGTCAAGACTGAGAAACACTGACTTAAGGTGTACTTAATGGAGAAGATATTGTGCTTTTAAAAAGCACAAGAAAAAAACACATTCACAAGAATTCTAATAGAAAAAAAGATACGTTAGAATATCAACTGATTTGACCAAGAAGCTTAGTACAACTTTTTATATTTTTATGGTAGAAGTCAGTTGGGCAGATTTCACACAAACAGTAACATCCAAAGCAAATAATGATGGCAAATTAGCAACACATGTACAATAATGTCATCATGCAACTGTAAAACGTATACCATTGTATCCCAATATATGATCAAGTATGTAAGCCAAGGCATTTGTATAATGAATTTTTCCCTCAGGAGATGACCACATTCATAAGTACCTCAAGGAGAAAAGAAGCTGATAGTAAGGAACTACCATCTCTATCAGCTTATTCTGGATTCTTATCCTTTGAGCTTGTTTCTTGCAGATGCTTTATTATGAGACACCGGTGAGGTTGCCTTGTAATTAAACTCAGAGAACAACAAAACCCAGCAATTCAATCATGAGTTATATATTTAGTACAGGTAGCCCTCAACTTAGAACTGCAACTGGGATCAGAATTTATGTTGCTAAGCAAGGTGAATGTTAAGTGAGTTGCACCCAATTTTATAACCTTTCTTTGCCTTGGTTGTTAAGTGAATCATTGCAGTTAATTGAATCATATGATTATTAAGTGAATCTGGTTACCCCCGTTGACTGTTGGAAGCCAGTTGGAAAGGTTGCAAATCGTGATCATGTGATCCCAGGATGCTGCAATATAAGTACATATTGGTTGAGAAGCATACGAATTTTGATCATGTGATTGTACGGATGCTGCAACAGTTGTAAGTGTGAGGACCGATCATAATTCACTTTTTGCAGGGCTGGTATCATTTTTAACAGTTGCTAAATGAATGGTTGTAAGTCAAAGATTATTTATATTCTTTATTATCTGCCTCTCAGCTGGCTGGCCAAGCCCTTACATTATACTTTAAGGCAGATCAGCAAAACTATCACAAATGAAGGCGAATATACGTGTCCCAGGACAATGTTGCAGGATCCAATCTGGATTGGCCACTAGGACCAGAGGTTTAGTCTTCTGAGCTTTCGGACTCATGCTGAAGCCCATCCTCAGGAAACTGCTCTCTAGCCGAGATAATTTCCTGAGGACTGGGGCTCCAGCACAAGTCTGAAAGCTTAGAGATAACTTTCCTGAGGATGGGGACTCCAATACAAGTCCGAAAGCTCGGAAGAAAAAACCCTCTGGTCCTGGTAACTGACCCAGATTGGATCCTACAAACCATCTATTTTTGGAGATGTTGATGTTAACCAAGTTATCACAGCCATTCATTATAGGAATTAGAATGTGTTAAGAACTGGTAACCTTCCGCCCCCCCCCCCATTCCTACTCCATTTCAGTTCCATTTTGGACTTTTTTGGACCAAAAATTAAGATCAGGTTTTGTCTTCTTTTTGCTATCTAATAAGCTGTTTTTAGTGCTGAAAAGCAGAAAGTAAACGCTTTAAATAAACAAGGAAATTTTTACATTTTGGTTTGCTGAATTAAAATCTTTCCGCTTTTTTTTACATTAAAAACCTAATGATGCAGAAAGTGCAGATTCCATTTTAAAGGATGTGTTAGAGTAAATTGACTTTTTTTCTGGGAAACAGCAGTACATGAACTGTGACAGCATGCAATCCTTGATTTGGTTGATATACTAGCCAATACATCACCAATTATCACAGAAACGTGATCCAAAGTCCCTTAATACATTATTAGTTTTACTAGAGCTACCATATCTGGGTGTAAGCCTCTGTATTACCATGAAATTGCAGGAGAGAATAAAAAAATTAGCTTTATTATTTATTTATTTATTTATTTATTTATTTAATTAAATTTTTATGCCGCTCCTCTCCAAGGACTCGGAGCGGCTAACAACATAAACAAAAACAACATCTCAGCATTTCAAAAATCTAAAACCAAATCTAAAAAGCATTTAAAAGACCCCCAAAAACATTTAATATTTGTCCGGGTCTTTGCAGCCCAGATGTGATAGCCCTAGCTTTATAGAGATCAGGAAGTCATATTCTAATATGGAATTACCTGGCCAGAATTATTTCCTTCACGAGCTGCCAGCAAAAATCGAGTACCTCCTAGTACTGCCCGTAAGAGCATCGCTTCGAGTTACCGCACGGAAATAGCTTGCCTCTAACCGGAAATAAGGCAACCGGAAACGAAGTGCAGTAAGTTCCGTGGTATCACGTGACAGAACGCTTCCTCGCGTTCAAGGTCAACACAGGTGAGAGCGTGGGGGCGTGGCCTTCTTCCTTTCCCAGCAGTCCCGTCAACCTTAAAGCCACCTCCGGCGGAGCTCCCGCGTGACTGACGTAGCATGAGGAAATGGGACCGGAAACGGGGCCCGGTGCGAGGGTGCGAGGGTGAGTGGGTAGAGGCAAAACTAAGAATGGAGGCCGGAAGAAATCATGAGTATTGGGAAGGCGGAGTTAAACACATACCCTGAAGTCCGCACGCGCACCCCCTCCTTTAGAATAGCTTTGAAAGAAACTAATAGTGCAGTGGGGAGTTTTCGCTGATGCCCCGCTTCTGCCTGGGCTTGGCTCGCTGCACTTAGTTTCAAGAAAACTAAACGGAAAAGGCGCCGCAGATAAGGGGGCTGATGATTTTTTTTTTTAGAATAATCCTTTGTTAAGTCTTAATAATCTTAATAATAGTCTTAATAATCCTTTAAGACTAAGTTCAGTGAATTCAGTGGTTTTTGATCCCAGGTACGACGTAACTGAACAAGTTCCGCTGGGTTTGGGGTTTACATGTATGGGATTGCACTGCCATTTGAAATTATCCTTAGATGTGGAGGAGTATAATATAGAGGAGATTAGGGTAACTCTTCTTGGCATACTTTAGAATGATCTTCGAAGTTGGTGTGCATTGGCACACAGAAATCCGCATCAGGACGTGTGCTGTGGGATCAGAGTTGCAAAGTGATTGGAGTTAGGGGCTTCTTCCCCCATCATGGCTCTAGTGAAACCATCTTCCCAAATCTGCTACTTTCATTGAGAAAACACAGATAGTAAAGACTTTCATTATTGTTCTGCAGAATAAATAAATTGGTCTCCAGTTTCCCATTCTGTTAAAATTATACAGTTACAGTAGGGTTATATAAAATTATATTTAGTTCAGGCTAGGTGTTTGCCCTTATAGCTTCTAATTATTTTTTATTTTGTTCTACAACTATTAGTACATTTCAGAGATTTTTACCTTTTCCATAATGTAAGGCATCATATTTACGTAAAACAGTATAAGCAATTAACAATACAATGTCAGTATTAGTGCAGTTAACTGGCACTATACATTTCAGATGAGCATGGGATCCTAGTGTTCTAAGATTAAGAACAATTGTAAAGCATGATTACTATGCATAAGTATGTCTCACTAGGCTATTGAATACTTTATAATTGAAATATTTGTTTTGGACTAAGAACATAACAGTCTATACAAGAAGTTAGAGATATTAGAGAAGTTAGTTACCAACTCGTGGGTATTTTGCTTATAGTTAAAAAGTTGATCATAGACAATGCAAAATAATCAAAATCTTGATGTTGGTGCATCACTTATTAGCAGTCGCAGGTCAGTCTTTATGTATCTAAAATCTTTCTGCATCAGCATACGATGCTATTTTTTATCATTTATGGATGCCAGATCTTTCCTCAACTTTGAAATTCCTGTAAAGCAGCCAAAATACTTTTAAATTATCTGAAAAAAAGTGAGAGGGAAACCAAATCAGCTTTGCTCATTGTATTATATTAGAATATTTTTACATGGAGAAAAAAATTGAATCTTTAATAAGCATGCTCTTCATGCCCTTATCTTAATTTTCTTTTTTTGTGCTTTAGGAAAATATTCAGCATTACCTTTAATTACCTTTATTTTATGTAATGCACGAGTGCTGAGATATTTTCTTTCAGAAGTTTATATTCATTCTGCCTTTAAAAGTAATATGGAAGTGGTTGAAGATAGAGTCTTTTATTAAAGTTTTAGCTTTTCAGTAATAATTCCGGGTATGTTGTTCATACAGTGCTGCTTATAATAACAGAACAGAATTTAACTATTAAATGGAAATCTAGTAATCTTCTGAGTTCTGAGTTCAGATAGAAGAAACTGAGTGAGAGCTACAGTTTTAGATATATTTTTCACCTTTTTCATAAATAGTCTCACCCTTTTCTCAAGGGCAGAATCCAGTTGCCCCGTAACTTCTGCTTTGTGTTTCTCTTCAAGGAATGGCCAATGGTTTTCTCATGGAAGTATGTGTTGATTCAGTGGAATCTGCCATTAATGCTGAAAGAGGAGGTAATTCCATAAAATAGAAGCTGAAGACACTGGGACACCTACCTCTGAGGGAAATAGGCTAAATGAATTGCAAAAAGCATTATGAAGCCATTTTAAAAATCCTTTTGGAGGGAAGAGCAAGATGTGTAATGTTATAAAGTATAAACCTATGTATTCCTTTTAATATCTTCAGTTCTTTTGTGTGCTCTGACGCAGGCAAGACACCAATTTATGTGAATAGAAAATTTATATACTGTTGTTTTAGAGCT
The DNA here is from genome assembly GCA_034064705.1 of Bothrops alternatus. Lineage (NCBI taxonomy): Eukaryota > Metazoa > Chordata > Lepidosauria > Squamata > Viperidae > Bothrops > Bothrops alternatus. Next base: position 35,613,579 of record JARGCV010000009.1, read on the forward strand.
TTTGTGTTGTTCTACTTTAATCCCACAGCAAATCAAGTGGAATGCATATTCACTTTTTGAAATCACACATTACTACCTAGAAGTCCAAATAAGGACATTAAATAAGGCCTTTCCTTGTAAATGATCTTTCAGGAATGCCCAGAAACATTTCTATCTGTTAATAGCAAAAAATGGATTGTTCCTAACATCTGCTTTCAAACAGTATATCTGTACCTTTTGCAGGTGCTGGTCGCCTTGAATTATGTGCCAATCTGATGGAGGGAGGAATTACACCAAGTATTGGTGAGTTGACAAGCTGAATCCAGCCTCTCAACATTTACAGTGATGAGAATCGAACACTACTATAAAATGTTGTAAACTAGTCCTTGGTCTACAGCTCTCCAACTCTCAGATAAAAAGGAAGAGATTATTTTTCTATTCGAAACTGGAATGTTATGGCATTAGCCATGTTTTGCTTTTTAGAAGCAGGTTAAGACTTTTTCATTTTTGTTCGTATGCACTTATTCAGCATCCCTTTTATTTCCCAACCTCTTCAGGAAAAGGTCAGAACTTTCTCTTTTTTCTTTTGGATTGTTGCTGCAGGAAGCAGAACTGAGGAGCTAGTTCTTTTGGGTTGGCATCATTATCTTTTGTTATAGAGTAGTTTACTGTCTTGTCACATTCATGCCCTGCCCCAGCTTTTAACTGAAACTGCCTTACCTCTTTTATTACTTATAGGTCTTTTGCAAGTAGTAAAGCAATGCACAAGAATCCCCATATTTGTGATGATCCGACCCCGTGGTGGGGATTTCCTCTACTCTGACCGGGAAATAGAAGTGATGAAAGCTGACATCCAACTTGCCAAGCAGTATGGAGCGGATGGGCTGGTATTTGGAACTTTGACTGAGGATGGCTATGTGGACACGGAGCTCTGCACGGCACTGCTTGGTTAGAGTCTTGCTTTCCTTAGGATTTGTTCGATTTCTGTGACCATAACTAGTACATCCAAATCTCAGATAGAAAACCCCCCAATGGTTTCTTATAGGTAGATGTTATGACCCCCATACCTTATTGCTTGGGGGGAAGCAGGCTTATTCTTCCAAGCTGAGATGGATATATCACTGGGGTATGATTATAGGAAAGTTACAATAATATATTTAATAGCTTCCCATTCATCTAGGGGTATCCTGTATTATTACAATGAGTCCATTTTCAGTTCTTTCTCATACAAGATGAATTATTCAATTGGGTTTTTTTAATCCAAGATCTCATTTTCAGAGAAAAAGAAATACTGTATATTTCCCAATCACTCATAACCCTCAAGGACTTTTCAGCTGGCAGCTTTCAGCATCTTTAAAGAAGTCTGTTCATTTAATTTAATTTTATGTTCATAATTTCCAAACAGTTCTGCATCAGAATGGATTCTGCAAATTTATACAGAAAGTTCAAAGCGACAGATATAATCTATATAGTGCATAGTACAAATAAAAATAAATATAATTTAGCTATAAATCTGAAAGGGTATGAAGCAAAGGCAAAGCAATTAGTTACAATGTATGGACAAATAAAATTATTTTGATCCGACGCTGAAAATATAGTCATATAGGCAGAAGAAGAACATCATGGCTTCAAAATCTAAGGGACTGGTTTAGACAAAACTCAGCAGCACTTTTTCAGGCGGCTGCTGATAAAAACATGATTGCCAACATGATTGCCAACGTCTGATAACAGATATGGCAGAAGGAGAAGAAGAAGAAAAAAAGAAGAAAGAAGAAGAAGAAGAAGCTAATATATATTATTATATAAAAGTAAAAAGTTGAGTTTTTTCTACTGCACTAAAAGGGGTCAAATGCTTTTCTTTTTCTTTCCCCCCTTAACCTACACTTTTCTCTCTTCCCCTTTTCCTCCCTTAATTTCCCCTTATGTTCATTTTTATTTGTACTTTATATTTTATATTTTGATAAATTAATAAAATATTTGAAATGAAAATACGTCATATAGTAAAATAATATAGCAGTTCTTTAGGGGAAATATCACAAAATTGGACTGATACAAAGAAAAAGCCTTTGTGTTAAAAAAATTAGTGTATCTACTGTAAAAGACCATCCTTACTCAAAGCATTAAAACATGTTCATTTAATTCTGTGAATGACTTCTTGTCTAAGGAGAAGAGTAGAATTATTTATTTATATATCAAATTTAGAGATTGGCCCTCTCACTCATGGATGCTTCTTTGATTCTAAGATTGCTTTTCTGTAGGTACATGAATATAATAGTTGTAAAGGATTTCATATACAAAAGGTATGTGAAAAGATGCTTTAAAAAGATGTCTTCGTAGACAAGATTAGATTGTAGAAATAGTCTCAAGGTAACATGGCTGAATTATTATACAAAATGCCTTTTTATGAAAAGTCTTTTGTAAGAAAAAGACATGTTTTCACCTCAGCATAAGAATATTACTGATTAGAAGTCTTTCCTTTGCAGCTGCTTCTCGCCCCTTGCCAGTCACCTTCCACAGAGGTAAGTTTTATAGCTTATAAATAGAATTGGAAAAATGCAGGCCCAGTCACTGTGACATGCCAGCTGCAGTTTGTGAGAATGTGGTCTGAGGTGTTGCTGCTTCCTCCTAGAGATTTCAGCCTTGCTTTGAGTTCCAGATTCATGATTAATATCCTGCTTTTTATTTATTTATTACAAATATGTTTATGTTGTCTGAATGGTTAGACTTTTCTTATTAGCAGATTTTTTTTATACTTACCTGTTCCAATGCAGCTTTTTTTCTTTTGAACATTAAAAAAAATAAAACATTTAAGGAATAAAATAAATAAGTCCATAAAATAAAAATGGGAAATAAAATATCAATAAAAAACCCAGAAAATTTATGTTTTTCTTAACATTTAAAATTAATTATCTCATTAAATAATTGAATATATAAAACGACATACTAAGAAATAATTGAAAATCACCGCAAAACTCTCTACATTAATTATATATTTATTTTTGCAGTTATGAGCAAAGTTATGTATCATCTTTTAAATGCCAATGTCATGTATTGACATCATGCTGCTCAGGAATGTTAGCCATTTGATTATCCATAACAAACAGCTAACATAGTAATAAAATTTAAAATTTAGGAGAGCAGGCCCACCTCTGTCTTTTGAATCTTATAAAATATTTTATTTTACTCTAGGTTTTTTCCCTTTCCAAATACATTTGTTAAGTGTTGTTTACTAATCATGTATTTCTTATTCTAGAACTAAGATTGATACTATTTGAAATTAGAAACTTATCTGAGAGAATATTTTATCAATTGTAATTAGTCTTAACCAGGAGAGTTTTAATTCCCCTGCAGCTTTTGACATGGTCTGTGATCCTGTAGCAGCCATGGAAACACTGATATCCATAGGTTTTGAACGGGTGCTAACTAGTGGTTGTGACAGCTCTGCCCTGGAGGGGCTGCCCTTGATAAAGCGGCTGATAGAACAGGTGAGCTTTCATTTCTCCCATTTTGTAATTCCGCTGATAATTTATCCTTTTCCCCCCTGATAATTCAGAACAGAGAAAATGCCATCCAGCTCTCAGTCTGATATCTGAGGATTCTATGTGAGTTATATTTTCTGTTACAAATAAGGTTACTAATCTTTTTTTTTCTTTATAGGCAAAGGACAGGATCATTATTGTACCAGGTAAGTTTGTTATGAGTGCCATTAGCTGATACAGGGTAAAGTTCAAAAATATATTGATAAGACTATATTAGTTTTTGGATGAGAGTCTACTGGACTTCATTTCTATCCCCCTCTAATGTTTGGTAGGTATGATGTAATGAATATTTCAAGCATTAAGTATCACTATTCTACTCTATCTGTCCCATCAAGAAAAACAGCTATTGGTCCTTGAGGAGGAATACTGTCCAGCAGATTTATTTGCTGAAGAGATGCAAGTTCACTATCCATTGACATTAAAAGCTAAAGTGTTTTTGAGAAATAATCTGATTCAGAGCAGATATTCCCTCTAATATCTAGAGAAAATTGACTTTGTTTGTGAATGCTTAACTTCTCATTTGTGACTCAGAGATGGATTATCTCCAACAGGGGGAGGCATAACAGAGAGAAACCTACAAAGAATTTTAGAGGGCTCTGGTGCTTCTGAGTTTCACTGCTCAGCTCGCTCAGCCAAGAACTCAGGCATGAAGTTCAGGTACTAGAGCAAGATCTTCCCTGCCTTAATCTTGTTTATACTACTTAGTGTAATTTTACAGTTTGTAAACTGAATAATAGCATTGGTTGCATTACAATAAAATTCATCTGTAATTCCTCACTTCTTAACTGTTGCAAGGAAGTGTCTATTGAAGCAGTCATTGGCATTTCAGTATTTCAGTAAAGTGGCAACAGATTGTGTTCTGTTACATGTATATTGATCAAGTGAAAATAGGTTTGAAGTTGTTCTTTTTCTTATTTTTTTTCTGGGTTCATGTGGTCTCTGAGATACGACCATAATGAAGATCTCCCCCTTATGGTTATACATTGTGATTGCAGTTGAGGATCTCACTTAATTAAACCTCAAACCTGCTCCCCCAGTGCAGTCGTTAAATGAACATGCAGGTCATTAAATAGAGCACCTGGTGCCTCAGGGATTGTTAAGGCAGCCAAACAGTGGTTTGTCCTACAACCGCCATCTTGTTCTACCCCCAAACAGGGAACGGGCCCAAGTGCTGCAGGGTTCCAGTAGAGTGGGATGGGGGGGGGGGAAAGTGAGGCAGGGGGATGCTTACATTACATTGGTACTGAATTACAGATAATACACAACCTGTGATCAGTTGAAAGGGCAAAAGGGGGTCATATGTAGCTTTGGAGTGAATATTGTAACTTCAAACAGCTGTTAAATAACTGTATCCCAAGGACTACTTGTACACTTTTTAGATAGCATTTAATGACTTGTTGCTTTTCTTATAGGAACTCCAGTGTTAAGATGGGAACCTCCCTCTCCACACCTGAGCATTCTAGCATGGTGGCAGATGTGACTAAAGTGAGGACCCTGAATGCCATTGCAAAGAACGTCCTGTAGAATAAGAAGAGGCTATGGGACAGGATGACCTGCTATCCTCTGACTTCCCTATTCCTTAACTATAGACATTTCAGTAGTGTTTGGACCAGTCCAATGAAGATGCTGGTGTGTGTTTTTCTCCTCTTCCCATTTCCTAGTCTTCATTCAAGGAGTCTTCATTAAGTAGTGTGACATCATTTGTCTATGAGGAGCAAACTCTAGGGAGGCATGACACTAGCTAAAGAGGCATTCATCACTAGGTGAAACTCCTTTAGACTTTTACTTTTCAAATAAATGCTGAAGCTGATTTTCATCATTGTAGCCCTTCTTCATGCCATGTGTTTTGTCCAGCCTGGGTATTCCAGGCAGGCAAGAGAAGTGAGTGTCTTATACTTCCCTTCTTAGTTCACTTTGATGAAAATTCAGATCTCTGTTTCTGTAAACCACATGACTGAAATGGAATTTAGCAGCGGATGAGAGGTAATTCTTTTCATTTACAGAATGGATGGCTAAAGGAGCAAGAACAGTTTGGAAAAAAGTGCAATGCCTTGTAACTGATTCCAGGTTGTGACAATTTAAAGGGCTTAGATCAGAGGTCCCCAACCTTTTGGGCACCAGGGACCGGTTATGTGCAGAGAAGTTTTTCCATGGACCAGAGGGGACGTGGTTTTGTGTGTTGCCTGCATCTGGCAGATGGGGCTTTGCTTGTTTGTGTGGCCCGGTTGCTTGCATGCCTGGTATCGGTCCATGGACTGGAGGTTGGGGACCCCTGGCTTAGATGTTTCCACAAACTGGATCCTTTCACATAGGACAAGAAAGAAAAGGTTGATAGGTGTTTTAATTATGTCCCATCCTTTGGGAAGTATAGCAAAAGATCAGTAAGGCAAGAGCTAGCAGTGTAACCTTTGCCATATCCAAACTCATAGATACATTGATTTCATCTGTTACGAATGATGAAGAAATTAGTAGGAGTCAGTATTCGAATACGACTCTGGGAAGAGTGCAAACTTTTTTTTTATAAAGTTTGCCTCCATTTTTCCTTGAATTGTTAGTTACCAGGGTAAACCTTCCAATAGCTATACAAGTAGTCCCTGAGTTATGATGGTAATTGGGACTGGGATTGCTGTCACTAAGCGATGCATTCATAAAGTGTGATGTCTTGTGACCACATCGCTTTGCAGCAGCAACCCAGGCAAACCTAGTTGTCATAACCCCAAAACATGGAGACCATTATGTGGAAAGTGGAGGGAATCCAAGATAAGGAGCATAAGGATCCCTTAGGGGGAGGGGAAGGCCCTGGGTAGGCTGTAGGCGAGTTGGGGGAGGGCTGCTGCAGTGCAGTGTGAGCTCAGGGAGGCTGGGGAAAGAGGACGTGGAGTGCAGGTATGCATGTGTGCAAGTGTAGAGAGGCCTAGGGAAGGGGAGCAATGGTTACATGTGTGTGTCTGTGTGAATACAAGGAAGCCAGGAAATGAGGGTGCTGGTGAGTGCGTGCCTGTGTGAGTGCAGGGAGGCTGAGGACAAAGGGCATTGGTGAGTTCATATGTGTGTTTGAGTGCAGGGAGCTGGGGAACAAGGGCATTGGAAAGAGAGAGAAAAGGGGGAAGAAGGTTGCAGTGCATGTGAATGAAGAAAGGCTGGGTGAGGGGGAGAATTACCCAAGCGGCTTGGGTCCTTCTCTGCTGGCTTCCCCATTCACCTGCTTGTTGGCTGAGAAGATCTACCATAAGATCTTCGTAAGTGCAAACTGGTTTCCAAGCACCCAAATTTTGTTCATGTGACCATGGGGAGCTGCAACGGCCAGAACTTCAAGTTGTAAGTCTCTTTGTTCAGTACAATACTCATAATTTTGAACGTCCTCTGAACTAATGGTCATAATTCAAGAGCTATCTGAATTGTCTACATAGTATAAAAATATTTTAAAAAATTAAAAGTTATTCGAAGTGGTTCGTGAACTAAAAAATGAAATGTCCAAGAGAACAAAAATAGCTTTTCTTGCTTCTGTAAAGATCACAACATATGGCAAGCAAGGAACTCTAGGAGGAACATCCCATAAGTGAGGACTTATCATTGAGCACTTACCACTTTCCTGTTGCCACTAGGTCTGACTCATTTAGCTAGGGAAACTGAAAGAGGGTTTGATACAATGATTGCATCAGGTTGGTAATATAGGAGATGGTCCTGTCAAATAACCTGGTCTCAAGTCCTGTTGAACTTTTAAATAGGACAAGACATTTTCTTTTATTTTGAAGGTTTATTGATGTTAGTCCACTGGCTTCATATGCACATCCCATTAATATAATTTGATCAGTTGGGTTTAGAAATGAAGTGTCAGCTTGGGCAGATGCTAATGTCATAGCGTAATGTATAAAACACATCGTACACATAGTATGTGGAAGTATTAATGTTGTGCAAGACGAATATGTGGAGCAAAACAAAGTCAGAAAAGTTCAAAAAATAATTGCGTTTTCATTTAACTAAGGTTGCAAGAGTTCAGGAGACTTTGAGCCAAATGTCATAGCGTAATGTATAAAACACATCGTACAAATAGTATGTGGAAGTATTAATGTTGTGCAAGACGAATATGTGGAGCAAAACCAAGTCAGAAAAGTTCAAAAAATAATTGCGTTTTCATTTAACTAAGGTTGCAAGAGTTCAGGAGACTTTGAGCCAAATGTTATATTGTGCAAGTCACTGCACTGTAAAAAGATGATGATAGACGGTTTGCTGCATAAAATTAACTCTTTCCCTTCCCTTCAAACATAGAGGAACATGGGGAAAAGAACAATGGCTTTGCATTCTTAGAAAATTCTCAAAGGAATTATAACATGCCAGTAACTGATTATATCTTGCCCTCAAACCGAATGCCAGTCGGTAGTGTAGACATTTTTCAAAAATACGTTGATATTTATTTAACTAATTAACCAAGGGATATAAATTCCCCATCCTGTGGGCACCTAACACTTTCCTTAGAATTAAATCATCATTTGCTCTGGGTTTAGTTATTTTATATGAAAGAAAAACCTTTTCACTATGTTTAGTTTTTTCAACGGTTTCTGAAGTTATTCGAAATTGGTGTCACCATTGTTGGCTAGAAATAAATTGAGGAAGAAAGTAAGTAGAGAAAGAGTGAATTTAGTGTAGTGTTAATGTGCCAAGACAAATCAATGCCAAAACCATTAATTTGTATCTCCCAAGTCTTAGGAAAAAGCCAGCCAGCTCTTTTCCATAGTTCCTGAGTTTGATTATAGGGTTAAAGATTAATGGCATTTTATCAGGTTCCTAATACTGTTTTGCTGAACACTTGGGACTTTTGCCCTGGCTCCCTGAGTTAGACAGAATAGTTTGGCAGCAGCTGGAGGAGAGAACATTGGCCATGGCAACAGAAGCTTTGGAACATTATTGTGGCTCTGTTTTCTGGGTAAGTGGCAACTTCTCTCAGAGTTATTTGCTCATCTGTTAGTCAGGATTACACTGAATGTAATTGTCATGAATTCTAAGAAGACGTTTGATAATGGCAAAGCAATTTAATTTGTGTTTTGGGTTAGTTACTCGTGTGCATAAGATTGCAAGTGAGGCATTAACAAACTCACTGTATTTCCATTTTGAAACATTGACCTTACTGGTGTTAATTTACAGTGTCTTATTGGTGGGAGCTTCAGAACTTAGTTACAGGAAAATGTTTACATTGTTTTCAATGCACATTGTAACAATCATTTATAAGTACGTTCATTCTAAAGAAGAGAAATTCTTTAGACTTTTATTAAAATTAAAATTCTTTTTTATTTCACAAAAGAAGAAAAAATGGATGATCTATGTGAGCAGTAATACAGATTGGATGGTTGACTGATTCCACCAAAAAAACCAGCAACCCACTCTTGTAAAGAAAGAATGTCAGAAAAGCAAGTTTTGCTTAACTTTGTCCAAAATGTGCTAGTTTCCTAAATAGTTTTTGAATGGGGTGGTGTTTACATATGTTCCTTTCCTTTTAAATTCTGAAGTGATACAGCACATGATTGTTATGTAAGCTGCTCTGACTTACTTTTGTGACTGAGGTAGTATACATAAATGAATGAATAATTCTGATTGTCTCATGTAAATCCTAGTTTCATGACTTTTGGGAAGAGAACACCTCTTCTGTATTTTGTAATCGCCCCGATTTATAGTTCAATTTTACAAGCCCAGACTAAGTAACAAAAAAATCTTTTCAGATTTACCGCACTGGGAGTGGCATAAAACTGCCCCAGTATTTTTTAAGACAGAGCTAGGTATACAGTTAGTCCTTGATTTACAACCACAATTGAGCCCAAAATTTTCATTGCTAAGGAAGACAGTTGTTAAGTGAGTTTCCCCCATTTTACAACTTTTCATGCCTGAGTGATTAAGTGAATCACTGCAGTAGTTAAGTTAGTGACACGTTAAGTGAACCTGGCTTCACCTTGTTTGTCAGAAGGTCACAAAAGGTGATCACATGACCCCCGGACACTGCAACCACCATATATCTCAGATGTCAAGCAGTTATCTGAATTTTGATCATGTGACCATGGGAATGTTGCAATGGTCGTAAGTGTGAAAAACAGTCATAAGTCACTTTTTCCTGTGCTGTTGTAACTTAAAATGGTCACTGTAGTGTACGTCAAAATGTCCATCGCTCATGGACATTTCGATTCAAGGTGTTTGCACCGTTGATGCCATATAATCTGGCCTAATCAGTAGAGCCAAATTATGATCAACCGTAATGAAGGAGAATGGACATTTGTTTGCTCGTCTGATAACCTGAACTGGATCCTGGAAGGAGCTCTAAGAACAATGCTGATCTGATAACTTTGACAACTTTGCCCCAACCTCTTACCTTCATCTTAGACAAGAAAGCTACAAGATTTTGTCCGTTTCACGGTTAGGCTTCTGTTGCTGCAGATTTGCAGCAGCTTATGCAGAGCTGTTATTTTTAATTCTTATTCTCAGCATATCTGAGTTAATCAAAATTGAAGATGAACAATCTCAAATAATTTTCAAACTCTTTTTGAGAAGCTGGAAAGTGGTGACAATAATGGTGTGAAGATGCTGTATTATGGATGTTCAATCTTCCTGTGTCATAAACATTTACAGTTTTTTCCTCTGCTGAACCTTGAAACTCTTGGCTATGCTTTCCAATTCTGTGTTGTAAATGTGTACTGGTGGTTCCTATTGTTAATATCTTGAGTCTATCTGTCTTGGGATATCTTGGCCTCTTGTCCCAACTGGAAGCAATGCAAATGCTGTTATATGAGATCTTTATCATCTGTGCACCTCAAGGTTTTCACTCTTGCCTAGGGAAATATTGGAGGGCAATTTTTTTTTCTTAAAAGGCATGATGGGCAGAAGATAGCAACATTTGCTGTAGCCAGCAGCAATCCAAAAGCAGTGATAGTCTTCCATATGATGAATTGGGGAAGACAATCAACAACCATTTCTAAATCATATCTAAGGGAAAAGATCTACTAGAGTTTATAGGATGGTGACTCTGGAAATACTTTGTTTTATATTTTGTTTATTTTAAGGAGGATAATTTTTATCTAAGTACAATGTTCCTTAAAATAATCAAAATATAAAACATATTCAAAATAAAAGATATCTCCAAAATAAACTGGGAACTTAATAATTTATTTCCTTCCTTCCTTCCTTCCTTCCTTCCTTCCTTCCTTCCTTCCTTCCTTCCTTCCTTCCTTCCTTCCTTCTTTCTCTTTCTTTCTTTCTTTCTTTCTTTCTTTCTTTCTTTCTTTCTTTCTTTCTTTCTTTCTTTCTTTCTTTCTTTCTTTCTTTCTTTCTTTCTTTCTTTCTTTCTTTCTTTCTTTCTTTCTTTCTTTCTCATTTATATTGCCTTCCAAGTTAAAACAAACTCCTGGCAGTTTACAACCCTGAATAAAAATAATATTATCAGTCATAAAATTAAAAGAAACAACAAAAAAGACCTGGCACCACAGCTAAACTTTCCCATTCAGCCCATATGTTCATCACCATGCTAATCTCACCCTATCCTAACACTCAGAGAGAAAAGTCTAACACTTGGCTTTTTGTTTGTTTGCTTTCATCTTATGGTTTAGATCAGTGGTTCCTAACGTTTTCTATACCCTGCACCCCTAGAACGTTTCTGATATATTCTTGCACCCCTTACAAAAGCTCAAAATAACGGCAACAAATTATGCATATACACTATAATTTTGAAAACCCAAGTTTTCACACACCCTGGAATATCATACCCCTGGTTGGGAACCCCTGGTTTAGATTATCAAGGTGATCTGGTACTCCAATATAATTTATTTAATAAATTAAAGAACAGATGTAACAAAAATAAACTGCCATAAGATATAACTTATAATAAAAAGTAAGATAAACGTTCTAACAAGGCAATCCAACTAACAATCATATTGGATGGATCATAATCTTCCTGATCCAATGGTGGGTGGGGGCATTACATACTGTGAGCAAAATAACAATTTTTGGTGGGTGGGGAGAGAGAGACTGAACTTTTTTTAAAAATATCATAAAAATAGCAGACTTGCCCTAGTAGCCCTTGGAAAAATACTGTAATTCACATACGATTATTCCTAGTGATGATCACAAGCCACTCACATTACTATAGACCATAAATTATTATAGCAGGCACATATGTTATTATTTTAAGCTGCATTGACTGTTTATACAGAAAGGCAAACCATATGTATGATAACAACAACTGGTCAACTTGGGACACACATCCTACACCATAGTGTAAAGTACCAAAATAATTCCACAGCATGATCTCTGACAGAGCAGCTCTGTTCCTTTGAGTAGGAGTTAAGCATAATGGATTGAATTTAGGCTCAGTTAAAATCAGTGGGACTTGACAAATGTTTTTCAGTAGTTTTAATGATATTTAAATCTTGTCATTTAGTGCAAATTACTACAGCAAATAATAATTGTGTAATAATGTGTAATTGATAAATAAGAATGAGAACTGCTATTAGCTGCTACTTGGCAAATAAATACAATCCAGTATCAATAGTGATGTTAAGCATCTTATGTGTAGAAAAATGCAAATCCTTTAAAAAGCGTTTTCCAGTCTTACCTTCTAAAATGAACTTAATTACAATTCAATCATACTGTTGTATATATAGATTGAATGAAAGAGGATGTGAACGGACGAAAAATAATGAAAAGATGTAAGAAATTGATATTAATGCAAATAGTGTTTTGCTACATTATGCTAAGTTATAAATCCTTGAGATATACCATATTGCTATTGGCTTATATGTTTAGCAACATTTAAACTGCAGTAATTGCTGTATTTATAGGCAGAGCAAAGACACAATGGAATCTTGGGAAGAAGTGTAAGAGACAGACTTTAGATATTAACAATCCTTTTCAAAGTGAGCCTTCCACATAAATTGCTTTTGTTTCTTTCTTGTTACTCCCAGAATTCCTCTTTCCTGGACCACAGTGATGCCGATCTGCCACTTTGTTTTGAACAGACAGTTCTTGTCTGGATCCCTCTGGGCTTCCTTTGGCTCTTTGGCCCATGGAAGCTTCTTCCCATGTGCAAATCTAAGCTGAAGAAATCATCAGTCACCAGGTTGTATCTCATGAAGCAGGTGGGAGAGAAAGTCCTTTCTCAGGGGTTGTCAAACAGTAGAAGGATACTCAACTCAAAGGGTACCCTCATTCTCTTGAAATAGATAAGGTGTTAGAAATGTGAGAAAATTCCAGATGATCACTCAAAATGTTATATCTCCCCTTAACCTTATGTTGTGTTCCTATATAGTATGAAATTATTGTTCTTGTTTTAAAACATCCCCATGTTCTATATAGTTAATTGATGTACTATATGTGTATGGGTGTATGTGAAATATGCACTTAAATGTAGCTAAAAAAAGAGAAATAAAAATAAAAATATCCAGATATGATATATCTAGAATTGTTCTTGAATCAGCATTCTTTAATTTGCTAATTAAGGTTAAGTGTTCATTTTTCCCCAAAATGTTACTACAATGTATGCACTGTTGAAATGTCTTGTTCTATGGATTAACTTAATTTACTTTTGTAACAATCTTGATTGTTATGGAACACAGCTGTAGTTACATATTTTGAGTGGTTTTTTGTGAACGCTTATTTACATAGTTCATGAAGCAGTTGATTGCTTAGCTATGTCTGATGAAATAAAACCTAATTGCAAGAAAATACCCCAAAGCAAAAGTTACATGGGTTTTTTTAAAAATTGCTATTCCTAATAACCAATGACATTTCTTAAAACTGAAGCCAAGGAACCACCTTTGTAAGAACTGGCTGTGTTAAACTCATATTCAACTTCAGCTTTATTAAGTGCATTTCAAGGGGCAATGTTATTTTGTGTGGCTTTAGAAAGATTTCTTTGAGTAAAGCATCTCAAATCCTGGTCTTAAAAAGCTAAGTATGAATTCAACTAACTTCCCACGTTATTATATTTGATGTTTGCGAAAATATTTAACTAAACAATTAATTAACTAAACTATTAATATTTAACTAAACAACCCATCATTTCAGAGATAACTTCCTTACCAGATTTCTAAATGCCTTCAACTGTTTCTGAGCTTTTAATGTAATGCCTTCACAGAAAAAGTTCTTAAAAATTCAGAGAGATATTCAGAGATGTATCTCCTTTGAAAATAGCTCATATCAAAATGTATAGCATAGTCAAACACCAGGAACTAACTACAGGAAATGTTTGATGACATTTTGTATAATTGCAAAATTTCAATTCCATGGGAGTCATTTGCATTCTGTAAATTAGCACATTTGAGGTACCTTGTTGCCCTTTGGGGTACCATTTCACCAGTTAAGGTTTACACCCAGACAGACATGACTGTTTTAATAGTATATATAGATAGATTACTTTAGCTAAGGAGACAATATTATGGAAGTTGACAACTTGAACCTCTAACTAAACAGAATGTTTCTGTTCTGTCTGTTTCTATATTGCCACATCTGGTGTGCCAGGTAGACACCTTCCCTGATGGGAGACCCTTCACACAGTCACTTACACTCTAGTCACTTCACTACTGCAATGCTTTTCTATGGAGCTTCCCTTGAAAATCACTCAGAAGCTTCTATTGGTCCATAAAGCAGCAGTGCAGGCAGTGGTGTGACACCTCTATTTCACAAGCTGCACTGGTTGCCACTGTGTTTTTAGGTGTGATTCAAGATTCTAGTCATCCCCTATAAAGCCTTAGATGGCATAGGGTCAGGTTATTTGAGGACTGCCTATCTCTCATAGTTTTTGCCTGGCTGGCATATGCCAGCAGAATTAGTGCAATTCATATTCTTCTGTACCAAACATTGCTATCTATTGGAATGCAACAAGTATACCTTCTGTCTTGTGTTAGTACCTGTTCCTACTCTGTTGGCATTCCATAAAGCCTTGAAGACCTAGATGTTCTCCCAGACCTTGGGTTAAGATAGGTTAAGCCTCTTGGTGGATGTGTTTTTGTACAGGACAAGTGGATCCCAATTTTGCTTTATTTTGTGTTGGGTTTTTATGGTTTAATATATTGCTGCTCAGACTCAACAAATAAGTACATATTTACACAGTTGCTGTACTAAGCTGTTTAAGTTTTATTTTAATTATGTTTGACTACCACCTTACCTAGGTGTTGTATTGTTAGTTATAATTTACAGTTGAAACAAAACAGACTGACTGGTTGACTAAAGCCTAATTTGCTGGTTTCATGCAATATTAAGGCACAACCAGATAAAATCACATTGTAGCTTAGTTTGATGTATAGATTGTGTTAGTTTTCTCCAACCAGGTGTCATGTTGGGTAGTTGTTGACCAGCATCTCTACATATTTAATAGATAAGTCTCTTGAGGATGTTGGTGAACTTACTGTAATGCATCTACAACCATGTTGGAGTTTTTATGGGAGCAATTACAGAATGTGTTATATAGATATGCTAATTAATTCTCCAGTGATCAAGACACATTGAGTTACTGCTTGAAAAACCATTGGGTCATAAAATACTTTTTGGGTTGTACCAGCTGTCCAGCTTTGGTTCCATTTAGCAGATTTCTGGCTTAGAAAACCTATGCAGGGTTGGACCTAGTTAGTATTGGATTTCTTAGCCCTCTATGAATTCTTAGGATTGTAGATTAGACTAGGAGGTTCTTTTATTTAAAAAAAAATCTCCAAAAATACAGTTGCAAACCACTATTGTTTTGTTGTCAGCTGCTGGAACATTGCCTTAGCAAGGATCAAGTTCAATACATTGCAGTCTTTCACTTTTCCTTTATATTGTGGTTTCTTCTCCTTGATGCTTTGTAAACTTTTTGAACATTTGTTCCTCTGAAACCTAATGGGCAGCAATGATTAGTAATTCCTGTCACTCTCTCTTCTTCTAATCAGGTGCTGACTTTGCTGCTCTTACTGATGGCATTAACTGAACTGGTTTTTACCATTGTTGAACACTCAGGGAACCTACAGTACCCCACCATTAGTAATGGAAGACCTGCTGTCCAGTATACAAATCCTGTACTCTATTCCGTCACTTGGGTGAGAGTCACTTCTTGCCATACTTTTACTCTGTATCAAGTCAAAAGCATTCTTTATTTAGTTTTCTCTCCAAATTGCTGACTCCAAACATAAATCCAGCACCAGTCTATTCCCATTGTTTAGACTAGTACTCATTAAAAGCTTAGAGAGTGGATTTTCTTTAGGCCAGTGTTCCCCAGTGTGGCCGCTGTGATGGAATTGTTGATTCAGCACATTTAATGGCGTGAGGTTAGATGGGACTGCATTAGAGAGGCAGGGGAGGAAATTCGAAGACTTTCCCCCCAAGTATTGCATGTAAGATTCTCAATCAGTTTTCTGGGTCTGGTCATTTTCTTTTATGTTGTTTAACAAAAAGAAACTCTGATTTAGAACAGATATATCAGGTTTCATTGAAGATGCTTCTTTCATATAGCAATGGATGGAAATTAATCAAGGAGAGAACCAACCTAGAAATAAGGAGAAATTTCTGGACAGTTAAAACTATTCATCACTGGAATGGCTTGCCTTCAGAAATTGTGGGTGCTCCATCACTGGAGGTTTTAAAAAAGAGGTTAAACAACCACTTGTCTGAAATGGTATAAGCCAGGTCTCCTACTTGAGTAGGGGGTTTGGATTAGAACAGTGTTTCTCAACCTTGACAATTTTAAGGCATGTGGACTTCAACTCCCAGAATTCCACAGCCAGCAATGCTGGCTGTGGAATTCTGGGAGTTGAAGTCCACATGCCTTAAAATTGTCAAGGTTGAGAAACACTGGATTAGAAGATCTCCAATTTCCCTCCCAACTGTTATTCTGTTATATACTGCTCAAAAAAAATAAAGGGAACACAAACATATAGGATCCTGTACATTTGTGTCCCCTTTATTTTTGTGAGCAGTATATTTTCATCGGTAGATCAAATGACAACTTTGGGGTTTGCCCTGAATATATTTAAAATAAATACTTTTCCCCATCATTAACTTCATCAACTTGCCCTTTGTTTCATCCCCCCTGCAATTTCCATTAAATGCAGATAACCAGGCATTGTACTGCTGACCTTGTCTCAATGGAGTATGTTTTGTTACCTAAGAAAGTTATTTTCAAACTGCTCTACGTTAAAAAGTTCCATGTCCCCTTGATAGAACTATTTTAGGGGGCACTATTTTCTTCTGAAGGACTTAAGCCAATTTAGACTTATAACCTCTCTGCTTTTCTCTACACTACAGATACTTGTTTTGCTGATCCATGATAGCTGTCGTTTCACTGTGTGCAGAGATTCAGGGATTCTTTTCCTTTTCCTCAACTTTTCTTTGATCAGTGGTATATTTCAGCTCCAGACACTTATCCGGCAAGCAGTGCAGGTGAGAAGCTAAGGAGAGAGAAAGAGAAATGGGGTAATAAAGACTCTTGGTAGTAGTTTTTCCTTTAGCCATGTTTCCACTGCAAATAAATAAAAATATTACATTCAGTTTAGCTAGCCATCTATCAATTGTAGCTTATCCCACATAATGCTGCAGGGGTAAAGATTGGGGGAATATAATCTGTGGGGAAAGAAACCACACATGGGAGGGTTCTTCCAGGTTCTCTAGTTCAGGGCTTTTCAACCGGCAGTAGCGTATCACTTGTGGTACATTAATGAGTGGCAGGTGGTACGCAGCCCTGCCTAGCCAAGTGTAGTGGGGGAGGGAAAGAGCCAGCACAGGCAAGGACTTGCAGTGAGAGAGTCCCCTGGAGCTGCAAAGGCCCCAGGCTCACTTCTGGCTCACCCTCCCCCTTGAGAAAAGAGGAGGGGGCAGAGACAGGAGAGCCTATAAAAGGAGGCAGTTTGGGCAGGAGAGGAAGGGGGAGAAAAAGCAGCAGCCTTGGAAGGAGGCAGAGTCAGCTGCACCGGAGGGTGGAGGGAGAGGAGAGGAGATCAAGCAGGCTGACCATGAGCCGATCTACAACTGCTGTGGCAGCCACCTATGCTGGCAGCAGCAAACAGGCAAGAAATGCAGCGGGGAGGGGTCGCCCTCAAATAGGAATGAAAAAAGCAGCAATGGCTGGAGATGAGGCATGGAGGAGGGAAGGAGATGGAGAGTGGAAGGATTCTTATATGCTTTTGTGATTCTGAAGTTCTGGGATTTGTGCAATGAGGGCTTTGTGTTCTTAAGGAGTGTTTGGCAATTTCTATTTGGCTGATGGCTGATGTCTCATGTTAGCTTCTATTGCTCTGCTGTTGTTAGCTGTAAGTTTTGCTGCAAGGGATTTTGAAGTATTTTTCTCCTGAATGGATTTTGCCTGTAGCATTCCTTTACTTATGAATGGAGCCATTTGGGGAGGTTGCCTTAGCAGACAGCCAGTACTTACATTTTTTTTTCTTCCTTAAGTGCCAGTTGCCCTCCTTACTTTCCTTTCTAGCCAGTAGCTAATTCTTAAAGGGGAATGTGCCTTTTTAAGCTAGTTCACTCAGCAGCTTGTCTTTTCTGTCTCTGGAGGCCTTTCCTTGTTTGATCAATATATGGAAGAGGGAAAATATGGGGTTTTTTTTTTCAAATTCTTCCTTCAGAAGGAGATGGGAATAAGAAAAAGGGAGGCAGGGAAGGGAGGGAGGAAAGGAAGTCCCGCTTTAGCACTTGGCCACCAGCAGCTCTGCCATTGACTTTGCTTGTCAAAAGGTTGCAGAAGGGGATCACATGACCCTGGAACACAGTGACCATTATAAATATGAATCAGTTGCCAAGCATCCAAATATAAATCACATGACCCTGGGCATGCTGCAATGGTCATAAATGTGAAAAATGGTCACAAGTCATTTCAGTGCAATTGCAACTTTGAACAGATGTTGTTTTTTTTGGGTCATCAAGTTTTTGACACCTTGCTAGGTGGTACTCGAATATTGCCATATCCTAAAAGTGGTACAGTCGGTAAAAAGGTTGAAAAGCCCTGCTCTAGTTGCCCGGGAAGATTAAGGCAATTTTATTTTTTGGCCCTTCCACTCATAATTCCCATATGCTTTCCTTTCTTGCAGGGTGCCATTACAGATGTACCACGTTTCAGCTTCTTCCTTGGGTCCTATGGACTTCAACTCCTCTTATTGTGTATTTCAGCTATTTCTGATGTTGCTCCTGAAATGAAGGAAGCTGCAAAGAAAGTGAGAGTCATTAGTCAAATGTTTCAGTTTGCAGAGTAATTGTCAAGGTAGGGAATAGTCATGGGCATTCTAGGGAGGATACCTGCTTTCAGACAGCTTCCCAGTAGGATAGAGATCTTTCCACCTACCAGTTCTACTGGAGCCTTAAATGCAGTTTGCCAAAGCACCCACTTCATGCATTGTAGGGTGGGAGGGACTGAAATCCTTGTTTGGAAGATCAGACTGCATCATCACTTTGGTCCCTAAATGTTTAACTTTGTAAGTTCTGCCTCCCTTATTTCACAGAACCCCGAGATCACAGCCTCTTTCCTGAGTTCCATCACTTTCCATTGGTATAACAGGTACGCAGTTCTACTTGGAAAAAGACAAGGGAGTTTCAACAACAATAGGCATTAGCGTGTATGTTTTAATCTGAGATGCCGGGCAGTTCACGTCATTACAATGTTACCCATGGATGCAGGGACAAGGGGGTGAATATGGATGCTGCCATAGAGTGGTTATATTTGTGATTACAGTGAAGAGCAAAGAACAATACAATATTTCTCAAACTCTTAGCAGTTGTATGGTCATGGTGGAGATGTGGATACAGAACTTGAACAAAATGGAAATAGGGTAGACTCTTATTACTGCTCAGGATTGACATCCCTTGTGCCTCACATTTCATCGTTAAAGCTGTACAGAGTAAGCAGGATGTCTGGATTTCACACTCTGATTGAATTTGCTATACCTTTCAGTATGGTGGTAAAGGGATATCGGAAACCACTCGAGATTGATGACCTCTGGGATTTGAGGGATTCAGAGAAGACACAACAGATTTTTTGCACATTTGAGAAGAGCATGAAGGCTGGGGTCATAAAGGCTCAACGAAAACTGGAGATTTGGCATCGGAAGAGGAAACAGCATTTATCAGCCACTGACCTGACAAATGGCTTGAGCAAGGCCCAGAGTCAAGATGCATTAGTCCTGGTAAATATTACTACTTTGTGGGAAGTCTTACATTTTATTTCTGAAAAACAGCAATGGTGGAAATGGGAGAAATTTAGCACTGAATTTTTCCACTATCTGCTGTACCTCAGTTTTAGAGAGCCTGGTGACAATAAGATTGGTTCTGCATAGGTGGTCTGGTTGGAGGGCTGAAATAAGCAGATGCTTGATACCAAATTTTGCTTTGAACTTAGGAAGAGAAGGAGAAAAAGCCCAAGAAAGTGGTGATTGCTGGAGAACAATCCAAAGATTACTATGCTAAACACTGGTTAATTGCTGCTTTGTTTCAAACCTGTGCTGGAAAGCTTCTGAAATCCGTGGCACTGAAGGTGGTACATGATTTTCTGGTGTTTGTGAATCCACAACTGCTGAAGTAAGTCCTTATTTCAGGTTTTATTTTAAGCCACACTGATCCCATGGATGAACAGATGACAAAAAACCAAAACAATAACCCCACTGGAATGGCAGTTAATAAAGTTTTGGTGTAAGATTGTGTCAAATACTGCTCAAAATTCTAGATAAAAATTAGAAAATGAAAAATGTCTTAAATATTTCCATAATTTTGAGACAAATCTTTATGCTTTGCTGTTTTGCAGGATCTTATCTGGGTCAGTCACTGGGACCAGAGGTTTAATCTTCCAAACTTTTGGATTTGTGCTGAAGCACATTCCTCAGGGAACGTCTCTCTCAACAAATTGTGTGATCACATATTCTGGTTGAGAGAGACGTTCTTTGAGGATAGGCTCCAGCATGAGTCTGAAATCTTGAAAGACTAAACCTCTGGTCCTGGTGATTGACCCAGATAGGATCCTGCCATATTATCCTGGGACACGTAAATTTGCCTTCATTCATGTTGCTGTTTTATTTCTGTTGTCAAATTCACTAGACAGAGACTCAATGTTATTCTGTGATGTCTCTTCTGTTTTTTCCAATATTTTGCTCTCTGTATTTTGCTGTCTTACGTAATATGCTGTCTAGCTCTTTCTAATACTATCTCAAGCCGCCAAACTGAGATCCTGTGTTCTCTTTCTGCCTAGGATGTATGAACTGTCATGTATGCATCGTATCTTAAATTGTTCTGGGAGTCAGTGGAAAGGAGGGGGAAACCTGTAGCCCTTAAGTCTATTTTTCAGTAGCCTCAGACCCCCCTTTGCTATGATTGCTAAAAACTTAATAGTGCAATTTCCCCTCCCTTGTGGTAGAAAACACATGAAAACTATGGAGTAACCCCTGAAATAGATGTACTATAGCAGCGGTTCTCAACCTTTTTCAGGCTGCGGCGCAACCCTGAACTGCACCGCGCATGCGCGGCGCAACAGCCTGCACTGGGCATGCACGGCGTGACCTGCACCACGCATGTGAAGCACGACGACCTGCATCGCACATGTGCGGTGCTACCCCGCGCATGCACGGTGCTATCCCCGCGCATGCGCGGTGCTGCCCCCTGCGCCGGCCGAGGCGTAGGCCGCCGCCCGTTCGGGGCGGTGGCAGGCAGGCCCAGGTGCTCAGGTGCTCCTGGGCGGCTGCAGGGGCGACGGTGAAGGGCGACCATGGGCTGGGCCACCAGCTGGCCCAGCCCAAGGGAGGTAAGACACCCGCCGGGCCCCACGCGTGCCAAAAACCCTCCCTGCGCCTGCTGGCCTCCCACCTCCCACCCCTGGCCCTCTTTTACTTACAGTTTTTTTTTCAGTAATGGAAAAGGTAAATATATTTGCTCTTTTATTGTACAAATACTACATTTTTCTGGAGGAGCATTTTATTTCAGTGAATCTAGCTATGTTCTTTTGTTTTAAGGTATACATCAGTTTGAATGCCTCAGTTACCTCCCCGCCTCCCCCTTTGATCTCATATTTATGTATAAGTTTTCAAACACTGCTGCAAGAACAGCATGATGTCCAGGATAATCTACACATGTAATTAAGGTCAACCTTAGTATTACTCAAACATTGTTTTAAGTGAAAAATCAGGATGGTTTTTGGATCAGAGAAATAATGCTGTCTTCAATCTTTGAAAGTTTCTTCAACATTTTGTTCAATTCAGTCTCATCAAATTCCATGGTCAAAAGCTCAGATTCCTGTCCATTTTTCTCAAGTTCCATTTCAACTATTGCCACAGGAGTATTGATCTGGTCAATGTGTCTTGATTGTGTTTTTAAATCTATTCTCCAGCTTATGTTTTTCAAGCTATTTTCCAACTTGCTTTGATTTATCAGACTCTCATGAATTTTTGCTTGCTGGTTCTTCCAAAATTTTGCAATAACTATAGCATGATCGGTTGTGATTCCCCCTGGTTTCTTTGTTTGTGCAGTCAGAAAAGCTTCTAGTTGATTTGAATCCATGTCAGCTGAAGCTATTGACTTGATGATTCCTTTCATTTTAGCCAGCAGAACTCCAAATTCCTGCGACGACGTTTCCGGGTAAAGTTGCTCCCGCAGCAGCTCTTCCGTGATCTCTGTGTTGCCATAAAAGGTGGCCTGAGCGATACCATTTAGGAGCCCGAGTAAGGGCTTGGCAGGCTCAAGCAAAGGATGCTCCACGGAAAGCTTTTACTTACAGTTTTAATAGTTCTCAGCAGGGAGGGGTGGAAACTTCCGGAGAGCTCACCTTCGCTGCAGACAACTTGCAGCACCGTTTGCAGACTGGGACTTTTGGCGGGCTCAGCAGGGCGGAGACAGCCTGGACAATTCCTATTGGCTTTTGAAAGCATAGCACAGCTAAGGAAAAGGGGGGGAAATGGCGGACTGCGTTGTTTGGCGACCCCCGTGAAATGGTCGTTCGACCCCAAATGGGGTCGCGACCCACAGGTTGAGAACCGCTGTACTATAGGTATAAAAATGAGATAAAACAAAACTTCATCCAGTAGTTAGCCCTTCGCAATATATGTTGTGGCTTTCATCCATTTTACAGTCTTTAGCCCCCCAATTAACTGCAGCTTTCAGTGATTTAAAAGTTGCCAATGCCAGTTATAGACTTTAAAGTAAGCCTGAAAAACAAATATCTCATTCCAGATTTCTGCTTTAAAATTGTTCTAGGATAGTTTTATAAGCGACTATATCACAGCATGTCTCATATCTGTGACTAGGACCTGAAAACAAGTTTGTCCTGGTTTAATAATGCAGCTTCAATCCCACTTAAGTATTTGTAGGATATGTTACAGGTAAGCAACCCAAGGCCATAGGGCTCCTTCTGACCCCTGCCATTGTGACTTACCCACCCACTGATCTTCTGTCCTTTGAAACATCTTTGTATTCCTGAATAGTGGTGTTTCAGTCTGTAGGGGCCTCATTTCTCACCATTGTGAGTCAGGAAACATAAAGAAACTATAATGTAAGCCCTGGAATAGGATTAACATGGTTTAGAAAACAAAGAAACAATGCAACCTCTTTAAATCTCGGAAAAATAAAAAATGACCCCACGAAGGACAAAACTGGTATAGAGTCAGCAGGAAGTGTTCTTGGTATATGGTCTCTGGAAGTCTATAGGGCATTCGGGGTGATGTACAGGTTATCTTTTCTTGTAGGATGATGATCAACTTTGTATCTGATCCAAAAGCCTACCCTTGGCAGGGGTATTTGTTTGCACTGCTGCTCTTTGTGACTGCATTGGCGCAGTCTTTCTGCCTACAGCAGTATTTCCAGCTGTGTTTTGAAGTTGGAATGAATTTACGCACTTCCCTTATGGCTGCCATCTACAAAAAGGTCAGTTGGCTCTTGAATTGGTGGTAGTGGATGTTTTTCCTAATGCTAATCAATCTGTGCTAATAGGATGCTTCCTTCTTATTGGGTCTATGTGTAAAAGCTGGGCTTGTTCAGCATTGCTGTAAATCTGTTGTTTCTGGATCTTTATATTGATGTGTGTGTGTGTGTGTGTGTATTTTCTGAGGTTTTCGCGGGTGTTTGTATGTAGGTCTTTGGTTATTCGGGTCTTTTCCCGTGTAAGATTGAGAGTATTTTGGTGACATTTTGACGAGGTCCCACTCGTCATCTTCAGGCTGGGGTCTTCGGCTTCATGCTTGTGCGAGCAAAGTGTGATCGGAGCTGCCGTGTGTCCATTTGCTTTGTGTGGGACACACGTCATGAACACAGAGCTAGATCGCAAACTCGGAGCCAAACCAAAGCCCGATATGTTACTTCATAGCCTTCAGCCCTGACATCACATCACAGAACTCAGGAGGCTACAACGCCAAAGCTCAGGATGTTACAACACAGCCAACCACTCAGGATGTCATCACACAACCCATTACCCACCCAGGTCGTTACAACACAAAAGACTAATGGTCACACAGCCAGCACCTCAACTACTCAGGATGTTACGAAACAGCCAAACAACCATCAAACAATAGCTCCTACACAGCCAACCAACCCACCTTCAGCAACTAAGCCAGCACTCCACACACCCCCACCAATACAGGCAAAAGATTTCTTCCTCCCATATTTGGGCCGACAGGGTGCATAAAAAAAACAACAACACTCAAGACATGTATAATATATATATACATTATATATATTATATTATATTATATTATATTTATTATATTATATTATATTATATTATATTATATTATATTATATTATATTACATTACATTACATTACATTACATTACATTACATTACATTACATTACATTACATTACATTACATTATATTATATTATATTATATTATATTATATTATATTATATTATATTAACCTCTGCTTTGAAGTTAGCTGAATAAAATATTGCTCCTAACTAATATATTAGAATGGTCTTCCCCAACCTAGTACCCTTCAAAATGTTATGGTTCAATTTCCCTTCATTCTCAGCATTCCTGGCCAGTAGCTTGTTTGGTGAGAGATAATTGGGGCTTTGATCAAAGCAGAGATAAAGAGCATCAGGATGCAGATCAATGCATTTGAACAATATTCTGTTTCAAAACCTCAAAATCAATTCTGTTCTCAGGCACTTACAGTCTCCAATGTTACACGGAAGGAATCAACAGTGGGCGAGACAGTGAATCTGATGTCAGTAGATGCCCAGCGTTTCATGGATTTCGCAGTCTATATGCATCAGCTGTGGTCATCCCCACTGCAGATTATTATATCTCTTTTCTTTCTGTGGGCTGAGCTGGGGCCCTCTGTGCTTGCTGGGATTGGTGTGATGGTGCTACTTATCCCTTTAAATGGTGTGCTGGTCTCTAAGTCCAGGGCTATTCAGGTAAGTACAGGTTTTCTTTTTCAGATACTGTCACAAAGGATTAGCCTAACTGGAATTGGCTGAAGGCCCATATTTCACCAGAGGCCAATTTGAGAAATGCTTCTCAGGGACACTCTTCCTTTTTACCCCTGCACTTTGCTTAGTCAGCTTTCTGACTCAAAAAAAACAATGCTAGTCTGATGGAGGAACAGTAAATGAAGATGTTTACTTGTTCCTTGGCTTTCCATCTGGAAGTAAGTAACTGGTTGCACTGAAGGAAAATAAGCAAACAAACAGCAAATCTGGCAGCAATAAGAGGAGAAGAGTTATATAGATATTTATTTATTTATTAAACCAATTTATACAGTGACCCAACTCAGACATAGGTAACTTTGGATGGCTTACAATATTTAAAAAATATGTCATATAATAAAAACCAATACCCCCCCCCACATCCCTATGGCAGCAATTTTTCATCTTGTTGATCAGCTCTATCTCCATTGTCCCCAAGTCTAGTGATGAAACTGCATTTTTATGGCCTTTTGGAAAAGCAACAGGGTGGGGCCAACCTTACCTCAGGGGGAATATTCCATAAAGAAGTGGTCACCACTAAAAAGACCCCTTTTCATGGCTCCACCAGATGTATGTTCCTAATCGATGGGACCCATAGCCTTGCCTTCCTGTTCTGATGCATAAGGTGGATATATCAGATGAGAGGTAGTCCTGCAAATAGCCTGGCCCCAAGCCATGTAAACCATGTAAATCACCTTGAATTGTACCCAGAAGCAGATTGGCAGCCAGTGCAGCTCCCGCAGAGGAGGCAACACATATGTAAGTCTAGGGCTAGGCCCACACAAATTGTTAAAGCTGCTGGATTTTGAACTAACTGAAGCTTCTGGATACTCTTCAAGGGCAGTCCCATGTGGAGTGCATTACAATAGTCAAAATAGGAGATACAGTGAGTGGCTGTAAGCAGGGCATTTTGGTCCAGGAATGGAAATAACTAGCACACAACTAAAAGTTGTGTGCAAGGCCTTCCTGGCTACAATTCCTACCTCGAGCAGGAGTTGCAAGTCCAGAAGAACTCCCAGATTAGGCACTGGGTCAGCCTAGGCCAGGGGTAGGCAACCTTGGCTCTTTTATGACTCGTGGACTTCAACTCCAGAATTCCTGAGCCAGCCATGCTGAGGGGAAAAGGAGAAGTTTCCAAGCTGAGCCATGCTGGCTCAGGAATTCTGGGAATTGAAGTCCACAAGTCATAAAAGAGCCAAGATTGTCTACCCCTGGCCTAGGCAATACAATCCCTCATTTTGCTTTCAGACACAGCAGCAAACCCCTTTCACTTTTTTAAGGCATTGGTTCTTAACCTGATGGTAATGTAGACCTACTCTGATGCCGCTGCCGAGATGCTTGTATAAAAAAAGAGAGTCCGGGTGTTTTTTAAAAAGTAATTAATTAATAACAGTCTGGGTGGTTTTATTTATTTATTTATTTGTTTGTTTGTTTATTTGAGTGGGAAAAAGAGTAATTGGGTCAAAGAGTTTCAGAATTGTTGATCTAAGGAAAATAAAATTAATCAACCAATGGAGGTATCCACATAAGCATCTAATATTTTATATGATTCTATAATTCTCAGCTCTGATATGTACTTCATTTATTTTATCAGGTGAAAAATATGAACCACAAGGATGAACGCATGAAAATAATGACTGAAATTCTTAATGGTATCAAGGTGAGCAATAAACTGGTTTCCATCAGTGGGGTTTTATTGCTATATCTTGCATTGATCAGACCCCTAGGGGGTTATAGTAGAATTCTTTTTCCTGTTGGGGTACACATTTCCTCACTTGTACCCTGGTCTATAAACATCACTGAATAGGGCCAAAGGTAAAAGTGGGGAAGCTCAAAGAAAAAATAAACCTGAAGCCACAGTAGACCAGAGATTGTAGATTTTGTAATCATGGTGTAAGAGTGGATAACCTTCTGAAGGCCAAAGATTTTTTTCTCTGTATATTTAGGAGGGGGTGACCTGAGGCTGTAGTGCGTGGGGTGGGATTTTTAGGATTGAGATATTGGAAAATTTAAAAACGTTTTAAGTCTGTTTCAAGGACTGAACAACTTATTTGTGTGTATTCTGCAGAACACCACATTACTTGTTTGCAGTAGAGTACTTAAGGGTGTCTTAAGATTTCTGAATTGTTTGTCTCAGTTTAACCAGACAAGATATGTAACAGTTATGATTTACCTGAAGTCTCTCTTAGATGCCATCCTGAAACAAACATGTGACAGTATCAAAGTTTCCTTTGAGTGTTATCAGTGTACATGCTAGTCCAATGTGCTGGGTGTTGCCCACCTTAAAAATGGAAGCAGAGTGGAAAGAAGCCATCTCTTTTGTTTTGAATTGTTGGGGACCTCAGTATGACTGAACACTGCCTCCCCCACACACCATTTGATGAGTATCTGGAGTCTTTTGTGCCTTCTGAGCTTGGTTGATGGAGATGTGATTTTCTCCATTTTCCCCACAATCATTAGTACTGATGATATTACCTAGTCAGGTAATGAAACATCTGCAAGCAAATAACCAGTCTCAGAGAGCACCAATGACTCCATGATTCAACTCTGAGCTACATATGTTCTCTTCTATTGATGAATATTTTTCAGATCCTGAAGTTCTTTGCTTGGGAGCTCTCATTTCAAAAGCAAGTTGAAAAGATCCGGGCTTTGGAATTGAAAGGACTGCTGCACTTTTTCCATCTACAATCAGTTGGCATCTTCGTCTTCTCTTGTGCACCTTTCCTAGTAAGGCAATCCAGGGAATGGGAGGGGCATTAAGAAGAGGTAAACAAGTATATGAAATGTGAAACACAAATAGAAATTTTGCAGTATCTATCAGTATGATTCTATTTATACTGATAGATGTTAGTGAGGATGAGTCCAGCAGCAACCTGGCAATTTCTCACATGGCCTTGTCTTTCTGGGCTTTGGTCTTAACACATGTGCAGGACAGCCGGCTACAGAGGGATAGTCTCTAGCTTGACTAATTTTAATTAAGAGGGATGGCCAAGGTTTGTTGACTATGAATCAAGACAATTGCCTGTCTTCAGTTAAAACAAAACATTACACTATGAGTTTGGATTGAAGACTGGAAAAGCTGAATGTACTTAGTGCAAATCCACGACCATCCTACTACTACAAAAAAAAAAATTCTCAAGGACTGAAGGCTAAATGTATGTCTGACTCACAAAGCAACACAGTTAGAAACGTTTTGCTTTCCCATATTTGTTGCTCTCTAGATACCATGTCAGATTGAGAAAGACTGATTTAGACTAAAGACTCTGAATTGCAAACAGAAATGGACTGCCAACTGTACCTGTAGAATTGAAGCATTTCTTTTGAGATAAATCTATAAAAATAGGCTGATTATTTTCAGAAATAATTATTTTTAACTATAATTAGAAGTAATTAGCAAAGGAATAATTTTTAGCTGTTTTAGAGAACACTACATTACTTTATTGATAACCATTTTAATAACCAACAATATATGTTTAACCATGAATTAGAGAAGCAATTATAGTTTTTATTGCTGGTAAGATTTGATAGATCTGGTGTAGAAAGATAAGTCTTGTGGCACAAACTACATATGGATGGGAATATTGTTTTATTAAGATGTTTAAGTAAACATGCTAGTTTGGACCTACTACATATATAGGATGACTCAGAACATATGAACATACTAAAATATGCACTTTCCTGATTTCTGCAATGCAATTTACAGCTTAAAAGCTAGGTACCAACATCAACACATACATTAATATATATCACAGAAAAGTCTTAACAATATTAATGCAGATATTATTATAAAAATACTGTATATGAACGGGTATTTCCTATGAAAACATTTGTTTGCAAATAATGTGCACACTAGAAATAGTATGTACAAAAATTATGCATTACAAATGCTTACCAAAAATATGTGCAATTTTTTAAAAAAACAAAGCAGGAAAGATTTTTATATGGGAGAAAAGTGGAAAAATCCACATCTCGCCCTCATATTCTAAATCTGTCTCCAGCTTGTAGTCTTTCCTTAGTGGGCATTTCTCCAGAATTTAAGACATTTCTTTAGAAAGTAAATAACCCCAACTCAATCACTTTTCATTTGCTTTTTCCACTTCTGTCACCTAGGTCTCTGTAGCTACCTTTGCTGTCTATGTGATGATAGATGAGAACAACATCTTGGATGCACAGAAGGCCTTTACTTCTATAGCGCTCTTCAATATCTTGCGCTTCCCGCTTGCCATGTTTCCATTGACACTATCCTCCATGGTGCAAGTGAGCAGCCTTACATGGAATATATACATCTGGGGAGAAGGAGCCTGATTTCAGAATTAGTGCTGATCTCTTTCCCGTATTTATTTTGTACCATTGGCAAAGAAACTCCATTAGAATATGTGTACAGCATGAGAAGTTATAAATTTAAGCTCAGTCACCTATATATGTTCCTCAATCTGACTTGAAGTATTAAAAACTATCAAATAGATTCTAAGAAGTATCCAACAAGACTGCCTGATGGCTCTGGAGCTACCACCTCTGACTTTGTCTTTAAATTTTACAGGTGAAAGTATCTACTGATCGACTGGAGCGATACCTGGGTAGTGAAGACCTGAACACTTCAGCTATATGGCATAATTCCACCCCTGGTAAATTAAGTTTAGGGTTCAGACTTGGGTGGTCAAAACAGGTAAAGCTCTGGGGAAAAATATGCCGAAGGACAAGTCTGTTTGTGTACTGGGTCTGGACTGAGTAGTTCTCTCTCCTTAATGTTGATGTTACCCTTTCTTTGTCTTCCAGCCTGTGCTGTGAAATTTCACGAGGCCTCTTTTGCCTGGGAACAGGATTCTGATGTCACTGTAAAAGAGTAAGTCACCATATAGAGCACAGGTTGGGTTGTGGGTGGAATGGCGTTCTTTTTATTCAGTGACATAGTGAGTTGGGCAAAACAAACAAACAAAAACATTCTCTTGTTCTTAGAGGATGTCTGGCACTGCTTCATTGGAGACCACGCTCTTTAGCATAGGGACTGACAACAATCATTTTTTAAACTGTCTCCAGGCATTACTTCACATCTGTTTATATGGCATTCTTCTCTACAGCATCACCTTGGAAATTGCTCGTGGAAGCCTTGTAGCCATAGTGGGGTCTGTGGGATCAGGAAAATCTTCATTGATATCTGCCATGTTGGGCGAGATGGAGAACATCAAGGGACACATCAATATTCAGGTGAAGGGAAAACCTTTTTTCCTGAATTAAATATGGACTATGTAATAAATAGAACTGAGTACTCTGGTAGAATCCTGAAGTAAGGTTACTGTTTGGAAGCTCATCTTTGTTTAAAAACAGCAATGAAACAAACATCCTGTTCCATTCCCAGTAAATAGATAGTTCTATCAGAGAGTTACTATGTTAGCTTATTCCCTTGTAGAGAGATTTCCCACACATCTGAACCTTTGAAAATGTGAATTGTTGCCTGCAGTCTGAAAGGGATCCAGGCCAATCCCTCACCTGACTGTTTTTAAAAAGTTACTCTGCCACAGACTTTGCCAGTCTTAAGTACTCAATGAACATCATTTCTTTTTCCTTGCACTCCTCCTTGACCCAACTGCTGACGAAAGACAATAGTCCTTTCCAGTTATTATCGTAAGTAGCTGGATATTTTCCCCCCTTTTCTTTCAGGGCTCTATGGCCTATGTGCCTCAGCAAGCATGGATACAAAATGCGACTTTGAAAGACAACATCCTTTTTGGGTCCCCCCTCTATGAGGCTCGATATCAACAAGTGTTAGAGGCCTGTGCTTTGCTTCCTGACCTACAATTGCTTCCAGGAGGAGACCTGACTGAGATTGGAGAAAAGGTATCACCACTGAGCTCAATAATCAAAGAAACATTGAGAGGTAGAGTAGTAGGAGCCGGTATATTAATTAGTTTAATTTCTGCCAGATTTATCAGGAAAACTTTTCACAACTTAACCAGTCTTGTTCTTCTAACTTGAAGAATAAGTGGCTAACTCTCTCTAGGAGAAGGGCGGCATATAAGTTCGAATAAAATAAATAAATAAAATAATTGTGCCCCCCCCCAAAATCTAAGCCTAGCAAACAAATACTATAGGATTCATGATCTAATCATCCTTGATTTAAGTAGCCCTGGAATTAACTTTCTGTGCAAACAATGTCACTAGTATGGATCATGGAGAACGTTCAGTGTACTTTCTTCCATAGGGAATTAACTTGAGTGGAGGTCAGAAACAACGCGTTAGCCTGGCTAGAGCTGTGTACAACAATGCGGATACCTACTTATTGGATGATCCACTCTCAGCTGTGGATTCCCATGTAGGACGGCACATTTTTGACAAAGTGCTTGGGCCAGAAGGACTGTTACAGAATAAGGTAAATTTGTACTATGGGTTGTGTTTTGAGTATAGTAGATATTTTTTACTTATTATTATAAAAATTAATATACGTTTCTTTCTTAGAAGAAAATAATAAACCAGAAAAGAACATAGCCCATATAGGAAGCTTGTCCTGTCCCAGTCCACACAAGAACACAAGCGGGGTTCAACATGTTTATTATTTCACTCTGTCAAACCCCTTTGTCATTCCCCAGGTCCCAACCGCAAGTTCAGTCCTTCAGAAGCCTGTTTCCAACAAACCACAGTCCTCTTTGCTTCTAAGGCTTGGGGGTGGGGGTAACATTAGCCAGGTAAATTGCCCCAACTGTCTTCTTTCAAAGCGCAGCACAGGCAAACATGGTTAAATGAGTTCAAGGCACAACAAAGTCAATGCAAAGTCAATAGGTTCAAGGCAGGAGGAAAACAAAACAGAGTCCAAGGAGTCAAGGCACGATAAAGTCAATAGGAAGTCAAAAGGTTCAAGACACGAGGAAATCGTCATGCAGTCCAAGGAGTCAAGGCACAATGAAATCAGCAAGTAGCAAGGAGGCTCAAGGCAGAAGGAAGACAATAGCATGCACAAAATGACTAATTGTGAATGATTGCCTCCAACAACCAACCAACCCCCTCTGTCCACTTAATTGAACCCTGGCTGGTGTTTCTCATTAGGCGGGGTGAGGCTGCTTCTTTGCAAGTAGCCTTGCCAACTTCCTCTGTGCCTCTTGGCATTTGGCTCTCCTTGTCCATGGATCAGGCGGAAACAGCAGCTGTTCTCATCAGAGTTGACTTGCTGCTGATCCATCTCTTGTTCTTATGCTTGCACAAGCGACTGTTCGTCCAGTCAAACACTTACCCCACTCCCAGACGTTCCCAGAACTGACTCCCGGCCATGTGCTTTCCTCAGTCTTTGGATGCCCCACATCTCCCCTTTCTGATAGTCCTGAGTCCAGCTCGTCCTCCTCATCCGAGCTGGCCTCTGGCAGGGACATAACAAAACTAATACTAATCCCCATCCCTAAAAGATATTGGCTGGCTTGGGTGCACAGATTTTTTTAAGATTTGGTTTTTCAGCTGGTTTAAAAAGTCAATGAGACTATTCAAATGGCAGACCATTAATCCTAACCATACCATTTTCCTCAGATTGGATTCCTAAGAAGAATGATTACTAACAATTGACATAAGGTTGTAATGGTTGGCTCTTGTCCCTTACAATAAAAGGCAAGAGAAGGAAAAGAGTAGTATATTTCAAGGAGGCCCCAGGTGAAAAATGTAAGAAGTAGGCCATGGCATATGCTGAGGGGGCCACAGAACATTTGGCAATTTTGCATACTGAAATTCAGATGGTTGAAAAATATAGGGGAGGGGTAAAGAGACCAAGGGTAGAACACTTACCTAATCATGAAAAGAATTAAGTATCTGAGCAACAATGCTCTATTTTTGAGAAGCCATGGTTGTATTGGGCTTTGGTTATTGTTTTGAGAAATGGAAAAGTAGTAGTAGTAGTAGTATTTCTGATATTAAGATTTTGATTCAAGAGATATTTAATTTATCTGTTTTTGAAATGGCAATTTTATCCACTAATAAAAAAAATAAACGCAATATCTTCTGCTTTTCTTCTTCATGGAGAAAATCTACCTATCTGGTTGTTAGGAGTTAAAAATGACTTGCTGGCACATAATCAATCAGAAAATGTGCTCCTTTGCCATTAATTTTAGAAACTTTGTAACAATAGAAAATTATCATTTAGTTTTTTAATTTAGATATGTTTTAGTATTGTCTGATATGTGAGGGACATGTGACATGCATAGTTTCCCCCTTTTTAATGTTTGTTACTACTTTCTTTTATTCTTTTCCTTTCCCTTTTTCTACTTCTTTATATTTATTCATATAAAAATTCATATAAAATTACTTAAGATACATAAATAAACTATTATAAATTTTAAAAATGTCCTTTGAAAAGAGAAAGAGAAAAAAAATACTGAGGGCATTGAATGCTTTGTAGAATCATTGTTTATTTAACATGACCTAAATCTGGAATAGCATGACTAGGAATGCTAAACTATTCTTTGAATTTGTTACACTTATTTGTGCTACAGACACGGATCCTAGTGACTCATAACTTAAGCTTCCTTGCACAAGTTGATGATATTGTCGTATTAGAGGCTGGATCTGTCACGGAACGTGGTTCCTACAATACCTTACTGGCAAATAGTGGATCATTTGCTCAGTTGCTCAACACATATGGCAACCAGCAGGATAATATACATGAAGAAGAAGCTATGGGTACGGTAACACTAACTACCGGTAAAGATACAGCATCTACAATTACTCTCATGGCAATAAGATGTAATTTGATGAACCTCAGATTTGCTCAGTTGAGAGCTGTTTCCTTCCTTCTATTCAAACGTCCCATGCTGTTGATTATTTTTAGCAGGCATAGAAGAAGAGCAGGAACTGGATGATTATCCTGAACTTATAACTGAAGAGGTGCCAGCTGATGTGGTGACTATGACACAGAAGAATGAGGCCAGTGTCCAACAAAAAATCTTCAACCGCAGGTCAGTTCTTTTACAAGCCCATTGTTCCTTTATTCCCTTTCTCCACTTGTTTTTTCTGCTCTTTTCAGTCACTGGTTTTTTTCCCTTCTTTTTTTTCTGCCCTTTTGTGATTTTTGCGTATCTCCTGAACCTGGTCTGGTTATCTTTCTTCATAAATTATTGAAGCATCACTGGAAACAGCTCAGCAACCTAAATTTTATCTTTGTCCTCCTGATGCTGGTTTGTGTCATCCACAGACCATAATTTTCAAAGCTTTGTTCTACTGTTTACCATACTGCAGAACATCCACTAGCAACAAATAGAAAAGATAGAAAAGGGATCTTGGACAATTCATTGTTATAGTGACAAATCTATCTATAACTACAGTAATGCCTGGCTTCCACTAATGTTTGTGGCTAAAGAAATGTTCTCAGACGAAGCAGTGGGAAACTCTCCAAAGTATGCAATTTCAAGAAACTGTTCCTTTCTAACACATTGTGCCACAGCAGTAAATAATAATGACACTCGGCCCCAGTATATCCAGTAAATCATAGTCTTCATGCTTGTCTTATCATAGCTTGCCCTAATATGGGCATCTTCTAGATATATGAGATATGTGTTTATTTTTCCTACCTTAATCCTAACATGCTGAGTAATAAGATAAACAGAGGGAAAAAAGTAAAATACACAATAAGGCACCAAATGCGGCTAAGGACCAAAGTAAATTCAATAAATCTTTTTGAAGAGTAGGATTGAAGCCATTCACTCATCCACACATCTTGATAGCACCTAGATTTGAGAAGGTTTCTCTATCAATTTGCTTGGATGCAAACTAATCAAGCCAATCTGCTGTGCAATTCTCTGTCACCTTTGCTCTGGTGCTATGTCTTGTTCTATTGTGGACCATAGTTTCATTATGGAACACTACATAGCTTACATTCCTTCCTTCCTTTCCACAGCCTACCTCTTGGCAGCTCATAATATAACTGAAACAAAATAAAAACACAGTACAAAATAGATAAACGATGGGAATCTGACCACTTAACACACACATAAACACGCATACACACAAAAACACGTACTGTATAAAACATCCAATAAGGGGCTCCATCCAACAAAACCTGGGAGAACATTCAGGTCTTTTAGAGATTCCAGGATGGCATCAGGGTGGGAGCCATGGGGGGGATCTCATTCCAGAGGGCAGGTGTTGCAATAGAGAGGGCATGTGTCCTGATAGATGGCACTGTTTAATTGAATGAACTTTGAACAAAGCAACTCCATTAGGTTATATTGGCTGGGCAGAACCTTTGGGAAAGAGCCATCAAGCAACGTGCTCCTCTGGACCTCTATTAGCCAACTTAGAATTTCATCACTGGGTTCCTTTCTAAGCTGTTTTATAGGCAAGGGTGTATAGGCATTATGAACCCTTTGGAAGATTCTTTTTTCAGAAATATTTTTAAAGAGCAAGACAATATAGTGCCAGAGCAGTTGAGTTCTAGAAATTCTACCTTTTACCGTTAACATTTCTGTTCTAGCCGCAGTACCAGCAGTAACATATCTATCAGGAAGAGTCATCAAGAGCATTTGAATGACAAGAAAACAATGACAGAGTTTAAAGGACAGAAATTGATTGATAAGGAAGCCATGGAAACTGGCAAGGTAAGAGATGAAGACATGGGAATTTTACACCCTTTTCAAAGAACTATATAGAGATTATTTATGGATGGTAGTGAAGGAATGAAGTGTTGTGGGGGTTTCTTTTTGCGATGACACTATGATAAATTTACACAACACATTGTTATATCACACAGCTTCCTCAATAAAAGGCTGTTGCATTGGCTGGGCAGGGCTAACTTCATCCTCCTACCCCTGTCCTAACCCATATGAGTTGGCTTAACCACATAACCTTTTAGAGCAGGGATGTCCAACTTGCGGCCTGCAGGCCACATATGGCTCTGGACAGCTAGTAATGCAGTTCCACAA
The DNA here is from genome assembly GCA_034064705.1 of Bothrops alternatus. NCBI lineage: Eukaryota > Metazoa > Chordata > Lepidosauria > Squamata > Viperidae > Bothrops > Bothrops alternatus. Next base: position 35,649,369 of record JARGCV010000009.1, read on the forward strand.
GATCGTGAACTTTTAACATTATGTAATATACTTATATGCATTAACTAAATTATATATTTTATATGTGGTCCAAGACAATTCCTCTCAATGCTTTAGAGCTTAATCCTTATTGTTATTAAAGCTACTAAACTGAAATATAGTCCTCTTCAAAAATTCTTGCATTCATTGGAAAGTATGTGCTGCCTCAATGTGGATGCTCCTTATATGCCTACAATTGTACAGCAAAGTTGTTGCTAGGCTCCAAGCCAGGTTCCAACTCTACTCTAAGCAATGATGCTGTTAAGCAACGAAGCTGAGCTCCTAAGCTCCAGGCAGGATCAAGCCAAGATTGGCTGCTTATTGTGGCTTGTGGTCCTAGCAATTTACCTTACATCTTGCCTGTCATTGTTGCACTTACCTAGACGCCATTTTCTATTTCCTCATCTGCTTGCTATGTTCTGCATTAGCTCTCCCTTTTATAGGCTGAGAGGTTTGCTAACCTAGCAGACTATGGGCTTCAGCACGGCCCTGAAAAGGCCAAGTTGTGGCTAAAATAGCCGGCTGGGGACACCATTATATCAGTCCAATAGTAGTGTGGCCATGTGGCTCAGTCTGCCTTTCTCTCAGCAGATTCCCCAATTGTTCCCTCTCAAATCTCTTGGCAGAGCCAGGACTGTAAAACAATCATGTCCCCTTAGGGCAGGGGTAGGCAACCTTGACTCTTTTATAAGGAGTCATAAAAGAGCCAAGGTTGCCTGCCCTTGCCTTAGGGGGATGGGGGATGAACTACCTAAATCTAGCATTGGGAGGGCTTTTGTTTTTGCCTACCGTAGCAGGCAATTCCAACCCATGTTTTCAGCATTGCTTTTCCTAAGTGCAGACCACACTTTCAACTTTATTCCTTTATTTTCTTCCTCTCACACCCCTAAGAAAGTGTAATGACAATCTAGTTTTGAGGTCTCGATTCTTGATTATGTGTGTTTGTACTCTTTTTTTTTTGCCATTATCTGATGCCTAGTATAAGAACTTTGGGGTTTCCATTACAGCCTTCCTGTGAATAGCTCTGTCTTTAGTTACGATATTCTAAACTGTTTCTATTATATCCATGTCAATATATTTGTGAGACACAGATTTACTGGAATGTAAGGAGTCTGTAGGATCTGATATTATAAAGTACAAAACAATTGTGCAGTGTATGATTCATAACAATGCTGTGTTATACAGGTGAAGCTATTTACATATCTACGATACTTTCATGCTATCGGTTGGGGCCTCTCATTAAGCATCCTCATTGGTTATATTGGACAAGCTGCATCCTCCGTTGGTTTCAACCTCTGGCTTAGTGACTGGACGAATGATGCTGTACGCTATGAAAATGAGACCTATCCAGTCACAGAACGTGATATGCGTGTTGGAATCTATGGAGTGCTGGGTGCAAGCAACAGTAAGTTTCCCCAAAATTTGACCCTTTGCTATTATCCCTTCCCCTCACCTCAGACTGGAAAAAACACTCTGGAGGGATAGAGAATTATCATAAACAGCAAAAAAAAGGCCATCCCATCATCAGCATAATAAATTATGCTATACAAACATATTGGTAGATTCTTTTTGGAGGTTTGAATTCTGTACTTCAAAACAGAATGAATTGAGAGAACATAGCAGAAGACTGAGTTGCATGTTTACAATATCAAGATACAAAACAAAGGTAACAGAAGCCAAATGTATTTTATTCAGAGTACCTTATCAACATCCCCACCTGCATCAGGGTCTGAACGGTGCTTGTGTTTCTTCTAGGTTTCTTCCTGCTGATCGCAATTGTTCTTGTTTCCTTTGGTACTATCCGAGCTTCCCGGATCCTGCATGAACAGCTCCTCAGTAATATCCTGCGGGTGCCTATGAGTTTCTTTGACTCAACACCAACTGGTCGTATAGTGAACAGATTTGCCAAGGTCAAAACTCTGGCTTTGTGGGGACCTTATAATTGATACAGCCTAAGTACTAATCATGAGTGGGCCAGTATCTTGAATCTGGGGGTCTCCTAGGTGCAATTCCTATTTGATAAGAAGGTGGCAATTGTGTTCAGGAGGGTTATAATGCAGCTATTTCTAATGTGTAATTACAGTAATTTCTGGATCACAAAACTCTGCTCACAATCTGTCATCCTCTAGCCATCTCTCATTTGGATTTGAAATGGAGCCCTCAGAAAGCATTTGAAAACCACAGCTAGTACAAAAGGGACTGGCCAAGTGCTGATGGGTGTTTCCTATTATACTTATGTGACTCCAATGCTTCAGGAACTGCACTGGTTGCTAGTTGGCTTCTGGATGCGATTCAAGGTGCTGCTTGTTACCTTCCAGGCCCTACATAGCTATGACCTAGTTATCTTCAGGACTGCCTTCTCCCATAGTCATATCTGTCTGATCAAATCAAATAGGCCTTTAGGCTTTGGGACTTCCTCCCTGCAGAGATCTAATCTCCACCTTCCGTCCTGTGTTTCAAAAGAGTCTTTCCTAGATATTTTCTCTTAGGCTAGAGATTTTGCCTTTCTTTGATCTATTTCCTATCACCAGTCAAGAATTTAATTCTTGATTATACTGATACTCAGTCATTATACTTTGCTCAGTCATTTCAATACTGGGTTTCTAATATCTCCATCCTGGACCAGTTTGGATTTCATGCTGTGCTTTTTCACACATACCCAATTGCTACATCTACTACAGATAATGTAGTAATGAACCGTCCATAACTAGCCAACCTTTGCTAACATGTGAACATGGAATTTTTGTACATCTGAATAAACAAAAGAATAGACCCATTAATAAACAGAAAAATGGCCATGGATGCATTTTCTGATATCTTCTATATGGAGGAAATTTAAACTAGTCTTCTTATAAGCTCATCAACCATCACTGATGCCCAGTACTACCTTTAACATTTTGTACTCTGAGATCCTTGAATTGAATGAAGAAAGTTATTTTTTATAATCCAAGAACAGTTAAGAGATATCCTCACCACTGCATCATTGGAAAGAGGGCTTACAGTATGAAAAGTTTAGAATAGAGGCATAAATTACTTGAATTTGGTATAAAAGTACGGTTAGATTGCATCATCCATTGGCTTCTGCTGATTATTCTTATTTTACTAGTTTTATTTTTATTCTCATCCTTTTTTTTACAGGATATTTTCACTGTGGATGAGACTATTCCAATATCACTTCGCGCCTGGATGAACTGCTTCTTTACGATTCTCAGTACTCTAGTGATAATTTGCTTAGCTACGCCTTATTTTGCAGTTATCATCCTGCCTTTGGGAATCATGTACTACTTCATTCTAGTGAGTTGTCAATAGGGGTGGGAGTGGATATTCTTGCAATAAAACCTTCAGAGTTCTTAGAGCTCTTACTGAGAAAATCATTTCCAAAATGGCCGCTGCCTGTTTAGATCCAATTCTGTGATGCCTTGTAGAATGTGAAACAAAAGTCAGTGAAAGTCCTGTAGGTTTCAAAACAAGGCAGATTCAGGAATACTTAATACCTTCTTGTACTCTCAATACTCAATAACTATTGCATTCTAATATTCTTAAATATACTTGACTCTTTTGGATCTCAGTCAGAAAAATTTGACTCCCTATAAATCTTTCTATAAAATAATCCTAAACCGTAATCCTCTTATGGATTTTATGATGAGTCTTGATGATAATGGAAATGCCATAAATTGAAGAACTAATTGTTTGAATCTTGGGTGTATAAAACAAAAGATAAATTAAATCACATATTCCTGAAATGGAATAGTCCTCTTTTCCTCTCATAACACAGACCTGTCCTATTGTTTGATTTGTTCATTTCTGAAATGATATTCCCCTGTAACTATGATAGTCATAAGATAGCAAGACTCTGAGGTGAATTATATGTAAACATACACATCTATGTTGTGGGAAAATAGATCTTTGCTTTAGGAACATTAATTACAAACAAATTGCTCAAATACAAGAATTATGTGCCAATATAATGTACACTTGAAACTATAGGATGCCACAATTTTGTTTTATAAGAATATTAGCTAAAACTGAGAAAAGCAAACGCCAATATGAAGTGTCTTAATATAGTTTCATGGATCTTGCTGAGCTATCTCTTTCTTCCTAGCAATTCTATGTGGCTACATCTCGTCAGCTACGACGTTTGGACTCTGTCACCAGGTCTCCAATTTATTCCCATTTTGGTGAGACAGTATCTGGTCTCTCTGTCATCCGGGCTTTTGGGCACCAGGAGCGCTTCCTGCAGCACAATGAGAAGATTGTGGATATAAATCAGAAGTCTGTTTACTCTTGGCTTGTTTCCAACAGGCAAGTCTCTCCTGTAGAAGATATAAATCTAGGACATAGGTTGCCAGGTTTTTTTTCACTGCCATACTCAACTGCTGAATAGTCCCCAGATCGTCTGACATTTTGCAATATTCTAGTCTAGTTGGGAGCATGATCTGATAGGTACATCTAGCCACTTTCCGGCCTTTGCTCCAATATGGGCCATTCATCCTCAAGTAGCATCAGTAGATAATCTTCCTAAGGTTAGCTTTCAGAATAGAGAATAGAACAGAACAGAACAGACTAGAATAGAATAAGGAATAGAATAGAATAAGGAATAGAGTAGAGTAGAACAGAACAGAACAGAACAGAACAGAACAGAGCTTGATTTGGCCAAGTGTGCTTAGACCAGTGGTTCTCAACCTGTGGGTCGCGACCCCATTTGGGGTCGAACGATGATTTCACGGGGGTCGCCAAACACTGCAGTCCGCCATTTTTTTTGGTCGGCCATTTTTTTTGGGTCGGCCATTTTTTTCCCCTTTGCCATGTGGGCCGTCGCGCCGTGCATGCACGATGCGGGCCCGCCATTTTTTGGGGGTGGTTGGCCATTTTTTGGGGGGGGTTGGCCATTTTTTTTTGGTCGGCCATTTTTTTCCCCTTTGCCATGTGGGCCGTCGTGCTGCGCATGCGCGAAGCGGGCCCACCATTTTTTTGGGGTCGGCCATTTTTTGGGGGGGGGCGGCGCGGGCCAGGGTCAAGCCCCAGAAAAGGTTGAGAACCGCTGGCTTAGACAAACAAGGAATTTATCTCCAGTACAGAAGCACTCCCTATACTTGCAAAACAACACAGAAAAAAAATAATACTAAAACTGCAGCCAGTAGAAGGGAGAAGAAATAAGACATAATCAGATAAATAATACTTTCTTAAGAAATATATAAGTAGTCCTTGACTTATGCCCATAACTGAGCCCAAAATTTCACTGCTAAGTGAGACATTTATTAAGTGAGTTTTGCTCTATTTTACGACCTTTCTGGCCACAGTTATTAAGTGAATCACTGCAGTTATTAAGTCACAGAAGCTAGAGTCTCTTAACTTCCCCACTGACCTTTCTTGTCAGAAGGTTGCAAAAGGGGATCACATGATCCCAGGACAGTGCAACCGTCATAAATATGAAGCAGTTGCCTAAGCATCTGAATTTTGATCATGTGACCATGGGGTTGCTGTAACAGTCATAAGTTTGAAAAAATGGTCATAAATCACTGTTTTCAGTGCCATTGTAACTTTGAGCAGTCCTTAAATGAACTGTTATAAGTCGAGGACTCTCTGTGGTATGAGCCAGATATGTAGGAGGTCAGGAGAAGGTATATAGGGGCCGCTTCTGTAGCAAGCCAATGAGAGGAGATTAATCTGAGGTTATTCTGAAACAATCACTCCTTTACAAAGCAGTCAAGATTGCTTATGAGATGTCATAGATTCTCGTTATCTCTCTTTTTCTAAAGGTGGCTGGCTGTGCGACTAGAATTGGTGGGGAATTTGACAATTTTCTTTGCAGCACTTCTAGCAGTCTTTGTTAAAGATTCCTTGAACAGTGGCATTGTGGGACTCTCAATCTCCTCGGCTCTGAATGTGAGTAACTGAGACTCATATTCTAAGACAAAGAGATAGCTGAATGGGGGTGGGTGGGCTTGCAGTGTATGTATACTGACATGTCTGATGTATCAGTTCTAATTGTAAATCTATCTGGCTGCAATCCTCCTAAGCCTGGGCTTCAGGCACCATTTTTATTGCAAATCCATTGTGATAGTACAGTACTACTAACAATAAGAGAACTATCAAGCAGGTAAACTTTAAATGTGATGCTCAATTGACCATATGATTAATTCTGACAGTAAAATTCATATATTAGAAATTAGACAGTCTCAGATGAAATCAATGGGTTTATAAATTCATTCAGTTCATAATCATTAAGAAAAAAGTGGAATGAGACAAATAAGATCTTTTCTTGGAAACTTGGTAACTAATCCTGACCACATGCAACTGAAGCCCTCCAAATCCCCTGAATTTGAACTCCCAGCAGCCCAGTGTAACCCAAATACTGAATAGTGAAAAATGCCGAGAATTTTAGTTCAGGAACATTTCGAAAGTTTCAAGTTCCCCATATTTGCATTGCCCAAAATGTTGAAGGTATTCCCCTGGAGCATTAGAAAAAGAAACTATGATGCTTGTAGTAAAATAAGTGAATACGGACATGATGTTGGGGGTCTATAAATTGCCTCCAAATGGAGTATATTCAGTGTAAGTATTTGATCAGAGAGAGGGAATTGAAGAAGCAGAATGATTATAGTGATACCTCTATTAATTTATTTAGATAACTCAAACTCTGAACTGGTTGGTGCGAATGACATCGGAGCTGGAGACAAACATTGTGGCTGTAGAGAGAGTGCATGAATACACAGAAATTGCAAATGAGGTACAGAAAATGGAGCTGTGCAAATAATAAAGATATATTTGTATACATGTGTGAAATGAAGAGATGTGTGAAATTGTTCTAAGCCTATTCTTCTAATGGTCATCTTCCCTTGTGTAGGCACCATGGGTGACAACACAGAGACCACCTTCTCAGTGGCCCAACAATGGAGAGATCACTTTTATGGACTATAAGGTTCGGTATCGGCCTGAACTAGAGCTAGTTCTAAATGGGATCAACTGTGATATCAAGAGTACCGAGAAGGTGAGATGTCTTGGGGAAAGACATTGATGGAGCTTTCAGGGTTTTATTGAGGATGGGTATGGTCCAGAAGGAGAAAGAAGAATGTAATCAAGGGGAGATAAAATGGGAAAAGGCTTGGCCTTACTGGGCCTACATTCCATATACTAATTTATGCTAAATTGCTCAGATACCAAGAATGATCTTTTTTCCCTGAAAGCAAAGCAACAGTTATTGAGCAATCTGCTATGGAGTTACTTGGCAAGAACAGGAATGGAGGTTGTAAACTGAGTTGGATCACAGAAACAGGCCACAAGAAGAGAGAAATTTAAAGCTTTATCAGCCATCTAATTCCTGGTATTCTGCCTTCTCAGATTGGTGTGGTGGGCCGAACAGGAGCTGGGAAATCCTCTCTCACAAATTGCCTCTTTCGCATTTTGGAAGCAGCTGGAGGAAAGATCTTAATCGATGGACTTGATATAGCAACACTTGGCCTTCATGACCTACGTGAGAAGCTCACTATCATCCCACAGGTAAAGAAAGAAACAAAAAACCTAGAGCATCAGACCGAAAATGCTGGGATACAGGATTTGACTGGTTGATTGCATGAATACTGTACCAAATTCCATCTGCAGATTGCAGTAATGGGGGCAAAAGGGATGAGAGGTGTTCCTTTTTTTACCAGCTTGCGATTACTACTTCCTTTGGAATAGGTGCTGACATGGGATCTAGGCAATTTAAATTACCCTTTTTAATTCCAGAAGTGAGTGAAGGAGGCTGAAGAGCTGAAGAAACTTATTAATTGTATTATTCAATTATTCAACTTATTAATTCTTCTACATATAGGCTGGGTTTACACAACATGGCTTATCAGTTAAAAGAGTTGAGATATGTCTGTGTGATAGATTAGTTTGTTTTGCAAACCCACACCATTTGGGTAACTTATGATACAATGTATTATGAAAGGAATAACACAATAGGCTAATTCAGCTATTACATAAAGTGTATTACCTGCTCTGGGTATAGCTGTGAGCCTTGCAAGGTAGTCCAGACAAGAAGCACACCAAGAGTAATAGCTCTATCTTTACGGTAAGTTACATTATCTCCCCAACCTTTATAATCCAAGAACTAGGGAGGGTCACTTCTGAGATATGTCACTAACCTTTTTTTGTGTGGACTCAGCTGCCTCTTATCTGACCATAGCCTAGCCTGCAGATCTTCCTTCTGTCATTCCCAATACCATTACAGTAGCGGAAAGCAATTTCAGCTGGTTAAATACTAATGCTTCTCTACTTCTACTCTTACCTCAACTTATCTTAGCCATCGTTCTTAACCAAAGTAGCCTTAACTAAAGTGCCTTGTATCTACATTTTCAGGATCCTATTCTCTTTTCGGGGAGCTTGCGTATGAACCTGGATCCATTTGATCAGTATTCAGATGAAGACATCTGGCATGCTCTAGAATTGGCACACCTGAAGTCCTATGTACAAGTTCTACCTGAAGGGTTGTCTTCTCCAGTGAGTGAAGGAGGAGAGAACTTGAGGTATAGGAAATTAGTGAAAATGGCCAAGAGCTGATGTCATCTTAAGATACCAGACATGCTTGAGCTATTCATGTACTTCCTTATTTGGCATTATTCTCTAGTTCAGCCTGGCTTGACTGATGGAGAGTATTTCTGGACTGATGTTAATTTCAGTTTCCTGTAAATTATTTGCATTAATTTTGGTAGTAGCATCAATAATCAATTTTATTTGTGTCCCTCTTCCTCCCCCACCCTCCAGTGTGGGGCAGAGGCAGCTTGTATGCCTGGCACGAGCCCTGCTTCCTAAAACCAAAATCTTGATTCTGGATGAAGCAACAGCTGCTGTAGATATGGAAACTGATCACTTGATCCAAGAGACAATCCGAAGAGAGTTTGCCAACTGCACCGTAATCACCATTGCCCATCGGTTACATACCATCATGGACAGCCATAGGTAAAGTGTGTGTGTGTACCAACATTTACATAGCCAAGTACACAGGAGTGGAGTATTTCTATCATGCACACCCAAAAGGCCAAAACTTCATGCAGAATAGCAGTGGGAGGCAGCAACGAAATCCATGATAGAGGATATACAGGGATGAAATTTCTGCGACAACAGGATTGTGTGGAGCATCCAAAAGTTCTGTAGTAAAAGTAGTTAAAATACACTTTCCCTCATGCGTGCTCCTAAAAGAAATATAAATATAGTATAGAGTTCTAAAAATAACATGAAGTCTAAAGAATTATAATCTATTTCAAATGGATCAAAAACAAAAACAAAATTTGAGATCCATTAATACCATTTTTTAAAAAATGGATGGATTTCTGAGATAAGCCAGCAGAGAACTACTTTGGGAGGCAGAATATACATTTTAGAAAAAGAATTAAAACATACTTAGCAAAATAATAACAACAAAAAATACTTGAAAGCCAGAATGTACATAACGTGTTCAAACCAGCTATTTCCCCCCCCCCTTGAGGAAAGCTGTTCTCTTCAGGTTGGATTCTAGCAACAAATTCACAAAAAGGTAAAAGAGAATTATGGATTTCTCTGTATTTTAACTTTATTTTGTATTCATGGCAAGATGGTAAGCTGCTACAAAGCAGTATTAGAAAACATGCCCTGATCTCATGAAGTCCATTTTACACCATTCAGTGCTTTGTAAGTAGAAAGCAATAAAGAAGGCACAGAAGCTTTCAGAGCTCAACATTTTGACAGAAACACTGAACCTGTAATGCTTTGGTATAGATACATTCTTGACCTTATAAGTTAACATAAATAATGTATTAGCTCTTGAATGCAAGTCAGTATTCATTTTCACTGACACGATGAAGTATACGTCAACTATAGAAATGTCTGTTCCTTTTGTAAACAAAAACTGAAAAAAGCAAGCAAGGAAATGGTTAACTTAAGGCACCTGGAAAGACATTAGGAAATGTGTAGGCCATGTGACTACATCAAATTCTATATGATATGAATACTATTGGTTCTCGATAATAAGGCCCAAGAACATCCAAAGAAATTGAATGCCGGAGGATTGAAACAAAAATTGAGCTATGCACTTTTCTACCATCAGATGTTAACATTGGCCATCAAGTAAATCTAAAAAGTGGATTAGACAAACTCTAAGCAGATTAAGCTATCACTGGTAATCAGTTATGCTGACTATACAGTGTTCCAGGTAGCAAGCCTCTCTGTACCACTTGCTGGAGAATCTAATTAGGGGGGGGGGTAATCGGTTAGCATTTCCTAGGCATGTTCCAAAGGGGTTCCACATTTTAAAATTTTGCTGGCTGTTAGGCTATGTAAGAATAATTTGTCACTGTGCCCCATCTTTCCTTCCTGCTGTTATCTAAAATAACAGGGGACTGGCATCTAATGAAAGAAAACCCAACACTATATTTTGGAGAGTAAACTATTGTAGTGTTGCTGTTTTCACCATTAAGCTCCAGACTCTTGCTAAGACCATGAGCAGGAGCAGTTAGTTGGCTAGAATACACTCAAATGTTGCACACTTCACTTGGTTTCCCTTTATCATTTTGATTCCTGCTGAAACTGGATTGATAGTATCCAATCAACTCCTTTCTTCTGATTACCCTTTAAAAATTATATGATTTACGTGATGCATGTAAATATTGAATATTGAAACATTCCCAAATTTATATTGTTTTTTTTCTGTTCTAGGGTGATGGTACTGCAGGAAGGAAAGATTGTAGAATTTGACAGCCCTGAACAGCTGCTTCAACAGCAAGGCATCTTTGCAGGGATGGTCAGGGAAGCTGGCATAACAAGAAGTCAGGACACGGCACTTTAGAGGAATGGGAGTTCAAGGCAGAAAGATCGTCTGCGGCATTGCAAGTTTGCTTGATCTGCCATATATGAAAAATGTCACCAACGCTGCTAGTGCCATATACTCTTAAAACACAATAATTTATTGAGCATTTCCTGATATTTAAGGAAGCTTTATTACTTTTTGGTCAGTATCAGCATGTGCTTGTTTACCTGGAAAGAAATAGAGGCTAGGCATCATGCTAAAATGTTACCACAGGGTCACTATGTGAAAACAAGGAATAAAATGTGGGAAACTATTCTAAGCAATCCAGATTTCATACTCTCCTTGCATCTATGTTGTATATAGTTTTTCAAGGTTGGCTTTTATATTATTATTAGAGGCACCCTTCCCCAATCTGGTATCTTCAAGAGAGAGAGGCACCCTTCCCCAATCTGGTATCTTCAAGATAGGCTGAGTTATTGTCCTCTATGCTGGCTAAAGATCTAGAAGATGCAAGCCAACAGTGGGAGATAGCATAGTGAAGCTGGCTACTAGCAGATTATTTTCAAACTTTTGGCCTTTATTAAAAAAAATTGAAGGTCATAAAAAGATTCCAGAAGTATTTTGGACTTATCAAAATGCTTGTAAGATTAATTTCTCTTATTTAGTTTTTGATATATACTTTGACCAGTTATTACTGGACTTAAAAAAGTAACCTTTTATAATTATTTATAAAATTTATATAGCCATCCATCTCCCCCAAAGGAGACCCTTGGCAGCATGCAACAGCCTCTAGTTAGATTTCCTGAATATGGAAAATAATTTGTATACTAGAAGGAGCATTGTTTCTGTCCAAAATAAATACAAGTAATGTGAGAAATATATTTTATTTACACAACAGCAACTCAAGCAAGTTACTCAGGAAGCAAAATGCAGCTTTTATATTCTGCTGTTTTCCCCCAGAGCATAAATGCTCCCCTTCCAACTGTGACCTGAGTCAGGGACAAAAGAATTGCAGCCTTGCCCTTACTCAGATACTGCAGCATGCAAGATGAGCACCAAACCTGTCTAAGGTTGAACCAAAGAGTTATTTTGCCCAACAGCAAACTGTTAACTAATAGTGAGAGAGGGAAATGACACATGGAATACTTGCTTCTTGGTGGCAATATTCAGCAACTTCTCTGAATCCTGTCTTTCTGTTAGGCTCTCTCCTTACAGGGCTGAAGATACATGGTTTCACAAAGGGCAGAAACACCAACAGTTATTTGCCATAACTATTAGTAGGTTCAGTTATACTACACCTTTGACCACCAGCTGCTGGAGGACAACAGTAAGATTGGGTCTTAAGAGGCTATTTTATTTGTTTCTTTATGTCCTGCCTTTATTATTTTTATAAATAAATCAAGGCAGCAAACATACCTAATACTCCTTTGGTGATCCTTCTGAAATACTGGACTAATGAGACCCTCATTATCTTAACTGGCTCCCTTCTCATGCTTTTGTACCAATAGTCAGATTTTTCTCTTGGCTGCAGGATTTCCAGCTAGTTTTCAATCCAGTTAGCGGACTGAATGTCTACCTCAGATGGAAATATGAGCTCCACACAGCACTGCTAAGAGGAAGACAAGGCTGTCTCCGGCTGTCCAGTAAGAGCATTGCATTCAAATTTGATGGAAACTAGGTCCAACTCCCCACAGAAATACACTGAAATCTAAACTTTCAGAGGAATGGAGTGGATGCAATAGTATGCCCTTGCATGATAGTTATAAAGGCACCAGTCTGTGACATCTCCTATGCCAGCATTTCACGTGTACTCAGTCTTGCGAATGTAACTGGATGGTACATAGCCCTGTTTCCCATGTGCCTCTGCCAGCCACCATTCCTGATTGCCAGTTATGTCTTCAAATTGTAGAATCTTTAGTCTTTGATTGGCTGTTACACTCAGTTCATTTGAATTCCGGCCCTTAAAGGTATAAAGGGCATAATAGACCTGGAAGCAGAAAATATAGGAAGGAGGTAAGAAAGAACACAGAACAAAACCAATTGCTATCTTCACTCTGGGCCAACCAGAACAACCATGCACCTCCCAAATTGTTCTTTTTATTATGCTATATAATGCTTTGGGATCTCTCTCTCTCTCTTTCCCCCTCCCCCTCTCAAGTAGAAAACCTGTTTCCAGAGTAGATCCATATAAATTTGCATTTCTTTAAGCAAAGTGTTAGTCATCCAAAATACTGCATCATTAAGAAGATGTTAGCTATAGAACAGGGGTCTTCAAACTTGGCCCTTTTATGACTTGTGGACTTCAACTCCCAGAATTCCTCAGCCAAGCACGCTGGCTGAGGAATTCTGAGAGTTGAAGTCCACAAGTCATAAAAGAGCCAAGTTTGAAGACCCCTGCTGTAGAATTTAGCTAGCCAATTTAGAATTGACTTACTAGTCTTGTTCAAACTCTAAAGTAGAATTGGGTTTGACTCACTTTGGCTTTGTCCAATGTGTGAATCCAGTCATTTCTGGCTTTTGGTAAATTTTGATTAAACAAAATTTAAAATATATATGAATCAGGCCATTAAGAGCAATGGGCATGTGTCTACATATGCTTCTGCCCCACTCACCTGATTTCCCACACACTCACTGCTCTTCAGCCTTAAGTTATCTACTGATGGGGTTGGCCTTGCCTTGTACCGGGCTTGGTGCCCATTTCGTGCATCTGGATTACTGTGTCGCCGAGATGATGGAGGATTGCGGGATGGCTGTGCAGATTCCACAGTGGGACCCATCTGGAGCTGGCAAACAGCATCCACCTCTGAGAGAGTCTGAACAGAATTAATCAGATTGCCTTGGATGCCAGAGTCCTCTGGAGGCTTGAGCGGGCTGTTACCAGAAGTGATGGTCAAAATGCTGTTTGGTGTACTGATTCCATGGGATGAGGAAGAACCGCTTAGTTCAGATTCACCGGATGAATGACTGCCCACAGAGACATCTGAGTGGCTACAGCGTGGATTGTAAGGTTTCAGAAAGGAGCTGTACACAAAGCCCTTTGTCACTGTAGAGATGGGGCAAGGAAGAAAATAATTACTAGTGCTAAACATAATAAAGTTGGGAACAGGGCCTAGGCTGAGTTCAGAAACATTTTCACTCACCTCCATTGTCAATAAGCCAACGATTCTGACTGCCCATAGGATCCTTTTTCTTGAGAACACCCACAAGATCCCCCTCCAATAATGACACATCCAGCTCTTGAGCTGCATTGAAGTTACGCTCAGCCTGAAATAGCTTCTCAGGAGGATAGCGGGCCAGGATGGCTGCTCGCAGTTCATCTGATTGTAGCATGTAACTGGGCTACAAGGGAAACAACAACTTCAACGAAGGGGAAGGGAATAATCCAGGTATCTTTAGTTCTTTGCTCAGACACATCTTTAAAATGTGAGTACCATATTAGATCAGCCAAAGAGCTTCATGTAGTACAGTTGGAGTATTACATTTTAAAAGCTCACACACATGACTGAGGGGTTGGGATGACAGAACTTTTGTTGTTGCTCCCAACAATGGGCTTTTAAAGTATACTATTTGTGAGTCAAAAGGTAAAGTACAGCCAGTGATTAGTAATAGCCTGGACCTCCATGAAATTATCCAATCTTTTTTTAAAACCTTCTTCTTTCTGATGGCAATGAATCCCACAGATTCTCTTATTTACCCTTCTCAGTATCAGGAAGAATGCATTAAGCCCGCAACTACTCTTCACTCTGACCATACTGATGTTAATGACATACTTCCACCTCTAGAGGGCAGCCTTTCACCTCTTGTTACTTGCATAGAGCTCACCATGCCCAGAAGGGGTTGTTTTCGCACTGACTGGCGCTCCAGGCTTTTTCTTTCAAAGGGTTTTTTAGTGGTAGCAGTGCTCTCCGGAAAGAAGGTGAAGACTTGCAGTTGCTGGAGGACTCTACTATGCTCTTCCTGGAAGATGGCAATAAGATTCCCTTCCCTGCCAACCACTTGCAGCAGCTGAGAGAGAGGAAAGCGATATTAGACGCAAGTCCGCAAAGGACAATTTCAGATAAATTCTGCTCAGTAACAACCCACTATATTCAGAGTCATGGTGAAGATGATTCAATGATTCCAAAACAGTGAGGATTACTTTTCCTCTCTTCCATGTTAGTGGAGAGGTAATCAGTAATAATAATTCTACTATGGATTTCCTCCATTTCATTTAAAGGTCTGTGTGCTCAGTGAAAGCATGCCTTAAAAGTGAAAAAGATGGAGAAGAAAACCAGGAAGTATCATGATCTTTCCTTCCGTTCTCATGGAGAACACCAGCCATGCCAGCTACTCGCAGTTTCTGTACTTACTGAGAGCAAAGGCTGAAGTTCCTGCAGTGCTAGGCGTACAAAGTCACAGTGAGCCTCGGCATAGCTGCGCAGGCAGCTAGTGAAAAGTTCCTTGGCACAACACTGAAATTTGGGCAATTCATCCAGCAGCTGGGTGTTCAAGGCTTCGTAATTGTTGCGGGCTGACTGTAATTCTTCCAAGGTCCGTTTGTCCTTCAATCTTTCCACACGCTCTGTGCATGTGTGGAAATCCAGGAGCTTATCAAAGCGTTTCTGCACCAGTTTGTGAGGTCCAGCGAACATGTTCAGCAGCTGATTCAGAGGGGTTATCACTAGACGCTCAGTGCGCTTCTTCTGCAAAACAGAGAGCAACAATCAGACCTATGCATCATACTGTAGCCTTTCCCATTCTGCCAAATTACTTTGATGAATTCAGTGTAAACTGAAGAAAAAAAGTATACAATCATTTCATTTATAGTAGTATATAGCAGTGGTGGTGAACCTATGGCACGGGTGCCAGAGGCAGCACTCGGAGCCCTCTCTCTGGGCACATGTGCCGTTGCCCTAGCCTTGTCTCCCCCACGACCCCCTCCTGTCCAGCAGCCCCCCTGAAGGAGAGTCGCCCTCAAGTGTGGCCCACATGGAGCAGCGCAGCCAAGGACATGGCAGCCAGGCAGCGTAGGCAAGACTCTGCCCTCACACCCCATTGTGCAGTTGATGCTGAGGGCGCAGGCAGAGGGTGTGGCCACCATAGCGCTGCTGGGCTGCCTGGGCGATCTGCAGTGGGCTGTGGAGGTGGTGAGTGGTCCTGTGGGCAGGGGGGGGGATGGGGGGCAGAGTGGGGATGGGGCAGGAGGGGGGGGCAGTTTTTGGGCACTCGGTCTCTAAAAGGTTTGCCATCACTGGTATATAGTATTAGCATTAGATAGTATTTCATTTATGCTATCCTCAGGAGCCCTGGTGATGCAGTGGTTAGAATGTAGTACTACAGGCAAATTCTGCCCACAGCCTGGAGTTCAATCCTGATGGGACTCAAGGTTGACTCAGCCCTCCATCCTTCAGAGGTTGATACAATGAGGACCCAGATTGTTGGGGACTATATGCTGACTCTGTAAGCTACTCAGAGAATGCTGTAAAGCATTGTGGAGTGGTATGTAAGTCCAAGTACTATTGCTATTATGACCAAATAGGTTTTATTGGTTTGCCATATATATTTTAATGCAAAATAAAATAGAACATAGAATAATAGGATTGGAAAGGACCTCTGAGGTCTTCTAATCCACCCCCCCCCTTGCTTGAGCAGGAAACCGTGTACCATTCTGGACAATGGACAAAGTCCCTTCTTTCTTTCCCTCTATCTTTAATCCCTGAACACAAGTTCTCCTGTATTTACCAGCAATTTTGAAAACATCAAATATTTTCTCCTCTCCATTTTTCATCTTGTTTGTTCAGTAAACTACAAGCTAGCTGCTGTCTACAATGTTTTAGAGCTTTCATGTTTTTTTCAAGAACATTTTAATATTTCTAGGAATTCTATAATTCTGTGCCTGTAGTGATGGTGGTAGTGGTAGCAGTACTACCGGTAGTAGTAATAACTTAGTGATTTACATTATAAATCCGTCAATCTCAGCCAAAATGACCAGTGAATTGGGAAAAGCGGACCACTTATCTAAAGCCTTTGGAGGGAGCAACAGGCTGAGGAAGGAGGCTTAGTTAACACTTTATTATAGCCAAAAGCCAGTTCGGTCTACTGCTTAGCGAAAGGATCTTTAATCCCTTCTAAACAGAATTGTTTTCCCGATGTTTCTGGTAGTAGACATTTTATCAAAGCTTTCATGTGGAAGAAAGGAATAAAGCTGTCACTCACAAAATCAGAGAACAGCTGATCACTGATGAAACCGTGAATCTTCTGGAACTGCTCCAACTCGGCACTACCCTTCTCCATGCACAGCTCCCACATACTCAGTGCTGCTGTCACTTTAACACTAGCTGACTCCTGAAGACCGAAAAAAACATAAGCATAAGCTGGCTTGAAGTATTGCCCGATAGCAACCAGCTCCAGAGGCAGGCACAGTCTTGAATTGTGGGCCTGGTATTATGGAAGCCTAGCTAAGGGAGAATCTTCCAATGCACTGCTTTGACGATCTTCAGCTTTATTAGATGACCGATATCACAATCCTTCTCAAGGTACCATTCCCCCTTTACACAGACACATAGACGCATAAAACGTATTTACCCGTACTTGCTGAAGGTAAAGGGAGAGATCCCGGATAAAAGATTTAATCAGACGCTGCTGCATCCTGAAATTTTTTTCAGTCTCTTCAAAAGCCTCATCTTTGAGCTGCCAGAGAAAGGGTGGAAGGGAGGGAGAGAGGCTATGAACACCATGAAGTTTCCTTCAGTGCCAAATCCTTACAATAACCTTAAACCATGTGAGCATTATTCACCTGGGGAGCAAAACCTGTGAGATGTTTCAGGTGACTGCTGACCCGATTGGATTTCTTGATTATAGAATGGAAATTAAGTTTGGAGATCTTCTCAATTAGACTGTCATCATCAGTCTTCCTGTACTTCAACACTGAAAAGTAATGAGGCAGGAGACAAAATTAGTTCCATGCTGGGGAGTTGCTAGCTGACCTTAGAATTGTGCTTTCCTAGGTGTTTTGCTACAGATCCCAAGCATTAAATCCTCACTATCTGATTCTACCTCCACCTGAGTATTAATTTTAAACTGGAACAACACCATTAAAGTTAGTGAGCACAGGATAGTTATGTTAAAGTTTAGTGGGTTTTTTGTTCTTATTCCCAACGCCCACAGGAATAGCTTTTCCCAACCCAGATACCCTTTAAATGTGTGGACTTCAATTCATACAACTCTCAGGTGAATCCAGTCTTCCCAGCTTGGTTCATATTTTATATCTATTAAAAATGCAACTCAAAGAATACAGTCCCCAGCTAGTTGAGAACTGTTGTGAGGAAAGCAAGTCTTTCATTTTTTTTCACAGCAGCCCACGTGGTACAGACAATCTTCAAAAGCAACATTGCACAGCCCCTTCCCACTTATCCACATTGACTGTATTACTCCTGTGTTGGTTGCTATGCAGCTCACCTAGATCTTTCCGGCGCTTGTACTCGTTGAGGTTACCATTGATCTCCTTGACAGCTAAGACAGCAGCTGTCAAAGGAGCATGATCAGGGTGTGACTCAGGAGTAGCACTCAGCAGTTCCATCAGCAGCAACGGATAGCGCATCACACGCTGAACAGGCTTGATCAGGAAGGAGCCCAGGTCAATATAGTTGGTGCAGCCCCTGACAGAGTCAGAACATAAAGGGGCACTCAGAATCAGGTGATATCCGGACTCTACTGCTAAAAGTACTGCTCTCTCCTATTTATTTGGCATGTGGCATATCATACATGACCTAGCAATATGTATTAACATTTACACGCACTCTGGTAGCCACTCACCTTCAAAACTGACTTCTCTCTATATTCTAAACTATTGCATCCAAGTTATTCCTCATCTATCAAGTCATTTTCTTGTTCTTCATAGCTAAACATGACACCAGCGATTCCAACCACTAAATTCCAATAATCTTTACATGCATCCTCCTGCTAATATAACAATACACACTTGCTGATTAGTTGCACCTGCTCAACATCTACACTATTCATCTTGCCGCTCCCCATCCTCCCAATCTCACTGTCCTCAGTCTAAGCAGGCTAAAGTGGCTGTCTGCTTCTTTGAATCCCGAGTGTGCAAATGATTTCTGCAGTTGTCTCCTACAAATGGCTCATCCCCCATTGTATTTCCAAATCCTTTTCTGCTGCTTTAGATACCTAATCAAGTAAGTCAATAGTATATAAAGCTGCTTACCATTCAGTGTACAGACTCCTGGCAGGCCCACAGCAGGAAGAAAAAGACACAAGAAAGAGTAGATGATGAGAATGCAGTTATTTTATTGACTTGCAACTACTAAATTGCAGTGAAATCAGTGGATGGACATTTCAAGCAGCCATTGCATGCATCCCCTTCTACTTTAATTTATAAAGTCACAATTATGCTAGGATAAGAGAGACACATGAGGCAGTGTCTCAAATACTACAGAAGCACAAATCAGCAGTTTGTCTAAGCAGCTTAGAAGTCCATCTTGCCCTTTTACCTGAGGACCTCCAGAGATTCCAACAGAAGCTTCTGCACCTTTTCATCTTTCTCATAAGCCTCTAGAAGTGCAATAGCTTCATCGTGGTTCTGGCAATATACCTTATACACAGCCTCCAGCTCAGCCCGCAGCTCCAGAAAGACTGGGCCTTAGAAACAGAAGTAAATGGTTAATGTGGTATCATGCAGACTGTACATATTGCTTAAAGAATGGAGTTATTTATTTTTATAACTATCAACATATTTATGAAACATAAAAAGCATCAAGCATTAAATTCAGTGATAAAACAATGATTTGTTTTAAATAATAAAAGAATGCAATATATACCGTAAACAGATATGTGGGCCAATATAAATATCAGCTAAATATAAATCCAGTAATTCTGGAAATTGGAAAACAATATGAACCTTATGACAATTGATTCTAGTCATCTAAATTTAACAAATAAATATCTAAAATGGAAGTTGGTTTGTTTTGAGATTGTTCCCGTTACAAAAAAGATTGTTGTGTGGTATTCTTCATCGCACAGAATCTCAGTTGCAAAAATTGTATTCCAGGCTACACAGATTAGTAAATAATTTCTACAAAAATGTTAAGAAGTATTATTTTAGTATTCTCTTTCATACTTTCTTTCTAATAAGAAAAATGTACTCCAGATGGCCTCTTTTTTCTATTTTTAGTGTCCCTATTGTACTGTATGAAATCATATTTTAAGAATTTTAGGGATTATTGATTATAATAGTAATATTATATAGTAATAATATAGTAATGCTGATTTCTCTGAAAGAAAAACGCAAAAAGCCAATCTTTTTATTTCTTGATGTAACAGATATGATAGGAAATAACCCCAAAGTTTAATGAAGAGCACTTTTAATATTATCTAAGAATGTTGTACCAGACAACATCTTCTTTAACCGGGGGGCCACCAGAATCAGCGTGGGATTTTGGATGTGATTGCTCCTACCACAAAATATGCTGCTTTTCCCTTCTCATCTTGGACATGACAAAATACAACTCAGCTGAAACTTGAACAACTGCCATATATAAAGTCACAAATTATTCTAGCTTGATTTATTTTCTTAAGTTACCCAGTTCACACTCAGTTCCTTATAAAAAGATACGAGTTCTGTGTCTATTATTTGCTCTGTAATTTAGCTTCTGCTCAAATTAATGGAAGGGGGAATCCAAGCACTGACATAAGAAAAACTCTTGTTGGATGAAAGTAATCGCTCCGGTTCAGAACATTATATAAAATCAATATAATTTCTGGAAAAAAAAGTACTCTTGACAAATTCATTAGAATTAGCAAAACTACACCAGCTTAAGGGTGCTAAACGCTACTGATACCAGAAGGTGAATCAGCTTTCTCCAGTATGGATGCCATCCAGAGATGTAAGCATGAACTCCAGAATTCTTAGCAGTAGCCTTTCACACCTGGATGTTCTGGTAATTGCAGACCACACATCTGGAGGATTAACAGCTGAAGAAGACTGCCTTAGGCATCCACTAAGCAAGACTTATCTTTGCCCCCTCTAATCATTCTCCTTCCTTCCAGTCTAGTGTTCAGATAGCCCATAAGTAAAGGTAAAGTTTTCCCCTGTCCAGTCGTGTCTGACTCTAGAGCAGGGGTTCTCAACCTTGGCAACTTTAAGACTTGTGGACTTCAACTCCCAGAATTCCTCAGCCAGCTTTGCTGGCTGAGGAATTCTGGAAATTGAAGTCCACAAGTCTTAAAGTTGCCAAGGTTGAGAACCCCTGCTCTAGAGGGCAGTGCTCATCTCCATTTCTTAGCCAAGGGAGCCAGTGTTGTCCAAAGACATTTATGTGTTCATGTGGCCAGCATGACTGTATTCCGAGGTGCAAGAAATGCTGTTACCATGGAATGGTTATCACGGAACACTGTTATCACAAGTACCAATACGTAAAACACATACCAACAGCAGCTGTGGCTTCCAGGGAGCTCAACAACTTCTTTGAAAAAGCAATCACCCCACAGATGTTCCCAAACAACAGCTCACAATCTACCTGTGGCACCTAGGAGGAAGCAAAGGGCAATTTGTCCTGGGGCACACTGTTTTCATATGGAAATTTATCTTGGTGACCTTTTCCTCATTAACATAAAGCATGCTACAAAACAATAAGGCACCAAGAATAACACCCTATAAATTTATACAGCATCATCACTAATGGTATAGATCAGTGATGGCGAACCTTTTAGAGACTGAGTGCCCAAACTGCAACCCAAAACCCACTTATGCATTGTCGGGTGCCGGGTGGGTGTGGCCCATTGGCTGGGTGTGGTCCATTGGCTGGGCGTGGCCCACTGGGTGGGTGTGGCTGTGGTGGTAACTGCAGACTGGGTGGGACTAAAAAGTTCAATCAATCAATTCCAACTTTGCAAGATTTTTTTTCCCCACAAGAAGTTGAAATTGACTGAAACTTTTTTTTTTTTTTTTGCACACGGCGGTGGAAGGCTAAAGCGAAAAGCTTTTATAAAACCCAGCTGAAGGCCTAGGACTGGGGTGACGGCACACGTGCCCTCAGAGAGGGCTCTGAGTGCCGCCTCTGGCACCCGTGCCATAGGTTCGCCACCACTGGTACAGATACTAAGAACAGCTGAAAATGGCCCTTTCAACCCTGTACCAAATATTTCTTCTGTAGATCATAGTGGAAGTACCACCTCTGCTTCTATACAATATTATACAAATACAATTAATTCAGCTCCAGTTACCACACTGATACCCTTTGTCTCTTCCTGAAATCTGCAAGTGATCTGGTTCAGGATTACCTAATAAGCTTTGATTAAAATTTTTAATGTTTGTGTCTTTTTATGATTTGTTTTCTATTGTACATTGTCCAATCACATCCATTTGACAGGCAACTATATAAATACGGTAGGTATAATGATAGACAGAAAGACAGACGACAGACAGGAAGATAAAAGAAAAAGCAAGCAAGCTTGGATTTAATCTCTTCTATTATCTCCAAAAATGCAATCCAGTGCTATAACCACTATACTCAGTGGCTCAGTATGATTCGGTTATATTCTGTTCCTACTGAAAAGCTACACAATATTCTCACCTGTTCCTCCTGTAACGGCACCAGGACCTTCTGGATACACATTTCAAGATCCCGGATATAATCCTGTTCAGTCTGCAACAGTTCTGCAATGACTTTTGCTCTCTTCTCCAGCATTCTTTGTTCTGGGTTTGGTATGGTGGCTGCAAGGGGTGCTGACTCCAGTGATGTTGGCTGGGAAGTTAGCAGAGTCATTTCTGAAAGAGAGAAGGGCAATCAGGACAGAAACTGGGAACCAGCAGCTCAATATAAAGCAGCAAAAGGTATCTGGAAGGCTCTCGGCCAAATCCAACTTACACAAGGCCATCAGCTGGAATTTAGCAGATAAAAGGGTCTTTTAGTCGTGAACAGCCTCTTCACACAAGCTGCACTGCCTACATATTTCCTGCCTTCTCCCACTTGTGATTAGTCTGAGGATTTCAGTAAGTGATGATTGTGTTAGTACAGTGGTTCTCAACCTTTTTCAGGTTGAGACCCCACTAGCCCCACCCATGCGCGCCGCGACCCCGATCCGGGCGCACGCGTGCATGCGCCGGGCCGATCCGCGCATGCGTGGGGCACATGCGCCCAAAAAAAAAAATTAAAAAAGGCGGACCGCGACGGGTGGATCCGCGCATGCACGGCGCACACGTGATGGGCCAATCCGCGCATGCGCGTGTGCACCAAAAAAAAATAAAAGAAAATTAAAAAAATTCAAAAAAAACCAAAACAAAATGGCAGACTGCGACGGGAGGATCCGCGCATGCATGGTGCGTGCACGCGATGGGCCGATCCGCGCATGCATGGCACGCGCACGCCAAAAAAAATAAAAAAATAAAAAAAATAAAAAAATGGCGGACTGCAACAGGCGGATCCGCGCATGCGCGGTGCGCGCATGCAACAGGCTGATCTGCGCATGCACGGCACGCGCACGCCGAAAAAAATAAAAAAAATTAAAAAAAATCAAAACAAAATCCCAAAAAACAAAAACAAAATGGCGGACCGCGGTGTCCGGCGACCCCCGTGAAACGGTCGTTCGACCCCAAATGGGGTCGCGACCCATAGGTTGAGAACCACTGTGTTAGTAGAAACAATTAATTAGGAGAGAGAAAGAAAAAAGTCCTCTAGTCCTTGAGATTGGCAAGGGCCAAGTATCAGAGACCATTTGACAAGATTTGCACTGGGAAGTTTATACAAGGTTTTCCATCTAAGGAAACAAGTATATTTTCAATCAAGAATTTTTAATGTATTTATTTAAAACATTTATATAGCTGCCCATCTTATGCCAAACTCTGGACAGCTCACATAAAACCCCCCCATACATTTACAATAAAAATATTGAAACAAAAATATTAAAACCTAGCACCATAGCTGAACTTTCACATGCAGGCCAGATGTTCATCTAATCAATTTCACGCTATCCCTTGGCTTTGAGGAAAGGCCAGCTCTTAAGTGCTTTTTTGGAAGGTTAAAAAGATGGGCCTGCCAAATTACAGGGGGAAGATGTCCCATAAGTCAGGGAGTGCCATGGAAAAGGCTCGCTTCCTGGGTGACTTTGGGCCAGTCATTCTCTCTCACTCCTACGCACCCCACAGGGTTGTGGGGAAAACATGAAAAGAAAAAGTATTTTGTATGTTCATTGCCTTGGTTTACTTATAAGGTAATAAAGATGGGATACAGACGAAGTACCGTATGTCATTGCAATTTTTTAAAATATACTTGGATATAATTTACAGTTTTAATTAAAATTATAGTTTACTGACTGGCAGCTACTGAAATGCAAGTAGAACATAATGAATAAAAAAAACATATCCATCTATCCATATTTTATTCATTTCATGCAATACTATAAGTAACCAACAAGTATTTTAAGTGCTGTATACAATAACTATTAAGCAAAAAGGAATGAGGAAAGGATATGATTAAATAGATCTATTCTTAACTTGGTAGGAGTTATTTTTCAATCCTGTGTTCATATTAAATGGAACTGGGCTATGGATCCACAGTAACAAGAAGTCATAAAAAATAGAAAGGATAAAAAACATTAAGAGTGTTCAAGTCCTCCTTCTTCAATGTTCTTAATTTTTTCATTCCAGAAAATGAAATCAGGCACTGTAACAATATAATAAGTTTTTGTCTAATGGAAGCAACAAAATCATTATTTATTACTATCCTATAATGGAACAGATGGATCACTATTGTGCTGACTTCTGCTTGAATAGACCTAATGAAACACTGTTGTCTGGGAGATTTGAGAGAATGGGAAAGGGTAGACGTGAGTACTCTTTTCATAGCAACACACTAAACAGAACTCCACGTCCGCTCCAAAGCTGCTTGGAAGTTTAATTTTTCAGAAATCTGTGTGCAATGGGCATTAAAAGAATGCAAAACTGTCCTATTACCATCCTGACAACAATGGTTACTTGTTGTTGAGAGGCTTGAGTGCAGCAATGAATGTTAAGGGGGTTTAAAAATATTTTTATTAAATGTTTAAAGAACAATAACAAGATCTAACAAACCAAATTAGGACAGAGAGGCAAAAAAGAGAAATAGAAAAAAATTAAAAGTGCAATAAAAAAAATAAAAAGCAGAAAAAAGTTAAAGATATAAAGTTTCAGAGAAGTAGCTTCTGATATTCTTCACAGCAGTTACAAATACTAATATTTTAATTATTGTATTTTATTGTTATATTTTAAATATGTTATATTTTCAGTTTGTCTGTCATAGCAAGTTTTGTCAATTTCATTATTCCTCCATGGTGGATAGTGTCCAATCCTTCCATCTCTCTGCATGTGATTATCTTTAACTTAGGACTTGTCATTTAGGCATCATTTAACATTACAAACTACCTGGATAAAGAGAACTGCGACCAATCCCAAAGTTCCAATGGTAGCCCACCCCCCATGATCACATGACCGCACTTTGGCATTTGGCAATACAGCCACATTTATAGCCCATTATTTCTGGTTTTAGGCAAACTGACAGCGGGTTCACTTAATGATCATAGTGCTTAACAACCACCTCGAAAATGCTCATAAAATCAGGTTGGTCGTGCCCCAACATTTGACCGTAACGGGCTGATTCAAATTATATTTCAAATTCTGCCTTAATTTGCTCCATACCATAAGTCTTTTTATCCATTTTGCATCTTTCTGATAAATGGGAAAACCATTGATAACCGTATTTTTCTGCTACAGTTCATCTTATATTTCCCCTGATTTTCCAATAATTCCCGGGATTGCCACAAAGAAGAGGGAGCCAAGCTATTCTCCAAACCACCTGCTGGCAGGACAAGAAGCAATGGATGGAAACTAATCAAGGAGAGAAGCAACCTAGAACTAAGGAGAAATTTCCTAACAGTTAGAACAATTAATCAGTGAAACAACCTGCCTCCAGAAACGGTGAATGCTCCAACACTGGACGTTTTTAAGAAAGAGACTGGACAGCCATTTGTCTGAAATGGTATAGGGTTTCCTGCCTGAGCAGGGGGTTGGACTAGATGACCTCCAAGGTCCCTTCCAACTCAGTTATTCTGTTATTAAAAATGATCTCAAAGGAATATACTTATTTTACTGAAAGACCTAAATCTTTTTCAAGGATATGGTTTGGATTCAAAGGTTTGGCTACTGTTGTTCATAAGGTGGAGAGAGGTTTTCTCAGGTCACAAACAAGCTTTAATTTTGCAAGAAAAAAATGGCTCTTTTATGTGGAGACTGAATCAGATGCTATTACCAAAGGTGGTGGAGGACTACAAAAAAAGTTAAAAGAATTGTGTGAGAATAATCTTAATAAAGACACAGAAGTAAGAATGGGTTGGGATGAAAGTGAAGCTTTTTAAGAGGATACTTTATACAATATAATAATGAACTCCAAAAGAAGACGCAGGAGAAAAATACAAATGATTTTGGATGAGATAAATAAAGGAAGAATTATAAAAAAAAAAAACCAAGGATGATAACTATTACTTGGCAAATTAAGCTTTTAAAGGGCAACTTCTGTTTAACAAGTGAAAGAGATGGAAATAAAGATGAATTATGCAAGACAAATAAATTCTGAACCTGCAAATAAACTTTGGCATATAAATTGAGGAAAGAAAAAGAAAGTCATAGTAAAAGTTTCAAGAAGGATAAATCTGTAATAACAGATTAGTGCAAATATGCAAAAAGTGTTCCATTAGCACTATTCCATATAAAGGCCAACATTTTCCTGGGGGGGGGGAAGTGGATGAATATTAACAGAGACAACCTTTGAATGGACTTATTATAACCCTAAGGCAGGGGTTCTCAACCTTGGCAACTTTAAGACTTGTGGACTTCAACTCCCAGAATTCCTCAGCCAGCAAAGCTGGCTGAGGAATTCTGGGAGTTGAAGTCCACAAGTCTTAAAGTTGCCAAGGTTGAGAACCCCTGCCTAAGGAAATGAATGTTAAGGGATTTTTTTGTGTGTGTGTGTATGGTCGACTTTGTTTCTTTGACGAAGCAAACAATAAAACACGGCGTCTGCCAATGCGCCCGAGCAAATGAACTTTCGCAAGATGCAGCCCATTCGGAGACGAACGGGAGGGGGGGGCACGTTGAGCGCGGGACTGGCACGTCTCGAGGCCTTCTGACTCCCCTCACTGCCTTTCCCTCCGACGGGGAGCGCTGCAAAGATGAGCAGCCGCCGCCTTGCGCTTTACAGTACGCGCCGCTGAGGCTGCAGCAGCCCTTCTTCCCGGGACGGCTGGGAAGAGGGGAGCTAGGAAGGCGTGGCCTCGCCCAAAAGGAGCGCGCAGCAGGTTCCGCAAGTGGCTCGGCAGAATTCAGCCCCCCCCCCCCGCGAGCGCAGAGCCCTAACCCAGCCAGGCGCCTCCCCCGATCCTACCTGCCATCACCTCCCTATGCTTTTCACCAAGCCGAAGGCCGAGGCCATCCCGGTCTCCGCTTGCTGTTCCAAACTGGAGCCTGTCTCTGAGAGGAAATCGAGGGTAGCCAGGACAAAGCGGACCCCTACCCGTAACTCTTCGCTCTGCATCTCAATGGCCCGGGGAGGGGAGAGGCTATCTAGATCCGAGCAACATCAAAGCCCGGAGACGGGAATCTCCGGCCGTGGACACGGCCACCCCAGTTCTTCAAATCCGAGTCTCCTTTCCTCTGAAAGAAGGCCTCGGGGCTTCTCGGGGAACAAGTTTTGCTATCCGATGGGCAACGCTGGGCGAATCCTGATCTTAATAGGAAAGAGCTAAGGGCCACCTTTGACCAGCCGCGCCCCGGCTGTATGAAGTTGCGCAATTTAATACAGCTGGGGCACGGCTGGCTAAACCAAAATAACAGAGGAGTTTTTCCCTAACCCAGATTTTTTTTTTATTTTTATTTTTTTGGCCTTCAAGTAAATCTGCTTCTAAAGCGAAGCTACTTTTGCCTGGACTTTGACGACATGGAAAAGAGGTTCCAGGCTGCAGATGTGTGATCCACGTTGGCTCCCGGTAGTTAGTCCTGAAACGATTCCTGGTTTTCTATTGCACCTGCTGTTGATTAATTCAAGCCAGCCCCCCCCCTCTCACGTTCACATGGAGATTCCTGGGTCCCAGAACAATACCACCGCCTCTCCCCCCCCCCTTGGCCTGGCAAATCCTCCGCACTGAGTCTTTTGAAAAGAAAAGAAAAAGAAAAAAAAGTCACGTGCTCTTCCCAGCAGCATTCCTGCAGGTCCCTCTTGAGCAGGGGTTCTCAACCTTGGCAACTTTAAGACCTGTGGACTTCAACTCCCAGAATTCCTCAGCCAGCAAAGCTGGCTGAGGAATTCTGGGAGTTGAAGTCCACAAGTCTTAAAGTTGCCAAGGTTGAGAACCCCTGCTCTTGAGGCTCTTTCCCATAACTTCATCATACCATACATACAGTTGTGTAAAATGAAAGGAAGAAATTTCTCCCTCAGGCATGATATCAATCAAACACTTCCAGGAACACTTAACAGTGCCTTTCCCTCCTTTTACTGTGCTAGAAAATTGTATCAATAATTAAATCAAAGCAAACTCTGTCATCCCTCTTCTAGAGTTCTCCAAATGACGCTTAGAAAACAGCCTCCTCTCTCTTTGAAAACCTACCAACAGCGTTTTACAATAAATGCTATTATTTTCAAAAAAAAAAAAGTAGGCCCAATGGGTAGAGGTCACTGCATTAGTTGGCACAACAGCAGGTTTGTTTTCTTGGTACCAGATCTTACTATTCTGATCAAGTGGGCTGAATTTCAATGAGGCTGGCAGCTGCTACCCTCTTGCCTTCCATTACTGGAAGTTTACGGGCATGCAAGTTTGTATCTCACGCCTACTGCCAGTGACCAGTGCTGTTGGCAGAGACACATGCATATAGATGTACGGTTTTGGTCAAGAATTTGCTGCATGAAAGGAGGCAGACAATCCTAATGGCTGAAAGCAAGCCATTGGGAAGGCAACATTTAATAGGGTGGTGAGAACACCACAATTTGTGTGATTTCACACAGGTCAATGCTTTGCTCAATGCTCTTTGTCTTTTCATCAACAACTTTCTTGCCCCAATGTAATACTTTACTCAGACCTGGTAATTGCAATGGCCACAGCTTTGGTATATAGTTTTACAGAGGTCAAAATATGTTGTATCTTGCTAGGGAGGTTTTATATTGGGTCAAAATGTAATCCTGTGATGATCCTGAATTCTTACTGCATATCAACTCTAACTAGGATGCCAAATACTTTTTGCATAGCCCCTTATTGGATGGGAGATTTTCCTTCATTATTTTTTTCCTTTACTGCTATTAAACCTCTTTGAAGGTTTAGAATTATCCTCCACTTAGCTCCACTTCTCCAGTTATCTCTATTCTGTCAATACTAGCTAAAATTCTTCTTAAACTGTCTCCCTAAAGAGGGAGAGACATTTCCAGCTTTGGACTCTGAGCCTTCCTCATATCTGCCCCTGTATCTTCCAAATCCCTGTCTCTTAGTGTCTTCCTCCTGCTGGAATATAGTGGATGAACCAAGCACTGACATCCTTTGGCCCTTCCACTACTTAGTCATCATAAAGCTGCCAGTCCAATAGCATGCAGAAGATGTTGCCTTCCTCTGCAACTGTTGCCCAACATTGTTCCTAATCACATTACTTTTTCTCCTAAGTGCCTGGGTTTTTAGTAAAGGCATGCTCTTAAAATACAGAAATTAAACAAATTGCTATGCTTCACAATGGAACTTCTTTTCTTGGCAAAGTTCCTGAACCTTTAACAGCTACGGTACCTAATAGACGGTTGGTGCATTAATTTCTATCAACACTTTCTTGTACCAGTTTCTTATTTATGTTAAAAGCATAAAATAAGACATTTTCCTCCCATCCCTTTTTTTAATGCTCATACAACTAGAAGAAACCACCAATTGTAAAGTTATGAACCTAAATATGGTCTCTGTTATGTAGCCAGACATTGGACTGTAGTCCCTTTTATAGTCACAGAAGAAACAAAAAAATCCTTTTTCTAATAAAAGCACTGGTCTCACAAGATTTGTATGACAGAAAGGAATACAAAAGTGCATGTTCCCAAGTCCAAGCTTTATGGGAACGTATATAAATATCTTGTTCCTCCCTCTCCTCTCCAACCCCCCCCCCGATAGTAATATACCGTGTTTCCCCAAAAATAAGACCCAACTGGAAAATAAGCCTTAGCATGACTTTTCAGGATGCTCATAATATAAGCCTCACCCAAAAATAAGCCCCAATGAAGATAGTCAGCCAGACGGCATTTAGTACCATATTTCCCCAAATATAAGCCCTAACCAGAAAATAATGCATTTTTTGGAGCAAAAATTAATATAAGACCTGGTCTTATTTTGGGGGAAACATGGTATATGTTCCTGGGACATACTGGAATATATAGGCTACCCAGTTCCAAAAGTGCTCTGAGCAGCTTAACAATAATACAAAAGGTATGATGGTGGTGGGGAATAATCAATGTCCCAAATTAAAGCCACCTAGCCATTAACACATAGAAGAAAATAGACTGAATAACAAAAACTGCCTACTGCAGGGAGAGCACCAGCTGTCTTATCATGATTTCCAGAACATCCAGGCCTTTATTTATTTATTTGTTTGTTTGTTTTCCCATTCCAATAGTAGAATATGACTCCAGCAGCTAATTAATGTCAGATTAAAATGAGAATAACAAATGATCCACAAAACAATATGAGTTAAAACAATAATAACAAAAGACTCCCCAAAACATAGTGTAACCAAGGCCAATCTCTTTCAGAGAATAATCAGAGGTAGGTAATCTTGCCAATAACCCAGTCCTGTTATTAAGAAGGACTTTATACATGATAACCAGCACTTTGAATTGTACTTGAAAGTTGACTGGGAATCAATAAGCTGTGATGTGGGCATATTGTGATATGCCCATAATTACCCACACTGCTGAAT
This sequence comes from Bothrops alternatus, assembly GCA_034064705.1. NCBI lineage: Eukaryota > Metazoa > Chordata > Lepidosauria > Squamata > Viperidae > Bothrops > Bothrops alternatus. The sequence goes on from JARGCV010000009.1 coordinate 35,680,109, forward strand.
TCTAAACCAACTGTAACTAATCTAAGTGATCTTCAAGGGTAGCCCCATGTAGTTCAAGTTGCAAGAGTTCAAATGGGAGGGGACCAAAGTATGATGGAATTCGTGTAAAGATGGATTTGGACACAGGCCCTCCTCCTATTCTATAGATGCTGCTATTACCCAGTCCTTAAACAGAAGTCCAGAAAGACTCCAAAATTGCATGCTGGTTCTATCTGGTGGAGTATTAACCTTCTAAGCTTAGGAAAGAATCTTGACCGCATCACTTCATCAGCCAGGGTTAGAGATGTATAGTGACTATCATCATTATATTAATGGTACTTCAACCCCCGCTGAAAGTTTCAATCAACAGTTTTATGTACATATTAAACAGGACCAGGGCAAGAACAGAACCCAAGGCCCCCATCAACATCAAATGGAATCAGTCCTGGAGGAAGGATTATCACTACAACATCATGTCCCGACTCCAAAGTTCTTAGGCCAGTACAGAAGGATGCTATGATCAACAGCACTGAAAGTCGTTGAAAGAACTAGGAAGGCCAAGATAGATGCCTCACCACGATCCTGTTCCTACCACAGATCATCAAAAAGTGCAACCAGAGATTTCTCATTACTGATAGTTAATCCTGAATGTCAACAGTCTGGTACTGTTCTGACTTTAAGCGGAATGCCGTTTCAAAGGAGAGGCACAGCTATAGAAAACACACTCCCATGGTTCCTGAAGGATGGGACTTGAAGAGTTCCTTCCCTATTAGATCTGATCAGATGGCAGAAACTACTAGGGAATGAAGGTCCCTGTGTTAGAAATGTCCTGCAGCAACACTGTAATCTGGCAGCAGCTACTAAGGCACTCTTGAGGGTAGGCTCCACACCCATTGTACGGCTTCTTTAATGAAAAAGCCTGGGAACGATTCCATCAATTGAAAACAAGACTGAAGTATCCAGCCTGGTATGTGAACTTGGAAGACCAAATGAAAGCAGCCTTTTGCATTCTCTTTTAAGCAATAGACAGCTGGGATTTGCTGTTCTTTGCATATCTCTCCTTCTGAGGGAACCAATAGCAAGTGCATTATGTAAGAAATTCCAAGGAGGTGTGGTTCGCACTCGAATGTACTCACACTGTGAGCAGTGTCAGGAAACAAACAATGATGCAAACTAGTAGAGTAATGATAAAGGAGAATATCTGTAGTTCAGGGTTGAAATGAGGGTGCTCTCTGAGCTTATTATCTTGCATATATTTCATAACCCAAACAGGTAATATCATCAATGCAATGATATTGTTACCTGGTTTGGTAATGCCATATCTGCAAGAAAACAACCAGGCTCAGAGAGTATCAAGGACCCTTCTAATAGAGTAACTCCTGCATCTGCAGGGGAAAAGTATCCCAGGATTTCTGCCCAGTGAAACTACAAAATTACAATCCAGGGAAAATTCCATGGATATGACCTGCACACAACCACAATATCTAATTGAAAGCAAGCTTCCGTTTCAAGCTTCATTGCTTTTTGCCTAAAAAGTGGCAGAACAAACAAGGAGACAAAGAACCAGCCTCCACTGAGCTGAGGCACAGGCACTGAGAGGGTGTGGGAGAGAGGAATTTATGCTGGAGAGGGGCACTCAGAAGAATCAATAGATTGTAACTCTCAGTATGTAATTCTGGACTTCTAAAACTGGCAACAAAATATTGCCAAGTTAGTCCACCACATATCCTTCCAGGATATTGTTATTTTATTCTTCCTCTCTCCCCTTTCCTCCAATTCCCCACCTTATTGATTCATAGGAATTTCCCCTTCCTATCCTGTTTTTCTACTTCTGTAAAACTCTGGGTTCCTCCACACCTGTTGATACCCTTCTTTGGGGTATTTCTTCAGCTTTAGACGAAATCCTACTCACAGAGTGGCTGGATACATACATCACATGGTTTGGTTTTGACTTGCCAAGTTGTACAAAGATAATTATAGCAGCTTACAAAGCCATGGTTTATAACCTTGTATATTGCTTTAAAGTGTTCCCAACTTACCCAGTGTGGTTAGCTGAATAAGCCACAATTTATTCTATAATTATGATTAATGAAACCATCCCGTTTGGAGAAGTGCAGTTCTGCCCAATGTTGCATCACAACCCCGAAGGGCACAAGGTTGGGTAGAACAGGCTTAGTGTAACATGTGAATCTAGGCACTGAGTTTGCTCTCCTCCACTGCTATGACAGGAAATATTTTTTCTGCCAAGAGGCATTCTCCCTTAGAAATCTGTTGGGATTTCCCACTCAAGGAGAGGGGAAGGGCCAAAGCTCTTAGAGAGCAGAGCTGTAACAAAATTTTCTGAGCTTAGGTCATGCATAGTTATGAGGCAGGTTCAGTGATTATAGGAGCACCTTTTCCTAGAAAATCTTTCACCAGTTGAAATTATTAGAAATTATCTTGCACCACATCCTCTTATTCACAGGCAAAATTCTAAGCATACACGGGTGCATCTTTCACAGCCCCTCAGTAGAAAACTTTGCCCAACACAGCAAATCAACTTTATTTTTATTTTTTTAAAAATGATTTTTTAAAATACAATTCAAAAGTATTCAAAAGTACTTATTCAACAAATGTGTTGTCTTTCATTCACTAGTACAAATTGAATTCCTAACCCCTTATTCCAGCGGTTCTCAACCTTTTCCGGGGCTCAACCCCGGCCCGTACCGCGCTTGCGCGGCGCGACAGGCGCATCGCACATGCGCGGCGCGACGGCCCGCATCGCAAAGGGGGAAAAAATGGCCAACCCAAAAAAAAATGGCCGACCAAAAAAAAATGGCGCCCCGCATCACGCATGCGCGGCGCCCCGCATCTCAATGGGGGAAAAATGGCTGACCAAAAAAAATGGCAGACTGCGGCATTTGGCGACCCCGTGAAATGGTCGTTCGACCCCAAATGGGGTCGCGACCCACAGGTTGAGAACCGCTGCCTTATTCTTTTCTCCAGCCATTGATAAAATAAGTCCCAAGTTTGAAAATATTCTGTTTCTTCTTTTTCTTTCAACCTCAGATTATGTCTGTCCATTTCTGAACAATCTAGTATTTTTTAAATTATTCCTCTGGTGGTATTTCTTCATTTTTGCCAATATCGTGCAAATATGATTCTTGCCGCTGTTATCACATGTAAAATCAAGTATATACTTTGTTTGTCAAGCAAATCAACTTTAGAAGGATGTAGAAACAAGGCAGTCATGCCAGACATGCTTGCGGTAATTTCACACAAAGGATCAATATGCCATTAGTAGATTGTAAATCTTAAGTATTTCATTGGATGGGTGGTTTACAACATATTAAAAATACAAATCAATCTTAACATGGCCCTTACCAAGTTATGGTTTGTTTAATTATGGTTATTAAATACAATACCATGGCTAGAGATAACAAGTCATGCTGAAAACTGGTTTATAAACTACAGTGATTGGCTTCATATGACATGTTATGGGGGTTTAAATTCTGCACAGTGTATCAGCTGGCAATATGGAAAAACTGATTTGCTCAGAATTTTTTTATATACTGAGTTATGGGAAACTTGTTCTTTACCTAACATAAATGAAACACTTCTTTTTAAAAGCTGGTGTTTATTTCCATCAGATAATTCTTGGCATCCTAACCCAAAATTACCCAGATCTTGCAAGCAAACAAATGATAACTGGCAAGTCTCAAACTCTCAGGTAATTGTCCCACAAGTTAAATGACTACGTCCCAATTCTTTTGATTATGTTATCCAAAACTAATCCAGACAAACAATATGACACATTTGACAACCATGGATGCTTCCCGCAAAATTGTTTTTACAGGTATGACTATGACTGTCTGGAATTCTGTGAATGTGCTGGTAATTAATGGTTAGTCAAAAACTGTATTGAAAAAAAAGGGTGGCTAAAACATGCAGATTTTTGGATTTTTTTCCCCAACACCTTGGATTTTGGATTTTTTTCCAACCCCTTGTAGATGTACATATGGTCACATGACAAGGAGGGAAGTTCAAATGGACTGGTTGCTCACCTTTCAAGCTACTCTCCAGTTGCAGTTCCTATAGGGACTGAGATATTTTTCAGGATATTGGTTTCTTTTACAGTCCCAGTTTGATCTAGCCCTTTATCAAACTTTTGAAAGGGCTAGATTTTTCTTTTACTATTGTCTCTGCCTATACCAACTTTGATTCTGTTTTTAAAGGGTTAACACAGTGACAGGTAAACAGAGAGAATTCTGAGACAAATGCTTTGGGTTGGAAAGAATAACATTTCTTGATGTTGGAAATCTCTCCCTGAACTTTGGAAGGGAAACTTTTCAGACAGAAAGGGAGATAATACAGTATTTGAATTTCTGGGAAACAGTAAAAACAAAAAAAGAATGGTAGTTTAGCTGGATGGAATCTTCAGAAGTCTGCATATTCATTCTTAAAATCTGATATGAGATTAGTACTCATACTAATTAGTACATATTTTAAAATCTTTTCAAATGACAGGTTTTTAAAAAAAACATTTTATTGATTTTTAACAATTACAATCTTTAGTGCTTAATAAACAAGGTGTTGTCTGGGTTCATATATTTAACATTAACTTCTTCAACATAAATCTGTTCAGTACTGCACAATCCAGTATTTTTTCCCTGATCTTCTTTTCTTCCCCATATTTTTTCCATTTTCCTCTCATTATACAATTACAATTCTTGCTACTGTTGATGTATACAAAGTTAAATATAAACATCTTCATCATATTTTACTAATGTTATACAAATAACAATATCAATTCATAAATCAATATCCTCTTTTTCAGGCTCTTGTTAAAGTCTGATTTCCCATCAATATTTGAAATATCTTTGTCAGTTATGATTTTCTCAATATTAATTATGTTTATATAGCTAAGAGTTTTATTTATACCAGCCATCCTTATTTCATATTTTCCATATCAAAAAAATACTATTTTAATTCTAAATCATAAGTCTAATTATATCTAAGGGTCATCCGTTCTCTTAATCATATTCAAATAGATATTTAATCATATAATGTCCCCTCTAATAGGTCAAATCTTCTATTTTTTAAGTCTAACTCTTTCTTTCTTTCTTTGCCAAATAGCTTTCCAGGCCAAGGTAATTAAATCGTCCAGGAATTTTCTTTCTATTTTTGTAAAAGTTGCTTGGAATGAGGAAGATAATTTAGGTAGAGTATTTGGGGGGTGGGGAATTCTGCCCATTTATATTCCTTAAGCAACTCCCACTTTCCTTCTCCCTCAGTTTCTCTTTTCATTTTTTTGTCTCCCGAGTTGTGACATTTTCCTTGACAGCTCTATATTCCATTTTTAAAAATCTTCTTCCTTATCATCAGATTTATTTTGCAGACCTAAGGGGTAAAGTGTCTTTTCTATTTTTGTTTCCCTTCTTTTATCTCTTCTGCCTCTGGGTCAATTTCCTCTGCTTCATCTTCTAATTTCTGGTTTATTTGTTCATACTTTGTAGTCGTCTGGGAATTTTCTAATTGTAGATTTAATTTGAAGATTTGCTCATTTATATTAGCTAAATTGTTTTTAATCTCATTATGGTTTCTTTTTGTGTCCTCTTTATGTGCAACAATTGTTTGGTGAATTAGTTGTAGCATAGAGTATATTTCCTTCTGAAAGATGTTTATTTTTCTTGAGGCATCATTCCTGAAGATCGTTGGTTAGCCTGGGTGGGGGCTTCAAATGGAGGTGCAAGGTAAATTTTCTTACCACTTTTAGCTGGGTGTAAAACATCCATTTTATTTTTCCCCTCCAGATAATCTCTCAAAACTTTTATGTTCTCCAAATATAAGTTTTGTCTCGTATCACCAATCTTAATAAGAGTAGAACAAAATTTCATCTAGTTTTCTGGTCTTTATGTGTAGTCTTTATAATCCAATAGGTTCCAGAATATGAGTCCAGTCCTAAAAGCAATATTTTGTAGTGATCCTTTGTCTCAGATGTTCAAGAATTGTCAGGCAGGCAAGGTTGTAATCCACAATGTTCAAAGTGTTTAAAATGTTCAACCACCCTGAAAACAGTTCAAAGTCTCTCCAAGCCATACATAGTCAAAAGTCGAATTTTTCTTTCTCTCCCAATAGTTCTTGAGATTAAAAGTCCAAGCTCAGTAGGTGTTTATAGTCCAAGAAGGTCAGGGTGATAAGTATGCCAAAATATTTTCCTTTATTGCCAGCTGTTCTCCATTAAGCTAGGAATCATCAAGCAGTCAGGAAGCTAGTTGTAGTGCTATATTCAAATCCACCACTAGATCTCATTCAAAATCCATTTTCCACTCTTAAGACAAAGGGTTGATTTCTCATATTTCACCTCAATTTTTTCCCCAAAGAGAAAATCTTAACAGTTATCTCAGTTCTCAAATTTATCAAAACTGTAGCTTTATGTTACTTCCATTTCAATATTATATATTTCTGTCCCCATAAAAGAAATTAAAACGCTGCTTCCGTTCCTCTGGAAGAGTGGGGCTACAGTTCCCTCCCTTCTGACGTTTGGAGGTTTTTAGCTTCTTGGGAGCCTTTCCCAGGAAATTCAGTTGTAGAATAATAAAGAAAGGATCAATATTCTCACCCAGTTCCAAACATGCTGTTTATGATCTGCTAATTGGTGCTTTTCTTCTTCAGCTGTCAGTGGCTAATGGCTGTCCACAAAAATGTAGCCAGTCTTTCCCCTCCAGGTTTGGAGGGCTTTCCTCGGATCGACTGGAAAGACCACCATCTCTCCGTGATCGATGAGACACCCCCCCCCTTTTCATTGCCTCTTCAGGATAACTTTAGGCCCTTTTACGGTCCCCAGCAGGACAAAATTGGGTGCGGAAGGCAGATGTCATCTGTCATGCCGCGACACAAACTGGAAGTCCCTCAAATGAATAAAGTAATTCAAGATTTGACTTATTTTACAATCTTTAGAGAAAATAGAAATATGAAAAATTAAACCTATTAAATAAATTAGCTTCATGTATATCATTAATACCAGTCGCATAATTCAGTTTTTGCTATTTGTGAAGACAAACAGGTTGATTTGTCTTGGGATAACTTGAATCAGAATTTTGATTAAAGGATTTATTGGATAATATATATTTTCCCTCATTTTGAGACTAACTTAATGTTTTTCTCTCTAATTAGAATTTAGATTACAAATACAACATAAATGTCAATGTTCTATATTATTCCAGTGGAAACGGAACTATGAAGTACTATCTCTGGAATGCTGCATGATTCATTAATCATTCTCAACCTTTTAGTTGCTGTAAACTATGAAAATCTGAGAAAGATTTAAACAACATAGAGGCAGATGGACAAACAACTATAGGAGGATTAAATGCCAGTTTGAGAAAAGATTAAGGCCAATAACCTCCACCAGGTTGTCTAGAAATGAACCTGTAAGAGTAATATTCATTTGCTCATAAAGAAAATCAAGAACAGTTCCTTTTTTATGCTCAGATAAGGGATGACTAAGGTATGACCAAACATTTTGCAATCTAAAACATTAGAAGAGCCAAAAGAGTACTTCATGCCATAACTACCTGTTTCTTGGAGTAAAGAAAGTCAAGGAATGCACAACAGAGAAATGTTAAATGAAAAGCAAGTTAAAGGCATAATAACCAGAATAATAAACATAATAATGCACTATATAGAAAGAAAACCAAATATTTCACTGTTTCAGAATGGGGGGGAAAAATCACTGGTTCAGGTTAATGGCTACAAATTTCACTGTAGGCAGACTAACATGAATGTGGGTCTAAAATGTTTGCTTTATTGAAAGATAAGTAATTTTTTGTAGCCTGAAGCAAATACTATGGCTACTATCTACTGAGCATTGTATAACTGACAATAAAAGCAGAAGCCAAGAGATGAGTAATATGAGATGAAGTAGGTAATAACCTATCATACAGTGGAATGTTGGTATATAGATGTGTGTGTGTGTGTGTGTATGTGTGTTACAATAGCAGATGAACACAAGCCACTTAATTTACCATTGTTATACCCAGAACACACAGAGTAATAAGATGTATAGGTTGGACGCATAAGTATCTGTTTGAGAGGTGGCAAATGATGAAAAGAACTGTGTTATAGGGAGTCCTCGACTTATGACCACAATTAGGCCCAGAACCTCTGTTGCTTAAACGTCGTGGTCATTTAGTAATTCGTGCCCAATTTTATAACCCTATTTTTCTGCGTTTAAGCAAATCATCATGATTGTTAAGCAAATCCAGCTTCTCTCATTGCCTTTGCTTATCAGAAGCTTCCTGGGAAGATCATAAGCATGATCCCAAGGCCCCCAGGATGCTACAAATACCTGCCAGTTGTCAAATGCCCAAATTTTAATCACACATCAGTTCTGCTTCTCCTTTTGTAATCTAAGATCTGACTGATAATACAGGAAGGCTTTATCAGATTCTTACCAGTAATGCACAATGCTGCCTTCAAATCTGAGCCCATCCCTTGTTACACTCGTATTCCAAAGGAACCCGTAAGGGAGGATTTAAGATAAACAAGACCAGAGCATAAGACTTTTTGCTTGAGCCACTTTGCAAATGTCTATGCACATTGATGGCAATAAAGGAACAATAACATTTACTTACAGCATTATACATGGCATGCATCTAGCAAATGGTCAAACATAAAAACTGGGCTGGTTTCTAGCACAGAACACAAAAAAAGACACTTTGTTTGATCACAGATAACTTCCATGAAGTTTAAAGATGCCACTAGCTTTAAAGGCAAAAGAAAACTCAATGCATTTCTCACTAGCATTTCTCTGTACAAGTACACATAACTTCCTTATCGCTAATCCAAGCAAAGTGAATAGGCATGCTATAAGACAAGTACGCAAGTGCTACTGTTCTAAAGAACAAGCTCAAGGCAGCAGGCAAAGCAAGGAAAATTAAATGCTTCACCAGTAAATGAGAAACCCAGCTAAAATAATTTTCTCAAATAAATTGGCTTAAAATTATGGGGACTGCAGAGCAAGACATCCCAAAGATACCAGTTTGGAGAAGGATAAACTAAGGTAAGATTGCAGCCCAAAGAAATACTGCTTGGCTTATCCTGGTGTTAAAATATGATGTATTTGTAATTTAGCACAATCTGTTAACATGCTGTAATTTAAGAAGTCCTGATTAACAAATGTTGGCAAACTATGAACCAGGTAATTATTCTACTTATTTAACATTTATGTGGTGCTTATTTTCTATTTTAAAATATAAGTTGCCTAGAATTGTCTGAGAGTTAATTAATTGACTATGTGTCACAAAGTTGTATTTGACTCCTAGCGACCACATAAACATATTTTCTCCATAACAGTTGGATAATTCTCCATGATAGTCTGGGAGTTGGTCAGCCTCTAAATCTATACATTTATCTCACAGGCCAAGACTTCCAAGAGATTCTGCAGAATATTTACCTTATGTATTACTTAGACCAGTGGTGGCGAACCTATGGCACGGGTGCCAGAGGTGGCACTTGGAGCCCTCTCTGTGGGCACACATGCCATTGCCCCAGCCTTGCCTCCCCCTGCGACCCCCTCCTCACCAGCAGCTTCCCTGGAGGAGAGTCGCCCTGAGTGTGGCCCATGCAGAGGAGCGCAGCCAAGGACATGGCAGCCAGGCAGCGTAGACAAGACTCTGCCCTCACGCCCCATCACGCACACTTGATGCTATGCGGCGCGGGCAGAGGGCGTGGCCACCATGGCACTGCTGGTCTGCCTGGGCGATCTGCGCCGGGCCCTGGAGGACGTGAGTGGCCCTGCCGGCCAATGGGGTAGGGGCGGGGCAGGGAGTGGAGCAAGGGCGGGGCCAGTTTTTGGGCACTCAGTCTCTAAAAGGTTCACCATCACTGACTTAAACCAAACCTGGGCATTTTACGGCCCCTGGGCCACATTTGACCCTTTAGCTTTCCCTGTCTGGCCCACGTGAGATCAATGGGAAATTAGAAATTAAATGTAAATAACTGTACACTGTGCACACAAAACAACTACATTGCTTTTATTTGAAGGTGATTACTATTTTTTTTTCAATTTACGTATGTGCCTGCATGCATCCCTGCCTACACATTTCACAGCCCTATTGGTTCGGCCCTTCACAGCAGTCCTACTTTCTCAATGTGGCCCCTTGGGAAAATTAATTGCCCACACCTGTCTTAGATTTAGAACTCTGAAATTTATGAAACTTTATTCACAGATCACTTTTTATTTAATCTCTTCCACAACAGCCCTGAGAGGTAAATGGAACTAAGAAGGAGTGGCCCAAGTACCTCAGTGAGGTCCATGGATGAGGGGGAACTAGATTCAGGGTCTTTGTTCAACACCTTATTTAATAACCCAATAAAGGAGATACAAAGTTAGTTTCAAAGAACTGCATAAGGATCCAGTCCTGAGTTCAAAGATTCTTTTGGAAGCTATACTGAGAAAGGGAGCTTAGCAGGCCACTTTACTAATGCTGGGCATCTTAATTTGTAGTTGTTTATCCCAACCAGGAAGAAGAAAGGGGCAAGCATAAAAGAAACCAAGCCTAATATATAAAGATTATTGTTTACAGTGTAAGTAACAATTATTTAATTTCTACAAAACAGCTGATGAATGACAGGCGGTTCTTCATTTTCAAATGCTGCGGTAAATGCAGGCATTTGTTTTAGGGCTGCTTATCTGGGGAAATGCAGAGTTTTCCCACAGTCCTTTGATGAATTCCCGTAACTTACCTTGCTTTCTTTTTATATGGTGCCTTAGGGCGCTGGGAGCTGTACGACGGTAACAGCTGTTCCGTTGCCAGGCTTCTGTGCCACCTGCCCATCCAGCTTTATCCTCCCAGTCCAGGCTCCAGTCTGAGCGTCCTGCACGTGTCCTGGGACACCCACCCTTCCAAACCTGTGCACCTGCTGCAGTTTCAATTCTTTTGATATCTGCCACATATTGGGCCCCAGCAATTTTACATCCAGGGTCTAGCTCCCGATTGCCATTCTTATTTCTCAGGGACCAAGGTGGTGGATCTTCCAGGGCAGCGTGTTTTATAACATCTGTGGTACAGCACTCAGAAATTGCTCCTGAATGTTGCGCGTTGTGGGAGACTTCACACAACATAAATAAACTTTCTGGATTCCCACAGTACTTCCAGTCAGTGCTATAGTCCACATACCTGTCATTTTTCTTCTTATCATTCCTATCCAAGTTATGGCCACCTGTGTTCCACTCCTCTGTTGGACGGTCACTGAAATTCCAATTTCCCTTCCAACAGTTTGTATCCAAATGTTCTGCATTTCTGGAAAATCTAAAATTGGCATCCTGGCCACCCTTATGCACAACAAAAGATTTCTTATGAACCACTTGGGTGTTATTTTCAAAGTCTGTATAGTAGCCGTCTTCTTCCAGATAATCATTGTTTCCTGTCTCATGCTCAAAATACAGATTCATCTTCCTCTGATCCACAGATTGTTTATCCTCCTCCACATAGTCCTTGCGGTTTCTGTTCACACTGTCAACCCTGTATCCACTATCATCCTTCTTGAAATGGTCACAGACTCTCTTCACAGGTCTGATGGTGCTATACAAGTCCCTGTTTCTATACTCGCTCTTCCAGTTTTCGCTACCACCATCTTGCCTATGTTCCTTATAAATCTTTTCTCTCCTTACAGAGTTGTAGTCTTTGTACTCGCGGCTGTGGAATTGTGACAGACAGACTCGTTGTCTTGGAGAGTTTATCTGATTTCTGGATTCAGAATAAATGCTCATACTCTTCCTGGTATGCTCCTTCCCACCCACCCCCTTTCCTTCCTCAGAAGTTCACCATTCCTTCAGAACTAGCCTTTCCCTGCACCTCACCCGAGATGGTGCTGACTAACTGCCTACAACAGAGAAGCTGTGTAACCTTCGTGCCCAATAGGCAGCCAGTTCAGACAGCCGCTCCCTGCTGCTGGCAGGTAATGAGTAACAAGAATACCACGGTTTGGATTGGACCAGTGCCCTGCCCAAACCGGCTTCTCTGCTTTATAATGCTAAAGGCAGGAGTAAGTGACCTCTCTCTAGGGCTCGTAGATTCAGGAAAACTAAGCAAGTGGTTTATGTGTTTATATCACCCAAGGACTTGTCTGGGTGTGGGAATATTTTTTTATAAAGCACGCAGCTTTGGAGAATTGCCGAATTCTGGATTCTTAGTTGTCTCTGGTCTTCTTGTAATGGAAACATTGATAGTCTTGACTATTAATATATCCCACATCAACAGTTATTCATAAATGTACACTGATAGTCATAAACATTCACCCTTTAACATTATTAAGTCCACAGAATGTTTTCCCAGTGAATTGTTCTATTTCATCCAAATAATACAGCATTAGGCCTGAATGCTTTTCATGTCTCAGAATTCAGTTAATTCATCGTCTCAAGCCTACAAAATCCTAGAATGGAAACTCTAAATCTCTGATAATTAGCGTGGGAATGATTAAACTTCAGAAAATAAAACTGTGGCATCTAATGCAGAATTCAACAGCCAACTAATTTCACAGGTTTCAAAGAAAAACATAAAAATACCTAATTAGCAGATTTTCTAAGAAGATAACAGGAACAAGATGTTTTCTGTCTATGATCACTAATTTTCTTTATTAGCCCATGTCTATTTTTCTCAAGTCTCTGTACTGCATAAAAAAAGATCAAAATCACATAATCATTATTGGGGAGGAAGCAGGAAGAGGAGAAAAACACCAAGAAACAACTATGATGCTCTGCAAAGCACTCAGACAAGCCGAACTGCTTATTTATTCAGTGGATTTGAGAGACCAGGCATTTTAAAGTGTACCTTCCTAAAGACCCAAGCGCTAATAGCATTTTAGTCAATAAAAATGGAAAGCATTTGCACATCATAATTTATGCACACAGTGATTGGCAGCAAGTTACTCTCCTAAGATTCAGAGGAACTTTATTATTTTTATTCTTTCCCCAACCTTAACCTCTCATTTTCTAGTTAATTGATATTGACCCTCCTGATTAGAATGCAGTATTGCAAGCTAACTCTGCCCACAGCCTGAAATTCGATCCTAACCAGCTCAAGGTTGACTCAGCTTTCATCCTTCTGAAGTCAGTAAAATGAGGACCCAGATTGTTGGGGCAATAATGCTACCTAAAGCATTATGGGATAAGTCTAAGTGCTATTGCGGTTGCTATTCCATTCTGCTTCATACTGGGCTGTAGGATATATACAAGAACTTGTTTGGGCATTTGGCCTAAATAGAGTATTCATTTTGTAGGGCTGTTTGCATGTTCTTTACCTGTTTGCATTCTTTTTGCAGGGTTTCGCTGTTAACAGACAGAATCAGAGTAAAAGGGGTGAGGAGTAAAAGGAATTTGCTTCCCCATTACTCTTACATATTTATTTTTTAACACCTGAAACAAGTTAAGTGAATCTGTGGTAATAAAATTGCCACGCCATGGCAGTTGCACAGAAACAGCCAATGAGTAAACAATATGTTCAAAAGCCAAGGGAATTTTTTTACAACTAATGCATTACACAATATCACTGCTCAAGTTACAGTTTGATCTGATTATGGTTGTAAGCAAGAAATGTGGACATCTAGAACGTATTTCCCCCACAAGTATCCTAATACAGACCCAATCTGGCACATTCTTCCCAGCCTCTTTTAGAAAGACACTATGAGATATTGAGCATAAAAATATTTTTTGTAAATACTTGCCCCAGCCAAAGATCCTGGAAGAGCAAGAGACAGTTTAGATTATTGTGCCCCTTAAAAACCAGAAATATGTCGTGAGATGTCGTTCTCTTTCTTTGTGGAGTCTTTGGTGCTCTCTAGGCTTGGATGTTTGCTTGTAGACTATACAGATCTGTATAGATAATGTTACCTGATTGGGTAATGAAATGTCTGCAAGCAAACAGCTAAGCTCAGAGAGTATCAAAAACTCCAAATTTCAACCCTGAACTACATATATTATTTTCTCCTTTTTAAATTCCACTTATGCAAAAGATAGATATGGGGTAGGGTCTGTCCTCTCTATCCACCCTCATCAAGACTGAGAGTACTCACCCTTCAGTTCCTGTAGTTCCAGGCACAGAGATGACATTTTACAGTCGCAGAGGTCCAGGTTCTCTAATGTCTCAGCTTGTCCAACTTCATCCTGTGGTTGTTCCAGAGTTTCATTGAGCTCTGTGCGAGTCTTCCTGCAAAAATCAAGTTCTTGCTCTAATTCCTGAATACGATTCAATAAGAAAGGACATGGAGATGTTCTTCCAGACTCAACAGTGTTCCCTTGTCTCTCCCTGCTCTCCAGCTGCTGCTTAATTGAAGTTGGGCTTTTCCTTTGGCTCCCTAGAGGTGGAAGTGGTGGTGGCCTGGAAGGCCGCATAGAAGGTGGAATACTCTGTGCAATAGATGCAGTGCTGGGGCTAAGCCGTACTGGCACATGTGGTGAGGCAGAGACAGGGGTATCGGGTCGAGGAGGGGGTGGCCGTAGCACCTTTCTTCTCTGTGAAGTGTTCTCTACTGTACCACGTACAATATCTCTCTCACAACTGAAATCCAGAATGGAAAAATGCCGGGCAATATTGTCCTGCTCAAAAGTATCACAGCCCCCATGGCCTATGGGATTTGTCAGGCTCTGTTCAAACTGAGCCAACTGCTCTGTCAATTTTGAGTCAAGGTCCCCACAGATTTCCCCATGGTCCACACCTTGAGGAATTTCATTCTGAGTACCTTGACAGACAGGCCAAATGTCCAAGCTCTCCTGAGTTCCACTGAAGCTGGAAGAATGAGATTTAGGTTTCTGCTGCTGACGATCTGTGCAAACAATTAAGTTCTCACAAAGAATGTTTTGGTGGATCAGACTATGAGCCTCTCCATCCTGTTCTAAGCGCTTGCAGCCCTTCAAATGGTCCCATGAAGTTTGGGGGGTTTGAATGGGCTCTGATTTATCCAACTGGTCATAGTACTGGTTTTTTACCTGAAGTGGAGAATGAGGTATGGAAGAAACACCATTTACAATTTTATCAGAATCTAGAGAGGAAGTGCCTAACACTTCTAAAGGAACAGATCCAAGGCAGCCTTCCTTCTGGTGGTTTGGTATTTTGTTCCGTTTCACTTCTGAGTCCAAAGAATTCCTTTGTATCAAAGAAAGTTGACAAGTCTTTTCCTCAGTATGGTCTGAGCTCCAGCCAGGCTCCTCCGACATACCAGGGGAACCTGCTTTGTGAAGACTGGCTGTAACAGAATCTACCTCCTTTGGCAAATATCCAGATTTCCATTGCTTTCTAGGCTGTAGGCAGTTCTCCTCCAACCTCACAAACCGGTGTGGAAAGATGCCACATTTTCCTCGAAGTTCTCCCTCTAGCCAGCCATCTTCCAGAACTCCCAGAATTCGGATCCGTTCCCCCACCTCAAAGTCTAGTTCTGTGGATTCCAGGGCTTGGAACCGATAGAGGGCAATCCCATAAGGCCCTGACAATGCTACCTCATCACTCCATGGCTTCTCCTTTTCCTGGGGATATGTATCTTTCATTCCATTTATCTTTGGAATCTCTGATGAAGTTAGCTCATCTGGGTTATTGTTGGTTTTTAAGGGACCCAAAAGCTCCACAAATCCCTCTGGGAAGATGCCTCGGCGACCTTGGATCTCCCCTTCAAACCATCCAGGTTCTGGAATTCCAACAATGATAATCACATCCCCTTCCCGGAAATCAAGTTCCTCCTCCATCTGCGCTGAAAGACTCATCAGTGCTCGGGCTTGACCCAGAGCATAGGATGGCATTTCCAGTGTTGCACCATGTGGGAATTGGGAACCAAAACCTGAGAGGCTGAGTTCTCGAACACAGGATGATGGGAAGAAGCCACTAGCTCCCCAACTGCTCCGACCTTTGAGCCAAGGAGAGGCTATAGAATTGTTCAAAATCACCAGGTCTCCTGCAGGGATAAGGAACACATTTTTATTTTATCTTATTGATTTATCAAATTTCAACACTAACCAATCAACATCTTGATTTGGACCCAGAAGCAAACTGACACCCAATTCATTTTGCATCGCCAAGGAATTTTATCATAGAGGCACCTAAGACTGCTTCTGCCCCCACATTCTACACTCAAGAGTAGCCCCGTATGAAGTGTATTGCAGTAGTTCGTATGTGAGATGACCAAGGCATGAATGACTGAAAGAAGGGCTTTTTGATCCAGGAAAGGACATAACTAGTGCACAACAGGAAGCTGAGCAAAAACCTCTTAGCCATGACTGCCACATGCTCCTTAGCAGGGGTCTTGAGTCCATGAGGATACAAACCCCATCCAAGACTAAAAATGATAACCCCCAGATACAGGGGAGCCTCCTCCATTCAGCCACTCTGTGTTACCAAGGCTCAGTTGAAGCCTGTTATTCCCCATCCTGACCCCTATAGTCTCTAAGCCCCTATAACACTGTTTATTTCACCTGGGATGGAGATATACTTTTGGGTATCATCCATATACTGATGATATATCATTTTGTGGTGACAGATGATCTCACCCAGCAGCTGTATTCAGAGGTTAAAAAAGAGCAGAGAGAGATCAAGCCCTGCAGCACTCTACAAAGCAGAGGCTGCAGCCTGTACCTCTCACTTCCTATCAACACTTGGAGGTGAACCGATACAAAACTGTGTCCACCATCCCCTGCTCCCAAAAGGATGCCATGATTGATGGTACTGCAAGCTGCCAAGAGATCAAAAAGAGCCAGGAGCCCTGACCCAACCCACTCCTGCCAGAGGTCATCCCCCCCAAAAAATGGCTCAGGCATCCCCTTTTACAAGTAGTCCTCAGCTTACAACTACAATTGGGAGCAAAATTTCTGTTGCTAAGCCAGGTGGTTGTTAAGTGAGTTGATTTGAGACCTTTTCTGCCATCATGGTTTAGCAATTATTAAGCATATCTGGCTTTCTCTGCTGATTTTACTTGTTGGAAGCCATCTGGAAAGGTTGCAAATGGTGATCACATGAGCCTGGGATGCTGCACTGTCATAGCTGTATGCTAGTTGCCAACAGTCCAAATTCTGATCACATGACTGTAGAGATGCTGCAACAATTGTAAGTGCGAGGACTGGGAGCAAGTCACTTTTTTTTAGTGCTGTTGTAACTTCAAATGGTTGCTAAATGATTGGCTGTAGCCCAACCTGAGCTTTCAACTCAGAGCAGGCAGTCATAAAGATTGTTCTCAAGGGCATCTGACAAACAACTTTATATTTATATTTATTTATTTCTAGTCTGCCTTTATTATTTTTATGAATAACTCAAGGAGGCAAACAAATCCAATATTCCCTCTTCCTCCTAGTTCTCCACAACAACAACAGTCACCCAGCCAGCTTTCATGCCTAAGGCAGGACTAGAACTCACAGTCTCCTAGTTTTTAGCTTAGTGCCTTAACCATTAGACCAAATGTGCTGGAAAATGGCAGGTATCCTAGTGACTGGAGAGATTATCAGACCTCTGTTCCAAATATAGCAAGACTGCCAAGGTACAGAAGCAGAAAGCCCTGGAAAGCCACTATGATTGGAACTGCAAGGGAGAAAGGACACAGAATAGAATCCCTTTTGATGGGCTGACAGAGAGATCTACAGAAGAGCAGCGCATTACAGAATTCTTTTGCTCAAGTAAGGAATGCATGGAAATTGCCAGTACCTCTCTGCAAGGCCAAGCTGCCAGGCTCTTGGGAAGTAAAGTTACTGATACAAACAAACAGCTTTTCTCCTTGGTTCATAACAGGAACATCCACAGGTTCTACAAAGCTGCTGGGGAACTGACCTAAAATGGGTAAGAGCAAAGAGCATTTTCAATAGAACAGAAAAAAAATCTAAATAGTGAAAATTATAGACATGGATCTGTCCCCTAATATGTATTTCATTCTTCATCATGACATGCAAACACCATAAATTTTTCTCCTGCTGCCATCCTTTTCATCAGGATTCTCCCAGTCTTTCACACTGAAAATGTGGTGGGAAATAAAGCAGTATAATACACTGTCTAGTGCTAACTATTCTGTTGTCAATTCCATAAAATTGAGGGATTTGTACACTGTTTTCCTCATTCAATATGCATTTGCTAAGAGAAAGAAATTCCTCAGTGTTGGAAACCTCAAACATGAATTGAGTTTTGCTACATGAGAATTGATAAACTTTGAAAACTCCCATTAATAACACCCTCAATATGCAAATGTAAAGAAAATGTGTTATGGTTTACCAGATCATTGGTCCACCTTACTTACGTATTGTCTACTATCACAATTGTACCCTTAAATTAAAATTTCTTAATTGAAATAGAAAATTCCACAGAAGCAGCAAGTGAGTTTCTACATTAATCCTCTTTTTCTTAGAATAGCAAGCATTCGTAACTGGATGACAAATGAGAAATGTTTAGTACGGCTTCTATTTTGCTTAGATCTAACCCATCCTTCATGATGAAATTATTTCCCAGTATCTTCTCAAGAAAATGAGAGTCAAATTCATAAGTCAGATCCAGTTTGGCATAAAACAAGATGACCATAATGAGCATGGAAGGATTGAAATATAATTAAACAAAGGATCTGATTCCTAATAACCTTACAGAAAATTCTAAGCACTCTCTTCTAGGTTCAAAGGAATGATTGTCACACAAGAGAAATGTGTTGCTTTTCCTTTGTATGGGACAATCTCTTCCCTCCATCCATATCAGGTTGTTCTTTTTACTGGAAATGTGATTTATCTACAGTAGATAATATCTAGAATTTTTGTCCATGAAGAAGCATTGATATTTTCTGTCTAGATGTGGGATTGCCAGGACCTCAAGTATAATGTTGTACTTGTCAATATCTCTAACGATTGTCTTAGTTCTAATACATTTAAAAATAGGTTCTGGAATATATGTATTAAATCAAGTGGTTCAGCTGATGGTTAGCTCTCCCTATCTGTTAGTGGAAAAGGCAAGATACATCTTAAATAATTTTGGATTCTGTGAGGAGCCACAAGATTGAGCAATCAATGAATGCAGAGAGTTGGGAATGGCTCCCTCTTCTGGTTGCTTTCTTATGTTTTCTTTCTTGTGTTGAGAAAACTATTTCAAAATGGCCTTCTTATAGGCACAATTTATTTCAGCAAATTAACATGATATCCATAGGTTACCATTTTTGTTCACTAATCAGCCTGTTTAATTTATTTCATCTGTTCTCTTTCTCTCTTTCAGAAATATGCACATCCCCTCCCACACACACACTGGGAATAATAATTACTGGCAGAAAGTTCCACAAATTTTTGTTCTGTCCTGCTTTTCCAGTATTAAGTTCCTGAACTGTAACAATTATTGTGAATTGCTGTTTCATAACATAAATACCTGTACACTCATCTTTTTGTAAATAATTTTCATAATTTAAATTTTATAACAGAACAATTGTTATACACCAAACATCAAAATAATACATTACCATTTCAGGATTATCTCCATATTTAATGATTAATTTCCACAATTCAATTCTTTTGAAAGCAATAAGCCAGAGGCATCTGCAGCAAGCTGTGATTTCATCAAATTAATAAAATATGACCTTGTGGTGTCACAAGGAAAACTCTGTTACTAACTTTCCTTGTAACATCATGATACAAATACAATAAGCTTGCATTCACAATGTATATGTTGTCATTTGTCTCTTTTCATCTCAGCATCCCCTATTTGCACTTGCATGTGAACTGTAAATACTGGCAGTTCATAACAGGTTTAGATAAAAGAAACCCTATCCCTTCTGAGAAGGCAAACCAGCCTGCTCCTTTATTAATGTGGCAGTTAAAATTCCATATAATAAAATTCTTTTGCAATTAATAATAACTTGCATTGTTACAAAACACAGGAATTATAGTGGAATGGGGGGGGAGAGAGCTTTATGAGTGGTCATGCCCTTTAAACATGCCATAAATTTGACCAAGAGTACGGTATTATAATTTTCTTTCAGGTTTGCACAGAGAAAGTGGAGCAGTTCCAATGAAAGATAGAGCAGTATTGTGCTTGTATGAGGTCAGGAATCTCAGGTCATTTTGCTAATTTTCAAAGCAGGCACTGCCCTAAAAGCTATCCCAAATTGTTCAGGGTATTTATTTTATTTTATTTTATTTTATTTTATTTTATTTTTTTATTTACTTATTTATTTATTTATTTATTTTATTCGGTCTTGTATGCCGCTCCTCTCTGGAGACTCAAAGCGGCTAACAACATGTATATAAACATCAAATTCCAATACAAGTCCAAATAAAAAATATCTAAAAAACAAACTAACACCCACTCATATTCACCATTCAATCCACAATTATCCCCAGGCCTGCCAGCAGAGGTAAGTTTTAAGGTTTTTACGGAAGGCCAGGAGCGTGGGAGAAACGCGGACTTCAGGCGGCAGTTGGTTCCAGAGGGCGGGTGCCACAACAGAGAAAGCCCTCCCCCTAGGGCCCACCAGCTGACATTGTTTCGCTGACGGGACCCGGAGGAGGCCGACCCTGTGTGCTCTCACCGGTCGTAGGGAAGTATGTGGCAGAAGACGGTCCCGTAAGTATCCTGGTCCCTTGCCATAAAGGGCTTTATAGGTAATAACCAACACTTTGAATTGCGCTCAGAGACCAATAGGCAGCCAATGCAGCATGCAGAGAGTTGATGAAATGTGGGCACGACGGGGCAGGCCCACAACCGCTCGCGCAGCTGCATTCTGCACTAATTGTAGTCTTCGAACACTCTTCAAGGGTAGCCCCATGTAGAGAGCGTTGCAGTAGTCGATCCTCGAAGTGACAAGGGCATTTGTGACTGTGAGGAGAGACTCCCGATCCAAGTAAGGGCGCAACTGGTGCACCAGGCGAACCTGGGCAAATGCCCCCCTCGCCACAGCCGACAAGTGATGATCCAACGCCAGCTGTGGATCGAGGACTCCCAAGTTGCGGACCTTCTCCGAGGGGACTATAGATTCACCCCCCCAGAGTGATGGAAGGACAGATTGAAATGTCCTTGGGAGGCATCACCCACAGCCACTCTGTCTTGTCAGGGTTGAGCTTTAATCTGTATTATGGCCAAGCTGATCCCATGTCATGAAGCACTGAGTATACTGAGATTTATATTCCGTTTGACTGGTTAAGGAAACCAAGAATTATAAAAAGAAAAAGAGAAGGAAGCTTCTGAAATAATAATAGTTATCTCATTTCTCTAATTGCAAGACCAAACAGTACAACAGAGAGGAAGTGTGCGGGAGCCCAAACATTTGCAGAAGTGATAAAAAGTATTAGATAGAGAAACCAAAACATCTCATCAAAAAAGGGTGAGGGAGGGGACAAAAATTTTCCTTGAACAGCTCTACAAGACTATAGCCTCATCCATATAATCACTTTGCTGAATTTTCCTCCTGTCCTGGAACCAAAAATGCTAACCAATTTATGTTAGCATAAATTGCGCAGCATACCTTTCAGGCATACCAGAATGAAGCTGTGTTGCATTGCAGAGGTCTACCATGTAACACTTATAAAGGCAGGAATTGATGGTTTCCTTGAATGAAAGTCCAGTTCCTGAACCGCAGGAAACACTACTACTAACCACCACACAGAAAGGGCATTGTGGAGGTGCTTATGTATGTCCAATCACATCTTTTTCTATTTTTTCATCAGAGTTATTGACCTATCAATCGCTACATAGTAGTAAAGAAAGGCTTAAGATTTTTAAATCTTTATTTAGGATATTTCCTTTTCTAGCACTTTCACCCCAACCGTCTATGGAGAGTCTCCATCATCCAGGTCAAAAGGCAACTGGACTTTCTTTTTTGTTGTTGTTGTTGAAAATGTTTCACTTCCCATCCAAGAACTTCTTCGGTTCTGACTGAATGATAGGGACCGGAAGGATTTATATCCCTTGACTGCAAAGAACACAATTCCTTCCATTCCCCACCATTCAGTCAGAACTGAGTAAGCTTCTTGGATGAGAAGCAAAACGTTTTCAAGAAAAAACAAAGTCCAATTGCATTTTGGAAAGCACCTTTGGGTTTTGACGCAACCAACTTCATGAACTGACCCAAAGACCTTTTAAATGTACCTGTGACTCCTTCCTTCTTCCCAAAGAGCCAGAACTCATCTATGACAGCCAGCACTTCAATGACATCCCCCACAAACAGTGGCAGCTCCTCAGATACGCTGGGGCAGAAATCAAAGACAGCCCGAACCAGAGAGCCTGTCTCCATCTTTGGAATCTGCAACAAAATGATACAAAATCCAGATTAGGACAGCAATGCCAACATGTTACAGATTGAAAAAGGCATGTAATTGGCTGCAGAAATGCAAGAATGCCATCTTGTTCCAGAAATCATCCAAAGACTTGTGTCAGTTATTCTTTTGTAGAACACAAAATGTATTTCCACATCCCGCTAATTGTAGCACAACAATGCCTTGCTAACTATTTTTATTTTTTATAATAATTTTTATTAAAGATTGCAATATATGAATAATGCAAAATAAAAAAGAAAGAAGTGCAAGGAAGAAAGAAAAAAAATTAAAAGAAATAACTCCCCATTTCCTCCCAGAAAGTATAAGCATCTATAACAACTTATTACCATCTCTTAAAATACAAATAAACAACCTCTTCATCTGACATCAACTCCCCTCTCCCCATCTTTTAGCTATCGTATTTTGTATTTTATATTTTTATTGTTGTGTAGCATTCTATTTATATAGTTCTATTTTTAATATTGTAAGTGCCCCAGAGTTATGCTGTGGTAAGATGGGTGGCCAATAACTTTGATAATTAATAAATAAACAAACAAACAAACAAACAAACAACAAACAAACACATACATACATACTCTTATCCTATTTTCTATAAACAAGACTTTAAAACCTCATCTTCCATTCTAATCAGGAAAAGATCCATTCAGAGTTACCAGAAATAACAACCTATGTATTATAAATTTGATCTAATGAGCCTATTTTATTCCTTTATTTTACATTTATATCTCACTTCTTATAATTAAACAAATCCACAAATTTCATCATCCAAATGTAGTCAGTAAGAAAACCAAGAAAAATTATTAGAGATAACAACATAACTATTTTAATTTTAATTAGATAAATTTGAAATGTAGCAAATAAATAACATCTTAAAATATCATCATCCAGTCCTGGTAAAAAAAAAATCCATTAAAATTTTTCAGAAATATCTATATAATTTAAATTTGGTCAAATAAACCATCTTTATATTCCTTCCTCTTGCCCCCAACAATCTTAATATTTACTCCGTTCCAATAACCTGTCAAGCTATTTTGGTACATGGGTTTAAATGCTTAGAAGAATATGACTTCCGTGTTGAGAAATACTGTAGCCTAAGGGCAGAAATTCTCTGTACTGGCAGCCAGTCACTTAGCAACTTGAAAAATGGTTAAAGCCTCCATCCCAGGCCCTTGCCCTCAGTTACTCAAATCCAATCCACCTTGCAACAGGCAGTTGGTTTTCCTAATGGCAGGTGAGGCTAAGAAGGAAAGGAAATTCAACCAGAGGAATCCACCTTTAATTGCTGCCTTTAATTGTCTTGCATTAAAACTATAAGGCCAGCACTATTTGCCAGCCAGAGTGCTCTTCAGGTACTCCCAAGTCCAGTCATACAAATTATTTCAGCATACATTCCTGATTGCTAAAGGACAACATTATCATACTGGGCCTATAGATTTATAGTTGTAAAGTATCTTTGTTACATCTCAAGCTTATGTGATCCAAGGGATTTACTAGGCCAGTAAATCACACAAGGGATTTACTAGGCCAGTAACTACCACTCAGCATCTAAGTCAAATAAATAAAAGATAAATACATTTCATCTGTCTTTTCCCACAAACCTCTGTCCCTTTCTTAGTTACTCACTCCTATTTTTTTTTTTAATAAAAAGCCTTCATATAAGATGTTGCCTTTCATCATCCTGGCCTTACTTTCTGCTTTACTTCCTCCTGATGTCATCTGCCTCCTGGCCTTCTGGCCTCCTCTGTTCCCTAGTTGCTTTCAGATAGTATTATTTTCAATCAGCACTTCCTCTAACCCTTTCCTGTTTCACTTTGAACTTGGATGAATTTCATAGAAGACTCGACATCAACCATGTACATCTAAGGACAGGGATGGGGAGAAGGAGCTAAGTTCACAAGTAAACTATCTGCGTCGGATAAGATAAATCTGAGATTCAAACTCTAGCATCTGTAGTTAGTGATATGTAAGATATCTGCTTGATGTACCATGAAACTAGCAGTACTATATTAAATGGAGAAATACTGCCCTGGCATGAGGCGGGAATTACGAGGTAGATGTACATGAATAATCTGACACAACTCCTACCTTGTCCTAGACCAGCCTTCTCTAGAATTCTAGGTGAATTTCCTTATGATCAGCGGCTCTGAGAAAAGTAGTGGTTGCAGCCAAAATATTTTGAGAGTGAAGATTGGTAAAGATTTCTGAAAATATTTCACATACAATTGCAATCTAAATCCTAATTAGGATTTAGACCCAATTAGGTCTAAATTTCATTGGTAAATGTCATTAGTTAAACAGACTGATGAGCTCCATGACAGATTTAGCATGCCCATCGATAAATTGTTCTGCCCAGTCCCAAGCAATATTTTTTTTAATGCATATAAAGGTCATGGGGAAAAGCTGACATGAAAGTACTAGGGGAGGAAGAAGTCTGTGGGAGTCATTCCATTCATGAAATTGTTACTAATTCACACACACTTCTAAGTCAGAAAGGAATCACTTTCTAAAAATCAATTGCTATGTAGAGCAATTGTTCAAATTGGGTAGGGCTTTTGATCACATTTTCAAGTCTTTCATTAGTTTTAAAGGTATGTGGAGAGGTTGCACAACAGTTGTGGTGTAAGACAGTAGAAAAACCATACTTTGGATTTTCAAAATTCACCGCCAGAGGAAGCAGGAGCCAAGTAAAAGGGTTCAGGGACTGCATCCTTGAACTAAGCCATAATTTAGTGCAGTACATTGTGTGAGTGCAACCACTGACACTTATTCAATAAACCATATTTTTAAAAATGGTAGCACTGCAAAATATGAATCAAGTTGAAATGTACGGGCTATACCCATTGGTTTAGGATTATGGGAATGAAATTCAACAACCCTGGAAAGCTTCAGATTAGAGAAACCTAGTCTCAAGGATGTACTAGGTCCAGAAATCACAAAACTATTAGGACTTCATATTGTTAAAAATGTATAGGTAGGTTTTAAACATAATCTGTAAATGGTGACATGATAAAAGTTTGTGTATTGAAAACTGGGTGTAATATGCAAAGAGTGAGCCAAGCATATAGTTATTGGATGCTCACATTGCACTAAGCTATAATGTAATTTAATTCTTATCATTTCCCCCCAAAGGACTGGGTTCTGCCTATCTGACGGACTGCCTCCCCCATTACCAAACCAGGCTAAAGCTTGTGAAGAGGCTCATTTGTTTGGTGTGCCTTTCTCTGGCTCATTCCCAGGTTAAGGAATACATTTCTTCAAATGAACTGGGTTTTTTCATTTTTCAAATATACTATTACTAAAATATTTTATGAACCCAACCATTTATGATTTGTGAACTGTGCTTATGATTTAACATGTTTCATGCCCCCCCTCAGATTCAATAAACCATGGATTACAAACCATGGCATAATGCTTTTTGTGAGCTTAGTCAGAAAGGTAACAAGGCTACCTCAGCTCTATCACAATATATGTGGAGAATGAACAATTCTACTGACGGGTCAGATATATGTGGGAAGTTTCCAAATGCTCATACAGCCAGTATTGTGTTGTTGTTGTTGTTTTTTACTGTGAGCTCCAGCTTAACAGACATTTTCCCAAATTCCAAAATCACAGAGCTTTTGTGAAGGAAACATGACTCACAGGAAAGAAGGGCAAGCAAGCACGGAAGCTTAGTACTTCCCTGACGCACTGGACTGTGGGCTCGTGAGAATAGACATAAAGAAGGAAAAAACTAATCTGGCTATCACATTTTTTCTACCTTTCCAACAATTTTGTTATCTAACTAACTGGATTGGAAAATAACAGCAGATTATAACATTTATTAATAAAGGAGAATATTCAGGGTTGACAAGAGGGGTCCTTGGTGCTGGATAATGAAATGTCTGCAAAAAAAAACAAGCAAGCTCAGAGAGCACCAAGGATCTCTTGTATAACATTTATTCCACTAATATGAGCAGTTTTACTCTAGTATGAAAAGCTTTCTCCTGATGCTTCTGGGAAGTTGGCGGGTCTAGTCTTCCAGCTTTTATCCTAGTCACTATAACTTTAGTTTAAATAGTGAAAAAAGCCAGGAATAGACGTTTTAGTATTAAGAGGCTGCATTGCATGAGTGGGTTTCCAAAATTGTTTTTCCTAGAGTGTTTTTTTTTTGGGGGGGGGGAGGGTGAGATCTTTCTTTTTTGCTGTTTTGATTCAATTCTGAAGCTTACAATTTCTGTATATTTTTTTTCCTTTGTGGCAGGAAAACACATCACCAATTTTGAGCAGAGGGATCTCCAAAAAATCTTTAAAAAGAGGGGTTATGGACTGTATTGTGCCAAAGATACGGGCTGTGTTCCTTTGCTGTGTGCCATGAGGCTTATGGAGGACTTTCCTACAGTCCTGTGGCCTCAGCATTCGAAATCAAGAGGGAGAAAGCACATACTTTCATAAGGTGACATGCTTTCCCCCTCTTAGACCATAAATAAGTTATATGTCCCCCACTCCCAACCCGATTGTTGCCGGACCTGGAAAGTGTCCATTTGCACATGCAGAATTCTAGCTGTGTAGTTCTTAAAAGAAATAACTGGATGTGTATTGATATAAATGTGTATCAAAACCCACAAAACAGGATGAAGTAAGTTTGAATGAGGGACTGCAGAGAACAATATGCTCTTTTGATGGCATTGCTTTATTACCAGGCATGGGTTTCGACATGGCAACAATGTGAAGCTTGCCTTTTTCAGAAATGCTGCCTTGGCAATTCCTAGCTTTTATATTGCTGATAGATGGAGAACAATGTTACCAGTTGTATTTCGACTATGACCCCCAACTGCAACATGCAGTATATAAAACAAATCCTTCCTTGTGATTTTTTTTAGATTGGATTACATCAAATGAATACTTGCTGCCTCATCAACTTTAAGAGATAAGTTCATCCAGTAAAACAGCTGCTGATATATATTGAAAAAATGTAGGAGAATTCAATAGATATATTTAGAAACAAAATAATCACAGCTGTAAGAGATCTCGAGACCATGTATTTTGCCTCATTGTGAGACTCAATTAATCAAGCCCTCTCCATAGATATGTGACAACTCAGACCACAGTACAGAAAAGGCAAGTCAGGTTTGTGTATCAAATAAGGTCACACTGAGATAACTGTAATATAATCTGTGTAGGACCATCCTTGCTCTTGAACTGGGAACCTACAGAATGCAGTAGAGAAGTTACTGAATGAGGAACCTGCTTGGGCACCCCTAGCTGTACTGAAGCATCTGCACTGACTGTCAGATTCAAAGATTTGGTTTTAAGACCAAGACTTTGATTAACTGTTTTTTCCATTATGGTTGGTTATGAAAGGTCTTGCTACGAGGGCTGCTCAATGTCATTAGGCAGTTGGGCGTTAACAGGTCTTCCCCAAACTTTGGAATGCTCATCCCCCAAATTCAGGAAGCAGCCATAATGACTCAATAAAACAACACGGGAGAAAAGGTTTGCTTGAATGTAACCGTTTTTCTATCTTTAGAGCTTTGTTTTTCATCAGGAATTTCTCCCCTTAAATAAATATGGTTCTGTGGCCTGAAAAAGTTTGAAAATCCTTGCACTGGAGGATATTTTTGCCACCTGTTGAAAACTCCACCAAGGTCTGATATGAAAGTTATTATATATTTAAAATATTTTTCCCCTTCCTGATCTTATAAAAGAGTATGTTTTATTGAATATTGTTCTTATATTGTTGTTTAATATTGTTTAATGTATTCATTGATTATGTTTTTACTATAAACTCCCTTGGGATGCTTTGGTATATGAAGCAATATATAACCCAGGTTTTTTTATTTTTTTTTCAGTAATCCATGAATTAAAAACCCATGAGGATTACAAATATATAACTATTAGAAGGATAAAAGAAAGATTGGTATCTATCTATCTATCTATCTATCTATCTATCTATCTATCTATCTATCTAATCTTAACTGAAGAGTTTAGGTCAGTGGTGGGATTCAAATATGTGAACAACTGGTTCTCTGTGTGGATGCCGCTTTCGGAAGTCCATTCTGGGCCTGGGCAACAAAAAATTAGCTACGGGTTCTGCCAAAGTGGTGCGAACCGGCTGAATCCCACCACCTGGTTTAGGTGCTCTACATTTCTGCTAGAAAGGAAGCAACTGGTATGAGGAATATAGAGCAGAAGTCCCCAAATTCTTCAGCTCATCAACCCTTTCATGGTTCCAGATTGTCTATTGACTCCCAAATATTTATTATATGAAAATAATTTAAGAAATCTTAACTAATGCTACTATTGGGAGTCAATACTGTATGTCTCATTTTGGAGAACCCTGTTTTAGAGATTCCGGGATGAAAGGACCTACCAGATTAAGAATTGATTTTCCAATCAAAGTGTGTAGCAATGAGAAGAAACTCCATTTGGTAGTATTCCACTGACCTGAAGTGTCCAGATGACTACCAACTGCAGGATTTTAACCTAGAACAACACCACTGTTTTCTTTAAAGATCATATAGAATTTTCTTCAAATTGTAAAATACTTGATATCACTTTTAAGGTCTTTTAGCAGAGCCTGCTTAAATAGAAGCTATCTCGAGCATTGTCATCTAACACACTGAACAGCATATTTTTCCCTGCCTACCTGGCCATCTTTTTGACCTATAGCATTGTTGGCATTCTTTGGTTCCTGCCTTTGCACCCCAGACATTTAATCCCTGCACATAACTGGCATAATGTCATTCATAGGCAACCACATGCTACTTCCAACACTTTACAATCAGTCTGAAAGAGCTGGATTATTTGAGAAGCTTTGAGCTGAGAGTTAACAATTCATTCAGCTTTTTTTTTTTACTCTTTGTGTAAAGGAGTCACAATGGAGTGCAGCAATTGCAATTACCTTGCAAGTATAAAAGCACTAAAAGAGGTGCAAATTCACAGTGACAATGTAGACAAGCTAATGATGGAAAGGTGACTAAAATGTATGGCAATTTGTTATTTATTTGTTTATTTATATTTATTTCTTTATTCATATCCCAACCTTATAGAACAGTCAGCCACTGAGAGAGAGAGCTATAAATAATATAATAATCTTAACATAGATTACAAGGCCAATAAAGAATATTAAATCTGAAATGATTACAGAGGATAAGAAAAGAAGCACATTTTTCTCCACTTTGGAGAAAAAACCAAACTGGCACAATATATAGAAGGGCTATACTTCTGTGGTGGATTCCATGCTTTGCTTGCAAAGCTTTAGATTCAGGTCCGGGTGTTGGACTCCATTTTAGGCTCTGACAAACCAATAGAAAGTCAGTGCAGACAGTAATGAAGTAGATTTGACTGTACAGAAGGTTGCTCTGGTATTGCAAACTGTCCATGATATACTCTTTTTCTTTGGGCAGGATTTCTTGTGATGCCAGAAGAAGAGTAAGAAGGCTCAAATAGATTTGGAAGTGTCCTAACTCATAAATATTGATAATCTAGGACAGAAGCTACTGCCTTCCAAAGATATAATAATACAAGTCAAGGTGGCCTTGCAGCATAGAATCATAGAGGGACCATTGTGCAAACTCCATCATTGTGCAAGAATCCAAACTAAAACTTCCATTGACAGACAGCCATCCAGTGTTACTTTACTATTTTGACAACAGTCAACCGATCATGTCTAAAGTATAAAAAAAAACCATGTACTATTATGACCCTGCTAAGAAAAGGACTCAATCAGCTGCCAAAGAATGGGGAGCAATAATGAGCAAAAAATGATGATTACAAGAAATGCCAATGGCAGACAACCCTATAGTTACTGTAACATAGAAAATAAATTTAAAAGATTGCTCAAAGACTTTCATATCTTATATTAATTATGCAAACAGGTACATACAAAAAGAATAACAATATGTGCATACTATAACTTGTAACTTGGCGAGTTATAAGAGGGTTGGCTCTTGGGACTCTTTTCATTGTGTAGAAGTGTCTTCTACAGCCAGCCCTCCCTTGTGTTTGGTAGGTTGGCTCCAAAAACCGTTGTTTATTCCATGATAAAACATCAACAGATCGCTGTCTCCTCAGGAACATCTGCTTGACAATCTTTCTTCCAAACTAATGCCTAGAGGGAGGAAACAATCTCTCAGCTTCATCCTGCTGCCTCATTAGAGAGCCCAGCCTTCTATCCTAAACAGCAAACTGTTCCCAGATTTCTTGCCTCCAGCTTCCTTCTCTTGACCAGCAATATTTAGTCCAAACATAACAAGCCAGTGTACTGCAGAAGGCAATCCAGGGGAGAGGAGGTGGAGAAGCATATTATGTACCCAAGCCTTGGCCCATAGCTGAGTCACCAACTTTAACTCCCTGCCAATATCCCTCCTCTCTTATTTCAGGGGCATTCATAAAGAATAGAAATAATAGAAGAATCCCTATCAACCTTTTGCCGTATAAGTTCAGAGAGATTTATTATATATGCAAGATGACTGGATTCCTCCGGTCTACAGAAGACGCTGATAGACAAGACTTCATTGAATTTAATTTTCCATGTTTCCCTCAGTAATGCTAATCTAAACCCACACAACAGATTTAGATTATCCTTTGCAGCACTTCCATTTCTTCTGCTAAAAGTGTCACAATTATCTTTGAAAATAACACAGGGCACCTGACAAACTCCACCCTTAGTGATAAACATTTACTTGACCCAATCACTCTCAATCCAGCCTACCTCTAAGGCTTGCTATCGCGAGAATAAAATGAAGGTATATTCCTTGTATAAGTTACTTTCAGCTTCTAGAAGAAAAACAGGAACAAATAAATGAAAATTAAAAAAACAAATAAATGAAAATAAATAAAACACATTGGTAGAGCACCAGATTTGAGAAAGGTATACATAGATGTTACTAACCCTTACATTTCAAAGTTTATGAGTATTTCCACACAAACTCAATACCCATTTTGAACCAGTTTCAGACCTCTGCAATCATATAACATCAGTTAATATATGAACTGAATCAGTTTTTTCTCTGCCTCTGAAACCTGGAGTCATCTTTGAAACACTGACGCTCTGTGAAGTTTGTGTAAGCAACCCCAGCATCACTGGGCTCCAGGCATCCAGGCTTCAAGTACTGTAGCAGGTCTTTTAAGGGGAAAGGTGGCTTTTGTTTTTTCAAGACCTACGGAAATTCAGAGGAAGCATCTTTTTTCAACAGTTGTGGGCTGGACAACAGTAAAGGCCATCTTGGATAGCTTTTGGACTTAACCACTTTTAACTCTCACCAAACCTTCCATAATTCTTATTCTGCAATTTGAGAATGTCTGCATCAGTTTAACAGGAGAATACACCAGGGAAGCATAGAATAGAAAATACGCCCTTTATCTCTTTCCCATTTATGTAGAAAGTTGCCCTAGTCACAGAACAACCTTCTCTAACTCTTGCTCCAGTCCCCTTATAGTATTATTCCTAGGTATAAAGAAATGTTGTTGTTGTTGTTGTTGTTGTTGTTGTTGTTGTTAATTGCGAAGTCGTGTCCGACCCATCGTGACCCCATGGTCTTTGCAACTTTGACCAGCTTTTGTGAAGTTTAACATTATAGCAGGATTGTGGGAATGTATGCCAAACAATGTCCCCATCCTTGTCACTTCAATCAGCTCTTCCAGACTGGAAAAAAATTACTCTAGGCTCCTACTCAAACTGAATGCAAGCTGAACCAGCCATATGATTGGCAAACCTGATTGCCAGATAATGAGGATGCTTATCAAACACTAAACTTGGCAAGCACAAGGCAATTATTAACAGTAACCTAATTTGACATAGGGAATTGAATAGCTAGTTATTCCTAACCATTAATATGCCATAACGAACAGAGCTGACATGTCCAGAAAAACCAACCCATCCCCAGAAAAATAATATTCTTCAGTCATGCTAATAATGCAGTTTTTGGATCAAATTATAGCTGGAATACAAATTTATGCATGATCCAGCAATATTTTCAAAATTACAATAGCTGCTTGATTATTAATTTTCCCCCAAAGCAGAGATAAGATGGTGGGCAACATGTGCTGCGATTAGACCAATTAAGGTTTTAAAGAAGGATCTAATCACTTATTTTCCTAGGCAAAAGATCCATGTCTTTTTCAATGAACTACCTCCACAAATCAGTACATGTGCACTGTTCCATATGAATATGTGCACACAGAACTTAAACACTATGAGAGACAGAAACAAAGCTGTGACTTTCTAGTCAGATAGTGCATCTATAAACTATCTCCCAATTGTGTCATGGTAAGCTATCAGTTTTCCTCCCAAGTGTTCCACGTTTGGAAAACAGCATTATATTAGCATAAATACAAAATGATGGACAATAAACGCTTGCCATGATATTAAACATAAATTAAATAAATAACTAAGAGTGGTCAGCAAATTTGAGTAAAGCATTTGCACAAAAAAATCCAAAAACCATTATCCCAACTCCTTATATATTTTCAGCAAAGTTGTAACACTTGGGATTTGCTGCATTACATAACACCATTCCTTATATGGGCCATAAAAGATATATCTTATGTGTGTCTTTCCAAAAGCTTTCAATGTCAATACCTTCTCTACCTAATGTCTTCCAAACAGCTGGCAAATGAACTCCAATGCATCTAGAGCAGCGGTTCTCAACCTTTTCTGGGGCTCGACCCCGGCCCGCATCGTGCATGTGCGGCGCGACCCCGCGCATCACGCATGCGCGGCGCGACGGCCCGTATCGCAAAGGGGAAAAAAATGGCCGGCCAAAAAAAATGGCGGACTGCGGTGTTTGGCGACCCCCATGAAATGGTCGTTCGACCCCAAATGGGGTCGCGACCCACAGGTTGAGAACCGCTGATCTAGAGGGCTCTGAAATAGGGAACTTCTATCACCCTGACCATCAGTTAGGCTGGCTGGGGCTAAAGGAAACTGTAGTCCAAACATCTGGAATTGATGCTGGGGATGGACAGTTTAATCTATTAACACACCAAAGTTATGCTCAGTATTCTATATTTGATAATGGTTAGATGTATGCATGTGTGGAACAGGATATACAGAGCATCTTACAACACCACAGAAAGGGTTTTTCCAGCCCTGAGATTAATTTCCATATTTAAAAAAATGAGATGTAGAAATTGTTTCTCCACAAAGTACAGGTAGTCCTCGACTTGCCACAATTCATTTTAGAATTCAGAGTTCCAATGGCACTGAAAAAAGTGTCTTATGACCATTTTTCACATTTACGACTGGTCATGTGATCAAAATTCAGATGCTTGGCTAACTCCTATTTATGATGGTTGCAGCATCTCAGGTTCATGAGATCTTCTGATCTTTTGTGACCTTCTGACAAGCAAAGTCAATGGGGAAGCCAGATTCACTTAACAACCATGTGACTAGCCTAAGAATTGCAGTGATTTACTTAACAACTGTGGCGAGAAAGGTTGTGAAATGGGCAAAACTCATTTCATAAATGTCTCATTTAGCAAAAGAAATTTTGTGGTCAACTGTGGTCGTAAGTCAAGGAATGCATTTCTCTCTCCATCTTGGATCTTATGGGTAGAGTTAGGGTTAGGGCTCTTATTTATTTAACTTGTTTTCATTAAGTTTTTCAAGTCACCTTGTAAAATCCAGTTTATATCATTGGCTAGCAAAGCAAAGAGGGAATAATAATTATATTCAAAGAAGGAATTAATAATTATATTCACCGTCTGGTTGAGCCCACTCCATTGACTCGGTTAGGAAGAACTAGCTTGAGAAAAGAAAAGAGGTGTTTGGTCCCCATCAGGAAGCAACTCTCACTTGGAGAAACAAAAGCAATTTTCCCTCAGGAATCATAATACAGGTAGTCCTCAATGTATGACCACAATTGGTATTGGAATTGCCAATGTAAGTTGTTGTGGTTGTTAAATCAAATTAGACCCAATTTTGCAACCATACTTTATGATGGTTGTTACGTGAACTGCCACAGTTTTTAGGCAAATCATGCAGTTGTTAAATGAATTCAGTTTCCCCACTGGGCATTTTTTGCTGATTGTTGCCATAAAACAGCAAAAAAGGGCACAAATCATGATCATGTGCTGCAACCAGTCATAAATGCGAACTGGTTGCCAAACATCTGAATAATGATCACATATATATATATGACCACGGGCATGATATGTCAGTCATAAGCGCTAACACAGGTTGCAATTTTCTTTTTCCAAGGCCATCATAACTTCGAACCATCATTAAACAAATGATGGTAAGTCAAAGACTATGGCATAGGACCCAGTTATTTACAAGACCGCCTTCTGCCAGTAAATACCTCCCATCGACCAGTTCTCTCCCACAGAGAGGGCCTCCTCAGGGTGCCATCGGCTAAGCAGTGTCGGCTGGTGGCGCCCAGGGGGAGAGCCTTTTCTGTGGGGGCACCGACGATGTGGAATGAGCTCCCCCCAGAACTCCGGACGTGTCATGATCTCCACACCTTCAAAAGAGAATTGAAGACTCATCTCTTCAATCAAGCCGGCCTGGCCTAGATCTCCTCGGGTTTTTAAAAATTTTTAAACAAGGCTGTTCGGGTTTTAGAAGTGGGTTTTTAACATGTTTTAGTAACAGCCTTGTATTAATTTAATTTAATTTATTTTTAAATATTTATTGTTATTATATGTTTTTATTGGGTTGTAAACCACCCCGAGTCCTACGGGAGAGGGGCGGTATAGAAATTTAATAAAACTAAACTAAACTAAACTATGTGGAATCATCACAAACTTTAGGGGCCCTTCTTACTGAGAAGCTCAACTGCAAGAATGCCTCCCAATAGATCTGGGCCTTAAAATTAATACCAGCCAGTTAGGGTCAGGGATAGAAGTGCTAAGTTGCCAAAGTTAAAGATTTCATGGGCTATGAACAGTGAAGCAACAGTTACATGTTTCTTCTTCCTGGATACTTAGATCTATACAACTGTTATCTAGTTTCTTGTAAGCCAAGGATGCAAACTTAAAAACAAAGTTACTAGAAGCAGAGAAGGCAAGCAAGCACATAAATAAGAAATGTCCTGCTAGATTAACACAGAGGTTATTAGAGAAGCACACTGCCTCTGATACAGGACATAATAGAAAGAGTAGTGAATAACCTTAGTATCTGGGGGAAAAGGGGGAAAAAATCCTGCAAAACCCAGAAACCATCTATTTTTTCCTCAAAAAAAAAGAGAGAAAGGATCATATATTACTACAATAGGTTCTCCAAATTAAATAAATGGATGTACTGCTATCTGTTAAAAGTCCAGGGATGAAGGAGGCAAACACTGATAGATGTCCTTTAAAATGGTGACACCATTCAAATACACAAGCAATCAGCAGGCACAATATTGTTCTAGAAAATATGCTTAACAAAACTCTGTGGAGATATTTGTTCCTAGTTATAACCTCAGAGAGGTTCCTGCCTACAAAACACAAGCTGAAGAAAATATTCCCTTTTTTGTCACCTTATATGCCACTTTTAGACCTGTGAAGCAGGAATTCAGAAATACTGAATAAGCAACAACCCAGGTTTAGGAACTCTTTACAATTTCTTCCAAAATTTGCAAAGGAATTGCTTTGTCTATAAAGAAAAGCAATAGAGGAAAAACTTAGGCCAATCAGGATCAGTTCACTGTCTAACAAATTTCTACATGGAAATTGCAGGTCATAACATAACATGTGGCATACACATGCAAAAGCCCAATGCTTAACATTTACAGGGCCTGACTGGTGGGGCCTTCAGCACCCGCAGGCATTTTGGCCTCCTTGCAATCTTATTGCTGCTCCCACCACACCCTTTCCCTTATAGACACACTTCCAAGCAAGCAAGCTTACCCAGCTGCATAGTCACTATGATAAACTTGCTGTCACAGGATAAAATTTATCAGAGTATGTGAAGGAATTGGCTTAACTGAAGAAGATAAAAACTTATAAAAGTGCCATCTCTGGTACATTCATAAGTGTGTTTGAAAATCAAATGTGAAAAAAAATTAACTGCTCCAGAACTGATAGGCCCACAAGGCCCAAATGATGGTGAGAAACAGAAATGAGACCTGCAAGAGAACTGTTGTAAAAGCATGGGTATCATCATAACAAATGCTTAAGGGTGCCCAGACCAGGAATTTGACAATACATGATGCAATTTCAAGAAGATGGATATCTAAGGTTATGTTCACAGCATAAATATACCCTGGCAACATTTTTTGATGCTTGGCCTTTGTAATATTGCCTTCATCTCATTCCCAGACCACAAATGAAATAAGTTTAAGTCATCTTCAGTTGTAAAATTTATCAGAATCTATCTTCCATTACCTTGGAGGTAGTCAGGACAGGAACAAGGAATAAGGGTAGCAAATTGTATGCTGGCATTGTTTACAACTGACTCAGTGGTGAGTGGGTGGCATTTTAACTTGGTAATGGAGGCCTTAAGCACTTCTCACAGTTCACTAATGTTACAGTTAATAGAACATTCACTGGTTTGGACTGTTAAACCTAGAAAATATGAACTGAGGTCTAAACTCCAACATCATTTTAAGAGACATGTATTCAAAACCTCGACTCACTGGAGAAGAGCCTAATGCTGGGAAAGATTGAAGGCAATAGAAGAATGGGACGACAGAGAATGAGGTGGCTGGATGGAGTCACTGAAGCAGTAGGCGTGAGCTTAAATGGACTCCAGAAGATGGTAGAGGACAGGAAGGCCTGGAGGAACGTTGTTCATGGGGTCGGGATGGGTCGGACACAACTTCGCAACTAACAACAATTAAAAACCCTGAAGCATGGAGTTCAAGAGACTTCAATGCATCCCTGTTCTAAGAAGTTGCTGCATGAATCTATGTTAACTGGGTACTATTATCTAAAGGAAAAAAGTATTTTTTTGAAAAGTTTAGCTCAGTACATTCTAGTTTTTGAGATATTAAACTAAAAACAAAAAATACTTGAAGTATCAAGCCAAAATCAAACAAGGTCATATTCCTAATGGCAAATTTTTTTTTGCAGAATTTCCCCCTTTTTGTTGCAGCATTTTAAAAAAAACTATAAATACCTTTTTTCAAGACTCATACAATAGTACTATGCTCTTTGACCTTATTCATACCCAGTTATCTCTACTAGGGCATATGATAGTGATTATATTAGTAACATCTGATAAAATTAGCATTTCTTTAGTCAACCAATTCCTTTCTGCTCTATTTTATTATTGCTCAACATGTAGCCTGGATTTACACAGTACACCAAACCAAATTTGGTTTGTTTGTATTTTACTGTGTTATGTGAATCAAGTCAATACATTTTTGTTAACCAGTATTTATAGTGAACACTGTTATCATGTGAACCCAGGCAATTGTCATTTGTTCACTAAATCATGATTAAGCAAATCATGGATTAATGAATTTGCAAACATAAATTTATAATTTTATAGCAGGAACGCTGATTTTTATTTTCAAGTTCAATTGTCAGAAAAGATAGGCAACTATGAAACAATTTTTGAATCTTGTCTCTCACGATTTACAATGCTCAGCAACCATCAGTAATTATGATGCTGGAATTAACCATCCAAAAGGCAGAATGAATGTTAGATGTAGGTTGTGTCTTATATTAAGCCACTGTTTCTCAATCTTGGCAACTTGAAGATGTGTGGACTTCAACTCCCAGAATTCCTCCGTTAGCACGCTGAGAGTTGAAATCTACACATCTTCAAGTTGCCAAGATTGAGAAACACTGCATTAAAGAATGAGTGATACTGACAAACCCTGTCAACACCGAAGGAAAAGGGGAAAGTGGAAAGAGACAGTCACCTCTCGAGTGCTGCTTCCAAGTCTATATTCTTAAAGTAACTCCTGTACCTGCAGGAGTGATATAAGATGAGCAGTAAAGCAAAATCTCCGGCCGATAGGACCAAAACCAAGGGACAGAAAGTCGTATTCCCACTCTTCCTGGGAGAGGGATGATTACCAGGTGGGCCAAGGGCACCAGGGCACTGTGGGAAAATATGATGTCCGGAGAATGAGTCTGTGTTCGTGAGGGACGAATCGTATGGGAAGCGGGTCCAAAGCGTCCTCTAAAACTTGCGGGACGCGATGGGGGGAGGGGAGAGGGGGTCTCCCACGGTGGATGAAGCACTGAAGTGACCGAAGCAGCACCGCGCCGCTTAACGGGACTAGAGAAGCCATGAAATGACAATTGGGGCCCCATCGAAGGAGTTTCCACGCGAGAACCTTTTGAACGCGAGCGAAACTGAACCACCGGAGAAACCTGAGACCGGACGCGGAAAGGGGTATCTCCGCGAGAGCCTTCCTTCTCCTCCGCCGTCCCCGCCAGCCCCTACCTGTTGCGCGGTCCTTCGGCCGCTCCAGCCCAGCAGATCTCCCCGTCGCTTGGCCCCCAGGAGCAGCCGCGGCCCGGAGCTCAGCCTCGCCCACCCCGAGTCGCCGCCCTCTCCAGCCTGCTGTCTTCTCAGCGCCCCCTTTCCGCCACCGAGCGTACTCAGGCGGCAGGTCGCAGCCGCGAGTTGGCAGGGCGGAAGCAAAGTCTAACTAACTTCGACGTGTTGCAACCGGTAAAGCCGACTACCTTCCAGGCTCGCTCCAGAGGCGGGGGAAGAGAACTCTGCGCGTGCTTAAAAGCCATGGATTCTAATTCCGACTCTCCGGACTGAGTAGCGCGGGGTGCATTGCCAATGGTCTCCTCTTACCGTCAGCCTTTAATATCACCTTTGATGCTTCCACCACCTTTCTCAAGATAACTTGGCACATAGAAAAAGCATAATTTTCAGAGAGTCAAGATATGTAGCTCTTCCTGGAATCATTTATTAAAACATTCCCAATGAGGCCTTTGATTTGGACTACAGTATTTTCTTTGAGCTGCAGATCCCCCCCTTCCCTTCCCTCCCCTTGCCATGCTCAGCTTGCTTTTAAAAGTTCTGGGCATCAGGAAGGATTGACACAGAGAGTGGCTGTTTGAAAAAAAAACAAAAACACCAAACCCTGCAGTATGTAGAATTGGCCAAGAGGTACTTTGGTTTTTATAGAGCAAAATCAAAGCCAGCTTATTATAGCTTAGTGGGATGTATGAAATCACCCTGTGTAAAAATAGGCAGCATGGGAGTGCAGATGGGAACAGTAAAGGCATGAAGCCATTATTTCAGGCTTAAATAGCTGCCATATATAAATGTTACATCATATTAAGAAAAACAAATCTACTTTTCTATGTAAAAAACAGTTTGGGCCTCGGTAATCAGGATGTGAAAACTATAAAGTTTCCAAACAGAAAAGCTTTCACAGTTCTTGCTTAGTCAATGGGATTAGTGGAGGGAAGGAAATGTGGCTGATCTTAAAGTCATCTTGGTACCAGTTTGCATGCTTATGGGAAAGATGGGGTGAAGGATAGCCCTCAAACCTGCTAATTGAGCCCATAAATTATCATAGGCAGTGGTGGGATTCGGCCAGTTTGCACCACTTCGGCAGAACCGGTAGCTAAATTTTTGTTCCCCAGGCCCAGAATGGACTTCGGGAAGCGTCATCCACCCAGAGAATCGGTTGTTTACATATTTGAATCCCACCACTGATCATAGGGATAAGATATATTCCAAAACAGCAGAAATATTTCTAAATTTCCCATCTTGTGTTACAGATTTCCTCATTTTTAAAATTATGGATTAAAAAAAAATGCAGTTTGGAGATCCTAAGCTCATGGTTCCTGCCAGGGCTTTGTCTTAGCCTTAGCCAGGGGCACCATTTACAACTATTTTTGGCTTAGCAAGTTCTGACATCAACTCTTGTCCTTGCCATTTCATATTTGGATTATTGCAATTCACTCTACATGGCCTTGCCCCAGAAGCTACAACTAGTCAGAATTCATCTGCCAGCCTGTGACTGGTCCAGGGGTTCAGCACAATAAAATCAATCTAATAGGAACTGCACTCATTATCAGTAGGCTTCTGGTTCCAATTCAAAATACTGGTTATCGCCTGTTAGTCCATTATACAATCATAGAATCATAGAGTTGGAGGGGACCTCCCGGGTCATCGAGTCCAACCCCCTGCTCGAGGCAGGATTCCTTAAACCATCCCAGATAGATGGCCGTCCAGTCTCTGCTTGAAGACCTCCATCGAAGGGGAGCTCACCACCTCCTGTGGCAACCTGTTCCACTGGTTGATCACCCTTACTGTTAGAAATTTTTTTCTAACATCTAATCTGAATCTTTTCCCCTGCAGTTTCATCCCATTGTTTGGGCAAGTGAGAACAGGGCTGATCCCCCTGCACTGTGACAGCCCTTCAGGTATTTGTAGACAGCTATCATGTCTCCTCTCAGTCTTCTTTTGATTCAGGCAAAGTCTGCCCATCCATTTTGCCCAAGCTGAAAGCAGAGGCTGAAAGTCCATCTTCTGTGACAAGTTGAGGAGGGAGACAATGAACCAATCTGAGTAGCAGCTGCTTTACTATGGAGCTGCTTGTGAATATGGCTTCTTTCCTGTAGCTACTCTTTATGTTACAAGTTAGATATAGTTTATGGTATCCTTTGCCAAGTCTGGTTCTCCCTAACATGTAGTTCTCCCAAAGTTGTCTTTGGCTTTTGTTATTTAAAATAATTGTCCCAATCGCTCTTTCCATTTTTTTAAAAAAATTGCTACTAAATTTCAGTGGCATAATTTCTGGAGATTCATGGCAGAAGGGGGAAAAAAGGAAGGGATTAAGGACAGTAAGCAGGTCACAGATTGCCCACCTTGCTACAAAGTGTAATTCTGAGAATCTCCCTTTCCCACTGCTATGAATCTAAGCTTAAAGAGTTTTCTTCCACTTCTATGCACTGAGAATGCTAGGAAAGATTGTGAAGACTTCCCAGTTTCTTTCACTAATTATTTTATGAAGTATTAATCTCAGCCAATATCTTCTACTGTACTTTATTGTCCAGTTAAGTTATTGTATTTTTAATTTATCACTAGTTAAGCCTTTTAGTAATGTAGCGGAAGTAGTTTTGTCAGAAATCAAGCTGCAGAGAGAAAGATACAATTTACTGTGGGAACAAATTATGTTGTTTCTTTTATTAAGGATAGATCCAACATATAAGATAATTATATATTGTATCCTGTTCAATATGCTGTATTTTTTGTATCTTTTTCTTATTTCTTTGAATCTATTAAAATGCAAAAAAAAACCAATAAGAAGAATAATTCTCTGTATCAATATTTTGTTTTTACTGACCAACATCCAAAGCAAATTGGACTACAGATTCTTTACAAAATGGCAATAAAAGGCAATATTCTTGGGGAACAAGAAAGACACAGTTATCAATAGAATCAGCCCAATTGACAAATGTGTTTAGAAGTCTTTTCAAATTAATTTAAGTTCCAAAATATTTGGGAGAAATGCCAGAGAACTAAAAGGTAAGTTTTATCAGTCTGACCTATATCTCATGTATTTATAAACTTAAATTTAATGCTACTTATCTTAAATATGGTGTTTTCCAAAGCAGTGTTCATCTGGAGTGAATTAATATAAACAGCTATACAAACTGGGAGGAAAATGAAATTCCCATTAAGACAAATTTATTAGCAAATTCTGAGTTCACAAAATAATTCGTGCACCAACTTTATAAAAGCTAATTCCATATGAATTAACCTATGGAATATGGATTTTTATGTTCTCAGGATATTTGGATATTATCTTGGAAATTCTGAACTACCAAAAATTCAGATCAAATCTTATATGGTTTATGGGTTCAGATGTCAAATAAAAATATATGTTAAAACAGTGTAATCCATTGAAAGCTAATTCAAGCCATTTTGCTGCCAGAAATTTAGAACAATATAGTGCCTTCTCAGGCTCCATGTACAAAATTAAATTACAATCTTCTCCAAAACTGGTACTGTGAAACTCTCTCTGCATATGTGCAGTACCAGTTGGTACTGGTATCCATTTAATACCAGACCTTGGATCTATTTAATAAAAAATACTGCTAATAACCAACATGATGAAACAATTACAAACTCAACAAGCATGAAAATTAATATGAAAAACTTACAAGGGTTGCTTCTGACACTGCTACCAATTATATGTTGTTATATACCACTGACATTTAAGTTGAGATATGGTGGCAACTGTTGTGATAAGAATCTTTGGGTTGTTCCCACTTTCACTTGGGAATAGTACCAATATGCCTTGGCAACAACTTTTTTTTCTTCTGTTTTACCATGATGTTGCATTCATCTTGTCTCCACTCTCTGTGTGTGAAATAGGCATAAGTTCTTTCTCTTACACCAACAGCTTTCAACTGTAGTTCAAAGTTTAAAATCTGTATGCTTCAACCATTACTCTGTAGGTAAAGTCAGGCAATCAACAGCTGATGGAATCAGAATAATTCTTTTTTGTCGTTCCTAGCTGTCATTCTGCAATTAATCTCTGCATATACCTGTATATAGCAAACTTGTGCTGCTGGTGGATCAAAACTACAAAACAGGTCTAGACTACTTAATTAACAGTAAGTGCTTTACAGTATTAAACTTTAATGTTTAATGAAAGGTGGATAGCAAAACAGTGGAATTGTGTATGAGGGAAATAGAATATCAGGCTCAACTAGTGTAATGTTGAATTGTTAAAACTCCACCACCATTGCAACCTAAACAGAACACAGAGAAATTTGGAAGTCTGCATGTATTTGTCTATATAAGGAAAAACGAAGGGGAGAGAAATTCAAAATATGTATTGCTTATAACTTAAATCCCTTATTAAATCTGATCAGATCTGTTTTGGTGTTCACTTTATTGAATTTGGGTTATGACAAAATGGATTGTTGGAAGAGAAACATAGAAAAATAAGCCTAGAAATTATAGAGAAAAAATCCTACTATAGTGCTCTGATGTGCAGACGGTTTTCCCTCTGACTAGTGACAAGTTGAAGAGAAGGATGCAAAGCCAGAACCATGCATTGCAGGCATATAATCAGGGCAGCACTATTTGGCAGTAACCTGAAATGGTCACTCTATTGCAGGGGTCTTCAAACTTGGCCCTTTTATGACTTGTGGACTTCAACTCCCAGAATTCCTCAGCAAGTGAAGTCCACAAGTCATAAAAGTGCCAAGTTTGAAGACCCCTACTATAGAGTCAGGAGAGGGAACAATTTTTGTTGATTCAAAGATAGGTGATTAGCATTAACTCTGCAAGGTCTGGTAATCTGTAGAAAACTTCAGATTTGAATAAATCCATATTGGCCTGGCTAGAGCAGGCACAAAAGGTTAACCTTTATAATTCAGCATAAAGTTGTGTCACAAATGTTTAACAGTTACTGTTTTGTATGTGATTTTTCCCCAAAGAAATGCATTGGAAATTTTCCAATATTTATTGTAAACAACTGATTAAAAGCATCCCAGTATAACCTTTTTTCCATGATTACTCTCCAGTGCCCAGAAGAGGGCAATGTAGGTTCTCATAATCTACAGTACTGTAGCGTTCTTGAGTTTGTGGGTGTTTCCATTCTAATCTCAAGATCTCAAGACTGTTGTACAGTTGGCTTGAACAGTCACTGAAATTTATGAAGGAAGGAGAATTTTTGTTCTTGGAATTCTTTATAGTTTTCATTCTTTTGTTCCATCTTCTCTCCGACTAAAACAACAGTCACTAAGGTGCAAAGCAGATCAGTTGCATTAACTTTTGAATGATAGTTTCTGGAAAGTAATTGGTTATGCTGCTTGCCCACATTTAGTTCTCTGCATGTGATCTTGCTTAATATTAAAAAAAAAATTCAAAAAATTTTCTTCTCTTCCTGTTCCTATTGTATAATATTTAGCAGCAGCATCACTAAATAACTAATATTAGTTATTAAATAACTAAATAATATTATTCACTGCATAATATTAAATATTTTTATAGCTATGCTGTATATGGTATAAAATAGCCTATATTACAATTGTAGATGCTGTATTTCTGGAACAGATTTTCTTACAGACTTCCTATTTTCTGTTATGATTTTTCCATGAAAGAAATCAGTGCTCAAGGACCATGTTAAATCATGTTAGAATGCTTTCATTTTCCCATCTTTAATAAATATACCACTGCATCAAGATCCATCTATTTGATCTGTTTTTTTTTCACTATTTATGTATAACTTACAGTCATTTGGTCATTTCCCCACAGAAAAACAAGTCTTGATCTATGTAATATTAATTTTCAGATTATTATTCCTTATTGCATCATACAACTATCTACCTTTCTTAACTAAGACTGCATTGCCTGCATAAAAAAATACATACACATTCATGTCTGCAACTTACAATGATGTGGCTACATATCAATAGTAATACAAGTAAGATAAAGTACAAATGAAATAAAGGGGACTTCAGATTTATGTTCTGTGCCACTGGCTTTGCAACCCAAATGCACAGTCCCAGGGCTCTGTTCTGGGCCCAGTGCTCTTCAACATCTTCATCAACAATTTGGACGAGGGGATAGATGGGGAACTCATCAAATTTGCAGACGACACCAAGCTGGCAAGAATAGCCAACACTCCAGAAGACAGGCTTAAGATACAGGAGGATCTGGATAGACTTGAACATTGGGCGCTATCTAACAAAATGAAATTCAATGGTGAAAAAAGTAAGGTTCTACATTTAGGCAAGAAAAACCAAATGTACAGGTAAAGTATAGGGGGTACCTTGCTCAATACGGTAGTAGTAACTGTGTGAGGGATCTCGGAGTCCTATTGGACAATCACTTAAATATGAGCCAGCAGTGTGCTGCAGTTGCCAAAAAAAGCCAACACAGTGCTGGGCTGCATTAACAGAGGGATAGAATCAAGAT
The DNA here is from genome assembly GCA_034064705.1 of Bothrops alternatus. Classification (NCBI taxonomy): domain Eukaryota; kingdom Metazoa; phylum Chordata; class Lepidosauria; order Squamata; family Viperidae; genus Bothrops; species Bothrops alternatus. The sequence goes on from JARGCV010000009.1 coordinate 35,725,102, forward strand.
CACATAAAGTATTAATACCACTTTAAAATGCCTTGGTAAGGCCACACTTGGAATACTGCATCCCGTTTTGGTCACCACAATGTAAAAAAGATGTTGAGTCTCTAGAAAGAGTACAGAGAAGAGCAACAAAGATGATTAGGGGACTGGAGACTAAAACATATAAAGAAAGGCTGCTGGAATTTGGTATGTCTAGTTTAATGAAGAGAAGGATGAGGGGGGACATGATAGCAGTCTTCCAATATCTCAGGGGCTGCCCCAAAGAAGAGAGAGTCAAACTATTTTCCAAAGTGCCTGAAGGCAGGAAAAGAAGCAACGGGTGGAAACTAATCAAGGAGAGAAGAGAAGCAACCTAGAACTAAGGAGAAACTTCCTGACAGTTAGAACAATTAACCAGTAGAACAACCTGCCTCCAGAAACGGTGAATGCTGGAAGTTTTTAAGAAGAGACTGGACAGCCATTTGTCCAAAATGGTATAGGGTTTCCTGCCTGAGCAGGGGGGTGGATTAGATGACCTCCAAGGTCCCTTTGAACTTTATTATTATTATTATTATTATTATTATTATTATTATTATTATCTTGGATGAATACACAGGCATCCATAAAACCTACTTGTTTGAGCTAGACAGAATCTTCCCCACCCAGGGGGAGAACTGAAAACTGAAGGCTTCCTCACTCTTCTCCTCAATGCGTTAAAGGAAAGGAAAGTCATAGCCACTCTCTGTTCAGGATAGGATGTGGAAAAAAAAGAACCTGCCATAGTCTTCACTTCTGGAGCTTGGCGATGGGGGGGGACGGGATCCCAGAGGTAGAACACAGGTTGGGGTAAAGTAGGAGCTCCCAGCAGAGGAAGATGATCCCCTCTGCAGCTCTTGAGGAAATGCTGAAAAACTCTCATGTAGGAATGGAGTTGTATATGTGGAGTCTATTGGCTCAATTAACTATTTCAAGACTACTAGAAGGGGTATAAGCCAAAAGGCAGGGAGGAAATTAAAACATAGGACTGTTTAGAAAACCATAGAACAGAATAGCCTAATGCCTGTCCTGCTTTGGAAAGAGTTTTCAGTCCACAATGCAATTAAATATATATGTATATATATTTAATAAGCAGAAAGCTCTACATGCATTTCAGGATTGTGAGGGTCATCAAAGGGTTGGATGCTTCTTAAAAAGTTCATTTGCCACTATTGTTGACACTGCATGTCAGACATGGCTTCTTCAGCTTTTATCTAGACAAGGACTGTCTTCATCGTAGTATCTGCCATGGGGCAGCCCGTGGGACAATTTTCTTTTGCTGCGCTTTATTGTGGGACCTTTTCTTATACGCCTTTGGTACAGGAGGATTGTCCAAAGGCTTCTGTCTGAGTTGGAAATACACCTGAAACAGAAAAAAGTCACTGAAATGCCATCCAATGAAAAGTTACATTACATATTGTACCCTCTCTCTCTACCAGATGGAAGCTTGTCATATCCTCTTTTTTTCTCATTTGGAAACAAAATTCAATTGTACAAGATCCTGTGGATGACTTAAAAAAAACACATAAAACAATGCATTAAAACAACAAGGAAGTATATATATTTGTCAACTTTCCATCAGTGAATCAGGAGGACTACATTCAAGAAAAGTCATCTCTGTTATTATATAGGGCTTTTTTTTAAAGAAGAGGTTAATGATCTCTAGATTGATAGTATATTATTCTATTTAGGAAACTATGCTTAGAGCTAAGATTTAGATTTTGATGTAACTAAAAATGTTTATAGTCTTTCATCAGAAAGGCCAATAAAAAGATATAAGATATATTTCAATCCTTGAGGCAAGCAAGGATTATAAATTAGCTCCAGATTTGGGCATACTTCTAGGAATGAAAAACAGCAAGAGATTTCCAAGGAATGCTATGATTAGTGCCAGGCAGATAAGTGTCATATTAATTTCCAACAATTCTTCAGATCAGTGATATGAAGGAGAAAATGTGGGAAAATTAACATTTAACTACAGTGAATCATCTCACATTACTACAGGGGTAGGGAATTTATGGTCCTCCAGACGTTGCTGAACTAGATCAACCCTTACCTTTGGCTATGCTGGCTGGCACTGCTAGGGAGTCATATAATTCAGCAATAACTAATTCTCTTCCACTGACTACTGGACTGACTTTTTTTTTTTTTAAAAAAGGAGTCCAACTAGGGCTGGATTGTATGCTGCCCAGAGTCACTTGCTCCTGAGATGAGCAGCACTATAAATTAGATAAATAAATAAATGATAGGGCACCAAGGTATTTGGCTACTGTTTAAGAATAACCTTTGCTCTTGATGGATAATAATCTGAAACATATTAGTTGCAAAGTTTTCCCAGCCAAAGCTGTTTCTGGCTGTTTCCCAGCCAAAGCAGAAACATAAATCGATGCTCCTTGTATAAGCCAGCCTCTTATAAACTAACTAAATTGCAAGATAGACTATGTGACCTGTGGATAATTTATGCTTAAGGGAAATGTAGGGAGTATTTTCATGTTAGATTCCCCCCCCTTCCAGTATAGAAAAGGTGTACCATTCTTTGGGGCTGAAAAATAATTTCTCATTTCCATAATATTTTCATTAACCAAGATTTCAAAATATGCTGCAATTGAGAGAACACATATACATGCAGATACTTCCTTCTTTTTCCTTCCCTACTCTACTTTATGCTTCACATTGGAAATGGGAGAATTGTATTTTCTCTTTCCTTCAGTACTCACAAGTGAGGGCTCAGCTGGACCGACAGTCACCATCACGGTCTGAAGTTCGTAACCATCTGCTGATGCAGTAATTCTATAATTACCAGGCAATAGCAGCCTGAAGTAGTCCCCATGTTCGCCTATATGGGAGAAGAAGATACTAAAAGATGCAGATGATAAAGACTTCAACTGAAGATGAGGAAGCTCAGAAGGACAAAATTCTAGCTAGTGCCATCATTTAGTTAGCGGAATGAGAATTAACGAATTACTGATATATCCCCTGACAATCACTCACCAAGTTTTTTTTTTTTTGCAACCATCAGTAGCCAAATGTCATTGAATAGTAAGTTGTCAAAAGAGCAATTAAACCAATGTTTTGATTAATTTGTCAAGAAGTATAAGGAAATGCTTTCAGGAACTCGTAGCTCTGTTCAAATATTCATTATGAATGCAAAAGAACACAAATATGGAGGTGGCTGATGTCTTACATTCTATAGACAGCTTCCCCATTCATTCTTCATCATATGAAGGGCTAAATGTCTTCAACATACATGGAATTCTTGCATGACATTTGCACTTCATATATTCAAACTGAATATAGCATATATCAATGGTTGAAAAGAACGGATAAGTAAACAATCCCAGATGTAAAGTAAGTTTTTCCTTATCCTTCTAAATGGTGAAATGCAACCTAAGGGAGTCAGAATCCTTCAGCCAAATTTTTTAAACTTTTGACATAGCTTAATAAAGTTAATAAAAATATCACAAATTCCAGAAGTCCTGCCCACAGACCAGCCTGACTACACGTATACTTTACACAAACATACACTGTAGATACATTACGTAGTCTAAAGCAAATGGTACAATGCTACAATATTAAGTGTTCTCTATATTGTTATAGAATTACAGCTTCAAAATCTCCAGAAAGGGAATTCTGACTGTATAAGTCCTCCTTATAAATTTGGCAAGCACCCGTTTTGGAATTGCTTTCATAGGCTTACTGTTTAATTTCTTACTTTGTTACTAAATTCTAGCAAGTTTTGAAATTCAAATTACAGTGCAGTAAATGCCTACGAGATCAGTTTAAGCACTCTTTAAATAAAGAGCTTTAGCTTGTATTAGGCTGAGTACCCACCTGTAGTGACATCATGGCCAATTCCTTCCACAGAAATTACAGCTCCTACAAGTTTGTTGTTGTTCTCGTCTGACACAAGGCCTTTGATGCCCTGGTGAATCTGCACAAAAGAAATACTGGACGGCCTTAGGGCTAAGAGCAAGGTACTTAGGAAAAATACAGCAACAATTCATATTGTCTGAAGCTTAATCAGTGATAGGGCTTCTTTACTGGTCTGAGAAAAGATCTTATCTTAGTTCACAATGATCAGCTCAGTGATAAAACAGAAATGTGGTATGTTCAGGAGGTTCACCCATCAGCAGCTTCAGAATACATAGAAAGGCCGAGTGTCTGAAAGTCTGGACAGAGTTCCAGAGTTGTCATGTATTCTAGATTCATTTATTAGATGAACAAGAAAAAAATTGAGTCTGCACATATCTAATTGTATTTTCTCGTTTAGGAAGAGTTAGGGGAAAATGTGGGGAATGCTCGGAGTGACACAGCAATGGTGGGAGATTTGGAACTAAGGGCTGACAGAAAAGCACTGGGAAGACTGGGCAGCAGTGACAAGAAAGCACTGAGAAGATAGAAGTATGAGGACTGGTAAGAAACATACTTTTATGCATGTGCAAAGTAGTAGATAGGCATTTTTATGAATATTCAAGAGCATCTTTAATGGGCACTCAGGTTTAATAGGTGCGCCATGCCCCTATTCAAAAAGCAATGGTATACTTAGCATATTAGACAACGGGAGCAGATAATTTTTTAACAGCCCCCTCCTCTATTACCGTGCTGCACTGTTAACAGGCAAACAGCTGGTGGATGTGCCAGCAACATCAACCTGACTCCACATGGACCACCATCACTCTGGATAGCCTACTTGTCATCCCCAAGTTAGCAGACAATGCCATTTTCATTGCCCGTACCTAGGACAGACCAGCCCCATTGCCCTGCCCTTGGTATGCCACTGCCAAATAGTCAAATCAAGGGTTCATTATATAACGTACCATCTTACAAGCATGAAAGAAAGAGGAGATTAACTTTTTTTAAAAAGCTTGCTAAAAAGCAGAAGGATATTGTGTCATAATTTTGTTACCTCCTCTATGTAGGCAACAAGGGCCTCCCGATTTGCCAGCCATTCATATTCCAGTTCCTCCTGTGGTGGGAATTTCTTGCAGCTCAGTTCAAGGGTAATTTCAAAGCAGTTGGTGTGCAGGTAATTAAAATCCTGCATCCCTGAAGGACAGATACTGTTTAATCTGCAACATAATTCCTAACCAAACAAACCTTCAGAATGGTTTACAAATCAACTAAAAAAAATAAAATGGTAAAGTTAAGCAAGCAGCAAACCAAAATACATCAGAAACAAAACAAAAGAAATCTAAGGAATAGCAGGTCATTGCAGAAACCTGAAGGGCTAGAAAAAAATGCATTAAAATAAAACTGTTTTTGTAATTTAGTTGAATAATTCAAAGAACTGACTATCTTTGGCCAGTGCAACACTGATAAAAAGTCTTAAGCATCTCTTTGAGCTAAATGTCACCAACGAAAAGGATGTAGAAAAGGGCCTCTCCTGATGACTTGATATCTGAGTATGAGGACCAAAGATCAAAACAATAGAAGAGTTCCAAAGTAGGGAACTTTTCTAATCGTTCTAAAGGCCATTCCTCTTACACGCCATTCCTCTTACACGATGGAACATTTCAATATCTTCTCTTCAAAATATATCTATTCTCATTCTCTCGTGCTGTCACCCCATTTTGCCTTACCTTTGCTGAGTGAGTACCAGGATGCCCCATTAGTGATGCCATCAATAAAGAAGTCTCCACAGTTTGTACCCCGGTGCATCCATCCGTGGGCATAAGAATAAGTTTTGGCCAACTGGAAAGAAAATGTCAAGCTGGTCATATATTTTCACCTGTCCATTCACATTGCAAGCTGGAAATAGACTCTAGATCTAAAAAGGGAAAAAGAAGACCTTAATATCACCTTTGCAATATTAGTCTCCTTGCTTCTTGTTAAGAAAAGCTATCCTATTTATTATGTAGCAGACTCAACACTGTTCAAAGCAAAAGAAGAAACAAACATAAAACTTGAAAGAGCCAAAGTGTTAGAAAATAATTATTCCTCCTCCTCCTCCTCCTCCTCCTCCACCACCTTCTTCTCCTTCTTCACCTCCTCCTCTTCCTCCTCCTCCTCCTCCTCCTCCTCCTCCTCCTCTTCTTCTTCTTCTTCTTCTTCTTCTTCTTCTTCTTCTTCTTCTTCTTCTTTTTCTTCTTCTTCTTCTTCTTCTCCTCCTCCTCCTCCTCCTCCTCCCCCTCCTCCCCAACCCCACCCTTCCTCCACATAAGAACTTTAAAAAAAGCCCTGTGTGATTAGACCAAAGGCCCATTTAACCCAATATTTTATTTCATACCAATGAACCAAATATCACTGGGAAATCTACAGTAGATTTTCTCTTTGTTCTAGCAATTAGTAGTGATATATATGGTGTCACTTTTATTAGAGATAATGAGCAGTCATTGTGATAAATAGTGAATGATAGCTTTATCTTCCACAAACTTTTCTTAGCTTTTTTAAAAAACCTTTTAAGCTGGTTGTCATTATTACATTTGTGAAAGTAAATTCAAAAAAGTATTATTTGTAAATGTTCTGAACTTCCTGCCTTTCACATTTATTAAATCATCTGGGTTATAGTATTTTGAGAAGTGGAGGAAAAAGAATATTTTATCTTTTATATCAATCAATTCCCCCCCCACTTTACTTAAAGAAACCTTAATGTAATTTTTCAACCTTTTTGGGGTGTGTGTGCTATTCCAACATCACACAATTTGGGTTATACTTTTCTACTTCTATATTTCTCAATTATTATTTTATTATTTACCATTTAAAATCAACTTTATATAGCATTTTACAAATGCATAACTTTGTATAGAGGAATTATATCACCAGATTTATTTTTTACTTTCCAGCACCTCCATTTTGAAATTCAGCCCTTTTGGCAGCTTCTGGATTATTCACTGCCAGTTCAGGGCCCATCAAAGTATGTTTATAATTTATTTAAAACAGTTTTATTCCACTATGCTCTACAGAGGTCTATATAATAAATAGTAAATAAAAATAAAAACAAAAAAATGAGCAGTGGAATAATAATACTTAAAACATCAAAAATAGCAATTAATAGAATCAGGAAGAGTATACTGAAAGCTTTCCCAAAAAGATTGTGTACAAAATAATCTTAATTTTTTTCTGACTGTGTAGGAGTTGGATTCCTTGCATTTTTTTAATTGAAGTTTTTCCTCTGTTTTTCTCATTGTAGAACTCCAACACTGGACGTAATCCAGTGACTGGCTATGAGTCATTATTGCAAACAAGCATAAATATTCATTGCAGTTTTTAAATTATAGGTATGATGCTGTACTACACAAGATATATTGCAATACTAGTCATTTTGCCTGTGGATTAAGTTGAGAGCTTCCAGAGGAAACTGAACAAACTCTTGCAATATTAAATATATGACTCTATTATTATTATTTACAACAGAACTAGTTGTTTAATACCCATTCCAGAAAAAAAAGTCAGGGAATCAGAATTAAAACCCAGAACTGATCACTGGCCACTTCTGGGATATGACATAAAATGTATACAGTACCACAGTATTCACAACAGCTGCACTCAGTTTCCATTTTAAGCTTCCCTCCCCTCCATCTTATTACAGTTACTTCCTTCATATTTACAACACATCCTTTTTTCAGTTCTAACTTTACTATCCAGCTGGACACCTCAGTTACAATATTAGGGATTAATCCACACATCTGCATGCCACAGTATAAAGGTAACCCATTCATTGTTAATTGACTACTATGAACACAATCTCTGCTCATCTTTCCATCTTTCCATCTTTCAGAAGTGGTGTTTTTCTGTTCCTTCCAGCATAATTAGTCTACCATTAATTGTTCTGAGGTAAGTCTAGGGAAGGAGGCTGGCCTGCTGCTTTTGATTATCTTAGGCTATTGCAGGCTTGCCTTGAGGTGATTGCTGGGCACTGAATTTCAGGGCCATTTGCTTTGCTCTCCCAGTGTGCTAAAAAAAATAAATCATCTCTCCCATTTCTCTTTCAACTCATGGGCGGCAGGGGAAGTGGGAAGTGAATGAGGAAAGCGGAAATTTTTTGGATTCTAGTTCTCCAGGCACTAAAATGACCCATATCCCCTAAGAAAGGTAAAAAGGGAGAAGTTCTATGCCAGGATCAGAGAACAGGTAGAAAAGGAGTCGCTTTTCCTCCTTTCTCCTTCATCGCTCTTCTTATCCCACCCATGGATAGAGAAGGAGAGGAAATGGTCTTTTGGTACCAGTTCCTTTTGGACCCATTACTGGATTTATTCTTACCATGAAAATTCTGCTTTACCACAATGATGCCAGCTGAAGGGGCACCTCCCTTCATCTCAGCTGTCAGTTTCTCCATGAATTGGTGCTGCAGTGCCAAAGCTGCAAAGAGATTGTTTTATATATGTCCAGCAAATTTTTGTAAGACTGCTGGATGTGTATAAAATAAAATTCCTCACAGTGGTTTTGGTATCATAGCACTGAAGCACTGAGGGAGGAGGGTGTTTCAAACAGTATACAGCATACACCCTGGAAGAGCAGTTCTGTTGCATGCATTTACATAAAAAAAAAAAAGGTAAGAAGTCCCACTTTTCTTACCTGGGTGGAAAGAAGGAAGCACTGGGTCTCTTCTCTCCTAATACTTCTCCTGCCATGAGTGGCAGGAGAACAAGGGGGAGAAAAATGTGTGTGTTTGTGTGTGTGGAGGGACAAATAGAGGAGGATGACTCACTTGATGCCAGTTTTTTGACCCCATCCTTGGGCTTGAGAACTGATGCAAAAGAGCACTAAAGATAACCAGGAACAGAAGAGGCATTCCCATCTGAATCTCTCTCAGGATCTCAATTTGGATAGAATCCCTATTCAGCTTTATTCCCAAGATAGAGTATTTATCCATAGTTAAGCTGGTATATTTTATTGTCCATTCCACACTGGCCATGTTGGTGTGTGGAACCAAAGTGAGGTCAATGTAGATGTGAAGGTAGCCAGCATCAAATGGTCTCTTAAAAGAGAGCCTATATTCTGTACAGATATTGATTTGAATCCATTTCATCTTGCTTTTATTATCCCTGACATTTCTCACCTTTCTGAAGAGGATGTCATCTGGGGTGGGGGTGCTATTTGCTTGCCAGTTGCCACGAATTCTCTGTTCATGGGATTTGTCATAGGGATAATTGGCAACTACAGCTCCACCATGAAGATTGGCTGAGAGAATAAAATTGTAACTCTTCATCCACTGAATTACAGCCAATGTCTCTGGTTCTACCTGTCAGAGATACACAAAATATCAAGCCAGATGCTCAATCTGATTCTTAATACTTCTAATTTGGTACAGATTTGCAGCACTGTCATCATGGGAACATACCCAGAATGCAGATGTAAAAATGCCTAAATGACTACTCTCTAATCTCAGAATTCTCTGGCCTTGGAAATTATTATGCAAGTTAGCAAGTACCCATTTACAAAACCCTGTAAATCCTTCTTTTTTTGCTTGCACCAATTACTAATTGATTTCTGGGCACAGTTCAATAGATTGGTTTATAATTATAATCTGACTTTCTTGTTTGTCCTTCCTTTCTTTCTCCCTCCTTCCTTCTCATATACACACACACTCATACACAGAGCACACAGACACACTATTGAAGTCTACTTGTGGTTAAAATTACATGTTGCATGAACCACATCACTATTAAGGTTCACAAACTTTGTTTTAGCATGTCCAGCCCATTGTACCTTATTTAGCAAATCATGTTTAATCAACTCATGGTTTAGGACAATATGTGAATCTAGTCATGATTCAGCATTTTAGAAACTGGGTGACTGTGAATTCTAGTCCTGCCTTAGACACAAAGCTACCTGGACGACCCTGGACCAGTCATACTCTATCAGCCCAGGAAGGAGGCAATAGCAAACTGGTTTTCAAATCTTTCCAAGAAAACTGCAGGGATTAGCCCAGGCAGTCACCAGGAACCAATGCTGACTTGAAGGCAGCATGTGAATGCACATGCATACATGCAGGCATGTGTACATGCACACAGGTACATGCATGTGTACACACACACACACACACACACACACACATACACACAAAGGCACAAGTAAGTGTGCAGATTTTATATTAATCCTGATCTAATTTAATGCACGTATGACTTCATATGGCTAACATCAGAAATGATGGCCTTGCTCAGTTCCTAACAGATGTTTAAGAATTTGGAAACCAGTTCTGAATATGTTAGTTTTCCATATCTAGATAAACAGACAGAGACCCAGAAAAATGTGATTCTCATTCCTGTGTTCCAAAGGACTATGGTATAGGGAGTATTTCTCCCTATGTAATCTGACTCCTAGAGAAAAATGAAGAGAACAGTAGAGGGAACTTAATTCCTGTAGTATTATAAGAGTCCAGTAACATGCATTACACAGCCATCATAGGTTTCTACAACCACATGGCTAGGATGGATGAATGGATGAAATATAAGTGGATACATACATTAGGGATTAATTGGATTGACATTACCTGACTCTTCCAATTATCTGGCAAAGGAATGTGATGATTGGGTCCACCCTGTTTCTCATTGGAATACATGATGGTGTTGAGGTCAGGAAAATTACGGTTAAGGTCAACTCTATTGACATTGTTTCTCCCAATGACATACTCTAAAGAACTTTCGTTCTAAAAAAAGAATAATAAATTTTTGTGTAATCTGTTAGATACGTTTAAATGAATACCAATTATTAATTTATCTCTTGATTCATCAAAAGGGAGATACACATTTCAGAAAAAGAGAATAAAAACTGTTCAGGAGCTTTTGGATTTCAGGATGCTAAGAATAGCTGCCAAATATTTATTAGCATAGTCAGAATTCAACAGCCAACCCTAAATTAAAGATGATTATATTTTAAGGAACATCTCTTTTTCCTTAAGGCAACTGTATTCAAAGCCACCATGCATAAACACAAAATGCAAAAATCCTTTTTGTGGCCCAAGAAATCAGTTTGACTTATAGGAATCAATTTCCCCTTGGGCTGGGAAACTGGCTGTTGCCTTTACTAATCAATGTTACTTGCCTTGCTCAAGATCCTTTGCTGAAAGAACAATAAACTACTCAGAATATCCAAAACAATAAATGGTCAGAACAGTTTGGAACTGTGTTAAGTGCACTATTATAATTTGGAAGAGTTTGGAAAAGGCTGTTATTTGGAAGTCCCCCATTTGCGGTGACTTTCCTCCAATGAGAGTGCAGTCACCCTTTGAAGAACAAGAAAGTGAAAGCAAATTCTCTAATGGTATTCACTGCAATGTAATGCCTGTTCCCAATCACTGGAAAATATGGGGAAAGATTGAAATCTCTCGTTTTTACAAGCCTGCAATTATAGCATCATCAGATCATAGTAGATAGGGGGAGCTTTGTTACAGCTCAGCATCTGTGACTGAAAATGACTATAGAGAACACAGAGAATTGCTTTATTTTGAATTAGATATTGCTCTGCTTAGTTGGTATTGTTGACTGGCACAAGTCCTACTTTTTCTACCAGTAGATACCAATAGATTTTCTGCATTCAAAGCATATGCTCTATTTTTTACTGCATAGTACTACAATATGTAGCCTTTTAAATCAGATTAAGATCCAACTCTCTCACTTATAAGTTCTTAATAATGGCAAGTTATATGTCCCTGGAAGATCACAAACAAGTAATCGTGATAAATTTGTATTTATATTTATATTCTGTAGCAAGTCACCCGAGTCTATTTTTAAGTTGTATTGCCTTTTGACATAAAAGTTTAATTCAGTTGTTGCAATGAATAAAGTTTGTCTGTGACTTTGGCTTTCCCAATTTGATATCTCCAGAAGTGCCGGAACTGACTAAACATTCTGAAAATTACACTTCCAACACATCTAATAAGCATTAAATTAGAGGAAACTTAATTATGTTTCTTTTCTTTCCCTTCCTCTCTCCTTTTTTTTATTAATAGATATATATTTGTACATGTAAACCAGGGAAAAATTCAAGTTAACTGCTATTCAACTTAATACAATCAATTTAAATTTGTAAACATTCTTCACTCCGTATATCAAGATCTAACTATAAGCCAGATACGTTTTCTTTGATTGGTGTTTCTCTTGTATGTAGTCTATCCAATGTTTCCAGTCCAACATATATTTTTCATTTGAGCGATCCTTCAAATATGCCGATATTTTAGCCATTTCTGCCAAATTTATAACTTTCAAAGTCCATTCTTCAATAGATGGTATTTCTGGCTTCTTCCAGTATTGTCCCACCAACAGTCTCGCTGCTGTGATCAAGTTCAGAATTAAGTTCGTCTCTGTGGTGGTACAGTCTTTTATAATCCTTTTTATGATCCTCTCTCCTTTTGCTGTCTTAAAAACAAAGTTTTGTTATTACTATGACTATTGAAATAAAAAAAGGGATGCTTGCCTGGTACCTGGGCAGCTGCCACTTCATATCCATCAGGATTCATTGAAGGTAAGAGGTGAATGCGTGTTTCATGGATGAGCTGTGTAATGCGCTGATTACCATGGCGATACTCTTCACACAGGAAATCTGCAAGCTGGAGCAACAGTTCCCGGCCTAGTACCTCATTCCCATGCATGTTTGCCACATACTTGAATTCTGGCTCCACTGAGAAAGGGAGAAATTTGCTGACATTGGAACAGAGTAGATAGATTCAACACAACGGGGTGCTGATGCATAAACATTGAGGTCAAGCAGGAGGGGGAAGCAGAATAAATTCCCAAATGGCATTCCGTGATGATGAAAATCTAGCTGTGGCCTTTTGTGTTGTGGAAAGAAGCTCATTGTGAAGTTATGTGCTTCTTCAGACTACATGTTCACTGTCTCATGCAAAGCAACAGGACTTGCTGTCATTCTCACAGATCTTGAAGCACAGGGCAATGGACAGGAATCTGTGCTTCGAGAAAATGGGAAGAAGCAATGCATTGCATGAGAATGGTATGTATCCCAGGGGCAAATCTTTTACTGTAATAGCAAAGTGAAAGCAGGGCACAGTCACAACAACATAGTCAGGGTCTCTATTTCCTTATTTCATACAGTGTTCCTCTTCCACAGTTCCTCTTCAGCTTATCTCCTAGCATGTCACATTCCAGCCTTCTAAAGCTCTATGGGGGTTAAAGTAAATTGTGAAATATAATCAGCTTGGTTTAGCCTCAAATTCATTTATGTAAAACTGCTTCCCCCATAGATGGCCCCCTTATCTCTACATACCCTGCAGAACACTATGGTGAGAAGGCTATTAAATTATGTATAGAAGAAGTCTCTAGATTTGTAGGCAGTAGGTCTGCAAATGTAAGTGGTCCTACTTTGCTCACAATCTATTTGTATAGATTATAAGGGGGGGGGAATCCAAATAGATATTCCAACTTCTTTTTCCCTATTAATTTCTCATCAGTTCTGTATTCCTCTTCTTGTGTCTTTAAAAATCTTTGAACCAGCTGGTCTATGAGATTTCTTTACATGAATTATAATGGCTTACCAGCTAACCCTGATGGTAAGAAACCTTACTAGTTATTAGTATTATCTATCTTGTAGGATTAATAATGGCTAACATACTGATAAATGCTGAACTTTGCACATCAGAAAAATGAGCATTTACTAAATTACTAAAACACAAATACTGTTCTTTTAATTAGGTTTTGGGGTATACAAGTATAAAAGACTTTAAGATATCATAAAAATAAAAAGATAGAAGTAAAATGATTGTCTAAAGAATTTTAATTATCTGCTCTTGTGCTTAATGTAACTGATGAATTAATTTTACAATACCTAGTTAAATAAAAATATTTTTGCCTGACATCTCCTGGATAATGGTTACCAGTAGACTAGTTTATTCCAGTCTGGTATCCCCCAGATATGTTGAACTTCAGCTTCTGTAATTCCTAAGTACACTGCTTTGGGAAGGTATTCATTAACCAGGATACCTCTAATGAAAAAACCTCTTTGCTTTATCTGGTAAACGTATATCAAGGGCTTCAACACATGATCTTTGATCTTAGAATTCTTGCTGCATAATTATGAGTCTGGCGCCTGTATTTCCTTCTCTTTGTCATCGGCATCAGCGTGCGTGATGCAATGACAGGCTCTGCCCCACTTATTCAAAATTATAGTCCATCAAAGTTACAATTTGCAACAACTAAGTTATGAGTGTGAGGGCAGAGAGAAGTAAGGGTTTTGTCATCTTCTAAGATTAATATTAATTTTGTCCAATTAGCTACAGTATTTTGTAGAATTGAAGTACAGCATTAAAAAAAAGAAAGTTGGAGTTGAATCTCTGGAATTGGGATTAAATTTTACCTTAATTACAAGCCGCAGATGGCTGCTAGTACATATCTCTCAGACCTTCATGTGAAATGGAACCCACTGACATGTCATGAGGCTCAATGTATTTTTAAAACTGTGTTATTAATTAAACAAGTCAATGTCAATCCAAACACTGGTTCTGTTCTGCAAAACACCCCCACCCCCACCCCTGGCTTCCCCTTGACTTAACCAAACTTTCTGCTAGGAATGCTGTGGCCCTGGCTTGATCCCATTAGGCACCAAGATTCCAGCACCACACTGAACCCAATTATGCATTGATCAGGCAGAACGTAAAGAAGCATCTTTTCAGCTATATAAAAGTTATACCTCTGGGCACACTTACTGGGCTCATGGATGCCAGGAGAGTCGCTGAATTCCAGCACATAGAGGTTGCGGCCCTGGACACTGCGCCCAATGCTGTACAGCTGGGTAATATAGGGGCATGAGCCCCTTACATCGAACAGCGCCTGCACCAATTCCTCATAGTGGTGATGGACAAAGTTAATTGAGGCAGCCACTCTCACCAAGAGCAGAACTTTTCCAAGGAGCCAAAGCCACTGATACATCTTTTGCTGGATGGGAAGCAGCTTTTTGCAGGAGATGATAGCTTTTTGCAGGAGATGATGGTTGCTTTTTGGCAGCAACTAAAATGCAAACTCGACTCAGTTCTCTCCAGTTTTACAGTCAAATGCCAGCCCACTCCACCTGTGGTGGAGACACTGGTGGGAGGAGCATGTCAGTGAATGCCCCTCACAGCTAGGGAAGAATTTTTAATGCTGAGTTCTTCCCCTTGTGCTCTAGTACTCACATACGCCACGGAGCTTTTAGAGCCAGAATCATTCAAAATCTCTGCATGTTTAGAAAGTTGTGTTGATTTCTGTTCATTTATTAACTGAAGGGTAAACAGGCGTCTGAAACCTCCTGGCTCTTCATGGCAGGACAGAGACCTGATCAAAATCTCTCAGGCAGGAAAAGGTATCATGAACTGTGGCATCTTTCCCTGGAGTTTTGGTTTCTGCCTGGACTCATTAGATTTCAAGAAGCACATTTTCAGCCACATGCGATAGCCCTTGCACACACAACTGTAACAAAGCAAGCATCTCTGAACATGTACAACATGCTTCCTCCTTTCTATGATCCCCCGATATTCAGAAGTTAGGTGTAGTCAGAAGCCTTTTCTCTGATTCCACAGCAGATCTGGGGTTTGGCAGCTGTCTTAAAAACTGCCATTGGAACTGAAAATACTTTTATATTATAAATTTCCACAAAAGAATCAGTGCTTTAAAATAAACAGGGGTGCATTGCATAATAAATGCTATCTGGAACAAAGGGCACTGCAAATGGTGAGGCATTACATTGGCTCAACTCTTACTCCTATGCTCAGTTTTGCTCAGGATCCAAAGCCCAGTTTCACTATGGTTCCTTTTTCAAATTACATTATAAATGGACCTATTATATCTGGACCGAAAAATCTGGAAGATTGTTTAATAGCAGCAAAGAGCTACAGAAATGTCTCAGTTCAGCTATGATAGTCTTAAATATTCATAAAAGGCTTGATAGTTATCTTGACAATCGGACTGGCCATGTTTTAAGCCAGATGCAGCATGCACTCTAACAGTCTTTTGTTTGCATTCAATTTTAGCACCTGAAAAGAATGTGCAATTTGTCTAAATAAAATAAATTATGGGGAGATCTTGAAATAAGGAGGTGATAGCCAGCCTGAATTGAAGGGAAAACTAAAAAATCCTTTAAACTCCTAATCAAATGTTCCTCCTCATTAAACCATACTGTCAAAGTACATTCGCTGTAGTTTTTATCCATTTATGTATCTTATAACTTATTTTTCCCTGTGAAACATAACTAGCTTGATTAATTTTCAGATCCCTGCTCTTTATTGCAGCATATAATTTTGTAACATTCATATTCTCAGCCAACAACATATCATCATATGCTCACAAAAGTGCTTCACATTTCCAGTTGATGTAGGTCTGGCCTAACTTCAAGCCTTTCTAATATATTTATTTTATTAATGGCATCATAACAATTCAGGATAATTCTCATGTTCATTCATTTTGCAACATCTCAAATTCAGCATCTATCAGACCACATATACAGAAGATGTGTCCTCACATTTCTTAATAAATTGTGCTTCAAATGTTGATTCTTCTTCAGGCTTATTTTGTGCCATTTATAGCAGCTTTATCAGCCCAATCAACATAGAGGGCATTATGCAGGCTACTATTAAGGAGACCAGGCCCACTTTAACCTGCAATATGGCAGACAAGGTATTATGAGATATGGATATAAGGTATGGGTTACGGGAAGACAACACATCTTCAGGAGAAGGGTGAGATGCAAATAGCAGATTAGCACTGAGTCAGACTGAAAGGCAGGGTTTGCAGAAATAATAAAATGCATGGATTGGTTACTTTGTGTCAATGTAATAAAATCAATGACATCCCTTCTTCCCTCTATACAATTTCCACCCCAGAACAGATCTCCAATTTGATCTCAATAAGCCAGGGCATATGCTATAATTGCCTTTGTTCTGACCTGCTTAACAGAGATGCTCAACTAATGGAATTAAACCAGGCATTCAGCAGACAGAACTACCCATCCATTGATAAACCAACAGAGCCAGTTTTTTCCCCAGGGTGATATTAAAAATCAGACCATGAAAGCAGAGTAACAGAACAGCGGTAGTTATTACCTACAGCTCAAAGCTCAAGTCATTCAAGCATATTATTAACAAGCTACAATTCATACTGAACAATGACATTGTATTTTCATAGGCACTGGTTGATAGACCTGTATTTGCCTACTACCAACTGCTTAACTTGAAGGAAATTCTCACAAACAAGCAACAACAAAGCAATACCACTTTATAAGCCCTAGTAAGACCACACCTTGAACACTAGAGCCAATGTTGGTCACCATATCACAAAAAAGATGTTGAGAGTCTGGAAAAAATTCAGAGAAGATGATTCAAGGCCTGGAGACCAAAACGTACAAAGAATGGCTGCGGAACTTGGGTTTGGAGCTGTCTAAAGAAAAGAAGAAATAGGGGAGAGATGATAGCAGTATTCCAGTATCTGAGGGTCTGCCACAAAGAAGAGGGGGTCAGGTTGTTCACCAGAGCACCAGAGGGAAGGACAAGAAACAATGGTTGGAAGAGAGAAGCAACCTGGAATTAAGGGAAACTTTCTGACAGTGAGGACAATCAACCAGTGGAACAGCTTTACCCCCCCCCCCCGAGATCGTGGGCGCTCCATCACTGGAGATTTTCAAGAGGAGACTGGACATTCACCAGTCTGAGATGGTATAGGTTCTCCTGCTTAAGCAGGGGGCTGGACTAGAAGACCTCCAAGGTCCCTTCCAGCTCTATTCTATTCTATTCTATTCTATTCTATTCTATTCTATTCTATTCTATTCTATTCTATTCTATTCTATTCTATTCTATTCTATTCTATTCTATTCTAATGATGCTAACATAGGAACCAGACCCTAAAACAAATCCATTACACCAATGTAAATGGTGTAACCTCAACAATTTCACACAAAAGTAGAAGTATCTTCCTATGTTCTTCCTCTAATGTTATATATGCCATCATCTGCCAACAATTTTCTCTGGATTTTATGTAGGGCAAACAGATCAGAATTTATGAAAATGCTTAAGAGATATATAAGTTTGATATAGGATCAAAATAAGAACAAAGTAATACTAGAGTATAAACTTCCCATGAAGCTCCAATACATGCTTTGGAACAAAGAAACTCATCTTTTGGTTTTAGGCTACCTTATATAATCTCAACACAAAATGGGTTTGTAACATATCATACTATACTTGTTAATTTATAAGGGAATTGCAATCTTTTTCACATGTGTCCTGCATCTGCATAAAACCGTTTTCCCTTCCCCTGACTCATTTCATTTTAAACCCTACATCCATTTAGTTACCCCATGCTTCTGATGAGGTTAATTGTGATTTATGAAATGTTACATCTTTTAAAAATTATTAATCTGAAAAGTTGCTACCAGTCCCCTTTTGATTTTTGATCTTCCTCTTGTTATTTTCCTTTTGGAAGAAAGAATGAGTAATGTTAAGACCTGGAAAACCCAGTCATCAGATCTCCAAATCATTTCCAGATCTTCAAATCTTTCCAAAAATGTGAAATCACCCAAACAATTAAAAGAGCGGAATTGACCACATCTTGAACTGAAACATCCATTTGTTCAGCTCTGGTGCATCCCTATTTTGACTCAAGTTTATGATCTGCCTAAGGCGAAAAAGAAGATAGCTGTATCAGTGATGACGACCAAAATGCAGAATAAAGGAACAGTTAAGGTTTGAGTAACATCTGGCAAGAAAATGAGACATAAGGATTCTGTAAAAGTAAATATAGATATTAGTGGAATTTTCAATTGTTCCTTTATCTCAGATTATTAACAATGAGTCTACCGGGAAAGAGTTAGTAAATCCTTCATCTCCTTTGCTGCATTTGACTTTTTCTTGAAGATATTTTTTTCCAGAGTATTAAACCTGTGATTCTTGATACCTGCAGTATGAATTATTCTGTTTTATCATCTAAATACTGCCTTACTGAATATGAGGGCTAAACCTTAATATCTCCTAATTCCCCCCTTAATTCAGCAGAACAATCCCCATAGCTTTGTGTTTCAGGGAAATGAGCAGGAATTTCGCTAAGATAGTCTGATTTTGAGCTTCTGGAATGCATCAGTGAGATTTTAAACTGTAAACAGTGAGACTGCTGGAATCCCACATTTGGGCATTTTTGCTATTTCTTTCTGGGTCAAATTGTATAGGAGAAGGGATGGCAGAACCTGGAGGTGGAGTGAAAAGGGGAGTGAGCCTAGAATCCCTACATAGCCACAAGAGAACTAGTAACATTGATCCTTATGTAACTAGGCAGATGCTGACTGTTCGCTGAGAAAAGTTCTCTGCTTAGGCTTTCATCAAAAAATCAGTTTAATTGAACTTTCATGTGTGGACCTGGTCTTTCATACCTGACAAATTGTTTCTCTTGCCATATTGTTCTCTCACTCCATTTGGGAAATAATGGACAAACACCAATGACATTAATCAAAACATCTTTAATATTCCATATAAATACAGGGATGTACACATGTACAAAGTGAATATTTGTTTCATTTGGACAGGAAAGACAAGGTTTAAACTATTTTCAGGAAGTATGTGATAGCATCCCAACATCACCTGTCCTGAACTATTCTTCTTCCAAGCCTGTAGCCCAGAGAGGCTACTAGGCATAGATGTTTAATAATATACTGTACATTCCTTGCACTTAATTCCCTTCCCACCACATGCCTACAGTTGGAATTCTTGCAAATCAGCCTCTTTAAAGAGTATGAATTCAGCAGCAACCCCAGTAACTGGAAAAGAGACCTAATACATTGTGTAATTTGGACAGATTAAATCACAAAAGACACCTATTAACTAGGATCAATATGAAGAGGTAGACAAGCTTTCCCCAACCATGGGGCCTTCCAGGAATGTAGGACCATCAGTGCCACCATCTTTTCAACAAGCGGATTGGACATGCTAGCTGGGGATGATGCCGATGGTAGTCGAGCACATCTGAATAGTATCAGACTGGCAGAAATAAAGACATTGTCACTTGTTCTAGTGACTATCTCAGTCCAACCAGTAAGGCAGAAAGATACTGAAAGAACGTCAATTGGTTTTTTTCCCTATTAAAATTCCGAAGTAGCTGGAAAATAGGTAGAACATTGTTATTTATTTTTATTCATTTATTCTACATTTTGATTAAGGAAGGTTCTGAATGTGCAAAGATGAGTGAGTTTAAATGCAACTCATCTAGAAAACCAGTTCACTAACATGAAGGCATTTGGTGACTCGTGAAAAAGCTTTTGAAGAATTAGTGCAAAATGAATGCTTATTTTGAGTAATTGGCATGTGAATATGTGGCATAGTATATACTGTACTGCTTATTCTCACTAAGGCAAGATTCCCAATAATTCTGACACATAAATGTAGCCAATATTTACCTGGCATGAATATGATATGAGCATGTTTCATACTCTGATTCAGCATTCTCATTCAAGTTCTATTCATCAAATTTTAAATACTATTCTCTTTCATTTCTTTGCAAACTCTTTTAAAGGGTAATCCATGCCATTACTTGTCAAAAGTATGCTTCTTTGAAATAAAATTCCTGAGGTGGGGAACCATATTATTGAAAAACATTCTGTTAAAAAAGGGTCATGTAAAATTCATGTTAATTTTAGAGTTATACATTTTACTAAGACAAAACACACCATGTTATGACTTAGTACAATGTGTCAACTCAGACACTGTAGTTTATAAAATATGGTTAATAGCTAAGAATGAATAAGCTACTATAGTTTAAGAAACGTCCCAAATGGACCAATGCTTAACAAATGTGAATCACTTCTTCATTATACTAAACAATGTTTCTATATTCTATTCTTCTATTTCTATAACTATGAGCTAAATAAAAGC
Source organism: Bothrops alternatus (assembly GCA_034064705.1). NCBI lineage: Eukaryota > Metazoa > Chordata > Lepidosauria > Squamata > Viperidae > Bothrops > Bothrops alternatus. The sequence goes on from JARGCV010000009.1 coordinate 35,745,887, forward strand.
AGTTTCCTTAAATTAGCAAAACAGCACAAAAATTATCTTTATCTATCCTAGTTCCTAATTCCTTTAATGCCAGTATTGGATGTCTACTAGATCAACTATCAGCCTCTGGATCTGTCATTATCTCCTCATATTTTCCAGCATGTGATTCTATCATCCTGAAGGTATTTAAACTCTCAGGTTTGATCTAATATGCAACACAAGATACACTTAATCTGCTGAAAACTGGAAAGCTGGTGGGTGAAAAATCTGCTTGACCACATCTATTTATTTATTTAATTTATATCCACCTTTATTGTTTTTACAAATAACTCAGAGCTTCCTTCTCCTATTTTCCCCACAACAATCCTATGAGGTGGGTTGGGCTGAGAAAGAGCGACTGGCCCAAGGTCACCCACCTGGCTTTCATGGCTAAGGTGGGACTTGAACTCACGGTCTCCCACTTTCTATCCTGATGATTCAACCCCTAGGCCAAACTGGCTTTTACTTTTTTTCCCCCCTACTGTATCAGCTCTGTCTGCATGAATCTTCCCTAACTAAAGCCATGTTATTATTGGTGGATGGCAGACTTATTCCATTGATCTGGTTCTCCAGAAGAGTTGAGATTGGCAGGAATGTTGCTATCCTGAAGCAAATAGCAAAAATGGCGCAGATATACAGGGAGGTTGCCTGCTGATTGAAGATCTTTTCAAATGATGCTGGATCCATAATGTTACCAGAGGATAACTTAGGTTGGCTAATCAGCAGACAGACTAGATTAACAGGCTGGCTCATTTGTTATAGGAACGCTGGAAATGCTTTGACCACAAAGGTAGTCCTCGACTTACGATCACAACTGAGCCCAAAATTTATGTTGCTAAGTGAGACGTTTGTTAAGTGAGTTCTTGCCACAGTTGTTTGTTAAGTGAATCATCGCAGTTAAGTTAATAACACAGTTGTTAAGTGAATCTGGCTTCCCCATTGACTTTACTTGTCAGAAAACTGCAAAATTACAAAAGTTGATCACATGAACCCGGAACACTGCAACTGTCATAAATATGAACCAGTTGCCAAGTGTCTGAATTTTGATCATGTGACCATGGGGATGCTGCAATGATTGTAAGTGTGAAAAATGGTCATAAGTTGCTTTTTTCAATGCTGTTGTAACTTTGAACAATCACAAAATGAACTTTTGTACAGTAAGTCAAGGACTAATTTGCAATAAAATCTCAGTGCAAATCAAACCATATTTAGTTTTTTCCTAGGAACATTCTTTTGCTGCTTGTAAGAAGGAATTCTTCTTCCATGGATTCTGCTCTTAAGAACTCCTGCATTGCAAACATGTGCAAAAGGTTTGTTTCCTCCTTCCCCAGTACAGTTTTTGAATGATAATAATACCAATGGATTTTTATAACATACAGTGTGAAATCAAACCTCACTGTCCCAGAACTATATAACTTACATAAGGCAGCTGACAGTGAACCCAAACACTTAATAAACAGTTCATCAGTGCAAGGCCTGTTACTCAGGTACCAACTGTTACACATCAGGAATAATTTACTGCTCCTTTTTCTGGGTCAAGCTGCAAATTCATTAGCTACATTTTGTTCTTTAGCTTTTAGTAGAGAATACTTTGGGTTGTTCTTCCTTTCTTCTCCCAGGAATTGTCAAAGGTTTTCACTTTCATCCTCTTTCATACATGAATTATTACAAATGCTATTACAATGAAATAATACAAATACTATCACAAATCTGATAAAGGAGTACTTCAAAACTGTAATTGGGTAGGGCCAGTAGGTGGTCTTTCTGAATGCTTGTGTTTTTTTTCCAGTAGAATGAAAGAAAACACCAAATCCAAGAGCAGCTGCAGCTATCCGTTTCAGTTAGTCCTTGCAGTGTTCAGCCCATCATTTCTGACTGGATGTCCCTGTGCTGTATTTCCAGGACCAAAGCAATGTATGAAGCGGCACACCTGAGAGAGGGGCACACCTGAGTGGGTGCAAGAATTTATCAATCCTCACTTAGAGTAGGATTAAAAGTGAGTCTTCAGTCTGAGGGAGATGAATAAAATGGTAGCATGCTGCTGTTTTGGCATCTGTTGGTGCCAGAGCAAATGGTCCAGAAAGCCCTCATATAAACTAGATATTTCAGCAGAGCAGAGTAGGAAAGTACATCCTCCTGATCTTGACCACAGTGTTTCCATAGATGTGTCATACTACCTTCTGCACCCTAAATTATCTCCTTTCTCAGGCACTTTGGTTTACAATATATCATCCAGCCTACTAAGAGCAGCGTCATCACTAGAACAGAGCAGATGACCATGAAGCTGATAAAACCTGTGTGAGACAAGAGATGTGTGTAGGGCTGCTCTGAAGGGATCATGTTGGTAAGGTTTAGCATATAGCCCAGTGTCCATCCTGTATCACTCTTTTCAATCTGAAATGAAGGAGACAAGAATCACTCAATGAAATATCAAGCAACTCCGAGAAAAGTGGTGCAAACGCTATATTTAAAAATATTTATTATTTATATTCCACCTTTATTATTTTTATAAACAACTCAAATTATGAACATATCTAATACTCCTTCCTCCTCCTATTTTTCCCAGAACAACAACAAGTTGAGCTGTGAGTGACTGGCCTAATGTCATCCAGTCAACTTTCATACCTAAGATGGAACTGGAATTCACAGTCTCCTGGTTTCAAGCCTGGAGCCTTAACCACTACATCAAATTGGCTCACATGCAACTTTCTCCAACAATTCAGTGGCTAGGTTTGCATAATAAGTTTAATCGAGTCAGGTTTAGAAGCTGAATTCACACTATCTGCTAAGATCGATTGGTTTTAAGGTGGGTTGCTTTTTTGTGAAATTACATAAGGCCAAAGCTGGCCCTTTTAGTTAGCTTATGATTCAACAGATTATGAACATTCAGAAAATTTTCAGAAAATTCAACAACCAAGAGAACCATGCTGTATGAATCAATTCAAAGTGTTACTCCTGGTCTTCAAAGTTCTTAATGTTTTGTGCTCATTATATTGCACTTCCTTTCATATTGATCTACCTGCTTCATAAAATACTAGAAAGCATCCTCTGTAACCCACCTGAGTGAGACAGGGTGAGGGATAAGGCTTTTCAGTTACTGCAGACAATCTTGCCCTATAAAATGTGAATAGCCTTACCTCTGGATGTCTTTGGCAGATTTATGAAGATATTTGTATTGTGGTTTGCATTTGTCTTTGGTTTCTGCCATATATTAGTGTAAAAGATTTTTAACCAACTGATAAATTTTAGATTGTATTGTAGTTTTTGTGAGCTTCTAAAATAAATCTCCACCACCACTTCTTAATTTCCACCTCTGAATGTTAAAGATACCTTCTCCAGGAAGTGGATATTCTGCCATTTTTCCTTAGTGAAGTTGTATCTCTGGCTGAGCAGGGAGATAATATATGTACTCGAGAAACAATATTCGCTCAGGTACTTCTCTTTTACCTTAGAAAATTCATCTTTCACCTAGAGAGAGAGAAAAAGGAAACAAGTTTATTTCTTTGCTTTTTCTCCTCTTTTATAGAGACTGAGGCATTCTGTCTTCCACATAAATATTAATCCTTGGAGCTATCGCAATCCATTTGTGTGTTTTCAAATGAACATCCTTTTCACATGCCACGGGGATTCTACGTTTGTAGGGTAAGTGGGTTTTAGGGATTTATCTTTCCTGCTTTGATTTCTGAGTTGGAAAATCAAGCAGAACTAATCTCACACAACTAGCACTAATTGGAGGCCACTCGCTGTGAGTCAAGATCATGCTCTTTTTGTTTGAAAAAATGACATACCTCATTCCAGGATTTGGAGCAAAAGTTCTTCACTATCTCTATCACTTGGTCCATAGGTTTATCGGTCACATTTAGAAAATTCATTACATAGTAGAAAGCAGAAAATGCCTAAAGATCAAGTAATATGAAATTATTCAGGAAAGAAAAAGAGACTCGTGCTTTTTTACAGTTGTATTTTTGTAAGCCTCTCAGAGTCATAATAAATTGGGGTGCCCTACAAATTTTATAAATTAATGGAAATAAAATGCTGCTATCAGCAATATTTAGCATAAAGGTAATGTTTTCTGAACAAATACAGATATATTGTTCAAATTATCGATCTAGTCCACAACTGTCTGTACTCAATGATTGGTTGGAAACTGCACATAATGTAACTGGGTGAACAAAACACAATTGCTACATTGACATAACATGTTATGTCCAAATAAATAAACCATATTATGATAGATGAGAACCTGATGTACATAAGAAATAAGATACTGGACCATGACCTATCCAACTTTATTTTAGCCAATTATTCTGAATTGCATCAGTTTCTAGGACTTGAGCCACATCATTGCTATCTGTCCTTTTTACTAGAGATGGCAGACAACGAATGTGAGTCTTTCCATCTGCAACGTGGCAGTAACTCTACCCCTAAGCTATGCTTTTTCTATTCATGGCTGGGAGCTCCAATACTACACGTAAGAAGAACAAGTCAGGGGCTTCTTCTATTGCTTCATGTCAACAAGTACACATATAACTTTATTTGCAAATAGAAATCACTTGTTAACAATAGGAAAATGGAGCAGCTACTTCATGAAAGAGAGCACAGTGATAGATCATCTGCCACTTCCAAAGCTCTTCTTGCTCATGCTGAACAGGGCAAAAGCTGAGAAAGGAGCTCTACCAAGTTTCCAGCTCTTTATTTGGGGGGACTGAAATCAAGTATGCCGTCTATAGACTCTTGAGAGACTCCCCCCTTTCTGAATTTGTTTTGGATGTTTCCTGCCAGTGGAAATGCTATAGCGCTACATCTACAACTGCCAGGTTCTGCACTGGATCCGTTAAAGTAATGTTTATGGAAATGTAGTCATTACTTTAAAATTGTGCCTTTATATCAATGTGTCTCTGGAAAAAAGAGTTGGTAAGTTTTGCTTTATAACATTTCCCTTAAACCAGGGGTTCTCAACCTTGGCAACTTTAAGACTTGTGGACTTCAACTCCCAGAATTCCTCAGCCAGCTTTGCTGGCTGAGGAATTCTGGGAGTTGAAGTTCACAAGTCTTAAAAGTTGCCAAGGTTGAGAACCCCTGCCTTAAACCAATGTTTCTCAGCTTTGGCAACTTGAAGAAGCGTGGTTCAACTTCCAGAATTTCCCAACCAGTCTGGGAGTTGAAGTCCACATATCTTCAAGTCGCCAAAACTGAGCAACACTGCCTTAAATAAACAAATAATGGTTGCATATGGGGAATATCAAGCAGGAGCAAATAACAATATTTGTGTAATGATGCCATCACACAAATGCCATGATTTATGAACCCACATCAGCCTTTATGATAGTGGTATGTAATCATCATGCAGTCAGCATGCGCCTGTGGTCTTTTTTACACCCTTGATTTGTTACAGATTGCCATTAATGTCAGTCATTTGATTACACTGATTTTTTTTAGTGCTTCTGTTTTTGCAGTTCCAACCTGGTGGAAGACTACTACTGAAGATAATAGGGTGAATTCTTTTAAAACAAGAAAGAGCATCACAGTCATCTTTTAGTTCATTGCCAAGCTGTCAATGTATTAAAAAGACTCACCCCAAATTCTCCAGACACCTCAGGCAAGAAAATGCCATTGAATGAGCAGCTGGAGTAAAGACAGTCTTTAGTCTTAAAGATTCTCTGGATGCTTTCTAAGCATTTTTCATAATTCCCATCACCTTGGATTTGGATCTGAGAATACGGTACAGTGACGTTATGTGCTGTGCAGGGATTTGTGGTCAGATCAAAAACATTAAGTGTCCTCGCATATCCTTGGTGGAAACATGGGTCCTGGAGTCTATCAGTTGTTGAAGACTAAAAAAGTTTAAAAATTCATCAGCAATCGCACGAGTCCTAGTACATTCACTTATCACATTACACCATCCACTATGGCTTACAATCCACAATGACTGGATTGAAAAAAAATCATACTAAGCCAAAACTAAATAAACCCAAGTATGTAGATGTAACATTATGCATGGCTTCAGTCACAGACCTGGACAGGGGAACAGTGAGGCCTAGGTCAGAAAATAAATGCCTATCTTGAATCTACATTTGTATCCTTGAATCCTTACATACAATAATGAAACGAAGAAAATACTTTAGGAAGAAAAATCATAACAATCCACTATGTACATACTCTCCTATGCAATGCTCCTACAAATGTTTGTTTGTTTGTTTGTGTATTTACTTATCAAATTTGCTACCTAGCTCATGTTTTAGACAAATTTAAGTGGATTGCATTAACAATGAAGAAATTGACCCTCAAGATTTAATATAATATTGGACTGAGATGAAGGCATAAACTGTTAATCTAAGAATAAGTATCTCAAAGTCAAAGTTCTTCTATGCCTTTTTCTTTAAATTCAAATTACTATTGAGCTGAGACAAGTAATAAAAGTAAACAGGGGCATAAGATATGTTCAATTCATTTTGGTCAAGTCCTCTGAATCTTGATTCTGTAGGATGTATTCCCATCCTTACATACTCTCCATATGTAATACATGGACTGGGATGATGGAAATTGTAGATCAACAGAGCTAGATAGCATCAGACAAGGAAAAGCTGCTTAATGGTATAATATGGTTATGGTGTTACTAAAAAGGTATGAGAATAATTAGCAGCAGAAATTGCTGTCCAGTTTTTTTTTCCAGTTCACAAAATAACTAGTGTTCTGCAGGAATATTGTCTGACTCATCCTTTTCTCTTACAATCCCAATTATTGTATACAACACAATATGCACGGTATGTTCTATTTCACAGTTTGACAGAAGAAAAGGGTAAAGTACTTAAAGCACAGCCGTATCTTGCTAGCTTCAGCTAGTTAGAAGGTAAGATATTTGCAGAAGCTCAAGAGGGAGCAAATGACAAAAGCAGATTTGTATTGTGACACAAGCTCCGCCCCATATGTAGCACATCCCACAAGTATAGAGTCTGTATCACAAGGATGTATTTTCATTGGATCCTATCCTGTGGATACCTCTAATGTAGCAGTCCCCAACCACCGGGGCACAGCCCACTACTGGGCAGGGGTCTATTTGGAACTGGCCCACCATTTACCCGGTTCCCCTCCCCCCCTCACCTGGCCGCCAAGCTACAAATGTTGGGGACTACTGCTCTAGTGGGAAGGAATACAACTGTAATTGCATTACAGGCAGTCCTCGACCACTCATTTAGAGGCTGTTCAAAGTTATAGTGGCATTGAAAAAAGTGGCTTACAGCTGCTCCTTGCACTTGTGACTGTTGCAGCATCCACACAGTTACCTGACCAAAATTCACATATTTGGCAACTTATGATGGTTGCAGTGTCCTGGGGACATGTGATCACTATTTGTGACCTTCTCAGCCAGCTTCTGACAAGTAAAGTCAATGGGGCAAGCAAAATTCATTGCAGTGATTTGTTTAACAGATCCAGATAGCAAAAAGGTTGTAAAGTAGGGTGCAACTCTTTTAACAACCACCTTGCTTAGGAAATTCAGTTATTAAGTCAAGGACTACCTGTATTAAAGGAAGCAAACTATTGCATAAGCAGGCTGTATCAGTTTCATCACACACCATCTAAGAAAAGAATTGACACCCATTACTTACAAGAACATCTTGTAACAGCTTGAGGCGAAGAGCTTGGTCCTTCCCGTAACATAAGAAGCTATGTGTATATACCATGTATTCCTTGCCATAGAGATGGAAATTTATTATATCTGCGGATGATTCAATCTTATCTGGATCTGGTACAAAGGTAATCTGTGTAGATGCTCCTCCAAGATCCAGTGCTCCTGTTGTCCTACTTTTGAAGAACGTATGGCCAAATACGCTTGGCCAGATAGACTGCAAGAAGAACAAATTGGAGAATTAGACTGAGAGATATAACAGCCAGACCTGGAGGACTACAACAGGACATAAGACCTCAGCAATATCACACAGTCAGCCACATAGTCATAACCTCTTCTCTATTTTCCCAGAATGAAGAATTTAGAATAAATACCTCACATTTTAGGAAGGCAAATTCCAATGGAATATTATGAAAACTTTGTAAGGGTAAGTAGACTGGAACAAAATAGAAAATTCTAGGCACCCATTTGCTGTATCAGTTGAAGCTGAAGTAAGAGCCCTCTAACAACCATGTTGTAATATGGGATTAGGGTCAGTATCACCTTCCAATCCTATCATAATCCATAATTTGTTAGATTATATTCCATTTTAATGTTTGATAATCTCTTACAGCTCTGAATAGAATTGAAGAAAAGAAGGACTATTAGAAAACCAAAGCAAGTGAGAATTCCTGGTCATCACTTGCTTTTCTGACATGTCATATTACCTCTGTAAATTTGCCCAGCAAGTAATTAAGGGTGATCCAGCCATAAGCACCTTCTTCTTCACCACTGAGAATCCTGGTGCCCTGGAACTTGAAGGGATATATACGCAATGTTTCCTCCACTGCAGAGAGAACCTTCCTAGCAGCATCCTTATTTTTCAATCTGCGTGTAAAAAGAGGGGGAAATTATATAGAATTCCTTAAGAACAGTTCTCATATTTTATTTTTTTCTTGAAAAGGCATTCTGGACAATGGTGAAAGAATAAGATACTTATTTTATTTATTTATTTGTTTGGGCTTGTATGCCGTTCCTCTCTGGAGACTTAGTGTCCAAAATGAATTTTTAGAAGATGGGAGGAGAAAGACTCATCTGGTCTATTGTTCCATTAAACCCTTCAGCCTTTCCCTGATTACCTTAATATGGTATTCTTAAAATAACATAACATCGAAAAGAACTTACAAGCAATTCTCTGTTTTCTGAATATGAGCTATAGGTAGGAGTCACCCCAAAAGGTTGTCTCCAAGGCCTTTATTGACTATGGTAACACTGGCATAGAAAGAAGGCAGGTGGCCTGCGGAACAGGTGTCACAAACAATGGCACACCCTAATTTAGCAGTGGCTTATGGCAGAATTCTAGATATCACAATTTAAATATGAGAGATACCTTCTATTCCCACCCTCACTGACTTTTGTTAGCTAAGAATTCTAATCCACAAAACCAATAATGCTGAAAGAACAGGGTAATAGGAATGCACCAGATCCAGAAATATGTGCTAAACTGAACTACCCTTTATTTATACAATCAACAGTGAAATACATTCACATGTAACCTAATACACAAATAGCGGGCTTGCAAAATATAAGCATCTCATGGAAACTGATGAAAAATTCCTATCATGTCCAGTCCAAATAAACTTTAAAAGCCTGTTTTCTCTGAGCTCATCCCTACAAAACATAAAAAAGTGCAGCTGCTTTTCCTAGGGTACCTCAGCAGCCGCATGCCAGCTGTTGCCCCTAGGTAAACAGGCGTCTCCTGATGCTTTCCCTGCGGCACAATCTCCTTTGCTGAATCCATACAGTGCTTTAGGGGGACACTGGCATTTTCCACAGCATTAGAATATGATGAGATCCCTGGACCTGAAAGAAGAAAAGCAGAATATTTTCCCCTAACTGATCCATTTTTTTTTTCAAAATAAAAGCTGAATCAGGCAACCTCTTCCACAGTTGCATCTATAGTTGGTGCATACCTTTGTATGAACATTATTGGCATTAATCTGGTATCCATTATTTTTAATAGAGAAAATCTTGTTAATTGCTCAGTGAGGACACATACTGTGTGAAGTCCTTTTTGGGGGTCCTCTCCTACATATGGTCTTGAGCAGTATATCATATACTCTGATTGAAAGTGGTCCATTTCAGTCCACTTATTCCAAAAACATACAGGTTATAATATTCCATTCCTTTTTGACATCAGATTTTTCCTGGTTAAAATTTTTAACATTCTGTGCTCCAGCTAAATATGTCCTTATACAATAAGAAACTCCTCTTTCAATAGTCTTGTCTAATAGAGGCATATACATGAGAGGGGGGGGAGGGGAAGGGAGAGAGTACAGTCAAAGGTTTTTGTGAACATAATGAAAGCAGTATTGCAGTATGAACTTTACCCCTTTCATGTGTGTGTGCAGCATTATCATACAAGCACAAACATGGCAGTGCAATGTTGCTTTTGTCATCTGTCCTTCTTGTCTGCACTCCCTCCCACTCCAACTCTCATACCCTCTCAGACTTCCTGGTGGTTTTGATCTGGTAACATGATCATCTTCCGATCTACTTGGGAAGAGTTTGGTGCTCTTACCTATGGTTCCTTAGTAACTACAGTATAGGATACCTTCCAATCTCATAACTCATCATCTGCACTAAACGGGTCCAGACATTTCACTTACATCTTAAAATTATCATGACAACTGCCTGGCTGTAAATCTTAACACCATCCACTTAATCCTTATTTAGGCCTTGGCCCACTTGGCAAAAGGCTCACAGACACGACTCAGAAAGGTTAGTCTCTTTAGCGCAGACATGAGTGAAGTCATATAAATACATAATATTATTCCACTGCAGTATCCAGAAATCAAAGCCCTGGTACAGAACTTTACTCAAAGGTTTTAATTCTAGGCTTTTCCATTGCATTTTTACACCCTACCTTTGATACCTGATCCATGTTGCTATAAACAGTTTCTTTGAGTCTGGGAACAGTTCTGGCTTCCCCAACCTTATTCCTTACTCCAGTAAGTAGAAATGGGTTTTCACTGCCATCTTTTAACGTATTGGAATTTCTCCTCCTCAGTGGATTGGTTTCCTTCATGCTTGCAAAGCCCCATTACCCTCACCTCTGTTTATGGATTACTTTTAATTTTATGTGTTGTTATTGACAAAGTCTATTACAAAGTCTTACCCTAGCTGGCATTATTAGGTATACTAAAGATATCAAGCCCTCCCACTAAATCAGTGGTTCTCAACCTTGGGGTCGCGACCCCATTTGGGGTCGCGAGACCATTTCGCGGGGGTCACCGGGCACCGCCGGCCGCCATTTTGTTTTTTTTGTTTTTATTTTTTTTAATTTTTTAAAATTTTTTTAATGTTTTTTATTTTTTTGGGTGCGCGCGCGCCGCGCATGCTCAGATCCGCCCGTCGCGCCGAAAAATTTTTTTAAAACAAATTTAAAAAAATTTAAAAAAATTTTAAAAAATAAAATAAAATAAAAACAAAATGGCGGACCGCAACGGGCGGATCCACGCATGCGCGGCGCGTGCGACGGGCCGATCCGCGCAGGCGCAGATCCGCCCGTCGCGGCCGCCATTTTTTTAAATTATTTTTTAAAAAAAATTTTTTTTAAAAAAAATGGCGGCCCGCGACGGGCGGATGCGCGCATGCGTGGCGCGTGCGACGGGCCGATCCGTGCATGCGCAGATCCACCCGTCGCGGCCGCCTTTTTTAAAAAATTTTTTAAAAAAATAACAAAAATTTTTTGTGCACGCGCGCACACGCGCATGCCCCCAGGTCAGGGTCGCGGCGCGCATGGGCAGGGCAAGTGGGGTCTCAACCTCAGAAAGGTTGAGAACCACTGCACTAAATCAAGATGGTAATTCCTAGACAGGATAACCATGATCAGCTCAGACTAAGAATAGTCAGTATCTACTGTACATGCCAGACTCAAGTTAATTGAAAATAGCAATAAGTTACAGTGTTGCTGGGCTGCACAGCAGCACTTAAAATCCATCAGATGAAATTTACATTATTAGTTTAGAGTGTTTTGCATTATGATAGATTGAATTAGCCATATATTAACCTTTATGCTTTTTGTATTTATCTATTGTTTTGACACATCCCTATAGATTTTTTAAAACTGTGTACACAAACATACATACATTAGCTTTTTAAAATGCATTTTTATGTTTTTTATTTTATGTAATTTTTGTTTTACGTTTTAGGTTTTTTAAAATTATTGTTGTATCCCACCCTTAAGTTGGTCTATGATCATAGCAAAAATTTGATGGACCCATAAGTCTGTGTAAGAGTATAAATTACATCCTTTGACACAGTTTAGGATTCACTGCAAGGAACACAAATTATAATTTTTATGTGGTGTTTTTCAGCAGTGAAAGTTTGTTCAGGCTTACAATGAGCAAGTACTTTTCCTTTTCTTTTCCTATCTCACACATACACTACTTCCATTAAATTGCTTAAATTCAGCATTTTACAGTTATTTTAACTTTAAAATTGTATTGAAGAACTAAAAAAATTAGGGTGAGTCCTTCCTAAATTTCTTTCTCTGTTAAGCCCTTGGGAGCTCCTGCCTCTCTTGTCTGATTGTTCCTGGGCAGCCTCTGTTTTCCTCATTCACACAGTCCATCACACTCCATGGAGATGGTTAATTTACTACAAAAAGTCCATCAAGGTTCTAATAGACAAGACCAAATAAATCAGAACTCCGAGGCTTGAGATTTCCTCAAAGAACATGTTTATTGGTTACACAGTATCTGTACAGTCAAAAGAGAAACCAAGTTTAAAGTTCTTTTCAAAAAGAAACAATATTACAAAGTTGAACTCCCCACCCCAGAGCTATGCAATTAGCTATGTTCCCCAATAGAAGAGTTTGGCAGGCTTTCTAACCAAATGCTCACACCCCCACCTAACTGACAGAAATGACCTTGGTTCCCATGGGTCAGTAAAATATTTAGACTAATAGAAATCCTCCGCACCCCCTCCTGTTCTTGTGGCAACCCAGAATGAGCAAAAAATGGCTGCAGTCAAGTCAATTTTCCAATGTCTTACCTTCTACTTCACATACGTGAATCTGATGCACTATTCCTGTATTATTCTCTTTCTCAGCTGGCCATTCATATACATACACACTTGTGTGTGAAGAACCAGCATCCAACACAATCCCATACTGCAGGAGAGACAAATTCACACATTTGCTTTTTAAATTTCAGGGTACTGTACTGAGAGAAGATGATAAAATGTATCTTTGCAAACAGTGTCACGTAGTGGAGTTCTCTTACAAACAGAATCATATTTTCAGGGGGACATTTATATTATTGAACCCAACCCTGTACTCTGGACAAATTTTCCTGACAAATGACCATATAGCCTAGGTGAGAAGACCTTCGGTGTAAAAGAGTTCACCACCCAACTTGGTAACTAGTTCCAGCATTAAATTATACTTACTAGCAGATTTTATATACCATAAGGTTGCAATGGAAAATGTTAGAATAAAAGGAAATGTAAGGTGGTACTGTTAAGGAAGCTTAAAGCCCAAGACTGTTACTTGTGTACAGGGGATAAGATATATTGAGAGCATTCTTTGCATTGTGGGCAATCCTTCCGGGATTCTATTGGAAGAGAAAGGGAGATTGCTTGGAGCCTCTAACAAAAAGATAATGAATGCATTAACACACATCTGATTTTAGTTTTCATGTGGGCTCTGCATTTGTGTCTAATAGGATTAGAAGCACAGCAGTTCAGCAGGTAAGTTTTCTGTAACTTACTTTACAGTTCCTGGTGGAAGATAAATTCTGTGTGATAGCCACAGTGATTAAAGTAATAAGAACCACCAGCAAGAATAATCCAATAACAATGTATTTCAGGTGAGAATATTTTCTCAGCATGGTACCTGCAATTACAACAAAGGAAAAAAATAGATTAGAAGCAATACAATACAAAATGTCGCAACATATCCCACACAGGAACACCATTTCCACAGATATTTTTTATTATTAACTCTCAATTTAGAGTCAAGTCTAATTGGGCTCTGCTATAGAAAAGATGAGAGGGTCTAATTGTTTTTCAAACAATTTTCAGATATGTGGACTTTGACTCTCCAGAATTTCTCAGCCAGCATTCTGGGAAATTCTGGGAGTTGAAGTATACACATCTGAAAGTTGCCAAGGTTGGAAAATACTGGTCAAAAGCAATTCCATTGTTTCTGAAGTCTAGCACTACTAGCATTTACTGTCACTCACCACTTAATAGAGGGAAGATCACAGCCCAGCTGCACAATCCCCTCTGCTTCTGCTTTATTTTGGGTTTCTGCATATCTATTCCGGGATCAATGCAGCTGGAGATCTAAAATTCCAAAACAAATTATTTCTGGCCTTTTTCCTGGCTCAGACTTCACTATATTGTTGCCAGCAGTTTGAAATGGTTGGAATTTTGTCAAAATATCATTTAGGGATTAATGTTTATTTCATGAATACAATGTTTTTGAGCCATATTTAGACATTTGTTACTTTCATGAAGTTGCCAGTTTTACTATTCCCAGGTTAATTTCTTGTTAATACACTCCATGCAAATTTGAATCTTTTTAGAAGCTCTAGCTTAAAAGTAGGAAAAAATATTTCCCTTTCCCACTTTATGCCAACTTCTTTGACATCATTAAGGCTCAAAATATCAGAGTTCAAGATCTTGTACAATAGAATATAACAAGTGCATTTATGTTAGAAATTCTACTAAACTGAGAGAGATAAGAAAAGAAAATTCAGACTCCCAGATTTTGGATTAGAGATCAAAGAAAATTATTGTTCCAAAGTTAATGTAGAAATATACCATAATGACAATTGCCACCTAATGGACCTTTAAAATCAGGAATGAAATACTATTTAATCATAGTTAATAAATTTAGAAATCCAGTGAGAAAAGAATTATGGTTTGACCTCCTTGGCTTAGATGGGGAATTTTAAATCTTCCATCTACTTCCATTGAATCTCATCAGTAGGTAAGAAAAAACACTTTGGTTTATAGGATATTAACAAATATTTTGCTAGAGTAAATAATTCCCTGGAATTTGTTTTATCTAATTGTAATTAACTAATTGTTTTAAGAATATGAAATGTTTCTGTTATTTGTTTTTAAAATTAATTAATTAATACATACAGTTCAAGAAATAAAGTTGCCCTTGTTTTCCTTCCAATGCTGCTGTTTTTCCAAGCCTCTTTCTCCTAAGCAGTGTGGCATATTATAAGCTTATTTAACTTCTTTAACTGAGATAATATTTTATGATTTGTGCTGGCTATGAATGATTCTGGCCTTACTTAGTACCACTGGCATTCATATTTTATCTCTACTGTAAAATACTTCTTTCCTCTGCCCCCTACTGCAAACAATTTATATATACAATTTTTAAGTTTATACAGCTATATGATTTTTAATTTATTGTTGTGGTTGGTTGCACAATCAGCCAGATGTTTGAATTGGATTTGGCATTTTTACTGAGTCTTTCCCAAGGAGACCAGGGATAGGCAGATGCTGTTATTTGATGGTGTTAAAGGTATTATTACAGAATGTAAGGAAAGGTTCTTTTGCAATTGACTGATGATGTTTTTGTCAGTGCTGATGGTGTTCCAGATGTTTTGGGAGTGCACCCAATGCACCTATCATTATTGGTACTATCTTTGCTTTCTTTTGCCACAGTTGTTCTATTTCTATTTGCAGGTCTTTGTATTTTGTGATAGGAAGAGGAGGAGGGGATGGGATAATCCCAGAAAAGATCTAACAAGTTTTCTATTAGGTACAGTAATTGCTTTAAAGCTGAAATTCTACATCCAACACCCAAAGACTAACTTTCTGTAGGACTTTATTCAGTGCTATAAATTAATGTACAGGATTGCTTACTTAATGTTTAAAGGAGAAAAGTATGTATAATTTGGTACAATATATATTATTTATTGCTGTTACTCTTTTAATGTTGCTTTTTATTATTTTATGTGTGACTGTGCTCTTTAAAAAAAGATCTAGTTTAGTGTCTATTTTTACAAGATCCTCATGAGGGAAAAGAGGAATAAACACTTGCAACAAAGCCTAGAACAATGATGGCAAACCTTTTAGAAACCGAGTACCCAAAAACTGTTCCTTCCCACCCCCCACTCTGCCCCCACCTCACCCACAGGGTCACCCACTACCTCCATGGCCTGCCACAGCAGATCGCCCAGGTGGCCCAGCAGCGCCATGGTGGCCACACCCTCTACCTGTGCCCCGCAGCATCATCTGTGCACGATGGGGCATGAGGGCAGAGTCTTGTCCCCACTGCCTGGCTGCCATGTCCTTGGGTGTGCTGCTCTGCACGGGCTGCGCTTGAGGGTGACTCTCCTCCGGGGAAGGGCTGCTGGTGAGGAAGGATCTACAGGAGGAGGTGGGGCTGGAGTGATGGTGCGCGTGTCCACAGAGAGGGCTCTGAGTGTCACCTCTGGCACGCATGCCATAGGTTCGCCACCACTGGCCTAGAATATTTATCTATGTATTTTTAATATTTTTTAAAAGATGATAAAAACTAATGCAAACTAATATAAAGTGAGAAAAAGAAAAGAAGAGAGAAATCAATGAAAGCTAAAAGTACAAGAAGAAGAGAAAACAAAAGAAAAAGAAAATAGAAAAGAAAGAAAAAAGATACAAAGAAGTAGGTTTGGATTATCTTTGCGGCAGTTATAAATACAATTATAAATTTATTTCTTATTTTATAGTTATAACATTTCTTTCTATAATCTATTCTATCTAAACCTAGATCATTTATGATGTACTCATTTTTAAACTTTTTTTTCAAAACACAGTTGAAAAATAAGGTTAGTCCCTAAGATTCCAAATGTTCTTGCAAATAAAGAAAAATATTTATCAACAAATATTTTGCTAAGATACACTAATTCCTAGAATTTGTATTGTTCAGAAAACATAATCACTTTATGGATATTGAAATCTCTTGACAATTGAAAGACAGTAAGCTGAACATAGAAATAATATGGCAAAGGAAAAAAAGGTATATTTCTACATATAGGCAACATGCATATATTTGCTTGTTTCTTCTCCCCCACAAGCAGTGTTCTTAGTGAAACTTAATACCTCTCTGGACTTTTAACCACTTACACCTAACAATGATACAATGTATGCTGATGTCAGCCCTTCCCAGTAGACCAGCTCTGGAAACAGACTCTACAGGAAGACTAGAATTATACTGAGATGGGCTATATCTCAACAAAGGTGTTTTTCCCCCCTTTGCTCCTTTTTATATTCAAGAGATTTCAGGGGTGGGGGAGTCTGAGTCCCTCTCTTTGAAATTACTCGATGTTTCTTCTATACCTGCTGTTTCCATAGTGGACTCCGGAGTCTTTCTCCAAGTTCATTTCTCTATCAATCTACACCTGACAACATCTTTTTCTACTGTACATGTCACCGTGATGTTGTCCTGGTTTCAACTTCAACCCACAAGTGGAAAAGTCTTATGCTATTCTGCTATTAAAGAAGTGTTTTTCCTCTTAAACTGATATTGACAATTTGCCTTTTTTTTTAGAAGATCCTCATGAGGTAAAAGAAGAAGAAACACTATTTTTTTGTTTGATGGATATAAATGAATGAATGAATGAATGTTATATAAAATCTATTATATTTTGCCATCCATTTGTATCAACATGAAGCCAACTGATCAGTGGCATGTGGGATCAGAGCAGTGCTCATTGGCAATTTTATCTACTGTTGCCCTGCCTCTTCACCTTCAGTTGCCAGCAAATTTTGTTTGCCATCAGTCTACCAAGAGTCCTTAAAATGATGGACACCAAAGTGCCTATCAGAATTACTAGCTTACTTAGAAAGGAGTACTATACAGCAGGGTCCCCAACCCCCGAGCCACAGCTCACTATCGGACCTTGAGCCTTTGGAACCTGGCCAGTGGCATGTGCATGTGTGCAGGCGCATCCCAACTCACTTGAGTGAGCCGTGCACATGTGCTCCATTTGCAGAAGCGGTGGGCACACTATTCGTGCAAATGGAACTGCATGCACACACTTGCCCATCTTGTGTGGAACCATTCCCTCTCCCCCCCACTGCCAGTTTGCAAAGCTGAAAAATTGGGGGAGTCTGCTGTACAGTAAATGCTTTAATTCAATGGCCCTTACCAGTTTGGTGGAAGACTGAACTACTTAAACAATGAAATGATGGAAACTATCCCTCTCTTTGCCAAAGAGAGTTGAAAGGAATCTGAAAATTGCAGCTATTGCCTGTTGAATAGATGAAAGAAAGATAAGAAAATTTTAAATGCTATTCTTCTCTGAGTTCCTTTCTGACTTAGAAAAATATTCTCCTTGGAGAAGAGTAATGGAAGAATCCTAGAGATGACTCACCTATTCCTGATGCAAATCTGTGATTGGCAGATGATTTTCACATTGGTTGATGTGAAGAATAGAAATGTCTGTAAAGCCCCCAATCAATTTGCTTATCACATGCTGCATGTGCAAAATGAGGTCAACAGCATTCAGTAGTGTGTTATAGCTGATGCACTAGAGACAAGAGTGAGATCAACAATGGCAGTAAATTTCATGTCAGTATAGTTTATATTCATAGCTCTACAGTTCATAGTAATTAAAGTCAAAGGGCACAATAATAAAATGGAACTAAGATTAAAAATAAATAAGATCAACTTATTACAATAGTTACAGCAACCAGACTTAGAACTGACAGTGAAGATATTGAAGACAGCTTCTGCCTTTTAGGAAGCAGCAATCAAGAAATGCACACAGAATAGCTCTTGATAAAGTTGCCATTAAGCTCTTGGAAGTTATTCAGATACTGGGTATCTATATCTGCAAAGATCAGAATGGTCCAGGCAGTTGAAGAAAATTGTGTTGTCTCTGTAACACTCTTGGAAGCAAAAGCTGAACATTGTAGAAACAGAGTATTGACTCAGAATATTGACTCAGAATTTTCAGTTGAGGCATAAAATGCCCAATATTGTATCTTGGACGCAATATGTCAAAAACTGGCTCTCTGAAAATCTTTAGTAAAAAGCAAAGGTTAATATGATCTGAAGAAAAATCAGAATATGGTTAATAATAGTTCAACCACACAACACAACACAATAGTTTTGTGTTGTTCATGTTATTGATTGTATTTTTATTGGTCAGTCACCAAAATACTGTAAAGTTCTGTTCTGTTCTGCTCTGTTGTAGTTCTTGGGAGATTCTGTAATGATGAGAAAGGATGAAAGGAAGAAAGATTTAGCAACGAAGTGGATGGACTCAATTATAGCAATTACAAGCAGGGACAGATGCACTACTGGATAATCTGAAGGCCAGTTTGAGAACAGATCATCCTAGGGAAAAAAATCTATCAATATGGCCACTAAGAGTTGAATATTACCCATATCAGTTCAACAAGCATAAGAGAGCTTTCGAAGTGTAAAAAGATTCTTATAGTTTTAGAATTAAAATGTAGGAGATCATCACCACACATAAATACTGGAAATATAAATTGTGGAAATGCTGCTAGAAAAATTTTACAATGAGAGTATTCAGTCCTGCTTTTAAAAGCAATTTTGGGAATGCCTGTTTGCTTTTATTAGAGATTCTGTTGCATGCATTTGTAGAAAATGTTAAGTATTTTAAAATTTATTAAAAATACAGAGGATACAACTATCTCTTTGAAGATCATCTGATGTTTTAAGATATTGTCATAATGCTGAATCCCAGTTGCAAATGTTTGGGACTGCTAGCCCATGATCCCACTAGAGTATTAATGCACTGACTTCTTTTTCTCTGTGATGCTAAAGCCCTCCCAACCCCCAATTTTTTTTTTTTGACAGAGTATGAAACAATTTGCTTTGGATTACATAAAAACTTTCATTTTGTTTTTACTTTTCAGGAGCTGGACCCATGTAGGAAAATGATGTCTGAAAGGTCAAATGTAAAATGAATAAAATATTCATTTTCTTGCTCTCGTGGAAAGCCGTAAGTGTCAAATTTTAACTATATGAAGAGCAGGTCTTATTGATTAAGAATTCAGAAATAGACTCTTGTTGATTTTCCATTTAAGAATGTGGAAGATCTGTCATTTTAAGCTGTGTGAAGGAATAATCAGGAGCTGAACCATACATATACCCTTTCTCAGAAGAGTTCACACAGCCCGGAAATGAGCACACAGAAACTTTGTGTTTACCAAGGAACTCCAGCTTTTATTTGTGTTGGCAGTAAGTTGATGGCTTATTTCTGGCAAAATGTCATCTGGGGGGTTACAGACAGGAATTCTTTGTGAGCCAGGGTAACTAAGCCTGACAATGCACCCTTTCACCACATCAACACCAAGCACATTCCTTCCATCTGGAGACACTCCCACTGTGTTAGGGCAAATAGTGACTTCCACATGCATCATTTCAGTCATTCTTACACAAAACACAATGCTAGCAGCTTTGGAATAGTCTTTAGAAATTCTGGCTCTTTCAAAACTCTCTGTCTTCTCTGGTTTGTGAAGTAAGTAATCCACTTATGAAAATCAAGTGGTTAACCTGTGTAACATAAATCCATTAAATTCACCACTATTACTGGTAAGTGATGCTAACTGCTGTTTAATGTGGTCTGTTGTTTATTATTTTGTCCAACCTACAAACCATTCCATCTATTTATTCCTTATAACATGTAATATATTTACAATAATGAAATATATAAAGTACAAATATTCTCTTTTATTAAATTACTTATAGCCCTTACTCCACTTGTTTCAGTAGAAGCCCTTATTTTCCAGCTAATTCCTGGTTTCCATTTCTAGGTTCTAGAACTGAAACTGGCATGTCAGTAACCAAGATTCTCAGTCCAGGCACAACTGTATGTGAACATAACTCAGTTGTACCTCCCTCCCATGACCTTGAGGAAAGACACTGATTTGGAAAGACAGAGGAAAAAGACCAAGGATTTAAACTAGTATAAAGAATATAAAAGTCTAAACTGCTGTTGACTGCAGATATACAGACAACTTCTTCCTTCTCTGCAATAAATGCCATAAAATAGATCAAACACTTTAAAATAAAATTTATCTAGCCATGCTGAATCTTTGAAGGTATTTCTGTTACTGAATGCAAAGTGGAATTTTTAGACAACAGATATTTGCATGAAGTCTTGGTAGCAAGGTTTATCTACTCCCATTTCCAACATTGCAGGAGACAAACTTACACTCTGACTCTGAGGTTTTAAAAAAGGCTACAGATATTCTTGCAACCCTGTTGGCTATGGTTTATGGTTTACGCCACCGAAACTTTGTTCCAATATCAAAATCAAATTTTGATCCAAATGGATCAGTTAGCCTAGAAATGAAGTAGCTAATTCAGCAAGAGTAGAAGAATCTTCTGTTATCTACCCCAGTCCAGGATCTGACAAAAACTGCTGTTGCGGCAACAGTCTTCCTATGCCTAGCACTTGCCTCTTTGCCTGATTAGAATCCTGGCAAATTTACTATGTATCTCACTCAATATGAATAATTCATCTCCCCAAGACTTAAGGATTTGTACCATGGACCAATCATATAAGATTTATAATCAGCCCAAAAACAGAAAGACCATTTTGTTTTTCCTTACCCATTAGCACTATTATATATCCCACAGAATAGGTACACAGCTGTGGTTTGACCTTTCACTCCATCTCTCTCTCTTCTGTTCTATGACATGTCTCCCTTGAAAATGTTGCAAAAACTTTTCTCTCCCCTCTGGGAGAAAGTTCCATTCTATATCCAGAAAATCTCTCTCCTAGACAGATTATTTAAATCTTTTTTCATCTAATCTTTGTCTCCCCCTGTGACTCTTAGATGTGTCTGGCTCTTTGCCACCAATATAATAATGTTTCTTTTTTGCACAGATCATGTAAGCTTCTTCCAAAAATCTTTCAATTGGTTTCAGTTAGTTCATGGGTCACTATGAATTCTTGTCTTTATTGTTAAAATCCATTATTTATTTGTCCCTTTATTTCTGAGCTGTTTTATCTAAATACATCCTGCTCATTTCCTTGGTCCTGAAATTCTAGCTCCCAATCTTCAAAAATCATCTATAGACTGAAGCAAACCTATCCTTTCCCCCATGTTTTCTGGTATACTTAGAATTGCCTCAGCATATGTGAATGATACCACTTGTTTTATATGATTCAATTTTCCTGTTTTAAAAAGCTCACTCTGAGGCTTTTATCTTAACCTCCAGAGCAATAGTATATACCTTGTACTCATCAACCTTTAAATACAACTTCAGAGCGTTTCTGACAGATGACAACATTCTGATAGATAAGTAAAAGAACAGGAAAATAATTAAGTGTACAGGTTACACTTAATATAGATATAACATTAACTATATTAACTACCCAGTTTTTCACTTAGATCCAGTCAGTTCTAAAGTATGGCCCCAACATATCACTCAAAGGTTGGCTCTTGGCCTGAAAAAAGTTAGAAATTGCTCCTCCCTTACACAGCCTATGACTGAGTCTAAGTTCATACAATGAAGCAACCATATACTGCTTTCTTCTCTGACCCTTCACCTACTTCCTTTGTTGTCTCTCCTGCTGAGCATCGTATTACATGCAAACAAATTAACACAATATTCTTTGTAACTCTTCTCTTAAATTAATGGGGAAATCCTTAATTTATTAGATACACGATGCAAAAGAAATGGTACAAAACTCCCAAAAGCCTTCTTTGATAATGTATTGGAAGTTTGTGAAAAACAGATTAAAAAATGAAGTTATATAGCAGTCAATACTTACAACTGAGGAAACATCAGGATCACATGTACAGAAAAATCTAGTTTGGCATGGCCCATATAATTCTGTTTAATATAATACCATATAACTCTGTGTGTCTGTATGGACAGTTATCAGGTGTTAACTTTTACAGCTTGTCAGGCATGTTTTCCAGGCTTGAAGGACAGCATCTACCTATCCCTTCAGGTCCAGTAGATGGGAGCATGTTGCAGGTCCCACCTGCTAAGGAATTCTATCTGATGCTGATGCTACTAAAGACATATTTTTTTTGGCTGTGGCTCTTGCCCTCTGGAACATCATTCTCCCTGAGATGAGGTAGCCCCAACCTTGCTAGCCTTCTAGAAAGCCCTTACAATTTGGAGGTCCAATGGGGTACCTGAAAGATGTCTGTACTTTATTTACATGCCGTTATTCTCCTGCAATTCTGATTTTCATATTTTTATTTATTTTTAGTTATAAATGGCAACTATATTTTTATAAAAGTTTAACTTTTATGATTTAAACATTTTTAATGCTGTAAACTGCCCAGGGTCACTTCAGAAACAGATGGGTGGCAAATAAATGTAATAAATAAAATAAGATAAAATAATAAATAAAAATATTGTTTTAATTGTTGTTGTTAGTTATATCCA
This sequence comes from Bothrops alternatus, assembly GCA_034064705.1. NCBI lineage: Eukaryota > Metazoa > Chordata > Lepidosauria > Squamata > Viperidae > Bothrops > Bothrops alternatus. The sequence continues at coordinate 35,768,914 of JARGCV010000009.1, forward strand.
CTCAGTCACATTCAGTGAGATGGGTAGCTATATAAATTTGCTAAATAAATTCCAAACCAAAAGTATCAGTTAACAATAACTATTTCGGACAATTCACCAACATCACTATCTGCAAGTATTTTTTTTTCTGAACAAAAGTACCATCTTCATAGAAAATAGTCCATTGGGATAAGTTATTGCGAGCTATTGGATAAAAAGAGGAAAGTTCTATCCCATTTGCAATTTGAACTTTTTTCTCCCATCTCTAGATGAGGTTCATTTTGCCTACTCAGGCAGGACACTGGAGTTCTTCAGTCTCTAAACACTTTGTTACAAGATTTGCAAAGCCAGGTCACGCACACATGGAAATGTTGAGCCATGATCCACGGGCATCACCCTGACACACAGAAAGCAGGGTATACTTATGATTAAGCAACAAGGACATACATGATATAAATATAATTGGTTACAAAGAAATTTTAAAATGGCAACATTTTCAAATTGACTAGAATCACTAAGCCGGGGCTTTTCAACCTTTTCACCCATTGTACCACTTTTAAGATATTGCAATATCCGAGTACCACCAGTCGCCTAGCAAGGTGTCAAAAACTTGATGACTAAAAAAAAAAGGAAAAAAGTGATAAAGTATAGGTAGTCCTCGACTTACAACAGTTTTCTTAGTGACGGTTCGAAGTTACAATGGCACTGAAAAAAGTGCCCCCCAAGCCACAGCCGAGCAAGACACCTGCCTGCCCACCCGGTGGTGCTCTTCCTCCTGTCTGAGGTTTCCATTGTTGTGAGCATTTCTGTTGATGATTGGCAGTGGGGATGGGGTGGGGGGGTGTTTGGTCTTTATTCCCCATGTCTGCTGGGTGGTTGCAGCAGGTTTTGGTCACTTCAGATGACCCAGGGACACTGTGACTGTCATAAATATGAATCAGTTGCCAAGCATCGGAATGTAAATCACAAAACTCTGGAGATGCTGCAACATTCCAGCTGATCAGCGCTTCTTCTGGGCTCAGCAGAAGCACCAGGATCAGCGCCGAGCTCCAGCTGGAGCCTGGCACTGATCCTGGCGCTTCTGCTGAGCCCTGACAGCCCTGCAGCTCCAGCCATCTCTTGCTCAGGCTTGTGCGGTGCTGCCACTGGTTCAACTCATTCTCCTCCCCCGCTACCACTTTTCTAGGATGTTCATGTACCACTTGCCAGGTGCCAATGTACCACAGGTGGTACCCGTACCACTGGTTGAAAAGCCCTAAACTAAGTCATACCTGCTAAATGTCAAACCAGAGGTTCCTTTAGCTCTAGCTAATCAACATCCTTTTCAAATCTAACTATAGAAACAATACAGAAACTATCTCATGTACCTATTTGCTTCTAATGATTGCTAAATAATTGCTTAAAATGTAACATCAATATCCAAATGGATTAAATTATTCCACAAAGTCAAATGGTGGGTTTGGACAGCACTAAGGGCATACCTCATGCCAGTTTGCCCATTGCAAGTACAGGTAGTCCTTGACTTACAACAGTTTGTTTAGAGACCATTCAAACACTGAAAAAAATGACTTATGACCATTTTTCACAATTATGACCTTTCCACCATCCCCATGATCATGTGATCAAAATTCAGATGTTTGGCAACTGATTCATATTTATGACCATTACTGTGTCCTAGGGTCATGTGATCACCTTCTGTCAGGCAAAGTCAATGAAGAAGCCAAATTATTTAACAACCAGGTTATTAACTTTTCAACTGCAGTGATTAACTTAACAACTGTGGCAAAAAAAAAAGATCGTAAAATGGGGCAAGACTCACTTAACAAATGTCTTGCTTAGCAACAGAAATGTTGGGCTCAATTGTGGTCATAAGTCGAGGACTACCTGTATCAGCCATCAACCATTTCTGGAGAGCAGTCTTCTATTCAGTCCACACCTACCATGAATTTGAACTCTGTCTGTACTTTGCTGCTCCACATTTTTCAGCTTCTAACAGCCCGGTGTTGAAGTCCAGTTTGCCTAGTATATTTTTATCTATGCAACCCCTTTGATTGGCTACACGCTGGCAGGAATGCCCCTTTACCTATATCTTTTCTATGTATTTGTCCTCTGAGGCTTATAAGTGGTCTCCTGAAGTTTACCATCTACCATGAACTTTCATAGGATCATAAGAAGTTACTTTAGGCTGCTTATTAGGAATATCCTCTTTGAATACCATCTTGCTTATATTTTATTCCAAGCAATAACGAACAAGGGATCTGGGTTTTGTTTTTTAAAAAGAAGGAATAAAAAATTAGGACAAGAGTCTATTGTAGGGCAGAAGATGAAAGTTGTTGTACAACTGTGCAAAGAACGCCCCAACATAGCAGCTCAGGAGTGGAAAAGAAAACAAATCTTGGGAACATGTTACCAAATTCATGAAGTTGGAAGATTTTCCTTCTTTTTTTAATGAGTCCTTATATAAAGCTTCATTTGTTGTGCATGTACAGCAGGTGGACTGATGACATTTTGAACCAGAGATCAGAAGCTTACCAATTTTGAGCAACATTTTCAGCTATAGTAAAATTACTATTACTTGATTGAGGGGTCCTTGGTGCTCTCTGAGCTTGCTTGTTTTCTTGCGGACGTTTCATTGCCCTAATTAGGTAACATCATCAGTGCTAGTAAGGAGTGCTGTTTGATGTCAGTTTATATTCTGGTGTCTTGCCTGTCTGTGTGGGTGGGGGCGGTCTCAGGAATTTTTTGGTTAGGCTGTTTATTAATGGCTCTTTGGCAGTTTCTTGATTGGGGTATTGCTTACTAGCCTTACTTGATTGTTGGTCTCAAGTTGACCTTGGAGTTAATCTATTCCGATCTGAGTGCTGATTACTGGTGAAGTGCTGGAGTCTTTTTCTCTTTTGGACTGGTTGGTTGTCTCTTTTGCATAGTCTATAGATGTTGTTGATGTCTATGTGTCTATTGATGGCTGATTTTGTCAGAGTGCCAGGCTTCTAGAAATTCCATGGCAATTTTGGATTTGGCCTGATCTAGGATTGTTACATTTTCCCAATTGAAACTATAGCTAAATCTGTCTGTATGTTGTGAAATTAAAGAATTTTCGCCATGCCTTTTAACTTCCAAGTTGGTGTTCATGGATGCTTTCTGCCAGTTTTCTGCTTGTTTGTCCTACATAGTGGTTGTTGCAGTTCTTACGTTGTATGTTGTAGTAGATGACTCCTGCTTTTTCTTTTGAGGTTGCTGGGTCTTTTGGTTTGATTAGGATGTTTTGAAGGGCTTTAGTTGACTTGTGTACTATGCTGATTCCATGTGGTTGTAGTACTCCCTTTGTGGTTTCTGAGATATTCTTGATGTATGGCATTGTAATTTTTTTATAGACAACACCTTCACCCTAATAAAAAAGGACCAATTAGAGAACACCCACAGAACCATCAATAACATTTTAAAAAGAATCCAGTTTACTAGAGAAAAAGGAAACAACAACTCGCTACCCTTCCAGGGTATCCTGATCAGCAGAGACCACAATGGCAAACTAGAAATGCAAATCTACAGAAAAACCACCCATACTAACCATATTTGGTGCTCCACTACCAAAGCAACAACCCAACCTCTCACAAGAGAAGCTGGGTAAGGACCTTATTTAAACGAGCCCAAACACAATGCAGTAACCCAGAACAGCAGAAAAAGGAAATAGAGCTTCTATTCAACATTCCAACAAAATGGATACCCACACAACTTCATCAAAAAGTCTTTGACCACTCAACCCAATACAGCACAACCAAAACAAACCTTAAAAAGAATTACACAAAGAGTTCTCAACTGCAGATTGTTCTGGAAAAAAACAGATTATCTTGATCTATTACAGATAATTTTCAGAATAGTTACAGGATGGATACTGCTTTGGCCAATCTGGTGAATTAACTAGGAACTCACCAACTTCTGGAGTAATCCATTTTAAACTACATTTAACAAATATGAACGAATAAATGGTCAGGCTTGCACTGGAGATCACAATTTTCACTGATTTGTGAGTGTCTGTGCCTCCTGGTGACTACGTGGACAAGTCATGCAGTTTTGCTGGTAACATTTTTTAGAAGTTATTTGTTATTGTCTTCATCACTGATTTAGGAGATAAGCACTGAAAGGATAAATAATGCAGAATATTGATATGTACTGTGAATGATAACAACACAGTAAAGAAGTATTTGTCCACTTATAGCAACAGTACTATGAAATCTTAATTTAATGAACTATTGAGGGGATAAATATTGCCTGTTAACTCAAATGCTGAAGGAATTGAGCATGATTTCCCCCAAACCGACTACAAGCACATACTAGGGCAGTGATGGCGAGCCTTTTAGAGACAGAGTGCCCAAAACCTGCCCCCCCGCCCCCACTCTGCCTCTTGCTCTTCCTGCTCTGCCCCCATCCGCTCCCTGCCCCACCCGCACACAGGGCCACCCACCACCTCCATGGCCCGTTGCAGATTGCCCAGGTGGCCCTGCAGTGCCATGGCAGCCACGCCCTCCGTCCACACCCTGCAACATCATCTGTGCATGATGGGGCATGAGGGCGGAGTCTTGTCTGTGCTGCCCAGCTGCCATGTCCTTGGCTGCGCTGCTCCGTGCAGGCCGTGCCCAGGGGTGACTCTCCTCTGGGGTGGCTGCTGGTGAGGAGGGGGCTGTGGGGGGAGATGGGGCCGGGGCGACAGCACGTGTGCCCACAGAAAGGGCTCTGAGTGCCGCCTCTGGCATGCGTGCCATAGGTTCACCACCACTGTACTAGGGGCTACCCTGTTAATGCCAGACTTAGAGATTTCTGAAGGACCCTTTTTTTCCTCCAACTGCTCTGAGTCAGCAAGGAAGCATAATCAGGGCAGGACCCAGAATAAGAAAAAGAAATGACCATTGCTGCTCCAAAACATATCTGCCTGCATATCCCTTCCTGTTTCCAACATCTTCAGCTGCTGCCGGCTTGCCTGCCTTCTCAATCTTCCCAGCACCTTCCCAGCCATCTTCCGTGAGTCAGTACCCACCAACCCATTATGCTACTTATCCATCTGCCTGATCTCCCTGATGCCTTCCCGCCATCTGGAATTGAAGTGTGCCCAGAAGCATATTCATTTTAGGAGAAGCAGCAACCACTATCCAAACTGCCCAAATAATGGACAGGCCTGTTATTTTACACTGCTGAATGGAGGCAAATTGTGCCTGTTCAAATCTGTATTCAAAATCTATTAAACCAAAGTCTGTTTACCTAGGGTTATTATACTATAAAATGCAGTAGTTGAATATGCTTGCTGTTCTTCAGGTGTTGAAATTGAACAGATACATAATCAAATACTATATTGCATGACAGAAAGCCATGCATACTCCAATGTACCATTCTATATACTAAATTGGTTTTATGACCTAAGCACTGCAAAAAATCATGGGTGGACAAAAATATGTTTATCTTCTGAAGACCATTATTTTTCAAATTGAGAATAATATTTAGATTCTTTCCTGGCTGCCACATCTTCACGAATTTTATCTCATTGTGTTTGCTTCCCTGGAAAATCATAAACTAGCCACAAATTAGTTGTAGTTGTCTATTAGGGTAATTCTTCCTCAGCATTTTGTTACAGGACAGTACACTGTGGAAATTTCTATATTTAAATAAAGTTCAAAGAAAAATAATCAGATTTCAGTATATTCTCAACTGTTCTGTAATGAGCCTGGCAATCAACCACAGCATGTACAGCCTGTTAGAATGGGGCATTTTGAACCACCCAGCATAATTCTCTGCTCTGATTCTAACAGTAGAAAGCTCATAGTACTCCCTTTTTTGGACTTTTCCACACTAGACCAATAAGGTAACATTCTAGTCTCTGTAAGGATTCCAAACTGATTCATGTGGGCAGCCAATTCCCCAAACAGAATCCATGAAATCCTTGCCTTCAGCAATGTTCCAGAACTGAATAATAATAGCCAGGTCACGTTCTCATTTTCAGTGAAACACAGTAGTACATGTCAACTTTTCCAAACCTCCTGCCTTCCTTGTAGGTTAGAACTAAAACTTACAGAGCACCCCTGGCACCCCTGAACACTCATCATTTTAGAAATATTTGGAACATGTATTGCAATATAGCAGGCAGTGCCCAATATCACCATTTCATTGCGCTGTGTGTGCACAGGGAGACATCACAATTTTTCACTTTTATAACTATTGTCCTCTGCTTACTACATTGTCTACTGCAGCTCTGGAAACAAGGCAAACTAAATCCAAACAATAATCCTTACTTCATGTTCCATCCCCTCATGTTGGTGTTTTCTGGAGGGTGAATATGCCTCCTTGCCTCCCACCATCTTGCAAGTCCTTCACTCCTTTAATTTCATTCCCCATGCATGGATCTTACTCCAAGATTCCTCACGACATTGTACTCAAGATACCTATGGAAATGAAACCAAGCACTATCACAGGAAGGAGAGCCCTAATGTATAACACTTTCCACATCAGTGGAAAAAACGTATCCTGAAATTATTATCTGAGTCATTATCCTACACTCTTTCTGCTACTGTTTTTCCTATAGCTATCTTAATGCTTGGCAGTAAATCATAAAGTTGTTCATATGAGAAGTTTACATAGTTTTACACCAGTTTTTCCCCTTTTTAAATCTTTTTCCTGAAGTTGCTTTTGTCACTGTGATCATACTGACAGAGGAAAAATACAAAAAAAAAACAAAACCCTGCCAGATTAGAGTAATACTGTATTAGCCAGGATCAAGTAAAGCAAATGGGGAATATAATAGTTCTAGGAGAGTTTCTGAAAGCCACATTATATTAAATATATATTTAACAGAGAAATACTGCCACTCCTCGAGGAAGGTCAGGACCATAGCACACTATGAAGGGAGAATATCCTTCTCCTCTATTTCAATTATTTCAACATGTTTGCAAAAGGATGAGCATCACACCTTGGCACAGAATGCTTGGTATTAATCAGTGGAACAACCTGCCTCAAGAAGTTGTGAATGCTCCAACAAATTGGAAGTTTTAAAGAAGAGACTGGACAACCATTTGTCCAAAATGGTATAGGGCAGGAGTGTCAAACTTGCCGCATCACGTGACATGTTGCAACGTATTGCAACTTTTTCTCCATTGCCGGAGCTGGGGTGGGTGCAGCTTCCGTGTGATGCATCCTGCCTGTGAGCCGGTAGTTTGACCCCCGCCCCCCCCCCCGGGTATAGGGTTTTCTGCCTGAGCAGGGGGCTGGACTAGAAAACCTCAAAGGTCCTTTCCAACTCTACTATTATTACTTTGCAATGTGCTATGGTACTTTAAAATTGCTATAAGTACTGTAATCCATTTAGCATAAAGATTGGCTTTCTTGACAAGCTAGCTTTAGCCAAAGCAACTTACCCCGAACATCAGTGCAAAAGGCATTTCTAGAATAGATCAATCAATTTACCTTTTTTCTGGGCTTCATGCAAGATTTAAAGGGTTATGAAAAATTTTTTACTTTATTTAAATGAGCCATGCATTGCCTTTTCCTACAAGAATTTTTTTTAATTGATTTCTTCAAGAAAGTGCTGTTAGTCTTCTTTAAGATAGGAATGTTATTTCTAAATCAGGCACGCATATTCTGACCAAGCATCCTTTAACTTAATAGGGGCACGAGGGAGATTAAGATGCTGCCTACGTAGCAAGCTTATGTAATTGCATTTATGTCTGATGAGAAAATGGGATTTGCTATAATCAGCTGCAGCTGTTGAACCTCTAGAGTACAAAAGATTGGAAATAATCAGCATGTCTGCACTAGATGGTGATCTCAGTTCACTCTCTTCCATTCATGCAACCTTCTCCAACTGTCTCCTTTAACAATGTGTTGATTCTTATTAATATACAGTATTGAAATTTCAATATACAGTACTATATTTTAATTTAGAAGCTTTTAGTTTAGCTGCCAGAAAACCTACAGAATGCAAAGGAAGCTTAAGGTAGAATCAGTAAATAGATTTGAAATAATCAAATTAGTTCATGATGTTAAATTGGGTTAAGTTTTTAAAAAAACATTTGAAAGAGTATATAAACAAGAAAGACCTGTTTTAAATGAAAGGACAATGTTGGTAAAAGCAAATGTAAACAATCATAGAATTTCAAATTATTTTTAGAATTAAAAAAAAATTAACTTCACCCAGATCTATGGAATGTAAAAGATAAATGCTGTAAAGATTTTCTGTGATCCAAAGCACAAGCAATAATAACAGATAACTTTTTCTCCTCCCAATGAGGGTTTAATTATGTTGCGTCAATTGGCCCACACACTTTTGATCATCTGCACCAACTAGCCACACACCTGGTTATCCTGACGATATCACAAGTTTCTACAGAGAGATCTGTTAACATTAAAGGTATGTTTGGACCTGAATTTGGAAAAGTAGGCATGAGCTATTTCACTGTATCTATTGGGAGCTCTTTAAGGAATCAGAGTTTTTCCTGGGCTTGCATAATAGCCACATAAGATCATAAAAATATGCATTTCATTTCAGAAAGTGTATGGGGGCAACAGGCACAGCCTTTTAAGAAGCCACCAAGAGGTTTGGCAAGGTGCACACCCAGATCCAATGCACTTTTGCCCATTATGGATACAAATACTGCACACATGTTCAACTCCATGCACATGAAAATCCTATTGTATGAATTGGGGAGGTGGCAGCCTGTTTTTCTGATATGTTCTCCATTTGTAAATTTATGGCCACCTTCTTTCCTGAAGTTTGAGAAATCCATAATATCTATGCAATCAAGTAAGCTTCTCAGTTTGAGAAGCTGTTACATTTAGGTAGCAAAAATTCAGATGCACATCAGCATGTGATTAGAATTTTTTGTAATTATGGTGGTCATTTGAATTCAGCAGCCATAATCTGATACTGTAGTTCTATTCTCAATTACACAGAATCCCTTCCTTCCAGAACTGTAAACTATTTACATGCCTTCACTCTCTACTAAGACAACAAGCATGGTTGATATGTGCTGAATGGCACTGCCCTTAACAACTTTAGGAAGGGTACCTCCCCATATATACAGTATTTGAGTGTGTCAAGGCTTCCTGCTACTTTTACATCCTCAACTTAATCTTGTCTATTAGTATCAAAGAGAAGATACCTGACCCTCATGTATTTCTTCGCTTCTCAAAGATGAAAACTTGTCAGTGAGACAAACCAGGAACATCCTAGGACAGTGATGGCGAACCTTTTAGAGACCGAGTGCCTCAAAACCACCCCACCACCACTGTCCCCGCTCTGCTGTGCCCGCTGGACTACCCATCACCTCCACGGCCCGCCACAGATCACCCAGACAGCCCAGCAGCACCATGGTGGCCACACCCTCTGCCTGTGCCCTACAGCAGCATCTGCGTGCAATGGGGTGCAAGGGCAGAGTCTTGTCCCCTCTGCCCGACTACCATGTCCTTGGCTGCGCAGCATTGTATGGGCCGTGCCCAGGGCGACTCTCTTCCGGAGGGCTGCTGGTGAGGAGGGGGCCATGGGCAGAGGTGGGGCTGGGGCAACGGTGTGTGTGCCCACAGAGAGGGCTCCGAGTGCTGCCTCTGGCACCCGTGCCATAGGTTCGCCACCACTGTCCTAGGAGGCCCATGCTTAGCAGAATTTGCCTCTCAGTAAATGTTGCTTCATTCATCACTCTGATTTTATGCCTCTTTGAAAGATATGCAGTTTGCTTTTGGAAGGCATCATCCACAACATCTCTTTGGCTGAGAGAGTAATTCTATATGCCAAAAAACCATATTGCTTCTATTTGCTTTTATACTTATTTTAACACAGTTGATCTTGCCAATTCGTTCTTTAGAATTTCTGAGTGGAATTGGTTTTTTAAAAAAATACACATTGCAATTCCTCTTTTCTATTGCTTTTGTTCCTTTTTAACAAATAGTTGCTCTATTCTCAGACATAGGAATCATCCCATCAAGATACATATTAAAACATATTTGTCTTTCTGTTCTAATAGCTTAAGCTAATCTCATTTATTTCTCATATTTTGAAAATTAGTCAAGGACAGCCAGGAATATTTTTTTATTAATCTTTGTTAAGTGCAACTCATTTTCATCCCATAAGGATACCCCAGAACTTATTTCCAACAAACAAATCTCTCAGTGCTGTCCAAATAGTCAATATCATTTATATTGTCTATTTCCATTTCCAGTTTTTTTTATAGACTGGAAGTATGGATGAGTGCATCACTTGAGCTGCTACAGTCATGAGCTTCCTTCTTAAATCTGCAGTTTGTAGCAATATATTTATAGAGGTTCTTTGCAATATCATTTGGCCCCATTTATATTAGCAGAAAAGAATAACTGTCAAATAAGTTAAGAAGTTGTTCTGTCACATCCCTAATCCTTGTTATGGACAGATAACATCCTTTATAATTTAATTAACCAGGTTAATTAAATTAAATTAAATTAACCAAAGGAGAGAGTGGCTGCTAGATGACTTCAAGAAGACAAGTTATTGTGAATGAAGCCAGCTTGTTAAATTACCAACAACTAATTTCAGATTTATACTCCACATCCCCCAAAATGAGAACTATCTGTCCTCTACAGCAGGCATGTCAAACTCACGACGTCACGTGACATCACACAACATATCTATTTATTTATTTTATTTATTTATTTTATTAGACTTATAAGCCGCTCTTCTCCAGGGGACCCAGAGCGGCTTACAACATAGATAAATAACAATCGCATTTAATAAGTCTAATATAAATTAAATTAAGATGATCATAAAGTTAAAACCATACCCCAAATTTTTTAATAAAAAAACATTCATCCAACATTCAACACCAATCATTCCCAGATCTGCCGACACAAATAAGTTTTTAATTCTTTTCGGAAGGCCAGAAGAGTGGGAGCGGTCCGAATCCCCGGAGGGAGCTGATTCCAGAGGGTAGGGGCCGCAACAGAGAAGGCCCTTCTCCTGGGGCCCGCCAGCCTACATTGACTGGTCGACGGGACCCGGAGAAGACCAACTCTGTGCTCTCTGACCGGTCGTGATGAGGTATGAGGCAAAAGACGGTCCTGCAAGTAACCTGGTCCTAGGCCATGTAGGGCTTTATAGGTAATAACCAACACTTTGAATTGCGAGCGGAGACTAATAGGTAGCCAGTGCAGCTCGCGGAGCGTTGGTGAAATGTGGGCATACCGAGGTAAGCCCACGATTGCTCGCGCGGCTGCATTCTGGACTAATTGAAGTCTCCGAACACTCTTCAAGGGTAGCCCCATGTAGAGAGCATTGCAGTAGTCGATCCTCGAGGTGATAAGGGCATGAGCGACTGTGAGCAAGGCCTCCCTGTCCAGATAAGGTCGCAACTGGTGCACCAGGCGAACCTGGGCAAATGCTCCCCTCGTCACAGCCGCCAAATGTTGGTCTAAGTGCAGCTGTGGATCGAGGAGAACACCCAAGTTACGAACCTTCTCCAAGGGGTTCAAAGTTTCCCCCCCCCCAGAGTAATGGACGGACAGTTGGTCTTGTCCTTGGGAGGGAGAACCCACAGCCACTCCGTCTTGTCGGGATTAAGCTTTAGTCTGTTCTCACCCATCCAGGCCCTCACAGCCTCCAAACACCGGCACATCACTTCTGCTGCTTCGCTGACTTGGCACGGGGTGGAAACGTACAACTGGGTATCATCAGCGTACTGATGGTAACTCACCCCGTGTCTATGGATGATCTCACCCAGCAGCCTCATGTAAATATTAAACAGCAGGGGCGAAAGAACCGACCCCTGCGGCACCCCACAAGGGAGGAGCCTAGAGGTCGATCTTTGATCCCCTACCAACACCGACTGCGACCGGCCAGAAAGGTAGGAGGAGAACCACTGGAGAACAGTGCCTCCCACCCCCAACCCCTCCAGTCGGCGCAGAAGGATACCATGGTCAATGGTATCGAAAGCCGCTGAGAGGTCAAGAAGCACCAGGATAGAAGATAGACCCCTATCCCGGGCCCGCCAGAGATCATCCATCAGCACGACCAAAGCAGTTTCCGTAGAGTAACCGGGTCTGAATCCCGACTCAAGGGACCCAGATAATCGGCTTCCTCCAAGGCCCGTTGGAGTTGAAGCGCCACCACCTTCTCAACAACCTTCCCCACATAGGGAAGGTTGGAGACAGGACGATAGTTCGAAAGAATGGCTGAATCCAGGGAAGGCTTCTTGAGGAGTGGGCGCACAAGTGCCTCCTTTAAAGGAGCCGGAAAGGACCCATCCCTCAAAGAAGCGATGACTATCTCCTGGATCCAGCTCCGTGATACCTCCCTGCTGGCCGAGACCAGCCAGGAGGGACACGGGTCCAACAAGCAGGTGGCATTACTAACAGCTCCAATGGCCTTGTCCACTTCATCAGGTGTAACAGCTTCAAACTCATCCCAAATAAACTGACTAAGACGAGCCCCAGTCACCTCGACTGAATCATTATCAGTCGCCACTGCTACAATGTTGGAGTCGAGGTCCGCCCGGATCTGAGCGACTTTGTCTGCGAAAAAGTTGTTAAAATCCTCGGCACTTCCCTGCAAGGGTCCCCCGGACCTCCCCGTACCAAGGAGAGACCGAGTCACCCTAAACAGGGCAGCCGGGCGCGATTCCGCAGACGCGATTAAAGCGGAAAAATACCGTGATTTTGCCGCTTTAATCGCTCTCAGGTAGGATCTAATGTGTGATCTCAACCTGGTTCGATCAGATTCAGCCTTCGATCTTCTCCAACGCTTCTCTAGACGTCTCCTAAGACGTTTCATCCCCCTGAGCTCCTCAGTAAACCAAGGAGACTTCCTGGGTCCGAAACCATGGAGAGGCCGCATAGGCGCGATCCGATCCAAAGCCCCCGCAGCAGCTATATTCCAGGCCGCCACAAGGGACTCTGCCGAACCGTGTACGAGCGAATCTGGTAATTCCCCAAGCTCCGTCTGGAAACCCATTGGATCCATCAGGTGTCTGGGGCGGAACCACCTAATCGGTTCCGCCTCCCTGCGGGGGAGGATTGGAGCCCCAAAGTCAAGCCGCAGCAGGAAATGGTCTGACCATGACAAGGGTACCGTGACTAAACCCCTTAACACCAAACCATCGCTCAGCTGTTCCGAGAGAAAGATCATATCGGGCGAATGCCCCCCCTGGTGGGTCGGACCCTGAACTACTTGAGTCAGGTCCATGGTTGCCATGGAAGCCATGAACTCCTGCGCCAACCCAGAGGCCCGGCCAAGCGAAGGCAAGTTGAGGTCTCCCAGGACTATCAGCCTCGGGAGTTCAACTGCCAGCCCAGCCACTTCCTCGAGCAACGCAGGCAGGACTGATGCCACGCAGCTGGGAGGCAGGTACGTAAGCAACAAGCCCACCTGAACTCCTAGGTCCAACTTCACCAGGAGGGACTCACAACCCGAAATCTCGGAAACAGTGAGCCTGCGCAAGCCGACGGTCTCCCGGGCTATTATAGCCACTCCTCCCCCCTTCCCTGGGGTCGCGGCTGGTGCCACACCCGAAACCCAGCTGGGCACATTTCCAAGAGGGGAACACCCCCCTCGGTGCCCAGCCAGGTCTCGGTAATACATGCCAGGTCGGCCTCCTCATCACAGATTAATTCCCGGATGAGGGGAGCTTTATTTTGAACTGACCTGGCATTAAGCAGCAACAGTCTGAGTCCAGGGTCCGGATTTCGTTCGTCACCAGTACTGCAGGTTGAACCAGTTGTTATAGAGGGGCCAGAACAGGGAATCGCTGTAAGGCAGCGGGTCCCTGTTCCCCGAGAGCGGCCTACCCCTCTGTTCCCGCCATATCTGCCTCTCCCCCATACGACTGGTATAGGCCCACCCTCTGCCACTCCGGGTGTAGCACCCCCCCACTCCGCGGCCTCCCATTCGTCTGGCAGACTGGCACCATTCATACAACCATATCCATTCATCATTCCATATTCATTATAAGAATAGAACTCCCCCCCCTCCCACTATCATCACAAAAATCACTATCATATCGGGTTGGTTTTGCCATTGCTGGCAATGGGGTGGGCGCAGCTTTCACGTGACACGTCCGGCCCATGGGCCGGCAGTTTGACACCCCTGCTCTACAGCCTCACAATCTGATTGAACCCAGCTCCTCCTTCTGCTGGATATAAAAAAGGCATAGGTAATCCTCAGCTTACAACTACAATTGAGCCTGTAATTTTGGTTATAAGTCAGGTCACCATATGACTGTACTCAATTTCATGACTGTTTTTACAATGGTCATTAAGCAAATCACCATAACTCTTAAGTGAATAATGTGGTCATTAAGTGAAACACATAGTTGTAAGTCCAAATCTAGCTTATCCAATGAGCATTTTTTGCTGGAAAGTGCCAAAAAAAGGCACAAAATGTGATTTTGTGACCATAGGATGCTGTAACTGGTCCTAAATGCAAACTAATTGCCAAACACCTGAAATGCAATTATGTGACCACGGGTTTGTGTGTGTGTGTGTGTGTGTGTGTGTGTGTGTGTGTGTTGGGGTAGTGGTGAGGAAGTCATAACTTTGAAGACAAGTCATAAGTAACTTTTTCAAGTCTGTCATAATTTGGAATGGTCATTAAGCAAGGGTTTGTAAGTCAAGGATTACCTGTACAGCTGCTTAAAAACAAAGTGTTCAAGTCCCACTCAATTGGGCAAGGTCAAGGGAACAAGAACTACACTTTTCAGTAAGGCAATTGTAACATTAATCAGACGTAAATAAAGCATCTTGGAAATGGTAATAAGAATTTCCAGCCTTGTTTATACTCAAGTTAATTAAGTCAGAATCTCTAAGCAATTTGAAATGATTCTTCCCAGATGTCTGTCCACATGAACTAAGTTGCCTTTGAGGTAAACTGACAATTGACTCACTATCTTTTAATTGTTTATGTCTGTATTTTCTTTCATTGTTTTTTTAGTCTCCCTAGAAACTCACACAAAAACTCCAGAAATCCATATTGACAGATTGGCAAAGAATGAGTTTTTCTCTTTCTATAATAATTTTGAGAAACTATGTGGAGTTCCCAAGATGCAGAGAAGATCAGGGAATTATAACACAGAATCATATAGCTTTAAGTAATTGCTGTTTTTTGAAGAAATAGTGCAAAATCCCAGCCTGATGTTTTATCTAAGTTTTTATATCTGTGTGTATTGAGCTAAACCTAATTGTATCTCACTCTCTATACAAGTCAGAGAATTGGATGTAAATATAGCTTTTATATATTCTTCAGACTGCATTCATAAGATATAAAGTCTTGTACAGAATCTTTTGGTGAACTATAATTGCAATGAGCATAGAGCAGTGGTTCTCAACCTTTCTCAGGTTGAGACCCCACTTGCCCCGCCCATGCGCGCCGCGACCCCGACCCGGCCGAAAAAAAAATTAAAACAAAAATTAAAACAAAACAAAACAAAATGGCGGCCGCGATGGGCGGATCCATGCATGCGCGGATTGGCCCATCGCACGTGCCGTGCATGTGCGGATCCACCCGTCGTGGCCGCCATTTTGTTTTTTTTTTGTTTTTTTTTAATCTTTTTAATTTTTTTATTTTTTTTTCCGGCACGACGGGTGGATCTGTGCATGCGCGGTGCGCGCGCGCCAAAAAAAAAAAAATAAAAAAATAAAAAAAAAAAAATGGCGGCCCGCGGTGTCCGGCGACCCCCGCGAAATGGTCGTGCGACCCCAAATGGGGTCCCGACCCCAAGGTTGAGAACCGCTGGCATAGAGGATGGTCTTGAAGGACAGAAGGAATATTTGTTACTAAGGCAACAAACAGATAAATGAGTCTTGATTCCTAGGCAAGAAAATGGTTTATAAAAATGCCTCAGTTAGTCCTTCCCCTTAATTCAGGGGTCTTCAAATTTGGCCTTTTTATGACTTGTGGACTTCAACTCCCAGAATTCCTCAGCCAGGCATGCTGGCTGAGGAATTCTGGGAGTTGAAGTCCACAAGTCATAAAAGGGCCAAGTTTGAAGACCCCTGCCTTAATTCATATGAAGATAAAAGAGGGAGCAAGGGAAGCACATTCAGAGTCTGTTATTATAATTGTTTTAAGTAGCTTTAGGCCTGCATAGTTTTGGTTTCTTAGTTTGATTTATTTATAGGGCTGACAGTAATGTTGGTAATTCTTTTCCCAGTCCCTTCATGGAAATGTCTGGGGAAAAAAGGGTTCTCTTTGTAGCACACCATTGCCACACTATCATCTTGTAGTCTGGACTATTGGGCTTTCTTTTAGCTATTTTTGCTTTGAAGAAGTTGCCTGTTGACATATATAACGAGGCATGCAGTTCTGTACATACATTTTACATACCAGAGTTAGGAGGGGTGCCAAATAAAATATATCTTAGAAGATAGGTAGTGGCAGCAGGAATTATCAAGCTAATACCTAAAAGTAGAAGGTGGGTTTTGACTGTGAAGACTCAGAGAACTTCTGGGAGAGGAGGTTTGTGTCAGGCTTTTGAGGTAGACCAGATCAGGGAATAGACAGAACAAAAACTACTGGAATTCTACTTTATTGTTTTAAAGTGAAATAATGGAATCTTCAAAGCCTGTCAGGTTTCTTTCTCCTTCCCTCTTATCCAATCAAGGCAGGGTAAGCTTGAGTTTCTTCCTTGTCATCTCTATCTTTCTGCGCTAAGCTGATGTTTTCAATGATGACTGTTGCATAATATCTTTAAGATTATCTCCACAGTCCTCTACAATAGTCGTAAAGTGCTGAGCTATTGATTATATAGTGTTCACAGGATTGATTATTGACTGATTGTGTGCCATCATATCAGTGTTGGCTCTTAGTGAGCACATAGATAAATCTTTAAATCATTTGTCTGAAGTAGGAATAATTTGAACTAGGTCATTTGTGCTTCAAGTGTGAATTCTGAGTTGATTTGTTTGTTGATCCATTTGTTGGCTATGATATTCTCAGAAGGTTTCTTAATGCTAAATTTCAAAAGCAACATACTTTCTATTCTGCTTCTTTAAAGTCTAATTTTCACTTCCATAATGTCACAAGAGTACAATTACTGATGTTTGCAGTTATAGACACATCAGAACATTTGAGTTTCTTTTTCAAGATTTTCAGAGCTATTTCTACTAAGTGGTAATCTGTCATAAATTGTTTCACTGCATGTTCCTTTATGTTGATGTTCACAGAATAAGGAAGCTTCTCCTTATAAATTTATCCAATTTATATAGCTCCCTCCATCTCACCAAACAGAGTGACTGTGGACAGCATACAGCAAAGCTAAACAGTCCAAAAATACCTAAAACCATTATATATATATCAACCATGAAAAACATTAAAACCGTAAAAAGGACTTTAAAAACAGAGCAACAACAAATAAACAACAGATAGGCCCCAGGCCTACTGGCATAATCAGGTCTTAAAGCACCTTCGGAAACTCAAAAGAGATGAGGCTGACCTCACCTTGGGTGAGAAGATCCCCCAGCAGAGGCACTACAGCAGAAAAGGCCTGCTGCTTAGGACCCACCAAATGTAGCTCCCTGGCACTCATAACATGCCCTCTCTGCTAGATTTGTGAGGTGGGCAAGTGAAATCAGAGAGAGGCAGTTCCTCAGATAACCCATGAAGGGCTTTAAAGGTGAACCTTGAATTGGACCTGGGAAAAAAAATCCCAGTGTAGCTCATGAAGCAGAGATATGTCTTTTGTCAAAGACACACATAAATGCCCACACTATTGCATTTTGCACCAGCCAGATACTCTTCAAGGGCAGTCCCACAGTACACTGCAATAGTCCAACTAGAAGGTGATCAAGGAAAGAGTGACCATGAGTCCCTTGAATCCAGGAACAGGACTAGGAACATTATCAATAATGTACCTTCCTCATATAATAGCCGCAGTGAGCATCAATGCATTTTTAGCATCATCCAGTTTCCAATTAATCCCAGTTCTTTTTAAGATCGGATGCAGATAATCTGACTGTTGTTTGATTTGGCTAATATATTATTCTATAAAAATACTGTACATGCGACTGTATAATATTTCTGTAGTCAGATAAAAGTAATTAAGGAAATGCTTTGCCAAGCATTTAGTATTTGGAATTCAGTTGTGTTTCTCTGTAATAAAGTTTTATGCTCTCTAGTAATGTATCAGCCACATACATGCAATGAAGCATAATTTTTTTTAAATCAACCAGAAATACAAATCTTAAACTGATACCTGGAATAAATACTATCTCCCAAATATTTTGGTAGAAAATAGCTTGAAGAAACCCAGGAAAAATGCCACATGGCATATTATTTATTATAGGATATCTGTAGTTGCAATACAAGAGACTGTTCTTGTACCTCTTTGTCTGTTACCCAGGATTCTTGCAAGATAGGTCAGAAGTACAGAATTAAAACAATTACATAGTCTGCCACCATTCCCTTTCAGATTTATTGTAGAATAGGAAAGAACCCAGAGTAAGAGATACTTGGCTGCCAGGGAGGAGGGCCACTTAGCTTGCTCCCACTCACTTCAGGCATACCTGGGTAACTACAATCAGTGTAGTTACCCACACCGCCCTTATAAAAAATCTGCAAAGAAATCCAAGTTAACTTCCCTCCACAAAGGTAATAAAAATAGTGTAGGATAATTAAGGAAATAGTGAAACATACAATTTGAATAGTAAGTAAAATCCAAAAACATTGGTCTAGCTATCAGTGGTATTTAGTGCTGAGATAAGGTACTTTAGCCAAGTAGGGCTGATTGAATAACAGCTGGGTCAGTGAGTCAGTCAGGAACTGCCCAAGAACATTGAGAAACAAGAACAAGAAAAAGGCATTTTGTATATTGTTCACCTGAGTGACTATTCTTTCTCTGATCAATGAGTAAGATTGTAGCAAGCATGGAATATGTCAGCATATACTTTCAGTAAGTGAGAATAGGTAGAACAGTTCCTACCAATAGCCTGGTACATTTTCCAAGAAAAGTAGCTGAGATATAACTAGTCAAGCTAAGAAATCAGCCATCTTGGCTAGCACCAAGGGGATTTTAAGAATGGCAAAAAAAAAAAAAAGCCAAGCTGCATGAGGTACTATTGCATAGAAATGAACAGCCAAAGAACAGAGTGGGAGGGACTTGCCACTGCCAGGAACAAAGCAAGAAGTTGTACAGAGGACAGACACAGTTTACTTAAAGTGGCATGGCCATGCTGTGCCTATGTAAGGGCCTGTAGTGTAGGGTATCCATCACTCTTATATGTTATCTGGCCATGGTTGCCAATATGTAGACACCAGGCATTCCATTTGTACTGTACTGCTACTATCTACCGTAGTAGGGCTAGACAAATAAACTGGAGAGGATTTTAATCAGAGCAATACTGCAAACTAAGCCCTGTTCTTGAAGCTGTGAAAAGGTCATGATCTCATAAAGGTTTAGGATAGTCACTCTATGGGTCTTTCAGGTCATTTGCTTATACAGAAAACCCCTCTAGTTGGGGAACTGTTGCCAAATAATTCATACAGCCCTACTACTATACTACATCCCAGACTAGTAAAGAATTACAGAGTTTTATTTTTTGTGAAATAAAAATTATGGGAAACATTACAGATCTCATTATCTAACAAGTAATAGAAGACTGATGAATCAAACCAGTTATTCAGCTTTTATGTTTATTCATAAATTACCATGTATATGGTACATTGTATAAGAAAAGAATTCAATTCCAAATAAACTGTAGATATCATGCTGGTATGTTTTTAATCTCCGGGCAATCTGTCAAGATTCAACTCTGAATGTAGGGCTTTAAAAACTGCTCTTTCAAAGCACAGGCCAGGTAGACAATAACCCTCCTTCTCCTAGTAGTTTAATACATAAAGTGGGCAAAAGATGTACTACAGTGACAGTAAGCAGATAGAAGCCTAATAATGAATTAGGGCAAATAGTGTTTATTACATTCCCTTTCTACTCTATAACAATGCAATGGTATGCTTGCTCTTTAAACTAAACAACCAAGGAGCTGCCATTCCTTTTTTCAATTTCACAACTTGTATCCATTGACTTGTCCTGTTTTGTTCTTAAGGTATCACTACTACTGATCTGTCAGGATATCAGTCCATTGCTGTTACAGACTGTTACTTGATGCTGTGTGGGCAATTATGATAAGGTTTCCAATCCAGTTGAAGCAAAACAAGGATCAACTAATTTATGGTATCATCTACCATGCCTCACTGACTTTTCAAACTCCTTACATTACTCCATCATCTATACAATAATTTTTGGAGATAATATACAGCAACACCATAGAAACAACAATTCTTAAGGTAACTCTGGGAGGATTGTACTCAGTAGAACAAACAGGGGAACCACAAATGCAGCAAAAATGGCTTACCAAATGTTAAAAGTGCAGTGAAATAGATTATTATCTAAAAGCCTTTCATCTGGCATAAATGGTTTACATTTATTTGAAAACCATCCAGAATCACTTAGGTAAGATGGACAATGTAAAAATAGATAGATAGATAGATAGATAGATAGATAGATAGATAGATAGATAGATAGATAGATAGATAGATAGATGAAAGAAAGAAAGAAAGAAAGAAAGAAAGAAAAAGAAAGAATAAAGTCATTTTAATCTAAAACAGAATCATGAGACCTCTAAAATAATCTAACATGAGACAGTGATAGCCATCAATTCAGAGAGCTTTAAAAGGAAATAGACAAATCCAGGGACAGAGGCTACAATTTAAATCTCTATCAGCTACAACCACTGTACATATAAACAAGTATAAATTCTCCTTTGAGTCAAACTTGATTCCTGGTGATTTCATGGACACATCTATGTAGTTTTTTTGGCAACTGTACAATGTGTTTGATTCTGGCTTCTTTCAGGATATTTTTTCAACTTTTCATTGTAATCTACAACCCTGGTATTTCCTAGTGATTTCCCTTCCAAGTACTATCTCTGTTTGGCATATTGAGATCAGCCAAAGTTGGCTAGGTCATACTACTTAACCCTATATTAACCCTATAATAATGTGGTACTCATATATCACTGTTAAAGAGCACATGTGAGAGGATGCCACTGTGTTACATTTGAGCATCACTCTCCTGGGCTCATCTATAAAAATGATTTCACATAATTTCTGATTTTTTCCCCCGATACAGAGTAGCCTTTGTTAGTTGCTATCTTTCAGGCATGTTGGGATTTCAGCTTATTATTCCCAAAGATATAGCCACTGACTGGCTAGGAATGAACCCAATACATATAGAAGGTATCAGTTTGAGGAAAGCTGATTTAAAGAAAGAGTTGATTTAATTGGTAAGATATTGACATCTTAAATGTATTAACATTCTTCCCCTTTGAATTCACATTTCCCATTGAGGTAGTCATATTAAAGTAACCTTAGTAAATCTGAAATATATAGATTTCAACTCTGGGAATTGAAGTCTATATATTGAGAGTTGAAGTCGACACATCTTAAAGTTCAGAGTAGATGCTTTTAGAGGTAGGAGTAATGTGGCAATACACTCATTTTACAGACAACTGTAGGTTTGCCTATAGAAAACCTTGGAGTTTTTTTCCTTTTCTTTTTTTGCATTTCCTGCCTAAAGGGGAAACAGAAGCATATAAACCACAAAAAGCTTTCCCCCCCCAAAAAATAAGTGTACTTGCAACTACAGACAATCCAGTAACAAGTCTGTGATATGTCATCCCATTAGCATCTGTAAGTTGCAACAACATCAAAATGGCGGGGCATGATCAGGCATTTGAAGCCTTTTTTTAATGTGCCCACTCCATACATTCTATGCTTATAAAAAAGGGCAAGGCTTCTATCATGTCAATCACCCCTGCCCTTTTGATGGTATTGACATACCCTCTCCCCCCACAGATATGCCTAGGTAATCTTGATCCAATCATGATTTGAGGAACAATGCTGTAATCACCCATGCAAGTTATGGAGAATCTTTGCATCCCAGTCACTTAAAGTTTCTAATGGAACTATCCTATGCCTATCAAAGCAACATGCCACCATACAGATTGTTGCCTGGGGCAAATTCCTGCTTTGCATATATGCCCAACAACTTAATTCATGTTTTAACAGTGGCAATATTTTACACCAGCAACTCATTTTCTGCAAGAAATATTACTTTCCCCAACCAGAACTTAAGATAGAAATATCTTGGCACTTTTGAATATTTTTCTTATACTACCCTTTTATTTACATTACACATACATTCATATCATATACATGATGAAGTTTTCGTATTTGTCCAGAATGATAGCAGCAGTCTAGGATATAAGACAGAAGTTGTTTTGATTATCTACCAGAAAGGCCAAGACTACACCTGAAACTTCAACACACAAAGCATGTACTCTAATAGAACAATACTGCCCTCCTTTTCTGATCAGTCCACGTTCATATATATGTCCATTACAACATGTTCAATCCAAGTTAACAACATGGCATGACAAACAGTTCTTTGCAGTAATCCTATATGCCCCAAAGATTATTAACAAGGATTTTTTAAGCAGAATAGTTCTCCCAATTCCGATGGATGTCACACGCACACATTCAAACACATACAATATATTTTCACTGTACCCTTTAGATGTGATCCAAACTTAGAGCAGGTATCCATGCTTGTTCCACTGGCTATAATAAGTCTCCTTGACAAAAAATCCATCATCTCAGAATCAACATGCACAAAAGTCCTCAATCAACAAGGACTTTCCTTCCAGTTAGCAAGGTTAGAAATAGAGTCAGAAGCCCGGTAGAAGGAACTCTAAAAAGGTTTCCTCTTGAATAGCAAAACTGAAGGACTATACACATTTCACATGAATATTCATGAGTTCTTCAACTTTTGTCTGCATTGAGGCTGACATTACAGCTGTTTTCAGCAGCCACAAATTCCTCCAAGAGTTTCTCGCTCCCGCCCCTCCCCAGTTCTTCCTCTGGGTTGAAAGAAAACGGGAGGGGGAGTCTGCTTTTGCTGCTTATTCAGAGCAATTTATCTTTTTCCTCTTACCCCTTGGCTCGTCCATCCCCCCTTTCCTCACCCTTTCCTCACGCTTGCTACTCTTCCTTCTCCTGCTTCTTTGATCAGCTTCTGCTGCCTCTGAGAGGGGCACATGCAGCAGAGTTATTTAACTGTCCAAGGCTGTGGGAGGGGTTATTCGATGACTCAGAAGGAGAACAGGTCAGATTGTCTGCAACCCCCCCCCAAGTGGAAGTCTTCCTGCTCTAATTTCTGCATCTCTTTCAGGACAATTCTTACAAGTTTCATTTTGGATATTTGATGCCCCTTTATCCAAGTATATGCTTATCCTTCCAACTTTCAAAGCTGTAGACTGAAGTCAGATGTGTATATCTTACCGTATGGTCATTTTTCAGTGGGAACTAGTGCCATTGTTATGTACACAATTACTTACATTCTTTTGAAGTTGCCTGAAATACAAGTCATTGTATCCAAAGAGAAGAACTATTTACAGTAGAATATTTCTATGCCCCTCATTCTTGCTATCTTTGGTGATTATAAATGCTAGACAAAAACTGTTCTTTCCTGCTGCCCCGTGGTTTTAGGGTTAGGCTTTCCCTCCCTAGACATGTGCATTTTATTTCTATTTCATTAAATTGGTACATTCCTTATAGCTTATTGATTAAAAATAAATGAAATATGATATAAAAGAAATATAAAATATATGATCAGAGAATCTCATGTTTGGCTGAGGAGAAATGATTAAATCCCCTCCAGAAGCTTGTTCTTCCTAAACAAGCTGACCAGAACTACATCCTTAGCACATTTATTTTATAGACACAATGTACTTTTATTTAAAGAAATATCTTCTCTTTCCTCTGTATGAGAAGCTTACCAGAATAACAATACAGGGCTATGGAATCTGTGGGCGTTAAGTAAGAATGAAATTAGCTTTGCATAATCAGCTTTCTATTTTTTAAATAATAATAGGATCATTTGGATAGAGAGTTTGACAGGCATCAAATGCGATGTCTCCGAACAAATTGATCTCCTTGATAATCATAGTGCAAACTCTGATATACATATTTTGGATAAACTGAGACTTGACATTAAATTTCTTACTCTCTTATCTTAATTTTATTTCTGTAAGTAGAATAATTTATTCAGAGTTCCGAATGGCTGAATGTCCCCCATCTTTGGTTTGTGTGTGGTATGAATGTGTTAATTTTAAAATTATTGTAGATTTTTTTTGTTGTGAGCCTCCCCGGGTCTTTGGAGAGGGGCGGCATATAAATGTGATTTAAATAAATAAATAAATACAGTCTCTTTTATCTTCTAAAATTATTTCTTAATAAAGCTATTTTAGAAATATATACAGCACCAATAAGCCAGGGATTCCTCCTGAAGAGAGCATTATGTGAATCATATGTACAGTGGCAACCTCCTCTTCCAAATAAATGCTGATAGGATAGGGTAAGGATATGTTGAATCAGCTCTCCTTGCTTTTTCTTCTAAATTGTCAACTGGTCAATTGGCTGACACTTCAAATTGAACTAGTTGCAGCCATCCATGCAAAATTAACACAAATTGTATGATATCTGCATGAACTGATATAGCTTCCGGCAATATTGGTTGTATCTAGAACTCCATGTCTGGAGCTATGTAATAACAGGAGAATTTAAACATGGATCCTGGCTGAACAGAATCCTAATAGGTAGCAGGTACCTCATTACCTCTTGGTAATGAAGAGCCAGGGGTCAACCAATCAACCATTCATATACATTTTTCTGTTGTCTAATGTAAAATGACACTGCAGTCAGATTTCCTGCACAGACAAAACAAGAATCAATCCTGGGTACAATACCAATAAAGGAGAATATCTGTAGTTCAGGGTTGAAATGAGGGTTCCTTGTTTTTTTGCAGGTGTTTCATTATCCAAACTAAGCAAAACCAACAGTGCTTGTGGGCAGAGTGTTAAGGAACTGGAAGAAAGAAGGCTTCTAGGACCACAGTAGCAAAGGTAATAGGAGACATCACTGATCCTCTACACACATCACCAAGCCCCACTTCGACTTCACGAAATGATTTAAGCTGCAATAAGATGGAAAACATCACTTAAGTAGGGGACCACTTGAGTCTGTCTTTGGATTGCTTCGCCTCTAGTAAATCTTGAGATATAAGCAGGGACATATGGACATGTGCTCAGGAAAGAACTGCTGGGGCATCCTCAAACCAAAGTAAAGAGTTTACATGGATATGCTCTCAGTAACCAGCTAACAGCAGAATCTTTAAGGACTCAGTATAACTAAATACAGCCTTTACTGCAAATTAGAACATGTCATATCAACATAGAATATTAACTACAGAATTCAGGAATCCAACTATGTTATGTCTATGTCAGCTCCCAGGGTTTAAATCCTAGGATTGCTAACTTTTTGTTGCAATGGCCTTTTGCTTTTTTCCCAGCTGGAATTGGGAGGGCACCAGCACCCTATTTACTTAATGGTCTTGACCAGTTTGAGGCTCTTTGCTTCCTGCCTTGGAAAACTGTAATATTTCTTTCTAATCATGTATTTATTGCCAACTGGGGAACTCAGTTTACAAACAATTAAGTTTAGAACATTTTATCTCATACTTAATATATAAGTATAATATTAAATGATATTTTTATGAATCACATAAAACTATGAAGTGTTTATAGTTGTCAGCCATGTGGTGGGGATATTCTGTCCATTTTCTACTTAAGATTAATTACACTGGTTGCTCATTTATCTTGTGCTATTTTATATGTGTTTTATACCCATTATAATTTTCATGTTCAGACTTTTCGTGCACTTGAACTTACTGTACCTCCCCAGCTTTTGTTAGGATTGGGGTGGGCTATAAACACTGTATAATAAACAAAACATAGCTTGTAAGTGAGATTTCCCATCTAGGATGATTTTTATCTCCAAACAGAAAAGATCAGTCAAAAGGCAGTCAAAAGCATAATGAAAATTCTTTAATTTCATAACATACAGACAGATTTAACCACAGTTTCAATTGGGAAAATGTGACAATACTAGACCAGATCAAATCCCAAAATGCCAGGGAATTTCTAGAAACCTGGCACTCAATAGACACATAGACATTAACAACATCTATAGACTATGCAAAAGAACAATCAACCGGCCCAAAAGAGAAAAAGACTCCAGCACCTCTCCAACAGTAATCAGCACTCAGATCAGCATAGATTAACTCCAAAGTCAACTTCAGACCAAAGATCGTAGGCAATACCAATCAAGAAACTGCCAAAGAGCCATTAGTAAACAGTCCAACCAAAGAATCCCTAAGACCTCCCCCACCCACACACCAGAATATAAACTGACAGCAAACAGCACTCCTTACTAGCACTGATGTTGTTACCTAGTTAGGGTAATGAAATGTCTGCAAGAAAACAAGCAAGCTCAGAGAGCACCGAGGACCCCTTAGAAAAGACCAGTATAATTATCTTCCACCCATCAGCACAAAAATCACATGTGCTTTTAAAAATGTACAATATTTGTTGAAATGACAGTCGGCAAGAATATTACACCATAGTTAAACCATGGCTGACATTTTACCCTGCTTGAAAGATCATCTAGGTACATCTTCCCACTGATATCCTTTCTTAGCTCGATGCAAACTTACAAATTTCCAGGAATTCCAGCCAGCACAATAACAGATGCTTGTACGGCAAGATGTGTAAGATTAGAAATTCAGAGTTATTGTTTTAAAAAGTAGATTTCACTATAGAATTGCAAAACTTTTATTGAGTAATATTGAAAAACCAACTATGTTTGGATTACTAAATTTGTCACCTCTTGGAATCCACTTGAGACACTTCACCGTTTGAGAGCAGATCTCCAATAGAAATATTCCTGAATATGCAGAATG
Organism: Bothrops alternatus; assembly: GCA_034064705.1. Classification (NCBI taxonomy): domain Eukaryota; kingdom Metazoa; phylum Chordata; class Lepidosauria; order Squamata; family Viperidae; genus Bothrops; species Bothrops alternatus. Next base: position 35,795,736 of record JARGCV010000009.1, read on the forward strand.
TTTACTATAATTACTGAGAGGCAGTGATGAGCATGATGGTGATGATACATTTGTTCCTGTTAATATGACAATATTTGAGTTTTTCCTTTTGTGTGAGTCTGTTCTCGTTTATAATTTGCTGCATGTTTCACTTTTATATTTTTAAACTTCCTAAAGAAGGTAAGTCTTGTGTTTCCCATTATGAACACTGTTGTGCAACAGCCTGAAATGTTAGCCTAGCATACTACTGCCATGAATTAAAACTTTTTTTAGTGGTGAGGAATAATGAGAAAACCCTATTTTGTAGTTCCTCAAAAGAGCTCTCTGTGAGAAGACAAAAATGTGGAAGTGTAATAAAAACACATTTTGAGACTAGCAATTCTATTTAAGGGATAAGCTTTCATAAGTTGCAATTCTTATGTCTTAAACAAAATTAATAATTTCAAAAGGTGTTACTAGATTCTTTCTAAATTTGCTTACTATAAACTAACACAACTCTTCCTTTGATATTCAGGAAAAAATATTGAAATTTGGAAAAAAAATAAGGATCTGGAATACATATTAAGTGCCAGGAAACAAATGCAAACTCAATTTTTCAGTTTAAAAAAAAGGTACACATGATACAAGAATATTCAATTACATCTTATTCTTGTTTTATCTCTGGCATTCAGAATTAACTTTCTACATCTATGAAGTGTAATCATAGATTGGATTCCAGCTGAAATCTTTCCTACATTACAGTCCTGTTGAATCTTAGCTCTTTACCAAAGGATTCCAGAAACTTAGCCCAATCATTTTTCTGTTAACATTTTTAGATATACTCTCTATCTGTTTATAGGATAATGCAAGTTTTTCTTTTAAGACTCATTTTAGCATTTTCTGCCAACTACAGGTAGAAATAAAACAAATGAATCCTATCCTGTAACTCTTGAGAGAATCTTTATCAAGAAAACCAATATGATTTAATTCATGATTTAAGCATTTTCCTTAAGCAGAAATCAACTGAATCCTGAATAAATATGTGTTGAGTTTTTTCTCTTCAAATATGCGACATTCCCTGGGAGGGAACAATAATTTTCCAGATTATGAATGTGTAGTTTTTAGTTCCTTTTAGTTTCTATTTGGCGCCATAGGGGTACCTCTTTCTATAAACAGTAGCTGTATTAGAGTCATTTAAATTTGTAGAGGAAGTTGCCATATGTTCTTCCTTCAAACAAAGCTTTGGGGAAGTTGCCAAACTTAAGAAAAAGAGTATACTTTAAATAAAAATACAGAACATATCTGGTGTCCATAAAGCAGATCACAAGAATATTATACTTATATATTTTACTTTAAGCAGCATTTCAAGATACTGATTATAGGACTGGGGTAGAACAGGATGGTCTCCTGGAATACCTTAAAGCTTGTTTATTTATTTGTTTAATTAAAACTTTGTATATTTGAGAAAACAACCATATGGGAGAAACATATAAAGATAGATAGCTTAAGCTGAGGAAGCATTTTTGGGATGTAGTTTGTACTCCTTGGGAGTCCATAAAACTTATATCAGAAAGTTTATTTACAGGGTGCCCCAAAGCTCTGTTCTGGGCCCAGTGCTCTTCAACATCTTCACCAATGACCTAAATGAAGGGATAGATGGAGAACTCATCAAATTTGCAGATGACAGCAAGCTGGCAGGAATAGTCAATAGGCTTAAGATACAGGAGGATCTTAACAGACTTGAACATTGGGCGCTATCTAACAAAATGAAATTCAGTGGTGAAAAAAGTAAGGTTCTACATTTAGGCAAGAAAAACCAAATGCACAGGTACAGTATAGGTGCTACCTTGCTCAGTAGTAGTAACTGTGAGAGGGATCTCAGAGTCCTAGTGGACTATCACTTAAATATGATGTCAACACTGTAAACATTGGATGTTCCAGCTTGGACAACTGATGAAATCGCAGCCATTTTCTCTTTTTGCTTTTAAACAGCTTTTTCTTCTGTTTAGTAGAAAGGGGGTGGAGAAGGGGGGTTGGGATGAATGTTGAGCTCAGCTATCCATAACAATAATGCTGCTTTGTGGGAACCCAAGGATGAGCTGATAATGTTTTGGCGGGCTGAGGAGCTGGGGAGAAAGGCCGCATTTTAGGCTAATTGAAGAATATGATTTATGACAGTTTACTGGGGGTGAAAATTACACTTTGTTACTTTGTATCCCAGGGAAGGGAATTTAGTTTTTGGGTTCAACTATGTAGTGCCGATACTTTGTTTCCTGAATAAAATGTTCTTTGAGGAATAATTTTGCCTTGAAGTTCTTTTGATGGGTTTCATCTATCGGAACCATGATATATGAGCCAGCAGTGTGCTGCAGCTGCCAAAAAAGCCAACACAATGCTAGGCTGTATTAACAGAGGGATAGAATCAAGATCACATGAAATGTTAATACCATTTTATGATGCCTTGGTAAGGCCATACTTGGAATACTGCATCCAGTTTTGGTCACCACGATGTAAAAAAGATGTTGAGACTCTAGAAAGAGTACAGAGAAAAGCAACAAAGATGATTAGGGGACTGGAGGCTAAAACATATAAAGAACGGTTGCTGGAATTGGATATGTCTAATTTAATGAAGAGAAGGACTAGGGGGTGACATGATAGCAGTATTCTAATATCTCAGGGGTTGCCACAAAGAAGAGAGAGTCACGCTATTCTCCAAAGCACCTAAAGGCAGGACAAGAAACAATGGATGGAAACTAATCAAGGAGAGAAGCAACCTAGAACTAAGGAGAAATTTCCTGATAGTTAGAACAATTAATCAGTGGAACAATCTGCTTCCAGAAGTTGTGAATACTGCAACACTGGAAGTTTTTAAGAAGAGACTGGATAGCCATTTGTCTAAAATGGTATAGGGTTTCCTGCCTGAGTAGTGGGTTGGACTAGAAGACTAAGCTAAAAATTTAAAAATAGTCCAATGTACATAGCATTTTTCAAAAAAATTAAATAAAATTGATTATACTAAAAATTTACATATTATTTTATAAAATACTGGTTCCTCTTCAGGAAGAAAGGGCCAAAACTGTGGGACTATTCATCTCCTAATAGCCTAAAATCTGAAAATTTGAAAAATGAATCTTTTAAGTACTCCACAGCATAGGCTTTCAAAATTTCATACACAAACTATATCAGATTTTAAATGACAAGAACAACTCCATAAATTGCTCCAGAAATAGATAATTACATTGCTGATAATCTCCTGCTGTTATATAATCTAATCAGTATACTTAGATCCCAGTGAATATTCCAGCTATCACATTGTGCATAAAATGCACTTTCCATGCCATTTTCAAGTGCAAATCCATTAGGCAATTTACATATTTATCGCAATTAAAATGTATATTACAGTATTAAATCTAAAAATTCTCTTAAAAATTGCTGTAACTTAAATAGATAAAAATGCTATCTGTTCTAACCTAAGAAAGTTAAAAGTATTTCAGCATTTAGTGAGGCTCCTTCCTCCACAGAATTCTTTTATAAAATGAGAGGTTTCTTGTGTAGTTAGGACAACAATTAAATTTCAAGGCAGAAACTGCCTTATTTGGGATATACTACCACAAATGACTTTGTGCAAAATATATTCACTTTCTATTCAAACCAAAATTTGAAATGTTCTCCTCAAATTTTGAAAAAAATCTGATCACAATCCATTTTTTTGGAGTGTATCCCTGTCCAAAATGGAGTCAGCAAACTTTGCATACAATTTATAAATGATATCTTAAAATATAAATATAAAAGAGAACTATGATGAGGTCACAGTATAATTTATGTCTGTATAAAGAATGAAACCCGGAAACAGGAAATAAAAACTTAATAATTGTCCTTCAGGTTTCTTTCTCTAGGGTAGCATAACTTAAAAGATGTTGTTTCCTGTTCCCAGCTACAGACAATATGAGAGCACAAAAGGCTGACCATGACAAAATTCCATAAGCAAAATAAGCATCACGTAACAACTGCTGTCTCAGCGTCTTCAATAGAATGTATATAATTTTCATGAAATGGGAGGGGCACAAAGGCCATACTTTCTCTTTAAGTACAATAGTATGCTAAGGCTACATTCTAAAATGTATGTGGACCATGACAAAGAAGTGGAACTGAGACCAAAACTAGATTTAGTGGCTTTAATTTGAATTAATATTATATGAAAATAATTTTAATTAATAGGAACATTCCCCACACATTTGCCATTTGTCACAAAAAATGTGTCATTTAAAAAAAAATTGTATGTATTCTTTAAATTTGTAGTAAAATAAACAAAAAACCCTTTCCAACCATTTATATCATCTTGCAGTCAGAAGATAGCAAATATCTCAACTATCTCCCTTGTGATACTAATCCCTATGTTCAGAATTTCAGAGGAAATAAAATGCTTTATTATTTTGCATTTGCTTATGGAAACATTTTGTTGTTTGATAGATATGTGTGTATATAAATACACACACACTTTAAACAATACATCACCTTGTTGTCACCCCCACCCACTTTACGTGATACCTCATAGTGCATTTTCTTGCTCTGCTTTCAAGTACTGTTATTTATACTTTGTTGGCTCAAGTTATGCTTTCTGGCTTCCCTGCTGTACTCTTCTTTCTTCTAGGTGAGCCCCTGCCATTCAACAGGCAATTTCATAGAAGCTGCTGTACCATATTTTCTCTACTTTTTCTGAAAAATACATGCTACATAGTATTCTATTATGGCAGTGTAAAAGATCTAATACTTGCCTTGCCTACAGAACAGCCTTCATTTGAATCTCAGGAATAATGCTTGTTAGATTTGTTAGTTTGTTTGGCCATTTCTAGTTACTATTTGCTTCCCTGAACTACTTTCTCTTCTGCTGGGCAGTTACTGGTTTTTTAAAAAATAAATAAGTATACAGGTGTACGATTACATTAATTTTCTAGTATCATATTTTCTTCCTCTCAAGGTTGGGGGCAATGCATATTGATGGAACTATGTGGATGAGCCCTTAGTCGCTGAGCTTCACTATCACTCATGAACAAACAGCACTTCCTTTTAAGGTTATCAGTGGAATAAATTCAATGTTTCAGAGAGAGAAATGGAGACTAGGAAAAATGCCAGACATTTGGGTTAATGTTGCTACATTTGTACAGAAGGTTTAGTTCTATAAAACAGAGGATACTAACAAACAAGAATCAGAGAAGAAGGAACTCCCTATATACAACAAGTTTGGGATTGGGTATGAGCCTATTAAACTCAAACAGGATAGTTTCTGTTTGATTGGGCATGACTAGTATAGCACAAAAAAAACCCCTTTGCTTCAGTCAAGGAGTGGTATGATTTTTTTTTCATCCAGAATTAATATGTTCAAGATTTGAATTTTTATGGACAACTTTTATTGCTGAACATTCCTGAGAAAACATAGCTGCTCTGAATATGACATTTATCATACTCTTCTCCAAGATAGCTTGATTCTGGTTTCTTGTAGCACTATATTTAAATGTGTAACAGAAGCTCTTAAAAGGAGAAGTAAACTCATGTGACTCTTGAATGTTGTAACTTCATATTTCTCAATTGTTTGAGCGGTCTCATGGCTATGTTTTAATGCTTTTCAGAGGTTTAAACAGTAGTAAATGGGTTGGATAAAAACATTTTTTATTAAATCAATTTCAATACTGAAAAACATTATTCTTGAATTATTATATTTTTCTTGAATGTCCTCTCTAAAATTTCCAAAGCTTATTTCCAGATTTACTTGTTCTTTTTATCTAAAGACTCAGATGTGTAGCAAAAATATGTATAGAGTTCAGTTTCTAAAAAACAAACAAACCTCAAGTCATTCATGTACCCCAGCATACTTAATTTAAAATCTAGGTACGGTAACTAAGTTAGGTTTGAGTTTCAGAAAAATAAAGGCAAGATGTCAACAAAAAATGTTTGTTGTATGTGATGGCTCCCAAGATCTACAAGATCTATTTATTTAAACTTTCTAGCAAAGCTTGACGAGTACATCAAAGTTTGGCAATGCAACTTCAGCACTTTTCTCACATATTCTGGATTTTTTCCAAAAGAGTGCCATTGCTTTATCCAGTTCACATGGAAACTCTCTGTTATTTTGGAAACCATCTTTTTTTGTGTCTTATTCAAACTTTTCATTCTATATTTTCCCACATAGTATATAATCTGAAACCTTCTTAAGCAACTTGTTTGCTTTTTTGTAGTTTTTTTTACTACTTATGAGTCTCATAAGCTCTTTGATATAGCCTGGCCTTTATTCTTATAAGAAATGTAACTGCCTAGCCAATTATCTCCCATTTTGTAAATTTATATTTACCTAATATCCAATCCCCCAACCCCAAATATTATTTTTAACTTCAAGATTATGGGAATTGATAGTTCCATTCTATGCTGCACTGGTTACTCTGCACCTGGAATACTGTGTCTAGTTTTGGTTGAAGGATGAAGGATGTTGAGAAACTGGAAAGGATGTATATAAGAACAACAAAGGTAGCAAAGGGCTTGAAGACTAAAATCTATGTAGAATACTTAAAGGAGCTGGTATATTTAGCTTAAAGAAGAGAAGACTAAAAGAAAACATGATAGCAGTCTTCCCATACTTCTTGAAAGGGAAGAAAGTATAGATTTATTATTCATAGTCCCTGAGGGAATAACAAGAACCAATGGGTAGAATTTTACTGTGAGAGATCCAAACTTTATAAAGAGGAATTTCCTGACTGTGAGAGCTATTAAGCAGTGGGACAGGTTGCCTCCAGAAATTGTGGTTGCTCCAGCACTGGGATTTCAAATAAAGGTTGGACTTGTCTGGAGTGATTGGAAGATTCTTAATCTGGGCAGCAGGGTGGATTACAAAACCACAAAAGCCCCATTCAACTCTATACTTTTGTGGCCTATGTCTAGAAGATAGAAAATGCTTCCATTTGAGACTGTTGTACTTATGTTATTTACAAAAAAATTATGAGATGCCTATGTTATTCATTTGTAACATCCACTTGTTTTCCTTTAGCTTCTTTATTTGTTAGACAAAGAATGCTTCGAGATGGATAGCTCTTAATGTGCATAATCAAAGGACATCATGGCAGCTCTCCCATTCTTTTACCTTTAACACATTTTCTCTACAAAAAATGTAAGAAATTAAAAGTTATAAATTGTGACAAAAACTGGGAATGAAGTACAATGATCATCATTTAAGGAGAGATGGAGAATTATATAACACCTCTGGTTGCTAGTGATATCAAATCCTTATAATACATTAATTAAGCATCACTTAATTATCATAACAGTGGATAGGAACCAAAAATATTAAAATCAATCACACTATATTCTAATCAATAGCACATGGCACAATAATATTCTATTATTTATTATAACTAATTTCTGGCATACAAATATTTCTGAAATGAAGTAGTAGCTTGGAATCATCTTCCCCTTCTGTAAAACAAATTCTATGGCATAGAGAAGACACTGTTTTTGTGTACCTGATCAAAACTCACCTGGGCTTAGTGTTATCAGACATCTGGTATAAGAAGAGTATTTTTTGCCCTCATGTCCTCTGTCCAGTAGGCCCAGCCTTAAAATCAAATATGTCCCAGCTGAATATTTTTTTAAAAAATTTGAACTGTTTTTACAGCAGTAATGATTCAAAATTTCATATATTGTGATCTTGAAAGTAGCCTTCTTCTTTCTTCTCCTTATTCCATCATGAAAGGAATAGATTATTAATCAGAAATTTATAATGAGTCTAAAGGTTGATAGAAAAAGCCACCTGAAAGTCATAAACTCTGACATGTGAATTTCATACAAATATGAAAAGCAGAAATTGCTAGCTAACTGAAACCGCAAGTAAACACAAAAAACTGAGGATAAAGTTTAGAGCTTAAGGTAGCAAAGGTATAACCACAAACAAATATAGAGATAATTATAAGAACTGAGCTTTGTTGATAGAAAATTAGATGGTGATAGATAGGATGAGCACAAAGGGGCTTCCTGGAACATGGGGAGGGGGCAGTGGTTTTAGGCGGTCCGAGTTAGTTTATCAGATGATTAGGGAAGGGGCGTTGAGTGTGATAGGGGAAGGGAGAATCTGCGTCAGGATATAAAATATAAAAATATAAAAATGCGTCAAACAGCTCTTTAAGGTGTGGCTGAACTCCTACGTGTGTTTCAGTTCACCAAGCCTTTGCAAATGCTTCTTTTTAAATAAAACTTGGTTGCTGGAATTCCAACTGAGTTTGTTTGTTTTGGGATTTTGAGCCACGTTCCAAACAATCAACAGACTTGACAAACTTGATTTATGTTATTTACTTTTTTCCTAATTCCAGCAATTGGCTTCAATCCAGCCACCTCAAATCTATGATTCCTGTAGTCAATAGATTGCATGATTTGCCTTACATTTCTATGGTAAAATTTGAAAAACATGTCATCATCAATTCAATATTATTGCTATTATATGTATTCTTGAAAATAAAGTTTTGTTGGAAAAATATTGCCATTGAAAAAGCAGTCTTTCTGATGCTGGAAAAAGTAATTTTACATACCTGTAGGCCTAAGTACATTTTTTGCAGTATTTGCTGTAAATTTTGTCGCAACTGCCAAGAAGGTTAAAACTGTCTGTGTGTCCTCCTTTTCTCTCCATCTGTCCTTCTTTTGAACTGTCCATCCTCCTTTCTCCATTCAGATATCTGGTAAACATAGTTGGTCTTGAAAGGTAAGCAGGGCTGAGTCTGCTTGGTACTTGAATGGAAGAGCAGCAGGAAACACAAAGCTGTAGGATGGACTGGGAAGTCAAAGAAACATTCTGGAAGAATGCAATGGGAAACCAGTGCCATGCTATTACCTGAAAATTGCTTGACTATATCCCAGTATCTTCAGAGTCAAGCTCAGTTGGAGAGATAATAAAGCATAATACATGCTACAAATATAGTTCTTAAATGAAGTGAGTTGCAGCTCATTAAAGCTTATTTCTTTTAATAAAATTGGCTGTTCAGAAAAGGTACAACAAGCCTAATTTCAATTCCCTCACCTTATGGGTGAGAAGCATTTTAAAATATTTTGTGTTTCTCTTCCAATATTTATACAGCCTGCATCACAGGCTAGTTAAAGTTGGCAGAATATTCTAAGACACCATTGTAAAATAGTGCCCTATAAAAACTGCTGGTCAGAGATGGGGCAGAGGTCGGTTTGCATTTCGGATAATATAAGTCATAACCTAAAAATAATAATTTCAATAACTAAATAACTGAAATAATTGAAGTTCTTGATTGGGTTCAGATTTAAAGCTATTGATTCTCTCATTTCTGCTTACAGGTATGTTGCATTTGCAATTTTCAATCCTCCTGTAAGCAAAAAAAAAATCCATATTGGAAAAAGGGGCAATCAAACGAGAGGCTCTTTGAAGGATAGAAAAAAGAGGAAAAAATAGGAAAAAAGGATAAAATGGGTTCATTTAAGGCTTTACTGCTCAGCATACAAACCGAACTCTATCCCATCTCTGATCTGCCGTTTCTTTACAGGCCTGTATTACGACAGTGTCTTTGTTACAATTGTGTCTTTTTCAGGATACCTGTTACGCTATTCAGTCACAACTTCCATAAAAGCTGCGCGGCATCAAAAACACACGGATCTTTTTCCATCTCTATCATGGACTCTATCATTTGCTAGCTCTATAGGTTTTATGAAAAGACGCTAAGGATGTCGCCTTCTGGTGAACGTCATATCTTTGCGACTCAGTCTCTAAGCAACGCAGAGATGCCCTTATTATGGCAGCGTGGCGGCTTCTGTTCCCATTGCTGCTCTTGCTGTCGGAGTTGTGGTCGAAGACCGAGACTGACAACGTCACTCTAAAAGCAGAAAACTCCACGGATGAAACGTCCCCCACTGGGACGCCCCCCAGCGAAACGTCCCTCCCCGGGACCTCCCCCAGCGGGACCTCCCCCAGCAAGACTCGCCACATGCAGACAAAAGAAAGTGCTGGTGAGTTGGGGAGAAGTCTGAGCGTGTATCCCTCTTTCCTTTGAAGCGAATTATCCCCTTTATCGACTTTTTTGTTTTGATTTTTTTGCTTTGTTTTTAAAATCTTTGCTCATGCTGCTTCTTTCCCCCACGAATGTTTTCCCAGACTGCCCCTGTGATCTGCATCCAGGCTTCTGCGACATCAATTGCTGTTGTGATTCACACTGTGGTTCAGAATGCAACCTTGGTGCCCCTGGGTGTCCCTTCTCTTTCTGCCTCCCAGGCAGTACCAGGTGAATATGGAGATTTTATTTAGGTTTCTAGACATCCTATCCAAACTGGAAACCTCAACTAGTCCCGAAGGCAACGGCATCAACAGTGATGGGCATGCCTCAGAATATCTGTGTGACTCCTATGCTTTATGAGCTGCACTGGTGCTTCCGGGTGCAATTCAGGGTGCTGATCATTACCTATAAAGCTGTACTTGGCATAGGACCAGGTTATTTGAGAGATCTCTTGTGTCCCATGATTTCTACTTGGCCAGAATGTGCCAGCAGGGTTCCTTGGATAAACAGTACTATCTAGTGGGACTTGGGAAGTGTGCCTTTTTTTGTGGCAGCATCTGCCTCCCAGAATGAAATTGCCCTGAAATCCATGTGACTCCCATTCTGTGACATTCTTTAAAATCTTAAGGACTGGCTGTTTTTTTCAGGGCTAGGGTTAATATGAATGGAAAACCTTATTACATGTGTTTTTGTACAGAATGACTGGATGCCATTTTGTTCTGTATTGTTTCTATTGTGTATTGTCAGCTGCTCAGATTTGGGCAGTACTTAAATTGAAATAAATAATTGTATCTAGAAAATACATTGGAAGCATATTTTTGTGCTTGTAAAAAAAAGCACAATTTTGGAATTGGAGATGCAGCTTTTTAACTGCTTTTAATGTTAAGTTTTATTATGTGCCAAAAACTAGCTCTTGAATTTAGCTGTATATTTTGAAAGCCATTATTTGGTATTTATTGTTAATTTGAGTTTGTGTAAATAATATTCTTTAAGATAGTTTTCTGTATTTGTGTTTTCCCTTAGAGCCGTGAGTCGGGTGTGCTTGGAAAAGTCCCTGATTTTCCAAAATAATACTCCCTTCCATACTGAAATCCTTCCAGGTCCTGATGGATGTATATTACTCTTCTGTGTACAGTTAAATGATTGTAAGTTTGGCCTTTTGTCTACAACAAATTATACTCTTTGATTGCAGCTATTCTCTGAATCTAATTTTAGGAATAGAAATACAAATCATAATTAATGCTTTTTTTCCTGAAGATTAAAGGACTATGTAATGGATTTTGTTTATGTAGTTTCATTTTGAAACCTTGTGAAATAGGTGTATTTTTCATTTGTCTTTATGGTATCAATTTTTCTAAGCACTTTCCTTTTCTCTATATTTTTCTGATAGTAAAATAATGTCTGACTCTTAGAATTCTATCCTCTTTCTTAAAAATAAACACACAGTATTAGAAGAACATCTTAATTTAAATGTATGAATAGTGTATTATTATACTACATGTAGTCCTCAACTTACGACCACAGTTGAACCCAAAATTTACATTGCTAAGTGAGAAATTTGTTAAGTGCAGTTTTGCCCCTTTTTACAACTTTTTTTGCCACATTTGTTAAGTGAATCATTGCAGTTAAACTAGTAACACAGTGTTAAGTGAATCTTAACACACACACACACACACACACACACACACACACATCTGTATATATATATATATTTCCTATTTTTTTCCAGAATAGTTTTGCTGATATAATATTTCAATAACTCACCTAGGAAAATGTGTACATCAAATCTATAAAATTACAAAAATACTTAATTTTTGACAGCCAACACAAAAAAATCTGTTTTTTTACTGAGGGACAGACAACTGGTACTCTAAATGTTTCTAACAATTGTTATCTTTATCACAGAACATTTGGAATGCTATCTGGAGCTTAAGGGAACTGTAGACAAAAAATATTGAAAGGTGTTATTATCACTACTTAGCTTCAGAAATTCAAAGCCAATTATATCCTGGTACGAAAGTGACTTGATTCTGAGCCACATAAATACAGTAAAGCCAAAATTGTCTGTTACATGACCCTAAATTTGTTACTGTCTAGATTTGTGTTAAAGGGCAAGTGATCTTTGATTTGAAAAATACAATCTTTTTAAATCTTAGTCCCCAGATATCTTCCATTATTCCATTTTTGCATAAATGCACAAATGTTTCTGATCTAAACCAGTGAGATGGACAACTAAAGTAACAGAATAGGTATATACAAACTCTCTGACAAAAAACAGGAAAGAACTTTCAGAAAGTACTAGGTCTTATAGCTCAGATTAAACAAAGATAAAGAGGGAATAACATTTATTACATTTGCAATATGGGATGCCATTTTAACACTGTGATGTTACTGTTGTGCTTCCTCTTCCCATATTTTCTTTTTAGCCACACTGAACTATTTACAAGTGCCACAGATGGTGACAAAAGTAAATTTTCCAATACTTTCAGCACAATATGGAACGTCATCTTTCATCGTTCCAGAACAAGTTTGGTCTTCTTCATCTGCCTTTTATCAAGTGAGTTGGTTCTTGGCTATTTTATTTTTTTAAGATTTTTTAGTAGCGAGAAAATGAAGAAAATGTGAAGCAGACCAGATTTAGATGTTTGTAATTTTAGCCTCCTTCCTTATCTCAACAAGGTAAGACTTGCCTAGTAGCTTGCAATGTAAGATTAGTTACACATTCAATCATGTGAAATAGATGAAAAATGTTGACTTTTTAAAAAATCAAATTGATGCTTAAGTTCTTTTTTTATATGGGCTATTTTAGGAATTAGGCTTTTTTACCTCTTCTGTTTCCATTTCAGGTGGGGGATCCAATTCAGATTTATTATGCTGCATCATCTACACTAAGTGTGTTTAAGCAACCTGTGGGCATTGGAACCAGTCAGATTTGCACTGATGAGAATCCTGCTGGTGAGCATTGAGATTTTAACAAAGTTCTAACAATGGTTCACAAAGTTTATTGGATTTGGTAATTCATTACAGGTAGTCCTTGATAGGTGACTAATCATTTAGCTATTGTTCAAAGTTATATTGACACTGAACAAGATTTAATAAATGGTCCTCTTAGCATCCAGTTTGCAATTATTATAATTGCAGCACTCTGCTGTTATGTGATTACCATTTGTGACCTTCACTGCCAGCTTCTGACAAGCACAATCAGAGGGGAAGTGGCAGGAGGTGATCATGTTTATGTATCAGACATCATGCTTAACAACTGCAGTTAATGATCACACCACAACTGCCAATGTAAGTTGTCAGTGTAAGTTGGAATGGTCATGTGACATGATGCTTTATGACACTGCCACTTAGTGACAATGTTGCCAGACTCAATTACTGTCATTAAACATCATTAAGTGAGAATTTCCTGTATTTTTTCTAAAAGCCACCATATACTGTAGTGCTTTAAACATTGCACAATTGATAGAAAAAATATTTGATTCCTGGTAAATGGAGGGTGAGCAAATTTATAAGAGAGAAGACGTGGTAGATGGAATGTACTAATCTTAATTGTGAGCCCATGGCTAGGTTCATGTAACACGGAGATACAGACTAACACTTTTGGAAAGAAATGCTATATTGCCAGCTTTGTACTGATAGGTTGGAAAATTAAATATTAGTCAGAGCAAAATTTCTGAGTCAACTTTCAAAGTCTCTTTAGGGCACGGGTCCCCAACCCCTGATCTGTGGACCGTTTCCAGGCTGTGACATGCCAGCAACCAGGCCGCACAAACAAGCAAAGCCCCATCCATGGGATGCAGACAGTACACAAAACCATGTCCCCTTCAGTCCACGGAAAAACCTCTCCACATAACCGGTCCCTGGTGCCAAAAGGTTGGGGACCTCTGCTCTAGGACATTATTAATTGTCATTCTTGAGTATTACTGATTGTCATTTTAGGAGAGAGACAAGTAGCAACATGGTTCCTAAGTAGTCTTACATAGAAATACAACTCAATTACAAAAAAAAAATACAATTCCAGATGGAATCTCAGATTTTGGAAGAAAAGTAAAAGCTTAGTCAGGCAGACTCTTCTCCAATAAGATGTGCAGTCTGATATACAGATTCTGAAGCTAGATCTTTAAAAGTTTTGATGGTCCTCTTTTTATTGTTGTGATATTCTATCAGATGACAAAGTAGTCAGAGCCTTTGAAGTAGAAAGCTCAGTCTGAAACTTATAAAAGATGTACTGTACTATTAAGATGACATTGTCAAAAATTAAGATTCTGGAATGTGGCTGTTTATAACTCTGGTTTAAAGCATCTCCACACACACATGCAGTACATATATATATATACAGTATATACATATATACATATTAAAAAATGTTAACTGCATTTTTGAACTCTTACGTCAACATTTCCTGTGTGTCTGTCTTTCTTTACCTCTTAAAGTATGTTCATTTCTTAGGTTTCCTGGAAAGTAAAACTACCAGCTGTATTAGGATCTTTACAGACCTGATGAGCAGTTGTACCTCTGATCCTGCATTGGATGCAGCTTCATATTATCGTAACTTCAGTGTATTACAGGTGTAAAATCTGACCTACCACTAAGTCTATTATTTTGCTATTGAGATGTAATCTTGTTTATTATGGTTCGTTGCACAGTCAGCCAGATGTTTAGACTGGATTTGGCATTTTTATCCACCTATTGAGTCCTTCCCAAGAATCTGGGATAGGCAGCTTCTGATGTTTTATGTTGTTAGAGGTATCATTATTATTATTACTATGGTTCATCTCACAGTTTGATATTCAGACTGGATACGGCGTTTTTGCCTGCCTCTTGAGTCCTTCCCAAGGACCTTGGATAGGCAAATGTGGATGTTTGATGGTGTTACAGATATCAGTGCAGGATGTAAGCTTTTCCAAGTAAAGCTGCCTTTTGCAATTGATTGAATTTATCAGTGCAGATCATGTCCAAGTGGTATTATTTTATTTATTCATTTAAAATTATTAGCTGCCCAACTTCATTGGACTCTTATGCATACTTATTAGTAAAAGTAAGCCTGTATACTTTTTAAGCCTCAAAGAAAGAAAAGGAGGAGGTAAATTTAGTGACTACTTTCTTCTGTAGAACATTAGAAATTTTGGGAAATATATTATCTATTGGCCTGTTACTGGCAGTAATTCAAGTCCTGTAGAAATGTGAGGCTATTATTGTAAAAGACAACTAATATGAAATGCTAGCATTGTAGAAAAAGAGGTAATATAATTAGCTGCAACAAATGTTTGTATTATCAAAAGCACCTGTGAAGTTCTGTGATAACAAATAAGGGAAGAGTCCCGATTTAGACATGGGACTTCTCTAAAGATAATTATTTCTCTTGTTAAAATCAGGAGCTTCTAGGGCAGTGATGGCGAACCTTTTAGAGACCGAGTGCCCAAACTTCAACCCAAAGCCCACTTACGCATAGTCGAGTGCCGGGTGGGTGTGGCCCATTGGGTGGGCGTGGCTGCAGTGGTAAAGGCAGACTGTGTGGGACTAAAAAGTTCAATCAATTCCAACTTTGCAAGATCTTTTTTTTCCCTGCGAGAAGTTGAAATTGACTGATTGAACCTTTTTTTTTTTTTTGCACATGGTGGCGGAGGCCTAAAGCAAAAAGGTTTTATAAAACCCAGCTGAAGGCCTAGGACTGGGGCAACGGTGTGCATGCCCACAGAGAGGGCTCCTATTGCCGCCTCTGGCACCCGTGCCATAGGTTCGCCACCACTGATCTAGGGAGATATCTGTATTAACAGCTTAAGGCAGGTGCTCTATGGGTGAAATCCTATGAAAACATTGTGGGCAAGCCCCCTGAAGTAGGTTTATGGTTAAATCTTTGGAAAATGTTTTATATTTTATATTTAATAATAACAATAATAATAATAAAGTTGGAAGGGACCTTGGAGGTCATCTAGTCCAACCCCCTGCTCAGGCAGGAAACCCTATACCATTTCAGACAAATGGCTGTCCAGTCTCTTCTTAAAAACTTCCAGTGTTGGAGCATTCACCACTTCTGGAGGCAGGTTGTTCCACTGGTTAATTGTTCTAACTATCAGGAAGTTTCTCCTTAGTTCTAGGTTGCTTCTCTCTTTGGTTAGTTTCCATCCATTGCTTCTCGTCCTGCCTTCAGGCGCTTTGGAGAATAGCTTGACTCCCTCTTCTTTGTGGCAGCCCCTGAGATATTGGAACACTGCTATCATGTCTCCCCTCGTCCTTCTCTTCGTTAAACTAGACATACCCAATTCCAGCAACCGTTCCTTATTTGTGTTCAGACCAGGAAAAAATACATAAATACAATAAATAAACTTTAAAAAATGGAAACACACATAGGCCTAACATCAAGAATGTCACATCAGTCTAAGCCCTTTCTCCATGGGTATATTTTTAGTGGGTAAGATAGGAGACTTAGAACTTTTAATTGGGCTGTAAACCGCCCCGAGTCCTACAGGAGAGGGGTGGTATAAAAGTTTAATAAATAAATAAATAAATAAATAAATAAATACTAGTGTGTAGGATCAAAATGTATTGTTATTTTAACCATAATTTCTCTTTTTACTTTCTTGGAATTGTTAGGTTTCAATAAAGAAAAAACAAATGTTATTACTCTCAAAATAAATTTCATCTTTTTACTTCCTAAACATGGATATTAATTATTATTAATTATTTTATGCAAGTAGAAGACAAGTACAAAGCTCCTGTAGTGAAACTTCTGTTTAGAATTAATCGTTTGTGCATGGCTTATCACAGAATAACCTGATCCTCAAAGATTACTTGTGGCAAGTTCTGGGAATTGGAATATTGCTAGAGCTATACCCTCATAGAAAAAAATTGGCTACAGGTAGTCCTTTGCAACCATTTGTTTTAATGATCATTCAAAGCTACAAAAGCACTGACATATGATCATTTTTCACACTTATGACCTTTGCAGCATCCCTGTGGCCACGTGATCAAAATTTGAATGCTTGGCAACTGGCATGTATTTATGATGGTGGCACTATCCCGGAGTCGTGTGATTACTTTTTGTGAGTTTCTGACAAAGGGGAAGCCAGATTCACTTAACAACCACATGATTCATTTAACAGCTGCAGTGATTCACTTAACAACTATATTGCTTAGCAGCGGAAGTTTGGGGCTCAGTTGTGGTCATAAGTCAAGGACTACCTGTATTCCTAAACAATCCTCCATTCCTACTGAGAGAATGAGATTATGCAGACAATTAGGCTGTAAAGAAGACCAAGATCTCAGATTTATGAACTGTATGGATTTATGGCAAAATGAGGCATCTGCAGTTTGGGTTTTGTTTTCTTTTTCAGGTCCCAGTCAATTTTAGTGATTTCCAGCTCTTCAAGGTAAATTATAATGACTATTTCCATCTTTCCATTTCTAATTTAAGTAAATCGTATCTTGAAATAACATGGAATTATTTGGACTAATATGGACTGACAAATGAAGTGCAGCTCTAGCTATATTTAAGAAATTAAGTTTGGAATGATATTGGATTACTTATATTGGCCATGACTTGTTCATTGGGATCAAAGGATTCAATCGTTCAGAAAGTAATCAAGTAAGGGAGTTATTGTGCAAAATTATGTGGAGTAATTTTAGAAATCTTAACATTTTAGAGATTTAGTAGTTTTAGAAATTACAAAATGTTATGATTTTAATATTTATAATTGAATCACGTGAGGTGAATTTTTTAAAAAATTGAGTATATGTTTTGGTCATTGCCAGGTCCACATTATCCCACATTCGGAGCCTGCAGCTCCTGGGCTGAATGGTAATACATGCCACAATGTTGTTTCTGAGGTATTTAGCTACATAAACAATTGCTCTTTTCTATAATAGAAAAGGGGGGGAAATAAGCTAAAGCTTATTCATGAGCATATCTTGTTTTTTATTGATCTGTTTGATATACTTCTAGGTGAATTATGAGATGGAGTTTAATGGGATCCATGGAATCCAAAAGGTTTACGTTCAGTTCAAGTTGACCAATATATCAGGAAATGCAGGAGTCACATTACAACAAAGTTTTTCGCTGCATTTTGGGGTTAGTATTTATATCTTCAGATTGGGGCCAAAGTATACAACTAAACTTTCTCCTCAACCCAATGGCAAGAGTTTCTGGATTGGTGTTTGTTGTGCATGTCGACAGTTTTAATGCTATATAAATAAGATAAATTAGCTATAGCACCAAGCAAGCTTGTAGGCATGGTTCCATATCAATTTCAGAACAATTTCAATTTCATATCAGTTTGGTTGATTAACTTCTCTGATAATTTCTGAGCTGCCTTGCAATCCACTTTTGTGTGGTACTTCATTTTTTTTACTTTAAAAAAAAGTCTTCTTTACTAACAGCATCTTTACAGACACAGCTACAGGCAATGTTCTTGCCACAGTAGGAAAGTAGGTTGCTATTATATTTTTTCCAGTCTACTCTATTTTCCTGGTACAGGACTCCACAATAGTGTCCTGAGTAATAAGAAGGTCAATCAGACACTGCCACCTGCTGCACGTTTTTAAAGAAGTACTAGATAACAGAAATGTGGACATACATGGTCCTGACCTGAGAAAAGTCAGGCCCATTTCCTTGCCATACTAAATATAACATTCTCTCCCTACCCCTTTTTTCCTGCCATTTTCCTGTTTCTTACAGAGCAGAAGACCTTCTTTGACTAAACGAAGAAGTGGAAATCCTGGCTATATCACAGGAGCATCACTAAGAGCTTTATATAATGGGATCCAGCAACATGTATGTTTTTTTGTTCTATATTAAGTTATGTTTGTCAGTGGATGTATGGGTATAAGCTTTAGATGATTGTCCATTGGAAAGCTTTTATTATTCAAGAGCATAATACAGAGAAGTTTCCTGTTCCAACAGTTCTTGAAATTAACACACAGTTATATGCAAATAACACTATTTGGCACCAAGTTAAGAAACTATATCCCATTTTTACCCACAACCGTTAGTAAGAGTGCAGTATTACCTACCTGTCATTTATTTATTTAGTTTTAAATAATAACAAACTGTATGAGTGCATTTCCATACTTTTTTTGTTTTTCTTTCCATTCCTTTCTTTTTCCCAGGGTGGGGAAGTTCTATATCTTTGGTTTTTGATACTTTGATATCTATTTCATAATTTTTAAAAACGTTTTAAACACATCAATAAGAAATTGTGTATCCCTATTATTAAATCGAGGGAAGTAGGAATGTAGGATGTGTTTACTCAAGGGCTGCTTGAGCAGGGTCCGTAAGATTATCTGGGACACTACACATCCTCTTCACAACCTGTTTTCCTTGTTACCTTCTGGAAGGAGGCTTCGTGGTATCCAAAGCAGAACATCCAGATTCAGCAAGAGTTTCATTCCATACAGCATTAACCTTGCGAACTCTCAAGCTTCCTCCTTCCGTTATATATTCAAGATGGACAATATTTAATATTTATTTGCTACGTATATGTAGGGATGTGGGTCTATACATATGTTGTTCATAGTATGTTTAGGTGTGTGTCATGTATGTGTTTCACTTTGAGAGCGGGTAACTAAATTTCATTTTTTTTTACTAAATTTCATTTTTGATGTGTGCCATTGTGCCCACAGTATAAAAATGACAATAAAAGATTGTCTTATCTTAATTTTATGATAGTATACGAAATGTGTATTTGATATATCTGTATATATATTGTTTTCCAGAGATGTATCCAAGTTATTTATCACAGGAAGTCAACAGATGGTGACATTTAAAAACCTGAATTTATAGTGGTATAAATGTTTAGAAATGGGATTCACTTGAAATATTCTCAGTTGGCAGTTTTGTAATCATGGGGACTGGAATGAGGGAAATCATACACTGATTGATCAATTAGCAATAATTTGACATTTCAAAATAAAAATACATGCAAAATACACGTAATAGCTTCATAGGAGAACACACTGTAGTGCAATACAAATATTACTGTAAAACTTTTCTAAATGTGGATTTGCCAGAAGAATAATGAAATCTTCACAAGGAAGAAGTTTACTGCTTGACCTAAACTAGCAAGGCATTGAATTCATTTTTTAAAGCTTAAGCAGCCTGTTTACTATTCAAAATCTGTTCATGCCATGGTTTTACAAATAATAGATAAACGTTTTATGTGGTACCAGTATCAGTCTATAATTTGATTTTGTGGCTCCACTATATTCTCGTTTAGTTTCATATCATTCCCTTTCCTCAGGTGACCATTTTACAAAACCAAGCTAATGGCCAGTGCTCAGCAGCTGAGAGATTTACAGTACAATTTGGGGAGAATGTAAGAATGGGCTGCCAGTTCAGGTAACATTTTATATAGCTTCTTACATTTTTGTTCTTGTAATTCAGATTTCAGATGTATTGTATCTGTTTTGGCAGATGAAGTGAAGAATTTTGCTAAATGTTGTCTCTATCACATACTACATGTTCATTGAACATTGAAGGACTAGTGTATAAATATTTCCACAAAGGATTCCGGATAATTATTTTCTGAGATTCCAGTTCTAAAATGGCTGGATCTTTGTGTTGTTCTTTCTTTATAACTTATATAGTTTTCCCATGCAGCTCTTTCTCACTCTGTAATTTTTATTCTGTTTACTATCTTTTACTATCTTTTTCCTTATATTTGTGACACATAGTAGCTTGATCTTTCACAGAATACCCTTCAAACCTGAGGAAAGAAGTTGTAGTGACTTGCAGGAGCTATTTTACCAAGCCTTCGAAGGAGGACTCGGCACAGGGCATTTGGCCATAACTGGCAGTGCTGATCCAGGCCACCCAGAGCAATGGACCAGAGTTTTTACCCAGAGGTGTAAGTTGCAGGTAATGTGAGAAAAGAGCATCTAACTCCGCCTATAGTTTCCTAATATAAGTTTTGTTACAAGTACTAAAACATAATCTGTCTTATTTTTTCAGCTATGTGGTAGACATAATTTGTTACAGTCACTGTATATTTGCAGCTTTGTACTCAGAAAGAGCTTTTTTCCACTGGACCCAATGTGCCTGCTATACATTTTGTTCTTCCCATGAATGGAGAGATGGAGATGACAGAACATTCTGTATCCCTTTATAGTACTGTGAATTATACTTTCTAATTGAACATAAATGTGGCATGAATTCTGATCTTTCTTATGATTATCAACAGGAAGTGTTAGGGTTCCTGTTACCTAAATTCTGGTATCTTTTTTTTTCCTAGGATGGGCATTGTATGATTCCTATTTCCCTGAAGATTCAGGTGATATGGGCTAATGTGGGCCTTTTATCTAATCCACAAGCTCAAGTGCTGGGTGCACGATACTATTATCTCTGCCGCCCTCTGAAGGTTAGTTTCAGATAATGTTGAATTCAAAATGTTAAATGATGATTTGTTTAATCTCTGTTGAATAAGTAAAAATAACCTGAATTCACATATTACATTAAGCAAAATGAAACAAATTGCATTATGGCTTAGCATGTATGAACTC
The DNA here is from genome assembly GCA_034064705.1 of Bothrops alternatus. Taxonomy (NCBI): domain Eukaryota; kingdom Metazoa; phylum Chordata; class Lepidosauria; order Squamata; family Viperidae; genus Bothrops; species Bothrops alternatus. The sequence goes on from JARGCV010000009.1 coordinate 35,817,236, forward strand.
AGTGTCTTAAGGTTGTTTTCTTAGTTTATTTGGGTAGTGTTGAGCTAATACAAAACCTAGTTCAGAGCTTTGTGCATAAAGCATAAGGAGATTTGGGTTTGTGTCTTTATGTGCTGGAATATGTAACCAATTTTTTTTCTCACATTACGTTCTAGTTAAATTAAGTGATTATCTTGATTTATTCATAAATTAAGCATTTACACTAATCAGATTATCTAAATTCAGTCATAACAGGGAATTCTAGTTTTAAAACCAAAGAATGCTCTTTTTCATCAAAGGAGATAAAATGCATGTGTATGTATGAATTCATGATTTACTACAGCTTATATATGGAAAATATGGAAGACTAAAAGAGCTGAGAACCTGAAGTGCTTATTACATTTTATTTTAAGAAAAGAAAATTATGATAATAATGACACAGTTTCTACTATGTACAATAAATATTAAATTAAACTATGCCATCAAATCATTCCAGCAACTGCCTAGGCAAGGCTGTTACCAGAATGATTTGAAGGCATAGTTTTATTTAATATTTAAGTGAATCTGTTCTTTTGGCAGAATGTTATAGTTCTGCAAAAGTCTTATGTAGCACAGAGCTTTCTGTTGCTATTTAATGACGTAGGAGAAAAGCAATCTAAAGGCCCTTGAAGATATAAAGTCCTTGGAAGTCAAAAAGTCTAGAATCTAAATGATCTCTAGACTCTGTGGAATTCCTTTCTGCATCTATTTTTACTTATGTGATGACGAAAGTAATGATAAGTCTAAAAAGATTTATCATTTTCTGTACCAATTCCTTTGTTATAAAATATCCTGTCTAGGCAAGAGGAAGAATATTCATGACAGAAAGCTTCTTTTTATATCCAAATCCTTCAACAAATGGCACAGGTGTTCTCTTAAATGTTCTATTCCTTTTAAGTCTAAAGGAATAAACACTAGTCTTAAATTATAATTAGTTCAATAAGTAATGGAAACTTTTTATCCCACATTTTGTTCCTATCCCTTTCCATACATTCTTTCCTCAAAACACTGGATATAAGGTAACAGCTAAATAATGCTACATATTCTGTTTTCTTTCAGTCTCTGGGTATATATATGAACATGTTGCCTGTGACAAGTACAGTTACCTTCACAGATGTTACCAAATGGCCAGAGTCACCACATGGTCAACCTGACATTTATAGCAAACTTCCATTTGATTTCTTCTTCCCTTTTAAAATGGCATTGAATGAAGCTGTGAATGGTTCATGCAACATATTGGACACTTTGCTGATGTCTTTAATGCTTTATGGAATATTCGTGAGCTTCTAATACAGAAAAATAATAACATTTCATGTAACATGGAATCAAAAATGGTTGCATGACGAGTGATAGAGTGTTTAAGAGAATTTTCTTCCTAAAATCCTAAAGGAGGGTGTTCTGCAACATCTATGTGTCAGATAATTAAGATGCATTTCAACCAGTCTCAAGGTTGCATGGATGGTTCTGTGGACATATTGTGAAGCCAATAGTCCATAATGAGTTGATTATATGCATGCTATGCATAAAATTTAATGGTTAGCCCTGACAGCAATTGTTCCATAAGTGATTGCTATTTCTGTTTATGGATGGGCTGTGTGTGAGAGGCTTTCTATCAGCCTGGATAATGTAAAAGTGGGGGTCCAAAGTGATACTGACGGGTACTTTTTGAGTTCTGAAACTTCTGAATTTCTGTCTTCTGTGCAACCCCTTGCCTTTTTTCTGCCCAAAGGTGTGCTAGCTTTGAACCAGGCATCTTCAGATTTCAAGTGACAAAAATTGCTTAATCATGGACTCTTAGTATCTTTTTTCAAGATGAACTATATCAAAAGTATGAAGAATCCTGTAATTTTTAGCATACCTTTTTCCTGTTAGTATGATTGAGATATTTGATAAATTACAATTCAGTAATTAACACAAATACTTAGCTTCATAGGTATTATATAACAGCTAATTTTTTATTAAACAATGTTTATGCTTTGTTGCTGTGACTGTTTAGAATACTAGTTCTTCATTCACAGGATGTTCCAGTCTTTCCTAAAAGAGTGAACCTAAAACATGAAAAGCCATAATGAAAAACTGTATAAGTGCCTTAATGCCAGAATCACTCTTTAAATTGAAGAGATTTAATGAATATGATTTCATTAAAATAATATATAATATATATTGGTAAAAACTGGGAATTTAATGAGTGTTGTAACCTATGAAGTTTTCCATTCTCATGTTTTAATGTTTTAATTATCAATCATAATATTGTGTAAAGCTATATTTGTAAATATACGCTTTGCAATGGTGCTACATAGTGGATGTGACAAATTATATCATTGATCGTTGTAGTTTCATATAGATTAAAAATTCTAGCATGCTTATTTCAGTAATTATACTTTGAATTTGCTCAAGCAATTGAACTAATTGAATTTTTATAAATGATCGTTAGCATTTCACAGCCATACACAATAACACAATATTTTAAACTATAGAGGTCTTTAAATCTTTTGCTACCAAATTTCTTTTATACTAAATCCACATGAATGAATGATCGATCTCCTTGAGAAACAAGGGATATTATCAGGGACTAAATCAGAATGAACTCCTTTCTACATTCGATTTGCTTAACTTTAGGTATTCAGTATTTCAGAACAGTAATGGATCCCTGTGGTTCTATAGATCCTTTAAGATAATAAAAAAATAGGTTTGAGCTAATTTCAGAAGAGGAATGAATAAAATAAGCATTTTAAACCGTTACTAGTCTTATCAAAACATGCATATGTAGGAGAATAGATACTGAATTACCTCCCCATATCAAACCTATTTTGATGAAAGAAAATATGAATTGGAAAAGATTTCAGAGATTTAGGGCAAAAGAACTTCATGTTGCATGTATAAAAATATGAACAAATAAAATTGGATTTAATCTTTTTTTGTATTTTCATTATGTATTCTCATATACATATTATTCAGCTTTTTTGCTGAAAAAGTTCATAATATAGCCATGATGATCAGCTAGAAAGAGAATGCTTTTCAAACCTCCAGCTAACATTTCAGAATCTTTTCTAATCCTATAGTAGATAAATACAATGACCTTCTACCTTGTCAACTCTAAAATAAGGACATTGTATGAAAAAATAGTTTCAGAGTCCAAATAGGAGAGTTAGCAATTTATGACTTTCCAGTTGGAATGCAGTAAGATGCTTGGCCAAAAATCTGGCTTCAGTTTTCAAAACACAGAAGGATTGTAAGTATTGCTGGAGTACTTGATCTCAGCAACTGTGTTCAAACATGTTTGCATTTTCACAACATGCCCAAAGAAATCACATTACACTTAAATTATGCTCTTATTCTCAACACTATGTGCTGTGCTTGCTTTACCTTAGTCATTGTAATTTGGTGTAATTCATGGGTTTAGCATATTATTCAAATGCAACAGAAATGTATGTAAATAGGCTGCTTTTCCAAATGGTAAGAAACTAAGGCAGTTTCTCTTGAACATGTATGCACCAACTATTTCTTTCACGAAATTTCATTGAGCATGCAGTATTATAAATACTGTGCATAGTCCATATCTAATTTCAAACCCAATTTTTTGGGATGCTTGTGTGAAAGGTCCCACCTTCTTGCAAAGATATTGATGTCTATTTGCATAATCATACTTAGTGTATTTCAATTCTTTTCTTCATATACAATCTTTTCTTAAGTCAAAGAATTGATCAAGAGTGTAGAATATTACTTCATTATTAAAGCTTATAAAGGTTTAACTGTTTTGGATTATATGTGCCTCTAAAGGTAAGTTGCTATGAGCTTCCATCAAGGAAAATAAAAATAAAATATCACTGTGTAGCACCATTAGAAAGGTTATAAAATAGGAAATACCTTATTTCAGCATGTATGAATTTTATTCTAAGATGTGGAAGTGAAAAGTGAAATTTCACAATTAGGTAAATTGATGGAATTTTGTGCTGTTAAAGATTATTTTTTTCTACTTATATATATTTTTTCCTATGTTTTCTTAGGGTGCTCAGTACAGCACCCAGAGTTAGCTCCTTCTCGTGTGTGTGGGTGTGCATTGTGGTTCAAGATTGTATCACAAAATTACATATCTGATAACATGGCAATGTAAGTTTTTTTTAACATTGCCCAATGAAAGCAATAAAATCTTTATTACAACATTTTTAGTATGTACAAAAAGTGTAAGTTGAATTGGAATTTTAACCTGTATTTTAATAACTGTTTTAGATTTTAGAAACTATTTTTTAAACAATTGGATTGAAATGTCAGTTTAAGGTGATTTGATTATTGGGGCTGATGAAAATAATTTGTTAATTGGTCTGCACTTTTGTAAGATTTTAATTAAAGTATTTTTTTAAAAAAACTATTCTGCCTTTATCGTAACTCTCAAAATGATTACTTTTATTTATTTATTTATTAAATTTCTATGCCGCTCCTCTCTGAAGACTCGGAGCGGCTAACAGCATAAATAAAACAACATTTCAACATTTGAAAACTTATGCGAAGTCATTCTTTTTTATGTTAAAAATTAAATTACAAAATTTAAACTGGTGTATTTTGCTAACTTAATAGCATGAATAGTATTAATGCTGGTGAGAGTATATTCTTCCAGGTGTACAGTTTTTCCTTAGAACAGTATATTCCTTCCCATCAAAAGGTAGCATTTATAGTAGCAAGAGTCATTTAGCAAAAGTGCAGAAAAGCCCTATTGGAATGGCACTGTAAGAGGAAATGATTACAGATTTTATCAGTTTCTTCTTCAATTCTGTCATGCATTCAACTCTTAAGAACTCATTTTATCTTTGTATTGCATACTGAATTATTGTTTCCTAGACCAGATTTTCAGGAGCATTTGACTTACTTGGGGCAAAAACCACTAGTCATGTTTAATCAGAAATCTTATTTCAAAAGCATCTACTTCTAAATCATTCTTAAGAATGCACCTTAGCTATATTGTTTGTATGTATCTGAGAACTAGCTATTAAAGGGCCTGTAATTCCCAACTGTAGAATGGATTTCTTTGATTGGGCTTTAGCTGCCTAAGATTGTACAACAACAAAATCCACTTTTGTTGACTTTAGTTGTTTAAGCAGGAGGCCAACTCCCAAATGGGTAACTACTGAGTACAGCATGTTTCCTGACCTGCCCTGTGTTTCAAAATAATCTTGAATGTTGACTTCCCTTTTGTCTAAAAGTAAATCAATATTCTGATGGAGCAATAAGATAACATATATTAATACTTGATTTAGACCCAAGTTGTCACTTCATCTTCTTAGTTGTGAGGCAGCTGCTGACCATTAGGTAGTCATTGCATACAATATACTTCCAATCCAGATAGTTTATATTTAACAGGGACAGTCCCTTCCATTTGTTTTGAAATAACAGATTCCAAATGTGAGCACAGTCTTAGTTTTTTGAAAGTGATAAAGAGGCACTGAATATAGGTTTATATTAAACTGCATGACTTATCTGTGCTGAGTAAAGTGGAACAACAAGTGAGCAAAACAAAGTTTTTAAATACTGTGACATTCAGATTCTGTAAAATATTTTTAAAAGAGGCTTCTGGGAACTGTAGTATGGTAATATACAGTCTCTAAGATCACAGGAGTATATATGGCCTCTGAACCTATTCAAAAGTTCCTGCCAAATCTTAATTTTTATTAAGATTCACAGGGATAATTGGATTAACTATGATTTATTTTTTTATAAATCATATATTACTTGGGAAATGAACAGTACCCAACCTAAAAAGGGTTGTATCCTACTATATGCTGTAAAATGTAAAGCACATAATGTGAACATTATTGGATATGTGAAATATTTCTCATGTGTTAGAGCAGGGGTGTCAAACTGCCGGCCCATGGCCCGGACCCATCATGAAGAAACCGCACCCACCCCATTGCCGGCAATGGGGAAAAAGCTCCGATACATTGCGCAACGTCACATGACGTCACAAGTTTGACATGTCTGTGTTAGAGTAACAATAAAGTCTTTATCCAAAGTGTATATCCCAGTGCTGGAAAACGTGTGTGTGTGTGTGTGTGTGTACATGTGTGTGTGTATACACACACACACACAGAGCAGGTATAAACACGTGTTTATTTATTGAATTTTGTGCCATACTACAATTAAAAAATACTCATTGGTTTACACACACACTTCTTTCCCAAAAAATTATCTAAAACATCGATAGCACAAATAATAGCACGTTAAATCAATATATTTTTTAAAGCTGCATTTCGTTCTGAATCAGTTGCAGCTTGCAAAACAATATATGTATTAAATCAATATACATTGATAGCTAATTCTAAATTATAAATATTGTATGAAACAACTATTTTTAGCATTTCTTAAACATTCCTCACAAAGGAGTCAGTCTGATTTCCACTGGAAAATGGATACCAAAGCCGCTACTGAGAAGCAGCACCTTCTATTTTCAGCCCTACTGAAAACAGCCCTTCTCAGCTATTTCTCCTAGGGCAGCGGTAGGCAACCTTGGCTCTTTTATGACTCGTGGACTTCAACTCCCAGAATTCCTGAGCCAGCCATTCTGGCTCAGGAATTCTGAGAGTTGAAGTCCACGAGTCATAAAAGAGCCAAGGTTGCCTACCCCTGTCCTAGGGTGATCTTATAGTTTAGTCCAATTCCAGTCGCAATAAACAATCCTGAAGGTAATTAGGTGCTAAGCCATAAAGGGCTTTATAGATGATAATAAAACCACAGTAAGGCTACAGCACCCAATGATGGGTACACAAAATAATTTATGGTATTGAATATAGCAACATTGACTTTGACACTGTTACAGATTATGAACATACGATTGTTAAAATGTATAAACTTTTACTGAAATTTGAAAGAACAAGTGAAAGAATATACAATAAAGTGGGCTAAAAATTGGTTATAACATACAGATCTAACAATGGGAAAATATGTGGTTGATAAACTGAAATTTACACTATGTTACAATTTTAAAGAAAACAATGATGTACCATTGATACATGACACCAGAAAAATTACCTATAGTCTATAAAGGTATTTCAAATCTGCATTAGAAATGTGAACCAGAAAGGTCATACTATCCTTCTTAGCTTGCAAAAAAGCTACATTTATATTTATAGGTAATCCTCGACTTACAACAGTTCATTTAGTGACCCTTTGAAGTTACAACAGCACTGAAAAAAGTGACTTATCATTTTTCCACACTTATGACCATTGCGGCATCCCTATGATTATGCGACCAAAATTCAGATGCTTGCCAACTGATTCATATTTATGATGGTTGCATTGTCCCGTGATCATGTGAACACCTTTTGTGATCTTATGACAAGCAAAGTCAACGGGGAAGCCAGATTCACTTAACAACTGGGTTACTAACTTAGCAACTGCAGTGATTCACTTAACAATGTAGCAAGAAGGATCATAAAATGGGGAAAAACTCATTTAACAAATGTCTCACTTAATAGAAATTTTGAGCTCAGTTGTTGTAAGGCAAGGATTATTTATACTAACAACTGCAGTAATTAACAATTGTGGCAAGAAAGATCGTAAAGTGAAGCAAAACTCACTTAAGAAATGTCTCACATAGCAATAGAAATTTGGGGCTCTATTGTGGTCGTAAGTCGAGGACTACCTGTATGGCTCATTGGAAATCCCTTGTGAATTTTTTACGTAAAACAGAAAAAAAAATGAACTTAAGATCTATGGTTTTGAAGATTCAGTAAGATAGAGAAGGAAGAGAGTAACTGTAGCTTTGGTAAATTCATAATTGTACTTATATCTGCAGTCAAAATTAAAAACTTCTTTATATTTCTTTTCTTACTATTTTTCAGTTTTGCACTTTTTAACTTGTTTTTTTAAACATTCACGTTTTTAAAATTTAAAATTATATTAAAAACGAAAAAACTACTTCCACTGCTCTAATTCTCCAAACTAGTACAGAAGTAAATCTACCCACAATAAAACGAGCCCTGGGCGATTTGAGAATATTTCTGGTAAAGCAAGTAAGGTTGCTGTTCGTTTCTGCCTACGCAGCCCTCATGCAGAATGGACAGGTTGAGAAGTCTGAAAAATGGGAAGAAGCAGGTTTAAAAGTTTGTCCCAGAACTGGGGCGCTTCGTCGAGAATCATCACAACAAGCTAACAAACGAAAATTAGCAACTACCACGGGCCATTAATAGAACCACTCGACCCTGCAGCTCGCCTTTAGCTTCACAAGGCAAAGGATAGGCAAAAGGATGAGAAAAGCAGAAGACAACATTTTGTGCTTTAGAAACGACGGCAAAATATGGCAAGGAAGCAAGAGGAAAAGGGATGGATACCACGAAAGCAATCACTGGAGGGGTGGAGCCTAAGGGGGCGGGCCATCGGCCGGAAGTCCCTCCGCTGACAGTCACTGTTGTCCGGCGGATCCGCTGGGCGCGTCGCGTGGCTTCGGCTGCTGCTTCAGACGTTAGTAAGTGATGGTGGCATGCTGGCTGAGCTCGGTCAGGGGCTGTCGGGGTCCCGTGGCGCCGTTCTTGCGCTGGGCGGTGGTGCTGCTGTGCTGCTGTTTTTGCTCCGACATTCCGCGGGGCTGGGATCTCGGCCTCAGCTTCGAAGTGGGCGAGGGTCAACATAGCCTCTCCTTCTAGCGAGGAGGAAGACGCGTTCTTTTGTATCTGAATGCTTCCATCAATATTCTTTTCCCAGTCGGGGGCCATCCGTATCTCTTGAGACCAGAATTCCCCAGCCGCTGTGGCCGACGGCTTCCTGGTAATTCTTGGAGATTAAGTCTCAACACAACTACAGATTACTGTACTCCCTACCTCTAACTCAGGGGTTCTCAACCTTGGCAACTTTAAGACTTGTGGACTTCAATTCCCAGAATTCCTCAGCCAGCTTTGCTGGCTGAGGAATTCTGGGAATTGAAGTCCACAAGTCTTAAAGTTGCCAAGGTTGAGAACCCCTGCTCTAACTGCATGTATATTGGCACAAGCTTTGTTAGTGATTGTGGATGCAGTACAAGAGAGCCTTCTGTAGCATTTTAAAGAGAGTAAAAGCACTACTAGTGTATTCATTTACTAGCCTGAATAATTTCTTACAAGAATTAATAACTATTACTAGCAAAAAAAATGTTCACACCAGGTTTTTAGTAAAAGCTTCCTCCATCTAGTGCCCTTCTAATGTATTGAATAATTAGCAAGGCACCAGATTGGAGAAGGTTGGTTGGTCTGAGAATGTGCATTGTCCTTGTAGTAGGATAATACAACAATGGTATAATATAAGATTATGTTAACAATTCATTTGACATGCAGCATTTCATGTCAAGGAACATTTTACAAAGCAATTTTAATTTCATAGAAAAGTTAATAAACATTTTCAATATGAGAAAGCTGTGGTATCTATCCTATTACAATCTAACCTTAGTTGGCTGTTTGGCTTGATAAAAGTTATGCTAGACTTTCAGGAACTTTGAGATAAGGTCTTTGTGAATAGGTAATTTCAGAAGTGCTATTTAAAAAAAGCAAAGAGGTTACTGCTTAAGAAATGGGGGGAAATGGATGTGTGCATGTTGGCTGTTTGAGAAAAAAAAAGATATTTCCAGATTTCGTGACTCGAGTATGGGATCTTACAGTAATGGGAGCAGATTGACAATTTGTCAACTTATACTGTGGCAGCACAGTTATACAAATTTGCTTCCTTAATTTGCTTGAATGTTTAAAAATACATAGTTGGCTTTGTCACAGATTGTAATGTGGAGACACAGCTATTATCAAATGGTTCATATGGAAATATGTTGCTGTGGCCTCCCTTGATATATCTCCATAATTCTTCCTGCCCATCAGTGATCCCAGCTTACCTTTGCCCTATTTCCAGGCACCAGCATAGTTTCAAGCAAATGGCATGTAGAATAGAATAGAGCTGTAAGGGACCTTGGAGACCTGCTAGTCCAGCCCCCTGCTTATACCATTTCAGACAAGTGGCTGTCCAGTCTCTTTTTAAAAACCTCTAGTGATGAAGTACTCACAGTTTCTGAAGGCAAGCTGTTCCACTGGTTAATTATCCTCACTGTTAAGAAGTTTCTCCCTAATTCCAGGTTGTTTCTCTCCTTGATTAGTTTCCATCCATTGTTTCTTGTCCAGAGTTGTTTATCAGATGCATCAGTTTTAGTGTGAGATAAACGGTTCCAAAGTGAGGGATTTTCCAGTGGGAGCCAGCAGGGAGACGTTGAACAGAGAATAATACAAGTATGAACAATTTTGTGAAGAATACTAATCACATTTCCATCTAGCAATGGAAATTACCAGAGGTGGGAATTTGTGGATCTTTCAAATGTTGCTGGAATGTTACTTCCAGCAGTTCCAGTGATCATGTTCTAATGGTGAGAAATTCTGAAAAATTTAGCCCCATCTGGACAGATACGCATGCATACCTGAACCCTATTATAAATGCAGCCAATTTTTAAATGACAGCAATTATATCTTATTTTATTTCTCTTGTTTACTCCTGCCTTTGAACTAGAATTTTCCTGTTGCTTTATGCTACTTGATTGGATCCACATGTAATTAGTGGGGTGGGGGCAGCAGTATTTTTCCTCTGATATGTGAGGCACAAGCTACCACAGATAGCCAGACTGGACAAGTTGGATTTGTTATAGCTTGCTAAGTCCTGCACTAGAATTTTATGAAAGACAAATAAACCAATGCCATACAGGTAAGTCCTGTTTTGATATCAGATTAATTTTTGTCTCCTATATTAAATGATGAGTGTACATGTTTCATGTATATTTTCATTTCATCATATGTGGTTTTCATGTAATTTAGCTTGAAATTACATTTTAAGTATGTAGTTAGCACATTGTACAATAAATTTTGAAAAAAATCTTTGTTAAATGATTACCAATTGACTTTACTTTTTATAATTTATTCACTCTGATTAAAGAATCTGTGACCTTCTCTGTCTTCACTAAAATAATTTATATTTTTAAAGATGGTGAAGTAACAGTGAAGGACTAGCATTTGCAAAATGGAAACTGACATTTTGGGGGTAGGAGGGAAACAAGTATATCAGTTTTCTATTTACTTTTCATTGGCTGAGATATAAAACAAGATAGCAGAATTCAGTTGCAATATAATTGTAATTTTGAGACTGGACAATTGTATGCACATTATAGAACACTTCAAGTGTTGCAGAGGAACTATAATAATTTGGGTGAATTTGAATATAAAGTATGGTTGTTTATTATGGGCATAAGCTAGGTAAGTTTGGGGCTTGTACATTTTCATTCTATTCTTTATAACAATAGAGATTTTGATCCTTTTGCTTTCAAATTTGGTTAAACACAGTTTAGTATTATGACCGAACCTTCATATGTTTTGGGGAAGCCATTTATAGGAGCCACAATTTGTCAGTATTTGATCATAATGTTTATCTTGACAACACAAGAAGTGATTTGCTATTAACCGTCCAACTCCCCAATTGAGCCTACAAGGTATATTTCTTCATCTCTCCTCCAATTATTTACTAGGTCTGGCTTTGTGCAGTTTTTAGGTTAGTTAGAATTTGCTTCCTAGCTAGCAAAAAGTTCTGGATTTTTCATTAAAAAATTTGAGAAAATGCTGAAAATTCTAGTTAGCGCCAAAGGTAGATATAGAAGCAGTTTTGGATAAAAACATTAATTGCCATCTTCTATAAGAAATAGAGCCCCATAGTAAAGCTGTTGTATGGCTCAGAATGTGAGCTAGATATCAGTTAGCCTTGCAAGTCAAAGTAATCTCAGGAGCAGTACAAAACTCAGATTGGGCAGCACGGATCTTAAAAGTACCAGGTTCTAAGGTCATGCATCTAAAGTGCCAAGGCAGCAGGATCTATGTGTCAGGAAACATGCTCCTTTTCAAACTATCAGAAGTATATCAAAATTCAAAGGGAGCAAACCATTTCCTTGGGACTTAGGGATGCCTTTGTGAGCATACAGGAACAGGTGCTCTGTCTTAGGCCTTCAAACTTCCCTCTTTTGTCATCTTTGTTATCTTGCAGAATGTAGAGAAATTATTTTTTATTTGTTCTCTTGCTGTCAACAATTAGTTTCTCACAATACCTCAATCACTAGAAAATATACTCCTAACCAATGAGCTGTGTTTAAAATCTTGATTAACTGCACACTGAGAAGCTTTGTATATCTCTAAATAGCAAAGAACTGAATATTGTATTTCCAACATGATATTGTTGCTGAAGAACAGGAAGTGCAGGGAGCCTGTGTTTCCAGTTTATTTCACAATATTGTTGTACCTAAGATAAGTTTGTTATGCTTTATAAAAATAATTTTTAAAAGTTCTCAAATCTAATAGGACAGAAAAAAATACAAATAATCAGTAAAGACCACATTTAAAATTCTTTTAGTTAATGATTTTATATCAACACTCTGCTTTTAGTAAATAAAAGGTACCTAAGATTGCTAATAAGCGATCAAATTCTCCAAGGAAAGGAAATTATCATCCCAGAATATTTTTCATTTTCACATCTTTTTCTTCTTGACTTTTCATCCTCACAGTCTTTGAAAATTGATCAATTAGGGAAAGATGCTTATGAATTTCTTTACATGGGTTTTGTGATTTGCATTCTACCATTTCTCCTAAACAGATATTTCACTTAAAAATAAATTTAGCTAGTTTGGTGCTGAGGAAAATGGAGCAAAAATAGGAATGCGAAATAAAAGAAGTATCTGCATGTTTAGAGAAATCCAGCTTTTCTAGAAGTACAACATCCTTATCTTAAGCAAAACAAGAAGTGTGCACTGTATATTAAGAAGTCGGAAAATAAACATTGGCACAATCAAATATAACATTGTGGCAGATGGCTCGCTGGCTAGAACCCTCAGCAGAGGTGTTAGTCCAGAAGATTGATTTTGGTACAGAATTTACTTGTCTAGTTTTTGCTTAGTTTTATTACACTGAGGGTAGTTTCACATGCGGTAACTTGTTTTCATGTCAGTTAAGAAATTGTGTATAGTCTGATGAAGAGTGGGGAGGAAGAAGAAAATTGCTATTACTATATAAAATGAGACAGTTGTTGCTTAGCCTATTCTTATAATTGTTATGGCAATAAGTCATTTATCAAGTCTTATGCTTTGGATATTATGGAATGTAAATTATCCTACACTGAGATGATTTTCATGTAGAGAAAAGTTGATGAGTTAGGATTACAGCCTTGGTTCAACATATATTGCATTTTCCTAGCAACCATTCATCACATTTTGACCAGCTGCCCATTTTTTCCTCCAGACTACATGCAGCAATATCTGTGCTAGTAGGTTTTATCTACTAGACTAAGTCTTAGAACAGAGGGTCTCAACCTTGGCAACTTAAGATTTGTGGACTTCAACTCCCAGAATTCCTCAGCCAGCAAAGCTGGCTGAGGAATTCTGGGAGTTGAAGTCCACAAGTCTTAAAGTTGCCAAGGTTGAGAACCCCTGTCTTAGAATATCATCATGACTTCTTTTGGTACAGTAGTTTCAGTCAAGCTCTGGCCTGACAATATACTTGGAGTCATCCAGGGCACCATGTGGCTGAAAGGGGTCATCTTTGGTTGATTGGGGCATCAGGGTACAGATAAGATGTTTTGATCAGTTTGATTGATCTAATTCTATACTTGATTCATTTTCAGTACAATTATTTACATGTGGCTCATGGGAAGCAACAAATTGTGTTTAAGAGGTGACTGATCAGTGCATGTAAAAAGTAGCCAGTTTGCAAAGAAGATTGTTCTAAAGTTCTTCTTAAGAAATTTCGATGGATGCAGTATATTGTGATAAATATTATTAATAAATATATCCATTTTGGTTTATGTTTAAATAGTAATAGTTTAACTCCAGTCATTTAATTTATACGTACATACATACATACACACATACATACATACATAAATACATCAATGAATGAATGAATGAACGAACACACAGAAGAACAAGTAGACTATCTCAGCCAATTTTAATCCAGGTTCAAGCCTCATTCTGAAATTAGTTTTTATTTCTCTGGTGAATGATCACTAATTCTCTTTGGTCTCTTAATGGTTTAGGTGCTATCAACCATTGATTTCTACTAAATTTCACTTCCAAATCTAAAAGCAGAAAGTGCCACAAAAGATGCTTAGAAAATAGAAAGGAGAGCTAGTTTGGAAATACTCAGAGCCAATTTTTTCATTAGAGACCATTCAGTGGCATGACATGCCTTTATTAGCTGCAACTATTACTGGAACTATATAATATATTACTTTAAAAATCCTTGTTCTGCCAAACTTCCAGTTCAATTACTGCAGTATAGGTAGGTTATTCTGGAAGATTGCTCTACAGATTTCAATAGTTTTTGATTTCGGGCTCAAGTAAGTCACTACACCACTTCTTGTTTAGCAATCTGCCAATGCTTTAATATTGTCTGTCCTATTCCAGGTTTGTGCTTGTTTAATTTAGGAAATGGATTTTTGGCACTGATATCATGGTAATAGAATGCCTACCCTAAACATTCTCATTTGGTACCTGTATTGCAAACTTTTCAGCACCAGGCAAAGGTATTTTTATTTGCTCAGGCATTCTTATCAGTTATAAATGTTAATAAATATTTTATTTTCATATATAACATAAGAAAAAACAGTGTTATACTAGTCTGGAACTTTAAAGTAGAAAAAAGAGTGAAATACATATGCTTAAATAATGTGTCCCTTCCAGTATTGCTTTGTATGTTTTATCATCATACATTTTATAACCAGAGTCACTTTTCAGCGATTGAATAGAGCCTCATTTTTCGGCTTGAACTACATATAAGTTGAACCGTTAGAAACTTACGGTATCTCTAACCCTTAAAGGTAAATTAGCTCTTTACCATCTTTCTTGAAATGCTCTCTAAGGATAAAGGTATGAAGGAGTGAACTCTGGGTGTAGGATCATTACATCAGTTATTACAGGCCAAAGCAATTCAAAAGATAAAGATACTTGGTAGTATCAGCTCAGCTGATTATTGCCAATCTTTGACAAACAACAGACATAACAGAGTAGTATTTTCTCTAGCCAAACTTGACATATGGCCTTCAGTTGTCATTGATTATAGATACTGTAAGATCATCTATTTTGAACATTTTTGCCCTTGTGGTTCTCATGTAGTAGTATACATAGGTCATATCTTAGTATATTGCAATTTCTACATATGATTATCAGAGATGTGATGCTAGCTACCAGCTTGGCTAGCTTAAAAAAGGCTTGAACTTATTCATGGAAATAGTGGGGATCAGTGGCTATTAGCTTTGATGGGAAGGTGACTGCTTCTGAGGCCATCTGCTGGGAGATTAGTAAGCTTCTCTTGTGTGATTGGTTGTCCACTGTGAAGACAGAGTGCTGGACAAGATGGATCAGGTCCAACCTAACAGCTCAATGCTTATGTTTTTACATGAATTGATGAGCCATTTTAATCACTGTTTAAAGACTTAATAAGGAAAAAAAATGAGATATATATTTATTCTCCAGCACAAGAGATGGAGAATCCACCAATGGGTTTAGACTGTGTCCCTGCCCAATCAGATCAAGTCAGTCAAAGTTGCCACGCCTCTCCTGGGCTGGAGGATCCCAGTCTCGACTTGATCTTGCCCAGGACAGACGTGCAAGTTTGGCTCTTAGGCAGGTATAGTCTCCATTGGTGGATTTTCCATCTTTTGCCTTTTAACAGTTTTCTGAACAGTGCTGGGTTCAGCGCTGGGTTCGGATTACTGTTTCTTTCCAACCCACCCCCCTCCCTTAGCTTCAAAGTGAGGCTTTGTGAAGCACTTTCTTGAGTTTTCTTGCCTTTCTATTTCGTTTTCCACCTCTCTAACCCCTCTTAATCCTGGATCCCTACTGAAATCAGTGTTGTTTTCATTCCTCTGGGGAGCCTTTCCTCACCCCTCAAAGGCAACAATAGTTGCCTTTCTTTGTATTAGTTTGATTGCCTTCCCTTGCCGGAGCCTGCGGCTGCAGCTCCAAGGCGTATTCGCACACTGCAAAGAAGGGAGGGGGGGTGGAAGTTCAACAAGTCATGGAGACTTCCCTAAAGCTCGTTTTAGTGTTTTCTTGTTGCTAGGACTGCGGCTGCAGTTCCGGAGTCCTTGTGGACTGAATCTTCTGAACGACCAGGGGGTTGCGGCTGCATCCCAGGCATCCGATTGTGTGCGCAGGCCCAAGGACAGCTTTTGAGCTCAGCGCGAGTCAGGAAGGCTTCCCTGCATTCTTCAGCCGCCATTTTTTTTGGTTGCCGGGGCTGCGATTGCAGCTCCAGAGGTCTGCTGGCTCGTATTCTTTGATTGACTGCTGGGGGGCTTGCGGCTGCAGCCCCGATCGCCGGACGAGCACGCATCGTCTCCTGGCTGTTTTTTGGCAAAATCAGCTGGCTGGCGGCTCCGTAAGGCAGCAAAACAGTGCGGACGGCGCAGACGAGCTCCGTTTTCCTTTCGGAAGCAGCAACCGCGCCACCTGGGGATCGCGATTGTTTTCCTTTTGCCTGACAATTTTCTGGGTCCTATAGGGACGCGCAGCAAATACAGTGGGGTGGCCTATCAGGCCTTTCAATCTCGCGGCCGCCATTTTGTGGCCACTGAACACTATTTCTCTAGGCCCCCTTCGTCCTGAGGGATGGGCTCCTTCCTCCCCCCCATTCTTAATTGGGGAATAGACTCAGGGAGTTTCACATTGCAGGGACAGCCGCCATTTTGAGAACTGCTAGTACTCTCCCTCCTTCATCTGCCAGCCCCTTTTTTGGGGGGGGCTACACTAATCCTCTTGAGCAAAGCAGGATTACTAGGCTGCAGTCCATTAGTTTGGTATCACCACACCATCTTGGAGGTCTTGAATTGGTGTCTCCTTATAGACACATAACATAGTTATACACACACACACCCTGTCCTTGACTCTCCCTGTATAGCGGTGTTTGGATTCCAGATATACCTTTTCGTGCACCTGGGTTTATCCACAATTCTAATATCTTTGTATTCCAGGCATACCCTATCGTGCACCTGTGTTGTCCTCAGATTGGCAGTCTTTGGATACCAGATGTACCCTATCGTGCACCTGTGATTATCCAAATAAACAACAACAGCAGTCCCTGGATTCCAGGAGTACCCTATCGTGCTTCTGTGCTTATCCACGGGGGAAAAAGCAGCTGTCTGTGGATACCAGATACCCTATCGTGCTTCTGTGATAATCCACGAGGATGGAGGATACTGCTCTTCCAAGAAGGGAGCTTCACCGCTTTCATTAGCCTCCAAATGGCATAAATCCTTCAATTAGGAGGCTGCTGGCAGGATCTCGGCCAAGGCCAAGGCCAGATCTGCAAGCAAAACCTCTAAAAAGGATGAAAAACAGGCCAGTAGGTGTTGTATCTGGCCCTTCTCAGCTTAGTAAAATCCACAGGAATATTTCTTTAAGAGTTTTATTTAACACAGTTCAAGAGATTCACTTCAAAGCAAGATGCTGGCAGTTCGTTTGCGGAACGGCCGAGTCTGATTTATTTACATTCAGCTTAAACATGCTCTCCCCCCTTCCAATAACTCACTCTTTATCTCTCAGGTTGTCCAAGACCTCATAAATCTTCCATAGATTCCAAAAACACCAGAAAACTGAGTTCAAACTAACTCCTCGAGGTATCAGGCTACTACTTGATATTAACGTTGCTCGTGACAAAGAATTAGTCCCTCCTTCACCTTCTAATATAGTTTTCGATACGTCACTTCCCCCATGGCTTCCTTTTTCCACGTAACTGAAACCTCCGCCTATCAAACCTTCGGAATCTCGGATCAAGCCATATATTTTCCTGTTCCAAGTCTGACTCCCCGCTTTGAGATTCTGACCCAGACTGCATGCAAATCTCCTCACTGTCTGCCTCGGCTGCCGGGAGAGGAAAACACCCAGAGGGGCCTGGCTGCTCCTCCTCATCCTCTGACATTTCCCAAGCTGGTCTAGAGACACCCACAACACTATCCCCCCCGCAGGCCCCGTCCCTCGGGGCCGTCGCAGGGGATGTGGTTTGTAGGGAAACGCAGCATGAAAATCCCAAATTAACCCAGGAGCCTCAACAGCATGAGCATCTATCCAACAGCAAGCGTCTGGCCCACCCCCTGTCCAATCAGCCAAATATTGGAAGCGGTCGTTGAGCCATCGGGAATCTCGGATGCCGGACACCTCCAACCGGGAAACAGGAACTTGAGCACGGCGAGCTGTCGGGCCCGGATCAGGAGCGGAGAATCAGGGTAGACAGGAACAAGCAAGGAGCGATGAAACACGGGATGTGCACGAAGAGACCTAGGCAAAGTCAAACGATAGGTCACCGGATTGATGACCGTCTCCACAGGAAAAGGACCCAGGAAACGTTGGTCAAGCTTGCGGTGAATTCTCCCTGGAAACAAGTACTTGGTGGAGAGCCAAACCCGATCTCCAACAGCTAACGGCGGCGTGTCGCGACGAGAGCGGTCTGCAACCCTCTTGTAGTCTTCCTTGGCCTTAGTCAAGTGCTGCTTAACCATCTCTTGGACTGACTGGAGCTCGGATAAATAATCCTTTGCAACTGGAACTGGAGAATCAAGAAGCGTGAGCGGGAAAAATCTGGGATGATAGCCGTAGTTGGCAAAAAACGGAGTGGTCTGAGTGGAAGTGTGCTGAGAGTTGTTGAAAGCGAATTCGGCCACGGAGAGATATTTGGACCAATCGTTCTGTTGGTCGTTGATGAAACAACGCAAATACTGCTCCAGGATGCCAATCACTTTCTCTGTACCCCCATCAGTCTCTGGGTGATGCGTGGAGGCTAGATTAACTTGGACTTGAAGCGCAGACATGAGTTCTCTCCAGAACGCTGAGGTGAACTGGGTCCCTCGATCGGACACTATTTTGTCAGGTAAACCGTGTAGCCGAAAGATATGTTGAATGAACAGCTGAGCAGTGACCTTGGCTGTCGGTGTTCTTCGGCAAGGAATGAAATGTGCCATCTTGGTCAGCATGTCCACCACTACAAAGACAACGGTGTAGCCGGCAGAAACAGGTAAACAAGTCAAGAAGTCCATGGAAATAGCCCCCCAGGGTCTCTCCGGCGTGGGCAACGGCTGTAACAATCCCGGAGGGGCTCCTGTGGCATGTTTTGCCTGACGGCACCGTACACAGGACTTCACATAAGAATGAACATCATGGCGAAGTCTGGGCCACCAAAAAGTCCGAGACACTAAGTGGAGAGTCTTAAAGAGACCAAAATGACCCGCCGCAGGGTTATCATGGCATTGAGTCAGAATGAGACCACGGAGTGGGCCTGCTGGAACATATAAGAGGTCGCGGAAGCGTAATAGACCCTCGGACAAGGTCCAAGGTGAGTCGGGACCCACCTCTTGCTTCCTCTGTGCCACAAAGTCATCTAGTTGTTGCGCTTCCCGAATCTGTCGTCGTAGATCTACCGGATCGTGCACGGCTGCGATCGATTCGACAGGCAGAATGGTTCGAAGCGGCAAGGGGTCCTTGATCTGTAGATACTCAGGTTTACGGGACAAGGCATCTGCTCTTTTGTTGTACCCTTTCGGAATGTAGGTGACTTTGAAGTTGAATCGAGCGAAGAACAAAGACCAACGGATCTGACGTTGATTCAATTTCCTGGCAGATTGCAGAAATTCCAACTTTTTATGGTCAGTCCGAACTTCAACTTGGTAGCGGGCTCCTTCCAGGTGGTGTCTCCAGGTCTCAAAAGCAGTCTTGATGGCCAATAGCTCCTTCTCCCAAATGGTATAATGGCGTTCGGAGGGACTCAGTTTCCTGGAGTAATAAGCACACGGGAACAGGGGGCCGCCATCTTGGCGTGTTTGAAGAAGCACGGCCCCTACAGCAACATCTGAGGCGTCGGCCTCCACTACAAAGGGACGACAAGGATCTGGATACTTGAGAATGGGTTCCTGAACAAAAGCCTTTTTGAGGGTCTGAAACGCCTGTTGCTCGGCATCGCCCCACTGGAACTTAATGCCTTTCTGTAACAGTCGAGTAAGGGGCGCTGTCAAGGCAGAAAACCTCGGAATGAATATCCGGTAATAGTTCGCAAATCCCAAAAGTCTTTGGACATCTTTTGCTTTACATGGTGGTTGCCAGGTTTGTAAGGCCTCAACCTTGCCAGGATCCATGGCGATGCCTTGTGGAGAAATCACATGTCCCAGAAACTCAATGGTGGTTTGATAGAATTGACATTTCTCTAACTTGGCGTAAAGGTGATGCTCTCTCAAGCGTTGCAGAACTTGCCGGAGATGCTGGAGATGAGTTGCTCGTGACGGGGAGTAGATCAGGATGTCATCGAGGTAAACCACCACGAATTGATCTAATAAATCCCGGAAGATGTCATTCATGAAATGTTGAAAGACGGCCGGAGCATTGGTGAGTCCAAAGGGCATGACTGTATACTCAAAATGACCATACCTGGTCCCAAACGCGGTCTTCCACTCGTCCCCCTCTCGGATGCGAACCAGGTTGTAAGCACCCAGTAGATCTATCTTGGTGAAGATGGCCGCTGATCGGAAACGGTCCATGAGATCAGGAATCAAAGGCAGAGGGTACCGGTTACGCACCGTGATGGCATTGAGCTTGCGATAGTCACAGCATAGGCGTAAATCTCCGGTTTTCTTCTTCACGAATAACACAGGAGCTGACAGAGGCGAGGAAGAGGGACGAATGAAACCCCTGGCCAAGTTTTTGTCCACAAAGTCTTTTAATGCGGCCAACTCGGGTTCTGACATGGAGTAAAGGCGTCCCCTTGGAAGCTTGGCATTTGGCAGCAAATCAATGGCACAGTCATATGGTCTATGCGGAGGCAATTGGTCTGCCTCTTTCTCACTGAATATATCTACAAAGTCCGCTAGGTCGACCGGCAAGGTGATGTCAGGGTGGGATGGTAGCTGGGCTGCGCAAAATTGGCGTACGTGGTCTACGCATTGCAAACTGGGAAATGAAACAAAGTTCTGGGACCACACCACACAAGGATCATGGGTTCTCAACCAGGCTAGGCCGAGAACTAAGGGGAAATGAAGTCCCTTGGTAACATATAATTGGATGGCTTCTTCATGTTGTCCTATGACCAGGCGTATGGGCTGGGTCATGAACTTGATCGGTCCAGACAACAACTCACGACCATCGATTGTCTCAACCAACATAGGCGGCTTAACGGAGCACAAAGGTATGGCATGCTGACGAGCGAAAGCTTCATCCATGAAATTAGTGGTGGCTCCAGAATCCAACAAGGCGTGTGCCGGAATGCCCTGGGCATGGTTTCCCAGAAGTATATTGGTTGCTAGGATCAAATGTCTCGGAGGACCGGGGTCTTTGTCTGCGGAACTGGAACTGGGTTTGGTGCCTGCCCGACCCAACGTTTCCATTAGGCCGGGCTCTGGCCGTTTCCCGGCAAGGTGGCTTGAAACTACTGAGTGGGAGGCCGAGCTGGAACAGGAGTAGGACCTGCCGTACCACGCCGTTTCTGGGGGCAGGCCATGACGAAGTGACCCATCTCTCCACAGTACAGGCACAATCCCTCAGCTCTCCGTCTTGCCTTCTCAGCCTCGGTCAAGCGAGATCTGGCTGCACCAAGATCCATGGGCTCATCTCTGGCCATGGGTACAGGACGCCTCTCAGTGTAAGCCGGCAGTGGTTGGAAAATACGTCTGGGTGCCGGGATGGGTGGAGTGATAGGTAGGGTCTGGAATCCTCTGCGTGGTGCAGGAACTGGCTTGGCACTTCCGGTGACTGGAACCATCTGTTTGACCAGGCGGGCATCCGTGGCTTGCGTTTGCGCCTCAATAGCCAAACACTGTTGATATAAGGCATCCAGGGTCGCGGGCATTACAGTATGTCTAAATTCATTCAAGATCTGGGAAGACAGGCCATCTTGAAAGATTTCCATGAGAGCCTCTTCATTCCAATTAATTTCTTGAGCTAGGCGGCGAAAATCTGATATATATTCCGCTACGCAGCGCGATCCTTGACGTAGCTCTCATATCCGCCTGGTGGCATTTTGTCTACGAAGGGGGTCAGCAAATTCTCTTTCCATCAGTTGGCAGAATCCTGCATAATTGCGCAGGACAGGATCTTGTCTGTCTATCAGAGGAGATGATCAATTTGTAGCTGGAGACCTTGAACTAGTTGATACAGAGCAGGATTATCAGCTAGAAGCTGCTCCATGACGTCACTGGACTTGCGCAGTACTGAAAGCTCGGACTATGGTTTTGTTTTTTGTTTCTTTGGGTCACGAGCAATCTGTTGTATCTGGCCCTTCTCAGCTTAGTAAAATCCACAGGAATATTTCTTTAAGAGTTTTATTTAACACAGTTCAAGAGATTCACTTCAAAGCAAGATGCTGGCAGTTCGTTTGCGGAACGGCCGAGTCTGATTTATTTACATTCAGCTTAAACATGCTCTCCCCCCTTCCAATAACTCACTCTTTATCTCTCAGGTTGTCCAAGACCTCATAAATCTTCCGTAGATTCCAAAAACACCAGAAAACTGAGTTCAAACTAACTCCTCGAGGTATCAGGCTACTACTTGATATTAACGTTGCTCGTGACAAAGAATTAGTCCCTCCTTCACCTTCTAATATAGTTTTCGATACGTCACTTCCCCCATGGCTTCCTTTTTCCACGTAACTGAAACCTCCGCCTATCAAACCTTCGGAATCTCGGATCAAGCCATATATTTTCCTGTTCCAAGTCTGACTCCCCGCTTTGAGATTCTGACCCAGACTGCATGCAAATCTCCTCACTGTCTGCCTCGGCTGCCGGGAGGGGAAAACACCCAGAGGGGCCTGGCTGCTCCTCCTCATCCTCTGACATTTCCCAAGCTGGTCTAGAGACACCCACAACAGTAGGAGACACCAGCCATTAGAGAGGGAATTCTCTAAAGCACAAAGACAGGCCAGGACTGAGGCCACACAGGCTGAAGTCCCTTCCTTCGATTTACCGCTGGGACCCTCTGCTTCCCCTCTGGGGATCTAGTCAACAGGGGATACCATCTCTTCCCCTGTGCTGGGTGACACATCTCACCAGGACTCCACCTTCCAGCCTACCACTCCACGGGCCCAGCAATTGGCCCCGGAAGGTACTTTCACCCCTACTGCGGCTGGACTCAGACCAATAGAGCTGGTTCCCTTTCCCTCAGAGGACTGCCTGAATGAGTTGATTGCACAGACGGTAGCGCGCGCTCTTCAGGTTAGATCACACGTACCTAGGTCAACCTTGGTTTTTCCTCTACCTACCCACCAGCCAACTACCGAGGTTTGTTGTGCACCTTCTTCACCTTCACAGTCCTCTTACTCTGAGGGTTCATCCTTTCGTGAGTATGATGCGGACTTGGGGATCTCAATGTTGGATGAGGAGGAAAACCCTCCCAAAATGCCATCCTTTGCTGGTCTCTTTAATCCATCTCATTTTGTCCCCCTGCTTCGAAAGGCCACTTCCACGGTCCATCTTGGTCCTGAACCCTCCACATCGACATCGACGGCCGCCCCAGACTCAGAGGCGGATCTGAACTTTACTGAAGCAGTAACCATACAACACCGCATCCCCTGTCTGCCCATGTTGCTAAATATGGTCAAGAAACAATGGGAATACCCGGGTACCCTTCCTCTCCCTAGTAGCAGTGAAAAAAGACTTTATAATGTCGCCCAGGACTTGGCAGATGCTCTGGAGGTTCCCACGGTGGATGAACCATTGGGGCCCCTGGTATCTCCCACTGCCGCTCCTGGCGACGTGTCTGATGCCCTCAGGGCGGAGGACCGCAAAAAGGAACTCACTTTCCGCAAGACACACCAAGCTACGGCTTGGGCTATTAGGGCAGCTACCTCAGCATCATTTTTCAATAGGTCTCCTCTCCGCTGGCTTAGACAGCTTCAAGCCAGGATTCCAGCGGAAGATATCCGCACTCACCAGGATCTGAGCAAGATGGTGGTGGCAACGGAATATGCGTCCGATGTAATGCTACAGGCTGCCAGATTTTCATCCAGGGCAATGGCTTCCAATGTCACCTGACGCCATATGCTTTGGCTGAAACACTGGCATGCTGACACTAAGTCTAAATGGCACCTGTCAGCAGCCCCTTACCGGGGGGGATTGTTTGGGGAAGCTTTAGATCCTTACCTTACAGAGAATAAGGATAAGCCTCCATCACCTTATTAAACATCCGGACAAACAATCCAACACCTACTCACAGAGACAGTCCTTTCGTACAGGTACTAGGTCCAATTATTCCTATCCCCCCCGCTCCTTTCCTATCAGACAGGACAGACAATCGGACAGAAGGGTTCTAGGTCCAGACAACAATTTCAGGGAAAACGGCTCTTTCGTGGGAGCGGCCGCCCTTTCCGTTGCTCCAGATGACTCTCTGGTGGTCCCTTCCATAGGCGGCAGACTTTCCCTCTTTGCCCGCCAGTGGGAAGCCACCACCACAGACACATGGGTGCTGAATATGGTTCGTCACGGGCTTTCCCTGGAATTCTTCACCTACCCCCCCGAATCGCTTTCTAAAATAATAGTATAATAAGACAACTGGATTTCAGGTTTAGAGCCCAGAGGGAAAAACTTGTAGAGCCTAAATTAATCTCTTTAAACTGTGTTAATAGATTAGGACATTTTTTTTCTTCCTATTAGTATTTTGGCTATTTTTATTAATTATTTTATACTATCTTGTTTGTATGGTATTAGCATACTTTATATCCAAATGGACAATGACCGTAAATTTTTCTCTTATGAATGAACACTTAAGGATTATAAGGGTTACACCATTGGATTTACATTAAATATATATGCATAGGTTTGATAAATATTTGATTTGGATTTGCTGGAATTCTTATGAAAGTTGTTTCTGAAGAGGTTCCTCATCTTCCTTGATATGCAGTTCTTTCTTTTTGTTCAAGGTCTTCTGCAGGGTTAAACGTTTGGGAGGCTTCTTTACTTTTTTTGAATGTGGCTTAACTTACCAGCTTTTCTTTGTTTTGTTTCTTGTTTCCTGCCAAAATTGTCAGAAAATAAACCACGGCTTACTTCTGAATTTCGCTGGCATAATGAGGTCTTTGAGGACAGCATCCCGCCTGTACAAGTTTTAAAGTTGTTTCTGTTAAACAATATATAGTTTGGTCATATTAATGCACGCAGAATGACCGTGTCTGTTTAAGGACATTTATAAGATTGGAAACTTCAGTACATGTTTAACTTTGGGGCTCTCCTTGTTTGTCAAAGGAAAATTTCATATTTAATAACAAGTACAATATGCATTTATTTGGTATAGTATGCATGCACTTTATTCTTCATGATCTGTACAAGTGTAATAATTAAGAGAGGGATACTATTCAATTGCGACCAGTGGGTGTTTGTAGGAGACTATGACTTTAGTAAATGGCTGAGAGATGGGTCTTAGTGGAGGGGAATATATCTGATCTGCACTGGAGCCTGCTGCCTTTTACCATTTGTTGACATTTCAATCTTTAACTTGGATTTTGTGCTGCAACGTGGAGCTGTGTCATCAGCCACTCTAGCATAGGAGAGGCAATGCCTCAGTTGTTGGGAATCAGGTTGCATCAGCTACTGGCAGCTGTTCCTAGTGGAGCTGATGTGGCTCATCCTGGCAGCTCTAGGATTGGTGGCTGTCAAGGGATTTGTTGGGATTTCAGGAATTAAATGCCTTTTGACATTTCTCCTGCTGCGTCTGATAGAAATCTCCCTCTCCATTCTGGGTTTTCTTTATGAAAAGTAGGTAACAATATTAATATTGGGAGCAATATGTTACAAAGGTAATTCTAGGATCTATTGCAAGAGTTCTGTTTTGCATTAATTCTGCCAATCCAGTGCCAGGAAACTGAAGTTTCATGTACTTCTTTCTTTCTCTTAATAATATAGTGATGCTTGGCTGCAAGGAATATTCAGTTGTTCATCTAAGAAGCTTGGATGAAATGATGCTGAGCCAGCTATGAACATCTTGCTAATTCATATTTTAAATATCTTTCAGAGGGAGAAAAACTTGTTTATAATATATACCAGTGTAATATTAAATTTTGCATCAGCCCTGAATTTAACATTTTTAAAACATGACATGTCTTATAACGGCATAAAACTGAAGCACTTGGTATATTTATAAAATGTAAAAAGTTAATTATCTTGGTTTTTTTAAATTGATAACTTAAAATGTTCCAGGGCAATGGGGTGGCAAGCCACTGTAAATTAGTTCCAATATAACCTAATTTTACATTGGATGGGAGAATAAATGGGAGAGTATGAAAAGAAATATAACAGAAGCAGTCA
The DNA here is from genome assembly GCA_034064705.1 of Bothrops alternatus. Lineage (NCBI taxonomy): Eukaryota > Metazoa > Chordata > Lepidosauria > Squamata > Viperidae > Bothrops > Bothrops alternatus. Next base: position 35,843,543 of record JARGCV010000009.1, read on the forward strand.
GAATTTGCCACAGAAATAAGCAGATGCAATTTCCAGTTTCTGCCAGTAGCCAGGGTATTTCTGGTTCCTACGGTAGAAGGCAACATATCCCACTTTCTAAGAATGCTGAGGTCAAGAGACCTTGTGATTGCTGGAGATGCAGTATTGGGGGTTCCAGATTTCTTTTTCTCCTGGTAGAAGAACTGTCCCCTTCCCCAAATGCCTGTTGACATGGATCTGAAAAGCAGTCTATCTCCATCCATTGACCAAAGGAACAAGAACAGCTAATTGTCATTAGCCAGTGAGGAAAGAGCCATTTAATCCAAGTGAGATATAAAAATCTGTGACTGGTCTACCACTTTGCTCTAACCTTGAAGAATCAATTTTCTTCCCCCTCTTTTCCTGCCCTTTCTTCCTTTGTGTATCTTTAATTTGAAAATTGGATGGCTAACTTCTCAATCTTTTTTATTAATTTTTTTCATGAATATATGTTAATTTTTCCAGTCAAAAAGTTGTCTGGAGTTTGCTATGCTAATACATGTTCAATTCCTAATCCTTCATTCTTTTCTCTAACCAAGAATAAAATAAATTCCAAATTTGATAGTGGTCTGTATCTTCTTTGTCTTTCAGCCTCATAGTTAATCTGTCCATCTCTGCACATTCCAATATCTTCCTGATTATTTCTTCCTTTGATGGCAGTCCTTCATTCTTCCAGTATTGTGCAAAGATTATTCTTGCTGCTGTGGTAATGTGTAGAATTAAGTATAATTTCTGCTTATTAGTCTTTTCAGACATAATGCCTAGTAAAAAAAGTTCAGGTTTAAAATCCACTTGTTCGTCCAATATTTTTTCTAACCACATATGTATATTTTTCCAATAGGCCTTTGCCTTCCCGCATGTCCACCAAATATGATAATACGTGCCTATATTATGTTTACATTTCCAACATCTATCTGACATATTTTTAAACATTTTTGCTAATCTTGCTGGTGGAAGGTGCCAGGATGGCTAACTTCTCTTTGTTGCTCTGATGGAAGCCACTACAAGAGAGTATTGAAAAGCAGGATAACAGCATAATGTTTTCAAAATGTGCAACTTCAGTTCTGCAATAAATAAAGATTTATGATCTGGCCTTGGTAATAAGATGTACATTAGTATTAATATACTGTAGAAAATACATTCTGATTTTTAAAGAATAGTTAAATACATTAGCAGTGCTTTTAGGTAATCTTATGTCTTCACTGTAAACTTTGGCGATGTGTGCATATCAAACTGATACTTTAATAGTATGCTACATTACTCTTTATTGGGGTTTTGGGTTTATTTATGTGATAAGTGCCTAAAATGTCACAGGTGCTATCACTTTTAATTTTATGCACATAAAAATAAAAAGGTATACTTTTGGCTTGCTTGGCGAAAACTGTTAGTTCAATCTGCGTATTTGAGGGTGATAATAGTTACCTTCAACTTCTGAAGGTATTTTTCCAATATTAAGTGTGCTGTGTGTTTTGTCTAAAACCTTAAATAAAAGCATGAAAAAGTCTGTAATTGCTAACCTTATTGAATTTAAGAAATTTGCAACAATTTAGCTAATGTTAACAATATTAGTTTTCCATCTGTTTTGAAAAGAATTCCCCATTGTTCTGCGAAAAGAAAATGCTTGTATGTTTTTTTTTTCATCTTTCCTCCCCATTTCAGTTAGCGCAAGGAGAAATCCATGCTTTATTTTGAAAGTGGCATTTTCCCACATTTTTTTTTCTAATTAGCCATAGAATCTCTATTTGATATGCATTGGGAAAATTGTACCGCACAAAATCATTTTGGCTTTCCTCTTTTTTTTTTTTCTCCTTGCAGGTGTTCTTGGCTTTACCAAGCTTTTGACAATGTTGTGTCGAGTGGCTCTTCTCCCTTCCCTGCGTTCCTCAGGTCGATTCTGGCAGGTGTCTGATGTGGCTGGCTCCCATCCTTGTATGTATAAGAGTGAGAGGACTGGGAATGGTAATCCTTCTGTTAATAGGATGCATTTGGGCAGAATTGTAGACCTGGTATCTTAATTTCCAATTAGATCACTACAGGTAGCCAACAACAGCAACATTATTTTGCCTATAGCAGGGGTTCTCAACCTTGGCAACTTTAAGACTTGTGGACTTCAACTCCCAGAATTCTGGGAGTTGAAGTCCACAAGTCTTAAAGTTGACAAGGTTGAGAACCCCTGGCCTATAGCCAGGGACAATTCTGCCCTCTTGTGTCCTGCTGCAAGTTTGATCCTAAAAGCAGAAATGTGACTGATCACAAGTATGGCATCCTCTTTGAAGTTTATTCTAGAGGGAAAGTTCAACACTTTGATGAAACTGGAAAATTATTGTAGGTTTTAGTTTGACTCCCTTATTTGCTTCCCGGGGTCTATTTTCAGGTTTCATAAATACAAATGGATGTAGGTTAGTGACACCTAGGGAAGGAATGGAGAGTCTTACTGGAGTTCCTGTTTTTGCAATTAAAAGAAGATGCACTTGATTATTCAACAAACATTGCTTATTAAATTTTTGTTTATTAACATTTTTTTTAAGATGAGGCAGTTTATGAGGCAGCTTTATATTTAAAAATGTTTTTTTAAATAGAGAAAAACATTTAATTTATTTATTAATCAAATTTATATGGCCACCCATCTTACAAAATGCCACCCTGGACAGCATACAACAATCAAATTGCAATAAATATAAAAACAGGCAATATAAAATCCAGATTAAAATAAAAGTTATAAAAATAACTACAGGTGGTCCTTGAATTAGAGCCATTCATTTAGTGACTGTTTGAAGTTACAATGGCACTGAAAAAAGTGACTTGTGACCATTTTCCACACGACGACCGTTACAGTATCCCCATGGTCACGTGATCCGAATTTGGGCACTTGGCAATAGGTATGTATTTATGACAGTTGAACTGTCCCAGGGTCATGTGATCACCATTTGTAACCTTCCCAGCCGGCTTCCGACAAGCAGAGTCAATGGGGCAAGCCAGATTCACTTAACAACCACATGATTCACTTAACACAGCGGTTCTCAACCTGTGGGTCGCGACCCCATTTGGGGTCGAACGACCATTTCATGGGGGTCGCCAAACACTGCAGTCTGCCATTTTTTTTTTGGTCGGCCATTTTTTTCCCCTTTGCAATGCGGGCCGTCGCGCCGCGCGATGCGCCGCGCATGCGCGATGCGCCCTGATGCGCCGCGCGTGCGCAGTGCGCCCCGTCGCACATGCACGATGCGGGCCGGGGTCGAGCCCCGGAAAAGGTTGAGAACCGCTGACTTAACAGCTGCAGTGATCTGCTTAACTGTAGCAAAAAAGGTCATAAAACGGGGTAAACTCACTTAACAACTGCCTTGCTTAGCAATGGAAATTTTGGGCTCAGTTGTGGTTGTAAGTCAAGGACTACCTGTATACCAACCGTAAGGAAAGGGAGGATAAGAACAGGCACCAAGCAATGGAGCCATCTGAGCATATCTCCGATATTTAATTTAATTTAAGTATTTGTTTTAAAAAATTATTAGAATGTCCTGGTATACATGGATAATGGATGGATAATGATAATGAAATACATGAAATGTTTATCTTCCTTTATGAATATTTTGTTTGTGCCTGAGAAGTTACTTTGACAAATGTTTTCTTTGTCAACTTGAAGTCAGACAGGAAATAGTTAGAGAGAGGCTTCCATCTCAGACTTGGAACAGGGAGAAGGAATTGGGAATGATAAATAAGTTCAGCTAATGCTTTTGTTATATTTCAATTGCAGGCTTACTGGCTCCTAACCTGTTGTTGAGAAATAAGTCTGCCCGAGGCTGGAGTAATATACCTTTTATCACAGTACCCCTCAGTCGCACCCATGGCAAGTCTTTCGCACATCGCAGCGAGCTAAAGCATGCCAAGAGAATTGTGGTGAAATTAGGGAGCGCTGTTGTCACTCGAGGTGATGAATGTGGCCTAGCCCTGGGGCGACTGGCATCCATCGTTGAGCAGGTAACTTAGCTTAGGTCCTTCACACCTAGCTGATTTATTGATCTAAATTCTAAATCCATGCACCAGCTAAAGTTGGCAGTGTTGGGGTATAAGGGAGGATGCTACACAATAGATTAAATCCATCTTTAGGTAATTGATCATCAGATCCTATTTTAGAATCCTAGAGAACTGACTTCAAGATATAATCATTAACTTCCTCTTGTATTCCCCTTGTTCTAGTTCTTGATATGTTAATTATTTCCCTTTGCTGATTAAACAATGATGAATGAGGAGTACACAGGCATATGAACATTCATGAGTGTCCTAAATAAGAGAGGTGGTATCTTAGAAGTCTCTTCTGGTACCTATTAATGGATAAATTATACTGTTTGGGGATTATTTCAACCCTTTCAGAGGCCAACTATTGTGGGGACATTGCATTGTTTTATGTGCTATGCAACATAAGCCTGACCTTGCTCCTCTGAAGAGTGCTTGCAGTTGTGTTTGAAAACTGAAGCAGCATAAAAAGACAGAGGGCTTCTTCTTTTGGGCCCTTAGGTGTCAATGCTGCAAAACCAGGGCCGGGAGATGATGATTGTCACGAGTGGTGCGGTGGCGTTTGGAAAGCAACGGCTCCGTCATGAGATCTTGCTTTCACAGAGTGTGAGGCAGGCTCTCCACTCAGGGCAGAACCAACTCAAAGATATGGTGAGTAACTGGGAAGAGATGCCAAAGTTCTTGGAAATGCTACAGGTGCTGCCATAGCTGACGGATGTGTTCTCTGTAGGCCATCCCTGTGCTGGAGGCTCGAGCCTGTGCTGCTGCGGGTCAGAGTGGGCTGATGGCACTGTACGAGGCTATGTTCACACAATACAGCATCTGTGCAGCTCAGGTAAAAACGCTCCGTATACATTTCGTGAAGGCTCTGTTGGGCTGCTAGTGCCAATCTTTTGAATCTTCATTTTTGCAATGGGTCCTTTTGTACTCTGGTCTAGGAACTCCAGTTCACTCAAGCAAGAGTGTTGTGAGAAACTGCAAAAGGGGTGGGGCTGCACCTTCAACACCAAAGTAGAACAGGCTGCCAAACCCTCCTTATTCTAACCTGCCATACTGAGATTTCTAAAGATTTGAGAATTTAACAGTCCTTAGGGTTGCATACTTTTGAGAATGGCAAACACCTTTTTTAACATTTTTCAGTTTCTCTTGTGAAGACCTGAGTGGGTATTTATGTATACCCAATAATTAAGTATATGATTAAGATCATTTACCAGCTAGGCAGTATACTCCAGTTTCTAATTCAGTAGTTTTTTTTAAACAACCCAGCAGAGAGGAATTAAAAATAATTTACTGCACTTTAAAACAGACCTGCAAAGATTTTTTAAAGTAAACTTACCAGCAAGACACTTTAAACTTTACGGTTTCCTGAATGCTGCTTGAATGCCACGCTGGCCTCTTTCAGGACTTGTTGACTCTTTCTTTACATAGTGGAATACCCTCTATTTGGGCAGCAATTATTGTAATATTTAATAGCCTTGTGAGGTTAGACTCTTCAGACTTTTCCTTTGAGCCTCTTTTTCAAGAATCCCCTCAATTTAAAAAGAAAAAAATGTACAGACTTTTCCTCTCTTGTAGTAAAATATGATTGTGTTGGACTCTGCTGATAGTTTCTTGTTTGCATGTAAGCTTTTGGCTTACGTCAAATATGATTCCTTGTTAAGAATTTAGAAACTAATATTAATATTAAATATCTCTTTAATATTGTACATCATGCTGAAACTGATAGAGGATCATTTTTGTCAGAATATTTTTTCTCTTTATTTTTTCAGATCTTGGTTACTAACCTGGATTTCCATGATGAGCAGAAACGTAGAAATTTAAATGGGACTTTGCATGAGTTACTACGGATGAATATTGTTCCTATCATAAATACCAATGATGCTGTGGTTCCTCCCCCAGAGCCTAACAGTGACCTGCAGGGGGTAAACGTGGGTAACATCTTTTAGTGGGTGGTTGGTACATGCTTCTTTGTAGATACACCAACATGCTTATTAGTATGGCCATGCGTGTTTTTCAGAAATGCTTTGCATGTGGTGTAGGCACAGTCCTTCTCTGCTTTTCATTAAAGCCTGACTTCAGATTTCCAAATGAGCTTGTAAAAAGATGCTGCTGTTTTAAGAATTAAGAATTATATTAACATAAATTCTTTCTCCTGCCATCCTAGCAGTTCAAAAGCATGCAAATGCAAGTAGTGCCATTTTGGTGGGACAGGATAAGCGTTCTGTGCACCTTTGGCATATAGTCATGCCAGCCACATGACCACAGAAGCGACTTCGGACAATGCTGGCTCCCTCGGCAAAGAGACAAAGATGAGCACCACCTCCTAGAGTCGGACATAACTGGACAGGAGAAACCTTTACCTTTAAAAATCCTTTCAACCAATGATAAGGCTTCCTTCAGAAGCCTGAAAAAAGTTAGGTAACTTTAATGAATAGCAAAGAGTGTCCGAAATCATCTTTCCAAGTCATTTTCAAAGTTGCACATCTTTATTATCTAATTGAGCTGCAATGCATGGTGACACGGGCTTATTGCATAGAGCAGGATGGAACACAGTACAGCTTATGGAAGTAGCAACTTATTCTTTTTACTGTGACTTGCCAGACTGACTGTTGAGATTATTCTGATTGAGTCCTGACTATGCAAATGCAAATCACCCTCAGGGCCACCTCTGTGCTTCGCATTGCTAGGAATTAACGAGACAGACAGTAGCTCACTTGACTAGTTTTACTGACCTTTTTTTTAATTTGGGTCGTAGGTAATTAGTGTGAAGGACAACGATAGTTTAGCAGCACGGCTAGCTGTGGAAATGAAGACAGACCTGCTAATTGTTCTTTCCGATGTTGAAGGTACAAGATAACTTCATTGCCTGACTAAATTAATAATGTGTTTATGCAGTATCTTGGTTCAGGAAGGGAATGGGGGAGGTGGTTTTGGAGTATACAATATTCAAATTGCCCCATATTACACAACTTCAGAAGGAAAGAGGAGTGATAGCAGCCTCATGAGCTTTATTTTGGTTCTGCTAAGGCTCTTGCAGTTGGCTAGATACTTGAAACTAATAATGCTACCAGGGAAAAATCAAAGATCCTTCAATTCCGTCTAATGCCATCAGATTCATTTCTATCCTTCCATTTCAGGACTTTTTGATAGTCCTCCAGGGTCAGATGATGCAAAACTCATAGATATATTTTATCCTGGAGACCAGCAGTCTGTGACTTTTGGAACCAAATCTCGAGTGGGGATGGGAGGCATGGAGGCCAAGGTTGGTCAAATTTTCTTTGTACTATTTTCATTTTATCTTCTTCCTAGAAGAAGGATGATATTTAAATAGCTATTTGGAACTTCTCTTGTTACTTTGGTATAAATCTCGTAATTTCCTCAAATGGAAAGTTTACTTCTGCATTCTGTTTTTTCTTCATGAAAAGAGACTAAAGCCACAAGCTACCCATATACGTAGATGTATGTGTTTTATAGAAATAAATATAAATACGTTTCTGGTTTCTGTATCTTACAGAAAAATAATCAGATGGATGACGCATCTTTGGCATATGCCAGAAAGTTATTGAAGTAGTTGTTTTCTTCATGTGCATTTCTAAAAATACACTTTTTACAGGTTAAAGCTGCCCTATGGGCTCTCCAAGGAGGAACTTCAGTTGTGATCGCTAATGGAACACACCCCAAGATCTCTGGCCATGTCATCACAGATATTGTAGAGGGAAAAAAAGTTGGCACATTTTTTTCAGAAGTAAAGCCTGCAGGTAAGTTGGAGCTGTCATAACTATCATCTGCACAGAAAGAAGAATTGCACTTAAAAAGAATATAACTTTTAGGACACGAGAGGCTAATCTTCTCTTGTCTGGTGCCCACGAGGTACTTTGAACCGCAACTCCTAGAATTTTCCCCTGGGCTAATTTTTCTAGAAGTTCTAGTCCAAAAATGTTGGGAAAGGCAATTGTTAGCCTTTAAGCTATTTGTTCCTTTGATCATGAAAGCCATAAAACCATGGAAGTTCTATTGGCAATAATGAATAGGTGTCTTGCAGGGGGGAAAAAGGTTTATTTTGGAACATGAGCATGGTATCTATGAATTGGGGAGCATTATGACACTTTCAGAATTTTGAATTTTATACGCACAAAAAAGGAAAGAGGGCAAAAACAAAAACATCTCTCATAAACTTACAACATAAAACATGAAAAGGTTGTATAACTAGATCTGATAAATATTAGCTCTGTTCACCTGGCATTTTGTCCTGGCAAACCAATCACATTCAATTCATACATTACATATTGCTCTTTAAGTGTCTCACTCTTTCTTTTTTGAGGATCTGATCACTTCTATCCAATCATGTTTTTTCTTAATTTCCCCTTTACTTTACTCCATTTCCTCTTCTTTATGTATTTATTTTCAAATTTCATCCTCATTCCTATCATTCTATAAGCAAATCACCTCAAGGTACTTCTTTTATACTTTTAACTTTTGTATTCTATTCACATTCATTTATAAAACATTAATAAATCAATTCATTTTTGACCCTATGACTTACGGGTTTTTTAATGCATACTGTGTATCTACTGTACAATATTCCCCTTTCACGTTACACCTGACATGTCCAATTCTCTTACATACAATAAAGTGGGCAGTAGCAACACAATCTGATACGTAGACATCTTTGCTTCTTGTAACATCCACTATTCACAACAGAGTATATAAAATCCACAATCTGCAGACTGTCATGGTTCCGAAAAATGAAACCCATCAAAAGAACTTCAAGGCAAGAATTCTTCCTTAAAGAACATTTTATTCAGGAAACAAAGTATCGGCACTACATAGTTGAACCCAAAACTAAATTCCCTTTCCCCCCCAATACAAAGTAACAAATCGCAATTCCCACCCCCAATAAGCAGTCATAAGTCGCTTTCTCCAATTAGCCTGAAACTCGGGCTTTCTCTCTAGCTCCTCAGCTCGCCAAAACATTATCAGTTCGTCCTTGAGTTTCCCACCAAGCAGTGTTATTATTATGGCTAGCTGAGCTCAAGCATTCATCCCAACCCCCCTTCTATACCTGATTTCTAAATAGAAGAAAAAGCATGTTAAAAGCAAAGCAGAAATGGCTGCAATTTTCATTAGTTGTCAGAGTGGAAACATCCAGCATTTACAGTGTTGACATAGACCTTAGAATTCATTCATATCTTTTCCCATCCTTTTAAAGTAGACATATTCTTGCTTTACATTTTCAACATTCGTGTATAACTTGCAATTAATCACTCCACTTTTCCTGTTAAAACTAACTTTATATTTAGTATATTAATTTTCAGATTCATACTCTTTACATCATACTCTCTAACATTAGATGCAAATCACTTGGGTTCTCAGCCAATGACATCAGTAATTCACTGTATCTGACAAGGAAGGTTGGTGCACAAGGTAGTTTCTACATAAGAACGTGCATGAATATACTTGAAGTAAAATTGATTTTTAATTGTGACTGTGGCCTATTGACCGAAATGTGACTGGTATTGTGTCCTTACCATTCATAGCAATCTCTTCATTTAACAAATTCTTAATTTTTCGGGAAAATAACAACCATCTCACTGGTTCACAAACTGGTAATGAAAGGAACTGAGGTTAGGGGTAGGGTTAGAGTTGAATCTCTTAACTCTAACTAATCGCGATTTCACTGTTTTGCTGGTTACTGGTTAGCTTCTGGGTTCAATTCAGGATGCTGGTTATCACCTTCATAACAAAGGTCTACTTGTCAGGAGGCACTATCTGCCTCTTGTCATTTCTGTCAATCCAGGACAATCCAGTGCCCAGGATCCAAGGTAGGACCCAGAAGCATACTTATCTTGTTACAGCACCTGTCCTTGGGAATGATACCTTCCCACAGATTCATGTGTCTTTCACCCTTATGACATTCAGGAAATTTTTAAAATCCTGGTTGTTGACCCAGGCTCTGGAATAGGCTGGTTGTAGAGCCCTCTTTTGGTAGGTTAGTTTAGGACTGGGTGTTTTGTTTTGATAATTGGGTCCTTACATTCTCCAATTTATAATAAGTATTAAATATGATTACATTTTTCAAATTGTATCTTTGTAGTACATCATGGAATTAAATATCGGTATTTACCATATAACGTTCTTTGTTTGGTTTTAAAAGGTCCAACAGTAGAACAGCAGGCAGAAATGGCTCGAACAGGAGGCAGAAGTTTGGCAGCACTGCAACCTGAGCAGGTATTTATTCCAGTTGTAACACCAAACAGTGTAACTTTTCCAAATACGTTGTAAGTGTTTGTGGCTCAATAGCACTACAATACTCCTCTATTTATGATCACAATTGGAGCCAGAATTTCCGTTTTCAACAAGGCAGCCATTAAATGACTTGTGCTCGATCTTACTTTTTGCTATAGTTGTTAGGCAGATCACTTCAGTTGTTAAGAGAATCCAGCTTCCCCCATAGATTGTGCTTGTTGTAAGCCAGCTGAGAAGTTTGCAGATGGTGATCATGTGACTCTGGGACTCTCTATCTGTCATTAATAACATGCCAATTGTCACACACCTCAATTGTGACCCTGGGCCTGTTGCTATGGTTGTAAGCACAACCATGTGACCCTGGGCCTGTTGCTATGGTTGTAAGCACAAGGACTGGTCATAAGTCACTTTTTTCAGTGCTGTTGTAACTTCAGTTGCTGGATGATTGCAAGTTGAAGACTATCTGTATACAAGAATAAATTTTGCAGAAATGTTAATACGTATTTTTCTCTATACAAATGAAGGTATTTATATCCTTGTACTGGGGCTTTCCCTAATCTGGTAGTCCTCTCAGATGTGTTGGAGAACACCATTTGTAATTCCCATGCAGTCATGGTGGATGGAAAGGATAGAAAATACTTTGGGAGGGCACACATTTGCGAAAGGCTGGAACTGGGTTCTTTTTATGCACCTTCCATGGAGAATGCCATCGATGGCATCTTAATGTATCTGCCTCCAAGAAAAAGCACAGTAGTAGCAAAGCCCAGGAATCACCCTTTCAGGATATTTGCAACAGTTGCTCTCCACTGAGAAAGCACAAGGTAGTGAAGTTTTATTTAAGCCCATGGACTAGGTGGGGTGTCCTAACAGTTCAGATTTTATGTACGGACAGAGGCTGACCATTTCTAGCACTGGGTGTGGTCTGCACAAATAATGACGAAGGGAACTGTATTTGACTAAATCAGTGGTTCTCAACCTTTTTCAGGCTGAGACCCCGACCTGCGCCGCACATGCGCGGCGCAACCCCAAGCCGCATCGCACATACATGGTGCGACTGCCCGCATTGCGCATACGCGGCGCGACGGCCCGCACCGCACATACGCGGCGCGACGGCCCGCATTGCGCAAGCGCGGCGTGATGGCCCGCATCGCGGATGCGCGGCGTGCGTGCAACGGCCTGCATCACGCATACGCGGCGTGCGTGCGACAGCCCGAATCGCGCATGCGCGGCGCGACAGCCCAAATTGTGCATGTGCGGCACGCGCGCGACGGCCCGCATCACGCATGCGCGGTGCTGCCCCCTGCGCCGGCCGAGGAGAAAAGGGGAAAAAAATGGCGGACTGCGGTGTTTGGCGACCCCCGTGAAATGGTCGTTCGACCCCAAATGGGGTCGCGACCCACAGGTTGAGAACCACTGGACTAAATTCAAGCTACAGAAAGATAAGTTATCAAAAACTACCTGCAATAACATGGCTGATGGCTCCCTGTTCATCTTACTACAGAGAGCTGAGATCATCTTTCACCTTGCTGATCTTCTGACCGACCAAAGAGAAGAGATTCTTCAGGCTAACAAAAAGGATCTGGAAGAGGCTGAGAATAAAGGTACTGTGGAAAGGTTCAGGAAGCTTAACATTGTTTATGGAATAGGAATGATTTTTCACAAGAATAAGGCATTTTTGAGATTGATTATTTTTTTTGTTTTCACACCCTGCGGAGATCGATAAAGCAACCTGCAAGCACTCAGAAATATTTGACCAAATTTCCTTGAAACTTTAGAGTCCTAATTCTTTTTTTGGAGGTGGGGGAGAAAGCTTTTCATAAATTAGGAATTGGCTGTTTTGATGGCTGCAGATGTGATCACTGCCATATTGGTATTGGTCACTTGTAATATTTCAGACATAAACACTATCAGTGATACACGATTCTGTGGCATCATTTAACCACTGTGGGGTTAACATCTTGTCCTTTCTTCCTGAATATGTTCTTTTGTACACTTTGTATTAGCCATTGAAAGTAAGAAAAAGAATCTTCCATTTTGGAATGAGTAACTACATCCCCTGTTTCAGGAATGGGAAAGATTTCTTCCCTGCTGTTTATTTTACCTTTCCCATAGTTGCCTCACTGTTGATCACATTTAACTATTGCAATCTGATCTGTGCCCTTTGATTTCTGATTCCATTTCAGGAAGATTGGCTCTGCCTTTGTTAAAGAGACTCAGTCTATCAACCTCAAAGCTGAACAGTTTGGCCATTGGATTGCGTCAGATTGCTGCATCCTCACAAGACAGTGTTGGCCGTGTCCTTAGAAAGACAAGAATAGCGAAGGACTTGGAACTTGAGCAAGTGACTGTGCCTATTGGGGTCTTGCTGGTGATTTTTGAATCCCGCCCTGATTGCCTTCCCCAGGTATGGTCTCATTTTTATCAGTAGTATTTATCATCCCTATTGTGAAATGGAAACATACCTTTATTCATGAAACATACTTTCTTTACCACTTCTTTGATAATTCTTTTGGCTCTTCAAAATAGAATTTCAGTCTCAAACTCATATGCTTGTAGAGTATATATTTAATTTATGATGCAGATCTTCCCCTAGTAGATTCATAATACCTTTAGTATTTATCCAGCAACAGAAAAACTAGGAAATGTGTCTGGGAATTCTTGGAAATTTGGTGTAATATATCTCAAGAGTGCCAGATTGAAAGAGGCTCTTTAGATAGACTAAAATGGTACTGTGATCCATTCTTTACTGTTCTTATTATGTTGGTCTCTCTTGTTTCCTGACAGGTGTCTGCTTTGGCTATTGCTAGTGGAAATGGCCTGTTGCTTAAAGGAGGCAAAGAGGCTTCACACAGTAATCAAATCCTTCACCATCTGACTCAAGAAGCACTTTCAATTCATGGGGTGAAGGACGCAGTGCAACTGGTGAGAGCTTAGGAACACAATATAGGATAACTCCAGTGGGGAAAGGTATTGTAAGATAAGGAAACCTCAAATTGATGTCAAAATCAGATGTATTTTTGAAAGAAGAGTACAAGCAGCATAATATTGCCTTTTTTTCTGTTTTTAAGAAAAAGTTTGATACCTGGAAATTAATATTTGGATGAGGAAATAAAGTGAGGATTAGTGGTAGTAAAAGGTTCAACAAAATTGTTCTTTGTTGGATATTATGTCACAGAATATTACATCTGGAACATATTTTTTTATTTTGTTAATTGCAGCGTTTTGCTGGAACGCTGCATCAAATAATTACAAGTAGTCACAGCTTAAGAATTTGTGAAGTACAAGGAATTTTTTTTTTGGAACAGGCAAGAATTGTGAAAATGTTCTTCATTTGAGGCTGTGCTTTTCCACTTGAGAATTTGTGATTGGTTGCACAGGTTATTCCAGACACTTCTCTAAAGCTGTCTTGTTTTTAACAAGCTTGTTGTTCACAGTTGTATACATCAAGCTTCCAAAATCAAATAGAATGAATAGTATGAACAATGTTTATATGCAACTTTTATTTTCAAAATGTCAAAGTGATTTCAGTCACTTATATGTGAGTTGAGCAGCTATATAAATTTGTTTAATAATAATAATTTACAGTGCTAACAAAAGAATACATTTAAAACATCATAGCATAGGATGAAATAAAAATAAAAATACCTCGTAAAGGAAAATTTAACCACTGTGATGGCTGATACAGTAATTTAAAAATAGCTAAAATATATTTGCATAGGGTCCTGACAAAAATATTTTTGTTAATCTGTTTTGTATTTAGCCTCATGATGAATGTTCACTCATTACAGAATTCATTTATATATATTTATATATAAATACATGCATGTATATGTATATGAATGCACACAAACACTAATATTTGTGACTTGACTGGCTTGGTTTTTACAGGTGAATACCAGAGAGGAAGTGGAAGATCTTTGCCGATTAGATAAACTAATAGATTTGATCATTCCGCGTGGCTCTTCTCAGCTGGTTCGGGATATCCAAAAAGCAGCCAAAGGAATCCCAGTGATGGGGCACAGTGAAGGGATTTGCCATGTGTATGTGGATTTGGAAGCCAGTGTTGAGAAAGTTACTAGAATAGGTGAGAGATTTTATTTCTTAAAGGTAAGCATGGAGGAGCTGAAGTATCCTCAAGACTCTACTTATCTATATATGTTTGATATTATAGCAGGGGTTCTCAACCTTGGCAACTTTAAGACTTGTGGACTTCAACTCCCAGAATTCCTCAGCCAGCTTTGCTGGCTGAGGAATTCTGGGAGTTGAAGTCCACAAGTCTTAAAGTTGCCAAGGTTGAGAACCCCTGTGTTATAGAGTAGCCTTGTGCTCCAAATGTACAGTAAAACTTCAAAAGTCCTAAACATAGGAGCAATACAGATAGTCCTCAACTTACAATCGTAATTGAGCCTGGAATTATAGGCGTAAATTGTTGCAGTCATATGTAGAGGCACCCACATGACCAGAAATAATTTTCTGTCCTTTTTTGTGGCAGTGGTTAAGTACACACATTCATTCGAATGGGCATTTTTTTTTTTTGCCAGAAATTGGCAAAAAATATTGTGAATTGCTCTCACATGACTGCAGAATGCTACAACCAGTCATAAAACTGACCTATCCAAACGCTGTCACGTGACACCTGGAAGTGCTTTACAGGCCGTAAAGTAGCCATTCTGTGACCATCATAACTTCAAATTGTTGTAAAACAACTGTTCGTTAAGCAAACTACATGTAGTCCAACACATCTGGAGAGTGCCACTCTGTAGGAAGATTGTTTTCAAGTACCTTTAAACATGCCATTAAACCAATTATCTGTTCTTCCTTCAGTGAGAGATTCAAAATGTGAATATCCTGCAGCCTGCAATGCTTTGGAGACACTGCTGATACATCGGGATTTGCTGAGAACTCCTGTATTTGATCAGATTATTGACATGTTGCGGGTGGAACAGGCAAGTGAAAATGCTTTCCAGTGTAGGTTAAGTGTAAAAAATTGGCTGTCAGTAATTTCAGTGCAGTGTGGCATGCTGTCTAAAAGATGACACTATTGATGCATATACTGAGAAATTTCTAAATGCAGTGAGATGTATATACCATATTCAGCAAACTAGTAGTACCATTTGTTTGCCCTGATAGCACATATTGCTTGGAACCTGGCTTTCTAATAGTGCACCTTAGCTTTGGGATTCTCAGGACGCCTGCAGTCCTATTTAGACTGGAAACAATTGAGGATATTTGAAAATGAGGTTATTTATTATGGTACTGAGTCCAGGTCCTTGGAAACACCGAATTCTTCAGTAAAAATTTGTTGGTTATTGGGTAATATTCTTGGAACCAGATTACAGTGCTGGATAGTGAAAGAATTTTATTTATAACTTCAGAGGCTGAGAGCTTGATTGAAAGAAACAACCATGAACTAGCCTCACAAATGAGACAGAAATTCTTCATCTACGTTACTGTGTAAAAGTTCATGTCTGAAAATATTTGACCCAATGCTGAGAGATTTTTTTTCCAGAAAAACATAAGAGAAGGATATAAGGTGTTGCCCAAAGCCAAGTGCATCTGGAAGATCCCAGGTTAGAGAAGGCTGATCTTCACTGATTGGTGAGGCTCTCTAAAGTTTCAGACATAGACTTTTCAGGCTCTGTCTGGAAATGCCACTGATTGAATTGGGTAGTCTGCATGCAAACACAAGACACCCAGCACTCTAGTCACCTTGGCTGCATTCGCACATCACTCTCTGGATAACTTCGTGCCAATCATCCTTTCATCCTGGCTTACCTTACAAGGTCAATGACGGGAGTAAAATAATCCCTCATATAAGCCACTTTGAGCTCATGGAGAAAAGGCACAAAATAAATTTAACAAATAATGTAATAATATTTGGTTGTATGAAAACACACTCAGTAACCCGTGACTTGTAGTTTAGTAAGATGTGCAAACCCCATTAAGGCTTACTTCACCAATCATGATTAGGCAAGTGATAGTATAATGTGTGAATTGGGTCGTGTATGTAGCCAAAATGTTTTACGCAGAAAATGCTTAGAACAAGAATGCTCAGTAAAGTGTATTTGTCTTTCCTTAGGTCAAGGTACATGCTGGGCCCAAATTTGCCTCCTATCTTACGTTTAGCCCTTCAGAGGTGAAATCACTTCGCACAGAATATGGAGACCTGGAATGCTGCATTGAAGTGGTGGACAGTGTACAAGATGCTATTGAGCACATTCATAAATATGGGAGCTCCCACACAGATGTAATCATCACAGAGAATGGTTAGTGGCAAAATCGACTCCTCTGGCGCATTAAAATGCATGTGTCTGTGTGAGGGTTTCAGAGTGGCATCAGTTGGTGCAAAGGCTGCTTCTGAAGCTCCTGTTTAAGATGGTGAAATTCCCCATAATGCCTGCCTGTCTTCCCTTGCATTTGAAGATGTGGGCCACAACCAAATCCTAATCATGCCAAAATGACAAAACTGCATCATGACATCACAACACAAGCTCTGTCCTTTTGTACTTCCCTCACAACGTCATATATAGAGGTATGCAAGGGCAAAGTTTGCATCATAATGCCACAATGCATACTTGCCCCCCCCACCTCCTAGTCTCCTCTGCCATTGCCTCTGGCTACACCAGCTTCCTCACTAGCATTTCCAGTCCCAGATCTGTAAACAAGGCTCCCAAGGAAAAATGCTCTTGTCACCTTCCTTGATATGGCCGGCATTTCCTAATGTTTCCAGAGAAGCACAGATGGAATATGTTGTGGCATCCTTATCCCATGAGTAACATCTGAAAGGGGCCTCCCTGTGACTTGTTTTTAATTATTTCTCTCCAAGGCTGCTCCCTTTTGCTAGAACTTTCATGTGCCCATTGTTCCATGCTTCTTCCACTGACAGAATGATCATTCTTTGGGATGCATCCCTCTGTTGGCCAAAACAATATATTCACATACAAACTGGGAGTGATCGGCAGTGCTTGGAGCTGGTACTTTGAGAACTTTTAATACTTTTCGAAGAGACACATGAAGAGAGGGACGTCTCCAGTGAGAATGTAGTACAGCCACAGATATTTGGGTGAGAAATCTGAAAGAAGGCATAGCTGTCTGGCCTTCATCCAGGATAGAAACATTGGAACATTTTGTTGCAGGTTCTATTTTCAGAAAGATAATCATCTACAACAAAATGTCTGTTCCTTAGTTGCAAGCATAGTGCAAGCTATCTTAGCATCACATTAATGAAAGCAAAATTGATAAAACACATAGAACAGGTGTAAAGAAGTGATTTTTGCTGAATTAGAATTGCCCACAGCAACATAATGCTATTACGAAACAGGTTGTTCAATAAAAATGATTATTTTTCCTTTTGGTCATCTTCAGAGAAAACAGCAGAGTTATTCCTACAGCACCTGGATAGTGCCTGTGTGTTCTGGAATGCCAGCACCCGCTTCTCAGATGGCTACCGCTTTGGGCTGGGTAAGGCAAAATGTTATCTTGAGGTTAAACCTATCTCCATTTCAAGTACGATAAACTTTTCTTTCTGACATTTGATATTCTAAGGGGATTTGCTAAACTGCCTTGAAAAGCTTTGGGATATTTTAGTATTAAGCCAAAATGCAGGAAGA
Organism: Bothrops alternatus; assembly: GCA_034064705.1. NCBI lineage: Eukaryota > Metazoa > Chordata > Lepidosauria > Squamata > Viperidae > Bothrops > Bothrops alternatus. Next base: position 35,861,428 of record JARGCV010000009.1, read on the forward strand.
ATCTTGATGAGGTGGAGGTTATGCAAGGAGCAGAGCACTTAAAATCAGTGTAGGAAGTTGCTAAAATGCCCTGTTCAGGACGTATTGTGGGAAAGGTGTAATTGAACCAGTGCATAATCAAGAAGCAACTGTCAACAGTAGCCTGTAATAACCAGAGTATGACATGAATGATAAAGTAAGAGCTGTAGATGAAAATATGTAGGTGTTTAGCATGAGGATGTAATTTTAATAGAAATATACAAGATATAAATTACTGGCTGAAAATATATAGCTGCTTTTCATTTAGCGCTGTGTTAACATGAGTAAGGAGGAACACTTAAGAAGGAGAGAACAATCTGACAAGTCAAAAATTAGAAATGAGTACATGCTGGCAAGATTTTAAAATGAGGGAAAACATGATCTGGATAACATGGCCTGTAACATTAGAAAGTTTTTTTCCCCTGTTCTGTTTCTCTCTTTTTAAATCCATTTTTGTTCTATCTTTCCTTCTCAGGTGCTGAGGTGGGCATCAGCACATCACGGATCCATGCCCGTGGGCCAGTGGGAATTGAGGGACTCTTAACGACTAAGTGGCTGCTACGTGGAGACAACCACATTGTTTCTGACTTTTCTGAGCAAGGGAGCATGAAATACCTTCATGAAAACCTTCCCATTCCACAAAGGAATACTAACTGAAAATCTAGTGAAGAATATGGTACTTACAGGGCTGTTGTTATTTCAGAACCTAGCCTGGGAAGGAAATGAGCCTTCTCTAGGTATGCAGAGGTTTCTGCACTTTTGGCTTTATGTGTGCTCAGGAGTGTGGAAAGTGGGGTTCTCTGCTTTAGTCTCCCCCCCCCGCCCCCCTGACTCAACTACATTATGTAGGTGACACATGCAGATGCATATAGGACCTCTTGCGGTGCAGGAAAAAGAATTTTTGATCTTTCTTTAATGATGATGATGATGTGCCATCAAGTCTTTCTCATAGTTCACTCCAAATCACTGGGAAGTTTTTGGCTAGTAACAGAACTGAATGTCTTTTTTCCTTGAAGCTTTTCTTGCTTTGGGAAAAACATTGGGGAATTTTTTTTTCTTTCTCCTTCTCTAGAGATTTGTAGCAACTTATTTTAATTTTTAAAAGTGCTCCATCGGTTCATGTCTTATTTAATATATTGAATTACCTTAATAAATATTCCAGGTACAAAATGAATGGTCTTTATCCTCCAAACATTATTTGTCATGTCTAGTATCCTTTAATTACTGACTGCTTTGTGGGATAAGAGGCTAAGGCAGTGATATCAGTCAGGGTTTTCACTATGACCCTTTTATGAATATTTGTATCAAATATTTTGTTCATGAATTTTATATAGAATTTTATTTCCCCTGAGACAGAAACATATTTTTCAAATATCATGGTTTTGCAAATAAAACTCCCTTGCAATAAAATTATGGATTCAACCATTTTGTTTGCAATATATTGTGTTGTATTAGTGATGGGTAACACATTTATATAGCTTGCAATACACATTGTGGAGTTGTACTTGATTAGCACTCACATTTTTGTTTGGCAAAATCATTTTAATCTTTCAAGCTTGCATAAACCTTATGAGCTAAGTGGTAATTGTTTCTATTTTGAATACATCATTCAGACAAGATGCTGATTTGTCCATATTAGCAAGCTTCCAACTGAACCATGAAGCTATGTTTTTGAGATCCAATATTGGCACTTGATCTTCTGAACTGGACTGCTTTCATTGCATCTCTCACAGGCTTAATTCATGGTAGTTCTCCAGCACTGGAGATGGAGAATCCACCAATGGGTTTAGACGGTGTTCCTGCCCAATCAGATCAAGTCAGCCAAAGTTGCCACGCCCGTCCTGGACCATAGAGATCCCAATCTTGACTTGATCTCGCCCAGGACAGACGTGCAAGTTTGGCTCTTAGGCAGGTACAGTCTCTATTGGTGGATTTTCCATTTCCCAGTTTGCTGAGCAGTACTGTTTTCAGCACAGAATTTGGCTTCCTATTGGTAATTTATACCTTTCTTTCCCCATTCAAGAACATTCTGATTTCCTCTCAATCCCTGATTCGGGGGGGATAAAAACTGGGTTTTCTAAGGAGCTCCTTCCTTAACCCCACCCCCCGCCCCAGCAAATAGACTTCTCTCAAAGTCCCCAGCTTGCTGGATTCAGCCCATGGGCTAACGGCTGTTAGTCCCCAGCTGACATTAGCTCGGCCTCATTTCTACCGGAGCTTGCGGCTGCAGCTCCGGTGGCTGGATATGAATGTCAGTGGAGGAGGCTTTTCGTGATGTGCCCAGGATCTCTCTTGGAAATCCCACGTTTCTGATTTCTTGGAGCTGCAGCTGCAGCTCCGGTGCCTGTTTAAGCTGGTCTTCCCTTTCCTCCTCTAGCTTCGGGGGCCTTGCGATTGTCCCTTCATAGCCGGAGGCGCACGCGTGCCAAGGGCCAGAGCCAATCAGGTGTTAGGTGGCAGATCGGAGGGGAGGAAAGGTCCGTTTTCTTTACATTACAAGCCTCCAGGCGCAGACCTTCCCCCTTGGGCAAAGGAGCATTTGTTCTGCGCCAGTGTTCTCTTCCGAAGCCTCCCAGACCATGGCAGGTTTAGATGCCTTCTCCACACACGGTCGCTATTTTGGGCCACGTGGTCTCAGAATCCTTGCTGGTTCCGTTCCAATTCACAAGGGGATTACTGGAGGAAGGGGCTCCTTCCTCCTCCTTTACTGACCATTCTTCCTTGTTGTCGGAGAAGGGGCGTCTATTGGGGGTGAACTGAGACAGACTGTCCGGGGAGAGCGAATTCAAAACTCCACCGTTGTCAGGCAGGCCGCCATTTTGGGGATAGTCACCTTTTTGGGAGCCAGACAGGCCCACTTTTACCTTGAGGCCTGCTATCTTGAGGTGTAACGGAGCCTCCAAGCCCCCTTAGGACAGTTTGTGACCTTGTCTTGAGTTTCCCTTGTCCTTACCCTCCATTTAAGATCTGTCAGGCACAACAAATTGCAGGCCCCACTCTCAGTGTTACACACTATTGCCCTTGGTCCCTTTCAGGTTTGGTGTCTCTCGGCCTCACTTTGCTCATACCAGACTTAACCCAGCGTGATTCTGGGCTTACTAAATTACCAACGGCTGTATCTGGATTCCAGGCGTACCCTACCGTGCGCCTGTTCTTATCCGCACAATCAGCTTATCTGGATTCCAGGCGCCCCCCATCGTGCGTCTGTCCTTATCCATGCAACAGCTATAGCTAGATTCCAGGTGTCCCGTCGTGTGCCTGTTCTTATCCACGCAGCAGCTTTATCTGGATTCCAGGCATCGCCTATAGTGTGCCTGTCCTTATCCAGTATATACTACTCTCTGGATACCAGGGGTCCCCTATCGTGCTCCTGTGTTATCAGAGAATGGAGGATTCTAGGCCTTCCACAAAGGACGTCTTGCCGTCTTCATCGGCCCCAATGCATCCTAAATCCTCTAGTTAGGAGGTTGCTGGCAATATTACAGCCAAAGTTAAGGCCAGATCTACCGCCAAGACCTCCAAGAGAGCTGAAAAGCAGGCCAGCTGGAGACACCAAGCCCTAGAAAAGGAATTTTCAAAGGCACAGAAAATAGGTTGGAGACCTCTCAAGCCAAAGGGTCCACCTTTGACTTATCCCTGGGGCCCACCTCCCCCCTAGGGATATGGTCAAAAGGGGAACCCTTACCTTCCCCTGCACCATGTGGGACGGGTGGAGTTCTCCCCATTTCCCAACCCGCTGTTACATGGGCTCAACATGGGACACCCAAGGCTACCTTCACCCCTACTGCGGCCGGACTCCGACCGAGTGAGCCAGTCCCCCTCCCCACAGAGGACCATCTAGCCTTGATGATTGCACAAGCGGTAGGTCGCGCTCTTGAGGCCAGACCGCAAGCTCCTAGGCCAATGGCTGTTGCTTACCTTTCTATTTATCAACTGGTTTCTGAAACCTATTATGCTCCTTCTTCCCCATCTGGGTCCACCTGCTCTGAGGACTCATCCCTTCGTGAACATGACATTGAACAGGGGATTCCGATGTCTGAGGAGGAGGAGCCTCCCTCCGAAGTGCCTTCATTTAGCGGCCTCTTCAACCCTTCCTTCTTTGTTCCCTTGCTCCGCAAGGTCATATCCACATCCCATCTCGGTCCTGATCCTTCCACAGCAACAATCACTGTTCTCCCAGACTCGGAGGTGGATCCGAAGTTCACCGAACCAGTGGCAGCTCAACACCACATCCCTTGCCCACATATGTTCCTAAATGCGGTCCGAAAGCAGTGGGCATCTCCAGCCTCCCTTCCCCTCCCAGGTAATACTGACAAAAAACTATATAACGTGGCCAAGGATCTGGAGGATCATTCTCGGCGATGTAGCGCGCTCCCTCACGTGGTGGCTGTCGCCCGCCATGCTCAAGGGGTCCTACTTGAAGGAGCCAGATCGGCTCGTGCTAACGACCGACGCCAGCCTGTTCGGCTGGGGAGCGCACCTTCGCTCACAATGGGCACAGGGCCGTTGGTCTCGCTCCGACCTCTGGCACAACATCAATTGGCTGGAGCTCCGGGCCATACATCTGGCCCTTCGCCACTTTCACAGCCTGGTGGCGAGGCGTCACATATTGGTCCTCACGGACGTGGCTGCCAAGGCTCATGTAAACCGGCAAGGGGGCACCCGATCTCGGACTCTCTTGACTGAAGCTCTCCTACTGGGCTCCTGGGCAGAATCCAATCTGGTCTCCATCAAGGCCAATCACATTTCGGGGGAGGCGAGCACTCAGGCCGATCTCCTGAGCAGGGCAATGGTAGATCACTCGGAATGGCACCTCCACCCCAGGATTTTCAGGGAAATCTGTCACCGCTTTGGCTTGCCGTGTCTGGACCTCTTTGCGTCCCCAACCAACGCCCATCTGCCTCGATTCTTTTCCCGGTTCCCATCTCCAGGGATGGAATGAACAGATGCTCTTCGGAGCCCATGGCCGGAGGGCCTGCTTTACGCTTTCCCCCATCTCCCTCTCCTCCTGGCAGTCGTCCGCAAGCTTCTTCAGGAGCGGGCGGAGATTCTCCTAGTGGCCCCATACTGGCCACGGAGGCCTTGGTTCGCCGATCTGGTGAGTCTTTCCCTTGCAGCTCCATGGAGGATTCCTCCGGACCCGGTCTCGCTCAGCCAGGGGACCATTCTCCATCCGGAACCCCAATGGCTTCAGTTAGCCATCTGGCACTTGAGCGCTCAATCTTGTCACGGGAGCTCTGCTCACCAGGGGTCATTACAGTAATCCAGGCTTCCCGTCGCCCTTCTACAAACCGCATGTACGAGACCACGTGGAAGAACTTTCACTCGTGGTGCTTGGTGCGACACTTGTCACTCTCAGACCTAACGATTCCCCATATCCTGGACTATCTGTTAGAGGGTCTGGAGAGGGGCTTGGCCCCAAACACATTGCGCAGACAGGTCGCTGCTCTTTCCACAGTACTCACCTGTGACTCCACGGTTTCCTTGGGACATCACCCCTTACTCCGCTCATTAATCAAGGGTGCCGCTAACACCAGGCCCCCTGTAGTGCACAGGTATCCTTCTTGGGAGTTGCTGCGGGTTCTTCGGGCTCTGACCAAGTCACCCTTTGAGCCTCTAAAAACGTGCGACGTTCATTACCTGTCCCACAAGATTGCATTCTTGGTGGCGATCACGTCGGCTCTCTACCCAGGATGACCTCTGCATTTTCCACCAGGTTTGAGTGGTCCTTCACCTCGATCCTACTTTCCTTTCAAAGATCAACTCCCTTTTCCACAGGGCCTAGGAAATCATGCTCCCGGATTTCTGCCCTAACCCATCACATGATCTGGAACGGCAATGGCATCTTCTGGATGTCTGCAGAGTGATCCAGTACTATATCTCACGGACAGTGGCATTCCGCAACTAAGAAGCCCTCTTTGTCTCCTTCCGTCCTTCCTCCAGGAGTCGGAAGGTTTCCTCCTCCACGATTGGCAGGTGGATTAAGACGTGTATTGCGGGGGCGTACCAAGCTGATTCATTGCCAGTTCCACGTAGGGTCACAGCCCAATCTACCCGGAGTGCCGCTACTTCCGCAGCCTGGGCCATTCAGGCGTCCATTGAGGACGTCTGCAGGGCAGCCACATGGTCTTCACCATCTCCTTTTATACGGTACAAGATCGATAGGTTTGCCTCGGCGGAGGCCTCCTTCGGTAGGAGGGTTCTCCAACAGGCTGTACATCAAAGTGCCACACCGGACCAGTCTACTTCCCACCCTCAGGGACAGTAGGCTTTGGTATGTCCCATTGGTGGATTCTCCATCTCCAGTGCTTGAGAAGGGGCGTTGTCTTACCTGAACGTCTTTTCTCAGCACGGAGATGGAGAATCCACTCCCACCCTTGCAGGTCATTTAGGCCTAGGGTTAGTCTTAGTTTAGTGAGCCACAACGTCTTGCTGTCAGTCAATGGCTACGTTCGCGTCAAGACTGGGATCTCTATGGTCCATGACGGGTGTGGCAACTTTGACTGACTTGATCTGATTGGGCAGGAACACAGTCTAAACCCATTGGTGGATTCTCCATCTCCGTGCTGAGAAAAGGCGTTCAGGTAAGACAACGCCCCATCTCAGTTTAATTTCCCACATAGTAAAGTTGTGTATCAATGTGTGCATTCCTGTTTTTTGCTTGATTAGAAAGTCCAGTGAAAACTATTTCCAAGGAAGGTTTTTATCTGGAGTTATAAAAACGTCTGGAAAATGTTCTGACCCTTAATTTTTATATTTCAGATATTTATAACCTATGTCAGATATTTATAACCTATTATTCTTACACATTCCATATAAGAGAAGATAGTACTTAATCTAGTCTCCATTATGTAATGCCCAAACAGAAGTTCAATTCATTTTGTGTTCCCTGACTTAAAAAAACTATACTTTGACAGGATTTGATGTATTTGTTATATTTGATGCACATTCTTCCAATGGTAGATAGCTATAAGAAAAGTACAGTCGTGATGCTCCTAGTAAGGGAAGGAAATCAGTTTTGTTTTGAGCATGGATGTACTGGGCTTTGTTGCCTATTGGCCTTAATCCTCTCCTAACTCTCATTGGTTGTGGGAGTGGATCTTAGTTCTTTCCCCAAATAGGGAAAGGACATCGGAAATTTTAGTAGATGTGTGTATGTAGTTTTGTGCCATTTCTTCAAACTGAGTCTCCATTTAATTGCCACATGTGTTTTCCTAACCTGTTGGTTTTCTTTATGTTTGATAACATACTGCAAACTTGTTACATATACTGTTTGTTTTCCCATATACTCACATGCCTAATATCTGATTTATGCTGTTTGCACAAAAATTGCCTTTGGAGAAATCATTGGACGTTCACAACTACTCTTCCAAAATACCAACTTTGAAATGTTTGTTCATTTATTAATGTCAAAAGCATCACAATTAAAATAAGGCATACTATACAACATAACATTTACAATATAAAATACAAGATTAAAATATGTACAAATTAAACAGATTTTCCCCTGAAACTAGCAACTTTAATTGCATTCTGTCATGTACACTAATTGGGACACAAAGGGCAGGTACGCATATGTGTTGCTGTCTGCATGTCACCACAATCGCAAAGAACAGAAGCCACCAGATAGCCCTATTTGTCAGTCTCAGCTGAGCTGGTTGTAGGCCATAGAGAACACAGAATTTTGGAATGATTTTACATCAAGATTGTTTTATTTTCTTACTGATCTTAATATTGTTCAAATGCTGCCTTATGAATTTAAAATTATTTAGAGTTCTATTTTTAATGTAAAAATTTGTGGGAATCTTGTGGGTTGATTTGAAAATAAGTGAAGTAGCTATAAAAATATCCAATATAATTTAGATATCCATATGTGTATTAATTGGTTTCTTTGTTATGCACTTTCTGGACAAGTGAAGGAGCTGAAGAAGAAATATCCACCATTCTGTAACATCAAGTGACTCAAAAGGACTTCTTTTTACCTTGTACTAAATGGTACCTTTGTGGACTGGTAAAGTTGATTATTGATTACGTGCCATCAGGTCATTTTTTATTTCAAGTGACTACATAGATTTTCTTCATGACAATCTCTACCTAGTCTGATATTTCAGATCTTCCAATATTACATCCATTGCCACTGTAACTGAGCCCATTCACTTAGCTGCAGATCATCCTCTACTTGTCCTGCCTGGTAAATACTTATAGCTTAGTTCTGAAATTGCTGTCACTATCTAGCTGTTTTGGATTCCATACACCAGGGTGTTAGCATACATTATACAATCATTTTTCTACTGATTAAAGTTTTCAACTTATTAGCTTGAGTTTGACACATTGATATTATGGTCAAGATCACTCTTATCCAGCACTGTACTGGGAAATACCATCTAATCAGATGCTTTGTTGTGTTGGTGTGATCTTGCAGCATGCTAAATGCTTTCAAACATAGCTTATGCTACCCCCATAGCCTTGAGGAGCCTTATTGCTTCTGTTTATTGATCTGAAACTAGACTGAACTGACCTGAACTGAATATTAAGCAATTCACTTAATGGTGGCAAGAAAAGTTGTAAAATGGGGCAAAACTCAATGTCTCACTTAGCAACATAAATTCTGGGTTCAATTGTGGCTGTAGGTCAAGGACTACCTGTACTTGCCCAAATACTTGAAAATGCCCATTGGATTTTAACACTGAGGGGTCTCCAAATATTCAATAGCAACTTGAGAATCCAGCAATACAAGCATATAGAATAGATCTCGATCTCTCTCTAAAGAATATTTTACATTCCACCAACCATATATTGTAATGTGCCAGTTTCTGGGAATCTTTTCTCCTGCCCTCCCACATAACTGTAATTGTAATATTATTGATTTGGTCTTCTTTTTATCCAACAATTTTCTGAAATTTGATTCAATCATTCTAGGTCTATTACCGCTGCTTCTTTGGACAATTTGCTTGATTCTAGAGATGGAAACACATGCTTTCTACCCAAAAGTAATACAATAGTTGATGGCTCATCTCTGAATGGGTTTTTGTTTTGAACTTGTGGTAACAGAAGCACTATGACTACCCAATTATCCCCAAGGGAGTCTACAAAAAAATCATGATGGGTTTATAACTTTGCCAAAGGACAAAAATCCTCAGCCTGCTTCAGTCCTTCTCTTAGTTCCAGACTCCTGTAAGAGTGCTATTTCCTGGTTCTGAGAAACATCCATTTCTTTTGCTCTCCAGAAAGTACACGTTTATTCATTCTAGTTTATTTTCTTCTCTATTAGTACACAATCTAGAGAGGGTCTTTTGTTTCCAGGTTAATACTATTATTATTCTAAGGCTATGTTCAGGCTCAAATCAATATGCAATTTTAGAGAAGGGTGAAACCGTAATATAATCCTTGAGGCTGCCAGCAGAATAAATATAGCACCATGCACAGATAGCTGCAGAACAAGGGATCCAGTTAATCTACCCTCATGCTAATTTTGGGTATCCCTATTTCCAGTTCTCAGCTCCTCCCCAAAAAATCTTCAGCACACTTCTTTTGCTGTGATACTGTCATTCACCACCAAATGTCTTCCCTCTGCAAGGTCACTGATTCTTTATTCGTTAGCAATTCTAGGTCAGCCTGCTGTAAGAGTCTCCTCAGTCAAGAGAGAATCACGTTTTGTATCAATGTCTCCAGACAACAGCCCTTCCCAAGCTTTCAGCAAGGCCAATTGCTGAGAATCCCTGTCTTTGATGATCCTTCAGAAGACCTGTATAAATACTTTGAGAATTGCAGTAATGCCATAGAAGACATCATTCAAAGAGGTGGGAAGTGCTTAGTGTACTGTAAAAATGGTCGCAGCAGATCTGCAACTATCTGCACTGCTTACTTGATGAAGCATCAAAAGCTCAGGCTGAAGGATGCCTTTGAGGTACTGTGAGCATGCTAAAAATAAAAATTACTTCTCTATCTGATTAAATGGACTTCTACTTTGGTGGTGTATGAAATACTTAAATATTTAACTGGATGGAATACATTGGCCATCTCAGTAACAATGATTCAGCGTTTTGTTTTATAAAGGAACTTACTGTAATACTTTGTTAATGCCAGACATTTCAGAAATAGCCTTTCTATGCTTTTACTTGCAAGCTCGTTTCTGAGAAACATCATATCTCCATATTTTTATTTTGTAAAGAGCAAAATAATTCATTTTCCCCCATCCTGGGATTCAAAGTTATCATCTGCTATCAGAGTCCAGTGTTTGTGTTGTTTCTAAAACTTGTCTGAGCAACAATGTGAAAAAAGAAATGTGTGGATATGAGAGATGTTGATGCTTGAATCAAATTTCCAACTTTCTTTAATAATAGTGCCTGACTCCAGAATTAGTGCAGCCTTCAATGTTGGGGGTATATGTGTTTTCCTTAGTATTTCTTGAAATCGTTTCATTACCTTTAATTTATTTTATACAATTCAATTCATTAATGGTGAGTATGAATTCCTGCTTCTTTGCCTAACATAATTTAATATTTTTCTTTATTTGCAAATTGCACTTCACTAAGTCACAGAAGGCTAAGCATCTAAATGTTGAGTTTATCCAATTCAAATCTACCTTCACCTCCAAATTCACTGATTATGCCTCTGTAACCCTTGGTAATTGACTCCCACCAGAAAGAAAGAAAGAAAATGACAAAAACAGGAAATGAGGAGGGAAGTAACACCCTCCCAACAAAAAATAAGTTGATCTATCAAACTGCCTTCTAATTTCCCTAGCCCTGCCAGAGCTATTGAGAAAAACAACAACCAGAAAGTTGCCTTATTTCACTTCTTCTCTTTCTACCTTAGCATTGTTTGCACTGGTTAGTAATAGATCTTAGGTGTGGTGGCATCTTCCCTCTCACTGCAATTTTATTCTTTTCATTAGAAATGATTGGGATGGGACCTTGGACCTTTTACATGCAAAATATTTGTTCTACCACTGAACTGTAACATTTTCCTATAATAATCGCATGCTATGTTTTTTATAATTTTAGCACAAAGAGTTTGGGAGGAAAAGTCCTTATGAGCAATGCAATGTGCTTTTCCCTCTACCTTATAGATTGTGAAGAATGCCAGGCCAACGGCAGAGCCTAATGCAGGATTTTGGTCTCAGCTACAGAAATATGAAGACCATTTGCAAAGACAGCAGCCAAGGACTCTTTATTCAAATACAATTTCTCATAATAAATACATTGATTCAGATTATAATGTTGGGAAATCCCTTTAAAGAGGAAGACTTGAGATACTTCTAGGTAACACCTGAATTTAATATACTAAAAAAAAAGCCCTGGGATCAGCTACTTTATTACTGTAGTCTTAAGAAACTTGCTGAAAACTTAAGTTAAAACCTTTCAATAAGGCAAAATTCAAATCTCTGTAATCTGCTCAAATTTAAGACTAATTAAATAAGACTAATTAAATGCAGCTAATTCCTACCGGTATAACTCAAGGTCGTAGAAAGAAGGCAGTAGCAATTTCCCAAAAATGTTGCCAAGAAAACAGGATGGTTTTGTCCATGCAGTTCCCAGGAGTTAATAATGACTTGATACCTCTTATCTATCAGCTATCTTTATTGATATATATTTGAAAAATCAAAATTAGCTCCTTCCCAGATACTGTTTTTAATATACTCTCAATCCTCCAGAGTTTTAAGTAACTTTATTCTGCAAATTATCATTTCTATAAAGTCCCAAAATAATGTGACATAGTACATTTAGCAAACTAGGAAAGAGATGTCATTTCACATGATTATGTGATTTAAATAATTTTCATGAAAAAAATCATATACCATAATGTTTATTATAAAATTCAGCACTAAAATGATAAACTACTTAAGGGCTTTTCCCCACTGTTGAGCTGAAATGCCATTCATCTATCTTCGAGTGGGCAGAAAACTTTTATTTTCTGTCTCACTTGCCAGTCCCTTCCTGAACCTTCCTCCAAGCTCTTCAGGGTGGGTTACAAATCCCAACAGATTTTGTGCATCTTGAGTTTGTTCTTAGTTACAGAATAGGAGGAAAACACAACATTAACACCAATACTGCTAAAGACAATTTAAATGTTTTGACTGACAATAAGATGATGGCAGATATTGCTAGGGCATAGTGCTATGAAAAGACACAAATGGGAGAAACACTAACATAAATGTTACAGAGGAAGAGATGACTTAGGGCTATGCCAAAGCGTTACACAAAGATGCTTCACAAACTGTGTCAAGCATAAGTGAAGCCCCCCTCCATGAAATATTAAAGCATTACATTCTTTAGAATGCTTTGCAGCTGCTTCAAGAGCTATTTTTTTGTTTTGATGGCCCTAGGTTCTTGGTTTACCTTCCTAATAAGCAACTAAGTGGGAAGATCATTTAAACCAGTGGTTCTCAACCTTTTTAATGCCGCGACCCCCAACCGGTCGTAAGTCGAGGACTACCCAACCGGTCGTAAGTCAAAGACTTCCTAGCCAGTTGTAAGTCGAGGACCCCAACCGGTTGTAAGTCGAGGACTTTCCTGCCCGGGAGCGCTGCACATGCGTGGTGCCCCCTGCGCCAGCCGAGGCGTAGCTGGCAAGGGGCAGCGACGGTGCAGGGTGACCACCGGCTAGGCCACCACCTGGCCCAGCCCAAGAGAGGTAAGGCACCCACCAGGCCCCACGCGCGCCAACAACCCTCCCTGCACCCGCCAGCCTCCCACCACCCACCCTGGCCCTCTTTTACTTACATTTTTAGTAGTTGCTCAGCAGGGAGGGGTGGAAACTTCTAGACAGCTCGCCTTCGCTGCAGACAACTTGCAGCACCGTTTGCAGACTGGGACTTTTGGCGGGCTCAGCAGGGCAGAGACAGCCTGGACAATCCCTATTGGCTTTTGAAAGCCAATAGAATTAGACTCTATTCAAGAGAGTCTATTTTATCGGCTTTCAAAAGCCAATAGAATAAGAGGGAGTAGCACAGCTAAGGAAAAGGGGGGAAAAATGGCGGACCGCGTTGTTTGGTGTCCCCCGTGAAATGGTCGTTCGACCCCAAATGGGGTCGCAACCCACAGGTTGAGAACCGCTGATTTAAACACCCTCTGTTAGGGTACCCTGATAAAGTGGGATCTCCCTATGAACAGGAGAACCTCGAGACCCATCTTACATTCTTTTTTAAAATTAACAAAACAAAAAAAAATGAAAGAGGAAAATTGGTTGGACAAGATAAGAATAACCCCTCCTTGCACAATAAATCAACCACAAAGCTTGTTTAAAGTTAGATAACCAGATGGCAGCTGACACTAAGAAACTTTTTCTTATCAGGAGATAGTATCCAGCCATCCTTCTGTAACTTATCTTTTCGGTTTAGGAACCTTAGAAGCTGTCTAATCAATCCATTCAACCACAGGATAAAGGTTTTCCCACATCCCAATCTGTAATGAATCTGAACATTATTTTAAGAGAGAAAATAAGTCAAATTAAAATACAAAACATTATGTGTTAGTTAACAAATTACAAAACCCGTGTCATGTGCCCCTCAGTTACTGTATTGAATGTGCACATACACAGTACCAGGCAACCAGGGAAGGTTTTTCAACAGCTGTTGCAAGCCTTCCAGAGGATGCAGTGGATGCTTTAACAGTTGAAGGAGGTATGGGTTATACACATTAGCATACCTTTCAAAAGTGCCTTTTGAAAAGTTTGCATAGCATTGTTTTGATTGGCTTAGAAAATGTAAATATGTTTTAAATAAAATGTTAAACTTAATCTTCGATAGGTATGACGGTCTTAGCCTGTTTGATGTAAATTTGTGGTTCATTAACTGTTCCTGAAGCTGCATAATGATATCCATGTTCTCTGCAATTAAAAATGGAGATAAATATATTATATTTTCCACTCTCTTTGTTTATTATAATTGAGCTAGACAGTATCAAATACATAGATACTACATATTGTTAAACTGCAAACAAATGAGAAACTAAAAATACATTCTGTGCAAATAATTTGATGAAATAGATGTAGTTGAGTAAAACTAAGCTGTTTTCACGTTTAAAGTGCAAATATAATGTGGCTGGCTACCCCTCCTTTCCATCCCTGATCATCCAAGGTGGCTAAGAGAAAAATCTACATACATAAAGTTAAATATATAATCAGTCACATATATACAGTAATTAGGCCTGATTTTGGATCTAAGCAGCTTATATTTTTGGTGATGAAAATGAAAGATGTAACAGAATTTTAGTTTACAAACATACAGAAGATTGTCAAGACTAGCATTGACCAGAAAACTAAAATATTTTTTGGATCATGGGAAAATAGATACTCTGACAGTATCAAAAAGAAAATACCTGTGATAAGTGGCATGCCCATTCACAAAATGCCAAAGTATGGCCAAAGCAAAACAGTTTATTTAAAGGTGAAGTGCTGTGGCTACTTTCAGAATCTGTCTAGTTCTGTAATGTTCTTATATTATTTTAAGGGGGGCTGGAGAAGGCATTTAGAAATGACAAAAGCACTAGGCTGAGTCACTATTTTCATTTTCTGATAATATTTACGGAGTTTATGTGGAATCTAAAGGTATTCTTGGGAATCAGTGTGATTGGTATTTGAATATAGATCTTTTAAACATTGATATTTTATTGTATTTCACTAATCTAGGTGAAATGTTAATATCAACTTTGTAAAGGCAAATAGGAAATTGATAGGATTAATTTTCCTCTGATCTGCAACAGTTTAAAGAAGCAAAGTAAAGATTCTCTTGCATGTGAAAGAATGCTCAGAGTTCATATCAGCTTCGTAAAGGCAAGCAGTAATTGGATGTGGCTAAATTCCTTCAATTGCCTGCAACAGTAATCTCTGGGATTAGTCTCCCACTAAACGCCTGCAAAGCAAAGTCAGTGTGTTTGTTTGGCAGACAGCGTTTCAAAGAAGGTGTGATTCAGATGCATTGTTTTGTTAATTCGCTGTTAACTCTGCAAGTAGCCCACTGCATGACAAGTTTATCTGCATATTGACAAGCATCTGCTGGCAAGGATTCATTACTGGTCAAACTCTGCATGCTAGCCAATGTTTTAAAGAAAAGTAAAGGTTATAAAGTGTTCTGTGCTTTGTTTGGATGCTTCTGCTAAATTGTCTTAGGATCTGTTTAGAAGCCAATGTTTAAGTCAAAGAGATATTGTGCTGTCTATCTCAGGAAAAGTTTAGCCTTCTTCAGCCACTTTCAAAACAATTGTTAAGGTCGTTTGCATGTATCTCCGTTCAAGAGAAGAAAGCAGTTGTGGGCAGCAACCCCCTCCCCCCTTCCTTTGCTGGCAATTGTCTTGAGGCAACGAGGGGAAGGTTTCAAAGGATTGTCTGTGAATTCAACTCAGTTTGTTTAGAATGTCTGGGAATGCATGAAACTGACATGGAAAGGATTTCTTGCTAACTTTAGCATTCTGTTGGCTTTGTTTGATGATCAGAAAGGGTGATTTCCCCCCTCTTTTAGGGCCCCAAAACAAGCAATAAAAACATTTGTTGCCTTAGCAACCAGGCCAAATTCCTCGTCACTAAGGAAAGCAATTAAGCTCCTCTCACAGACACAGCACCGGTGGGAAAGCTAAGTTTATCTGCATATTTGGAATGCTTGGAATTTCAGCCAATGTCAATGGAATAAGAAGGCATCTGTTTTCAGAAGCGGAACCAACCCCAATAGCATTGCAGTAGCACCCCCTGGTGGTAAATTTATACATGACACCCTTATGTGATTTCTTGCTTTTTGCAATCTACATGCTGGATTACAACAACTGACAATTAATTCAGCACATAACAGGTTCATACCAAGCCAAGCTAAGAGCACCCCCTAGAGGGGAAGAAGGTACTTCACTGCTCGCATCACTAACTACGCAGAGTGAATCTGTTAGTTAAAGAGCAAGTTACTTAAATTTATCCCAAAGCTACCAACACCCACTAGAGGGCACAGAGTGAACTTCGCCAAAGTATTCACTCACTCAAGCTGAAGACCAAGTTGTTCCAGTTTGAGGGAAATTAAGGAGAAGAAAGCAGAGCCAATTGTCCTTGCTTATTATCACAAGCTGATGACCAAGGGGTTCCAGCCTGCAACCTAATGGCCAGGTGGGAGTTTTGTAGCTTTACATTCTCTCAGTAGCCACTAGCAGTAACGTGGTAATAGGAAGAATTTGGCTGGCCTTTCTTCAGACGCCCCCTAGTGGTTAAAGGAGGAACTACACGGAAGCCTTTAATCACACCCAGAACCAGCCCTCTAGTGGACAAAGGGCGAACCTCAAAGGAAGAGCACCCTGGTAGCTGACCCGCAGCAAGTGACCCCAGTGGTGAAGGGGTGAACTGCGCTGAAGTACCCACAAACGCAGGAGAATGCACCTAGTGGCATCTCCACCCACAGACAGCATTCCTGAAGCTGATCTGCAAGTAGCGACCCCTAGTGGTCAAAGAGAGAAGTTCTTCAAATTTGCTTCAAAAATAGCTGGGAAGAACACTGAACCTATCCTAGCCATGGCAGAGTGTCCCACTGATTTAGTTGAAGGGGTTCAACCAACCAGCCTAGATGAGACACCCCAACCAGCCGGTCAAGGAGAGATGCTGCAAACAGCCAACCTTGACCTGTACACAGAGGCTGTAGCTCAAGCCTCAACAAAGCCAAAAACGTCTCAGGGTGACTACGATCTGAGACAACAAAGAAAGCCTACAGAAGCTATGCACTCACATCTGATGGAAAGATGGGAGTCAAACTACAAGTTCCATGAAAGACACTGGGAGAGATCACACAAACTCTACCAAGAGTCCAAGGAAGAGTTCTCCCCTGAATGTGCGCACTTAGTGGAAGGTGATAAGAGAGATGCCCTTATGCAATGGATAGATTCCGAACAGTACCTCGAAGACATTCAGGCACAATTAGGAGATTCAATTATCGATGGCAAGATGCAAAGCCTCATGTTACTAAATGAGGACTGTAAGAAGCTTCTAGAGAGCTCACAGGGTTCCCCAGAGCCCGAACCTCGCCAGAGAGACAGACCGGTCAAAAGGGCCAAGTCCGAAGTTTCCTGCTATTCACATGCACCATCCCAACAGTCGCATGTGGCTCCATCTCACGTGTCTGGAAAAGCCGCGTCTTTCTGCCATATATCCAAGGCACATTCCAGCGTGTCACAACAATCTCATACCACAGGTGCCTCCCACCATTCAAAGGCTTCTTCTCACCAGAGCCAAGCATCTCGAGCCTCAAGGGCAGAGAGCATTGCCGCCAACTCACACAAGCACGAGTCAATACCGCAAGGGCCAAAGCTGCTGCACAAGCAGCAGTAGAAGACAAGCAGCAAAGAGAAGAATTGGTAAAAGTGGAGACTGCAGCAGCCCAAAGTATAGCAGAAGCTTGAGCCAACTTTAAGATTTCCCAGCGCCAACAGGAAGCAAAAAAGGCAGCCTCAGTACAAGTGGCTCTCCAGAGAGAGCTAGAAGATGCAAATCCATGAACAGGCTGGAAGAGCTAGGAAGAGAAAGCCCTCATAGCCATGTACAGGCCTACGTGGATAACCAAAGCGCGTTTCAGCGTGACCAGGTGAGACGAACAGAAGAATCTTAATGACCAGATGTGCCAGTCAGCCACAGAGTTGATGTCGCGACACCTAGGTCATGAGATCTTCCCACCGTTGCTGCCCCATTGAATCCACCGAACCATACCCTTGAGGGCAACCGAATGGGTCCACCAGCAGCGGCAATGGCTACACAACAGGCAGAGCCACAAGATCTTTCCAACGTTGTTGCCCCACAGAACCCACAGAACCATACCACTGATGGCAACCGGGTGGGTCCACCTGCAGTGCCAACGGCCCCACAGCAGAACCAGCTGCTGCTCAGGGACGAGATTGAAAGAACTCGAGTCACACTAGAGTCCCTGCTGTGCCAACAGGAGGCAGCGTCCCAAGGAACCACCACCAGACCTGACCACAGAGGAGAGTCTCGAACACCAGCCGTGCCAACCTACCAGGGAGCTAGCTATACTCTACCAGAAAGACAGACCCTCCAACAAGTAAGCAAGCAGGAACCTGGGTTCCCTCAGCTCAATGCCAGAGCAGAGGAGTTCAGACCAAGCCAACAAGGTCCCTTGCATGTGACATGGCAAAATACCCTCAGCCAACAATATGCTGAAGGAAGTTACCAGCCAGCCATGGCGCACGCCCCCACTCCCGGAAGGGATGCACCACCTCCATCAAGCTTCAGCCCACACACGGGATCGACACATCCCCTAATGTACTTTGGAAGAAGGTTGGACTTGGCAGCCAGAGGCGTATGAAGATTCTCCAACAAACCTGGAAAAGACTACTTATTGTGGAAGCACATCTTCAAGCGCGCCATCAACGAAGAAAGGGCTGGGCCAGATGAGGAACTCCTCCAGCTGACAGCCTGGCTAAGCCCAAAATCCATAATCACTGTGAACAACATCTTCGCATCCCATTTGGGCGACCCTGACATCGGCCTTGCAAAGACTTGGGCCACACTTGACAAGGACTACGGTGAACTCACAGTGACAGAGTCCTCGCTCCTGGACCATGTTCTCAGTTTCCCCGATATAAGAATCAACGAACGTCAATAGCTGAAGACTTTCTCGTCGCTCATTACTCAACTACAGACAGCACAACAGGATCCTACCTTGCTGGGACTAGCTTGCCTTGACCTGTTTAGGACACAAAATCCTATCATCCAAAAACTACCACGGTTGATATGTGAACAATGGATCGAGCTTTCTTGAGCTTACAGGAAAAACAACCAAAACAAAATTCCCCCCTTTGCAGTTCTCGCTGAATTTATCAGTGACCAGGCTGATCTCTACAATGACCCCCTATACCTCTCCATCAGAGAAGCACACTTCCCAATAACCAAGTGAAGCAGTCAAAACTCTGATATAGTCAAGGGACCCATCCAAGCTACGAAGGACAGAACCACCTTTTCAGTGTACAAAACAGACATCACGCCTCACCCAAAGAAGTCTCCAGACGAACGAATACTGAGGAGTGCTCATTCAAACCCTCGTCCAGCTAAAAAAGGCCTGACTTGTCCAATGAACAAGTCCTCTCACTCTCTAAACCAGGGGTAGGCAACCCAAAACACTCAAAGAGCCACTTTGACCCATTTCCCATCGAAAACATAACACTGGGAGCTGCAAAACCCTTTTGGCATCTAAAATGCAGATAACGCTACATATATCCTTTTTTTTACCTTTGCGCTATGTATAAAAAATATATAGTGTGTTGCATTTATGAAATCAATGGATGGGCAGATGGACGGAGATCTTCTACTCCAGCCTCCTGCTCAAGCCCATGCAGAAAAGTGGGGGTCTTTAAATAGTCATGTCCACTTTTCCCCCTTTTTTCCCTATTTTTTGCAATGACCGGTTGCAGACATCCACATGTGTATGCATGTCAGGTTTGTATGTGTGCACAAACATACACTGACTTAGGAGCAAAAACACTGCTGGTAGATCTTGTGGGATTTTTGCATGCAGTTTACTTGTATGGGGGAAGGGGGAGGAGGACCGAGCAGTCAGTCAGAGCTCAGATTGTTTGCTTATTGAGAAAGAGAGAGAGAGGGAAAGAAAGAAAGAAAGAAAGAAAGAAAGAAAGAAAGAAAGAAAGAAAGAAAGAAAGAAAGAAAGAAAGAAAGAAAGAAAGAAAGAAAGAAAGAAAGAAAAGACAAGAAAGGAAGAAGAAAGGCAGGAAGAATATGGGAAGGACGGAAAAAAGAGAAAGAAAGAAAACAGGAAGAAAAAGGAAGGAAGGAAAGAAAAAGAGAAAGGAAGAAAACAGGAAGAAAAGGAAGGAAGGAAAGAAAAAGAGAAAGAAAGAAAACAGGAAGAAAAGGAAGGAAGGAAGGAAAAAGAGAAAGAAAGAAAACAGGAAGGAAGGAAGAGGAAGATATAACCTTCAGCAAAGCAACGTCCCTGCAAAAGAAACACATTTGCACACAAGCAGCTCCCCCCTCAGCCTCGCTTGCAAAAACCTCGTCCTGCCTGACGCCGAGGCCGTTTACAACAGGAGCAGCGGGCAAGGCAAAGGCTTTCCTGGGAGCAGGGATGTCTCTAGCAGCCTTTGGAAGCTGAGCCCCCCTCATCAAGCTCTTCAGCCGGGTGACGCCGAGCCTGTTTACAACGGGAGCAGCAGGCAAGGCAAAGGCTTTCCTGGGAGCAGGGAGGTCTCCAGCAGCCTTTGGAAGCTGAGCCCCCCCCATCAAGCCCTTCAGCCGGGTAACATGAGGCCGTTTACAATGGGAGCAACAGGCAAGGCAAAGGCTTTCCTGGGAGCAGGGAGGTCTCCAGCAGCCTTTGGAAGCTGAGCCCCCCTCATCAAGCCCTTCAGCCAGGTAACACAAGGCCATTTACAACGGGAGCAACAGGCAAGGCAAAGGCTTTCCTGGGAGTAAGGAGGTCTCCAGCAGCCTTTGGAAGCTGACCCCATCAAGCCCTTCAGCTGGGTGATGCCAAGCCCGTTTACAACGGGAGCAGCGGGCAAAGCAAAGGCTTTCCTGGGAGCAGGGATGTCTCTAGCAGCCTTTGGAAGCTGAGCCCCCCTCATCAAGCCCTTCAGCCGGGTAACACAAGGCCATTTACAATGGGAGCAACAGGCAAGGCAAAGGCTTTCCTGGGAGCAGGGAGGTCTCCAGCAGCCTTTAGAAGCTGAACCCCTCCCCCATCAAGCCCTTCAGCCGGGTAACATGAGGCCGTTTTGAAAAGGGCCTACTCACCTTTCTAGCAGTCTGTGAAGACTGAAGAGAGAGAAGAAGTTTGTGGGCAGTCCCACAAACGGCTTGTGGGCAGTCCCACAAACCAGAGAAGTTTGTCCTATGAATTCAAATTTCACAAGTTTTTTTTTCATGAGAAGTTTGAATTGATTGGTTGAACTTCTTTAGACCCATTTTTTTGGGGGGGGGAAATGCACATGGGCTGGGAGCCGCAGGAGACGGCTCAAAGAGCCACATGTGGCTCCGGAGCCGCAGGCTGCCGACCTGTGCTCTAAACCAGCGGTTCTCAACCTGTGGGTCGCGACCCTTTTTGGGGTCGAACGACCATTTCACGGGGGTCGCCAAAGAATGCAGTCTGCCATTTTCCCCCCCGTTCCTTAGCTGTGCTACTCCCTCTTATTCTATTGGCTTTTGAAAGCCAATATAATAGACTCTCTTGAATAGAGTCTAATTCTATTGGCTTTCAAAAGCCAATAGGAATTGTCCAGGCTGTCTCCGCCCTGCTGAGCCCGCCAAAAGTCCCAGTCTGCAAACGGTGCTGCAAGTTGTCTGCAGCAAAGGCGAGCTTTCTTGAAGTTTCCACCCCTCCCTGCTGAGCAACTACTAAATGTAAGTAAAAGAGGGCCAGGGGTGGGAGGTGGGAGGCTGGCGGGCGCAGGGAGGGTTGCTGGCGCACATGGGGCCCGGCGGGTGCCTTACCTCCCTTGGGCTGGGCCAGCTGGTGGCCCAGCCGGTGGTCGGCCTGCATCATCGCTGCTGCTTGCCATGGCCGCCCAGGAGCGCCTGTGCCTGCCTGCCGCCGCCCCAAAGGGGCGTGGGCCAAGGTAAGGCTAGCGGGGCAGCAGCGGGCGCTGGGAGGGCAGCTTGCGCGCGTGGGGCTGACTCTCAGCTGGCTGTCGGGAGCCAGGCTGTGTGTAGCAGCCCCGCCGGTTCCCCACCAATGTCCGGACTCTGACCCAACTCCCAGCTGACTGTCAGGAGTCGGGCTGTACTCCTGGAGGCCATGCGGACGTCGGCCGGTTGCTGGCTGCGTCCTCCCCGTCTCCCAGCTCATGGCAAGCCCTGGGGCTTGAAACGCACCTCCGACGCCGCGCCGGGCCGACTCAGCTGTGTGGGCGGCCGGTCCGAGCCGAGCCAGGTCTGGGCTGCTGCCTCCATGCCGCGCCGGAGCTTCCCCCCACACTGCCCGGCCCACCTCCCTCACTGTCGGAGGCTGCCTTGACCTTCTGGCTCCCGGCGTGGCCCTGGGGCTGGCGGGCAGGAGTGGCTCCTTCCCGGCTTGCCGGGCTCTGGGCCTCAGAAGCAGCCAGGTGGCAGAGAAGAGGGCGATGCCCGCATGTGCGTCGGAGGCCAGCCGGACAGGCCAGGAGGGGAGAAGTGGCGCCTTCCGAGTGGGAGCTGGCACTCTGGATGCACCCATCTCGTGTGTGATGAGTCGGGGAAGGGTTTGGCGGTGAAGGGCTGTGCAGTGTGGAAAGGGGCTCCCACGATCCCGTCGCTGCGATGGCGCTCAGGAGGCTGGAGGGGCAGGCAGGTCCCGGGGGGGCAGCTGGGAGAGGGCAAGAGGTGGCGGGATGAGGATGGGGGGCTCCAGACTACCATCCCCAGCAGCCATAAAAAGCACTGTGGAAGAGTGGGGAATGCTGGGAGTTGCAGTTCATCACCATTAGGGAAAAATCCTTCCTTCCTTCCATCTCCTTCCCTTCCCCTTCAATCTCTCCTTCCTCTCCTTCCTTCTCCAAAGTGGGAGGTGAAAAGGCCGGGTAGGTGGGAGGGGGTTGACCAGAAGGGAACCGGGTCTGATAAGGACAAAAGTTGAGTGAGGTTTTCCCCCTCACCCCTCTCTCTGCCTCCCTTTGTGCAGTGGCGTCTCTGGCTGCTGCCTTCCCAGTCACCGAGAAATGGAAAAAAAAGCCGTGAGCGAGTTCCCCTTTCTGCCTCGTTGCTGAAAGCTTTTCTTTTTTTAAAACGACTGCTCGTTCAGAACTCCTTGGGGCTTGTTTGCACGACCTTGTGGCAGATCAGTAAATAAAGGGGTGGGGGAGCCAAACCGACCAAGGTGTTTGCAACCTGAACGTGTGGACGCTGCTTTCATGACTTGCCACCACCACCCCCTTTCTTCCCGCCCTGCTCGGGCAATGCGCTGCTGCTGCTGCTGGCTGAGCTGAGCTGGGATGCCGAGCCGATCCCCACGCCTCCTGGTTGCCTGGCCGTGCTCCGCCCCCAGCAGCCCTAAAAAGCACTGTGGGAGAGTGGGGAATGCTGGGAGTTGCAGTTCATCACCATCTGGAAAAAAAATTCCTTCCTTTCTTCCTTCCTTCCATCCATCCATCTCCTTCCCTTCTCCTTCAATCTCTCCTTCCTTCCTTTCCCCTTCAATCTTCCTTCTCCATCTCCTTGCTTTCCCCTTCAATCTTCCTTCCTTCCTTCCATTTCCATCTCCATCCCTTCCCCTTCAATCTTCCTTCCTTCTTTCCTTCCTTCCTTCCCCCTTCAATCTCCTTCCTTCTCCATCTCCTTCCTTTCCCTTTCAGTCTTCCTTCCTTCCTTCTCCAACTCCATCCCTTCCCCTTCAATCTCCCTCTCCTTCCTTCCTTCCTTCCTTCCTTCCTTCCTTCCTTCCTTCCTTCCTTCCTTCTTCCTTCCCCCTTCAATCTCCTTCCTTTTCCCTTCAACCTTCCTTCCTTCCTTCCTTCCATCTCCATCTCCATCCCTTCCCCTTCAATCTCTCTCCTTCCTTCCTTCCTTCCTTCCTTCCTTCCTTCCTTCCTTCCTTCCATCTCCATCCCTTCCCCTTCAATCTCTTTCTCCTTCCTTCCTTCCTTTCCCCTTCAATCTCCTTCCTTCTCCATCTCCTTCCTTTCCTCTTCAATCTTCCTTCCTTCCTTCCCCCCCCAACATTTTTGAGCAAGGAAGAGTAAGCTTCTCCAGTGAGCACTGCTATTTTTTTTTGTAATTCATCACTATGCTTTAAAATTATGTTCAATTCGTAACAATGAAAATACACCCTGCATATCAGATATTTACATTGCGATTCCAAACAGTAGCAAAATTACAATTATGAAGTAGCAACGAAAATAATTTTATGGTTGGGGGTCACCACAACATGTGGAACTGTATTAAGGGGTCGCGGCATTAGAAAGGTTGAGAACCACTGCTCTAAACGATTGCAGAGAATTTAGGAAAAAATCCCTAGATGATCGAAAGACCCTACTCAAAGAGCATAGGATATGCTTCAAATGCTGTGACTCTATAGATCACATGGCCAGGGATTGTACAGTCAGGGTGAAATGCCACCTGTGTGACAGTAACAAGCACCCAGCAGCCTTACATCTAGAAACTAAGAAGCTCTCTGAGGAGACACAACAAGTGACTTCAACGATGGAGACTCAAACTAACTCTGAAGAGCAGCCAAAACAGTACGGGACGTACTACACAGATATATGCGGCAACTCACCATGCTCTCCTTCATGCTCACCTGTCTCTCTTGCAAAGGTCTACCCCGACGGGCAACCTGAAAAGGCAGTTAAGATGTACGCCATACTAGACCCACACAGCAAAGTTACTATAGCTAAGCCTGCCTTTTTCGACCTCTTTGACCTCCCGAGTGAACTGAAGCATTTTGCAATAAATACGTGAACACTACCAATGCACACGGTGGGGAGGAAAATCACTGGTCTACGCATAGAAGCGATAGATGGAAGTTCACATTTACGGTTACCTTCAGTGTTAGAATGGGAGACCTTACCAGATGTTCGCAGCGAAATCTCAACACCAGAGGCAGCAAGAAAAATACCTCACTTAGCACACATAGCCGCTTTAATCCCTCCTCTAGATCCTGAAGCTGAAATCCTACTCATGGTAGGAAGAGACGCCCCAGAGTCCATTGGCTCCAATGAGAGAATCAAAGGTCCACCAGGAATCCCAGTAGCCATTAAAATGGAACTCGGATGGGCCATAGAAGGGACGGTTTGTGTTGATCAATCACAAACTCCAACCCAGGTGAGCATCTCAAAAATCTTCATTCCCAGTAATGGAACAGCACCTCACCTAAAACCACACCTAGAACACTGCATGCTTGTGACAACCAACCCTGTTTTGGAAGCAACAGTGTTCCAGACAAGCAAGAATTACAACAACTTAGCTTTGTTCATAAAGGACAAACAAGACAAACAATGTTACCAAGACTGGGAGTCATGGAGCGTACTCCCAAGATGTCTGCAAAGCATGCAAGTGCAGTGCACATATGTCTCCAGCTCACCCACCACAGTGCAGAAGAAAGAATTGTACGCTTCCTTAGATGTGTCTATGAAGGTAAATGCAGCCTTAAGATGTGTCACAGTCCACAGTGGGGAGAGCCACACTTATGTCGTCTTATTTGCAACCATAAGATACATCAGAGTCTACAGCGGGGAGTGCTGCAGTCTCGGTGTCTTCTTTGGAAAAGCAAGACTAACAATGCAAGAAGGCCACACCATACCAAGGTTAGAGCTATGTGGTACCACTTTGGCTGTAAAGCTCACCAACTCGACAGCAAAGACATTGTGCCTTGAACTACAGTCTACCATCTTCTACGCAGATAGCAAGGTGATGTCAAGCTACATCTGCAAACAAAGCAGACATTTCTACGTCTATGTAAGCAACAGAGTGAAAAGGATTGAAACATCTTTAAGCCCTGAACAATGGCAACATGTGCCAACAAATAAGAACTTTGTTAACCAAGTGAAGTGGCCCAACAGTTAACAGAATTGATCTGGCTAGAAAGTCTCAAGTTCTTGGTCTGTCCAAACAGACAGATGTCACAGAGACCAAAATGCTATGCACTTCCAGCTTCAGATCAACGTGCCAACCTTCAACCTCAGACACCCAGTAAGTGTCAACCAATCCGCTTCAAACCCCTATCTAAGTGGAAGCACCTGAGATTAGGCATAGTTTTGATTGTCTTGATTACTTGTCTTAGCATCCCAAG
This sequence comes from Bothrops alternatus, assembly GCA_034064705.1. NCBI lineage: Eukaryota > Metazoa > Chordata > Lepidosauria > Squamata > Viperidae > Bothrops > Bothrops alternatus. The sequence goes on from JARGCV010000009.1 coordinate 35,887,139, forward strand.
AATTAGCCTTGTAAGAGCCTACAAGGACTTACTGGCTTTCATGGACTCTATGTCGTTAAAGACACCCACACCCACACATGAAGTCCTCACTACCCTGATGACAACAGTAGCAGCCATATTCAATACTCCATCGGTGGTGCCAGACCATTCGGTTCTTGAGTATCCTGAGTCTTCTGCAGCTGCTGTTGTTCCTGATTCTTCAGTTCCAGCTGTTGTTCCTGATTCTTCAGTTCCAGCTGTTTCTGAGTTTCCAGCACCAGCTGTTTCTGAGTTTCCAGATGTTCCTGATCCTGATTCTTCAGCCCCAGCTGTTCCTGTGTTTCCAGATCCAGCTGTTCATGTTTTTCCAGGTTCTTCGGTTCCTGAATATCCTGTGAATCCAGTTCCCCTTGTTCCTGAGAAACTTTGGGTTCCAGTTTTTCTGTTCCAGATTTGGTTTCAGTTTCTTTTACAGGAAGAAGACCTTGTCTCGCTGAGAGACAAGTATGCATACCAGAACCATTGGCCCATGGGACTTACGCACCAGGCCCACCCACTTGATGAACTAGTTTGCCCAGCTGAGGTCTAGATCGTGAAGCCACCACGTGAGTCAGGTCGTGACTCAAAGACACTTGTACCAGGTCAATCACCGATTTGGTCCCATTGCTGATGAAGACTGAACCAGAAGATCAAACCTCAAATTATGTATTGTCTTATGCATTGTTTGATGTAACACTTGCTTGGTTTTTTGCATAATTGTGCATGTTTTATATTTACCAATAGTTATGCATGTTTGATAAATAAGTTTTTACTTATTTAGTCACAAGTTAGTTAACAATGAGTATTGCATGCCTTAATGGTATGTTTATTGCTATTTCAGTTAGTTAGTAGTGGAAATATAAATTTCCAAGCGGGGAGTGTTCTGGATCATATACCTCTATGTAACCTCGTATAGCTCTGTGTAACCCTAACTAGTGAGCATGTATCAGTATATTAGAATATCTGGCAGTTATTGGGTTAAATGCTGGGTTTGTTGATGGGTCAGTGGGAGGAGTTTCTAAAGGGCATTGGGAGACTTCCTGGACACAAGCCAGATTGGAATGTCTTTATCTGAAAGAAGCATGGGCCATCATGAGCCTGCGCCGTTATAAAGATGGTATGGAAGAGAGCATCATCCTTTTACCTACAGGAATGTACAAAAGATGTATTTCCCAGAAGTAACAGCCATAAGAATGCAAGTAATCTTTCTGATTGAAATATATTTTTTGTTATGAAATCATTTCTATTGAGTTATCTATCTGACTTGATTTAAAAGAAGACGTTTTTAACTCAGAGTCAGAATATAGTCCATGTATGATATGCCACAATGCTAAATAAATAAATAAGTGTGATTTTGAAGGCCAATTCTTTCCTATGCAGTTTACTAGCTTTTTTCCAATTTTGTTTAAAACTAAAATGTTTTAGCTGTGGATAAAAGAAAGGATACCAAATATACACTGTACCAGTGTGCTGATATGTGATATGTGAAATAGCTTGAATCTCCAGAAGAGAAGAAACAAATAGCTCCAAACTTTCAAATGAAATATTAAGTCTGATCATCTAAAAGACTGCCTTCTCTTAGCATAGCATTGGGAGACTTCATGGGGGAACTTTTGCTGTTCTCGAGGAGAGTGCAAGAATTTGTATTTATATTAAGAACTTAACTGCTTCTACCTGCTTTACCTCATCCCAGTATCAGCAGTCTTCTCCAACTCCTCTTGCCTGATACTGTATTGTTCTGAGATTACTATAGTAAGGGGAAAGTTTTACTGAGAATGGAAAAAACCCTGATAAAGTAAAGGATCTCTTCCTATGTGCTGTTTGAAGTGGCTTGTGATTATAATGCTAAATTTTTCTGCTTGGTAAGTATAAGAAATCTTTTTTGATATTAATTTGCCATATGCTTTTAAAAATTGATATGCTTTAAATGAGTTGAAACTGAATGTGAGAAGATATTTAATATAGGTTGATTTATCTAGCCAAATGATCTACTGTAGATAGATATCTAAATGTAGATAGTTGGATTTTTATTTGAAAATGTATATAAATAGATTATTAAATACATAATTTATTCCTTACACTTCAATCATATTCATGTCAGAAAATAAGCCTCATTTCACTGTAATTCCCTGCATTTATATTATTTTATTGATATGACATCCCTTTTCTCAAAAAATATTCCACAAAAGATGGGAAATAGATGGGGTTTGTTACTGAACAAAATACACAGCTGGACCTTTAAAATGCACTCTAGACTATTACAAATCCTATTTATACCTATGATATTTTAAGATGAATAATTCACCTTAAATACCTTTGATTTCCTTTGCATGATGAACATGTCAACAGGATCCCACCAACTATGGAAAGAAGGGAACCAGTCCAACCTAGATACAGTGCATATCCCAGTTCATATCTAGAATAAAGATAATACATGTAATATTCAAACACCACATACTATCAAATGCTTTGTTGTCATATGTTACAGTTATTGGTATAAGAGAAAGGTGGTTTTAGGGCGGAGAAAGCTCAAAGAACTCCAGGTGATTGATACATGGGAATGGAAGAATTAAAGGCTGCCTGCACAACTGGGATTAATGCAGACAAGTGGGATTATCAAAAAAGGGCTGTAGTGATATGTTACATCTGTATTACAAATTCCAAGAAAGATGACGGTGAGTCCTTGTTTCCCATGCACTCCAATATGTCCGAAAGATAGACATTAAGTATTGAGAAAACAAAAACCAGTAAGTTCCCCAACCTGGGCAATTTCCAGATTTGTAAATTTCCATTCCCAAAATTTTCAATAGTGGTAAAATTGAGGAAGATTGTAATAATGCATGAAAGCGCTATTTTAATTGTGTTAATCTTTGTGGACAGACATAACAAGAAATCTAACACCATTTTAAACTTATTACAATAGATGTGAATTAGCACCCATGGATCATTCAATCCTCTGTCAGTTTGGTAATGGTAAAACAATTAACAACTAAAATATATATAAAAATATTGACTTACTTTGTTCCAGCATACAAAGGATCAAAAGACTCCGTTATGATATTTACTGCATACCATGAAAGAGCAACCATTGATGAGACTCCTGGTCAAACAATACAGATTAAATACAGATGAAAATTACCCATCAATATGTATTAGGGCCATGCAAGTCATTTGATAAGATTTCATCTGCAAAGGACTTTTGGATCTATTCCTTGAAACGACAAAGCTACCCGAGATGCTTAAAGATTAGAAGAAGGTTCTTCAAGACTCACCCAATGTCTTTTTTGTCATGCTTAAAAGGTATTTTGCTAGAAAGGACTTAGAAGACTGTTTCATTTATAAGCATCTGTATGATTTGTACAGACTAGTATGCATATATAATCAAGCTGTCACATAGTTAACAAAATTATAACATCTGAGGAAAGATCATATGAATTTAGTGGTATTTTTTATTCATTTCAAAATTTCACATGAGAAAATTAATTTTAACAGAAAATACATTTCTTTTCCATTAAAAACTTGGCATGTGATACAGCAGCTTTCATTTCAGAACAGAAAGCTGGAGTTTATTTTGATGGATATAAAATGCAAAATGAGGGCCAGTTTGGTATAGTCGTTAAGGCATCCGGATAGAAACCAGGAAACCATGAGTTCTAGTTCCACCTTAGGCACAATCAGGTGGATCACTTTGGGCCAGTCACTGTCTTTCAGCTACCAGTATATTCATAATTATAAGTCATAATTGGGACTATCTGACAGCACCTGCTTGATCGTAGCAACTTAGGTAACTAAAACTTCCCTTTTTGTCCAATGTTTTTAAAAGCAGTCATTGCCTCAGGCTGAAATGAAATACATACTAAAGAATGATAAATTCCATAGATTTAATGTTGCTTGAACCATATGGTTATAACAAACTCTCTGATAATAGAATTTTATTTACCATGAATCTGCCCTTTAAGAGAAGTCACATTAATAATTGTAACAGGCAAAAGGAGAAGGAAATTTTGCTGGGAAATTTTTTTAAATAATCAATGGATTTTTATAATCAATGTGATAGTTAGACTCAATATTGCTGATGTCTTACCTAATCAATTTCTTGTTCTTATTCAGGCCAGGTATCAGCAGAAAATGTTGCATTACCTATAGTGTTCATCCACCATTTAAATCTGTCATTGTTCTTTAGGATTAGTGAAAGCAGCCCTTAATGAATAGAATTGGTTGCCTTTCTCTGGCCTCTACACTTGGTAATCCTGCCTCCAATCTCAGAGCTGCATTTCACACATATCTTGGGTCAGAAAAAGGCTTTTTCACAGGGAACAAAACTGAAATCAAGTCCCAGAGAAGCTCCATATACTGTAATTACTGTTCTGAAGTTTATAGTATGTTATAGTGTTAATCTTCCAGTTGGTTGTGTTCCCTTTTTTGTGGATGCATATTGTTTTCTTTTACATTCTTCTTTAATTGTAACATGCCCAAAGCTGTAGAGTTGGGTAGCCTCGAAATTAAAATATTAAAATTAATTAAATTACTAGCAAAATTGCCCAGAGAAAAAAAGGAAAATCTGTTTTCTATGACAAAATAGACAAAAATAGGATCTACTGATTCTGACTTCTGCAAGTTAGTGCCCTCCATGTGTGGGGGTATAATTCCTGGCAGTGTGGTTCAAAAAATGTGGATGGCACAATGTTGGGAAAAACTAATAGGAGACTCTACTTATTACCATAATTGAGCCTGGCAATTACAATCATAAGTCATGATGGTCATAAAACAGGTAATCATGAGACTGACTTTACAATCTTTTTTGTGGCAATCATTAAGCAAACCCATTTTTGCTATGGATCTTTTTTGCTGGAAGCCAGAAATAAACATCAGTTTCTAGCAAAAACATGACTGCAAGATGCTACAAATGGCCATAAAATGAATTGGTTGGCAAGTGCTAAAAATGCAGTCACAGAGCTGGCTGTCAAAACTTTGGAACTGAATTGTAAGTAGCTTTTCAAGGATTCATCATAACTTTAAACAATTGCTAAGTGCCCAGTTGTAAGAAAAGTGCTATCTGTTCTCATTGGCCATTCCAGTCTAAAGAAAAAGACACCAGTGTGTTCGGACTTGTATTTTTTTTTCATTTTGTGAAAATGACCTTTAAATGTACTGTGCTTGCCTTCTCTTCAGTGCTATTTCCAAAGAACTGATGTGACCTATCCTAGAAATAAAAAAATGTAAAACTACAAATAAATTCAGTGCATTGTTTGTTTTTTTAAAAACTTAATATGTCTGGTCTGTTTATCAGAGAGGGACAATTAAAATGTTGTAAGCAATTAAATAAACATAGTTAAACTGTGTCATAACTCAGATTCAGAATATATTCTAAGAGAACAATATTTTTATTGCTTTCCAAATCACTCTAAGTAAACTTTTCAACTAATCTATTTTCATGTATTTTTTTCCTCTGACTCATCCCATCCCTTACTTGATACAACTGACAAGGAACCAGGCAAGGATAAATCAAGATATTTCTATATAGTTTTACGAAACTTTCCCTGCATAAATGTCCATTATATGTTTTCTCACCTGCCAAAGCAAATATCATTCCACTCATTATGGAAATCCTTCCTTTTGTTCTTTTATCACTGAAACTAAGCTGAGTGCATCTCAAACCAAGCAATGCCAGCAGAATTCCGCACATACCCAACACCAGGGATGTAATCATCAGGACTTGACATACACGAATAAAAGCTGCAGGAGAGAAAAAAAATGACCAAAGTGTTCAATTTTAGTGCAGAGCAAGTGATGGATGTTGCCTTTGATCCATCCATTAATCAAAACTTGACTGGAAGCAAACATGGGAAGGCTGCATATTTCTTAGGAATTAATTTGAAGGAGAACACCATTCAGAATGCCATTATGGCTTTTTAATATTCAAGTATCTCTTGTAGTCAGGACTGTCTATTACGACATTTCAGATTACTTTTTGTGCATTCAATTACTCTTGGTGCTATGTGAAAAATGCATAAATAAAATATTGAAAGAGAAAAACAATGTACTTGGGGAACATACCACCTTTTCCTCAAACAGATCCCAGCCTGAGTTATTTAGGTATGAATATAATATCATTTTTCTCTTGATTTAAGAAAAAAAAATCACTGAATTTATCATGGGACTTTTTACTATCCCTCTACTTTCATTTTGCAACTGTTTGCACATCTACCGGTAGTAATCAGCACACTTCAATTGATGAAAGCAGGAAAGTTAGGAGCATTAAAACACCTGGAAGGAAGCAAAGAGTTAAGAGAGAATGTAGACATTCCAAAGCAATCATATCAAAATTATTCCATACCTCCTCAATATTTGGTGGCCTTTTTACTAGAATGATTTAATTTTTGAAGTTATATTCCTTTCTCCTATTGGTTTTTCAAAATCTACCTGCTTTTTTGTGGCAATTAAAAAATTATCTGGAAGTTCTATCAGGCTATGTCAGGGGTCTTCAAACTTGGTCCTTTTATGACTTGTGGACTTTAACTCCCAGAAATTCTCAGTCAGCATGCCTGGCTGAGGAATTTTGGGAGTTGAGGTCCACAAGTCATAAAAGGGCCAGGTTTGAAGACCCCTGGGCTATGTTAACAACAGGAAGAAGATACAAACAGAATTGCTGTTATGATTTAAAAAAAGAATGTTGTGGGATATTGTTTTTTGATGGTAATGTTTGTTAAGTAATTTATTAAACTACTGTAGCAATTAATAGCAATTGGAACACAATTATTAATTTGATATGGAACAAAGAAATTAGTTTAAGTCACATGATTTTTCTTTATAGAACAGTCTAATTATTATGCGATTATTTAATATTCACAATCTCTGCTTTAATGAGCTGGTAATTCCCTATTAATTGAGCTATGAAGGTTTTCTTTTACAAACATCAACTTATTTGGCAGAAACAACAGGTATCAAAGTTAGTATGATTTGAAATGAAAAGCTGTCTTAAACAGGTAGGCATGCTATCTAAGCCAGTATTGTCTGTTCTCAACTGGTATCAGTTGAGTGAAATCCCAAGCCTTTTTCAGTCCCTTTTCATAGAAACAGCGAAAACTGAACCTGGCTGAGACTTTTTGCATGTAAAATGTATATTCTACTAATGAACTGTAATCTCACCCTGCACTTCAGTCCTTTGAACTGCAGACAACACAAGCATAATTATCTCTGTTGCTCAGGTAAAATATAAACCAAGTACTGTAAACAGACATTGAGAAAGGAAATTGATAGTTTAGTTGGCTTCATCTGCTAATCTATGGAACGTCCTCTGTCCGTCCTCTGTCCCGATCTAAAAATGTTCTCAGGCTGATCCTGAAAAAGCAGAGCCCATTCAAAGGGGTTTGCCCAGTGAACATTAACTCACCTGTTCTGTAATATCGAACTGAAAATGTTAGATTAGGCAAAGATGGCAATATTTTCTATGACTATTTCAAGCAAGCATGAGAAAAATTAAATATTAATAAAATGAATGTGTTATTAATTTGTAAATGGGGTAGGAGTAAGCAGAAATAAAGAAAAATAAAGATTGTTAAGCAAGCATTTTGTTGTTTGCTGTCAATCAAAAAGAGGTAAACATTTGTTTCCCCCAAAATGTATATATATATTTGTTCACTTTTTATATGCACCAAATAGCCAACCACATGTGTAGGGATTTGTTGTATGAGTTATAAGAGTCAGTTCCTTCCAACAAAAAGATGAGAAAAATAAAGGTTATAAAGACTATAAATTCTTAAATCTTTCTCATTTAAAAGAAATTAAGCCCTATAGCAGGGCTCCTAAAGAACCATTTGGGGAGATGGGAAGTAAACAACATTGAAGAAAAACAAACCAATAGTTGCTATAGATCTTATTAAATGTATGTAAACAGATAATTTGTAAATATGAAATAATCAATTAGATGCTTTAATTAAACCATTAATGCAGAGCATGGCATCACTAATAGATCAGACAATTGCCCCGTTTCATGGACGTAAGTCTTTAAAAGCAGAATGTTCTTTTATTATACAAATGGCAAATCGCAAATTATTGCAGATCAATACCAACCATCATAAACCTGTTGCTTTTTTCCTTTTATTTCAAGCACTAGAAATTTGTATACTCTATTTCTCTCTCTTAACATACAAATTTAAATTTTTGACATGGTTGAAAATATTAAAAATATATGCATCTATTTCACTGTTAAGGTGAAATAAGAGAAAATAATGTTTCTTATTGCACATGCTGTGAATGTAGAAAATTCCTCATTCAAACATTGTCATGACCACATACTTCAGGAAATATCCATCTCAAATACTAGGATGTTGGTATTAGTCAATGCTTCTCAAGGCTTTTAGTGGAAGTTCATATTTGACTTCAGCTTCCATACCTTTGTAGCAAGTGCACTTTCATAAGAGTCTTTGCACTGTTCAGGAAGAATTGTGGAAGCATGAAGTGAGGTAAGCAGCTCACCTGTCCCTCCTTTTTGGGATCAGGATATTACAACATAACACATCACTCCTTCTCCAAGCAAGCAAAGAGAGTAGAAGGCAAGCTTCTGGCCTGGATTACAGTTACTGAACATTGTTACTGTCTCTTCTAGCAGTGACTGATGACACTATAAGTTATATTAAATTTAATATGTCATCAATCAGAGCCAAGTCACCACTTAATAAGTCTTACTTCCTGCTGAAAATGTATTACTGTCTTGCTACCACTAGATCAGTCTGTCTAAAAGAGAAAGAAGAACCGATTAGAACCGATTCAAGCCCTGCTTATAAGACCATTGCCTTAGTGGCAGTACTTCCTGTTTGCTATAGTCTCTATAGGTCTGAAGGCCCTTGGCAATGTATCTTCAAGGCAGTGATGTCTCCTTCCTGGGAACAGCAACATTTAGCTGCAGATTTATTGAATTTTCAAAAAATGCCAGCAGGCTCTACATACAAGGTAGCTTGGTGGGCTGCATGTTGTGGTGGGCCTAAAGGGTTTTTTGTTGTTGTTGTTGTTGTTAATACTGAAAAATATCCAGAATGTATTTGAGAAAATTATTGACCTTTCAAGCTGCAGTTGATACAGTACAAGTAGGGCAAGGAAATATGTTTCTGTGAGTTAACGATAAACCTCCAGTCTAGTGGTTGCCAGTATGTTCTGGGTTCAATTCAACACACTGGTTCTCTACAAAGCTCTTAACGGCACAGGATCAGATTATTTCATATTTATTGGATGTTTCAGAGAATATTTATGCTGAAAGTATAAAATAATGGCCAAACGCTTCCTGTTCTGGCCAAATATTCATAAGTTTGTTCATAGGTTTTGGGGAACGATCATATGATTTGAAAATTATTTTTATTACAGAAAGACAACTTCATTTCATATTTATAGCAATGGAGTTTAAATGATATTTTTTCTATATTTATTGTGAAACCTTTTGGGATTTTTTTAAAATTAATTTTTTCTTTCCTCTCCCTTTTTTCATTTTTTTCTTATTTTTCTAGAGTGAAACAAATATATTTTAATAGCATCAGTGGTTCTCTTGAATGATTACAATTTTAATGTTTATGGTATATAAATGTAAACTGTTTGAAATTTAAGTTTTAAAGTCTTTTACAGCATATTAAGGATGGAATAATTTTTTTAAATAAATGTTTATTAATAATACAAAATTAAAAACACATTGGACATAGATATGACGTCACTGGTTCCATTCATCTTCCGACATTTTACAGTAGTATTAGTACTCATATAGACATATAATTAATGCCTTTTCTAGTATTTCATATTAAAGAATTCAATAAACATGCAAAAGAGATACATATGCAACAGATATCAGAAAATAGGGAGACTGGTGAAGACCTATGTTCAAACATCAAAGAAAAGCCATGGAGAGTGTATATAATTCTACACTTTATCGACTGGCAGTGCTGACATGACTCAAATGCAGGCAAACTATATTATTTCAATATGTTGTTTCCAACATTGTCAATGTTTTCAGTAACAGATAAGTTTAACTCAGTATTAAATCAGAGAATTCTATGAATTCTATGAAAAATTAATTTTTATAGATTTGCATATACTTCCATGTATTTTGATAACACATATTAAGTAAATATATTTCAATTTCATACTGTTAAAAACATGATAGCAATCCATTATTTATATATGAAAAATGCAACTTACTGTCTAAACTTAAGAAGAAGTACAATTTATTGCACTGAATGGAACCCAATGAAGTAGTATTGCAATTCATCCATAGACCTTCACACTTCCAATTTGTAGTATTGACTATACTTGATAGTCTCCAGTTGCTGGATACAGTAGTAGCAAGTAAAAATATAAAACTCAGAAAAACAAGAAGCAATGCTGGTATTTGAAAAGCTGCCAAAGCCATTCTTCAATTTAAAAAAAATGAAGTGGTTTCCTTCTCAAATTGTTCAAACAGAAGCAGATTTCTATCAGTTGATATTCTGTTAAGAGCAAGCAATGTAATAGTTATTTAATATTTATATTAAGATGCAAAAATAAATGTTATTCACAAAAGTTATTCTCATAGATAAAATAATTATTCAATTAGCATTCAAGTTTCAGTTCTATATAAAATAAATTAACTAAATTACATTTAAATTAAACTACTTGAAATACATAAATGTCAAATATCATTTTAAAATATGCTTACTTTGATAAATCTGTTTTTATTTCCTATGCAGCACTTCTAGTCCTGAGCCATGTGAGCAAATTTTGACAGTCATTTTGCCAAAGTTAGGTAAATATTTAGTGATATTTAAGACCTTAGATCACTTATTCCAAAAATCAAGGCTTTCCAGCCAGTTCATTGACTTCATTGATCAAACGAACGCTGCAATATCTGCAGGCAAAAACTGCTGACCTCCATCGTATTTCTGAATAAATATCATGTGGAGTTGCATAATAAAGCTTCAGATATTTAATTATCTTCAAAAAGGAAATTTGTTTCTTTCTATGATTTTTCTAACTCTTTTCCATGGGAAGAAATTTTGTGATATTCTAAAAACTTACGGGCTAATTTAATCCAAATGGTTACATAGCATAGGGAATTGCCTATTCTCAGATCTTTACAATGCATCTAGACAATTTCAATTTGATGGGACATGCTATTTATACAGTAAATTATCATGCTACATAATTTTCTCCCAACTCTTGAAAAACTGGACGGGACAAGTGGTATAAATATGATGAAATGGAGAGAACCTGTCAATCAATCAGTCAGAATAGAGCTGGAAGGAACCTTGGATGTCTTCTAGTCCAACCTCCTGCTCAAGCAGGAAACCCTATACCATTTCAAACAAGTGACTATCCAGTCTCTTCTTCAATGATGAAGCACCTACAACTTCTGACAGCAAGTTGTTCTACTGGTTAATTTTCCTCACTGTTATGAAGTTTCTCCTTAGTTCCAGTTTCCATCGTTTCTTGTCTTGCCTTCTGGTGCTTTGGTAAATAAGTTGACCCTATCCTCTTTGTGGCAACCTCTTAAATACCAGAATACTGCTATCATGTCATCCCTAGTCATTCTTTTCTCTAGTCTAGTCAAACCCAAATCCTGCAACCATTCTTCATATGTTTTAGTCTCCAGGCTTTTTGGATTCTAGTGACTTTTCCCTGCTAATTCATTCCTTGTCCCAAATCTTCAATAAACCTGGTCATGCAGGATAGGGCTACCAGATATGGACTGAAAAACTCTGGACAGCTGCAGGCTGATTTACAACCATTTGTTTAGCAACCAAAGTTACAATAACACTGAAAAAGTGACTTACAACTAGTCCTTACACTTACAATCACTGTAGCATCACACAATCCAAATTTGGATGCTTTAGCAACCAGCATGTATTTATGACCGTTGCAGTGTACCAGGGTCACATGATCATCATTTGCAACCTTCCCAGCCAGCTCACAACAAGCAAAATCAACGGGGAAACCAGATTTGCTTAACGACCAAGTGATTTGCTTAACAACTATAGCAAAAAAGGTGGTAAGGTTTTGCAAGACTCACTTAACAACTCTCTTGCCTAGCAAAAAAAAATTCTGGTCCCGGTTGTGGTTGTAAGGAAAGGACTACCTGTACTAAATAGCAACAAAGAGCTAGAGTTTTCTGAATTTCTTTGCAGCCATATGTAGTAGCTACAGTATTCAGATTTTTGCAGCTTAGATATGGTAGCTCAAATGCAGGGCCCTGGTAGGAATGTAGCAGAAGAGCTTGAGAGAAGCAAAAAGGGAACATGTGAATAGCTGGACTGAGAGAGAGTAACTGGGCAGCTAGGTTTCATGCCTAAGACAGGACTAGAATTCACAATCTCCTGGTTTCTAGGCCAGCACCTTAATCACTAGACTAAACTGGCTCTCCCCCACCCCATTAACTGCTCTTGACTGCAGTTTTCTTCTCCCTCTCATCTCCCTCCTTCCTTGAAAAAGAACAACTGTTTTGCAGACAAAGTAGCTCAGATCCGGGCCGACCTAGACTCCAATTGTGTAGCAGAGTCGACTGATAATGATTCAGTTGAGGGGACAGGGGCATGTCCTTGTCAGATCATCTGGGACGAGTTTGAGGCTGTTACGCCTGATGAAGTGGACAGGGCCATTGGAGCTGTGAGTTCCGCCACCTGTTTGTTGGACCCGTGTCCCTCCTGGCTGGTTTCTGCCAGAAGGGAGGTGACACATACCTGGATCCAGGAGATTGTCAACGCTTCTTTGAGGGAGGGGTCCTTCCCGGCTCCTTTAAAGGAGGCACTTGTGCGCCCCTCCTCAAGAAGCCTTCCCTGGATCCAGAGATTTTGACCAGCTATCGTCCGGTCTCCAACCTCCCCTTTGTGGGGAAAGTTGTTGAGAAGGTGGTGGCACTCCAGCTCCAGCGGTCTCTGGAGGAAGCCGATTATCTGGGCCCTCTGCAGTCGGGGTTCAGGCCCGGCTACAGCACTGAAACTGCTTTGGTCGCTCTGATGGATGATCTCTGGCGGGCCCGGGATAGAGGCCAGTTCTCTGTCCTGGTGCTTCTTGACCTCTCAGCGGTGTTCGATACCATCGACCATGGTATCCTTCTGCGTCGGCTGGAGGGATTGGGAGTGGGGGGCACCGTGTTGCGGTGGTTCTCCTATCTCACTGGTCGGTCGCAGTCGGTGTTTGTGGGGGATCGAAGGTCCACCTCTAGGTTATTCCCATGTTACTCCCTCAGGGGTCTGTTCTCTCCCCCCTACTTTTTAACATTTACATGAAGCTACTGGGTGAGATCACCCACCGGCACGGAGTGAGATACCATCAGTACGCTGATGATACTCAGCTGTACATTTCCACTCCTGGCCATATCAGTGAAGCAGTTGAGGTGATGTGCTGGTGTCTGGAGGCTGTGAGGGTCTGGATGGGCGTTAACAGATTAAAGCTCAACCCTGACAAGACAGAGTGGCTGTGAGTGATGCCTCCCAAGGACATTTCAATCTGTCCTTCCATCACTCTGGGGGGTGAATCTATAGTCCCCTCAGAGAAGGTCCACAACTTGGGAGTCCTCCTTGATCCACAGCTGGCGTTGGATCATCACTTGTCGGCTGTGGCGAGGGGGGCATTTGCCCAGGTTCGCCTGGTGCACCAGTTGCGCCCTTACTTGGATCGGGAGTCTTTCCTCACAGTCACACATGCCCTTGTCACCTCGAGGATCGACTACTGCAACGCTCTCTACATGGGGCTACCCTTGAAGAGTGTTGAGACTACAATTAGTGCAGAATGCAGTTGCGTGAGCGGTTGTGGGCCTGCCCCGTCGTGCCCACACTTCGTCAACTCTCCGCATGCTGCATTGGCTGCCTAGTGGTCTCCGAGCGCAATTCAAAGTGTTGGTTATTACCTATAAAGCCCTTTATGGCAAGGGACCAGGATACTTACGGGACCGTCTTCTGCCACATACTTCCCTACGACCGGTGAGAGCACACAGGGTCGGCCTCCTCCGGGTCCCGTCAGCGAAACAATGTCGGCTGGTGGGCCCTAGGGGGAGGGCTTTTTCTGTTGTGGCGCCTGCCCTCTGGAACCAACTGCTTCCTGAAGTCCGCGTTTCTCCCATGCTCCTGGCCTTCCGTAAAAACCTTAAAACTTACCTCTGCCGGCAGGCCTGGGGATGATTGTGGATTGAATGGTGAATATGAGTGGGTGTTAGTTTGTTTTTTAGATATTTTTATTTGGACTTGTATTGAAATTTGATGTTCTATATACATGTTGTTAGCCGCTCCGAGTCTCCGGAGAGGAGCGGCATGCAAGACCGAATAAAATAAATAAATAAAATAAATAAAAAATCTGCAAGCAAATAACCAAGCTTAGATATGAATAGAATAGAGCTGGAAGGGATCGTGCCCTCTGGTGCTTTGGTGAATAATGTGAACCCCTCTTCTTTGTGGCAGCCGCTCAAATACTGGAATACTGCTATCATGTCTCTCCTATTTCTTCTTTTCTTTAGACTAGCCAAACCTAAGTCTTGCAGCCATTCTTCGTATGTTTTAGTCTCCAGGCCTTTATCATCTTAGTTGCACTTCTCCAAATTCTTTCCAAACTCTTAACATTTTTTTTGTGATACCGTGACCAAAATTGTCTGTAGTATTCCAGGTGTGATCTTACTAGGATTTTATAAAGCGGTACTAATACCTCGCATGATCTTGATTCTATGCCTTAATACAAACCTGGATTGTATTGGCTTTTTTGACTGCTGCTGCACATTGCTGGCTCATGGTTAGGTGATCGTCCACTAGGATTCCAAGGTCCCTCTCACAAATACTGTTTTTAAGCCAGGTCTTGCCCAATCTGTGCTTGTACCTTTGATTTTTCCTGCCTAAATGTAAAACTTTGCTTTTCTCCACATTGAAACTCCTTTTGTTGGATAGGGTCCATTGTTCACATTTGTCAAGCTCTTTTTGGATCCTGAGTTTATCTTCTGGGGTGTTGGCTACTCCTGCCCGTTTGGTGTCATCTGTGAATTTAATGAGTTCTCCTTCAATTCTCTCATCTAAGTCATTGATGAAGATATTGAAAGCACTGGGTCTAAGACGGAACCTTGTGGTACCCCACTGCTTACTTCTCATGTGGATGTAGTGCCGTTGAGGTCTACTCTTTGAGTAGGGTTTGCCAGCCAGCTACAGATCCATCTGGTGGTGATGTTGTCTATTCCAGCTTTTTCTAGCTTACCAAGGAGTAGGTTGTGGTTTACTTTATCAAATGCCTTACTGAAGTCTACTACATCCACAGTATTTCGCTGGTCTATTAGTTTAGTAACTTTGTTGATGAAATAAGATTGGTTTGGCCTGATCAGTTTTTAACAAACCTGCGCTGGCTACTAGTTATAACTTTGTTTACTTTTAGTTGTTTGCAGATCTGTTTTTCAATTATCTTTTCTAGGATCTTCCCAGGTATTGATGTTAAACTGATTGTTCTGTAGATAGCATCGAAGATTCCAGTTAGCTTAATTTGTGGAATCTTAAGACTGAGGTTTATTTTTTTGGGAAAAAACAATTTCAAAACACTTTATTTTCATCTGTGCACCTACCAAAATTGTTCAGTTTGCATACCACATGCCTGTGAAAAGATGCTGAAATCCTAAGTTCAGAAGCCCTGCTTCAAACATCTTTACAAGATTATCTGTTTAAGAACCTATATGGGCAAAATGAAATAGTAGATACTGAATACTGTATTTCCTCTTGGAATACACAATTCCAGAAACCCATTTTAATATAGATGTTTTATGGCTGCTTCCAGGGCACTGTTGGCCACAGTAATCACTCTTCAGAGCAGATGCTACTGGCAATTACTTATTTGTAGCAGCTGCTCCTATTTCTGCTTCTTATTGCTCCTGCCAACATTAATGAACGCATTTTCAGTCTTCTTTCCGTATATTATACTATCTATATGGGAGAAACGAACATTTCATTTTAATTAACACCCTTTCCCTAAACACCTTTTACAAGGCAAAGTCACCGTTTGCAGTTCAGCTTTGAGATATGCGGTAATAAACTTAATAAAATGGAAGAATGACCTCAATTGTTTTAAAATGGCGCTTAAAGACTAGAACAGAACGCCGCGGGGGCGGGAGGCAACAAGTCCTTTGGCCTTTGAAGAGACACCGGAAACCAACCACTTCAGTGCGGAGGCGGGACTAATACTATCCCTTCTCACCCATACGCTAGAGAAAAGCTATAGGAGCCTTCTTGTTTCCTTTTTCCAACATGATGCCCTCAGATGAGTAAGGGCGGTAGCTTCAAGATGGTAGATGATTGTGGCTGCTGACCCGGAACTATTACTTTGGGAAGGTGAAGAAAATGGGGTTGAAGTGCTATACCCGTGTCTGGGTGAAGCAAGAGTTATGGGGTGGTGGACCGTGGGCCCGCAGGTAAGACGATATAACGTATCTCCGTGCAAAATAGAGTTAATCGTGGACGGAAAAGGTATTGCTAAGCGTTCGTGCAGTCCTCTGCATGACAAGTTAGCTATCCATATTTCCGCCTAGCTTGAATCCCGCGTTAAGCGCGTGCTATGCGAGCCCAAGTATTTGATTAATTTACAAACCATAATTAATGATGAATAAGATGGTCGTGTGGACGTAGCCATTGAAGAGCATTGAGAGAGCGTAGGCGAATAGAGGGAAAGAGTTGCAATACTGCTGCAAACTTCAGCATCATCCTGTACTGGGCAGTGTAGAAAAGAAAAGCCACAAAAATTCGGATAGCTACTCTTGGAAATTGAAATGGTGGAAAAAGTGGGGTTAATTTGTTATAAAGACTATACGAGGGGAAAACACAGTAAAGCTCTTTTCTGTCCCTGGCTCAGTATGACCCACATAAAAATCATCTGGGGTGGGGATGTTTTAGCTTTTGAACCGGTGGCAGTAATAGGCAGCCTAACGGAACCTTTTCACTTTTGTAATAGTTTCTTTTCCTTAAGGGTATAGTGTCTTTGTTTTTTCTCCAGTTGTGGATAACTGCTAATATTTAAAACAAGCATAAGTCAATCTATAGTTTACACATGATAATATTTAAATATGTAACGTTTGAAGAAGTTGAGGTGTGAAACTCTTTTGAAGTAATTATTGGATTAAAGCCTTTGCTACACATATGAAGATTTATTTTGATTTAATTTTTTATCCTGCCTTTATTACTTTGTAGTTAAATTAAGGCAGTGAACATTATTCCTTCCTTCCTTCTATTTTCCCCAAAAGTTATTTGAACCATTTCTATCAAAATTTAGGATTGGCTGTAATACTGAAATGACATTGACCACACTTGCCATTAACCTCTAGTGGGCTCAGAATGGGGTAGTATTTCCATCCTGCTGTCCTTGATCTTTCAGTGATACTATCAGTTGTAGTATCCTTCTGGGCTGATTAAGGAGGTTAGGAGTAGAAGGTAGGAGGTTATGATGTGGTTCCCTTTTTCTGGAGCTGGTTCTAGACAATGTTGGTACTATGGGATGGGGTTGAACTTGAAGCCAATGCTTTGTTAGATGTTTTAGGACTGTATTCTCTCCCAGCGCCTATTTTTCTCCTTTTAAAACTTCTAGGTCCAGATGAGCAGTGTAAAAATACACGTGGGAGAAAAGTCTGATGAGGCATATGAAAAAGAGAAATACTAATCAGTTTTTTCTTTCCAAAAATTTCTGGAATTTTTTCATGAATAGCAGTTTTTAGCTGCATAAGGCAGGACTTAAAACACTTCTAAATTTGATTGTTCCACTGTTTATTGTTAATAGAATAGTAGATAATGATTGTGATGGATATTTAGCATTTAAAATAATATAAAGAGATGTTCAGAGATCAAAAAGCATGACAAGCTCAAATCTATTGCAATAGAAAAATGAATAGGGATAAAGAGGAACATACACAAACCAGTTTTTCCAACTGCAAAAAGCTACATAAATTCTGATCTGGTGAATGAACTTCAGATAGCAGTTTATGAGAAGGAATTGTCAGTTATTCCACTTGAGTTACCCTTGTAGTCTCTTATGTAATACATACCCAGTGTCTCTTTTACTTATGTAGAAATTGCTTATCCTTATGTAGAACTGCTGCATTTCATTAACATGGAAAGTAATCATGCCTCATACTTATGAACATTTTATTAAATATTGTTTTAATGAATCATTTAATTAAATATTTGGCTACCTATATGAACATCTGTTCACACATAATATTGTCAAATGAGTATTTAAGTAATAAATTTGCAAATTGCTCAACCAGAGGAAATAGTTTTCATTCTAAGTGAATAGTGAAAAATTCTAATATCCGAAGGTTTCTTCTGAAGAATAGTGCTGGATAATAGAACATGAATTTAGAGAAGTTACTTTTTTTCACAAATGAATCATCCTTGAACCTTCTTGCACCAAAATATTCTAAATGTTGAATAACAGATGGGTTGTAACAAGCATCTGGCTTTTTATAAGTTTCATTTTTAATTCTTTGTGCACGAGGTTTCACTGAAAATCATTCTGCATGTATCGATTTTTATTACTGGACCCCTGAGGTAGAATATGAGCAAAAATAATGTATAATTATTTACATAATAAGACAAATAAGGTAGTATTAGGCTTTTTTATTCTAATAATTTCCTTGTACAATCATTGCCTGTCCATCTAAAATGTACATTCTTATTTTGCATTATAGTAAAGTTACAGTAGAAATAGAAGTTTGATTTTACATCTGATTATCAGAAACTAGTATTTCTTTGCAATTTGGAAACATTTCAAAATATTTTATGATTAAAGTCTTTTATTATTTTACTATTATTTATATTTATCATATTTATTGACCTCCTTCTTTCCACAGGATAATTTAATTTTATGATTAAAACATATTCTTTCAATACAGGTCTATTCTGTTTACACAACCAAAAAATGGATTCAGAAGACCAGCACTGAAAACTGGCACTAAGCTACACAAAAGCAGTTTGACTCCTCCAGTTAAGGACCTGGATTTTCATGAATCTTCCCATTCACTAAAGAAGCTAGTAAAACCTTTCTTCTTTACAATTGGGGTAATAATTTGTTGATAATTTCACGTAGTTGGCAGCCGTTCCAGTGCATGTATATTTGTGAACCATTTAGAAATATCTGTAATCCTGTAGTGCTGTGAGTTACCATGTCACCTAAACTTAATCAAGTTCTATTAATAGGTAAAGAGCTTAGGGTTAAACAGAAACCTTAAAATGGTACTGTGTCATGTCTTTTTTTTTCAATACCATGAACCAACTACCATTGTCCTTGTTGGAAGAAATTTATGAAGCTTTAGATTTAGTAACTCATCTCCTTTAGCAGCAGTGACTTCACCAAATCTTTCCTGAATCATTCATAAATTATGCACAAACTCATTGATATTTTTCTGCTTTTGTAAATGAACTACTTGGTCATATGTAGCAACATTTCAGTTGGGCTAAATTTAGGGTTTTGATTGATTTTGAAATAAAAATATTCTTCTAAAAGCATTCTGTTGCTGTTTAGGATTGTTGTCATGTGGCATAATACATTTCATTGGCAACATTGAATCTTTTTTTTTATGTCTGATTGATTGGAACATCTCTCTCAGTATACCCCTTATTACACATTTTTCCCAACATGACCAATAAACATTAGCTCAATATATTCAATAAAAATATGAAATATACAACATTTGAAGTGTTATGCTTTTAACCAGAGCTTCTTTATTAATGAAACTTTCACAAGTTTCTAAATACATTGTAAGTTACAGTAAAACAGAATTACAGATGGTTATGAAGGGTTCACAATTTTTTTGTCACTACAGAATATAGTTTGTATTAACAAAACTATGTAGCAAATAGTATGCTGCAGAATTTCTGCAGAAGATAATGCTTGTTTAGAGTAGACAGTCTACTGCAGTAATATGGACAATGTAGGTGCGTTTTCAGATATTTAAATGTGAAATTCACAGGCTTGTACTTTCAATCTAAAGACCCTAGAGGCAATTATTTGAATTCAGAGTTCATGTATTCTCTTAATCCTTGATTGTAGATGTTACAATGCAATTAGGTAAAGTCTTTTGTAGCTTAATTGGAATACTTCCATTGTAGTATTAGTATATTGTCTCCATCTTAATGAATTATGTTTTGTCTGAAATTTTGATTAAACATATTCCCAACGTTCTTTAGTTTTCAGGCTGTGCTTTTGGAACAGCTGCTATTTGGCAATATGAACATCTCAGAACAAAGTTCCAAAACTATTTTGAAAATGCTCAAGCAGATTGGCTGGATAGAATACAACCACAGAAAGGAGTCCACTTCAGAAAACAGGTAGAAACATTTTACTCTATATTTTAATTGTTTTTTCCTGTTCATTAAGGCAGGCATGTTTTGTATTACGCAGTTATGATTCAACATATTTTATCAAGATAATTATCCAGCCAAAATAGCTATGGGTTATCATAGGTAGTCTAATACGGTACATCTGAAGGGTGTTGGATTTGGAAAAGTTATAATAGAATATTGCTATTAATGTTATTAAGAATATATGAGTTCCTGGAATAGGGCGGCATAGAAATCCAATTAAATAAATAATAATAATAATAATAATAATAATAATAATAATAATAATAATAATAATAATAATATAGTCATTATTGCAGATGCTCTCTTAATTTTTCCTCTTGTACAATAATATTCAGGAAACGTTAAGTGGCTTAACATATTTCAAGGGTCAACGTGAGGAAAATATAAGGTATTTAATATTAAGATTGTGGGACATTAGCATGCTTGCATTGAATGATGGAAAAATGTATTTTAAAAAGCGAGAACTAGTTCAGCCATCAGAATATCGGATAGGACTGCAATATATTGGTAAAGTAATATGGTTGTTTTATTTTATACTAGTTCTAGGTTCTCCATTAAAATTTCTGTTGTAGTTACAAATCACAAAAATAAATATGAGGTGGATTGAGAAAAAAAGCCTGCAGGAAGAAAGTAGGTGAAAGTGACTGTTATGTCTGGTGACCCAAAGATTTCCTCTATTATTTTTTCATATCCGATTTGGCTGTCTTCCTGTTGCATATTTTCTGTTGCTTTGTTTCATGTTTAATAATAATAATAATAATAATAATAATAATAATATTATAATAATAATAATAATAATAATAATAATAATAATAATAAAGTTGGAAGGGACCTTCTAGTCCAACCCCCTGCTTAGGCAGGAAACCCTGCCTATACCATTTCAGACAAATGGCTGTCCAATCTCCTCTTAAAAGCCTCCAGTGTTCATGTTTCATGCTCAGCCAGTCATATTCACAGAAAATGGTTACTTTGCAAACCATGATTCATTTTGATATATCTCTACATATGTGCAAATGCACATACACACCATTTTAAATTTGTTTCATGAATTATTACATAACAAAAATATGTAGGTCATTACATTTATTTCATCATGTTTTAGTCCTTCTGGCTCATCCAGGATTTCAGTTAGGGGACTTTCCTAATTGAGGTAGTCTAGTGCAGGGGTAGTCAACCTTGGCTCTTTCATGGCTCAGGAATTCTAGAAGTTGAAGTCCACGAGTTATAAAAGAGCCAAGGTCGACTACCCCTGGTCTAGTGTAATGTGAAACTGAGGAAGAAAGTTCCACTCACAAAATTCAGTGGAGAAAAGTATTTCCAAAAGATTCTTCGTGGAGATGAAGGTTCCATCCTTTAATAAGATAGTATTATAAAAATTCAGTGCTGAATTTTGGGGCCCATTTCCCTTTTTGTGGGCCGATCAATATTCAAGAAGTAGTACATACTTATTGTTCTCGTTTCCGAATTGCCCATCTCCCTCAAATAGATATCCTAAAAAGAGATCTTTAGAAATATATAGCTAAGTTTTTTATATTATTATTAAGAGAATGGTGTGTTGGTAAATTAGGAAGCAAGTTGTCAGTGTTGATTCTTGATTCTCTTATCCCATTACAATAATATAATTGATGAACTGATAATGTATCAGAATGTGAGAGTTTGAAGTTTATTTTGGATGGTTAGTTCAAGCACTTGTTATTTCTTTTTTAAGATAGCCATATTAATCAGGAAGAATTGGAGTAGATTTGTTCGTTATTTTACACACCTATGGAAAAAGATACATTGTGATAATTTTTGAAATATGACTGATTTTTAAAAATGAAATTATCCTTTATTTGTGTATGTACTATAATAAGAGTTCATTTTGTTTAAAAGCTTAATTTCTTAAATATTTAATTGAAAAACTTGCATAATGAGATTAATTAAATTTAAACTGTTTTGAAATATTGTCTGTATATATTACAGCCTAATGCTCTTCATAATATCAGCTTCCTTACAATCATTACTTGCTGTAATCCAGTTGATCAGGAGGTTATTAGATTGTTTTATTGAAGTATCAGAATAATAACGTTGCCTGTTCTCTTTCAGATTAATCTTTGGTGGAACAGTCTTAGCAACGGGCAACGGGCTGTGTCAGGTTTGTGTTAGCTTACAAGTATTAGACATTCTCAGGAAGAGAAATGAGGCAAACAGGTACAGTATGTTACTGGATGGCTTTCATACCATGCTTACAAATTAATACACATAAGGCAGTCATGTCCAGTATATATTTTTATTCTCCATGTAATTTACTCTGTTCTAATGATACAGTAGTTAACTATTAGATTATCAGTTTTTAATGGGATATAAGATTTTGTTAAATTTATTCCATCTATAGAATTGATAACATTGGCCTATTCCTCTTTCTTACTGTAGAAACTTTATGATTCGGGCTATTTCATATAAGATGTCATTTTTATTATAATTATAGTGTGTATTAGCATATTGCTAGACATTCATTTGATTGATTAACTGTGTGTGTCAATATATATCATATTTATCCATAGGAAGACATTCTCCCAGATAGTTACCTATGACTTGCATCATTCTCTTCCTTTACACGAACAGAAAATAGTTCAGAAAGATGAGAGATCAAATGGCTGCAAAAATCTGGGTACCTCTGAAGATTTCCCAAAAGAGTAGTCATTATTTTACATGGGTTGCTTGCTTAATAAATGTAACCCTCTTTGTAAGGCCTAGTCAGTATTTCTTTCATGCAGTATTATTTTCTTCTCAGTGCAGTTTTCTTTCATCTTGTCTTACTTTCATTCTGTTTCTACTGGAGAAGGAGTTGTGTTTAAGGATGTTTTTTTAATCTATAAGAGATTTTATATATATCCTATTTTTCAGTCAATGTTTTAATTACTTGCTATTAATTCAATACACTTTTTATTTTTCTGCCCCCTTTTCCAGTGTGATTTCTGCACACATATATATGTACCATATCTGTATACAAGAGTACCAAATGCACAGATTTATTGGACAGGTGGGAAAAAATCTACAGGATTGTTTTCAGTAGATTTGGCAATCCTAAAATAACAAATTGGAGAAGATGGGTATTGCACCTGATTTTTTTATTATTTGTATTTCATTTCTGTCTATTTGGATATTGTCAAAGAATTTTCCTTTTGGATAAATATGGTATGAGTGAAATAAGCAACCTTGTATATTTTAGGAAGGGGAATAGAACTCACTATATAACCAGTGAGTTGTTTCAGAGATATTTCTTTACCTAAACAGAAACAGAAAGCAGTGGGAGCAGGAGCAACCATCAACTTTCCTTGTAGGAAGCAGGGAATGTTGGAAATGGCGATCACATGAGTATGGCTGACTGCAGTGGTGCAACAGCACTGAAGCAGCCACACATTTGCCAAATTTTAATCCCATGGGAATCATGGTCCTGGATTTTAGACAAATGAGTGAGCCCATTTGAAATAGTTGATTCAAAACGTGTTGCCCTGTGATGCACCCATTTCTAGATATGCTAAGCCAAAGTAAGAGTTTCATTGCAGTCTTTTCATTACCCCACTGTTCCATCAGTTAGTAGAAATAAAAGTAGGAATGTATGGGAATTCCTTAGTATTTTCTGCATGGTCTATTTACTCAAGTAGTTTTGTAAAATAATTACCATATGGATATATGAATAAGGATTAAAATTACTTATCTATTGACAGAAGGAGAATGACAGCCTGATTTAGAGTGATTTCATATTTAAAATGACTTTTCACATTATGTAATTACTGCATAATATAAAATAATTATGTTCTGGCTTGTATTTGTAATAACTTACTTTTGGCCTTATAAACACTAAAAATAAAGCATTTTCCTTTTTAATCACTAAATTTTTCTTTTATTAAATTTCCAGGTATTATAGCTGCAAATGTACTTGTATTCTGCTTATGGCGAATACCTACTTTGAGCCGGATAATGGTCACATATTTCACATCTAACCCAGCTTCTCGTGAGTATTATATAATGCATGAAAAATTGTATAGATTTTTGCTGCCTTGGATTTTTAATTGGAATCATACTCAGTTTGAGTCACAGAAATAATTTGGTTTCCTTTTGTGTAAACAGCTTACAATATGAGATAATTTATCTTCAGTCTTATCATAAGTGTCTTACATAATAGGTTTTTTCTTGCCCCTATTGCCATTCTAATGTAGACAACATAAGATAAATGAAGATTTTTTGAAATAATTTACTTTTGAATTAATTAAAGGTAATTATTTAAATTAAATTTAAGGTTAGTAAGATAAATTGCATGTGTTTGGTGTACTCTAACAAAATCTGAACACAAGCTTGATAGCAGTCCCAGCTGATGAGTTAAAAAAGCTCTTCACCTTTAAATGTTTTAGAATAGTTCCAATAAATTGTTATTTCCAACTTTCCTGCTGAGGTTAATATTTGTTGATTTGCTTCCTTTATTCGTTTTAAAACACCCACCTGAGTATAAATATTTTTTAACTGTGCTGTAGAAGTAAATCTTGTTTTGCAATCATTTGTCATCATAAATTCTTCATTTCGTTTTTTGCTTTTATTTGTGGGTTTATTTCGTTTTGTATTTTTGAATGAATATTCAAAGAAAAACTGTTCTAAAAAGATCCAAGCCCAATTCACTTTCCTATAATAAAAGATTTTATGGCAGAAATCCCAAATGTCTAGGATGCAGGTAGTTTGGATTTATAGCAGAGATACAATCAGGCACCTTCTTTCCTACCTCTCAGTCATAACTCCAAATATATTTTTATCTTTTTCAAATAAAATAGGGGTGTCCAACTTCTTTCAACGGAAAGTTACATTTTGTCTTTGAGTGCCATGTCATGAGTCACACACTTAAAAGTAATGACTGGAGCCAGGATATAACTTACAGAATTTAATTGAAAAACACTATATTTTAAAGACAAGTGAAAAACTATTGATCAGAATATTTGTGTCTCACATCATTCTGGAGTAACATGACTATTGATGATCAGAATTATGGAATCCAAGAGAATAAGAAAATGTATGGGGACATCCGCTAATCATAATTTTCTATCTTAACATTTATTGAACGTCTCTTAGGGCAGCACCAAGATTTCTGACAGCTATATTAGATGTTGTGGATTCAAGTTGAGAGCTTTTGATAAAGTACTAAATTGTTAAAAAAAATTGTGCAGCCTTTTTCTAAGCTGGGTACTTCCTAGGTATTCGAAATCTCAATATTACCTGTCTGCTTAGCTATTTCAAAAAATTCTGAGAATACGTGTACAAACATTTGAAAAACATTACGGTAGGTTGCAGAAAGCCGTCACATTTGTAAGAATCTTTATCCTTAACCAGACTCAATTCCGCTAGTATATGATGGCACTTTTGCACAGAGCCCTTCATAACGAAGCACAATACGAGATCAACTAAAAGTGCTTTATATAGCTGCAAATTGAGGAGGCAGATGTAAACAGCCTGACTCTGCCCTCTCAGTCCCATCTTGCTGTTCTCTATCTACTTTTGGTATTCAGTTGATGTTTTATTTGAGAATTTTTCATAAAATAAGTTAATAGGGACAATTTTTGCTGCAGCTGCATGTCTCCATTATGAGGATGAAAGAGCAAAAGTAGTAACAACCTATTAAGAATCTTCTAGGAAATGGAGGGGAATGTCGCCAAAACCTTAATAATGATAGGTCATCTTGGAAACAGAAAAAGTATCATAGGATCTGTTCCAATACAAACTGATTGCATTGATAAAATTCACTAGGCTAATGAGCAAGGGCTCAAGGGATAACTCTTCTGAGATTCTGAGGCCCAAGGAAACTCATTCATAATTTGAGATGAGGAACCATGCTCCTATATTTCATTTTTTAGAGTTGGCACTGTTTGAAGTTAAGTAGCATATAGTTATTATTAGCTTGTGGGCAGATTAGTTAATTGTAATTAATATGTTGCTCATTAAAATTCCACAAACCTTATAATTGGTCTTTTACAGCTTCTGGGGATAAATATGAATGACCTGCATTCTGACAATATTAATATACCAAATTCAGAGTGCTGAGAAAATTGTTCTATCAATGTATTGTAAGAGGTATATTGTAACCAAATGTGTGTGCTATCTTTTAATACCGGAACTGTTCTCTTGATGCTGGAGTCTAATTCTGATCACTAGTGTCTGTGCTACTAATTTTTTTAAAAAATGTGTATAGCTGAATGTTGAAAACTGACTCGTAGCAAGTCTCTTCTCTTTTGCCCAGTTTCTAAACAATTCAACTTATAAATATCCAGAAATAAAATGCTTAAACTATCTAAACATTTTTTCCTTTCTTAATGTAGGAGTTTTGTGTTTTCCCATGTTGCTATCCACCTTTAGTCATTTCTCATTTCTACATATGGTAGCCAACATGTACGTTTTATGGAGCTTCTCTACCAGCATAGTTTCTTTTCTGGGACGTGAGCAATTCATGGCAGTATACCTTTCTGCAGGTAATAAACCTCAAATCCCACTCTGCCTTTCATTTTTTTTTTAATTGTTCATGTATTTTTGAACTTGCCTTTGAGTTGAGTTTGGGCACCAAAGCAGTGTTTAAAGTAATACATTTGAGTTTCAGACATTGTAGCATGATTTACCCATCATTTTTTTGAAGAAATAATAATAGACTTTGTTTACATAATATGCTGAGCCAAACATAATAGCCTACAAATTGCAGTGGTTGGCTTCAGAGAATACACTAAGTTTAAATTATCACAGTATGTGAACCTAGTAATTATTTACTTACCCATAGAAAGAAAATAAAAACACTCATTTTTGGTTATCATATTGATGTATTCTCATTTTCTTTTTCATTATTTATTTTATATTATTCTGTTCTGATTACTCCTTTCATTTTCTTCTCTTTTTTTATCGTTATAAGCCGCCTAAAGTAGCCCCACAAAAAGATAGGCAGCAAATAAACTTAACAGATAACAAATGTCTTTTGTTAAACAAGTGAAATAGGCAGTAAAGCAAAAATATTTTTTTATGACTGGTCTTCAGTGAATTTATGTTTCTATTTTAAAAAAATCTTTTTAGGGGTTTTTTCCACATTTGTCAGTTACGTCTGTAAAACGGCCACTGGGAAGTTTGGACCATC
The DNA here is from genome assembly GCA_034064705.1 of Bothrops alternatus. NCBI lineage: Eukaryota > Metazoa > Chordata > Lepidosauria > Squamata > Viperidae > Bothrops > Bothrops alternatus. The sequence goes on from JARGCV010000009.1 coordinate 35,914,622, forward strand.
ACTCGGAGCTGTAAGTGTTATTAAATATCTATAACTAGATGAATGTTAGATATATGTTGGAGCCTACTGTATTTTGCTTTAACAGAAGTTAAGATATTTAAAGAGTTACAGTGAAATTTAGCATAATATTCTAATTATGTTGAAATTTTCAATAATCTGCACTCTAGCAAGAAGTAGGATTATTTTTAGATTAAACATTTTGTCTCTATATCAGTTATTTAGATGAGCTACTTGATAAAAAATGTACCTATTTCAGTTTTTTTGATAGTTCAATCTTGCAATAATCTTGGTACATGAACCATGCTACTTTACCTATTTAAAAGTTGATTGCTTTGAATTTATTTGCAATTGTAGCTAATTTTGCTTACCATTACAGCTATCTGCTTGGTCCTCTCTATTAATTATCTGACTGGGGCAGGGGGTAAATATCTTCAAATTAGTCCTGACTCCTGAGTGCTCCTCGATGAGTCTATGTCCTTTTCTTGGAAAGACTTCAAAAGTCGTTTGCTATTCTTTTCTTCCGAGAGCTTGACCACACTGGTGTCATGCCTAAGCCAGAAGTGGAACTCACAGTCTTCCAGTTTCAAGTCCATGCCTTTCACACATCAAACTCTTCTCTGTTTGAATTTAGTCCCTCTGAATTAGCCGGTTCCAATAAAAGAGCTAATACTTAATTGTACCTTTCTAGAGATATCTAAAGGAAACCCTGATCTATAGGTATAAAATGATATTCATAAGGAATATCCCACAGAAAATTATTTTAAAGTAGCTGTTAGTGTGTGAGGTATCTACTGTATAGCTAAAATCCTTAAGCATCTTTTCCCTGTCTTTGGCTTTTGAAAAAGGTGAAAGAATTTTTATGCAATTGTACTTTGGTACAAAAAATAGCTCCAAATTTTAAGACTGAGCATGTTAATTTATCTCCTGTTTTCATGTAATTTTAGTCAGGGGCTATAATGGCTGTCCTTGGAGCAGTATGTACAAAGATACCAGAAGCCAAGCTAGCTATAATATTTCTTCCAATGTTCACATTTACTGCTGGAAATGTAAGTAGCTTTGAATAATGAATTAGAAACTTTTTTAACCTATTGTAATATATACCTGAGCAATGTTTTGTGCTTTGTTGTATTTCAAAATTGGATACAGTTTGAAAGTTTCATTTAAATCTAGGTGACAGACAATACTGGTCCGTGTGGCTTTTGTTTACCTGTGAATTTCTAAAGATGAAACTTTTGGATTCTTTGTATATTAAATAAGTCAAATTCCAAAGGGATGTTATAAAAAGTTATCAAGATACATATTGATTTGAGAACCAGAAACCTACTTTATATAGGTTGTAGCTGTACCACTAGTCCAAAAGAAGCACTTTTTTCCCTTTCTGCTTTTGTCTTGGAATTACTGGATTCAATTGGCCTAAAGTAGCCCAGGTACCTAGGTAATCTAATCTTCAGGAAGAGCTGCTGAAATGACCTGATTTCCTTTTTATTCATGCTATACATAATGACATTTCTACTTTGCATATTAGGAACAAAGGCTGAGCTGTAGAAAAAATGTATATTCAAATCAGTATTTAGTATCTGTACATTTGATCGTTATACTGTTGACTGCATAGCAAATGTTACTGAGTATGGGATAAATGTTTCTGATATGTTTATAACTAATAGCTTTGCTATTTATTGTACTTTACCAATAAATTGTTTACTCATTTCTAGGCTTTAAAAGCTATTATTGCATTGGACAGTGTAGGACTTATTTTGGGTTGGAGGTTTTTTGACCATGCATCACATCTTGGAGGAGTTCTGTTTGGCATGTAAGTATTCATATTATATTGAGATAAATATGACATATCACAGGCATTTTTCTTGTGTTCAAAAAGATCCTGTAAATTGTCCTTTTCTTGGGTCTGACATTGCTTTTAAGAATTATTTTTAGTCATGTAATTACCTTTGTCTATAAGCAGTTCTTATCTCTCTAATGCATTTTGTGAAAATTTTCTTTTGTTTGTTTCTTTCAAGATGGTATGTAATGTATGGGAATAAACTAATATGGAATAATAGAGAACCAGTGGTGAAAGCATGGCATACAGTGAAGACATGGAGACCAAATAAATGAAGCGGACTCTTGGCGGCTGCATTTCAAAATATATTTGCACTGAAATGAGCGCAAGTATAGGAGACAAGATAGTGTATTGATTAAATCATAACTACATACTAATTACTCAGACTGTAAGTTCTAGCCCCACAATGAAAATAAATATCTTGGTAAATAAAATGGTATATCTGAAACAAAAACGTGTGCCTTATTGCTGTATTGAGTAAGGCTGTATCTTTTTTTGAGGTATCATAGAACTGAATTAAAATTGGATCAATTGCCTGATTAATTCATCTTTAAATGAAAATAGGATAATAGTTCCTAAAGCAACAATCCTAATACCACTTTTATTCATTCTTCAGCTATCTGTATTTAATATGAATAGATACATACAGGGTAGAGTGTCTTCTCAGACATTAAGATTTTGTATCTCCCTTGTAGCTGCGGTTCAATGAGCAGGTAGCAGCTGTGGTCAGGAGGGCCTTTGCACAGATTCATCCTGTGTAGTCTTTCCCTGACTAACTTTAAATAATCATTCATGCCCTGGTCACGTCATAACTAGATTGTTGTGATTTGCTTTACATGCCCTTGAAAACTATCCAGAAGCTATAGCTGTTTCATAATGCAGCGGTGCAAGCAGTAGTGGGCACTTCTCATTATGCCCTTGGGTTGCGGCCAAGCAAGTTGCATGGGTTGCCACTTGGTTTCTGAGGTGCAGTTCAAGGTGCTTGTTTTTACTTCTAAAGCCCTTCATGGCACAGGGTCTTTTATCTGTGTGGCATCTATCTCCATATCTATCTGCCTGGCATATTCAAGTAAAGATGATGCACTCCAGGTTCCCTCAATTAAACATTGTCATCTTATGGAACCAAAGAAGTGTGCTTTCTTTGTCACTGCTCTTGCCCTCTGGAATAATGCACTTGTACCTTCACAATATGTATGGCACCCACTTTTCTGGGAACTGACTGTTCTGGATGATTTTGTAAGAAAATGCTTGCTTAAAAGAAAGACCAAAGCATTTCGAGATGGCAGCCAGAAAGTAATACTTTATTGGAATACACTTGCAGTGTTCATTGGGTCCCTGCCAGCAGACAACAGGATAAAGTTTGAACTGTGCCTTAAAGGGACATTTTGTCAATTATATTTGAACCAAAGATAAAGGGTCTATTACAATTATATTGTGACCCTTCTGAAATGCTTTGATAAGCAGTTGATCTCATTGTTATATTTCATGCTTTCAATATCAACCCTAATGCTATCAACATAAACAGCAATGTTTACATTGTGATGTTATACAACTACGGTCCTCAGAAGGACAGCTTTCTGGTTTAACACTCTTGTCCAGAGTCACCGTATTGGGCACTAGATAATACAAATACACTGCTGCCTCTAAGCTAACTAAATGCGTGCCTATAAATAGGTGCATATATTTCAATATGATATGTCACAGACATCCAATTATACTACTACATTCCCCCATTCCTTTTCCTCCCCAAGAGGGTGGATATTGGTATAATATACAAGCCATCCAGGGGATGACTATAAGGCAATGGTGGGGAACCTATGGCACGGGTGCCAGAGGTGGCACTCGGAGCTCTCTCTGTGGGTATGTGTGCCGTCGCCCCAGCCCCGCCTCTCCCCCGGCCCCTTCCTCACCAGAGTTGCCCCCAGGCGTGGCCCATGCAGAGCAGTGCAGCCAAGGACATGGCAGTCAGCCAGCAGGGACAAGAGACTGCCCTTATGCCCCATCGCGTGCAGATGATGCTGTGGGGCGTGGGCAGAGGGCGTGGCCATGGTGCTGCTGGGCCGCCTGGACGATGTGCTGTGGCAGGCCATGGAGGTGGTGGGTGGCCCTGTGGGCAGGGTGGGGTGCAAAGTGGGGGCGGAGCAGGGGTGGGGGCGGGTTTTGGGCACTCGGTCTCTAAAAGGTTCACCATCACTGCTATAAGGAAACATGCATGTCCTTTATGACAATAGTTGTTACAAGTAACACAATAATTACCACAGCAAGAGGTCTACAAGCAATATAGATAACAGAGAACCTGGGTTAATAAGACAACTAACAGATCTAAAGGTGAAATAACTTTTAATCCATTTCCATATAGTGGAAAAGTTAGGAATTGACAATAATAATGTATGTTCCAAACTTGATTCTTGCATTGATTCTAAATTCTGAACTTGCTTATGAATTATTGCTATATCAGTTTCCATTTGTTGTGTTCATTAATCCAAACAGTAGAAGGAATTCACTAACTTACATGATCCTTGTGAAGTAAGTTAATCCAAAGCCATTCTATTATCCATACTACAAGTGGAGAATTTCTACTTTTTTTTGTATAGTATGCACAGCATTGGTTAATGCATGAAAGGCCTATTCTACTTCAATGATACATTCAAAATATCTTTTTGTAATTCATAGACCTCCAAATTTGGTAGCAAAAATTTTAATGTATTACTGTATTGTATTAACAGTTGTCTTCCTATCAAAGGGTTCTCAATACATTTAGGAAATCTCAAATGTTGGGGGACCATTAATTCATGTGGATATACATTTACTAGTATGTTGTCCTTAGAGCTTTTCTCAAAAATTCCCAGTTAACATTTTATTAGCATGTTCTCCATATATCTGACAGACAGACACCTGGCTGCAATAAAACAATCTTTGTGATGATGTCCAAGACCTCAATGGGTCACACATTTCCAGAAAAAAAGCTATTCTGGTTTCTGAGCTTTCCCACATCCTTCATTACAATCCTTGGCCAGAATAGTTTTTTAATCTGTTTCAGCTGATAACAGTCTATAATTTATGTATTGATTAACTTCCAGCTTGATTGTATAATGTACATGCGTAGGACTGCCATTCTGCATTACTCAGAAACCAACTGGTACAAAATACTGCAGGTTAATCCAATAAATGCCAGTTTCACCAGTTCTGAACTGTTAACATTAAATGTTTTACTTAAATACTGCTGGTGAAGGAAAAAGAATGCTGACCTCAGTACATTAGGAGTGCTATTCCTGCAATATCCAGCTGCTTTTGAGAACGTTGCCACTTGCTTATTTTCCTTTCTTACCCTTCATTCCTGATTAATCATCTAATATCCGAGTTTCTCTCTCCCCAGTTAGATTGCAGGAGACATCATAAATTCTTCATGGAATGCATGTATAAGAATGAACTGGCAGGCTGCAATAATTAAAGCTAAGTAGGGGTAGGATGCTTCCTAAAGAAAACCCAAGAGGTAGGATGATGGGGCAGAAAGACTTGGTGACTGGTGCTATGTATCACCCCGTTTCCCCCCCCTTCCCCTATTATCTCTGTATCCCTCATCAGTGCTGCATTAAGCTCCTTCTGTCACCCCGGATAGGGGGTGGGGATGGGAATGAATGACTTGAGCTATCATCACGTGTGTGCTAGCCTCCTAAAGAAAAACCGATTGACCAAAGTGTTGTATGAAGGAGGGAGTCTGGCGCGGAGAAGCGAGCTGGAAGTAACTCTCAGCTGGGGAAGGGCTCGCTGCAGAACTCCCTCTCCTCCGCTGAGGCACCCCCCCCACCCCCCGGGTCCCGGTGTCTATCACTGTATCCTAGCACGGTGCTGTCGCCATGGCTTGGCCCTGCATCAGCCGAGTGTGCTGCCTGGCGCGCTTCTGGAACCAGCTGGACAAGTCGGACCTGGCCGTGCCGCTCACCATCCACAATTATTCCGACATCGAAGAAGGGGCGGAAGCGAGCGGTGGAGGCAGCCCTCAGCAGCCTCGGATCCCGTCAGGAGGCACCGCCAGCAGCCGACCCCAGGCGCCTCCGCGGGCAGCCTCTGCCTTGCCGGCGTCCGCGTCCGCCCCCTCGTTGCGGGACAGCCTGGTCGTTGTCAAGAGGCCGTCGAAAAAAAGCGGGGGCAGGCACCGGAAGGAGCCCTTCGCCGCAGAGACTCAGTACCAGCAGGATTTCCGAGCGTGGCCGCTGCAGAAGAGGGACACCCTGCCCTGCCTTGGGGAGTGCCGGAGAGCTGAGCCCACGCGCGCACCTCCGGCCGCGGACGCCCCAGCCGCCTCTCCCCACGCTGACATCCTGGCAGGGTCTCGAGTGTACGTGCTGCCGGCGGCCAGGCAGGAGAGGAGCAATAAAGATGTTGGCTCCAGACAGGTGTGGCCTTCCTCCTCGCCTCCAGGTATCGCCAGGACTTCTTACAGGTAACTCCTTGATTTTTTGTCTGTGATCTAATTCCCCCACCCACCCACGGGCTGCAGTCTTGACTTCAAAGGACAGCATTGCTCCATCTCTTCAGGCCACAACAGATTGTATGTATGTATGTATGTATGTATGTATGTATGTATGACCAACTGCTTGATTATGCTCAAGTCTTTCAAGACAGGCAAACTCAGGAAATAAGAACCACTAAATTCTTTAGAGAACTTTTATTGATAGTAGGGTAATGCAACAATCTTAAAAGCCTGCCAAAGAGCCTCCAGCTCTTCTGTAGCAGAATTAAGGCAGAGTCACTTTCTCATGTTTTTCCTATCCCCTCACTGGGGAATCGTTTCTCAATGGTTTTGCTTCTTCTGTGCCAGTTGTGCTCCCTCCTCCATGTTCCCAGGTGAGTTAGACATTTCATCCCAAATATATACTGAGCATGTTGTTATTTAGATTAATGTCCTGTCCTTTCTCCAAGAGCTCAAGTGGGTTTGTTGTCATGGTGGAAGGCCAGTACATCATTTTTTGCTTTCTTTATATAGTGCACATGTAACCAAATTGGCACTATGAATATACTTTCAATGGATCAGGCATTGTATTTAGTTATATGTAATTTACATTCTATGTAATATTCTATTAAGACTCTGATATTTATATCCCGGCTTTTCTCAGAAAGCTTAAAGCAATGCATATAATCATCTCTCCTAAACATATTAGTTTTACAGTGAACATGGACAACATATTAGACTTAATATGGAAATGATTGGGCTGAAGTCACCCATTGACTTTCATAGCTAAGTTGGAAACTGAATCATTCCTTTCCTGATCCAACTTCTTTAATATATGTGCAGCATTTAATCATTCTTTGTTGTGAAAATAGACCTGTTTAATATTTGGATCTGAGATTACTGGAAGAGCTCAGGCTTAGATAGGAGAAAATTGAAAAAAAATCCTGAATAAAGGCAATGGCATGCCGCTTTCACACTGTAATCAAGAAAAAACATGGCTCTACTTGTATTGTCACCTAAACTTGCTAATAGTGAACTTGTTGCCTCTGCTTGAAAAACAAGGTCCATTAGGCATCCAGTCTATCTGGTCACAGCAAAATTTGTATCCAGATAATCATCAACAAATTCTTTCCTACAAATGCTTATTAAATAATAATGTATGAAATAGTCCAGGAATCAGAGATTGAGCATTCATCAAAATGATGAAATGTAAGTAACAGTATCAGGACACTAGCTCCACATCCTACATGCTGCTTTATCATGTTATAATGTAAGTACAAAGAGTTAGAATTTGAATTGTGCAGTCATAATGCAGATATCATCAACATTTGCCTCCCCTGTGAATGTCCATACCAATCTTCATAATCTGATGGAATGTGATTTCTAGAGTTCAACCACTGATACACATACAGGTTTCAGACAAGGCAGTCTTACATTTGCTATGTGCTCTCCTAAGCACCCTTAGTCCTTTCAACATTTGCATAATACTTTCAAATGATATTTGCAAAATACTTATAATCCCTGTTCATTCTATTTTCATTTTGTGAGGGTAAACAAGGAAAATGCATTTTAAAATACATTGTGCATGCTTTTGTAACTTTCTGAATATGATGAGAAAGCAGATTTAGTTTGTCTTTTCTTTTTCAAAGTAGCATCATCCACTTAACTTTCATTTTGCAAATTCATTTTAGACATGAACATCACCCATGGTCTGCAGCAAAACGACCCAGGCCTACAAAGACAACACGGGGGTTCATTATTCCAGAAGATCACTTTGTGCAAGAATCTAGCTACAAGTCAGACTTTAAGGTAAATGTGCTTTACAAAGCTTTTGGAATGAAGAAATTTGCTAATGTTTGACCAGTAGAAAACAGACCACTAAAAGATTGGTATGTTTGAAAGAAATACTTCAAAACAATAAATATTAATAGAAATTAATAAATTTAATTAATAAATATTAATATAAATTTGGAAATCAATAGAAATAGAAGTTAGGAAAGGTGTCTTGATTTAGCAGAAGCAGTCCTATGGACATGATCCATTTACTTTGAATTGAATCCCAATTTAAGCAATACTAATTTCTGGGTCCACTTGTTTTAAACATAGCGTCATTTGGAGCCACTTTCTGATACATAGAATTACTACCAAAACAAGGTCAGAATATATACCTTGAACTTTAGGATTTAATTGTATGCAGCACAGTCCTTTGCCATAATATCTAAGCTTTAAATGAGATCACATTTAGCTCAGTGACCTCTTCTGTCATGTAAATGAGCACACAATTAATTATTGTAATTTTAGTTTTTCCACTATTAGTAAAAGGGGGCATTTTAGGAGAGGACCAGGCTGAGCCTGAAGGAAGGGTGAAGCGCATCATCAGTCTCCAGTCCCTTCGCACCCAAAAGAAATCTAAGTCCAGCTCATCCTGAATTCTGTTGATTCTTATCTACCGCCAATTTGCTTTGACCATTAGTAGTTCAGATTCTTGTACAGAATGTTAGCATGCAAAAAACCCCAACCCTGCATTCATTTGAACCACCTTAACTCCTAATTTTCTGTGCTTGACAGCATTTTAAAAACCAGGTTAATACAAATTAACATGCCACACAATTCTCATAAACATCAAATATTATAAAAGAGTAAAATTGCAAAAAAACCCAAAAAAGAATCTTTAAGAATGCAATATCTCTATTAAATTTGTGTTCTAAAGTTTAATTAATTTGTCCATAAAGCACTTGTTGTGAGAGCAAATACATTTAATAATACTCTTGTCCATGTCATTTAATATAATTTTAGTTAAATTAGACTACACTCATCTAAAATATAAAAATCTATCTTGTTTTAATATTGGAAAATTTTTCTATCAATAGAATAATAGAATCATTACATTCAAAAGTACACTAAATACACTAGAGATCCATGCATAAGATAAGATTCATAGATAATAAGCAACTCTGTAATTTTTCTTTCTTTTAATATATGACTACAAAGTCTGGACTATGAATGTCAAATGTGTGAAAACTACTAGATGAAAGCAAAGGATTTTCTGTATCTCTTTGCTGCTATTTAGTGATGTTCTCCATATACCGAATTCATACACAGTGACTCTGGCCTTAAGTGGGACATCATAGTTTTTATTTGATATTTTTCTTAAAAAGATTTTCTCTTTGAAATCAGCCAAACACCCACCAAAAAGGGAGGCTGGTATATTAGTAAAGTTAACTAACCTGATATAATGGGACCCTGCCAATTTTTCACCAGGGACAGTAGGAGTCTGGGTCAGCCATATCATGTAGCCTAGCTAAAACTACTGTATACCACTGCAGAGATTCATATTTGATTGACCCATTAAGAATGTATATTCTTAAGAATTTTTTAAGGATACTAGAAGTAAAGCGAGAGCTGATAGAGAATTTGTTTCCAGATCTATGCAAAATAGTGTTAATGGGCAGTTAAGAAATGGAAAATAAGGATACAAGACATATTTCCAGAAATATAGTATCACAAACATACTTATCTGCATAGTAAATAAGTGAAATTTAAATACATATAAATGGATTTAAAATTATGTTTCTTTTAAAAACAAAGTTGTACCACCAAAATGTATACTATAATCTGGCACAGTGGTGGCGAACCTATGGCGTGGGTGCCAGACATGGCACTCAGAGCCCTCTCTGTGGGCACATGTGCCATTGCCCCAGCCTCGCCTCCCCCGCGATCCCCTCACCAGCAGCCCCGCTGGAGGAGAGTCACCCCCAAGTGTGGCCCACGTGGAGCAGAGTAGCCAAGGACATGGCAGCCAGGCAGCATAGACAAGACTCTGCCCTCACACTCATCACGCACAGTTGATGCTGCGGGGCGTGGGCAGGGGGTGTGGCTGCCATTGTGCTGCTGGGCTGCCTGGGCAATCTGTGGTGGGCGCTGGAGGTGGTGAGTCACCCTGCGGGCAGGCGGGACATGGGATGGGGCAGGGGGGGCAGGGGCGTGGAGCGGGGACTGGGCCAGTTTTTGGGCACTCAGTCTCTAAAAGGTTTGCCATCACTGATTTGCATATAGAATATTAAATAGTTCTGATATTATGAGCATAGAAAGTTTGTTTTCTAAATTAATATTAATGTAAAATTAATATGTTTCTTGTATTTGTTTTTCCTCATTGTCTTATATCAATTATTATCCATTAATAATGGCTAGGCTCACACTTCTGCGAAGACTTTTTACTCAGTTCTTGGAAACATAACAGTGATGAAGTGTGCGCATGCATATTAATCCATAAAAACCGGATTAGTTCATAATTCAGCATGTTGTGTCTTATGTATCCATAAGTCATCATTTTGTGCCTTGCTATTACATGTGCACAAGACTATTTCTACCGGTATCAAAATATTTAATTTGGATTTTACCTCATACTGAAACTGTTAACCACAATGTAAATACATATCCATAACCAATAACTTAAAATGTCATGTATGTAAGGGGTTGAGATATTATGTAAGTTTGTGTGTGTGTGGATATCTGAGGGACTGTTTGCTGGGTTTGAAGAAGCTTCTATTATAGCCTATTTTAACTCCATTAATTTAAAAAAAAATCAAGGGGTAATCTGAATAAAATCTGCAATTCAAAACATGATAAGGGATTTTGAGGGATTATCTGCTCTCTCTAACCCCCTGGTACTTGTATATGGGCATCACAGACAAGTCAGATTCAGTTTAAATGCATTACTTATCTGGTGGCCAAATAGATCATCCTCAGGCTGGCAAGCCATGTGCAGGAAATAATATTTTTAATTCCTTCAACAGGAGAAATACTATCAAACAATGTAGGTCAGCTTTCTTCAACCAATCATTCTATAGGTATATTATTGGGCTACAATATCCATCATTCCCCAGTATTACAACTAGTCCTCAACGTCTTTTCCTTTTTCTCTCTAGATTCCAGAAGCAAAGACAAAGTTTTCTTCAAATCCTTCTGCTGTTTTCCAGGCGCCATCTCGCATCCTTAGTATATGAATCTGGATCATGATCATTTTTTGTTCAACCCGCTTAAGGTTGTGAAAATGAACAGCTATGCAACTTTGTAAGTGCTCGTGAGATAAAAGTAAAGGATTATTAAAACCAGACATAGTAATTATCAGAATTCATGAATCTAATATGAATATGTAAATCATAAATACTTGAATTTGAATTGAAGACAGTCTAACTTACTGGAAAGAATGACCTAGATTCATAGAAATATCCTCATTACCATTAGCTAGACTTGGCTCCCATTTGAAACACTGACAAAAAGGCAATACTTTAAGCAGTATGCTGATTCTTAAGTAAAAAATACACTGTGTAAAATGCATCACTAATTTTCCACTTTCATTAATTCATAGTCATTTTACTAAGTGGTCCCTAAAACAATTTGGGTAGATTTTGAATTTGGTTACTTCTTTTCACTCACCTTTAAATGAGTCCCATACTTTAAAGACATTTTAATGCCACATTATTGAGAATCATTATATTAAAGAGAATCCTTAAATCTGAGTTTTATTTTAATTACAATTATTTTGTAAAATAATTAAAGCATCATAGCAATGAAAGTGGAGTTGGGCTGAGTAGCTTTGATCACTTATATTATGTATGTCCTTAATCACCTCCCAGGTTATTTAAACACAAGCACCCTACAGGGATCAATTCTTTTTTTTAATTTTTTCATTTAATTTCATTATTTCATTTTTTAAATTTTTACACTGCTCAACTCCCAGAAACTCTAGGAAATTCACAGGTTAAAAACATGAAGAACAATGAAATAATACATGATAAAAACAAAGAACAAAAAATAGAACAAACCCAACAACAGCAAAGCAAACCCACATGACCCAAAATGGGACTTCAATAACAAAGCCAGTTTCAGGGATTTCCAAAACAGCAGGATGGAGGCCATCCAGATCTCTGGGGAGGGGAACCTCATTCCAGAGTGCAGGTGGTACAATAAAGAAGGTGCACTTTTAGAGTCCCAATAGAGGGCATTGTTTAATCAAAGGAACTAGATCACCCCAATCCTGTTGGATCAAATTTGGCTGAGCAGGTACTATAGAAGATAGGCATAAACAGTGCATATAGTATTCATTCTGAGTTATTTATTATGGTTTCCATCTTCCCTGGTTTGTTACATAGCATTTTACTGTTGGAATTTAGCTCAAGGCCACTTATTTATTTATTTATTTATTAAATTTCTATACCGCCCCTCTCCCGAAGGACTCGGGGCGGTGTACAGCCTAAAATTTAAAAAACATATAAATATACAAAATTTAAAATAATTAAAAATAAATTAAATCATTTGGCCAAAATCCCATTTAAAACCCAAAACATACAAAATTTAAAATCTTAAAAAATACTCAGTCCCCCTAAAACATTTTGACCCTATTGGAACCGAAGCTTCTATGCCAGGCCGGCCTGTCGGAAAAGGAATGTTTTTAGTTCCCGACGGAAGGTGCGTAAATCTGTTATTATACGGAGTTCGGGGGGGAGCTCGTTCCATAACGTGGGAGCTCCCACAGAGAAGGCTCTCCCCCTGGGGGTCGCCAGCCGGCACTGTCTGGCCGACGGCTCCCTGAGGAGGCCCTCTCTGTGGGAGTGTACCGGACGGCGGGAGGTATTTGCTGGCAGTAGACGGTCCTGTAAGTATCCGGGTCCGATGCCATGGAGCGCTTTAAAAGTGGTCACTAACACCTTGAACCGCACCCGAAAGACCACCGGCAACCAGTGCAACTCACGCAGGAGCGGTGTTACGTGGGAGCGTCGCTACCGCGCGGCCGCATTCTGGGCAAGTTGGAGCTTCCGGATGCACCTCAAGGGGAGCCCCATGTAGAGAGCATTACAGTAGTCCAGCCTGGAGGTCACGAGGGCATGAGTGACTGTGCGTAGCGAGTCCCGGTCTAGGAAGGGACGCAACTGGCGCACCAGGCGAACCTGGTGGAACATCCTCCCGGCCACGGCCGTCAGATGGTCCTCTAAGGACAGCCGTGAGTCCAGGAGGATTCCCAAGTTGCGAACCCTTCCTGTGGGAGCCACTGTTTCGCCCCCAATACACAGCGATGGAATCAGCTGGCTGTACCGGGACGACGGTAACCACAGCCACTCGGTCTTGGAGGGGTTGAGGTTGAGTCCGTTTCTCCCCATCCATACCCGCACGGCCTCCAGGCACTGGGTCAGCACGGCAAGGGCATCGTTGGGGTGGTTTGGCGTGGAAATGTACAGCTGGGTATCATCAGCGTACTGGTGGTACTCCACGCCAAAACCACGGATGATCTCACCCAGCGGCTTTACATAAATGTTGAACAGTAGAGGCGAGAGGACCGACCCCTGAGGTACCCCACATACGAGGGGTCTCGGGGTCGACCTCTGGCCCCCTGTCAACACAGACTGCATCCGGCCAGAGAGGAAGGAGGAGAACCACTGCAAGACAGTGCCTCCTATGCCCAGCCCCTCCAACCGTTGCAGCATGATACCATGATCGATGGTATCAAAAGCCGCCAAGAGGTCCAATAGCACCAGAACAGAGGAGCAACCCCTGTCTTGGGCCCGCCAGAGATCATCCACCAACGCGACCAATGCTGTTTCCGTGCTGTAGCCAGGCCTGAAGCCCGACTGGAACGGATCGAGATATGACGATTCCTCCAGGTGCTGCGGGAACTGTCGGGCAACCACACTCTCAACCACCTTCGCAAGAAAGCGAAGGTTGGAGATGGGACGGTAGTTTGATAAAACAGCTGGATCCAGGGCAGGCTTCTTGAGGAGGGGTCTCACCACTGCCTCTTTCAAGGCAGCGGGAAAGACACCCTCACTCAAGGAAGCGTTGATAATTGCTCGGAACCAGCCTCGTACCACCTCCCGGGAGGCCAGCACCAACCAGGAGGGGCACGGGTCCAGTAAACATGTGGTCGCCCTAAGTCCCCCCAGCAACCTGTCCACGTCCTCGGGGGTCACGGGGTCAAACTCAACCCAGGTAACAGTCTCAAGACCAGCCTCCGCCTCTCCCATTGGACATACCCAGTTGAAGTCGAAGCCTTCCCGTATCTGAGCGATTTTATCATACAGATATTTTCCGAAATCCTCAGCTCTACCCTCTAAGGGGTCTCCCCTCACCTCCTGATGAAGGAGGGAGCGGGTCACCCTAAACAAGGAGGCTGGGCGGTTATCTGATGACGCAATAAGAGCAGTGAGGTAGGAACACTTCTCTGCTCTTATCGCCATTAGGTAGGACCTAATATGGTCTCTTACCAATGTTCAGTCAGATTCGGCACGGCTCGATCTCCAACTGCTCTCTAGGCGTCTTTTCCGGCGTTTCATCTCTCTCAACCCCTCGTTATACCACGGGGCCGGTCGAGACCCACGCCGAATCAGAGGCCGCAAAGGCACAACTCGATCCAGGGCACCGGCAGCACTTAGTCCTGCTAGAAATTTTCTGATAAATGGTGACCCAGCCACTGTTTATGAAAACCTGAAGCAAAGGTGACAGACACCACTTTATGCATCAGCCAATTCCACTATCGATAGATCAGTCAGATCTGCATCTTTAAGATATATGAAGACTATGCTCCTGTTCTCAGTTGCCTCTTTTGTAAGCTAAACATATCTAGATCCTTTCACTGTTCCTCAATGTTCAGTCAGCCCTCACTATTTAGGGCTTAATTTCCAGATCCCTAACCATATTTGTAACCTTCTTTTGATCTCATTCCAATTTGTCCTTCTCCTTTGTGCTGCCCAGAACTAGATATAGTGCTCCAGGTAGGTTCTGATCAGGGAAGAGTAGAGGAAGCAACAATTGCTTCCAATCAAATGCTGGCTGCTTTTTTGTGGTTCTGGAAGAAAAGGAAAAACATCTTTTAGAGTCTTGATACTATTAGCCCAATTATATACTTTCTTCAGAAAATTTTAGCATGTATTGCTTCAAGAGGATTGCTTGTCAATATTGTTTTTTCTTTTGGTGAAGGTGTTCCCTTTACTTATGGCTTTCTTATATCTTTGGTTCGTTTTTTTTCCTAGGCTGTTTTCCTGAGTCCTTTTGGTCATGTGAGCCACGGTGCAAGCTCCTTTATGGCTGTATGACCAACATGTAGCCCATCTATCACACTCACATCAACACATTCCCAAATGAAAGTCTAGTTTTTACTGTGAAGTTTAAAAAGTGGGTATGACTAAGAAGTATTACAAACCATCCTGTTTTTTTTCTAAGCCAGACAGACCCCTAAATCATGCTATGAAATGAAAGCTGGATGTTTTAAAAGTGAGTTTGCTTTATTTACTTATGCTCTGCCATTATACAGAAAAGGTAGTTTATATTAATGTATGCCAAATAAGAAACACAGCTAAAAGTGCAACACACGGCCAGAGGATCACGGCCTCATCAATGTTCCCTGATTTATGTACATAGAATTAACTGATCTTTAACAAGCAC
Organism: Bothrops alternatus; assembly: GCA_034064705.1. NCBI lineage: Eukaryota > Metazoa > Chordata > Lepidosauria > Squamata > Viperidae > Bothrops > Bothrops alternatus. The sequence continues at coordinate 35,930,350 of JARGCV010000009.1, forward strand.
ACTTTTTCCTGGAAGTAGTTTTTTTCAGTCTTGATAATTTTTTCCTGAAGGCTCCATTTCACTGAGAATTCAGTTATTAAATTCTGGGAAGAAAACTTCTCAAAGGCAGTAGAGGCAACTGTAACTAGTATTCATATTTTCTTGGGGACTAGTAGCCCTTACTAGTTTGGGTTAAGTATTGAATATTGCACTAGGCCAGATATTAAAGCAATGGCCAAGATAATTTGTTTAATGTGTTTGTAAATGTTGTATATAGGAAAAATTATGATTTTCCAAAAGAAAAAAGTGCATGCTTTAATGTGATTTTATTTAACATTCATACCGTAGTTTTTGAGTATGCAAACTAGAAAATGATTTGCCTTGAAAAAGCAAAATTACTGCTTGTTGCTAAGGAAGTATGTGTTATATATGTTATAGTATAATTTTCAGAGAGACAATTTTACTTTTTCATTATTTTGGAAGAGTATTTTTGTACAATATTGTAATTTTTGCTTAGACATTTTAAATACATTAGTTCTTAGTTCTCATTCATCCCTAATATTGCATATATTTAAGACAGCGTTTAACATAATAACCACCCCAACTTAATGCATTGTTTCATTTACCTTTGCAGAAGTTACAATCATAATTTGTTGGTTTCAGTCCAGTATACGTTTGTAAGTTTTTGATGGGCACATGAAATTTCTCATCTCAGCCCAGTGATGTCCCATTTCTGTGTATGCAGCATACAAGACCCTTGAGAATTTTATTCTGAATAATTCGTATTTAACATTTCCTAGTTTAAAATATGGCTAATAACATGCAGCCAATCTTTCAAATAAAAAACAGAAGTAAAAGTAAAGTATTGTATAATTTGGAGAAAATTGGCTGCAGCGAATTGTTTTTTCATGAAAATTTTCTTAATTGTAATCATTCAGCTAAGATCTAAAAAGTTATTTATATTATCAGAAAACTCTTAAGGGTTAGGATATGTACTTGTTACATTTTTTTCCATTCTTTGAATAATAGGTTCTCTTGCCTTCCACTAGTGCCGTATCATAAACTGCTTTTGACAATATTTCATGTAGCAATCATTTTTCCTTATACTAGTAAAGGGCCTGCTGCTTGAGAATTGTTGTTTCAAAATCTCCTTGAGCATGTCCACCCCCACCCCTCTGGCTTTGGAACAATAACAATAATAAGGTGCTTGTCTAGAAGGTAAATGATAACATTGTTCCTCCAGTAGTCATATGAGGCCAGTTTGCCAGATGAATCCAACATGCTGAAAGAATTAGGAGGAATGGGAAGGTAAAAAATACAATTTGTAGAAACATGTTCCAAATTGCAATCCTTGCATGTTGAATGTTTCTAGGTGAAATTGCTATTAATTTTGCTTGACTGATCTAATTTCTTTGAATATTAATTGGTTTAATTATTTGTAAGCCTGACTTTTACTAAATGGAGAAAAGAAAATCACACTGCCTACTTGGTTACAGTTATTTTATTTCTTAAAGGAAAAATACGGCAGAACATGATATTTGTATTTTATGGAATTAGATAATTTATTAAAATGTATTTTTGCCTACACATTCTTTCTGCTGTAGTTTTTGGGTCTAATGGAAATCATTTGAATACTGAAAGATGAACTAAGTTTACACTGAAGGACAATAATAGAAAGTGTCCGTGTACTTTGCTTCCTGATCTTATCTACCCAGAGTGGGAAACTACATGTTTTCCTACATTCTGTACTCTCCTTTCTAACATGGAACTAGGAATGACAAACCCTTGCTGAGAAAAGAGGGAGCATTATTCTGCAAAATGCACTTAATCTATACACATTTTCAAAAGAAATGGGAAGCATCAAACCCATATAAAGTTTTGGCTCAAGGATGGTAAAATCAATTTAGGTGCAGAAAGAAACATAGAAGGATATAGGATACAAGTGAAATGAAAGAATTAAGCAGCAGAAAAAAGTACAAATGGATCCACCACGTTTTGTACCTTTGTCACTTATTATGAAGTCAGTTTGGATAACTGGATATTCTAAGCAGATAAGATACATGCAGTTTCTTATTTTGGGTTCTCTGACTATATCCAAAAGACAATTTTTGAGATTTTAAAATGTAAGGAATAATACTGAAGGCAAACCACATATTCTTAGTATGGGGATAAGAGTACAAATTGGTTCATGGTGAATATTTATTAGAAGTATTTGGTGCTTACCTATAGCTTCTTAATATTTGTTTCCAACATAAAAATATCAGGTATGTTACTTACCTATTACAATATTGCTGCAGAAAATTATTTTTTTAAAGAACAATATCAAAATGATTGATGAAGACATGGAAATATTGTTTTGATAAAGGATATGTCTCACTCTCCCCAGCACCTTTTATAGAAAACCATATAATCAAGTAAGAGCTGAAACTCTGTGTAAATAGATCACAGATATATTAATTTAGAAAAAAAAAACCCAACCCAAGAATACCCTGAAAATATAAAAGTTCTTAATGTATTAGATGTAGGTATCATGTATTGGGATTGCATAGCTATAAGAATCTTTTATTGTAACCACAAGTTATATGTAACACAGGCATAATACAGAAAATGGAAAACATTTTGATTAAATGGAAATAAAATTATAGCCAATCATACAAAGTCTAACCAAAATTAGAATAGTAAATGTAACAATACTTTATAAGGCTAACCATGAAATTACTGTCTACTGTCTACTGCCTAGAAGGTTCATGGAAATACAGAGATACTATGGAACATATATATAGGGTGTATCATAAGTCCATCCTCATAGACAATTTATTATATAACTTGCATTAAATGTTCAAATTGGTTGCCATTTTATTCTAAACATTTCATTAATTATTTGATGCACGACTTTTGAACTTTCTAAGATAGATAATATTTCTCTGAAACAATATTAATAAAACTTTGTGATTGGCCCAGCTGGGTCTGACTTTTGGTACACCATGTCTATATGTAGCCTAACTCCTGACTCTGTGTATATAAGCAGTGATATTTAATCCCATGCAATATATATTTTAAGTAAATGAAGCACCCCACCATTTTATTATCCTAGAATGTAGTTGCTATGGCAATACACATCTTGCAGCCCTCACTGATTAGGTAGTATGAATTGTTAACATTGGACTTGCTTTTAAGGGAACAAAGCTCTTACAGTTCATTAGATACAAAATGCCTATTAACTGAAAAGAACTAAATATTGAATCTACGTAGGAGATATAGAATTCTTGACTGAACTATGTATGCAGACCTCAATATTTAGGTTCAATAATACTAGAGAAGCACCAAACAATACATATATTTCCTACCAGATTTATCTTATCATATTCTTGCCACTACCAGAATACTATGATGACTTCTGCTAAATATGGAGTTCTGTCTACAGTTCCTTCAAGAAAAGTATTCCGTGTGTTCCTAGTATGGAATGTACTTTTCCTGAACATATTTGAATGTGATATACAAATTGCTTGAGCACAGCAATAGAAAAATCAGCAAATTATAGAAGTGCACAGATTTAGAGTCCACAAATGTAACAGTGACCAGATGGGTTACAGGTAAAGTGAAGTCAATAACTATAGCTCTGGTGCAGCATTTCTCTTTTTCTTCTCATGGCTCCAATGTTGAGCCATGCAAAATGCCATGTAAACTTTATTAAAAGGAGTAATCATAGAGGCTCATCCAGAGAATGCCAGCTCTGGCACTGTGTTACTAATTCTGTTAATGTTTGTGCTCTTTTTGAATTATGATGATTATGAAGGTAGTACTGTAGTAGTACAGCATATCATATCAAATCCAGTTTCCATGTTACATTTTAATCAGTTTTGAATATTATGGTGCAGCTTGGCTTGACAAAATGGAAATTGCAACCATCTCTTCATGTAAGAAACTTGGGAATGAAAACTGTACATAAGTCACTCCTTCATTTTCTTTGTTCACTTTAAAAGCTGAAAATGAAGATAAAAATCTGAATATTCTTCAGAGTATTTTTAGTTTTGTAGTATGTTTTCTATATAACTCAATTTAGGGTAAGTAGTGTAGTGCAAATCAGCAATTTCAATAAAAATGGAAACAGGACTGAGATTTAAAGAGATTAGTGCAGAAACAGGAATGAAAACAGCATAAACATGAAGCAATAAGCAAAACAAACTAAGTACTTCCATCATACTGTACTTAATAAAGAAGATTTATTGTAAAGGTATATCAGACAATTATACATTATAGTACATATGATGATAAGGGTTTAAGTTGGTAATCAACATGGACAGTAATAGTCCTCAAGTATTTGAAGGAGCTATTCTAGGAAAAAGAATCTAGGGTGTAAAATTAGACTGTTTCAATCAATGAAGTTCAAATAGTATAATATTGTATATCAGTCTAATATAATAGCAACTTTCTCATTTTCCAAATGAAGATATGCCCAAACTACAAGTCAAACCTGAAATACCACACATTTTAAAGAGTAAGATTTTATGAATACCCGCTTTGCTAACTCAGAACATTAGATTATTTTTATTATATTAGCACTGGTTTAAGTTATGTAGGTTTTTTTTGTTTTTGCTGAGATTTATTTTCAGCAAAGAAAGCTTCCTGACAATACAACTGAAAAGGAAGCCTATTAAATCCCAAGAAGCTTCTTAGTGAGGATATAGTATGACCACTTGAAGTCAATTTCACTTTAATCAACTCTGAGAATTATCTTACTCTATTCCCTAAAGTTTTGTTACTTTAACATGATTAATTCCAGTTAAGATGATATAGCAAACTGCAGCAAAAGTCTCCGTCTCTTTGGGACCATGTCCATTTAAAGAAAAGAAATATATGAACCTAGGGAAAGGCAAGACTTGTTCCTTTAACAGTATACCATAGCATAATATATCTGAACTAGTCTTTCATTATGCTTATCCATTTAATCACATCCCCAGAGGCTGCCAGTCCATATCCATGGGTTACATTAAACGGCAAAACATATCACTGAAAACATTCTGTGATAAGTAACTTCCATGCTAAACCATGATACCTGCAACTTAAGTCACAGTATACTATCTTTTAACTTTCACAGCATATTTAGAGCCAGCTGCCACTAATATCTGACAGGTGAACTTAAAATTGATTTTTAAAAAAGCCTTTTCTTAAAAAATATTTAAAAATGCTTTATTTTTAAAAATAAAAAACGTGGTTGAAACATTGATTTGTAGCACTCAAGTTAACTTAGTCTCTACAGTGTAAACAGGCATCTAGACACAAGTAATTTGGGCCATTATCTTTATTCAAGCTTTATGTAGCTTTTCAATCCACATCACTGTTCATCATTCAGTATTCCCATATGCTTATTTGTAAGGAAGTCCATAAAGGGAATGTTACAGATAGCTTGGTGAATGTTCATCATTGTGATCTCTCTTGGAATCCTGCAGAGAGAAAATGCAGATGGAATGCAACCTGTGAAGCATTTATATGCTACTTGGTGAAGCAAAAAATAAGGAAGAACTCCAACTTTCCCCAGCCTGATGTCCTCCAGACTTGTTGGATTACATTTCCTATTATTCACAATTAGCAGCACATAAAAGGGATTTGTGTTCCAGTATATCTGGAATATCAGGCAAAGACAGAGCTATAAATGTGCTTGAAGCACACTATAGTTGTCTTGATAATAAACAATTGCTTCAATTATCATTAAATAACCATTTTAGCTTCCTTATAATTATAAAAGCAGTATTTTATTTAAAAACCCTACACAAACATAGCTTAAAAATTATCTACATATTTAAAACAGATCATATAGGAATATAGAAAGTTATTTTATATCATGTAAAACTATTCCATATATCAAATCCAATTATATTTACTTTCATAACAAATTCCTGGAGTTTGTTTTTTCTTTCATTTGCCCTGACTCCTTACTGATTAAAACTGAGGGATGAACCTGGGAATTTCTACATGGCAAGCAAGTTAATTTTATTTCAAACCATTTCTGAGGATGGAATCTGAAGAAGTTGTTCGGCACTTCCATGTTCCCCTGCATTTCTTTCTTCTATGGCCAGTGAAACCAGTTTAAAGAAATGCTCAGTTTCAAAAACAGATTCTAACATAATACTGAGAGAGAGTAGATAAAACCTCAAACACAAAACTATTGAGCCAAAACATGGAACAATACCTTGTCACTGCTCAGGAGTCTTTTGGAAATCTACCATATTTAATAGTGCTATTCTATTTTAAAGTATTTTCTCTAAAGCAGGTAAATGTTAGAATCTGGATTTGTACCTCATTTGCAGTTCCCAGAACCCAATTTGGCAATCAAAATGACAAAATAAGGGTAGGAATATTGTAAGATATGAACTTTGGAGAGAACTTTATAAAATGGATAAGATGGATTTATACTTCACAGAAAGTACAAATAATGGCATGGGAATGGAACGGTAAAGGGTCTTCTGCTTGAGCCAGGGGTTGGACTAGAAGACCTCTAAGGTCCCTTCCAACTCTGTTATTCTACTAATTGTCACTGAAGATTTAACAAAACTCTGTGAGATAGAAAAAGGAATAAATGAGGGATGCCAACTATCTTTTGTTTATTTTGGTGTCACGGTGGCACAGTTGTTAGAATGCAGTATTGCAGGCTAATTCTGCTGACTGCCAGCAGTTCAATTCTCACTGGCTCAAGGTTGATTCAGCCTTCCATGCTTCTGAAGTTGGTAAATGAGGACCCAGACTGTATTCATCCAATTCTCCCATTTTATCTTATATCTTTATTCAGTATTTCAAGAATAGCAATAGCACTAAGACTTATATACCACTTCATAGTGATTTACAACCCCCTCTAAGTGATTTACAGAGACAGCATACTGCCCCCAACAATCTGGGTCCTCATTTTACCAACCTCAGAAGGATGGAAGGCTGAGTCAACCTTGAAGTGGTTAATATATATATTTAGAACGTAGAAGTGAAAATTAAACAAGTATACCTGTTCCGAGGAGCTGCTTGGTAGCCAATTGCCAGTGCTTCTCTTAGAATGTCATTGACCAACTGTTCTGTAGCCTGTTGTAGAGTGCATATCAGAAATAAATAATGTAGACATGGATGAATGTTTTTAAGTAACAGAGGACATATTTCAGAATATTTTACACCTCAGAATCCTGTGCATAAAATAAAACTTATTTACCAAAGTAGCCTATGGTGCATTTCTTCAAATTGTTCTACAGTTTCAGAAACATAACATTGGGAAAGCTCTGGATCCCATCAAGTAACAATGGATTCTTCTCTGTTGCTGCTCCTATTCCTACCTGCTGGAATACCATCCCCTGGAGGTTTGTTTACCTCCAGTCACACTGTCCTCTAGAAAAGCTCTAGAAAACTGTTTTCCCCAACACAATGAGCAAAGTCTCGCAATTGTGATCCCAACTGGACAAAGTTAGGTTGTGGAAACATTTTATATTCCTCCCCCCCTCCATGCACTGTATCTCTGAATTTGGTTTTGTATTACTACTTTCACAATATTGCTGTATGCTGCTTTGAGCCTTTTGATTTGACAGCTTTATACATCCTATAAATTATAAATATTATTAAAATAAAGATATGCAAGATACTATTATCACCTTGTTCTACCTGCAGCCAATACCTCTCACAGCTTAAATTAAACCTCTGTACTTAATTTGACTATGATTAAGACTACTTTAACACTGAGAATTTTGTTAACAGCTTACCTTTAAAATCATATCTTCTATTATAAAAGCATATATATTTTTGTGAAGTTCCACAGGTGGAAAGGAAATTCCTATCTATAAAATGAGAGGATATGTTCATAATTAACTTCACAAAAATGTATCTCCTTCAGAAGTTAAAATAACTCTTAGAACTGGTGATAGCAGTTCCATTTAAAATTCAATAGGAATAGATTGCTGTATGTTCATAGAAGTGTAGTCTTTAGAAAATTAGCATTTTGTTCTGAAACTTTAAAGCTGTATCCTTGTACAAAATGCAACCATTTAACTATCCAACAGACTAGCATTGGATTATAACATGTAACAATTACTGCTAAGTTTTTTGTCCGATGCCTAGGTACTGGGCTGCTTTCAAATTACATTTCCTAAATATTTCTGATAGGATTCATAAATATTTGACATAGGATTCTGCATTTGTAAACTGAAGAATCACTAAATACATTTGTGTGTGTGTATGTGTGTGTGTGTGTGTGTGTGTGTGTGTGTGTGTGTGTGTGAGAGAGAGAGAGAGAGAGAGCGCACATAAGCTGAATCATATTCAGTTCTACTTTAGCTGCTGAAAATAATCTTGCAACTTTGGCACTTCACGTGGACTAAAATTATTATAAAAAGGTAAGAGGATTATGTAATTTCAAATTCAACATTTGATGTTTTTTAGTGCAACCACAGACAGTTCCACTCAGGTTAGAATTTGAACCAATTTTCTGGTTCTGATTAAGTTGATTAAAGAAGAATGTTTGAGTGCTTAGCTGGAGTTCTAAGTCTGATGACTAACAGTTCTGTGGCAAGTTTGTGATCCTGACTTCCTAGAACTGAACATTTTTTTTCTATTTGTGAAAGCAATTGGGGAATAAAACTATAAAAGGACATTCAAGACCTTTTGCTTGTGAAAGAGAAAGGCAATGCAACTGGCAACCATTCTAAATATTACATATATTAAACCTCAAGATAATGACAAAGTTATCTTTTAAAAATCTTTTAAAAATTTACCTGTTGAGCAGTCTCACGCACAAACTCAGATGTAGACTCTGGTGCTAAGTAGAATTTGGCCTCTTCTTGTGTCTCTTCCTGTTCCTTTTTAATGTTTACTTTCAGAGGTTCAGTAATGTTAAGAATGTCCACTTCCTCATCATTGTCTGATTCTTGTTTGAGGAGCTGCTCTACTTCTATGAGCTTTTGACACAGCTCTTCCCCAGTGGTATAAGAAGATGAGCATTCTTTTCCATGTAGCAATTAGGCACAGAAGACAAGATTAGCAAATAATTTATATAAAGCGACATTATTATTATTATTTATTAAATTTCTATGCCGCCCTATTCCGAGAACTCAGGGCGGCTCACAGCATAAATATAAATCCAATATTAAAATACTACATAATAAATATATAAAAAATACATATATAAAAAGAAAACCCCTAAATTTAAGAAACCATTCATTCAACAAACATACACACAAACATACACTGGCTAGGGGCAAGATGTCAACCGCCCCAGGCCTGTCGGCAAAGATGTGTCTTAAGGAGTTTATGAAAGGCGGAGAGGGTGGGGGCGATACGGATCTCCGGGGGGAGTTGATTCCAGAGGGCCGGGGCCGCAACAGAGAAGGCTCTTCCCCTAGGCCCCGCCAGGCGACACTGTCTGGCTGACGGGACCTGGAGAAGGCCGACTCTGTGGGCCCTAACCGGTCGCTGGGTTTCATGAGGCAGCAGACGGTCCCGTAAGTAACCTGGTCCGATGCCATGTAGGGCTTTATAGGTCATAACCAACACTTTGAATTGCGTTCGGAGACCAATAGGCAGCCAATGCAGCTCGCGGAGTGATGCCGAAATGTGGGCATTTCTGGGCAGGCCCAACACTGCTCGCGCGGATGCATTCTGCATTATCTGAAGTCTCTGAACGTTTTTCAAAGGTAGTTTGAACATGCAGTTCATTGCAAATAAAACAAATTCTAGTTACTATAACCTGAAACTTAAACTCCCAATCCTCTACTGTCCAGATATCTCTCTCGTTTCAATCATTCTATCAAAAGAGAAACCACTAAAAATATTAACAAAAAAACCTGTAAATTCAGAATTGTTAGCTTTGGTGTTGAAGAAATGGAGCACACTCAATTCAATGAAGTATGAATATTGTATACATGAATATATAATATCTATTCAGTCACTAATAAAAATACTAATATGTCACTGGCAACTATGATGAGTAATCCATACCACTGGGTTTAAAAAAAATCTGTCATATTTCCCTTGTTTCAGGACCACAGTGACATATATTTCATTTATTGATTCATTCACTCATTTCTCCTGAACCTCCCAAAACCAGTCACAAATAATAAAAATAGCCCCACAAAACTCAGAAGGCAATACCCCACTTTAAAGGAAAACTATTAAATATAGCATTTTTATACATGGTCCTAAAAACACATATTGAATCATCCAGGCAAAACTGATGCTGGCTTTAGGAGACCAAGATGGAAACCTAATCCTACAATTTATTTTCATTCTATAAATTATGCCAAAATAAACTTTTTGGTGTTCTGAAACCAGACTCTTTACCTGGCTCATTGTCTATTTGGGTTAGCACATCCTCTATGGAATCCTCATTCGTAAAGGTTTCTGGGTCAGGTGGTGTATAGCCATGGAAGCGACACCAATGTACAACCTGTTTTGTTTTCAGAGGGACAATGCTGTGAAATTTAGGATATTTTTCTATGATTTCTTGAAGGATTTTCCGTATTGTCAAGGCTCTTTGCCACTGCAGATGAAAAAGGAAGAAATAGTTAAATAGAATCAAATATTTATATCTTTCATTATAGTTATACTCTTTTAATTCAATGGATCTGCGTGCATTGTAAGAGCTAAGTAAAACTGCAGATAGCTATTATCTCCCAAATGGTGACCAGGCGATCCTCTACTGCTTAATTGCTGCTTGTCAAAGTCACATATATCAACAATGGGACCTGTGGTGCATATGTCTGTGTGCACATGTTAAATTGTTCCAAACAGATGAATGATCTCTCTGTTCTAGGCATTCTATATTTCGTCTTTGTAGCTCTAAAATAGGGTACATCATTATATACATCTAATAAACAAGAACAAAAATAACATCAAATAAACAGTTATACTTTTTTGCTTCTAAAAGCTCAGGAATTGAAAACTGTTTTAGGGCAAATTCCATTTTTGTTTTCAATTTGTTACATCAGAGGGCAGTACAATCTTTCCTGGAACGCTTCCTTGTGTTTCATCATGGTGCTTGCAACAGAAGATTCATTTTGTTAAGAAGAAGAGAGACATTAAAAGCAAATTTAAAAATACCCTTGGAAGAATGACAACATAACTGTAACATTGGGGAAAAAGTTGCTATTTCACACAAAAGATCTGGATTGTATAATGTTAAAACAGGACACGGAACTTTAAGTTCGGTTACATTTTATTTAGTCAAGTATTAGTAAATCTCTGCAAAAGTGACTTTGTATTAAATGCGAGAAATATTTTTTTTAATGATTTTTAGGGATTTTAAAAATCACCTTTCTAAAGGACAGCTTTCAGTCATACATTTCCCTGAGACTTAAATTCGACTTAACAGAATACATTAAAATTACCTCAGCAGCTCTTCGTTTTCCAATGTTCCAGGTATAATACTGTTTCACAGAACTGGCACAGAAGGGATTGGCATCTTCAGCTAAAAAAGCAGAGAAATGAACACCAAAAGCTTTAGATTTTTAATAACCATGGAAATTAATATACTATATGGCAAGCTATTTATAAACATTTCAGAACATAGTTTAAATCAAAATATGCTACTTATTAATAAAATCAGGAAGTGCCTTGTGGAAAAATTGAAAAGCCTTTAATCCTGATTTAAAACAGATACTAAATCAGAAAGAACACTAAGAGATATTACAATAGCTATTTGAACAATAGGTAAATAACAGGGGTAGTGTTTGTGACATAAGACAATTTTCTAGCCTTTTGGAACTACTCAGAAAGATGGAAGCTCCTGAGCATAAAAAAACAGCAGCGAAACAAATTATTAGAAATGATTTGGAGAAGGGAAAAGTAGGAGCCTGAATGAAGTCAGTATGGAAACTAGGTACATGCATTGGTTTGTTTATTACAAGAATACTAAGTCTCAGCATGTAAACTATCAATTGCTATTAAAACACCTATTTTATGTATTTTAATGTGGATGAAAATAAAGCCAGCCTTAGCTGAATAACGCAGCAGCTATTTCCTCATCGTTAAGATGCAGCTCATTTAGGTAATATTACAAAAATCAGAAGCTGGATTTGGGCTAGGAGCCTGATTCAACTCTCACATAATATATTTTTCTAAGGATTATGCAGTGCTTAGTATGTGATTTCAAAAAGGTGCTTGGAACACTTAATGCTGCAAATATAATGCATGTCTGTAATCTTTAATCTGTAATCTCTTTGAAGCTACATTATTTCTTGAGCTGTCTGCTACAGAGGACAGCTATCCATTCTCAAGGAAAATGAAATGATTGCATCAAACAGATATAGAATAGAATAGAATGACAAAGTTGGACGGGATTTTGGAGGTCTTCTAGTCCAACCCCCTGCTCAGGTAGCAAACCCTATACCATTTCAGACAAATGGCTGCCCAGTCTCTTCTTAAAAACTTCCAGTGTTGGAGCATTCACAACTTCTGGAGGCAAGTTGTACCACTGGTTAATTGTTCTAACTGTCAGGAAGTTTCTCCTTAGTTCTAAGTTGCTTCTCTCCTTGATTATAGTTGGGTGCTACGTCTGTGCTCCTACATATTCCAAACCACCTTCTCTAAATCACTTCCACTGCATAGCCCAATAGACTACAGAAAACTATTGTCCTTTTAGTTCTCCTACATGACAAAAAGCAGATCAAAGTGGGAGAGGAATCTCTTTTAAATCCTTTGAGTCAGAGGGACTGGTCTGATGGATCAGATTAAACCCGAGAGTGCAATAGGCAGCAGCATTTAGGCTGCTTTACAACATTCTTGGGAGGGGTTTACAATGTAGAAGCATTATTTGCATATTGTCTCCAACAATCTGGGTCCTCTTTTTATGGACCTCAGAAGGATGGAAGGTTGAGTCAACCTTGAGTCCCGTTCGGATTGAACTCCAGGCTGGGAGCAGAGTTTGCCTGCAATACTGCACTGGAAGTTTTGATTTCAGAGGTACTAATTTCCCATTCCCTTTCCTCATAAAAAGAAGACTTAAAAATGTTAGACTGTCTCTGGTGTCCTTCAGAATATCAGCAAAAATGTGAGCACTTTCTGAATGCTTGTTATCCTTCAGAATTAAAAAAAATGAACAAACAATACAAGCTTTGTAAGTGGAACAAGAAAATGGAACTTAGTGTTCTGATGGTTGAAACAGAAATCAATCAGCAGCATTACTGTAATTCACTGCCCTCATGTACACTAGTCAGAACAGCATATTTAGCCAAACATTTTTTTTAAAAAATGCTGAGGAAAAGATATGGAACTCAGCTAACAGGAATAATCTTGACATAAAAAAATAGATACATAAAAACAGGAAATTGTAAGATATTTTTTAAAAGACCCAAACTGATTAAGGAACATTGACTTACTATTTAAAGTAGGTATTATAAATAAGTTATAAATAACTTCTATTGTCATTATTTTTTTCTTCATAATAACCAAGATACATTTGTTCCTGGTGTTTTCCCATGATCCATAAGATGACAAGGGAAACATTAACAGTATTAAAGATGTAGAGCAGCATGTACACATTCAATAGTTATTTCTTTAATTAACAGATGGGTAAATTGGGCACATAAAAGTTGCCAGCATTATTAATTTATCACATTTATACTCTACTGTAATTGTAAACTGCATTAGTCAATTTCCACATATAACTGGAAAAAATTACTGAGAAAATTTATACAAGTAGTCCTTGCTTAATGATGGTTATTGGGATTGGAATTTCCATTGCTAAATGGATACAGTCATAAAGTGCAACTTTATCAATAAATCCAAATAGTCCCTATTGCCATTGTTAAATGAGGGTTGCAGGTCATTAAGCAGGGATTGGCTTGCAACTTCCTGCCAGCTTCCAACATGCAAATTCAATGGAGAATTTGATTGCAAACCCTGGGTGGTTTTCAAACAGGTTAGTGGGCAGGTAAATGGCTACTGTGATGAAGCATGAGTGTGGCCAGGCCAGGAGTGCTGTGATGGATTTGGGAGTGGGTGCCAGGAACAGATTCCACAGTGCTGCACAAGCATAGCCAAGCCAGTGATGGCTGCTGCCTTGTGCAGGAGTGTGCAGATCTGTTTTACGGAATACGAATAGGCACACACTACAGAGTACAAGATTCTCAGGGTCTCATATCCATACCTGGGCTCCTGAGAAGAAAAAGCAGGGAGAGTGGAAGTGACTTTCAAGAGCAACTTGCAATTTCCCTATCAGCTTCCCCAGTGACTTTGCCTGTGGAAAGCCAGCAGGGAAAGTTGCAAATGGTGAATTCGTTAAGTGTGAGCTGGTCATGATCACATGACTGTGTGGGTGTGGGGATGGCTAGATCTTCAAAGACCAGTTGTTAAGTACCACTCATTCAGCATCATTGTAACTTTGAATGGCTGTTCTGAATGGTTGTTAACCAAGGAGAGTACCTGTACATGCTTGAGATAAGACTTTTTCTAACACTTATGTCACTCTCTTACTTAAGCTTACTGTCCTATGTGTGTGCAAATTATAATTTTTTAAAAAAATAATTATTGCATAGCATGTTTTCATGAATCATACAGTTGCACTAATACCCAGTATAATTATATGATTCCCATGGTTAACATGTGTCAAAGCAACATAATATTTCAATCATTCTAAAGTCTGATGTATTTATAATTATCGAAGTTATTGTTTACAGTTTTACACACTTAATAAAGTTTGTTGGGTAAATTCTGTGTAATTCTGTGATTATAATCCCGATTGTTTCTCATGCCACCCGCATGCTAATGTTCCTGTTGTCCCCTTAGTGCCTAACACCCCTGTTGATAATGCAAACACCCTCCCTAGGGGGCAGAATCACCTGTTTTGAGAACCACTGCTCTACAGAAAATGCAGGCAGATGGACCAATGGCCATACTTAGTATGTACTGAGCATATTACATCAAAGAATGAATGTTAAACAATGTTTTCATTACTTCTCTCAGCAATTAATGGAACTTTCTTCACAATTGCTGTCAAAAGTTGCGGGAGGTTGTCTAAATATTCTGCCCTGTAAAAAATAAAGAGGTAGCATTTAATATAGAATTTATATAGGATAATACAGTGCTTTTTAAAATGCTTCTACTGCACAAAGAACATGCATGTACAGATACTGTTGCATTGCTACTACAGAGCACAAAGGGAAATCTCTATGTACATAAAGACAGTAATGTTTAGACAAACATTTTCAATCCTTTCCCAGCTTTTATATTTTGGAAGGTTGTATTTTACAAGGGGAGGGCAGTGTTAAGCTTATATATATATATATATATATATATATATAGCTTGATGTGGCTCTTAAAGTTTGAGACAAAGATAAATCCGAACAAACAAAGTAACCTGTTTCTATGGATCCAGTGCTGCATCTAAAATGCCGTATATCCATGCAGATATGCAAACCAGTCAGTATAATTTTAATGTGCACCTGTGAAGTATTTCATACCTTTAATATACTGTGATCTATCCAATATCCACTATAAAGTCTCAGCTGCTTGGATTGAACAAAATTAAAATAATTTTCTTGAAAAATTTCATTTCGACATGAATAGGGATGAACTCCCAACAAATTCAAGTGGCTCATACAAATATAACCCATATTTTTTTATAACAGCCATTGCTCCCTGTAGTAAGTTATTTTAACTTCTCAAGAATAATTACCCAATGGAATAATTTCCAAGTTCTGAAGTTTCCTCTGTTTTTATTGTTGACTGAGCATCCTGAGAGACTGGAACACTACAGCTTTGCCCTGCTGAATCAGGCTCCAGCTTCACTTTAAAAGATAATAGAACATTTTAAAAAACGTTCGTTAGGCAGGTGAAAGGCAATGCTAGTCTTCTGTTTCAGACGAGTAGGAAAAAAAACTACAGGCAGTCCTTGAATTGCAACAGTTCATGGAATGACCATTCGAAGTTACAACGGCACTGAAAAAAGTGACTTCTGATTGTTTTTCATACTTAGGACTGTTGCAGTATCCCCATGGTCACATGATCAAAATTTGGACGCTTGGCAACTGCCTCATATTTATGACAACTGCAGTATCCGGGGCGGGGCGGGAGTCATGTGATTACCTTTTGTGACTTTCTGACAAAGTCAGTGGGAAATCCAGATTCACTTAACAGCCATGTTATTAACAACTGCAGTGATTCACTTAACAACTGTAGCATGAAAAGTCATAGAATGGGGCAAAATTCACTTGTCTCGCTCAGCAACAGAAATGTTGGGTTCAATAGTGATTGCAAGTTGAGGACTACCTGTAATTTTTCTGAAGGAAAAAAGCAGAGATTTTAAAGAGGAATCCTGGCACCAAAATAAAGTATTTCATTTATTGACTTATTTATCAATCAATCAATTTTTGGAACCACCTATCTCCCTCACAAGAGTAGTAACTGCAAGTGTAAGTGGATGGTAGGAAAAAAATACAATGTAAAAGGTCTACATTTTAAAACCTATTATTCTGGGTTGCTGCTTTTTGAGTAGTAAAACTGCCTTAGTATTATCTCTGGTCCCCAAGTGAAAGTACCATTATACTTTTAGGGATGCCAAAAAAGATTTCTTGATGTCAACACCTTCATCAAGCTGAATGGTTTATCTGCTTCAGTTGCATAATCATACTGTGGCATAGCTGATGGCTAATAAAAAGCATTTGAAAGGGGCCCTTCCACTAAGTGTAAAGTATCCAAAGCGAAGCAACTTTCTTAGCTTAGCTATATGAGCAAGTAGGTATGCTAGCTAGTAGGTATGCAGGCACATTCAGTTTCTTGGTAGTCCCAATGAAAATATTTGCAGAGTATATGCACACACAACCAGAGAAAGCCTCTGAAGCAGCCACATCAAACCCTTTAATGCTTTAATGCAGGGGTCTTCAAACTTGGCCCTTTTATGACTTGTGGACTTCAATTCCTAGAATTCCTCTGCCAGTGTGCCTGGCTGAGGAATTCTGGGAGTTGATGTCCACAAGTCATAAAAGGGCCAAGTTTGAAGACCCCTGCTTTAATGTTTCAAGAAGTGGGACTCTACTGATATCTCAAAAATGTTTTTTTTCTTTAAAAGGCAACTGGACTGTTTTTCCTTTGAAAAAATCTTTGAGACAACTATAAGCTGGATGACTGAGAATCTCCACAGACATTTATACTCTGCTGATACCAATGTACTTTGCAAAGTACCTTTTCTGATTGCTTTGCACAATCCCACTGACTAATTTACAAAAATAACTATTATAAATGTCTTATGTATGTCGTGAATAATGGCTAATCATATAGTCATTTCTAAGGCTTCATTTGACAATGGGCAATTCTACCTTTTGTAACAGTCACTTCAGGAGTGCTTGGGACAACTGCACTAGTTGTAGTCATGGGTGTAACAGCAGTTGCTTTGCTGGAAGAAAGTGAGTGTATCACTGTAAGAGAAAAGGAATATTGGTAATGTAGACAAATATGCTTTACCTTTAACATCTTTTCAGTTTTGCTGCTAAATTACTTCTATAATTTTAGCAGAAAATGACAGCAATTTTAACAATGGCTTTTTGCAACAGCACTATACATTTTATCTGAAAGTTTAAAATCTGTTCTTTCTATAACATTTTAAAAAAAATGTTTTCTAGATCTCACAAACCATGTTCTCACCATTTTGCATAATCTGGTGTTGATTTTAATAATGATATTACTGGACATTAAAATTGCAGGAGTGTAATACAATAGTTATCAGTGTCAATAGGATGTGATATGCAGGGTATCAAATGTGCTCCAGAAAATTTGAAGTCTGCTGGCCATTAGAGCCAAAGGTTTGAAATTCTTTGCAGCGCAACAGATCCAGAAGACACAGAATAGAGAAATCTGCAATACTGTAAAGGACATTTAGGCAATATCTTGTCAACTACATCCTACCTTTGTTCACAGGCATCAGTATAGTTTGGACTCCTCCAGAAGCAGTGCTTACACCAAGTTGTTTGAGTTGACTGGGTACTGTCAAAACAGCCTGTTGTGGGCTGTTCTGGTTTGAGTGGATCTTTAGCAGCCCTACATTAGAAATTTATTAAAATGAATTATTTCTTCTTTTCACATAGAACAAAGAAGATAAAAAGGCAGCTCTCCTATCTATGTATCAGTATGGAGAACTAAGTCTACTACTAATCTCTCCCCTCCTACCAAGACCAGCTGGAACTGGCCCTAGAGGAGAATTACAATATCATACCTTCCACTCATAACACCCAAAATATGTCCAAAACTGGTATTAAGGGCTACTGATAGATCCTAGAGAACCACCAGGGATGTACCATCTCAATCGCATCTTGTCAAATAATCAGATCTTACCTGGTGTGAAATAGGCATCCATATATATACGGTATATATATAGGCATCCATATATATATATAGGCATCCATATCTATCTATCTATCTATCTATCTATCTATCTATCTATCTATCTATCTATCTATCTATCTATCTATCTATCTATCTATCTATTTGGACGTTATATCTATAACGGACAAAAATACAAACAAATAGAAGGAGCACCCATGGGATCACCCCTCTCACTTGTCATTGCAAACCTCTACATGGAACACTTTGAAACCCAAGCCCTAGAAAAATCTGATCACAAACCCAAACTCTGGCTCAGATACGTAGATGACACCTTCGTAATCTGGCCACATGGGAAAGAAAAACTGGACAACTTCCTCACACACCTCAACAGCCTACACCCCAAAATACAGTTCACCATGGAAACAGAAGCTAATAACCAACTTCCCTTCCTGGATGTCTTAGTCTACAAGAAATCCAATGGCTCCCTAGGACACACCATCTACCAGAAGAAAACACACACAAACCGCTATCTGCACGCACTCTCATACCACCACCCAGCACAGATCAACTCCGTAGCCAAGACACTCATCTCCAGAACCAAATGCCTAGCTGACGAACAACACCTAAAAACCGAACTACACACTCTCACTAATGTACTAGCATCCAACGGATTCCAAAGAAATAAGATTTCCAACTTAATCCAAAAAGAAACTCCCACTAAAATCCAAGACAGAGAACAAGAAAATGGCAAAGCCCTCCTCCCATACATAAAAGGCACCACAGACAGAATCAGCAAGATCCTGCACAAACATAACATCAAAACAGCATTCTGCACAAACAGAAAAATATCCACCATCCTAAGAAACCCCAAAGACAAAATTGAGTTAGAAAATCAAGGAGTATATGAAATCCCATGTACTGCTTGCCCCACCACATACATCGGTCAAACCAACAGAAGAATAAGTGCACACATTGAAGAACACAAAAACTCAGTCAAAAAAGAGGAACCAACTTCTTCCCTGGTCCAACACCTTAAAGCCACAGGACATGAAATTGATTTCAAAAAGACCAGAACTATTGCCAAAACTGAACACTTTAATAACAGAATAATCAGAGAAGCCATCGAGATAGAAAAACGCCCTCACAGCATGAACAAACGAGATGATACCTCCCGCCTACCAGCCATTTGGAAACCCGCCCTTATTGACAAACGAGTCCATAACACCAGACCTACACTCACAAAAACCACACAGGATGTGACCACCACACATCCAGGCAAAAAGCAAACCCAAACCCACACCGATGATGAGGCACGACCACAAACCAGAAGCCAGACCACAGCTGCATCATTAGCCACCTTAAACCCCTCCAATCCATACATGAAGCAAACTGACACCCACCATGAAGATGAGGCACGACCACGAACGCGAAGCCAAACAGCTATGCAGCTCACTATCTCTAATCCCCTTGTAACTCAGACTAACCTGAGCACAACAAAGCCCCCACCCAAACAGAACACTCCCCCAGCCAATCAGAGCACAGCCAACCTCCCATCCAATCAGAGCACAGCCAAGCCCCTAACCAATCAGAACACACCTCCACCCAATCAGAACACAGCCGTGCTCCCAGCCAATCAGTTCAAACCCCCACTGGCAGTTAAAAGGAAGAAACAGCTACAATCACACATTGCTCCTAGAGGCACGAAGCCGAAAGCACCAGCCTGAAGATGACGAATGAGACTTCGTCGAAACGTCGCCAAGACACTTCAAATTCTACGTGGGAGAAAACCCGAAGAATCAAAGACCTACACACACACACACACACACACACACACGTGTATATGTATGTATATGTATGTATGTGTATATATATATATATATATGACACAAGGAAAGATTAGAGACAAGATGAAAATACAGTTGGATTTGGTGGATTTCTTGAGGGGAGGACCACTACCTTTTAAGAGCTAGCAGAACCACTCCCTTCTGTAAAGATCACATATCATTTCCCAGGAGGCCTTGATTAACTAACATAGCCATGGATCTAATATGCAAATGGTCCTGCTTAGCATCCTGAAGAACGTGTCCATATTTCAGGGACAACAGACTTTAACTCTTCCCAGCTAATCAAGGCCATGCCTCAGCCAACTCAAAAGCACCCACACAGTCAAAGTACAACTCAGAATAGATCGGAGTGACTATCTGACAGAGGCATCAAACATAGTGGCCATCCAGATGTTTCTATTATGCCTCCTTATCCAGGAAGTGCCAGGTCACTTTAAACAGGGCTGCCTGCTATCTATGGATGCAAGAGCAGAAAAATATTTTTTTTGCTGTTCTTATTACCAAGCAATAAATCTTAATAAAGACTTTGAACTGGCTCAATTGGTAGCCCCAAAGGTACTCTTTCAAAAGGCAACTGGACTTTGTTTTTCCTTTTCCTTGAAGATGTTTTGCTTCAAATCCAAGAAACTAAAGAAGCTTATATGTACTATTTAACTAGGCATCAAGCTTGTTCAAGAATTGATGTTTGGACTTCTACAATATTTTTTTGAATCAATTAACCCAAGTAAAGCTTGCACAGTAAGGGAAAAAAATATTTGATCCCCTGATTTTGTACGTTTGCCCGCTGACAAAGAAATGATCAGTCTATAACAGTGATGGCGAACCTTTTAGAGACCGAGTGCCCAAACTTCAACCCAAAACCCACTTATGTATTGCCAGGTGCCGGATGGGTGTGGCCCGCTGGGTGGCCATGACTACAGTGGTCATGGCAGATGGGTGGGAGTGGCCAGGGTGGGCATGGCCAGCTCGATGATGCTCCTGGGGAGGGATGCCTGTGTGGGGCGGGCAGGGTTGGGGGAGATCCAGGGGTCTTTGGTGGGTGGGGCAGTGGGCAGGAGGCTGGTTCTGCAGGGTGAGGCGAGGAAGGGCAGGGGTGCCATGTTGCAGGGCAAGGTGAGGCAGGGGCCGAGGCGGCTGCTGCCTGACACCATCGGCCCCCACACACAAAGGCCAGCAAGTGCATGGGTGCTGGGATGCATCCGGCCATGTGGGACCTCAACAAGTTAGCGGGCGGCTGGTTGAAGAGGACGGTTGCCATCTCCAGGGCATGGCGCGCGTGCCCAGAGAGGGCTCCGAGTGCCGCCTCTGGCACGCGTGCCATAGGTTCGCCACCACTGGTCTATAATTTTAATGGTAGGTTTATTTTAACAGCGAGAGACAGAATAATAACAAAAAGCCAGAAAAACGCATTTCAAAAAAGTTATAAATTGATTTGCATTTTAATATATGAAATAAGTATTTCGCAAAACATGACTTAGTACTTGGTGGCAAAACCCTTGGAAATCACAGAGATCAGACTTTTCTTGTAGTTGGCCACCAGGTTTGCACACATCTCAGGAGGGATTTTGTCCCACTCCTCTTTGCAGATCCTCTCCAAGTCATTAAGGTTTTGAGGTTGACGTTTGGCAGCTCGAACCTTCAGCTCCCTCCATAGATTTTCTATGGGATTAAGGTTTGGAGACTGGCTAGGCCACTCCAGGACCTTAATGTGCTTCTTCTTGAGCCACTCTTTTGTTGCCTTGGCCATGTGTTTTGGGTCATTGCCATGCTGGAATACCCATCCACGACCCATTTTCAATGCCCTGGCTGAGGGAAGGAGGTTCTCACCCAAGATTTGACGGTACATGGCCCTCTCCATCGTCCCTTTGATGCGGTGAAGCTGTCCTGTCCCCTTAGCAGAACCTCCCCCCAAAGCATAATGTTTCCATCTCTATGTTTGTTGGTGGGGATAGTGTTCTTGGGGTCATAGTGCAGCATTCCTCTTCCTCTAAACATCTGATTGATTGATTGCTTCTGTGGACAGGTGTCTTTTATACAGGTACAGCACTTTAAGAGAGTACTCCTAATCTCAGCTTGTTACTTTATAAAAGACACATGGGAGCCAGAAATCTTGCTGACTCAGGGAATCAAATACTTATTTCACTCATTAAAATGCAAATCAATTTATAACTTTTTTGAAATGCGTTTTTCTGTATTTTTTTGTTGTTATTCTGTCACTGTTAAAATAAACCTACTATTAAAATTATAGACTGATCATTTCTTTGTCAGTGGGCAAATGTACACAATCAGCAGGGGATCAAATATTTTTCCCCCTCACTGTATATATTTCAGACCATACACCAGTGGATTTTGTGCTTAGTTTGGATAAAAGCATCCCATTGATAAATTTCGGTCTTTTAGTTCTAGATTACCTGATACTGCAGTTTTCGCGGATGTTGGTGCTGGGGTGGTGACCCAAGAAGCAATGCTTACAACTGTGGAAGAATTTGTTTTATTAGGTGCAACTGATGCTGCCTGCCCATGATTGGCAACAACCTGCTGTTGCTGCCCAGATGCCTTCACGATGGGGCCTGCAGATGAAGGTGAGTTAGAGCTTGCACTGTCTGCTTGCTGTGTTAAAAAGAACAGGGAGAGCGGAAAACACATTTTTCAGCTTAATGATCCAATAAAGAAAAGCAAAAAATATTTGAAACAATTGCAAATTAATTATTCCTAAACTATGCATATACAAATATTTTAGCTGTGAGTCAGAAAAGCAAGGGGGTCCAGTTCTATTGTATATAACACTTATAATATTTTCACACAGTGCATTGTCAGTTTCAAGATTTCATAAATACCCTGCTCTACTTTTTACTAGTAGCAGCCCTGCATTTCCATCACAAGCCCATTTTACAAGAATGAAAAGGGAGTATTTTTTTCTTCCTTCTGACGACATTTTTTGCATAGCTGTAATGCCAGGACATAGTCTGAAGTCTTCTGATACAATCATCTCAATTAAGCTATGCAGGACTACTGCAAATTACAGTCTGGATGGGAACTTGTCTGGGAACCCCAACAGTTTCTTGAGTACCATGGTCAAAAAAGGAGGAATTCAAAATAATAAAATAAAAAAAAACATTCTCCATAAACATAGTATGCCAAAGATCTCTTGATTTTTTTCACACATTTAAGTAACTTTGATTTCAAAGGCGTAGGGAGTTGATTCTTCCCCTGCATAACTCTGTAATGCATTTGAAGCCTGACATGCAAATTAACCAATACTGGACCTCACCTGGGGAACACCATTTGATGCAAGTGTCACAGCTGAAGTTGTTGCTGCAGTGATCACCCCGCCCGATACTCTCAGCACAGTGGTGCCAGGTTTTGAGAGCTGTGATGATGCTGGTAATGATTTCAGTGTATTATCTGATATTTTCATGAGTGAAGCTTGCCCACTGGAAGCTGCCTTTAAATTTGTAAATGAGTTAAAATAGTTACAGTATTTTTATAAAGCGAATACAACTAGTAGAATAGAAAAGATACAAACATTCATGATATTTTAACCAAAACCTCAATATATATGCAGGTGTTTAATTTTGCTACATCTTCTAGGTTAGAGAGATATTGTCAGGAATACATTTTGTGAAGAATAATTGAAAATTGTTATGGAGGGTTAAAAGTGCTGGTTTCTATCTCTGTTTTTTTTAATGCCTCATGATATTAAATCGGGGATAAAAGGAAAAAAAGCAGAGTTACACACATAAGTGCAAGAAAACATTCTAGGGCTGTGTTAAAACCCTTTCTTTTCAAATTGAATTAGAAATCACATAATTTATGCTATGAACTGTTTATTTCAAATAAAATACAGATTAGGAAGATTAGATCCAAGAGTTGGAAAGGACATTAGTCATCAATTCCCTACACAATGCTGAATCTACGAACATTTCTGAAAGATGATCCCCCATTCCATGTTTGAAGATTTCCAGTGAAGAATTACCTCTTCATTTTTCAGTGTGTTCCACTGTCTAACAGTTTGTACAGTTAGGAGGTTTCTCCTAAAATCTAAATTGAACATGCTTCTTTGTACTTTTAACCCCTTTGTTCTGGTCCTGCCCTCTCAGTAGAGAAGAAACGTACTTCCTTTTTATGTGACAACTCTTTAGATATTTGAAGATAATAAGGTTTCTTAGCCCAGCTTCTCCCAATCTGGGGTCCTTTAAATGTGTTGCATTATAATTCCAAAAGTTCTAGTCACCACTCTGATTGGGAAAGGCTGAGCTAATTTTTTGGCCATCTGTCTTTCTACTACAAAATTTCCTTCCTCATATTCTTCTTCCATTAAGGAGCAGTTTGCAAGGAACATTTTTTTTTTATCATTGAAAAACTGCATGAAACAGGTCAGCACAGCTTTCTCCCTTTGTCCATTGTTCAAACCACTGGCCTGTCAGAGTTCTTTTTCAAGCATTTTCATTTGAAAATAGAAATGGGAGAGTTCAGCCCAAATATACTGCATAAACGTCTCATGGACAACACAGTTATTTTATGGATATGTGGAGATTTTTAATAATAGTAGGTAACAACAAAAATAAAATAAACACAAGCAAAACAACTTTTCAGAGTTTTTCATTCTGTTTCTTAAGATCTGTCACTCTTGCCCAACAGAAGAATGTATTAAAATTAACCATTCAGGCATACAGATTAGTATTTATACATTATTGATGCTGTATATGTATGCATTAAAATCAATCATGTAGGCATTTATTTTATTAATCAGACCTCTAAAAGATACATTAATACACTACCATAAAATATAGAAAAGACTTACTACAGAATGCAAAACAGCTGCACTTTGCTTGTTGTTGGAGGTATCTAGAACAACTAGCATTTAAATCGAAGCACCACAGTTACCTGTGTAAATAAGGTGGCAGTTTTGTGTCCAGTTATAACTTTTAGTGCTTGCTGTCCTTGGGAAGATGATGTTCCAGCACTTGTATTACCTTGGATAACAGTCCCTGACACCATCTGCTTTGCTGTAGTCTGGTGAGGTGGCTGGCCAACTAAAAAAGTGCCCTGCACCAAAAAAATTAATGGTTACATTGAAGACATAGTAAGTAACAGCCATCATCCCTTAAATTCTGAAACCCTAAACTGTTTTTCTCTTCTAATTCCACTTAAAATCAGTCAGGGTCATATCACAATACCTACTTTCAAGTAGCATCTATCAGATTCTATTTTAAAAATGTAAGGAATTATGCCAGGTAATTTAACAAAAAGTAACAGCCTCAAATCACATAGATAAATGAATGCTACCATATATTAAACATTGTACAAAAGACCACTGGTGCACTTTATTGTGATTTAGCTTCCATGATAACTGGTAGGCTCTTGCTTCCCTTTCTTAAAATATTCAGATTCTTTCAATTTTAAATGGAATGACAGCATGCCATCAGCCCCTAGTCTCAACTTCATTTCCATGAATGCTTCTGGGCTCTCTTGTAAAAAAAACAACAACCAACAACAGTTAGTGGTTGAAACATGTAGGTAGTATCTGCTTTCCCGGTAATCATAAGATGGGGAAGTAGTAGGAAGCATCTTCTGCCTTTGAATAGAAGATGCCTGCTCTAAGTCTTTATTATGGAAATGAGAATAATGTGAACAACAGAAGAGTTATTTGTAGAGACCAGGTCCAAGAAAGTCAATTCCTACTACTGTTTTTTAAAACTTTAACTAGAGTATATTCTAACCCAACTTTCTCTGTCCAGGTACACTGCGGTACTTCCACAGACTTCTCCAGTCAACTTACATATGTATGATGTAAACTAGTTCAGCACATCAGAAACATATTGATCCAATGTCATTTGTAGTTATCTAATGTTTATGCTAACAACATTTTTCTCTCTCTCTGTGTGTATATATTTGTATTGTGGACTAACCTGTGGGGTTTGTTTGAGGATATAGGATGTGTAGGTGAGATGCTGAGATACACCACTGCTTGCACCCTGGGTTCCGCTACTTCCTGAAGAACCTAACTGCTGATCTGGAACATCCAAGAAGATAGCCAATTATAAATAGTGCATAACCAAATCCTATTTAGGCACTGAAATATATCTACTCTCCAGAAACTCAATCCCAAATTCAGTAATTAGCTAATAGTAGAAGCTATACAGAGTCAACATGGATTGCTATAAAGTTTCATTGTACACAAAAGGAAGTTTATACATCCATCCCTACAACTCATAGCAATCTGGTCCATGTTTACATAACATTTCTATCTGACCTGAGAATTGTTGATTTCCACCTTGCTAGAAGAAGCCTTTCCTTTCATAAAACATTTATAATATATCTGTGTTTCAGAGAATGCAATCTGCCTAAAAAAAAATCTATACTCTTGTAATATCCAGTTGTGCTATGATGTTATATAGTTTGTTAATGAAATATTTGCAAGAAAATCACCAAGCTTAAAGAGCATCCCATCCCACCCATTACCTGTCACAACATTTAATATATTACTTTTCTTTTGTGTAATACTAACTGGCATTATTTGTGGCTCGCAAAATAGCTCCTTGAGGTATAAGTAGCAGTTTTCCTTTCCCAGATGGGTTCTTGCTGTTTGTGGTAAGGTACAACTTTGTGCCAGGAGGTAGGTTTGCCAAATTGGCTAAATTGGTGGCTGGTAATTGCAATGTTGCCATAACTAGAAGGAAAAGAAAAGAAATTTATCAAGATTTTCAGAGACTACCCTCTTGCAACAAAATATTAAGTCCCAGAGCTGTTATTCTTCCCAAAATGTACCTATGTCTTTCATCTTCAATACAGTTATGTAATATTTATGTTTGGATTCTTTTAACTTTTTGCTATTGGATTTTATTCTAATTTGTATTTATTTGACTGAAAATTATGTTTTGGTAAAAATGAAAGGTGATATATACTCATTACGGATACGAGAGCCATACCCTTTTTGTGGGGAGATTTCAGTCCCCAATTAGATACAGAAAAATAAGAATCCAGCTGCTATATAATTCAATACAGCACATAAGGAGGAAAGGTTTTAAGATGGGTTATAGATAATAAGGAAAGAATATATTTCACAGAATTTCCTTGTGGAAACCATAAATTTAGGAATGAAAATAAGCAGAATTGCTGAAGATGAGGGGAGTTACAAAAAGAAAGACTACATGATATTATACAAGAAAGTGAAATATATTTGCACTGGATGAAAAAGACAACCAAAAATTGAACAGTTTACTGTATTACAATATAACTATGGTAAAACAAAACAAATCAAAATCTGGATACACAGTCAGCTAACAGCTTCTCAATATTAGCAGAACACTCATTGGAGGAATGGATTCCCTTCTCTGTTTTACTTGTCATGACACTCTATCCTGAAATTTGTCTGAGAGTTGACAAATATTCTGGAGAGGATTTATTGTACAAGGATAAGAGCAAGGAATGTGAATGCAGATCAGCTTACAAGCCTTTAAATGTAGTCCAATGCTTTTATTTATTGGGTTTTCAACAGTAATCTATAACATTATAGAACTACATGGTGAGGATTCATTTGAGGCATTCTACCCAGATCAACTAGTGTCCCCTAGTAGTGTTGAAACTATAGGCAATTCTAGAAGTTAGTATTCAATATATCTGAAAAACCTGAATCTGATATGGGATGCAATTTTACGATGCAAAGCTCACCAGAGTATTCAATAACTTACTTTATTGATGTAATTAATTAATTAATCAATTCATTACTTATCCAGTTAGCTGGGCTACCTTGGCTAATTTCAAAAAACTAGGGTCACTAACAATAGCACTTAAGACTTATATACTGCTTCACAATGTTTTACTGTCATCTCTAAGCAGTTTACAGAGTCAGCATATTGCCCCCAACAATCTGGGTCCTCATTTTACCGACCTCGGACGGATGGAAGGATGAGGCAACCGTGAGCTGATGAGGCAGTGAGCTCAGGTAGCCTGCAATATTGCATTCTAACCACTGCGCCACCATGGCTCTTAATTAATCACTACTTGATTAATACTTAGGAGAAAGATAAACAACATGCAGATTATCGACTAGATTTGGAAATTGAAAAAGCATCTTGGAAGAAAGCAGAAGTCAATAACTTGTACATTTTTGCCAATAAAACTACATGGAATTATCTGTAAAATTCCTAGGAACTGAGCTTAACATGAAGGAGATGTTTTTAAACTCATCAATTAGCTCCATACCATCATATTTGACATTTCAAAAAGCAAATCCACTCTACCTGAACCTTGGGATCCAGTTTTTGGAACTCCTGTTGATGGAACCTGAGCTTTTGTTAAAGTCTGCACAGGCTGAGCAACGATGGTTCCTCCTCCACTACTCACAATAGCTTTGGCGACTCCTTGAGTTACAATTTGTTTTCCACCAGCTGTCTTTGTGACTGAAGGGCTTGATTTTGCCACAAGTATTTGTCCACCACTGAGGGCCACAGCTTGTTTGACTGATGGTGGTAAAGCAGACCCAACTGGAACACTAACAATCTATAGAGGGGGAAAAAATAAAAATACACATAACATAAATATATACACAGAGCTTATGTGTTAACACCAAACTAAATAAAAGCGACATTCTTGTCAAAGGTTGGATCTGAACTGAAAATTGTGTGGACCTGAGGCAAAATGAATCATTCAGAATGATTATGCCTGTTTAGGGGGAAAAAAACCCTCTCTGGTGCTAGTTATGTGCTAATTCTATTGCTCAAATAACTAGCAGCTCCGAACAGTTAACAACTTCTAAAATACTGTATAGGAAGATCTTTACAGATGAATTAGATAAAGAAAAGGACTATTTACTCATTTCTATATACTCATGTTTATTCTATAGCAATGCATTTTAACTGTTTTATTGCAATTGCTGAGAAAAAAAACATAAAACAAAGTAATCCAATATAACAGTGTAGCAAGATACTCAATGGTTCCTTTCAATATTTCAAGCACATGTAACTTTCCTTATTAGAATGAGCTTAATAAAAATGCTGTGAGATCAGAAATATCTTTAGCCAGCATGTAAAAGATAAAATGGAAACCAGTGAGCATCCTTGGGAACTAAGCTCTACAATTGCTGAAAAAGCTGTCTCTTTTGCCAGCATCAACTTGATCTTGCTGATATTACAAGAAACATTTTAGAGGAAAATCTCAATTCTAGGAAGGCGACTGTGTGAAAATATAGCCTTTAAGATAACTTGTTTTTAAGTTATTTTGAAGATAAAAAGATGGAAAGACTAGAGAACTATCCAGAAACCAATGCATATTTCTCAAAACTGGTGTTAACATCTAGTTTCCTAAGATTGTGCAAGGCCTGAAAAAGATGCAGCTTCTCTAATGAAATTATAACAACTATATGATACACATGAAAGAATATAAGCAAGGGGGGGAAATGTTACCCAAAGAAAAACAATTTGGAAGTAAAGATGGGCCCAGTATATCAAATAGCTGAAGGGCGAGATAAAGAATTCAATGCAATCATTTTTCCTCAAATTAATAATGTTAATTATTATAACAATAATGTTATAATTTAAACAACAACATACATATTTGAAAAGAATTCCTATCCATTTCAAGCTTCTGGTATTACCTAGTTATGTCAAAAGAACAAGAATGTGGAGTAAAGTAATGGAGCTGTAGTTACTACAAAACTGCTAGAGTGAAAAGGAAGGAAAAATTGGGCACCTTTGATGAAGTGGACCCCTCCCCTGTGCTCACAATCTGCTTCTGGGGTGATAAGGCAATCACATGGCTCCCTTTCACAGTCATGTACTGTGGCAGTGAGGTCTGAGATGCTGCTCCTATTGTTGCCACTGGCGAAGGCTGGGACAGTTCTCCAGGCTCTTGCTTTATTATCACCTTTAAATAAATCAAATGGAAATTAAGGTTTGGTGGAGCAGTCCTTACCTTTCAAATGAAGGGTTAAGGAGCTGTCTGGTGCTCCCTACAATCATGCCCATAGAAAGCTCTACAGATCTACTTCCCACCAGCAAGAGAAACTGAGAGCCCCCAAAATGGGAGCAGCTAGATCAGGGTTCCCCAACCACCGGTCTGTGGACCAGCACTGGGCTGCGACATGCCACCAACTGGGCTGCAAACAAGCAAAGCCCCATCCACGGGATGCAGGCAGCACACAAAACCATGCACCCTCCAGGCCGCAGAAAAACCTCTCTCCATGGAACCGGTCCCTGGTGCCCAAAAAGTTGGGGACCTCTGCACTAGATCCTTGGTCTCTTGATTTACTGTGAGATTCAAAGATCAGTTCATCTTCTATGCTGGCTTAGAAGTGATGAAACTAATCCCCTCTCACAACCGGAACATGAAGAAATAATAGCCAGAAATGGGGAAATCTGCTCAAACATCAGACAGATGCACACATTTTTTTATTTGCTGATATAATTCAATTTACCTTTTAAAATTACACTCTTTCCTTTTATAAAAAATTGAGTGTCTGCCTAATTCAGCCCAGATTCAGTATCAATACAACTGTGCCTTTAAAATCCATATTTAACAGTTAGAAAAGAATAAAAAAAGCAACAATGAAACACTATAAAGCAGCTTTTAAGAGGTTATAATAACAAGTGTATTGGTTCAAAAAGATCCAGAGCATCCTGTTTTACAAAGAAGTGAGTATCATACTGAAGCAATATAGCAATAAAAGTATCCCGTAGAAAAGCTAGTAGAAAATATGACCCCACCCCCAAATTGCTGGAATATACACTAAAGTGTTAACATTTTTCCTGACAATTGGTCCATCATCTGTGTAAAAGTGTAAAAAAATTGTCAAATTATTTCTACCTCCTACACATTACAGAAGTTGTGATTCTGTGAAATACAGGTGGTTTTAGGGCCAGCCCCTCTTTCTCAGTCTAACCCACCTGACAGGGGTGTTATGGAGAAAATAGGAGAAGGAAAGAGTATTAGATAGGTGTGCCACCTTGATTTATTTATAAAAATAATAAAGGCACTGAGACTCCACTAAATGTGACAGAGTCTCTTTTTTGTGCTATTATTTTGTTTACAAATTTCACTGAGGCCTCTGGTTGGCTTTAGGAAGAGTGCTGCTTCCTATAATAAGATTATTGGTATAATAATGCTCTTATTATCTGGCTCTTGGAATATATTCAATGAGTAAATGAATGTACAAGTGGTCTATAATAAATGTAGAATTTCTTTTGATAAATTCTTCAAAACAATATTCATATATGCAGTTATGTTTACAAATGCCTTTAGCTTGTGTACCTGAAGATATCCTATGAGAGAGCAAAATGAGAAAGTAATGAAGGAAAAACCCCGTGATTGTCTGGATAGAAAGGCACAGGAAATAATGTATGTTTGTATGTAATGCCAGAAATCTAAGAAATGAGTAACAACGAATCCTGTCAAGTATCAAACTCAGAATGTTCCACGGTAACTCTCTTTGTAAAACAAAACTACACCATGCACAGTGAAGAGAATAATACCTTTGTAAATGTTCCGGGTGCTCCTGTCACAGATTTAGGGCTTTGTACCTTGGAGTGACTCCCAATTGGACAAAGAGGTGGCATGGCTGCGAACAGAGAGTCCTCTTGCTAGAATGAATATACACAGCACATTGTTAAGCTAGCTATGCAGCCATTTCCTTTTTTTAAGCATTAGATTTAGTTTCAAACAATAGACTTATGTGTGGTAAAAATATAGAATCTAATTTTCCAGAGAGCGGTAAAACAGGAGATGGCAGTAATTTTCAGGCTGATAGGCATTCTTGGCTATTAAGCTATGCCTAAGTTAGAAAAAACTTTAAAAGAAACTGTTAGTTGATGATACATAATTAACATGATTTATTTATATTTAATTAATATTTTTATCTCCTATGAAAGTGAAAAGGGGCGTTGTCTTACCTGAACGCCTTTTCTCAGCATGATGATGGATAATCCACGGATTGGGTTTCCTGAAGTCCCTTCTACCCAATTAGATTAAGTCTAAGAGATAGCCACGCCTCTTGCTGAGTCATGCTTACCCAGTTCCGCCGAAGCCGAAGCAACAGACAAAGTCAGATGCGTTGGTTCCCAGACTCCTGCCACAGTGTCTACCAATCACTAAAGGGCGGGAGTGGATTATCCATCCTCATGCTGAGAAAAGGCATTCAGGTAAGACAACGTCCCTTCTCCAGTATGAGGATGGATAATCCACGGATTGGGACATACCAAAGCCTGCCTGTCCCTGGGGTGGGGTGGGGTAACAGACAAGGCATGTGATGCAGGAGATGACACAACCTTCTGTAATACTCTATGGCCAAAAGTAGCGTCAGCAGAAGCAAACCTATCAATCTTATAGTGACAGATACATGGGGAAGGCGAGGACCAGGTCGCCGCCCTACAGATATCATCAATTGGCGCTTGAGTGGCCCAGGCCGCAGAGGTGGCCGCACTACAGGTAGAGTGGACTGTGATACGTGAAGGAATGGTTAAGGACTGTGATTGGTATGCCCTGACAATACAAGCCTTAATCCACCTGGCAATAGTGGAAGATGAGACCTTGAGTCCCATAGAGGAAGGATTGAAGGAAAGGAAAAGTGCCTCTGACCTACGGAAAGCAGCAGTCCTTTTCAGATAAATGCGAAGCGCCCTGCGGACATCCAAGGTGTGCCATCTGCGCTCCAAGTCATGAGATGGTCTAGGGCAGAAACTCGGCAACAGCACCTCCTGGGACCGGTGAAACAAGGAGTTCACCTTAGGAATGAAAGTGGGATCTAATCGCAGGGTTACGCAATCGGGGCAAAACCGGCAGAGATCCTCCCTGACCGAGAGGGCAGCCAGTTCAGATATGCATCTGGCCGAAGTTACTGCCACCAGAAAAGCTACCTTCATGGATAAGAGGTTGAGATCACAGGATTGAAGTGGTTCAAAAGGCGACCCAGTAAGAGCCTGTAAAACCTTCGAAAGATCCCAAGAGGGGTACCGATGAACAGTTGGAGGTCTAGTATTAACTGCTCTTTTGATGAACGAACGGATCATCAGATGATGGGCTAGTGAGGAAGAGTCGTCACAAGAAAGTACCATGGCCAAGGCCGCAACCTGCCTCTTGATAGTACTGGGAGACAGACCCTTATCTAACCCATCCAGTAAAAACTGTACAACTTGAGGCACAGTGAGAGATGACAACTGGACATGATGTTTGGACATCCAAGATAGAAAACTCTTCCAAGTGGAGTCATAAACTCTATTAATTGACTGGCGTCTAGACGCTTGGATCGTATCAATGACCCTCGGAGAATAAGCTTTCTCAGTCAGACATCTCTGCTCAAGCGCCATGCGGTTAACTATAGCCATTGAGGGTCGGGGTGCCGGAGCGCCCCTTGACTGAGTGCTATTCGGCTCGGGGGTATCTTCCACAGGATCGATACTGACAGACTCATGAGATCGGCGAACCACGGGCATCTCGGCCAATGAGGGGCTATAAGGACAATCTCCGCCTTCTCCCGCAGAATCTTGCGAATGACGGCCGGAAGGAGACGGAGTGGAGGAAAAGCGTAGAGAAGGCCCCGGGGCCGCGGTATGTGCAAAGCATCTACCCCCTCCGACCCCTGTGACAGAAAACGGGAGAAAAACCTTGGAAGTTGGGAGTTCGCTGCTGAGGCAAATAAATCCAGAACTGGATGGCCCACTCTGTGAGATATTTCTAGGAACAGTGCTGGATCCAGGCGCCATTCTGAATGATCCACCGTTGCCCTTCTGAGAGCGTCCGCCTGCTGGTTGATTGCCCCCGAGATGTGATCCGCCTTGATTGAGGACAGATTGGCCTCTGCCCAAGAGCAGAGCAGTCTGGCTTCCATCATCAGAGAACTCGACCTGGTGCCCCCTTGACGGTTCACATGGGCGTTGGCTGCTATATTGTCCGTGAGGACGAGAATGTGCTGGCCGCTCACCTTGTGACTGAAATGACACAACGCCAGGTGAATTGCCCTGAGTTCCAGCCAATTTATATTGTGTTTCAAGTCCTCCTTGGACCATCTCCCTTGAGCTATCTGAGCTTGGAGGTGAGCCCCCCAACCAAAGAGACTGGCGCCTGTGGTGAGAACGATCTGTGATGGCTCTCTGAATTCCAAGCCCGATGATGGCTCGAGAACTCCACCATCAGAGTGACCTCGATACCAGAGGAGTCAATCTCACCTGCCTGTTGGAGGATGTTAGTTTTCGCCTCTGAAAGGGGAGGAGGAACCACTGAAGGGCTCTGGAATGTAGTCTGGTCCAGGGTACGATGGCAATGCAAGAGATCATCTTGCCTAAGAACTGGGAGAGAGTGAGGAGCGGAACCGCCCTGGCGCGTTGTACCTGGTGGACAAGGGCCCTGAGACTGGCTATGCGATCTGGTGACAGGTAGACCATGCAGTGTGTTGTATCTATCACTGCTCCCAGATGAAGGAGCCGCGTGGATGGAATCAGCTGGCTCTTGTGGAAATTCACCGAAAAACTGTGGTTCTGGAGCACCTTTATGGTACGGGCCACCTCCAACCGTGCTGCCTGGACAGACACCGATTGGATGAGAATATTGTCCAGGTAACACTGGATCCGAATGGAATCCAGCCTGAGGTGGGCTGCCAGAACCAACAAGATTTTTGTGTATACCCTTGCGGCAGATGAAAGGCAAATGGAAGCGCTCTGTATTGATAGTGATACCGGTAAGATCCATAGCAGAATCTGAGAAAGCTGCGATGTGGTGGAAATATTGGGATATGCAGGTACGCCTCCGTGAGGTTGATTGATGTCAGGAGGTCGTTCCTTCTTATGCTAGCCAAAATGGATTGCAGGGTTTGCATTTTGAATTTTTTGTATATCAGGTAAGAATTTAACCTTTTTAGATCCAGAATGGCCCTCCATCCTCCCGAGGTCTTTGGAACTATAAAGAGGATTGAGTAAAACCCTCGCCCCTTCTGATCAGGAGGGACCGGTTCTACCGCTTTTATTTTTATGAGATGGGAAATGGCCTCCTTCATGAGAACCCGTTTTGACGGGTTTGAAGGTGTCGGACACTGAATGAATCGGTTTGCCGGTTTTAAGAGAAACTCCAAGGTCAGGCCGTTGGTGACGGTGGACAAAACCCAGGCGTCGGTGGTAATGTACCCCCAGTTCTGAGAGAACAAGGAGAACCGGCTGCCTATGGGGGGTCACTCCCTGGAGTTACTTATTCCTCCGATAGGGACGGCCCCCGTGCCCCGAAAGGGCCGCTTAGACTGCGGCTGTTGCCTGGGCTTGGGCCCAAAGCGTTCCGTTTGACGGTCCGATCTGGGAGGAAAGGAACGTGTGGGTTGTGACCAATCAGAACCCTGGGTGTTGCCTCGGAAAGCCTGTCTGTGATAGAAGGGAGCAGACTTTCTGTCCGATCGTCTGGCTTGGTGAACAAGTACCTTTTTCTTGTCCTTGTTTTCTATCAAGTAAGGCTCCAGGGCTTCCCCAAACAATTTCCCAACAGAATAAGGGGCGGTGGCCAAGCGCCCTTTGGATTTTAAATCTGCCTGCCATTGCTTCAGCCAAAGCAGCCATCTGGTAGAAACGTTGGCTGCGATCGCCCTGGCTGAAAATCTGGCGGTGTGCAACGTGGCATCGGCTGTGTATTCATCCGCCGCTAATAACGTACCCAACGTTTGATGGGCGTGTACCTGATCCTATGGGATCATGGCCTGAAGTTCCCGGAGCCAAGTGACAGAAGACCGTGAGAAGAAAGAGGCTGATGTGGAAGCCTTTACTGCCCATCCTGATGCTTGATGTGCCCTTCATAGAGAGTACTCAGATTTCCTTTCCTCCAGTCTTAAACCTTCTGCCATATCTCCAGCAATGGTGGAGTTTGAAAAAATGGGAGTGAGTGATGTGTCCACAGTTGGGACCTCCAGGAGGCTGGTTAAGGATGGCACCACGCTAAACAGTTTTTTGTCAGAGGACCCTGGGACAGGAGAGGCCCCAAGATTGGTCCATTGTTTTCTTACCGTGTTGGCAAAGAATGGAGGGCAAGGAATATGCCTTTGAGTCACCATGGGCTCAGCAAATAGAGGATTTGATGACTGACTAGTGGAAGGAGTGAGCTGTGGATCTGGTTCTGGAGCAATCTGGGATGTAGCCATGACTTTGCCTAGAATGGTCTTGAATAGAGTGGGATCAAAGAGGCCTACAAAGGGGGAAGGCTCCTGAGGGGCATCCTCATCATCTGATAAGGCTGTCCCCATGATTTGTCAACTTCCGAATAAGAATCCCCACCCTGCGAGGATTGATTGGAAGCAATGGAATAGGCGTAATCAGGGGTCTCAGATCGACGTTGGGAAGAAACCGGAGGTTGGGATCTCTGTAGGGAGGAGAGACTCTCTAATACTTGCGTGAGCATGGATTGTAGTTGTTCTGGCCCAAGCGCCTGTGAAGACTCAAGGCGGAGACCAGCGGGAGTAAATGTGGCTGATGGAATTGATCGAGGGGTAAGTGCCCCCCCAGCTTGGACTTGAGTTAGATGTCATAGGACTAATAGGTCTAGGTTGAGACCCAACCTCTGGAGACAAGGGTCTGTGAACCTGTGCAACTGTGGTTACCTGAGGACTGAAAGGAGAAGTCTCAGACATCCCTGATGTAACTGGTACATGTTCTGGAGAAGCTGCCTTTTGGGCCTTGGAAATCTGCTTCTCTAGAGCCTGATACCTCCTTGCGGCTTCCTTCTCTGCCACTTGGATGGTGTTTTGCTAGATAAGGCCTTTGCTTTTGCCTTCAATTTTCCAGCTGTCTCCAATTTTGAAGATTTACGTATCCTTTTACTTGGAGGACTGGTGGGTGCCAGAGTCAGCTCAGGCTGCTTGTCTTCAGACATCTCTTTGGGGACCCCTCAGCACAAGTCTGAGAATGGGTAGCAAGAAGGTAAGAACTGATGTCCCAGGGGAAAAGCTGTAGAAACTGGTAAGACCACTATGGGCCCTTGGACCGGTAGTTAGGACCCAAGACCCTTCAGCACAAGTCTGAGAATGGGTCTGGACAAGGCTGGGAAAACGAGGTCCAATGTGAAAAAATTGTAAGGACTGGAAAGACCAGTATGGGCTCCTTGCAAGGGAGGAGCAAGCCTTAAGACCCTTCAACGCAAGTCTGAGAGTGGGTCTGGAACAGGCTAGGAGCTGAGGCCCAGTATGAGACTGTAGAAAATGGTAAGACCAGTATGTGAGCTCCTTGTAAAGACTGTGAAGCACAGTATACCAGTAGATAGGTAATGAGGAGGCAGCAGAAATGAAAGGAATACACTCCCAATGAGAAACAATTTTTACTGTCACAATATATTGCCAGAGGCAATGTCAAGTGGATGTTGTTGAGGTGGAATCAGATGTGTTTGTGACTATCTCCACTAATTCTGTCCCATTGAAAAATGGCGTCCCCAGCCACGTGGTGAGGCCAGAAGGAATCAGAATCTTCAGGTCAAATGAAATGATCAACTCAGAATTGTGAAGCTTCCTTCACTCGTTCACTAAATTAGAGCAGAGAAAATTTGCACCCAAACTGGTGACCGCCAGCCACGTAGCGATCTGTCTATAGCCTTAGCGCAGGCCTTTGAAAATGGCGGCCGCTTGCCATGTGCTGATCCTCCGACACCCGAAAAACACAGGCCAGAACAAAAATGGCGGACACCAGCCACATGATGCTCCGCTGCTAGTTGTTCCGCGATACAGGAGGACTAGGCCGAAAAACAAAATGGCGGCCACCAGCCACGTGGCAATCCACCGGTAGCCGCGATCAGCTGTCGTTCGGGGCTTCCGCGGCGGCCCGCCGACCAGCTGGGGTGATCGGGAAGCTCCGCGGCTCCTTAAAGCCCTTAAAGGGAAACACACAAGCCTCGTGCTGAGGCTTCAGCAGCCCGGGAAATAAATAATAGGGAGGAGGGGGGGTGGAGTGGAGACGACAGCAAAAAAAGGACCAGGAGGATTCAGTGATCTAAAGGAAAACTAAAGGGGAAAAGAAAGATAATCCACGGATAGGAAAAAAGGGAAAAATTTTACAATCTGAGTCTGGAGAGATGAACCAACGCATCTTGTCTGGGTAAAGACTAAGTCGGAACTGGGTAAACTTGACCCAGCAAGAGGCGTGGCTATCTCTCAGACTTAGTCTAATTGGGTAGAAGGGACTTCAGGAAACCCAATCCGTGGATTATCCATCCTCATGCTGGAGGATTTGAAAGGCACCAGGACTTTACCAAAAGCTTTTGTGGATATATGAGTGACCTTTTGACTTCAAACTGTATGCTTTTGTTAAAAGAATATAATGAACTGTATTAGTTTTAACTATTTTAATTTTCTGTTAAATGCAGGTAACCCTATTGTTTTCAATTATGGTACAGTGCCCACCGCACAAAATTGATCTAGTTTCAATTGATTAATTGTTAGAAACCAATAACATAGGACCTCAATTGATTCCAACATTTCTGTTGCCAAGATGGTTGTGAAGTGAGTTTTGCCCTGTTTTATGACTTTTCTTGCCACAGTTGTTAAGTGAATCACTGTTAGTAATACGGTTGTTAAGTGAAACTGGCTTCCCCATTAACTTTGCTTGTTAGAAGGTTGCAAAAGGTGATCACATGACCCTGGGACACTGCAACCGTCATAAATACATGCCAGTTGCCAAGTGGCTGAATTTTGATCACATAACTGTGGGGATGCTATGACAGTTATGTGAAAAACAGACTTAAGACACTTTTTTCAGTGTTATTGTAACTTCAAACCCTCCCTGAATGAATGGTTGTAAGTTCAAATATTTTGGCCAAGTAAACAGAAGTTCAAATATTTTGGCTAAGTATTAGAAACTATCCATTATGTACAGAGTTTGGGTGGGAGAATTCATGACACACTTTGAGAAAAGTGGTGGAAATTTAAGAAGAGCCAACATGGTATAATAAGAGAGGATAGAGCAGGGGTCTCTAACCTGTGGGCCACGGCCTGGTACCGGGCCGTGGGAATGGCTGGCAAATGTGCGCACCCTCCCACTAATGCTGGCGAGTGCATGTACATGTGCACAGCCCACTTGTGCATGTGCATGGTGCTAGCACCATCATGCATGCACCCATTTGCGCATGTGTGCGCGCGAGTGCGCATGCATACACATTTTCCTGCTCCTCCCTTTCCCTCCAGGCCGCCAACACGGAAAAGTTGGGGAGCTCTGGGATAGAGACACTATATAACTAACATTTTGAAAGAAAAATATTACATGTACATGGTTGTAGGAGCATGCCCCGTTAAAAAGATGTAAGAAAGTAAAAGTGGAGCTTGTTGCATTCAGATTTATAGGAAATTATTAAAAGAATAAAAAGGTTAACCAAATGTCTGTACCTTTACTGTAGAGGATACAAAACTGCTTCCATGAATTTTTGAGACTGGAGAACTTGTTCCATGAGAAGACTGAGAAGCACTTGTAACTTGAGAAGCACTTGTAACTTTACTTGCAGGGCTACCTATATTTATGAGAAACACAGCAGACATTGGTATAATACACATTCTGATATTCTGATACAAGATACATTTGTGTTAATGAGGACCACAGTACAGTTCCCATAACTGGCTATCCTCTGCCAATGTTGGCACCGCAGCTTCCAGAATTTTTCCAGCCATGCCAACTTGGAAATTCTGGAAATTGCAGAATTTCTATCATGGCACAGGCTGGCTAGCATTATCAATAACATGAATACAACTTATAGGCAGAAAGTCATTTATTGCCCTCCATATAGCACAGAGCAAAGATGCTCATTCATCAGTCAACTTCTTTAACTCAATACCAGAAAATTTGGGAGAAGGCCATTAACTTCTTACACAGAAGCATAATTTAGGTGAGAGGGACAGAAAATTCTCAGTTACTTTTTCTTTAAAACTAGCATTAATCAATTTCTAGGTAAGAAGGATCACCACTCTGTTCTGTAGGCTCCTTTACGTAATTTGCTAGAAAACCACACAGTGCAAATAGAAATATAAGGGAATTACTTTGACTGAAAAAAGGGCTTGAACTGACATTGTAGCAACATGAAAACAGCCTAAGATTATTATCAAAGGATGTTTTCAATCAATATATATTATAACAATCAAAGCATGAACATCCAAGTAAAACAAGCATGAAATAAGACACCACAAAACAGACTGTAAAATGTATTTTGTTTCAAACCTGAAGCACACTGTGTTATGAAATTTGTGCCAAACTGCACTGTAATTCATCAGATCCAAAACATGAGATCTTTGGTTTCAGATTTCAGCTAAAACAAAATCTGGAGGGATCCTATGGAATGAATAAAGCACGTTGGCATGGTTTTTCTCACTCTCCATCTTCTATCTTGGCTTATATGCTGGTCCACCAGGATATTTTTTTTCCTGAATTTCCCAGCACTTTCCTGTTCTGCTCACATAAAGCCTAAACACTGGCAATGGCCACAGTTATGGAGTAGCAGGAAGAGGAAAATGCTGGAAAGTTTGTGAGGGGTAGAGGAGGGGAGAACAAGTTGGATATTCTATATTTCATGCCAAGGCCACCAGTACTCAACTAGTTCATCCACCCACTTGATCTTTCCAGCATTCCCCTAGTGGTTGTTGATTCTTGGCTTTATTCTATTCTCCCATTCTCCCAAACCCAGGAACATTTCTTTCTGGACTGAAACATGGGTTTTTCCTGAAGGTGCAGAAAACCCTGTTTCAGTTCAGACTTAGAGGATTCATGCTATCCCTAAGAAACAAACAAAATATTTGCTTGATAGCCATCACTTATTATTGATTTTGATCAACAAGAACAGATGTGAATAAAGTTATCATAGAACTAATGATACAGTTGTAAGTTTTTATGAAAAAGTATGTAAGAAAACAAAATACATTAAAAATAAGATGTATACCTTTTCTTGCTCTACATCAAAAACAAGGAATGAAAGACACACGTCTGGGAAATGGATTCATTTGGTATTTTGCCTTTTAAACAAGATGAGTTACATTAGCAAGAAGGAATAGAAAATGAAACTGTGCTAACACACCTGCATTTGTGACTGGTGCGCCAACTGGCTGGCCAGGCTTGTCCACAATAACATAAGGGCTGCTAACCACAGGGGTCCCAGCCCCTTGTTTCATATGCACTGGCGTGGATGTTGGGGT
Organism: Bothrops alternatus; assembly: GCA_034064705.1. Lineage (NCBI taxonomy): Eukaryota > Metazoa > Chordata > Lepidosauria > Squamata > Viperidae > Bothrops > Bothrops alternatus. Next base: position 35,971,570 of record JARGCV010000009.1, read on the forward strand.
ACGAGGTAATGGAGAAGGACTTGGGGTTGATATTGGAGAACCTAAAGAAAGGCGTTCTAGTTATATGTGAGACAGATATGCCTAAATTACAATATACATAAATAGCAAATATAACAGTTCAAATATAGAACTGATTCTTATTAAAAGAATAGAAACTAGTCCTGAAAATCAGACTTTTACCACATTTCTTCCTGAAACATGTTCCTCTAATGATAGGGAGATGTAGCATCTAAAGATGTAATGTTTTATTCATTACAACAGATATAGCAAACCTTGCAAGGCTTCTTCCAAATTAAGCCTTTTTGTCTTCTTTACACTAATCTCACATTTCTTACTACTTTGTCCTTTGCAATAAATACTTTACTGATTTTAGTGAAATAAAAACAAGCCTACCTAGCAGACAGAGTGTTTTTGTGTGAGTCAGGTAGAGACAGAGAAGGAGAGAGAGGGAGGGAGGGAGGGAGGGAGGGAGAGAGAGAGAGAGAGAGAGAGAGAGAGAGAGAGAGAGAGAGAGAGAGAGAGAGAGAGAGAGAGAGAGAGAGAGAGAGAGAGAGAGAGAGAGAGAGAAGCAGTGTGCACTAAGTAGCACTACACACCAATTTATTTTAGTGGCATACTGTATATGCCACGGTTGCCCCTCGCCACTATCCCCCAAGTACAAAGTAAATTAAATGTAAACATAACAGGGCCAAGCAAAACAACTGAAAAAGGCACTTCAGAAAGTACATTGGCATGAATAAAGTGCATCTCCTTGAAGGATTAAGGAAGCCATATCCTCTAAGAGAATTAGTCCTGCTGGTATGAAGGTGGACCCTATTTGCCCATGCAGATATAGACAGTCTGGGACTGCAAGTAAAGCAAAGACGCTGCGTATGCACACATATGCTCAGAACCCTGGCGAAGAGAAACTGCAATCTTTCTAAAAGAAGCCACTGCCTGAGTTATGCATGCAAACATGCTTTGTGGAACACCTATTTCAAATGTTTTCTACAATCTTACCATGTTAAAATATCCCCCAAATCATCCATACCTGACACAATCTTGCAGCTCATGGTGATGGGCTGGAAAGACTTGCCTGGAGATTCAGCAGGGCTTGGGATTTGGCCCTGAGGCACTATTTTGCAACTGGCCGCAATTGGCTGAAAAGCTGAGTTGCTGTGGGAGCCAAAAGCGACTTTCTGACTTGTGAGCTTAGTGGGAGTCCGCTCTAAAGATGATGGCAAGGCATAAAAGGTTGTATGCCTCTCAGCTTCAGTACTGAGCCCTGGTGTGAAAATGTAAAGGGGGACAGAAAAGAAGAACGGTGCAAAATTTTTTTGATAAATATATCAATTTAAACAGAAACATGTGGGGCAAAAAAAGTCATTCTGCTGAACATTCATTGATTCATTCATTGATTCATTTATTTAAAAAAACACCCAAGGATTTTCCTACTTGCAAGGGCAGGATTTGAGTTTCTATCATGTGTTTGCCATTGAAACTAGTTATAATTAGGGACAAATTTTCCCCGAGAGAAAAATGACATCAAATCCAATCAAACTGGAATTCCTAGTTGTGTTCAACCAAGCATGAATATAATCCCGGCTCAGACAGAAGGACACATACCTTTACCTTTTTCAAGAGAAACATCTGTGATGGATTCGTGCACTTGTTTTATTGGTGAAGATGCTTTCATAGGTGCTGGCATATTTAATGGCAATAAGTTAGGAGCATCAGAAAGATCGGAATCTGATGACTGGTATTCTTCTTTAAGAGAATGCCGATGCAACTCAACATCCACAACCTTTTCAAAAGAGAAAGAAAACTACTGTTGGGCAACTGACAATTTTATTATAGCTTTTTTAGTCAGGTATATTCAAAGAGCTTCATAACATTTTGGTATTAAAAATATATGATGCTGGGCCCTCTGCATCCATTGATATTTCAGGCAATGCAATCCAAGTAGAAAATGAAGAGTTAAGTTCCTATAGAATTGAAACTCTGGTGTGAACCTATGATAGTATGTGGGAATAACCTTCGGAAACAGAAGGAAAACCCATAGACTAGACTATTGTCATGCAAAACTCCACAAAGAAGGAATGGGAAGTGTTTCAGAAGGGACTTCCCTAATTTTCCAGAGAGCAAAAGAGGAGGAGGGAAGGGATACTTTCAGGCTTGCAAGATTCTATTAATGTAACCTTAACAATTTATTTATTTTATTTTATTTATTTAATTTGACTTCTATGCCGCCCTATTTCGGAGAACTCAGGGCAGCTCACAACATAATAGAAATCACCAATAAATACAAGAATATAAAAACCCCTAAGTTAAAAAAAAAAGAAAAAAAAACAATCATTCCACAAACATACACTGGCTAGGGGCAAGATGTTAGCTGCCCCAAGCCTGCCGGCAAAGGTATGTTTTAAGCAGTTTACAATAAAGATATAGCTAATTTTCTTTGTTGTGCTTCTTGTGGAAAGGCTAGCAGAAGCTGACAATGCAGTATGTGTAGAACAACATGGAGAAAAGCAGACGTTCTGTCAGATTTTCAGGTTTGTTTTCTCTGAACCACCTTGAATGATCTGGGTGGTGTGTCCTATATATTCCACCCGCAGGAAAAAGTTCTCCAGGATTCTGCAATATTGATTCAGGTTACAAAGTTTCCATTTGTTGAAGCTTTTAGAATAGGGACAGACAACATGTAGCCCTCCAGTACGGTAATTGTTGCAACTTTCAACAATTACTATGCTGGCCAGTACAATGGATCTGTTGTCCAATGACACACAGAGGCCACATATTGCTTACCCAGATTACAAAACCTTTAGGTTCAAGCACAATGTGGGGTACCATTCAATGTGGGGTACCATTCATATTTGTGATCTATCCAAGCTTCTATTGCTAGTAATACCAAAATTCAAAAGACTTTGTGTTTTGGCATTATGGCTGCTTGAAATATATATTTATTGTGGATACTTTTTAAAAAAACCCAAGAAAGTCTCTCATTTTTCCTACCAACAATTTTAAAAAGTTAAACGAAGTAAAAACACAAGACATACCGTTTCAGCCCCTAGTGTCTGTAGACCAGTGTATGTTCTATCCAGCTGTATAAGAAAAAAATAAAATAAAAAACGCTGTTTTTTTGACACAAATTACCTATTAAACCATTTCAATACATATAAACCTTAATGCTTCTTCACCAAACTGAAATATTAAAAAAGCTTTGTTGTTTTAACTATTTTTAAACAATCGTTTATCAGAAATAATAAAAAACTAGCATTTTTTTTAAAAAAAAAATCAGCATCTTGATACCAAACATTCTATCTGTTAATTTCTCAATCAGTGAATGACCTGGACTGTCCTCAGCATTTTAGTATTCCTCAAACGTTGGCTAGTTTTAATCCACTTTGAATTTATGTATTTGTTCTTTTCAAGGATTTTGTATTTGTTCTGTTTTCACTGGATATGCAAAAAAAAAAGATGCACTATATTCTGAATTGAGTCAATGTCTTTCATGATAATATAATCTTACAATGCGGTATAAGAGATGAATTCAAACTACATAAAATGAAGCATTAAAAAAACTATAATGAATCAGGGTTACAATGAGAGACAGCTAAGGGAGAAAGACTCCATAGCAGCCTGTGGAGCTGACTCAGCATCTCCATTATGTGTCTCTGATTTGCAGGTGATACAACACCAGGAATAGCTCCAACTCACTACAGGAAGGCAGGATTATGCACAATAGATTCACCATAATTTAAAGCTGTGGGAAGCAAAAGAGATGGCAACATTTAGTAAATAGCTTTATAGATGGCAATAAATCTTAAATTTCCAAAGAGGGCAAAAGAAATGCAAAATGGTTTTTAACCAAAGACAATTTCTCTCCCAAAAGACTCCCCAAAAGAAAATGGTATTAGTAAAATAGTTTAACTACAAAGTTACAAGAAAACTATGCATGTGTTTTAAAATCTTCTAAACCTTACTTTTTTTCAATAGTAAAGACTAATGAGTATTTATTAATGGCCTAATACTTGTTCATTTGCCCCAATGTTCGGCTGATATATATACATTTAAAATAGTTGCATGCTGGTTTATTAAAAGTCTTCATATGACTAACAATATTTAAGCAGTTTAAAGTCAAATCTAGAGCTCAAAATAAAGCAACAGTGTTGAAACAGAAAATGCAAAGCATACTCATTAATGGATATATTAGAAATAATTGTCTCAAGGCTTGGATAACAAAATATGGTTTCAACAGATGCCAAAGCAATGCAGTAGGTAAAGCTAGTTCTTACACCGCCAAGTATAAACAGCTTTATAGCAGATCTATCTGTTACTAAACCAGGAGGGAGATAGGGAATAGGTCTCCTGCTCAAACATGTATCATCTAGCAGCTAGATCTACTTCCAAATACTTGGAAAGAACAAATAACATGAATTCAAAGTGGATTAAAAATACCCAATGTTGGAGGAATACTAAAACGCTGCAGGCAGACAGTCCAGGTCACTCACTGATTGAGAAATTAAGAGGTATATTTGGTATCAGGATGCTGATTCTAGCCCATCCAGTTTCTGCCCAGACAGCAGAAGAGGCACAAGAATGTGAACCCCAATTTCACCAAGTAGGGCTTGTGTTTGATACACTGCACTTGCTTGAATTCTTTTGTAATGGCTTCATAGCTTTTCTACAATAAACCTACTTATATGACCTTTTATAATTTTGGAAATTTATTCTTGAAAAGGTTCTCTTGGCAGCTGAGGGAAGCCTGAAAAATAATAGCCACCTCCTGAACGTTAGGGAGGAGAACATTCCAAAGAATAAATGTCACCATGTTCAAATGATTGCAAGATGATAGTCTATAATTCGTGATAGTCACAATAGGATTTATCTGGATGATTTCTTTTTTATCTGGGGAGAAGGGAAATTCTTCAATCTGACAGAAACATTTCTTGGTTATGCTTTATACACTGACAATCATTATAGCCATGGATGATTTAAAAACCTAAATATTTTAAAATTCCTGCATTTTCCCAATATTTCTGCTTGAAATTCCAAGCAATCTCTTTTGTTTTTCTTTTTAAAGTTTATTAAGTTAAAAATTAATGTAATTTAAATATTTTTGGGTGTTTCGCAGATGATATCTGGGTTTTTTAAATTATAAGTACTGCATTGCTGACTTTTGCATTAACACCTTCGGAAAAAAATAGATTTAACATGATTTGTAGGTCCATATCTGCATGCATATAGCACATATAAAGTCTGTTTTCTTTGCATACAGTGACCATATGAACTTCATTATAGTTCTTTATTTCAGAAAGAGATCCTTTAGAATTATTTATTTTCTTGCTTCTGCTCTTGAATTTTCCTTTGTAAAATTATAACACTATAAACACATTTTTTCCCTTATGGACCTCTTTTAGATTTGCCCATTTTTTAGGTTTGCCCTTTATTTTTTCCAAGAACATATGATCGCTATACCTTTGCATGTGTAATAGATCAATATGGCAATATGGAAAAAAATAAAACAAAACAGAATCATGTTAAACTGCAGATGTCTTTCGTACACATAACATTTGTTATGTTCATTTTACCTTATAAAACACAAAATCGGATTAACTATTTCCTTGAGAAAAAGTATTCAAAGAAAGATGTGAGACAAAACTAGGCCTTATATTATGAAACACTACAACATTACCTTGAGATGGTGTATAATGTCAATCCTTTTGTTTCGGCTATCCTTAAAATGAATCTGAACCCTCACTGGAAACTCTCCCCAGCCCCGCCTCGTCAGATGGAAAGGAGGTTCTCTACAAACATGGACAATGGAGGCTTTAGTTATTTCTTCTAACAGTGTTCAAATATAAAAAATCAAAAATTAGAAAAATACCAAGAAATGTTTGAGTCTTGGAATGGGGATAATGAAAATGTCATATCAATTTTAAAGAACTAAATGAATGAAATGAAACCCTCCTATCCAGGAAATGATGTATCTGCGAAACTGGAAGAGCTGACAGAAAAGTATTCCAAGTTACTGAGTCTGCTTGGGGATTCTGTGCCAGTGATAATGTTGGATCCAAGGAGTACCACTAAGTGGTGCATTTTCTACTTCAAGGAGAAATTCTATCCAGAATGTTACCCACAGGTACCAGAGATGAGGAAGTTGCAGAAAAGACACCGAGCATTTGAAATCAAATCATTCAAATGATTTCCATGAAATCTCTGTTACCTGACTTCAACAAGATCGTTAGGTTTATAGCTGGGATGAAGGAAGAACCAAACTTTCTTAACAAAATGATCAATACTTGGCTCTCGTCGGGAACCTCTTACGTACACCATCCATTTATGGGTGGATTGGTCATTCTCTTCTCTCTTATCAGGAGGAATGTATCTGGAAGACAGAAAAAAAACCCCACCAAAATTAATTCTACTCCATTCACTAATTAAGCAATCCTAAATACTAGAATGGAAGGCTGTTATGGTTCTTTTTGTGATAGAGAAGAACCTCTTCAGGAAAACGCTTCATTGACAAAATGTTTGTCATTCTTTTAATGGTAGTAATGGAAAGAAAGGGATACGTTGAGGGAATGCTTGCTTTTACACAAGGAAATGCCCTCCTTTTCCCTTCACCTATAAGAAAAAATAATAACAGTGGAAGAGAAAATAAAGAATGACATCAGAAATCAAAAGGAGAGAGATTATACTGTCCCTTTTAGATGACTAACAAACAGATATATAAAAACATTGTCATGTAGCAAAACAAATACACTTCCTCCACTATCCTTTCTTTCTGAGTGCTGGGAAGTGCTGGTTAAAGCTATTTATTATGCCTTCATGCAGCATCACCCAGCCAATTCTCTGATACAGGCTGGAGGGGGAAATGTGCCTCGTGCAACTCTAAGCGTCATTATTTATCTAACTGCCCCACTGAGTGTTATTGCCAGGAGTGTCATATGAAGCTCTGGTGAGCCACTCCAGCCAATTACTTGACTTAGTACATGCCTCCTAAAATGTTCACCAGGAAATGTCAGTATGGAGTATCTAGGGGCTGGAGAAGGAGCTAAGAATAGTAGCAACTCTCTAAGCACTTCCAATCAACATGATTCAAACCAGTAGCTAGCTGCCTTCTGTACTATGAAGAAAGAATGGTATGGGTTGGTCTTGCCCTGAAGCAACAAGGTTATCTAAAAATAATGGTTAAGATATTATTGGAACAGAATGAAAATCAGTTGTTTGCTGATTCCATATTAACAATGATGACATTACCTAGTTGGATAATGAAAAGGCTGCAAGCAAACCGAGAACACCAAGGACTTTACTAATTCCATAGTCTGATCACTCCTCTTTTAATTTCAGTCCATATTTGGAATGGATAGGAAAAGAGAAACAAAAACATAAAAACTTCAAACACTTACTTGGAAACATTACCGACAACTATTGTTTTCTTCACAAATAATCGTGAATGTTCTTCATTTGAAAAACCAGCCTTTCTCAGCTCTGCTTCGTAACCTCTTGAAACACCAGAAATGCCCTAAAGATGGAATGTTTAGAAATCTACATAAGGATGTTTAGGGAGAAAGATTTTTGATGGAGGTTGCAAACATTTTTTTAAAAAAAATATGTAAACCTTTCTACTGTTAAAATTATACCTAGCCTTACATAATCTGTAAATGTAAAACATGGCATCCAGCTCTTACAAAGTCATCAGATTTGGTTTTGAGCATGTTACAAAGTAAGTAGATAATATTTAAATACATGAATCTGGATAAAATTGACATGTTCATGTTACTCTTATCTAAAACAAAAAAGATTTTTGAAGATTTCTTATACTATATAACAAAGCAATGATGCAATTTGAAAGATCTCTCACTGGGTTTATACTAAACGGTGACTGTTAACCGTACATGCTATCAAAAGAATATAAGAGAGAATTCCAGAAGTTTTCAATTTTTTAAATATTCGGTTAAAAAAAAATTCCTGGAAACTCTGATCAAGAGTCAAAGAAATGAGTTGTCATGAACACAGTCCACCTGGGTGCATTTGATTCTTTCTCTTTTTTTTGCCCTTAGTTTCTCATGGAATGCCATCAAGCTCCTATATAGCCCAGGAGTTTGCAAGGAAAATATCTTAAAATACTGCAATCCTTGGATAGAAAGTAATCTAAGCAAAGTGGAAAAATAAAAAGAAATGTACTTTCATCCAGATTAAAGCTTTTACTTCCTTAAATGTAAGCAGAGTTGAAGAGGCAATAAATGGAGATTAGAGATACAGGGACAAATTCTTGAAACTCTGGGTTATGTTATACGATCCTATCCAAAACAACACTAGTTTTGCATTATTAAGGGAATATCAACATGCAAAACTACTGAAGAGTCTGAAGTGACAATTTTAGGCTACTTCTGGGAGTGCTTTATCTACTAATCAAATGAAGGAATTGCGTTGGGAAATGAAAATTGGTTTCCACTCTTCTAAGGAAAATGGACCATGCTCACAGTTTAAAATCCTAATCTCTTTCTGCTTGGGACATTTTAAAAACTGCATAAACGCTGTTATTCAGCTGCCATAAACTGGAAGCCCAAACTATGAACACTCCAAAAGTATTACATTAGATCAGCATCCTTTAACCTAATACCTTTATATTGCTGGGAATCTCATATTTCCTTTTGACCATACTTGCTAGAAATTATGGAAATTAAAGCCCTACATATTGAGAGGGCATCAAGTAGGGAAAGGCTCACATACATATGATTACACCAACTGGAAATAGGTAGAAAATGGTTTTGTTATTTAAAGTGATATTTGTAGAGCTTACAATAAGGGAAACAGGATTCCATTTGCCATGCTATTACAAAAGAACTTTTGTTTCTGAAAATTATTTTAACACATTGTTGTCATATCACCTGTCCAGCATTCTTGCGCAGACTCAAATCAAGTTTGCTTGGCATTCTTTCTTCCACATCCAGACTACCATTGTCTTTTCCCAACATGTATTCCATGTGCTGAGATGATTCACTCTCTGAATGATTGACTGACAGGGTTTCTGAGCCCTGATTAGCAGGAGAGGATGATCGGGATGGAGATTCTAAAAATTTCTTGATGGTTGGATGGTTAAAAACCGTAGAATCACAAGCTCTCATTCCCTGAAATAGAACAGCATTTGTTCAGGCTTTTTTTTTTTTTAAGTATAGGATGGCAGATGTCAGGCTTGCAGATTTTTTAAACTAATCCCCTGGTATATAAGACATATCTATGGATCTTTCCACTACTGATTATACTTAATAGCAGGTAGGAGTTGAAGAAGCAGGTCTGTTTATTAAAAACATGGAAGTTAAAATAGTTGCTGATTTATTGCAAATCCTTCAAACACTGGATATATTTTCTGCCCAGTTCTGTTTTAATAACAGCTGCAATCAGAATCTGTAGTTTTTCATAGTAAATGCTTCTTGATTCTCTTAAAAAGAAAACAGCGGGCAGGAAACCAAGGACAAAGAGCATGGAACATGTATGTCTACCATTGAGCTAGGGGATGAATAGCAAAAAAAAACAAAATCAGATGGCAATACTATAACACCATCAGAGCTGCTCTTGTAAGTAGTTCATTGATATAATTTTTGGAGGTTAACACAGAATACTAAAACTTGATAGCAGTGTTCACAGGATAGGTAGCTATCTAGCTCACTCGCTACCTTCTTTGAAACTAGATAAACCTGCGTCTGATTTGCACAGTAGAGTCCCAACAGGCATTATTTCTCAACATCTGAAACTTTTTGACAAGAGACAGACAAGAAAAAGAACTTTTAGCATTCAATTTTTGGCCAATTTTTTAGAGCTGCTTTGTTCATGATATGCCGTATTTTTCTGTGTATAAGATGCTATTTTTTCCTGCAAACACCCTGTTCAAAAATTAGGTGCGTCTTATACAAGTGCAGCATCTTATACACAGAAAAATAATGGTAACCTCCACAACCCAGGGCATGCCTGTGTGGGTTCTTTTTATGCTGCTGCCATGCTGCCTGGTGCAGGTGTCAAACCCCTCTGGGCTTGCCACTAAGGGGAGGGGGGAGGGGGCAAGACCGTTGGCAGGCCGAACTTCCAGATTTGCCGGGTCAGCTGTTCGGCGCTCTGCCGGCGCGGAGAAACTCACATGCCAGAGCGTCTTATACAAGGGTGCGTCTTATAGATGGAAAAATACGGTAAATGTCTTTCATCTTAGTTTAATTATTTTTCTCAATGTTCAAACTAAAAACAAGTTGTTGTTTTTTAATTCATGTTTGCTCCTACTGAAGTTTAGTTCTGTTTCTTTAATGGAAGCTTTCAAGTAGTTACACTAATATATGATCTACAACCTTTCTTACCATAACGCCCAGCATGCTTAGCCAGCATAAAGTTTAAAAATATCTGGAAGGACATCTAAAACACACTCCTGAATTATCACTAGTATTTCTTTCCAACCTGCATGTTTAAACACATGAATGTCACCATTTAGAACAGGAGTTCCTTGAGATTTCAGTTCATTCCCTTTCATGATGTTTCAGTTGTTAATTGACTCCCAAGCATTATATGAACATTATTTAATGAATACTACTTTAACCAATAGCTCTACAAATAACATCATCAATGGATCATCCCATCAAACCAAGGGGATCAATACTGATCACTTTGGGAAATCCTGATATAGATTAAGGCAAAGTAACTTGTCACTACTCACATGTGGCATTGCTTACCTCCCCAACTTTAAAGAGTCCAGCAGAAGCATAGTAGTTCGCCACAATGCAGGCTCGCAGTTTATCCATCATTCTTCTTGCTTCAATCAGCCGCTGTCAAAACGAAAATCCATTTAAGAAAGGGCTGCACAAATTCCTGCTTCTGTTTCTCAATTTATAATAAACATGATATTTATATACCTGATCGATCACTTGAATCTCATGCTCTTTATTTTTCATTTCTATAGAAAACTGTTCTTTAATAATTGTCTCAATTTTCTGTACTGTAGCATCTCGAGCTATGTAGAAAGAATTCATACAATTAAGGTTTTTATGTTTAAGATATTTAAGGCTGTTTGCAATGTTTCTAAAAATATGTTTCACATATAAGCTGAAATATTTATGATACCAGTTTGAGCAGGACAGGTTGGAAAAAAACCACAACATCAGAGTATACAGAAATAATGTAAAGATAATGCATCTATTTCAAGGAACCACTGTAACTGATATATTTTTGAAATCTAAATACTGCTGAAAGAAAATTTAGAAACAGCAGGACTTGATTGTCACCCATAACAGGAATCTTTAAGATCTAAATAAACACAAAATGTTGGAGTTTAACATTATACTAAATTATGAATTGTAAGCCATAAAAATGGCTTATAAATCACTATTGTTGGATTCACGTTATACTATGCTTAGAGTAATATGTATTAGCCAGTTTTAGTAATCAATAAGGTCTCAACATTATGAAATTGGATAATGTGTTTCTTGGACTATGAGTTGAACTAAGATCAATATCTCACAAAAACATAATGAAACCTGTCTATATATTTGTGAAAGAAAAAATGGAAAAATTGAGATATTATTGATTTTAATCTTAGTTTTTAATTACATACTATTCTTCATTTTTTAAAGATCAGAATCAGAATAGAATAGAGCTGGAAGGGACCAGCTTCTAGTCCAGCTCCCTGCTCAAGCAGGAGTCCCTTTATCAGTGATGGCGAACCTTTTACAGACAGAGTGCCCAAACTGCAACCCAAAACCCACTTATGCATTGTCGAGTGCCGGGTGGGTGTGGCCCATTGGCTGGGTGTGGCCAATTGGGTGGGCATGGCCCATTGGGTGGGTGTGGCTGCGATGGTAACGGCAGACTGGGTGGGACTAAAAAGTTCAATCAATCAATTCCAACTTTGCAAGATCTTCTTTTTCTCGCAAGAAGTTGAAATTGACTGATTGAACTTTTTTTTTTTTTGCACATGGCAGCGGAGGCCTAAAGTGAAAAGGTTTTAGAAAACCGAGCTGAAGGCCTAGGACTGGGGTGACGGCACGCGTGCCCCCAGAGAGGGCTCTGAGAGCCGCCTCTGGCACCCATGCCATAGGTTCGCCACCGCTGCCCTATATCATTTCAGACAAGTGGCTGTCCTATCCTTAAAAAGGTCCAGTGATGAACCACCCACAACATGTGAAGACAAGCTGTTCCACTGATTAATTGTCCTGTTAGGAAGTTTCCCCTTAATTCCAGATTGCTTCTCTTCTTGATTAGTTTACATCCATTGCTTGTCTTGTCTTCTGATGCTTTGGAAAATAAATTGACCCCTTCCTCCTTGTGGCAGCCTCTCAAATACTGGAATACTGCTATCATATCCCCCCCCCAGTCCTTCTTTTCTCTAGACTGGCCATTTCCAAATCCTGCAACTTTTTACCAGATTGTTCTGATGCTTTATGATGTTTGCTTGTAGGTGCAACTGAGATCTCTTCATAGTCTGGATCCATCTCCTCTACAGTTCTCTTGATACCTGACATTTTTATCTTTTTCACTAGAGAAAGAGAAGAAAGAAGTAATCTAAATTCATTTGTAAGTTTAAGGCTGCATTACAGAATTATCCAGTTCTCTTACTGAGAAAAACAGACCAGTATGTCTGAACAAGAGGTAAAGAATTCTAAAATAAATCAATGTTTTATAGCCAAAGATTGTTCTATGCTATGGTCACTGAAAAGTTATATGGATATAGACTCAATCTGAAAAAAATGAAAAAAAAAGATTGCCACTAAATGACATTTTAGGTTGTAACAATACCTGCATATGTTTATAAAGACCACACAATCTGTTTTAGTTCTACAACAACTAACCTTTATTTTGCTTTCTTTTCTATTGAAAAGTAAATGTATTTGTGGTATGTAGACATCACGGAGACCCAGTATACCATTATAAATGAATAAGAATCTTTCCAAAGTATTTTTACCTCAGACATATAAATCAAAATCTTAATTTCTCTCTTCACTTTGGCTGAAGGTTTCTTAGATTCCTCCCAAAGTTTTGTTTTTCAGTTAGTCCTGTCAAATAAATATGGTTTTAGTTGGTGAAAACAGATTTTACTTTCTACTTTCATTTATAATTTCACATTTAAAAATATTTAAAATTTTACAATCATGGAGATTAAACAATAATTCAGCTTTTATTACCAATAGTCTTCATGGCTGAATTAGAAACATTATCCTTGTACAATATTGCAAAACAGTATTAAGATATGTAATCATGGAACATCAAAGACAGAAGAGCATCTAATGTACATCAGAATCAATAGGGTATCAGAAGCTGCACTCATTTGCTACTGTCACTGAATAGAGGTCCTTAATGGTAACTTGGTACCACCTTCTGAAGATCCTCAGAACAAAGAAAAATGGATATTAAGACACAGAATACTGCCTATATTTTGTATATTTTTGTAATTAGCATGCCTATCTATACTGAAAACCGTGTCAGAGAGTGTTTGGGGTAAGCCCCATCAAAAGCCATAGTTTTAATCTGACTTGCATTTAAAAACAAGTACTCAGACAGGACTCATATCCAGGTTCCGTATGTCAAATAGTAAATGCAGAGCTGTTCTCCTAACACCACAGACCAGTGTAATCAAGTTATGCTTGAACCACTTAAAATGAATGGAAACAGGTAAATATAATTCTACACTGGCATGGGCTACACATGTCTTTAACAGGAAGTCCTACTGAAGTCAATGTGAACTTTCAAGGAAACATAGTTAGGGTTAGTCTGCAAGGTTGCAGATTTAAAGCAGGCTCAAAACATTGTTCACCCAAACTCAGCGTTTTTCCTTCCAAGTAAACATGATTAGGATATGAGCGCAAGATGGGCGTAAAGGGGGTACTTCGCTTTTCCAGCCCCGAAGCCCAGCGAAGTTAGTAGCTGAGCAAACTTAGCCGGCTCTTTCAGTGGTAGTTGCCTCCGGCTTCTTGCAAGAGCCCCCAGTCTTTTGCCAGAGTCGAGCCCGAGCCAGAGAGGGCGCTCGCAAACTCACGCACCGCCCTGCCCCTTCTCAGATCGGTAGACATAAAGCGGAGCTCCGGCTGCAACTGCACAACTCACCGGCTTGCTTAAAACCCCCCCGGAAGGCCGCCGCGAGCAATCCCTTAGCATTAACCAACACAACGCTCAGCGAGGCCACCACCTGCAGCGCGCAGCCGCCATCAGCTCCGTCCTCTCTCTGGGCGACGAAGGGGCGCGGCTGCGCAGGCGGAGAGCGGAGAAGGGGCGGGCATTGGGAGAAGCCGATGCGGGAAGGCGGCAGTGGCGGTGGTGGACTGGCCGGTGTATTCTTGGCTCTTCACCTACAGTATCCGCTTTAACCTAAATGACTTGGACTGGCCAAGAAAACTGATATGTGACGCTTTTAGTTTTTCTTCTTCCGCGCGTTGATATTTTGCTTAGGGAGCTTTACAATCCCCCAAAGATTGTATCACTACACTTCTTTATAGTACGTTCTTTGCTTTTTGTTGGCACTGTTACTGTTATTCTGATTATTAATCATAACCGTTGTTAGCTGCGTGGGAATGCTGTAGGCAGCTACGGTATTAAAGTGGTCACATATAAGCTGCAATTTACACACTTGTATTGTTGCCTTGTCCTTCATAGGCCCTCATTTTCCTCATCAGATACATCATCTAAAAATTCCAGGAGCATTTGTCTCAGTTCAGACGGGGAATTTCTATGGCAATGAGTATTTGGAAATAGTATGAAAATGTTGGGAAACTGCCACCCAGGAGAGCACGGTTCATGCTGGGAATTAGTCTTGAGTTGTTGTGCAGCCACAAGACACCTAGAGCTGACACCGATTTCCATGGGATCTTATCTGTTTGTTCCCAAGAGAAGTTTGGGGAGATTCTTGTATTATAGGCAGAACACAATAAAGTAGTATGCTTGAACTCTACACATGTGGATCTGATTGCTTGTGCCTGACAAATCAGTAAATTCATCCATAATTCTATTGATGTTCTGATATATACTTAGGTCAACTGCAAGCAAAGAAATGCAGATTATCATTATACATTTGTATATAAATGAAATACATCAATTAGTGTAAGTTAATATAAAGAATAATAGAATGTGCTGTTTGTATTCTAAGCAGTTTTGTCAATAGTTCTAAAAATATAAGCCAAAGTAGAAATGTGTAACATTTTTTAAAGTTTAGTTGTCAAAATACTGTCGCTGAAATTCTGTTCTTCAGAACATTAACTTTTCCAGGCACTATTTTTAACATTTAAGCTAATGTACTTTATTGAAAAACTATGTACATAAATGAACCTAATATTTCATAGCTTTGGGTAATGAAATGTCTGCAAGAAAACAAGCAAGCTCAGAGAGCACCAACGACCCCTGATTTCATAGCTGTAATCTCTACATAGCTGTATGGTGGTTATTAAAGTTAAGAGTTTCTATACAATTTATTTATGAATATATTTGACTAGATAATATATATAATTACTTTGCTACAGTACAGTCCTTCACAAATTTCTTCTGCACAATACTTATTCAGTTAAGTTTAAACAAGAAACATACCAATTGAAACATAAATTAATACAGTCCAACAACAGTTTGTAGATTTTTTTATATGGCATCAAGGCTAAATGTTTATGTTGGATGGCTTGAGTACATGGAGAGATGTTAAAGAGGATAGTTGGTGGAGATGTTGGAGGTTGAGTTGTTTGCTAATCAGCTGGCTGGCGTTGTGCATGTTTGGTCAAAACTGTGAGAGCTCAGAGGTTAAGAAGACAGCTATATAGTAGTGTGGCTAATAGTATTCTCCATATTGACTGACAATAGCTATTTGGTGCCAGCTATTTCTAACAGCCAATATCTAGGAAATTCTAGCAGTTACTTGAGATTGTGACATTTTTTGGCATCTGGGCTTGAAATAGCAATAGCACTTAAGACTTATATACTGCTTTATAGTGCTTTACAATACTCTTTCAAGACAGTTTATAGAGTCAGCATGTTGCCCCAAGTCTGGGTCCTCATTTTACTGACTTCAGAAGGAGAAAAGGCTGAGTCAACCTTGAGCAGGTCAGGGTTAAACTCTTGGCTGTGAGCAGAGGTAGCCTGTAATTCTGTATTAATTCCACCACGGCTCAGGGGAAATGGAGATGGTAATGAAAGCAGGAGCAAGTCAGTTGCTGGGTGACAGTGGCCATCTTGTCCTTTTTCCTGTTCATCCTTCCCTTTGCCCTACACAATGGATTTGGGATTAAAATAATCCAATTTGCTGCTACTGTCATATTTATGGTTTATGGTGATGTGGTGTTACCTCCTTCCTGTCTGAAGACTTGAGAAAGAAAAGGACTAACAGTCTTGATGTGAGAAGATTTTAGGAGGGCCTGCTAGTTGGGAGATAGAGCTGCTATCTGTGTTTGATGAGATAGTGAGACATCTCATGTGTTATGTACTTCTTAGATTCACAGGAATATGCTGAAAAGAGAGTATTTCTTTTAGTCAGCTGTTTAATCAGAATATGCATTGAATTTAAATATTAAATGTATTTAGTACTGTATTTTGAATTTTAGAATAGAACAATGTATTCATCATAAGGAAGATTGTATAAGTCTACTTACAAAATTTAAATGGAAATCTAGCACTTATCATTATAAATCTCCTGCTTATGAATATCATAGCTATTTGTCCTAGTTGGAAATTGAAAGCTAAATATTTCTCTTCCAAACTAAGATATTAAAATATTCAGGCAATGATACTGATTGCTATGGAAATTGTATTTTTCCCAGTAGAAGTAAGATCTTTTAAACATTAGGAACATAAATGTTTCCTTCTGCAAGAATTGAGTAATTTGTTACCATTGTTGCTTATATGGTAGCATGCTCTTTAAAAAAAATATCTTAAATGTGCTGTTGATTAGTAGGATTGAAGTATATCCTTTTGTAGATAGAGATGTACTGCTCCTGAAATCTCAAGTTTGAGATTGTTCTTTTAGTCTCAGCTTTTTTTGATAGTCAGGTGGAAGTAGTGCCAAGGAATAACTTTCTGTAGCTGCATCTAGTATTCTTTCTGAAACAATTTCCGCTACATGCTTTGTTTAGAAGCTGAAAAATATTGACTGGAATACTGAATACTGCAGCAACTGAGAACATATTCTCATGTTGAAAATCCTGCATTGGCTACTAACGGTTTTCTGAATATGTTTCAAAGTACAAGTGTATACAGTACAAAGCACATGTACTTTTAGAGCCTTAGTGGTTAAATACTAAATATATGAAAGACCATCTATGTTTTATTTTACATTGTTTTTCAGTTTTAGGATTCTGTAATTGTCAGAAAAGCGGGATCTAAATCAAATAAGTAATATACGTTTGCATAATAAAGATCTAAATTTTTTGAATGAAATAGGAAACCAGAATGATGCAAATTAGCAATGTTTATTCTGAATTTGTCTTTGGGGGAAAGATTATACTAAAGTGGATTTATTTACAATATACAGTTCAGTTCTTTGGATTAATTATGCAAATAAACTACAATCAAATGCTTTTCACCCTCACATATTGCTACAACCCATAGTAGCTTTAAAAAGAATCATTTATAAGCAATCATCAAAAAATCACACATACTTATAAATACATACACATAACATTAAAATACCTGATACACTCCAGTATTATAATGCAAGCTAAAAAAATAAACATAATTCAATAAAAGACAACAGTATGATTATAAAGCATATTGGTAAGTACAGTAAAAATGACCAAATCATTAGAATTACTGTCCCTAGTTCAGTGTTTTGTGGTATAACTGAAGATTTCACCCAGTAAGTTTCATATGAGGTTAACTGCCATCTAACCTGTAGTATTTCTCTAAATATTCACAAAAGTTGAGAAGAGAAAAAAAAGTATTTTTAGTGTTTCATTTTTCAGCTAAATCCTTCTAACATAGGAAATTTATAAAGGACAAATTTTGTATCAGAAAAAGTGAAACTTAGCTTGGTCTACCTTCATGTAACTCAGGATGGTTAACTCCCTCTTGTAAATTTTCCATGATTTTTAAACATGCTAGGATACGTGATGATGCAGTGAAATAGAATATGCTATAATAGAGATAAGTGGCTTTCCAAGAATTGGAGATTGCTGCACTCTTCCTTGGCCAGATACAAGATTGCCTGGGGATCTCATAGGAAGTGATAGATTTCTGTTCATTTGGGTAGATTAAAGGTTTAAATAGAATTTAACTCCTAGAGACATTCTGCTTCCATTTCTAATAGTATTTCAAAACAAAACAAAACAAAAATCATGCTGTCAACATAGTCAGGTTTGTTGGGCTTTTGAAAATGGGATGTTGAAGTGTCACATGAGACATGTATGTTGTTCAGCCCTGTGCTAAATTTTCAGGAACATACTCATATAGGTGCAATCTTTTAAGAACTAGGTAGCAGTGTAATTTAAAGTATTTCCAGGATTACATAAGAACCAAACAACTTCAGCCACATAATTCAGTGACCAATACATTTTCTGAGTTAATATTCAGCTACTTTTAAAATTTCATGTGCAAATTGTTTTGTTTAGTATTAGCATGCTGGTGCCTGGATTCCAACCATTTTGGAATCCTTCACAAATGAAAGATCTTCATTAACAAAGATCAAGCAATCTGTGAAGGATAGAAGGTCGGTTTCTACAGTATTTTTTTTCACACAGTAGGAAAACTGCAATTAGCAGCAGATTCTTAATACCAAATGTGGAAATAAGTAAAAATAAATGATTTGTGCACCACATATGTTTTGTGGGGCATATACATTGCTTGGACATCCTGAAATATATATTAAACATGCACACTTGTTATCTATTGAATTACTATTGTGTATATTCATTCTCTGCATTTGATACATCCATTTGTTTCAATTTTAATGTAAACAGAAAAAAAGCCTGTCAAAATCACAAGCAGGTTGCTGTTCCACAACTATAAAAGGCCAAGTGCAGAGTATTACAGAATAGTACAGTTTTAAATATATATTAAATATGCATCTTAGAAATAGTAACAAAACATTTTTATTTACAATATAAAGCACACAAAAACTGCAAGATCAAGATTAGTTGCTGGTTTGCAATTATTCAACCTACAAAAACTTTGTATACATTAGACATTAACAATGGTTCCTATTTACAAAAATTGGAATTTTGTGAAAATAATTCTAGGTATATTTGAATAAAAGTCATCTGCTTCTCCCCCCCTCAGAATAGTTGCATAGACTTTTTAAATATAACATCAGGCATAAATTTATTGAGAGATTACTTTATCATATTCTACTTTTTTATTACATTGTTCACTTTTTACACATGGTAGAATTATATAAAGGAATGAAAAGGCCAAAGGAAAATGCTTTCTTTTTCAAAGAATGAGATAAGTTAGCAGGATATATGATTAAGAATACAGATTCCACAACTCTGATGAAGTAACATAACAAGATTTTGCAAAGCATTTGGGACAAATGCATAATACATCATTGGTCTGCGTGGATTAGGCCCTTTCAAAGCATTCAGTCATCTATGTCTTCCAGAGAGATTGCACATCGCATCCCAGCTGCCTGAGTGTGCATGTTACATACCCAGATACTTCAACTGGGACTTGCTAACAAAACAAAGCAAGTACACACAAATGGAAATGGCTTTTGAAACAATGACTTGCAAAAGGATGCTTTAAGGTTATGAAAAAGTATTTCCCTTGAGCTACTGTGTTTTTAAGAGAATGGCCTTATAAATGCTGTGCTACAAACGTACAGCTATATATAGGCCTTGTAGATACAAGTCTAAGGTGCTGACAACTGTAATCAAACAATGGGCAACTGTTAGCATCAAAATGTAGGCCAGTGACTGTAGTTATAGGAAAAAAATCCAGTATATTACAATAAAACTAAGTCAGCGGTTCTCAATCTGTGGGTCGCGACCCCATTCGGGGTCGAACGACCGTTTCACGGGGGTCGCCAACCACCACAGTCCGCCATTTTTTCCCCGTTTGCCCTTGGCCGTCGCGCGCGCGCTGCACATGTGCAGTTCGGCCCATCGCGCTGCGCATGCGTGGTTCGGCCTGTCGCGCGTTGCTGCGCATGTACGGTTCGGGCCGCCGCACATGCACGGTTTGGCCCGTCGTGCCACGCATGTGCGGTTCGGGCCATTGTGCGTGCTGCGCATGCACGGTTCGGGCCGCTGCGCACACCACACATGTGCGGTTCGGCCCGTTGCGCCGTGCATGCGCGGTTTGGCCCGTCACGCATGCGCTGCGCATGCGCAGTTCGGCCCGTCACGCATGCGCGGTTTGGCCCGTCGCGCATGCGCGGTTCGGCCCGTCGCACCACACATGGGCGGCGCAGGTGGGGTCTCGGCCTAAAAAAGGTTGAGAACTGCTGCTATAGATTATATACCTGTAGTGATTCTTACTGAAATATGTAAATATCTATAAGGTGATTTTTTTTCCTTTGCTATGCCTCTTCGAATTGGATTGAGTGGATTTAAGCAAAACAGTAAGCATGCAAAATTAAAATAGAAATAACCATAATGTAAAATAGGGCAAATTTCCTATAGATGGCAAGCAAGATTTATTTGGCACAATCTATCAAGCTGTATAAACAAGTGACATGCATTGGTTGACATTTTCAAACAGATATTTGCAACTTGGTTCATTCAGAACTATAAACAGGAATTTCTTGAAGTTAATTATGATCAAATACAACCGAACAGTAGTTGCAAGGAGGTTTTAAGGAAAAAAAATATCATCACTATAGCTGAAAATAAGCAAGCAAACATGCCAAGTAGAGGTACACATACCATTACCATACCGTATCTAGATATACCTTGTTTTTAAATTGAACTTTTCCAAAATAGATGCCAAGAAAAAAAGATACTGTTAGGTCCAGTTGGTTAAGTCCAGTTGGTTCAGCCATTTGTGAACTTTGTACATTCAAAATAGGAATGAATGTTTTTACATTGTTTTAACAAGTGATCTATTTTATGCAAAAGTAGCGAATTTGATGATCAAGGGACACACTAAAATGGATTTTCTAGGATAAAGGAATAAAGGTTACAAAACAGGACAACATGTCACATATGTGGACAAGAGCATGTTTTTAAGGGAATTCATGGAGTTCCCAATTTTTAACTTTGATAGGACTTGCTATAGAAAACTCCATAGTTTTTGTTTTCTATATGGCAGGAAAAAATATTGTCAGTTTTCAGAAACAGTGGTCACAGTTTTGTGGGCTGCAAAAGGAGATTCAAAGGCAACAGGTTGCCCAGCTCTCCCTTAATGTATTTTTATGTTATTGGTGAAATGCAGTGCATTTCTTTTCACTAACAGAATAGCTTCCCAATGAAATCAGGAGGGGAAACAACCCCTTTGATTTCAATAAAAATCTATTCTTGTTTCACTGCTGGAACAAAATGACTTAATTGGATTGCTCTAGTCACAGAAACCAAACTCATTTAACTGTTAATTCATATATTACTGAAAAATTACATGTATAATCTATTGCATATCAGCACAAATGCTTCCAATAATAGAAGTACTGTATAGTCAATGCTAAACGTATTTAACGGTACCTACTGCAAACACACAAATAGAAAAGAAAGCACTTAGTAAATAATTGATTTTGAGCCATATCCTTGTTAAAACAAAAGTTTGATGAATTCCAAGTACCAGAAGTGTCACATAGTACATAACTGCTTGAAAATCCACTAAAACTATTTAATCAGGCATATTTTCAGGGAAACTTGCTTCCCTCAGTTCCTGATAAGGTTAAATGTGGGAGACTAAGGCTTATAGTCTAGTTAAACAGCTGTATGAACATGAACAACAGATGTAAAAATGGAGATGGAAAAAGAATATACATAACTTACCTATGCGAGAATGTCCAAGGAAAATTCGTAATATTCAAAGCAGTATAATAATTATGTGGAAAATATTCAAGAAGGAAACAATGATGTACAAAATAGCATAATGAATTTTCCTTGTAAAACATATTCTTGTACTATCATACAACTACTGCTTATCATACAACTACTGATCACAGTAATATGCAACACAAAAGTGCTGGTGACATGTATACTTATCATTTTCACATCTAGAAATCATGTTTTAATATGCATTTTCTAGACTAAAATATGCCAAATTTTTTCAAGTTGTACAGGGTATGCTACAGAAAAAAAACAATTCAGAAAATGATCCATGTCACAGAGAGATGCTACCTGGAAAAATATTAATAAACAGCTACATGGCAGATGCTTTCATTCTTTAATAGAAGACAATGATTAATCAACTGCTTGTTCATTGGTTTTACTGTATCTTAAGCAAAAGCTCCTTACTATTGAATTTTTTGAAATCTAAAGTTGTTATTTAACAATTTGGGAACAATACTGAAGCCCAACATAGTGAGTGGCAGAGTTTAATTCTAATTATTGCTTCTTTGGGCTTTTGATGGACAGCTATGATGTATTTCAGATGGAAATTCTAAAGATTTTAAAAGTAACTAAGCAAATAAGTAAGTAACTAAGATGTTTTAAGGTCTCATTTAGAAGTAAAATGAAAAGTAATCACATACTAACAAAAATGAAACACCCCTTTAACTGAGTGATTCTACATACAGATGGACCTAAATATTTTTAATATGCTTTCTGATGAAAAATCTTTCATGTTACAAGACAACATAGACTGAAAATAATATAACAGTGGCTCTATAAATTCAATTAATGAAAGAAAATAAAAGGCAAATATTACTTAAACCATTTACACATAAATCATATATAAACTCAGTTTTTCACATTGACTTATAACAGTACTTATCACATTAAAAATATGAAAAATACAGGTGAAACTATTTGAAATAAACTTGAAAAAATACAACATGGACATGAGTATGATCTATTTAGTAACCTCAACTGTAAATGATTTCAGAAGAAGTTAAAAATCATAACTATGGGAAATATTTAACAATCAAGTCTCATTACATTTCAGACTTTAAACACAACAGTGTTTCTTTCCATATGACACTTTGGAAAAGGCTGCTTTCCTGTTCTTAAAATGAATCCTAAAAATCCTGGCAATAATATGAGCCTAATTTCTTACTCAAAAATTCTTCTTATCGTTGTATCTGTGAATAGTCACACAGCCATGGTATGATACTGGTCTGGGCATGGCAGCTACTCCTGTAATGATGCTTGTTGCAGGGTCATAACAAAGAATAGTATCTGTGGCTTCTCCATTTTCTCTTCTCCCACCAAGGATATAGATTTTTCCATTACAGACAGACATGCCACAGTTTTCCTGATCATCAGATCAAAAAGAGAAAGAGTGAAATTATGTTAAAATAATTGCTTTGCTAGAAATATACTAAATCATTCTTTTATAGATTTCTTAAGCTTAGGCTTGGTATATTCCCTGTCAATAAACTTTTGTATCATGCTTTCTGCCTCTTATAGATATTAATATGGGCAAATTCTAAATCAATTTTTTAATGAAAACCATCAAATATCAAGCTCAGTCCAGAGATGGTTTCTGCAAACTTCCAGCATAGCAACATCATAATACTTTCCAGATATTTCAGTTATTCTTATGCTGAATTATACCTTTAAGCAAAACTTTCCTGTTTTGTACCCTCCAAATATATTGGACTTCCATAATTTCCCATCGAAATTATGATGCTAGCCAATAAATCCAGTATATTTGGAGACCTAAATTGGAAAAACTTGCTTACTTCTTTAAGTACAGCATGATGGCAAAATTCACTTTGCCCTATGGAATAAAAGCCCAATGCTCCAGTATCAATTTCATGAAAAGCAAACATTATCACAAAAATAAAAAGCTTTCCTAATTTTGCACTTAATCATTTTATGTTAACATATCTTTATTTGTACATATGAGCATTTTTTTAGCCCTTAGTTGTTACCTGTCTGCTAAACGTGTTCTGCACATGCATCCAATAATCTTCAACTGGATCATAGCAATATATCGCTTTTGTGAGTCCTCCAGCAACATAAATGAGATTGTTTAATGATACAGCTGTAATACATCTCTTTGCAATGGGGATTGTCGCACGGAGGAGCCAAGAATTGGTATCAGGATCATACGACTGAACCTTAAGAGAAGGAAATACATGTTAGTTTTTAGCACCTCTTCGGTATATTATATAGTACTTATAAATTCTGCTTCCTTTGATTCTTAACATCATTCACTAAGTGATGTAATAAATAATGAGTAAATCAAAGATTATCTTTCATTTACCATAAGAATTATAAAATTTGCATACTTTCTTTTTGGCTTGGTTAGCAAGTGTAATTGTTTAAAAATAAAAGATGTACCGGTACTTGAATGTCTTAATGAATCACAGTTTATCCTGAGAAAAATAAGACTTGCCTTTCCCTGGGTTCGTATATATGCCCTCTCATCTTCTCTAGCAAGCTTGTTTTTAAATTTTTTGCTATTCAGTGTGTTATCTGGATCCAACATAGTTAAAATTATGGTTTAAAATACATTTTAAAATATAAACTTGAAAGCAAGTCAGTTTCACCATATGATAATAGTTTCTTTAATATGTGAAATTCTGAAAGGAAAATATTCTGGCCTGCAGACTCTGTAAGCCAGCGGTTCTCAACCTATGGGTCGCGACCCCATTTGGGGTCGAACGACCGTTTTACGGGGGTCGCCGGACAACGCGGTCCGCCATTTTTTTTGTTTTTCTGTTTTTTGTTTTGTTTTTTTCATCGTGTGTGCGCCGCACATGCGCGGTTCGGCCCGTTGCGCCGCGCATGCGTGGATCGGCCCGTCGCGGCCCGCCATTTTTTTGTTTTTTTTTGTCACGCGCACGCCGCACATGCGCGGATCGGCCCGTCGCGGTCCACCATTTCGTTTTTTGTTTTTTTTGTCGCGCGCCCGCCACGCATGCACGGTTCGGGCCGTTGCACGCGTGCCGCGCATGCACGGATCGGGCCGTCACGGTCCGCCATTTTGTTTTTGGTGTTTTTTTTGTTGCGCGCGTCGCGCATGCGCGGATTGGCCCGGCCCGGCGCGCGCGCGCACGTGCACACCAGGGCAGGCCAAGTGGGGTCTCAACCTGAAAAAGGTTGAGAACCACTGCTGTAAGCCATTAGGTTTTCTAACCTGGAACTACTGAACCTTGACCAAATTGAGGAATCTCTCTCTCTTTGGTTATGTATAAGTAGTGAAAACTATTTGTTGTTGTTGCAGAGAAATCATCACTTTCAGGCTTTGTTATCACTTATACTGAACCACAGCATAAATCCTGCACAGTCATGATGCTGCCTCTACCTAATCTTCATCTAAGAGTAAAATAGGCAGGCTCAAGTTGTTCTCAGTTGTACTGTTAAAAAAAAATCCCCTTAAACCAACAACATTGGTTTAAGGCTCGGCTACTCCACGGAAACTGCTTTGGTCGCACTGACGGATGATCTCTGGCGGGCCCGGGATAGGGGACATTCCACTATCCTGGTGCTACTTGACCTCTCAGCGGCTTTCGATACCATTGACCATGGTATCCTTCTGCGCCGGCTGGAAGGGTTGGGAGTTGGGGGCACTGTTTTGCAGTGGTTCAGCTCCTACCTCACTGGTCGGTCGCAGTCGGTGTTGGCAGGGGGTCAGAGGTCGACCCCTAGGTTCCTCCCTTGTGGGGTCCCTCAGGGATCGGTCCTCTCCCCTCTGCTGTTTAATATTTACATGAAACCGCTGGGTGAGATCATCCGCCAACACGGGGTGAGATATCATCAGTATGCTGATGATACCCAACTTTACATCTCCACCCCATGTCACTTCAGTGAAGCAGCGGAAGTGATGTGCCGATGTCTGGAGGCTGTTAGGGTTTGGATGGGTGCTAACAAGCTCAAGCTCAACCCTGACAAGATGGAGTGGCTGTGGGTTTTGCCTCTCAAAGACAATTCAACCTGTCCATCCATCATCCTGGGGGGGGGGATTTTTTGACCCCCTCAGAGAAGGTCCGCAACTTGGGTGTCCTCCTTGATCCACAGCTAAATTTGGAACATCATCTTTCGGCTGTGGCGAGGAGGACATTTGCCCAGGTTCGCCTGGTGCACCAGCTGCAGCCCTATTTGGACTGGGAGTCTCTTCTCACAGTCACTCATGCCCTTATCACCTTGAGGCTCGACTACTGCAATGCTCTCTACATGGGGCTACCTTTGAAAAACGTTCGGAGACTTCAGGTAATGCAGAATGCAGCCGCGCGAGCTGTATTGGGCTTACCCAGAAATGCCCATATTTCAACATCACTCCGCGAGCTGCATTGGCTGCCAATTGGTCTCCGAACGCAATTCAAAGTGTTGGTTATGACCTATAAAGCCCTACATGGCATCGGACCAGGTTACTTGCGGGACCGTCTGCTGCCGCATGAAACCCAGCGACCGGTTAGGGGCCACAGGGTCGGCCTTCTCCAGGTCCCGTCAGCCAGTGTCGCCTGGCGGGGCCTAGGGGAAGAGCCTTCTCTGTTGCGGCCACGGCCCTCTGGAATCAACTTCCCCCAGAGGTCCGTATTGCCCCCACCCTCTCTGCCTTTCGCAAATTACTGAAGACACATCTTTGCCGGCAGGCCTGGGGCTGTTGACACCTTGCCCCAGCCAGGGTATGTTTGTTGTAAGTTTGTTTCGGATGATTGGTTTTAATCTAGGGGTTTTATAATGTATTTGATTTCTATATGCTACTGATTATGTTGTAAGCCGCCCTGAGTTTTCGGAGTAGGGCGGCACAGAAATCGAAACAAAAT
This sequence comes from Bothrops alternatus, assembly GCA_034064705.1. Lineage (NCBI taxonomy): Eukaryota > Metazoa > Chordata > Lepidosauria > Squamata > Viperidae > Bothrops > Bothrops alternatus. The sequence continues at coordinate 35,998,313 of JARGCV010000009.1, forward strand.
AAAAAAAATAAAAAATAAATAAATTTAACGACAGTTGCAAAATGTGTAAAATGTATTATTTCACATAATGGTTCAAAAATAAGTCAAGCAATCAGTAATACATTGAATCAGAGAAGTAGCAATTGGCTTTATGAATCTCTCTGGACAAGGAAACTTAAGATGTGCTCCAGATAGCTGTTCCCTGGGAGGAGACTGCAAGATAGCAGGCTCTTGAGGTTTTAGAGCTCTGGGACGTGAGGGAGTAGCCATCGTGCTCAAACCACAGTCCATTGTCTTTAAAAGGACACTGGGTTTGCATATTTATTTTCTAATCACTTTCAGAAATTATTTGTTAACTGCTTTTCAGTTAAAAACCTTTGGATTGGCAAGTTTGACAGCATTGGGTGTCCCTTCAATTTCATCAAAACAAAAATTTAACTACAAGTTTAAAATTAAAAACATTTTTGAATAAACAACCAATAAACATGATGATTAAAATTTTGATTTTAGAAAGTTACAAACAGACCAGGGGTTCAGATAAATTTCAAATAAGAGTTAGGAATTTATTATAAAGAATCCTTCCCGTGGAACAACGCTTTTATTTATTTTTTAAAGTAAGATTTTAAAAATTGGACACTAAAGGTAATCAAACATTATAATTAAAAAGGAACAGACTTGATTTACATTTACAGAATGGAGCAGAATAATAACTGACATTATTTTGAAAAATGGGCTCAGAAGACATGTGACTCTATGGAGGGACTGAGTAAAAGACAAGACTGAAACTGAGTTGGAGGTGTCTTTTCCATTCTTGACATGGAAAAAGATGTGACACTCCACATACAAAGGAAATGGCTGATGTTTAATAATTAAAATGGATATGCAAATAATAAACCAAGAGAGTAACCTGGATAATTTTCTTATATTGGATTTATAAAACATGCTTGTTAAAGTTTTGAAGAATTTTGCGAGAAAGGACAAAATAGGTATATGTGTATGTGTGCTTTCATTCTTTAATAGAAGACAATATATTTTTAAAATATTACTAATGTGAGAAAAGTTAATTCAAATACCAAACCTTATCAGAGCATGTGTTATCATCTGGACCTCCACCAATCACAAACAGTTTGCCCACACAACTGGTAACTGCTGGGGAACTGACAGCTTCTTTAAGTGAAGCTACCTCTGTCCATCGATTGGAAAAAGAGTCATAACACTCCACACTACTCAGCCGATTTTGCCCATCATATCCTCCAACCACATACACCTGTTAGAATATGTAGAAAATGTTATCCGCATGTGTTTGTCTTCTAATTTTTTTAGTGACAGAAATGCCACGTTACACAAAACCTGAAAGGACATTCGTAATGCCTATCTTACTCCTACTTCATCATATAACACTTCATGGAACACTTCACATGACCAAATTCTCTTCAACTCAGACTATATCAAATATTGTGTAGCAGCAGAAAATAGAAAACATGAAGCACAAACATATCCCATATTTATAACTTGCTATCTTGAGGTTATTCAATATGTTGATTTATTTCATTATCTTTAACAATATTTTCTGTTTCTATTCTTTGGCTATAAAAAGTATGTCTCTCTCTCTCTCTGTATCATAATAAGATATAAGAAAGGCTGCTTGCTAAATAAAAGTGACATTGAGAAACCCGTTTTCAACAGCAACTCTGCATCAAATGTAATGTATACAATATATCCACAAACCATATTAAAATGACATATTTCAACAGCAAACCTCATCTTTAAGACAGAGAATTCAATGTGATTTTGTGTTAGTATTTTATTGCAACCATATTTAAGAAATTAAGTATCTAATAAAGATCTCTTACCTTACCAAGGAGGACAGCCATTTTATGGCGCCATCTCCCTTTATTTAGAGAAGCAACTCTGATCCAAATGTTAAGTTGAGAATTATAAATCCATACATCACGGCTGTTGATTCTTCCACCTTATTGAAAAACAGAACTGGTTATTATTAGATAAACATTGTCACTATTGGGCTTCACTGTGGAAAATGCATTACTATGTTACAGGGAGAAGTATATAAAATGTTTTTCTGAGTTTGAAATGTTTGAAGTTTGAAATGCTCTGTTATGAATCTGAAAAGGTTCTTTCAAGCTAGATATGTTGCTTTGACCATTTTGGAAGTGTTTGAGGTTCAGAAAGCTTAAAACATCTGTTTTGAATACAAAATGCTACCACAGTTTTCAAAATGACTACCTCAAATTCAAACTCTTTCAATGTGAAATGTTTTGTAAACCTCTAGTTTATACTGCTAAAGATAAAATGCAGAACAATCATATACTTTCAAAACTTCTTGACCACAAAATAATGGATATAAAACTCTTCTAATCAAAGAACATTTTCTGGAATAATATTTCAGTGGAAACCAGATCAAATATACAGGTTGAACATGGAAGTTGAACATTCCTTATATTTGTAATCAACATATATAAATGAAGAAGACTTTTCAGAGTTATTCAGAAATGGATACATAAATCATCTCTATGTTCACTTTACTTGAGCTACTCTCCAATGCACAAAGAGGTAGTAAAATAGGTATTAATTAAAAAAGACATGTTCTTGAAAATAGCAGTAATTTTTCTATGGTATTATATCTTCCCTCCCCCCAAATAATATAAAATTATTACCTGAAACAAGGATGTCATTCCTCAAAGCACAAACTGCATACTCAGATTTTGTAAATTCTGGTAATTTTGCTAGGGATTTCCACTCTCCTGTCATTGGGTCATAACATTCTGTATATGGCAAATTAAATCCCCCAACACGCTCACAACCTCCAACAACAACTATAACTTCAGAGTAGCCAGTTGATCTATAAACACAAAATATATTTATACTTTAAATACTTTAACATTTTAGCAACAGTACCTAAAATTGACTGAAGCATTATATTTCAAAAAAAGATCTCAAGTTTTGCCCACTAAAATAAACATTTGGAAAAGATTCTCACTTTAACCAAGTAGTGAGGCAAGAAAAACTCTTCCTAATCAACATACACATTTGAAAACATTGTTAAGCAACCTGATGATTTCCAGATATACCTTTACTGACTGATGGTACTGGCTCAGGTCACAAGTAAACAATTAGACAGAATGAATTTAAGTCAGTATATGAATGAGAATAGAATTGAGCAACCAAGCACATCATCCAAGCTTGTACTCTCTAGGTTTTTTTGGACTGTGGTTCGCATAGGACAACATGACCAGCAAATAGGAATCACTTAATTACTCCCTTCAACATAGGCAGTTACATGGTAGTGACTGAGCAGCATACACACTTGTTTTTTCCATGTGCAAATTGAACTATAAAGTTAATAGCTGAACACCCTGAATAGAAGTATAATGGAGAAATTATTCTGGAATGCAACAGACAGCTACTCGACAGATCATCTTACCTTCGTGGTCTAGTTCTTGGAGACATCATTTCATTTCCAAGGACATGGTATCTTCTTGCTTCATGCAACAATTGGTAACATTCAGGTGAATTTTGGATCAACTGATCTACTTCCACTGTCTGAACAAAGTAGTTAGGATGTAACAAAGGCAGTCTCACATGTGTGAGAATTTCTTGTAGAACTGAGCGCCTGGATTCCACAGCCCGGTACACCCAATGCATAACTGCTTCAAATACCATCTCCTCTTTGCTTATAACCAGTTCATCACTGCAAATGTAATCAATAAGTTCATCTTTTCCAAGCTCAAGAAATTCTTCATGCTGGGCCACATCCTCAAAATTTTGCAGTGCAAAATTTTTGCATTTTGTAAAGAGTGTTTTCAGAGAATGTGTATCAGCAAAACGTTGAATTCCTAGACAGTTACAAGGATCTAGCTGCTCTTCTAGGAACTTAGCACATGCATCACGCAAAACACTTATCTGAAACAGACTTGATGTTTCAAACAGGTACTGCACATTATCTGTCGTGATTTTTACCTTGCCTGTATATACATATTGTAAAAAACAATCCATGGCTTCGGCAAAAATTCCATTAATTTCTACCAACATCTCCCGACTTTCTCTGTGATCATTGCAAAACATAGCTCTGAAGTAGCTGCTGCAAGCTGAAAGAACAGCACGATGACAGGGAAATTCTCTGCCTTCAACACAGATTATTACATCTGTGAACAAGCGACTGTCACGAAATTCATTGAAGATCTGAAGTATGCTTTCAGCATGGGATGATCCAGAAGAAAAGTCAAAGAACTCATGGCCTGATAAAGACTTTGGGTCCATTTCAAAAACTTTACGCTTGGTGACTGGGGATTCTTGGACTCGACTATCCCCTCTGTTCAATCTGCGCCCCAGTATTAGTACCATGGTTACATCAACTGTTTATGCAATCAAGGAGAATAGATGTGATGAATATCTTCTTGGTGCTAAAAATAGATATTTTAAAAATATTTCAGACTACTGTACAAAGACATTATTACAATAAATAAAACATCGGGTCAGCCATGCAATAAGGACTAGTGTTGCTTGGTCAAAAGGATCAAACAATTTCTCAAAAGCTAAACTCTTCTGTCTTAAAGCTATTTTGCTAAACTAACCAATCCTGATAGTTCTTTAACACAGGGATATTTTACAGAATATATTGAATGAATGAATGAATGAAAAACCTTTGAAGGGAGATTAAATACTATTACATGAAGAGGTGTTTTGGGGAGGGAGAATTGCCTACAACTTCATCCTCATAAGCATCACTTTCACTTTAGCTATGAAGAGCTGTTTGCATATACATCTAATATACATCAAAATGAAAGATATAGAAGCGAGATGGGGGTAGTTTTGTATCCAAACATCTCCATTCTCACACTGGACCCACTATTTAAAGACACTAATAATTTTTCTTTATAGAGCTCTAGTGGGAAAACTGGGAGAAAAGAAGACAAAGAAATCCTACAGAATTCTCTTGGAAAATATGCCTAGTTACTGACCACCCTGGTCAGCATAAGCTAACATGGCTTTAGCAATTACAAATAATTCATTTTAACTCTATTTGGTATTGTAGAAAAAATATCAATAGAATTAGTGAAGATACATGAGAAACATGTATTGTAATATTTGAAGATTTTCTTAAGTAGGCTGTAGTGAATTTTATGTTTATCTGTTGTTAAAACCATGACCTGGGGGAAAATAAAATAGTAATCCAGAAAATCTTAGAAGCCTATAATTGGACTGCTGATGTATTAATGATCACTGGCAGCCATCCAAAAATTGAGGCAAGGTAGATAAGCGTAAAGGGAAAGATCAAAAGTCTTTTCATTTAGTCCTGTCCTCTTCAACTCATGCAAACTGTATCAATTCTACTTAGGTTAACAAATATTCATTCCTTTAATTTCTGAATTATCAAAATGGAAGCTCTTTCTCAGTTTAACACTTGAACTTGAACACCATTAAAATTTTTGAATCTGAAACAATGTGAATATGTTAGTTAGACATGGATGTTTTATTTCAGTAAACAATAAACTGAACTAGAGAGGTGTGTTTCTTTTTGGAAGACATGATAACCATTACAGTAGTAGAAATTTCATGAAGTTAAGAAAAAAAAGTAAAATTTATTCAAAATTTTTATATTCTAAATGTGCATAGACGGGGTTTAGATATAACATTTACCAATGATTTTTAAAACTATGGTTATTGAATAGACTAGTGGGCTAACAAAACAAAGTACCTATTTATTATGTTAAAATGATGGTTGAAATAGATCAGTGTTTCTCTAGCTGTGTGTGCCATTGATGATATACCAGCATATCTGGGTAGAAGATGACTTCCTTTTCCAAACCAGCTGTCTTGTACCTTTCAAGTAAAAATAATACTACTCCTGAAGTCATTGTATTGATTGCCAGTAGATTTTTGGGCTTAATTCATTTTGCTGATTGTTGCATTTAAAATCCTTCATGACAAGCAAATTAAATGTTTCAGTTTAATGATTATGGTAGAAGGAATGTGGATAGCCTAAAGCATTTTAAACGATAAATCTCACTTATCAATTACATGCCTCTTTACTTCCACTGTAGTTTTTGTGAAAATATTACTTTAGGTTGCTTGATTTTACCTACCAAATGTTGCACAGAATTAGTACAGTCCTCATATAATGATTAGGTAAATTACAGGAACCAAAGATGTTTACTTCCTTTAAGTCTGTCTAATTCTACTTCGTCATATTCATCTCAAGTTAGCCCTGGAACTCTGATCCCTTCTCTCCTGGGACATAAATTTGAAATTATAACTCCTTAAGATGAAGCAACTGTATTTTCTTCTTCGTTGCTCTAAAAAAGAAAAAAAAAGCAAAGTCTTTTTCAAATAGAACTCTACAGTGCTAGGATTTCCCATCAGTTTCTCATGCAAACATTGAATAGGTCAATCATGAAAACTGGTATCATTATATAAAATAACAAAATAATGGATAATAATTAGTAGTGTAATATTTACTGCTTTACATTTCACTATGAGTTAAATGAAATAATTGATAGACAGTTTGGTGTAGTGGTCAAAAGCATGGGGCTAGAAACTGTGAGCTCTACTCACACCTTGGATACTAAATCAGTTAGGTGACCTTGGGCCAGTCACTTTCTCTCAGTCCTGTGAAAGAGGGAGGCAAATAACTTCTGAAAAGCCTTGCCAAAAACCCTGCAGCTGACCCATCCAGACAGTCTCTGAGAAACAGACAAGATTGAACGGAAGGGGGGAAAAATATATATGTTTTATGATGTGAAGCTTTGGTACTCTATACTATTTTGGGAAAGCAGATTAATGTTTTGTTGGTTTGCAAGAAGCCTCCAACATTACTTTAATTCATTCCTGCATAAAGTTTTATAAATCCAGCTGCAACAATTCTACTGCAATTCAATGTCTTATTGGAAGAGATTTCCAAAACCAAACACCGGACATCAATCACCAGGCACTCTTTTCCTAAGAACAAGTCAAGCTCATATACGGGGGTTTCCGTCTTACAAAATTTTAGCTCTATACACGGTAAAGTATGTACGTGGAGCCACTTATAGTTTCGGGATGACTTCGATGCCATTAAGTTACACGTTTGTATTCGTATTTCTAAGGATCGAGGGTGTAAGATGGCTTGATAAATGAAATTCTACGTTGTTTCCCTGGAAAGAGGCTCAGGTTGCCAGAGCGCTAGGGCAACTCGGTTTATAGAGACAAAACCTTTCGCGGTTATTACGCCAGCACCCAGCTGACCTAACAGACGAAGTTCTTAGAAACCTTAGGAACACGACCGCCTCGTAACTCCAAATCAGCGCCGCCAGCTGTTACACAACTGGCCTCGAGTCGAACCCGAGCAACTGCCAGGCGAGCTTGCACAAACACATCCTACAGTTCACCTTCACCCGAAGAGAGCAGGAAGCAAGACCCGCCTCCCCGCATTTGACGTCCAATTAGAGAATACAAGCACGCTCACGTCTTCTTTCGTCTTCAGCTGGGGAGTGCTCCAATCAGCAGCAACCTTTGCCACCCGTTCCTTTAGTTCTCAAGATGGAGAAGGAAGCTGCAATATTTTGGGGAGGGTGAATCAACTTGGAAAAAAACTCGTTTAGATTGGTACCTACTTTTCATCGTCTCCTTTTTCTTTTCTTTTCCCTCATATAAGTTATAGCAGTTATGCCTAACGCCCTTAAAAAAAATGCCGTCGGCTTAAGGGTTTTTGAAGCTACTTCTGTCCTCCCCTTTGGAAAAACTGGTCTAGTCCAGTGGAGGGACCAGCCAACAGCCACTTCGCCAACAGCCATTTCTCCAACCGCCTCATTGGGGGGGGGGGAGGAGAAATTCTACGCACCGGGATTGATCTCCCGGGAATGTGTCGATGAACCCGGGAGAGGGGCGATTACATAGATTGTTTCTTAGGCTGTGCATTTGCCACTAAACGTAGAAGGGCCACCAAACGGAGCTTATAGTGACTGTAAAGCAGTTGGGGGTAGGGGGAAACAATGGGCGAATTTCTCGATGTTCTCAGAAATAACCCAAATCTGCTGGCCAAAACTTTCTAATCGGTCCAAACAGAAATAGAAGTCCAACCACTACTTGGAAGCGAGAAAGAGGAAGGGGAAAATATAACCTGTAGTTGGTAGATCTATTTTAACTTTCTTAAATATGAAAGCTTTCTTTAAAAAGACGAAATCTAGCACTTTACAAGTCGCCGAAATCATTCTCGCCAACAGTGCAAATCCAGATTTACGCATTTTAAATAAGCGGTCGAGAAGGAAAGCAAGCCGCTTTACGCGCCTCACCCGCCACCGCCGCCACGCATATTGTTTTCCCCTTCTGATGAACTCCACTTCCTTTCTGTCTGCACAAACAAAGCATTCAACAGCACTAACGGTGTTCTGATTTGTGCTATGTGTCTTTTTTCGCGCTTGCAACAGAAGAAAGAAATCACCGCTAGTATCCTTTTCTCTGGCCATATAATGGCCAGATTTTACAAAGAATCCATATACATTTTAAACTCCATTACATTGCATTTAACACGTTTTCACGAAAAGCGAAAGGATGGGACAATGTATGTGTGTGTGGGGGGGGATGTCATATATTTTTTCTTATCAGACGAGTGTCCGCACTAAAATCAAGCTGTTTAAGATTAATGGCATTAGTATTGTTGTTTTGTATGTGTTTCTGCTGAAACAGAAATGATCACCCGGCCCCCAATGACATTTTTGGCCTCAAGGAATTCAGCTCAGTTCTCAGCAACTGTTCAGTGAAGACGTTTACCTGTCTGTCGCTTTTTCCTGAAATTAAGAGTCCCAGCAGCAAGACTCCCGCTTCGTCCTCCTTAAGCTCGCTCGCCGCTCGCTCTTTTTGTCTTTTTCAAGTTCGAACTCAACTCTAAACAAAGAAGACCCCAAACATGTGACCTCTCAGAGTCAAAACAGATGATGTCACATACTTACTAGCCAATCGCAGCAGGGCCGGCTGAAATATCTTGGGAGATGTAGTTCTCTAATCGAATGGTTTGCGACGCAATTTCATAAGATGTTGAAACAAGTAAATTTCTTTGTTTACAAGGCTGAGAGGTGCATAACTTTATTGCTGTCGAGGCGATACTGCATGATAATGTCTGTACTGGCAGACGGTGGCAGCTTTAATTTCTTAAAGTTTGTTTATATTGAACTATAAAAAATTGCAGCGCTATAAAACAAAAAAGGCAGTGATTATATAGTGAAGAAGGAAAATCTAACATAATGTAATGATTAAAATAAGCTAAACAGTGTCCAAAGAAGAAAACCAATTAACAAAAAAATGATCTGATACAGATGATGAAACAAAATAAAGTCACTCCTTAATTTATTATTAAATCAACATCTGAGAGATATATTGCATCTTCTCGTTAGAATAAAGAGACGTTCAAAAAATAGATAAACTCTTAAAATCAGGAGAATAACCTCTATTTACATAAAATTATCCTTTTTGTTGTTAAAAGAGACAAAACTCTTCGTGAGATGACAAATTCCATATCCTTTAGTATTTCTAGTACCCAATATTATATTGACACACACAGTGATTTGAAACCAAAGCAAGGCTGTAGCTGGACAACAACAGATCTCATAAGAAACTTCAAATTTCTTACACTGACACAAAAGATTTAATGTCCATCCCTTTTTAACCATTCTTTGAGAATTAGGATTAAACATATTGCTTTACAACTTTGATAAGCTTTTTTAATGTGTTGCATAATTGCCAAGGGTAGAGATAATATCAGCATATAAGCACAATTTGTAATAACTGTTGAGCATTACTACATCCTTAATAGTTTGAGATTCTCTTACAAAAGAGGTTGATGTTTCAAGAACCAAATTGGAGATTTATACAAATAAGAGGCATCCTTGTTCAGTGCCATGATATCAGATAATAGGTGGAGAAATAAATCAGTACCTAATAACTACAATGGATGAAAAGAGCTAGTTTTGTGTAATAGTTAAAGCACTATAACTTGTCCAGGCAATCACCAGGAGTTAACATTGACTCAAAGGCATCAAAACAAAACAAAAAGCAAAACTGGATGAAGACACAAAACTGTAATTCAGTAAACAAAAGATAGTGGAAATACCTATCTTCTTAGAACCCACTTCATAAATTCGATCTGGATCAAAGTGAAGTCTTCTTCAGCATCCAACAAAATTAGATATGATTCCAATGTATCTGCTGTGATATCAAAAATATCAATCACCAGGCGAATTTTGTCAGAAGCATGTTTTTTTTAATAAATCCATACTGTGATGAGTGAATTATAAATGGTATTACCTGCTACACAGCCTTATCCTAAATCTTGTAGTTGCAGCTTGTGTGTTTTGCCTTCTGGAGCTTTTGAATCATGTGGAAAGTTTCTGCACAAGTACAAGGGTAAAAAACAAAGGCAAGGAAATCTCCATGCAGTCTGAGATTCAGATTGGCAGTCTCCATTTGATGTAACGGCCTTGGTGAGAAAGTAGTTATTATCTCAAAGAAGCCTCAGGTCCCAAGACATAAAAAGAATGATTCACTGCTCTTCCATTCAGCAATGTTAAAGTTCAGTGCTGGAGTTTGCAAAAAAAAAAAAAAAAAGTTTGGACCATGCTTCCAACCTTACTCTGTTTCAACAGAGTTTCCAGCCACACCAGAAACAGGTGAAGAAAGAAGCAGAGCAGAGAATACCTCCTTCCAAGAGAAGGAAAGGAAAAGTTGGGGGCAAAGCACCCTTTCTAATCCCATGGAAGTTGGAGATTTGTTTCACTTTTTCTGCTCTCCCTGTCCTCTCTGCCAAGGGTTGGCAAGAGATGTTGGAGGGATGGCTTTTTGGCACAGTGGCAGAGCTCTGACTGGTCTGTAGGCAAAAGACAATGTTCCTAAAATCAGTGACTAAGGCCTGTGGCATTCTCCAGATTTACCAAATAATTTGTCACAAACTGACCACTTGCCACTATTTGTAATAACAGAGATGAGAAAAACATAGTTTTGAAGGGCAGTAACAAATAACCAAGCAAGGGTCACTTTGAGATGGACAACGGGCAATTTGAGGATGCCATTATGTGTATATTCCTAAAAATAAAAATAAAAACCCAGATTGATGTAGTGCTTTTTTTACTGGGACCAGCAAGACATGCAAATGATTCCTCAGTTTTGAAAGCTCAGTAGCATAGAATGAACCTAGATTGTATTTTCTCTTCAATATTGCCAATATTATTACAAAGTACTTACGTATTGCATTGATATTATGGCTAGCATTGATATATATTATAATACAGGGATTATTTTAAATGAAAAATGACTTTACATAGTTACCAATATATAAAACAAATACGTACTGAAAAATCCAGCTGTAATTAGTATGTAGACATCCTTTTTATACTCTTATTAAAATTACAATTTGAAAGATAAAAACTAAAAAAAAGAAAAAATAGAAAAAATAGAAAAAGAAAAAATAGGGGAAAAAAGAATATAGTATAAAAAGAAAAAAAGAAATGACTTCCACTTATTTTTTTAGTAATTTATCACCATCTCTTAAAAGTTAGTATATAGGTCTCCTGAATATGATACTGTTGACATTCACATGCTAATGAGAAACATTGTATCTCATTTCCAGTTATTTGAATTTAAAACACTGGTATATTTATTTTCACTGTACATTTCCTTATCCATATAGTCAATTTTAATGTTTAAAAGGTTTAATACAGTATATCTGGACAATGAATTTCAATCACAAAACAGTTTTAATACTATTTGTTATAAATTATAGTCTTCTCATATTCAAAGGCATATATGAAAGTCGTCTTTAGGTATATGAAAACTACTTGAAATGTATAAGATTTAGAAAACAACTGACTTTGTTTGTGTTAACAGGATGAGAAAGTGCAAGGCTTCCTGTTATGTGAGTGTGACAGCTGTAGATAAGTGGGGAGGCCCTCACAGGAAATCCGTCTTACATCTGCAGCATGACTTGTCTAAGGCTGAGAGGCTATCTTTAATTGAAGTATCAGTGCTAGTGATGCTAGGGGTGCTAGTGATCAAACATGGGGGACTTGGTAAAGAAGGACTTGGAGGATCAAACTGTATTGCCTTTGGAAAATGAATGTACCAGGAACATGGGAGAGTTTGTGGAAGTTTCTCTGAATGAAAGGGTTAAATTTAATGACACAGGCTTATCCATGGTCCTACAGAATGGCTTGGAGAATCTCCGTCTGGAAAACTCTCTCACAGACGTTACCCTGTGTGTTGGCAGCATGCATTTTTCATGCCACCGTGTGGTCCTTGCAGCAGCAAGCAATTATTTTAGGTAAGGTAGATATTTAAAATAAGACCTCTTCATTGGATTTTACAAACTTCTATCAACTTAGCAACTAGGATGATAAAACTACATTTTTGGATCCTTGATTTAAATCTACCTGTATTCTGTATGTTTCCCAAAATTTTGTATTTGGGATAGTGCTAGAACGCATTTATAGTGAGTGCTGTATTGTATTTTTGCAACCCAGATCTTTTTGTGTGTGTGCTTTTGAATCAAATTCCTGGTGACTCCTGGTGACTGCCTGGACTAGTCTCTGCAATTTAATTGGCAAGATTTTTCAGAAGTAGTTTGCCATTGCCTCCTTCCTAGAGCTGAAAGAAAGTGATTGATCCAAGTTACCCTGTTGACTCTGCCTAAAAAAATGGGACTAGAACTCATGGTCTCCTGATTTCTACTCTGATCCCTTTAACCACAACATCAAATTGGCTCAGTATTAGATCTAACAAACAGAGAGAAAAGCCTTTCAGACTTTCCCAAATTAGATATATACATATATTGTCATTAGTATCCCTTTCCTGGTGATGAAATTATCTGTGGAGTTTTTGTTTGTTTATTTTAGGCATAATATAAAATTATTATCAGCATTACTCATACAATTTTATAATTTTAAAGCCTAGCCTAATACATATGCTGCATAATATAATCACTGTTAGGAATGAATTGACTGACTTTATATTAGATGCTAAAATAATTATTCTTTGTTAATAATGTAGGAGTTTCTAAGTACATTCAATGAAATTTCTCTAAAAAAACTTGCTGGATTCTTTTTCCTTTGTTTTCTTTTTATCTAGAGAAAATAGCTCTGGCGTTATGAGAAAGCCTTGGGTCATGTTCAATAAAGTGGCAATAAAATGCAGTGTTAGACTATACAAAAATCTGTAAACTGTAAAACACAGATCTGGGGAAAGACTTATCCAGGACTGCTTGATCTTATAAATAGGCCAGATAACATCCTGGAAAAGGTTCTCATGAAATTCATAGTACAATAAAATAGGTCCCCCTGTTTCAAAATCAATCCATTATAGAGGCAAAATCTTTGAGAGTGGAGATTTTTTGAAATCTGTCGTGTAGCATATAATTTGATTCTTGAAAAGACAATTCCGTATTTACTTAAATATAAATTATTGAGATATATAGGGAGCTGAATCCATATCGGTAATTAATTTAAAAAGTTACAGGTGAACATGGAACTTTTGTTTAGCCATTAATTTATGTAATGAATTATTCCATAATTTTTGTTTAATATAATTATATGCTGGAAAATAAATCATCAGGATCAGTGCCAATCTGACTAATCTTGTAGATCACTTGTTTAAACCACTATCTAATCGTTTGGGATTTCATGAAGCAATCCTTCCTTGTTTCTAAAAATATGTTTGTAACCAAAACTTAATCCTGTAGGCTTAGCAAATCCTTTGTTTCAATCGACAGTGCCCAATTTCCAGAGAACAACAACAGAATTCCTGGAATTCTACTTGGAACACTTAAAGGAGGTCTTAAAAGTTTTACTTGTAGTTGGGCAATATGTTATTATTGGTCAATATACTTCAAATTGCAGTTCCACATAAAATTGAGGTACAATTTTTTGCATTGTTGCAGGAACAAATGCCCCGTTTTTTGAATAAAACATTGAAGTAAGGCCATCAGAGTAGATTTTGTTTTCAGAATTTTTTTTTTCTTCCTAGTGTTTTCCTGCACGTTCGGTTCCCTTTTATTCAGATCATCTATTGGTTGCAACAGGTCAGCCTAAACTTGTGAACTGAAAGAGAGTGACTGGCCCAAAATCACCCAGCCAGTTTTCATTCCTACAGTGAAACTAGAACTCACAGTCTCCTTGCTTTTAGCCTAGTGCCTTAACCACTAGACAAATTTTGTTTTGCTATTTTGAAGTAATACCTTTCAGTGAAGTTACCAGGATAGAGCATAATTAAATAAAATGCCCAAATAATTAAAATGCTTCACTTCTGTCATCTCATGATCTTGAATTTTCCATCTGTACTTTTTTTTTTTATCAAAACCCAAAGCCTTAATTTTATCATGGTTAATCTGAATTGATTTTTCTGGCAAAATTTAACTAATGCCTCAGGTAGACATTTCAGAACCAATGTAGTATGTGAAAGAACAGAATTATCTACATATAACAAAACACAAATTTTATTTTGACTAATAATGGGCATTGGGCACCAACCTGAAGTAATGTAGTTTCCCGATTATTGACAGAAGTATGGTATTAAATAGTGTAGGGCCCAAAAAATAAACCTGTTTCATACACTTGTTCCTACCCTTTTAAGAAGAGATTGGACAATCATTTGTTTGAAATGGTATAGGGTTTCTTGTTGGAGCAAGGAGTTCGACGAAAAGACCTCCAAGATCTCTTCTTATTCTGTTATTAATATATTGTTTATAAATATAATTATTTTGTCAAACCAAAATGAAAAACCTCCTTACTCTGCTGTTGTAGTGCCCACGTCTTTGGGAAAAATACTATCAAAATCAAAATAAAATCATCTGTATTGGTATAATTATTAATTTTTTGTTCAATCAAAATAAAAGCACAATCTCTTTGCTCTGAGATATTAATGAACCATTGCTTTGGCATAATATTGGAATATTTGTTTGATCACATTGAAATTAAAATTCCCAATGTTCCATTGTAATACTGATGTCTTGCTCTGGTATAATAAGTGAAATAATTTAAATGGCGTTGCATACTTATTTCCAGAACATTTTGCAGACTGACTGGATTTTCTAGATTTACTGAATTGTCTATTTTTTCCCCCTTTAGGGCAATGTTTTGCAATGACTTAAAAGAAAAATATGAAGAAAAAATAGTTATTAAGGGAGTCGATGCAGAAACAATGCAGATTCTTTTGGACTATACATATACCAGTAAAGTGCTGATTACCAAGGAAAATGTGCAGAAAGTCCTTGAAGCTGCCAGCCTTTTTCAGGTTAGTGAATGTGTGCAATTAATGGAAAATGGTAGGGCCAAAGCACATAATAAGACTAAGCTATGAGTTAATTTTATTTAACTGCTACATTTAAACTGTAGCCTTTATAAGCAAAGCCAATTAATGGCTGTTTACTATATTTTCTTTAAAATATTGCTATAGAGGTAGTCCTTGTTGACTGAGTACAACAGGGATTAACAATGTGGGAAGCAGTTGTTGAATGAAACTGTGACTGTGTTTATGATCTTACTTCAACTTTCCTTTGCTTTTCAGACCAGGGAAGGTCATAAATGCAAGGACTGGTTGTAATTTAATTTTTTCATCACCATTATAACTGCAAATGGTCACTAAATGAGACAGTCATTAAATGTGGACCACATTACTTATATTCCCTTTTTGCAAATATTGCAAATTATACTGTTCAACAAAATAAAATTTTTGTTATGTTTTAAATATTCTAAATGTTGCAATGAAACTACTGATTTAATTGGTTGTTCTATACATTTTAAAGATTTTAAAGATATTTATTTATTTATTTATTTATTTATTAATTAAATGTGTGAGCCACTTAATCTTTGGACTCATGATTGCTTGATTATATGGCATGAATCAAATGTCCAATGTAAAGTTAAATAATTATATATTGACATAATACACAGTCATATAATAAAAACTGAAACAGTAATAACAAGATACAATAACTTATAACTGATAATGTAATCTAGGACTCATGGCACCCCACAAGAAAGTGGCCACTAAATGTACCTCACCTCTTTTATTGATGAACGACTCACTGAGATAGATACAGAACCATTGAAAGATAATGTCCCCAATCCCAACCTCTTCGGCATTCTAAGATACTGTGATTGATGGTATCAAAAGCTGCCAAAAGGCCTAATAGGATCAAGAGGACTGCATGACTTCCATCCAGTTCATATGTTACCCACTAAAATGATTACCAGGCCTTGGACTGGTAATCCACTTTCTGTATAGTACACTACAGCTGGGTCTCTAATATCTGCTTAATTATCAAACCCCCCTGGATTGGGAGGAAGGGTCTCTAAAGACAGGGTTTATAACAACAATTTTCAGGATTGCCAGCATCTCTTGAAACAAGGTATTGGTTACCCCCTTCATCCAAATTATCAAACTTATCATGGCTGTAGATAGGAACCAGGAAGAGCATGCATCAAGCCCATAAGTGACAAGCTGTCAGATTCCAAAACCAAGAAAGCCTGCAGAGCTACTTACAAGCTATTTCCTTTATTGTTGCTCACCTATGGACAGAATCTTGCCAAACTAAAGTAAACTACTTGCATCAATAAAGATATACTCTTAGAATTTCTATTTAGAAGCTAACTTGATCCTCTTCCACCCAATCAAACTATCTAAACTTTGCTATCTGTTATACCTCTGGATTGCACTTCCTCATCTTGGAAATGTTGTCGACATTCCATCACACAAGGTCATACTAAAACACATTCTAAACTCTGGTCCATAGACCAAAAAGCATCCTAGATAGCAGTCAAATTATGCTTAGGAAGAGTCACTTTTCTGGCAGATCAGAGCAAATTAGATAGCAAAATGATCATAACTGCTAGGCAGCAGTTCTTCTTAGCGCCTCCCTATAAGCCAAGAGTCCCCATCCCTCGGGCTGTGGCTTACTACTGGACTGTGGCCTATTTAGAACCGGACCGTGCGAAGGGTGGTCTGGCGTGAACGCATGTACATGCAGCTCAACTTGCATGAGTGGCAGGCCAGTGTGCATGCACACACGCACACAGCTTAACTTGCGCAAATTGAGTTGCACAGGCATATGTGTGTGCGCCGGCCCACTGCTTGCGCAAGTTGAGCTGGTCAGCCCATTGCTCATGCGGTCTGATTTCCTTCTTCCCCCTGCTGAACTGCCAAGTCACAAAAGTTGGGATCGCTGCTATAAGGAACCATTACCCTAAACGTATGATTAATTAATAGGATACTCAGGCTGTTTTCACAAGTAAAGCAAATATATTTATAAATTCATTTGAGTTTAGTTGGATTTACTGTCTAGTAACTATGTATAAGATTGTATTTCTAAACTCTTTTTTTGCATGTCTAACAATCAATTCCAATTTTGGGATATAATGGTGAGATTCTCTGGAAAAAAAATCCTTGAAGGTGTCCTGTACAGCTTTCCAGTATCATCCTGTGGCCATAAATTAAGCTAAAGCAAAACAATTTATCCCAGATCACCCAGTGAACTTTTGTGTCTGATGCTGGTCTTAAACCTGAAACTTTTAACTCTTAGTCCAACACCTTAACATCACAATCTGTCACCATATCAGAGAGTAAAGACCAAGGACATCTCCTGGGGATGGGGAAAGGAATTGCCTTTTCTTTTGTGGAATCTCTCTGAGAAGTTCAGTTTGCAGTCTTGGATCATGCAGGAATATTCAAAGGGGCCCTCCTGTTGATTTGAGTAACTGGGCATATCCACAGTGAGAGAGACATGTCTGTCCTAAGTCCTTTGGGGCTTTAAAGATCAGTACCAATTGTGTGATTTCTATACCTTGCATGGGTCATCAGCTTAACTGTTGAATTGTGTATGTGGCATTGCAGTTTCTGGAAGCTTTTCAAGCACATTGAAATGATGTTACAAGTTGCAACAAAAGTATAAATAAATGTTGCTAAGTCTGGATTACTGAGGAAGGGTCACAATAGACTCATTAACCATAAATGGGTGGACACATTCTCACCATGTCTGCAAATCAAGTGATAGTGGTAGATCAAAAAATATTTCTAAATTATGAAACTCTTCCTTCAGGAGGATGGAGCGAGATGAAACTCTTTATTTGCATATTATGTTCCAATGTATAATCATGGATACAAAAAATGTGGATAATGAGCCTGTGAGTCTATGAATTGGGGGGGTGGGTATTTCTACAACTCTTCAAAATAAGCCCCAAATCCTACCTCCAAATCACCCAAATAGTGTAAAAAAAAAAAAAAAGCAGAAATAAGGCTATGGTATCTCCCATCTCAGATTTACCACTTTTGCACTGTATATTTTCTAGCTTATTTTCACTGTGGAAGAATCAACATGCAGGGGCAGAATAACAGCCAGAATGCTATAAATTTCTAAGATTGCTAGGAAATATTAGGGTGGAATCTGGATGTGAATTGTGCATATGAAAAATGGGGGGATAGGACTGAACTTTGTTCCAAAACAAATGAAACTGTTTATAGATATACTGTATAAACAAATTATCCCCATATTTATTAACTGCGACTACATGAGATAACAGCAGATAACAAGATCACAGGTTTGCATAATCACATCCAGAACCAACAGTATCTAAATTCCAGTTTCCAGCTTTTTCTTTCCCAATAGCACCTCTGCTTTGTCTGGGACAAATTTCAATTCTTCTCTCTCATCCAGCCTATTAAGCTTAGGCATGTTCAAGGTCACTGATTATTTCAGGGAGTCAGCACAGTACTGAATAGTACAGCTGAATGTTATCAGCATACTGAAAACATACTCCTCTGGAAATAGATTATAAGTGGTAGATGTAAATGTTATAAAGCATAGAAGACAGAATAGAACCCTGTGAGATCATAGATCAATGACTTAGGGGGGAGGCAAGCATTAGACCCCTCCCCAGCATTAATTTTTGGAGGTGCCCTGACAGAAAATCCATTCTCAGTCAGGGAAACTCATGACTGATTTTGGGTCAGTCATATTCTCTGATTACAATCTCACAGGCTTGTTGTGAGGAAAATTAGTGGAAAAAGTAATATATGTACTGTACTATCCGGGAAGGAAGATATAAATTCAAGAGTAAAAAATGAATAAACTCTATTTTGGCCTTCATCATACAAAGCTAGGAAAATTAAGATGGGAGCAGTGATAGACACTTTGTATTATGGTACATATGAGGGCACCCTTCAGGTAACCAGGGGACACATATAGTATAATATTTTTATGGGAATAGTAAATGAGGTCATAACACAACATGGGCTGATTTTTCTGTTTTGGAGAGCTACTTTGGGAAAGGCATTTTCATTTTTACTTGTTTTCAGATGCCAAGCCTCCTTTAGTGGTTCTATTTCAGTTTTTTTTTTAACTTCCTACCTCATTATGGGAGAAAGTGCATTAGTAGTTTTTGTTGCAAAATTGAACAGAACACTATCTGGTAATAATCTAGCTAAAATCATTATTATTTGTCTGGGAAAGATATCTAATATGATCAATTATGCAACATCAGATGGACTAGTGATTAAATAAGCTTCATTGAAAATACTAAGCTAAATATTTCCATACATGTATCTCAAAAAACAGGAAACAAGTGGTTTATACACCAGGTCTGTTAATTTTCAGTTTTTGTAAGCAACTAAATGTGTCAACAGGACATGGTTCAGAACATAAGATTCTCCTGTGAATAATTTTAAAAATCTACATAGCCTATTAAACTGTTTCTGGTTTTTCACTTCTCTGTTTTACTTTTAATTAGTTTTTAAAACCATGCTGTACTTTAACTAATTTATGTACAGCAACCAATTTTTTTTGAGGTTTCATCAGCTGTTAGAAAGAAACTGATGTATTACGAGGATTCGTTTAACATGTTTTGATGCGTAAAGCATAAGACAAGATGACACTTCTATTATTAAGCAGAATTGAACAGTTGCTTCGTGAAACAGAATCTGAGAAAGAGGGGGATGTGGAAAGTTAGAACAGTTCTGCCCTTAAGGGACCACTGCAGGTAACTGTCCTCTCACCAGTTGTGCTTGTATAAAATCTGGAGAGGCATCATCTTTAGGTCAAACACTTCAAAACTATTTGACCCAGCACTAGGCTCATCCTGTGCATACAAGCTTACTATACAGATGGTTGACTCTTACTGTAATACTTGGAAGAAAATAGAATCATTCCTTATATCTGAAGGTAACCAAAGAGTGTATGATACATACATACAACTTGGTACCTTAATGGAGGACATTTGGCAGAAGGTTTTGAGAAATGGCCAGCAAGCCACCAGTATTATCTTCCAACATTTACACCTGACATGGTTGTATAACTCAGCCTTATGGTCAGACTGATTCCAATGCTGATATCTTTTAAAGTAACTGGATGGATATTTAGAAAGTATTTGCCAGCATGGTCCAGACAGGGTAACATTTTTTCTTAATGTATAATTTGATAGCTTCAACAATGTATCAAATAGTTGTATTAAACCATGAACCCAGTATAATGTAAACAAATTAACCCCAGTACTAATATTACTTTTGGATCGATTATTTTAATGATAATTAATAAAAGCATACATCCCCAGCAATGTTATTATTAATCATTGCACTAACAATATCAGGTAAGTGGGATTATTAATTATTTTTTCTAACCCCTTATATATGCATTTCAGTAATATTACTGAGGGTTATTAGCAGAATATTTATTTGGAAAATAACTAAAATAAATTACTCCCATTTTCTTAATTTTAGGAGTACAATGGAGAGAGTATATTTTATAGCAACATAATTGTTGCCCTTATTAAACAATTGAGAATCAAAACCCTTGCTGATCTACTTCTTCTAATTTAGAGGACAGTCAGTAGATCTTAATTTACCTTCAGCACAGTCATTTCTGGGAAAACTTTGTCTGTTGTGGTATTTTACTGAGATTAATTTGCATAAGCATTCATTATAATCTTAATATAAAAGATTAAATGTTTGTTGAAAAGTAGCAATTGCCATTAAATGCAAAACATTAGCTTGCTATTTAGCAGAGTGATATGCAAGTTTAACAGTTTTTGAGGTAATGTATAGTACACCCAGAATCCAAGGCATCCTATCAATTGCATTTAGGGAATAACTGTGGAGAAGACCTTGTCCTCTAAAGCTTGTTCATTAGAACTTGTGAAGTCCTAGGATAAATCTGGTTGGCTATTGCTTTACAAAGAATAATATTTTGGCCTGATCCATCAGCATTTTTCTTACATTCTTAGATTTAGGACTTTGCTTCAGTGGTTCCAGGTGGTTGTGAAAATTTGCCTGGCTGCTGATTATCTTGTTCTCCTTGAACTGTATCAAAATATTGTCAAGGTCAACTGTGAGAAGAAAATGTTTCAATCGTGAATTGCTACCACATAAGTAACATTATCATCAACTGAAACATGCACACATTTGAACTACTGTATGTAACAAGAAACAATGGGCAGAAATTGTAAGATAAGAATTTGGGCACACCAACCAACATTGTTCTTCGTGTTGTTAGGGTTTTTCAAGAGCAGTAAAACAAGACAAGAAAATGGGTCTATATGATATCTTTCTCCTATGCTTTCAGTTTTTGCGCATGGTAGAAGCATGTTCCAGTTTCCTTAAAGAAGCTTTACATCCAGAAAACTGTGTTGGGATTCTCAGGCTGGCTGATGCTCATTCCCTTGATACATTGAAGCAGCAAGTCGAGAATTATATTGTTCAGAATTTTACACAAGTGGTGAATTATGATGAGGTCTGTGAGTTGCCTGCGGAGATTCTACGTAGCATGTTAAAAAGTGATGACCTCTGTGTCACTGAAGAAGCTCAAGTATTTCAGATAGTTATGAAGTGGGTGCATTACAAAACAGCGGACAGGCTCCCACTCCTCCCATATATCCTTGAGAGTGTGCGTTTACCTCTTCTGGATCCTTGGTATTTTGTAGACACTGTTGAAGCAGATCCACTCATCAGACAATGTCCTGATGTCTTTCCTCTGCTTCAGGAAGCCAGAATGTACCATCTATCAGGAAATGAGGTGAGTAAAAATGTAATAATATTAAAGGAACTATAATACAAAGATTTATTTGTGATAAGAGAGTTGATTGCTAAGTGCAACTTTGATCAATTTCATGGATAATGGCTTCATGGCTTTCAACAACCCTTTTTTGCTCTAAATCAGAGATATATTCATATATTCAAAAGCTCACATAGCTCCTGGCATACAGAAATATTTTTGTATGAACTTTTGTGGCAATTTTATATTTCCCCCTAAAATTATGCATTTTTTGTTATTATTTATATTTCTACCTGAAAAATCTGTTATTAATTATACTTATGAATGAATTCCTTATCACCCTTTTGAGGTATGATGTGTTTAAAGCCTAGAATAATGGTGCTGGTTTAAGGGCTCAGAGCATCTTCAAAAATTGCTTCCAAATTATACTTATTATACATCTTAAATGGGAAATTGTAAGTAAGTTATTGAGTTCTGTCACATTTGACCTCAGAATCATATGTCACTTCTAGTCCCTACAAACGTGTATCTATGACCTAAATACACATTTATAGGGGGGAAGGTGGTTGTTGGTTGCTATTATTTTTATAATAATAATGATAATACTGGTTAATTTTGTTTTTATTTAGATGATTTCAGGAAGAACAAAGCCCAGAATGCATGAATTTCAGTCTGAGGTTTTTATGATCATAGGTGGTTGCACAAAGGATGAAAAATTTGTATCAGAAGTAACTTGCCTCGATCCTTTGAGACGCAGTCGTTTGGAAGTGGCAAAACTGCCAAACACAGAACAAGAATTAGAAAGTGAGAATAAAAAATGGGTGGAATTCGCTTGTGTTACACTAGGAAATGAAATCTACATATCAGGTAAGGAATAAAATAATTTGTTCTCTCTCCCCCTATCCTGCCTTTTTTTTTTTTTTTTTGAAAAGAAGAATCACAGAGCTAAATGGTGAATTAGCAAGTAAAGCAAACAAACGGATGCAAGCTGAACTCTGATCCACTTCCTAAGGGTAGCATCTCTGGGGAAGCCATCAGAGATTCCAAAGGCTTTACTTCCAGAAGAAACCATGCTATTTAGCAGGAGTGTTGCTGACCTATAAGGTGCCTTTATGTAAATATTTTTGCTTCCAGTGTGTCAAGTCATGCCACATGGCAGCTGCAGTTTGCTGGTGCTTCATTCTCTTTACATTCACAGTTGCATGCAGTTGTAACTTGATGGGCTTCTTCCCACCATCTGGTGTCCAGTAATGGGCATTGGGCTGTCACCATTCTCATCATTTGGTACCCCTGTGTCTTGGCACTTTTGTACAATGTATAACTTACATATCTGCTTGCAGCAGCCCTGCTGCTGAAGCAAGGTTGATTTGAAGCAGTTGGGGAAGAGATCTTGCAGCAGCTTCGTTGGCATCGCTCTCTATCTCCTTCTTTCCTTCATTCCTTCCTTCCTCCCTCCCTCCCTCCCTCCCTCCCTCCCTCCCTCTGCCCCCCCTTTGCTACAGCTCCTATTCAGACCCCACATTTATTCAGGGTTATAAAAATGTGAGTTGAAGAGTGCTTAGCAAAAAAGAGTCTTATTGGATGTCCTGTGTCTATGGGGCATAGCTGTTGCCTTCCCTGCCTTTATTATGTTTATGCCTAAGAAAGAAAGAAACTAAGATAGCAGGGCTGTGCAGAGCTTTGAATTTGATCTCCAAAATGTATTTAGCACAGACAAGAGTGCAAATGTTTTATCTGGCTACTTTTATTTTGAAGTACACAGTAGCCCCATTTGGATTCCTATTAGTCCTAAGTATGTTTTGGAAATGAGATCCAAAACATTACATAGCATGAATAGATAAACTTATAAGTGCAAATATAAATAGCATGAAACAAATCTTTTGCTTCTTATGCAGGGTAGATTGTTGAGGGTATAGCCATGGATGAAGAACCTGTGGGTCATCTGCCATTTATGATTTCGTAGTCCCATTTTTTGTGCAGTTTGAGTGCAAAATAGATGCATCTATTTAACTTCTTAAACCTCCCAGATCCTCTCCCAGATCAAAAAATAAGAACCAATATTGTGTCTGCACTGGTGTTGTCACTTCTATGCCACTTCTGCACCTTTCAGATGCTGGAAGAATTTATGTAGGGTCACAAAATGTGTCTATTTCTAAGTGCAGGCATGTAAAGAATATGACAAACTGGCACCGAGAGTCAGGTTTAAATCTACTCTCTCCCACAAACTTTTAGTTACACTCTTTAACAATGGAAAATACTTTTTGGTAGAAAAATATTGAATGATTGAGTACTATATATACACTTTGGCTCTTGAAGAAATGGCAGGGTATAAATCTAAATTTTATCTAAGATGGCGGCACCTGGATCGGCTGCGGCTGCATTGGCTCTTGAAGGTGAAAAGTTTTTGGAGGGATATAAGAGATATAGGCCACATGATCGGGAAGGTTTTAATGTGTTTGAGCAACATAGTAGGACTAAGCTAACATATGATCAACAATCTTTGCTGGTATGGCGAGTTTCTAGTTGTTTCGGAACAGTTGGTGGGAACGTTAAAAGTTGTTTGCACTGTTTGAAATTGTTCTGCCGGCAGCAAGATCTGACTGCTGGCACAGTGACGGATTCTATTGCAAATAAGGGCTGTTTCCAAAGGAGGCAGAGGAGGAGTGGTCCTGGAGCGTAGGAACTGGATGAGGCTGTTGGCAGGCCCAGAGGAAGGGAGAGAGGCTTTTGGAGCAGTTGGAAGCAGTGACAGAATGCTCCAGAGGTGAAAAGGAGCGAGGCCCCTTTAAGAAAAAGGTGGAAGAGACAGGATCAGAAAAAGGAAAGGAGGTGAGGTTGTCCTGCAGGAATACAAGCAAATCTGAGGGCTAATCCAAATGGAGATCCATTTCCATCTGTCCTGTTTGCCATCATTCTCTCCCTAGAGACTAAAATGGCCATTCTGAAACTTGAGCTGGCCACGAACAAGGAGTGTATATTGGAGGTGGTGGCCCTTTAGAGCTGTATGCAATGAAATTTCATTTTGATGTATGCCAATTGGTGTACATTCAAAGTGACAATAAAGTTATTGTTGTTGTTATTGTTATTATTATTATTAAACGAAATAGATAAAGAAGTCTTCTGTTTTTCAAGTATGTCATTATTGATGCATTCCAGTTATAAACATAATGATGTATGTAAATTCTGTGAATAAAAAATGTGTCAGAGCTTTTTGAGATTAGTTCTGTTTATTTCTTAAGCAATAAGGACTAAAATCTTAGCAAACAAAAAAAATAGACAACAGCATAAATAGACAAGAGCCTAATGAGAGCATATGAACAAAAACCGCTGTTGAGAATATGTTCTGGATCTTTGAAAAACGTGGAATTTGATTTTTATTTGCTGCAGGAGGAAAAGAAACACAGCATGAAGTCTGGAAGTATAATTCATCCATCAACAAATGGATCCAAATTGAATATTTGAATGTTGGAAGATGGAGGCACAGAATGGCTGTTTTGGGCGGCAAAGTGTATGTGCTTGGTGGTTTTGATGGTGTACAAAGACTTAACAGTGTGGAGATTTATGATTCCTTTCACAACTGTTGGTCTGAGGTAGAGTATAGCTGTACTTTCAATATTAGTGAAACAGAAAACAGGACCAAAATAACACAATGTTGCTATTTAATGTAAGTGAACAGGCAGATAGTGTTTTCACAGACACCAGAAATGTTTTTTAAAGTCTGCATTTATAATACAGTATAGAACTAGCCAGCAGATGCACTGAGTATTAAAATAACTTTATTCTGTCCTCCAATATCAGCTGTGCAGTATGAATGTAGTTTAGACAAGAGAGACATGCAGAACTTAGCACATCTGTTTTTCACGCCCCATGTAACAGCTCTTGCAGGTGAAGATCTTCAAAGCAGATCAGAAATCCCAGGCTGTTTTTAGATGCAGCCTACATAGAGGGTGTACAAGTCGGAGCAAAGCAGTGCTCAAAGACAGAGTGTTGTAATGTTGTACCATTACTCTCAATTCCTGTTTCCCACTTTTACATTAGTATGAATTCATGAAACTGAGAATGCAAAAATAGCAATGTGTGTATTTTACTTCATTTGTCAATTTTTATGGGTCTAAATTAAAACAGAAAGATATATACGTTTAGCTACATGTTTCCTAAGAAACTCATTTTCCATTTATAAGCAAAAACTTTCTATTCTTTCTTTTCAAAATAGGATTTCCATTTTATGTAAGAAATATTTTCTAGAATTCTATGTTAGATTCCTCCTGTGCACATGCACATTTATTTACTTATTGTGCTTTGCAATATAATTAACTCCTGCAGAATTAGTCCAACTCTGTTGAAAAATAACAATTCTTGTTATTCTAACTATTATAATAATGTTGGTACACTGGTAATGTTGGTAATGTACTTTATTTTACTCCTATGGAAAAAAAAATGGGTTCCGGAATGATGATTAGCCCAAAGCACCCAAAGTCATTCCATTGGCAAGTACAGACTTGAATCTCTTATTCCACAGATTCATATCTATGCTTCTTCCTTCGTTCTTTCAAACATAACTGTGTTGTTAACTTTTGACTCCTTATCCCATAAACACTGCAGCAAGTTTTGCATTATTTTTTTCTGACTCACAAAGATTTTGAAGCCACTTTTCATTCTTTTTCTATTATTGTAATATTTTTCTTCCTAATCAACTAGTATCTTTTAATTTTGGACTTCAACTTAATTGTATAATCTATTTCCCTAATATAATAAAACATATAAAATCAAAATTAATTTTTAACACATTCCTAAATTACTTTATTTGTTTGATTTTAATAAAGGCAACTCCTCTCATGATCAATGTGAGCTCATTTGGAGCAGCCAGTTACAAAAAGAAACTCTATGTAATTGGAGGAGGACCCAATGGAAAGTTGGCTACTGACAACATACAATGTTATGATCCAACAACAAACAACTGGTGCTTAAAAACACCTATGCCTGTTGAAGCAAAATGTATCAATGCTACAACTTTTCATGACCACATCTATGTTGTGGGTAGGTTTAATATCTGCTTGAAAATGTTTAAATAATTTTGCATGTTTTCATTAACTCAGAACTCTTTTTATAATTATACTTATTTTCATTTACTGAACAAATACCACATAAGGATGTAGAAATATGACTTGTGATACTCTTTTTTAATTAAATCATGTGGATACTTCTAGAGACATAGAGTGCATTTTAGTGTTAGCTAACATACAATAGTAAAGTTACTACTAATGATACACTATTAATTAGAATAGAATGAATATATTGGTATTACTGAAATCATTTAAAAGTAATGTAATAGTATGATGCTTGCTTATATATGTATACAGTGAATGTCCAGCATATATGTGTGTGTGTGTGTCGGTGTGCATACATACATACACAAATGCCAATG
This sequence comes from Bothrops alternatus, assembly GCA_034064705.1. Taxonomy (NCBI): domain Eukaryota; kingdom Metazoa; phylum Chordata; class Lepidosauria; order Squamata; family Viperidae; genus Bothrops; species Bothrops alternatus. Next base: position 36,025,729 of record JARGCV010000009.1, read on the forward strand.
CTTTTCGATGAACTTTTGAATGTAAGAGAATATTTTGCTTTCTTTTCAGTGAGTCTGACATATATGTGTCTCCTCTCACTTCATATATACACACCAAGGTTCTTTGACAATAATTTCATACACATTTTCACTAAGTCACAGACAAGGACAATTGATGTACAATCTAGTAGGTTATGCCAAAAAGTTGTTGTGTATTTAATATACTTTCAGATATCATTTTGATTTGAATAGATCAAATCAAAACAATTTTCAGTGGTTAAATAACTTGTACAAAAGATAACAAGGAGTTTTTGTATTCTATCTTATACCAGGATGTAGGTAGGAAATTAAGCAATAGCCATCCTGGAATCAGTATGCATTGTAATCATAAACCCCGGTGTAGTGTTACATGTGTCCTTATGGTCACTTACTTACAGTCTGTTGAGACACATTGATCTGGTAAGTCGCTCTTCTCTATGGAGATTCTCAATCATCCAGGTCACAGTTATCCCAAAGGTGCTTTTCCATGAGGCAACTGGACTTTCTTGTTCTTTTTCTTTGAAGACGTTTCACTTCTCATCCAAGAAGCTTCTTTAACTCTGACTGGATGGTGGAGAATGAAAGGATTTATAAGGAGTATAAATCCTTCCATTCCCCACCATCCAGTCAAAGCTGAAGAAGCTTCTTGGATGAGAACAAAATGTCTTCCAAGAAAAAAAGAAAGTCCATTGAAAAGCACCTTTGGGGTAAGTCCCTTTTGTTTTCTGCCTGGATTTTCCAGATCAGTGTGGCTAGAGAAGACAAGACACACATCCCTGGTCATCAACAGCCAGGAAATACTTAGGAACAAAAACACAAATCAGTTTCAATGTAACACTGAAGCATATCAGCTTCTTAGGAATACATGGAGGCCCAATGCATTTAAAACAGCAGTAAAACTATACTGATTATTATGTACATTTGTGCTCTCTCTCTCTCTCTCTCTCTCTCTCTCTCTCTCTCTCTCTCTCTCTCTCTCTCTCTCTCTCTCTCTCTCTCTCTCTCTCTCTCTCTTGCGTGCGTATGCACGCGCACACATACACACATGCTAAGCTGCTAGGCATTAGTTACAGGGACTTAGGCCCATGTCTGTATTCAGGAGGACTCAAAGAGTTGGAGGGCTTCAGCACTTTTTTTTATCCCCCCAGATTCTTGCTTTGTTAATTCACAAGTCCCAGCAGCTACATTTGCTTGTTGATTTACAAGTCTTTGCTTCAGATAACATTTCTTCTTTGATTTCATAATAATTTGTTCCAGTGGTGGGATTCAGCCGGTTCGTACCATTTCGGCAGAACCGGTAGCTAATTTTTTGTTGCCCAGGCCCAGAATGGACTTCCGGAAGTGGCATCTACACAGAGAACTGGCTGTTCACATATTTGAATCCCAGCACTGATTTGTTCTGTCTTTTCTACCTCCCTGGAAAGGATCTTTGAGACAAGATTCCTGGCTTTTATCTTCTTGGCTTACTCTAGATTATGGCAGCTTCAGCCTAAATCTCATAGTAGAGTAATTTTTGGTTGTCCATTTTTTTACAACATTGTGTGTGGGGAGAAAAAACTTGACTCTGACATAAATACTGTACATTGCTCTGAAGCATAGTGCAATCATGCCTGAATTTAATGGGCCAGTTGGGGAAACAGAATTCCATTACTCCCAAATTACATCATTTGCAATGGTTTACATAGGTTGCAAAATGATATCATTTCATAAATGATGAAACTCATCATAGATACCATAAATTAAAAACAAAATTAACTGTCTCATGTAGATTGTCTGCTTCAGATGCAGTGGTCTTGTCTATTATTTTGGGGGGGATATCTGGAGACAAATTTGGTCTGTTGCATCCAAAGTCGATTAATGGAAGTCTGTTAAATTGAGGTTTCACTTTATGCATTACCAGTCACTTGTTGAAAAGAATTATTTTCCATCTTCCCTTTCCAGGTGGGGCAATGAAAGCACTCTATTCTTACAGCCCACTCAAAGATATATGGTGCCTTGTGACTCAGTTAAACCATGAATGTGCTAGTTGTGGGATTGCTCCTTGCAACAACAAACTGTTCATTACTGGAGGACGGGATGAGAAGAATGATGTCATTGCCACAGTGCTGTGTTGGGATGCTGAGATCCAGAAATTGACTGAGGAGTGTATCCTCCCTCGTGGGGTCTCGCATCATGGGAGTGTCACCCTGAGGAAATCATATACATACATCCGTAAGGTAGTGCCTGGAGCAATCTCAGTTTAACTTTGAAGGAAGATTCAAGATAAATGAAGAATAAGTGCTCGTGAAATACCTCATTTTCCCAGAAGTTATAGAGTCTATTGGGATGGAACAATCATGCTGGTGTAGTATATTTGATCAGTTTCCTTCTATACATGCTAAATTGTCAACATAATGACTAGATATGGGAAAGACATATGCATCGGGGTATGAATACATTTGTACTCCCCAAAGTGATTTATGAACCACAATAATACTGTGTCTTGGTTATCACATTTCTCTGATTTTGCAGTGCACTCTTCTGGTTTAAAAAGAATGTGCTTTATAGAATAATATATGCAAAGGGAAACATTGCATATAAAAAGAGAGATGCTGGGTACCCTGATGCCTCTAGACACCAATGCACTCATAGATGAAAATGAAGGAAAAAGAGAAAAGCTGACATACTGCAAATTAGTCCCAACAGGCATTCTTAGAGGATAAAACGGGGGATGGCTGGACCTAGATGGCAATTAATTTGTGAGATTGCGATTAACACCATCCACTGTATCCATGGCCATAACTGACCTCAGTAAATCCCAGGTTATGAAACAAAGTACCTCTTAAGCTTTTCTGCTGATATTGACACTTGGGCTGAACTGACTAAATGTGTCTCCCACCAGAAATTGGCAGATATCTGCAATTCAATCAAAACCATAAGAGATCCCCTCAGGATATGGAAACCTTTACACACAGAGAGCTGGAGACTGGCCAAAGATGGTAGCCCATTAAACTTTCCTTTCAGGGTAAACAAAAGATCCCTTCCAGGAAAAACGAGATAGAGAGTAAGAACTTAACTTTTATGACTAGGCAAAAATTAACCCAGACAACATGTTGTTTATTAAGCACAAATAAATTGTAATGATAGAAAACCAATAAAGTACTTTTTTTTTAAAAAAAATCCCTTCCTCTGTGTAATTGACACCTCCAGTCACAATGTTAATTAAGCTGGAAGCCAGTTGATATGGTAGATGCCTGGATCCTCCTCCCTCACAAGCTCAGCAAGGTGTTAACTACTGAGCACTCCCTTTTAGCTATCCAGCTAATTGCAATTTCCAATAATTCCTAGAGGGCAGGCCCTGTCCCTGGGAAGAGCAAAGGAAAGGTTTCTCTATAAAGGTAACCACCTCAAACCTGTAAGTTCATACCCTTACCTTTTGATTGCTGTACTGCACACTGAGCTGTTGAAATAAACTCTGCCTTTGCTCCAAGTAACTTGCCCTGTGTGTTCTAGGACCCAGCCTAGATTTGAACGCAGAACTTTCTACTAACATAACACTAGTGGAAAGCATATATAAAGGCCATATATTACATTCATTACAAAGAAAGATAACCTGGATGAGCCCACTGTCCTCCAGCAATACAGTATAGATAGCAACAAATAAATAAATGCAGGCAAAAGTCTTGTGCAATGCCCAGTTTCCCTACTTGTTACCTAAAGTTGCGAACTCCGGTTCAAATTCTCCCGCACTTTGAAATATGCAAACAGAGCCTGCTTTTATATGTATGTGCATATATCAGTGGTCTATATCTCCTAGAATCTCCCCCAAAGAATAGCTAATAAATTAATTTTGTGGGACTCCTTTTTTATAGCCAAAGTGCCATCACAAATACATTATGCTTGTACCCCAGGCCCTGCACTGTCTTCCTACCAGTGCCATTCAAATGCTGTTTTTAACTTTTAAAGCCCTAGGCAGCTTAGTAGAGAGATACTTCAATCAATCAATCAATCAATCAATCAATCAATCAATCAATCAATCAATCAATCAATCAATCAGAATAGAGCTGGAAGGGACCTTAGAGGACTTCCAGTCCAGGCCCCTGCTCAAGCAGGAGTCCCTATACCATTTCAGACAGGTGGCTGTCCAGTCTTTTCTTAAAAACCTCCAGTGATGAAGCACAACTTCTGATGGCAAACTTGGGGGACCACTTTGCCTAGCTGGTTTCAACAGGCTGACTTATATATCCTAACAGAATCTACTTATAGGCAACTTCCCTGTGATGAGGGGGGTGGGTTGGGGATCACAGGCACTGTTTTTCTGTTGCTACGGTATGTCTGTTCATGGAACAGTCTCCTTCCAGAAATTCAGTCGGTCCCCACATGGTTGGCTTTTCATAATTTACCAAAAATCAAGTTATTTCAGAGAGGGCCATGAATTGATGCCATTGATTGGGAGTTGGTTTATTTTTGTAGTTATACTATGAATATTTTATTATATTTTTATGGATCTATTGTAATATTGTGACGACATTCTTTTGATTATAATAAATGCAAGTCAAACAAACAAAGAAATCATGTGAAATTTACCTGGAATGCCCTTCTAGTGGACAAAGCTGAACTCTGTGAGTTGTGATTCCCAACTTTGGATATTGGTTTTAATTATTGTTTTGTCAGCTGCACTAATTTTTTTTTTGCTGAAAGATGTGATGATATTTCAAATAAATTGATGTTAACAACTGCCACTTTAAGATGTTCCTGTCTTTGGTAATAGCGTAAAATTTAAATATCTTTTTAAGATTAAAAGAAATTAAATGAACATACTTGCTTCTTCATCAGAAGATCAAAGAATAGAAGAACAGAAAGAATAAATGAAAAGGGGGCCATGATAAAGCCTTGCCAATTTATGATAGGCATGATATGGCCTCACTGTTTTACATCATAACCCCATCTGGAGCATACCATGATATCCACCCCCAGACATTAAGGGCACTTTCAGACAACCAGCTTTTTCATTACTCAAGGGGGCTTCCTGGGATGCTCTAGTTATAGATTACCAAGTTGCCACTGGAACAGTATCCATATTTTTTTGTGAAACTACAGCTTTCCTAGAGAATGAACAGCCAGTTCTATCCCATCCCCTTTATGGGATGCCTGCTTCAGGAGAAGACTGCATTATATTTTGTTGTAATGTTTAGATGCATTGCTTTTAAACACAGTAGCTTTTATTATGATGGTTTAACTTAAGATTTTAATTTTAAATTTTTTATTCTTATCTTGTAAATTGCTCTGGGCTTTCTTGGAAGTAAAAAAGTTATAGAAATGAAATAAAATAAACCAAATTAAAAGTTGCTGCAATATAAAAGGGAGCTGTGTCCTTTTAATCTAGTACCATTTTCCCTTCTGGCAATGATTTTCTTGAGACACTATCAGAGAAAGACTATGATAAATCTAGACAAAATATTAATATGCAGAGATGTCATAAAGACCATAAACATCCATTCTGCACTGTCAAAGTGGCCTTCCCATTCATCACTACTTATTACTCTTTCATTTGCAATTTCTATGGAAAGCTTGTGATCTTTATTCCATTTACCTGGATTGATGAAACTGTATTTTTATTCATTGGTAGCATAAGCAGGATAGGATCTTATTTTCCTATCTCCCCCCCTCATTAAACCAAAGAAAATGTATTGATAAATTGTTTATATCTGCTGCTCCTTTTCACATACACATTTTCACATTTTCTGTTTGTTTTTGCACATTTACATGAAGCCCAATAGGTGGCACTATTATACTATTTTTAGGTCAAATTTTGCTTTCCAGGAAGAAACATACAAAACAATCCCTTGAATAATAACAAAAATATAAAAAATGGTATTGCAACATCATTTCCAGGAAATATATTACAATTTCAACAAAATTATGCTAAATAACATGGCTCAAAATATAATTACATTATGCAAGAGCTCTTCTTTTTGTCTCTCAACAATTGAGGCCCCCTTTTCTTTTTGTCCAACTTACATTTTGTCAGAGATAATTGCAGTTTTCTGAAAAATATATAATTTTACTAAAAAAAAAATTAAGCACAAGAGCAATACAAACTAGAGTAAAAAGAAAAAAGCTAAAAATGCAAAAACAAAAGAGTAACAGAAAAATAGAAAAGAAAGAAAAAAGATATAAAGTGGGTTCTGCTTCTTTACAGTAGTTTAAGTATTGCACAGTTATAAGTTGACCTTTCTAAAGTTATACCATGCCAGCCTTCTTTCTATAATCCATCCTATCTCATCATCAAAGCCACAAATCATGTTATTTCTTTTTTAAAACAAAAAATGCATAAGATGCCTCAATAAACTCTTGTCCTGCTGGCAGAGAGGGCCGACTGTGGATCCCATCAGTTAAAGAATTCTGACTGTTTGGATCCAGAAGAAAAGCCTTCTCTGGCATGGCTCCCACTCTGTGGAACATCCTAGCCACACACACTACCATCCCAGGTAAGATCTGCCCCCACCCTCCTATCCTTCCACAAGAGCCTGAAGGCCTGGCTCTGCCAATTGGGACCCAGCTGGGGAGTCCCACGCTGGAGATGGCTACTAGATTGATAGCAAATACTACCTCCCTTCGCTCTGCATTCCCTACTTCCCTCTGTCCATCTTTTAATATTACTATATTTTCATTGCTTATTTCATTGTTTCATTATTTTGTTACTATTATGTTTACATTTCTTTTCATTTTTTTGTTTTTACTGTTGTAAGCCACCTTTTGTAGTTCCATGGCGAGATAGGCGGCAAATAAATTAAACAAACAAATGTAAATATTGTCTTGTCTTTAATCAAAAATAAATTTGGCATTTTCAATGAGTTCTGTTATCTTCACCTACATTGTAGGTATAAAAGTAATGATCAATGATTATTTTTCTAGCTGTTTGTCCATCAGTTCCAAAAGAAATTTTTTTGTTTCAGTTGAATGTTAATATTTAAAATCCTCTGAGTCAGTTGTACTGACTTAAGCCTAACATTTCCTATTTTTTTTTGCACAATCACCAAATATAATAAAATAACCATTCTTGTTCTTCACATTTCCAAAATAAATTTGAAGAACCTGTGGGAAATCAGCCCCCCCCCAGAGAAGGAAATATTAAAAGGGCAAAAAATATATTTCCTCAAAGGATCTTAAAGAGGCAGAAAAGCATGCCCAGTTTTCTTATTAGCCCCAAGTCTCCCTCTCCAAGCAGAAACCAGCTCTGTAGAAATGCAGATGTAAATAATCCAGGAAGGTTGAAGGCCCCCAGCTAGAAGATTAAGAAGACAAAGACACCTAAAATCTACATACCCCACCCAAACTCTAAGACAGGACATAATAGGATTAACCCACAGATGCCAAAGGGACACAGGTCAAAATACACGACACAGGAAATACAAAGCCTCAAACAGGAACAGGAAACAACCTCAAGAGCCCCAGAGGGTATAAAAACCCACTCTCTACATGTGCTTTTCTCTTTTCTTCCAGAGCTATCTCTCGGAGAGCTGTCTGGCTCTCTTCAATAAACTACAACCTACTTTCTAAAGCAGTCGCCATGTTGTTTATTCCTGGCTTGGACTGAATTACGATGAAGACTTTTTCTTCAACAAACCTTTGAGGGGTCTTTGGTGCTCTCTGAGCTTGATTGTTTTCTTGCAGATATTTCATTATCCAAACTAGGTAACATCATCAATGCTAGTGCTAGAAGAACCTTTATACATACTAGGTTTTTTTGTGTCATAAAGCAATGGTATATCATTTTATAAGTTTAAGATTATAGCACAGTGAAATTTAGTCCTTTCAATCACATATTTTCACTTTGTTCCAACTGTTCATTATAATTTTTATCATTTCTTAAACTTTTCCATTTCAAATTTCAATCTACTTTGAATTCAGTGTTAAAAGTTATATATTTTAGCTATCACGTTTATCATTTGTGCACAATTCTGTTTCAATATCTTACAATGTTTTAATCCCTAAATTATTTTATCTACTTCAAATCTTTCTGATTGTAAACAAGCCAAATTATCAAATCTGTAAATAAGAAACCATTCCATATTCTCAATAGGGCACATCTAACGTAATGATTTTTAAAATCTACATTAACGTTAACTTTATCATACTACAATTATCTCTGCTACCCAAATCTTAGGTCATGTCCTTCTGACTCTAAAATTTATTTATCTATTTCTCAGCAGCAACAACAAGCTGCGGAATGCAATTTCAAATAAGATAAACCCAGTCCTTCTCTTTTCTTTACATTGTGTAACACTTTATATAAATAACCTGTGGCTTTTCCCTTGCCACACAAAATTAGAAGTATACTTTTGCCACTGTTTAAATAATACATCAGTTGCCAAAACAGGTACTCAGAAGCAAAAAATAAATTCTAGACAAAACATTCATCTTTATCTCCAGCAATGATACTTTCTCCCACTTTTACAAGTCCTTTTCATCTTCTTTCAAGGTCTTAACAATTATGAGCGGCATACAAGACCAAATAAAATAAATAAATAAAAATAAATATTACTTTCTTCTCAATCTTAAAATCCATTTATTTCATCAATTCTGTTTGGTCCTCTATTTTCATGTTTTTTATTAACATCTTTATCTTCTGTTTGTTAATCTTACAATCTGCTGATATCTCAGTTTTTCCCATGAATGTTTCTACAGTATTCCCTTTAGTGGATTCTCCAAAACATTAATGGGAAAGTTAGCAATACCCTTAGCTTATAAGTCTCTTTTCTAATCTTTATTCAAAAAATTATCTTGTCTTATATCTCAAGACCTAAAATAGACAGGAGAGAAGACAAGAGCCATCCCCATCTTGACCCTTTTTGTATCTCATAGGGCTTTGCTAGATCTCCATTAATAACTATTTGTACTTTCTGTGAAGTTGATCTTACCTATTTAATAAAATTCTTTCCAAAGTCCATGTCTTCCAAAACTTTAAATAGGAAAGTCCAGCCCAAATTATCAAAGGCCTTCCCTATATCCAATAAAATCAATGTGGCTTGTTTTTCATTATGTTGCTCCAGATATTCCAAAATGTCCAAAACGTTTCTAATATTGCATTTTAATAGTTCTTTAGGTAAAAATCCACATTGATCCTCATGAATAAATTCTTGCAAAATTATTTTCAACCTTTCAGCCAAAATCATTGCAAACAACTTACAGTTTGTTTCCGCCCCAGACGCCTGATGGATCCTACTGGTTTTCAAAGGGCGCTTGGGGAATTGCCGGATTCGCTCGTACACAGTTCGGCGGAGTCCCTAGTGACGGCCTGGAATATGGCCGCTACGGGGGCTCTAGACCGGATTGCACCATTGCAATCTCTCTGTGATAGCAGACCCAGGAGATCTCCTTGGTTTACCGAGGAACTCAGGGGGATGAAGCGCCAGAAGAGACGTTTAGAGAAGCAATGGAGGGAAAGCAGATCCGAATCTGATCAAACCAAATTGGGAGCTTATATTAAGACCTATTTGGAAGCAATCACTACGGCAAGATCTCAGCATCTTTCCGCATTGATTGCGTCTGTGGAATCTCGCCCGGCTGCCCTGTTTAGGGTGACTCGCTCTCTCCTTGATACGGGGAGGAGAGAGGAACCTTTGCAGGGCAATGCCGAAGAATTTAACACATTTTCTCAGACAAGGTCGCTCAGATCCGGGCTGACTTGGACTCCAATTGGAATACAGTGTTGGCTGACAATGAGTCAGTCAAGATGACAGAGGCCCGTCTTAGTCCTGTTGAATGGGAGGAGTTTGATCTGGTAACTCCTGATGACGTGGACAAGGCCATTGGAGCTGTGAGTTCTGCCACCTGTTTACTGGACCCGTGCCTCTCCTGGCTGGTTTCAGCTAGCAGGGCGGTGACACGGAGCTGGGTCCAGGCTGTTGTTAACGCTTCATTGAGGGAGGGGTCCTTCCCGGCTCCCTTAAAGGAGACACTTGTGCGCCCCCTCCTCAAGAAGCCTTCCCTGGACCCGGAAGTTTTAAACAATTATCGTCCAGTTTCCAACCTTCCCTTTTTAGGGAAGGTTGTTGAGAAGGTGGTGGCACTCCAACTCCAACGGTCCTTGAATGAAGCTGATTATCTGGGCCCTCAGCAGTCTGGGTTCAGGTCCGGTTACAGCATGGAAACTGCTTTGGTCGCGCTGACTGATGATCTCTGGCGGGCCCGGGATAGAGGTTATTCCACTATCCTGGTGCTTCTTGACCTCTCAGCGGCTTTTGATACCATTGACCATGGTATCCTTCTGCGCCGGTTGGAGGGGCTTGGAGTGCGGGGCACCGTTCTGTGGTGGTTCACCTCCTACCTCTCTGGCCGGTCGCAGTCGGTGTTTGCAGGAGGTCAGAGATCGGCTCCGAGGTCTCTTCCGTGTGGAGTCCCTCAGGGGTCTGTTCTCTCACCTCTGCTTTTCAACATATACATGAAGCCATTGGGTGAGATCATCCGTTGACACGGGGTGAGTTGTCATCAGTATGCTGATGACATTCAGCTTTATATCTCTACCCCGCGTCATTACAGCGAAGCAGTGGAAGTGATGAACCGGTGCCTGGAGGCTGTTGGGGTCTGGATGGGTGCTAACAGGCTCAGACTCAATCCCGACAAGACGGAGTGGCTATGGGTTCTGCCTCCTAAGGACAATCCCATCTGTCCATCCATTACCCTGGGCGGGGAAGTTTTGTCCCTGTCGGAGAGGGTTCGCAACTTGGGTGTCCTCCTCGATCCACAGCTGCCAATTGGTCTCCGAACACAATTTAAGGTGTTGGTTATGACCTATAAAGCCCTATATGGCAATGGGCCAGGATACTTGCGGGACCGTCTTCTGCCTCATGAATCCCAGCGACCGGTTAGGGCACATAGGGTTGGCCTCCTACGGGTCCCGTCTGTTAGACAGTGCCGTCTGACGGGACCTAGGGTTAGGGCCTTCTCTGTTGCTGCCCCAGCCCTCTGGAATCAACTTCCCTCAGAGGTTTGTACTGCTCCTTCCCTCCTAGCTTTCCGTAAACTTTTAAAAACACATCTTTGCAGACAGTCGCGCTCTGCCCCTGTATGCTGTATGAGTGAGTATAGTTTTTTTACAGTTTTATAGTTTTTATATTGTACCATTATTTTAACTGACTCATATATTTCTGTACTTATATTTTGTTGTGAGCCGCCCTGAGTCTGGGGAGAAGGGCAGCATATAAGTCGAAATAAAGTAAAGTAAATAGTGTTCATTCAACAATGATATTGGCTGAAACTGTTAGTCAAATCATGTTTCTTTTTAGGTATTAATGCTATATTATCCTTTTTCCAGCTCTTTCTCCTCTTTAAAATAGAGTTCGTTGTATTTTGTAAAGATTGGAAAGGTCATCCTCAAAACATTTATAGTAAGGTGCTGGTAACCCATTTTATCCAGGCACCTTTCCTATTTCAGTCTTTTGTATAGTTTCACAAACTTCCCTCACTGTTACACTGTAGCACATTAGCCCACAATAGCCCATAATCTATTTCTATTTCTCTGTAATTCTCAGAAAACCTAGTTCATGTAAATATTAATTTATTTTCTCCGGGAAAATTTCTTGTCCTTTATATAAATTTAAATAATAGTGATGAAATATTTTTTGCACAGCCACATTATCTGTTATTACCATGTCTCCCTCTTGTAATTTCAAGATCATTTTATTTTCTTTTTCTTTTTGTAATTTGTGTGCCAACCACTTTTCTGGTTTATTTGCAAACCCACCTTTTTTGTTTTTGTTTTCATTCACTTTTATTTCCATTTCTGTTAACATAGATAATTGTCCTTGTAGAAGTTAATTTGTTGAGAAATACTTATATTCTCTGGAAATTTAATTTTTTTTCTTTTCTTTTTATCTCATCCAAAATAGCTTATGTTTTTTCCTATGTCTTCTTTGGAATTCACTATTAAGTTACATAAAGTAACCTTTCGTGAAAGCTTTGCTTGAGAACCAAACCATTCTTCTAGCTCAGTGGTTCTCAACCTTTTTCAGGCTGTGACCCCGACCTGTGCCGCGCATGCGCAGTGCGACAGCCCGCATCGCGCATGCGCAGTGCGACAGCCCGCATCGCGCATGCACGGTGCTACCCCACGCATGTGCGGTGCTGCCCCCTGCGCCGGCCGAGGGGAAAAGGGGAAAAAAATGGCGGACTGCATTGTTTGGCGACCCCCGTGAAATGGTCGTTCGACCCCAAATGGGGTCGCGACCCACAGGTTGAGAACCACTGTTCTAGCTGTACCTTTATTAAGATTTTTTTAAAAATAAAACTCCTTTTAATTTCTTTTTACAGTCCTCCATATTGTTTCTTTTAATAAGAGGATTTTATTTAACCACCATCTGAAAGAATTGGGACAATGAAACAGAAAACAATATCCAAATCAAGGAATTAACAGGGAGAAAACCACACCCCCATCAATACTGGTAGGGCAAGTTAGTTAATGATTACTTTTTCTTTTAAAATCTATTGATTTCCTCTGCAAATATATTTATTCCTTGTTATTTCAGTTTACTTAAGAACCACTTATTCTTCGCCCAACATCCACAGTCGAATGAAGAAATCGAGAAAATGAATGCTGCTTTATAGAATTGATTTTGTTGCTATGTAAATTACTATCCAATCTAATCAGCTTGCCTGAGTTCAGTTGTAAAAACCTGGATCACAGACCTCCACTCTGATATGGATGTTCCTGACCATCTAAGACTAATGAACTATGCTTGCAACTGAATGCTTCCCAGTCTCCCACCATTCGAAATATTTCCTTTTTTCCTCTAGAAACTTCAACCCACTCAGCATCTCTTTAAGGATCAACTGAATTGATTCAAAAGATTCTACAAGTGCTCTGCAGAACTATCTTCAGGAAGCATCCCCCCCATCACTTTTTGAGGTCTGGCTTCTTGCCAGATATCTCCACCCCACACAACTGTCTTAAGAACTTCATTGCAATGATAATTGTGCCTTCTCTATGATAGGATTAAGGTTAGCAGTTTTGATCTAAGGGAGAGAGGAACTTAATTAAGTGGAGCATGGAGACAACTGCATGACTGACAAAAAATACAGAGGTTACCTCAGTAGAAAATGATAGGGGGATTTCTAAAAGCGGGAAACTTCCCAAGAAAATGAGAAAAAAACCCTCCTTTGTGCTACCCCTATTAAGGAAGGGGGAGACAAAGAGTAGGTACTTCTTTTTTGTATATACAATTTTTATTAATGGTACATGTTGTGTCCTGAGCCTGCAGAAGCAGGCTTGGGATGCTGCAACAGTCCCGAACAGTTGCACAAGCTGCCTGGGACCAGACGGAGTGGTGCCGGCTCTGCACACATGCGCAGGGCGGGAAAGCGCTCTGTGAATGTAACAATTCTGCCCAGGGTTTTGGCTTGCTAGTTAAGAGAGGCCTGCGTGCCTCACAGGAGCTGTCTTCGATCCTGTAAGTTCAATAAAGACTGTGTTGAAGAATGAACCTCGTCACTCCTCATTTCCTCGAAGGACATAAAAGTGGCGAGGAAGGTGGGATCATCTTACAAACAGAAGAAAAGAAAGCCATAAAGAACTCACTTTGAAGTCCTTGAAGAGGGGAAGTCGGCGTTGGGTTGGAAGTCAGCGTCTCAGCCTGCCAATACAACTTCGCTGGAGGGTGAGATCAGCTGAAAACAAACCCTTCCCCCCCCATTTAAAGTGTAGAGGAGTGAGTGGAAGAGTTAACTGCAGAATGGCGAAGATTGGTCACATTTCTGAGTTTGATATCTCCCACCCAGAAAAATGGGACTCTTATGTTATGTTGCAAGGGTGGAGAATTACTTAAGGGTAAACCAGATAAGGGAAGATGGCTTGAAGGCTGCAACACTACTCTGTGTCTGTGGTCAAGAAGCATTTGAAATAGCAGAGAACCTGGTAGCCCCTGCATCTCTAGAGACAGTCACGTTTGTTAACTTAAAAAAATTACTAAAAGAGCATTTTCAGCCTAAAATGTCTGTGATTGCATGGAGACATTCGTTTGAGCAGAGGGATCAGAGGGCAGATGAATCTGCTAAGGACTTTATTGCAGCTTTAAGAAAAGCAGCAAAGCCATGTGAATTCAAAGATCTGGAAGAGAGGTTGCGAGATCGCTTCATTTGCGGACTGAGGAACAGAGACTTGCAGCCAAAGATGTTTGCTAGAGAGGATGTCAAGTCCCAAGATGCCCTGAGAGAGGTGACAGCTGAAGAAGCAGCAGGGGGGGCTGTAAGGTCAATGAGGCCTATCAAGAACCTTCCAGAGGCAGTTACAGTCCATCGAGAGGACGCCATAGATGGAGAAGACTCGAATCCTGAAGAAGAGGTGAATAAGCTTTACCAGCCAACAGGAAGGAAGCCGAAGGAACAGCAGGACAAGATCCCCTCTGCCTTCAAATGCTTCGGATGCAGAGGAAGCCACAAGAGAGCTGAGTGCAGGTTCCGTTCCGCCATATGCAGAGAGTGTGGGAAGCGAGGCCACATCACAGCCGTCTGTTTGAGTCACCAGAAGGTACAACTTCAGGAAGAATTGCGTCTGAAAGGTAACAGGGTCCCCAGCCAAAATAGGGTGGGCTTCTGCACATCACGCAGGAGTATTTTAAGAATAGGTACCCACAAGCCTTTAAAGAAAAAATTGTCCCTTAAGGTACAGTTGCAAGGGGTGCCCATTGCCATGGAGTTGGACAATGGGTCCGCTCTCTCTATTATTTCTAACAGTACATTTAGAAAGATTTGTGAAAGTAGTGGCTTTCCAGCCAAACTAAGACCATCCAGCATAATACTTACAGACTTTCAAAATTCCAAAGTGTCTGTTAAGGGGGAGGCCACCCTTAATGTACAGCACAAGGATTTTGAAGGTCCCCTAGATGTGTTGGTTGTGGGGAGGGGAACGCATGAGTCTCATTGGACTCGATTGGTTTGAGGCCCTGAGAATCCAGGTCACGGGGCTGCACAATTTGCAAACGCAGAGCCTAGCAGAAGTCTGCAGGGAGTTTGCAGATGTGTTTAGTCCAGAACTTGGATCCTTCAAGGGGCCTCCAGCCTCACTAAGGTTAGATCCAACCATAACGCCCATCAGGGTTAAGCCAAGAAGGGTTCCTTTAGCCCTAAAGGCCAGGATTGATGCTGAACTGGACAAATTGCTCCAGCAAGGAATTTTAGAACCTGTAGACTCAAACCCATGGGAAACTCCCATAGTAACGCCTTTAAAGGCTAACGGGGATATATGTATATGTGCAGATTACAAGTGCACACTAAATAAGGCACTTCAACATCATGCTTACCCAGTACCTGTGGTAAGCCACATTCTGGCCTTCCTTAAAGGGGGCCGCATATTTGCAAAGCTTGACCTGGCACAGGCTTATCAACAGCTGCCTGTTGACAATGCAGCTGCAGAGGCTCAAACTATTGCAACTCACAGAGAGGCATTTGAAGTCAAAAGACTGCAATTTGGGGTAAACGTAGCCCCTGGCATATTCCAGAGCGTCATGGAAAGCACACTCCGAGGCATTCCTGGGGTCTGCCCCTATTTTGATGATGTCCTCATTGCAGGAGAGTCAGCTCAAAATTTAGCTGAGAGATTAAGGGCTGTCTTGCTTCACTTCAGAAGAGCAGGCCTTAAACTAAAAAAGGAAAAATGCAAAATAGGAGTCAATTCCACTGACTTTTTGGGATTCAGGATAGATGCCCAAGGCATTCACCCCTCAGAATCAAAACTACAGGCCATCCAGAAGGCACCTAGTCCTAAGTCCAAGGGCGAATTACAGGCATTCCTGGACCTACTAAATTTCTATCACGCTTTCCTGCCTCACAAGGCTGCTGTAGCAGAGCCCTTACATAGACTCTTAGACAAGCAGGCTCCTTGGCTGTGGACAAAGGTCCACGAAAAAAGCTTTAATGAAGTTAAGGCCTTACTCACCTCTAATACAGTACTAGGTCATTTTAATGAGAAATTGCCTGTTTGCATTGCTTGCGATGCCTCTCCATATGGTGTTGGGGCCATTCTTAGTCACCTGAGGGCAGATGGGACCCAGGTCCCTGTAGCCTATTATTCCAGAACTCTGTCGTCTGGCGAGCGAAATTACGCCCAGATTGACAGAGAGGCCTTGGCAATAGTGGCTGGCATTAAGAAATTTCACGATTTCTTATATGGCCGCAAATTTACGGTCTTTACTGACCATAAGCCACTTCTGGGGTTGTTTACTACGAACAAACAAAGCCCACACATAATTTCTCCTCGTATGCTGAGATGGTCCATTTTTCTGTCAGCATATAACATCCTTAGGGGGGTTGGGACAAGGAAGCAACCCAAATGCCCAGCACACTTCAGCTGAGGGCAGGGGATGCGAATACTGCCCCCCCAAGAAAGGTCCATTGTGGAACTGGGGAATACCACCCAGCCACAGCATGCTGCCTGGGACGGAGAGGCCCCAGCCACTCCACAGAGGAGTGGGTCAACCAGGTCAGGGGAGCAGTAAAGTCCTGGCCTACTGAGCCCGGTGGGCAAGCAGGTAGGCCAGGCAACAACTCCAGGGATATGTAAGGCAGCAATGCCTGGGCTCACCTAGCCTGGTGGGCGAGCAGGTGGGTCCAGCAGCGTCGCCAGGTCCGAGAAGGTCACAGAGAACGAAACGGCCACCCAAGTACCTCAGGGAATATGTTAACCTGTAGTCCAGTTTCGGAGAACAAGTTAGTGGGCCCCAGAGAAGAGGGGCCATTTAACTTTTCATTATTATTATTTTTGTTTCGGATACATTTATGTCCAAAATGATAGTGGGTAATCCCACATTCCATACATTTTTTGCTTGGGAGTGAGACGCTCTCATTAGAGAACTGTGAGAGCAGGCTGGGCATGTTCCCCTCTAGGGGGGAGTGGTGTTGTGTCCTGAGCCTGCAGAAGCAGGCTTGGGACGCTGCAACAGTCCCAGACAGTTGCACAAGCTGCCCGGGACCAGACGGAGTGGCGCCGGCTCTGCGCGCATGCGCAGGGCGGGAAAGCGCTCCGTGAATGTAACAATTCTGCCCGGGGTTTGGGCTTGCTAGTTAAGAGAGGCCTGCATGCCTCACAGGAACTGTCTTCAATCCGGTAAGCTCAATAAAGACTGTGTTGAAGAATGAACCTCGTCACTCCTCATTTCCTCAAAGGACATAAAAGTACACATGAAATGATATAAAGTAGGATTAAAAAGGAAAAGTATGAAATGTAATACAGTATACATATAACTTCCTATCTTCTTCACAACAGTTACAAATTTATTATCTCTATTCCTTCTTTTGAAGTTAAATCATAGTTCCCTTCTTTTCAAAATCAACTCTTTTTAATCACCAAATCCATAAACCACCAGTTTATTTTTTCCATTTTCAGCAAAAAGTCCATAAGAGTTTTCCAGTCTTTAATAAAAGTACTTGTCATAGTCTCAATCAGACAAGTTATTTTGTCATTTCCACACTTTTCATCATCTTCATAATCCATTTCTCTATTGTGGGTATTTCAATATTTTCCCATCTTTGTGCATATAATAATCTCACTGCAGAGACCATGTTCAAACCAATCTTCCATAGGTCTTTTCCAACTGGCTGTCCAGAAATCCCAGAGACACAGAAACTTCTGAAATGGAGAACATTCTTGAGGAAAAAACTCCAATAGAAGCCTGAGTGGGACAGTAATGCAGAGAGATGAAGGGAAGGTGAGCTACTACCATTGTTGCCATTCCTCCTTGATTACTGCTCCTGGCTGGCTGTTACCTCAGAAACTTTAAGAAGGGCATTAGAGATACTTACAGATTTTCTATGTATTGTTTCAAGCTATTCTCTTTCTCACTTTCCTCCTTTCTGCTCAGGTAAGGTACTAAGAAAGAAAGACATATTGGCTTCTAATATCTGGATCATCAGTAGATGGCACCAAAGAGATGCAATAACTCTAACTCTTTGTCCCATCTCAGAGATTTGCCTCTGTTTTCATTCTCTTTGCACTAGAGATGTCATTAAGTAATTCATTAGCTTAAAAATGTGGTGTAATATATTCAGTAAGAGAAAGATAGGATTATTGAAAAGCTCATACTGTATGAAGATTACCAAATAAGTGTTGAGGATTGTGTTAGAATATATTGCTTAGCTACTATTCTTCATTTCAAGGATGTCTTTTAAAGCTGTTCTTAGCATATTGCCAGGGGAAAGGGTCTTTCCAATAGGTGCGCTTGACTGGATCTGGTTTATATCCCTACATACATGGTAGATTTGGCTAGCAACCTATCTTTCTCTAGCAACAGAACATTATTGATGCACTCCTAGATAGAAAAAGTCTCCAAATGTTGCTGAGGAAATACAGTTGTCTCATAAAGGATTATAAGATGTACTGTTAAATGTTTATTTTCTTTACCACACAGTTTCATTATCGATTTGAGCCAGTGATGGAGGCATCAAAGAGACTTGTATTCTTGAGTTCTTCCTTTCCCACAACAGAGATGATTAGGTTGGTTTTTCCCCAACCTGATGCTTCCAAATGTGTTAGATTTCAACCTTCATATTTCCTGAACTGGAACTATATGGAGCAAAGATATCTTTTCCCCTATTCAACTATCAAACACCTGCAGGCATAATCCACATTATTGAGAGGAGCCAGGATTTGGGGAAAGGGGAACAACCTCAATTCAGACCTTGCTGTTGGCTGGGTTAGCCTGCCAGACTGGACTAATAAATTCTCTGCTCCTTAAAGTGGAATGTGACAGACAAACTGGAAATATATATATATATAAACAGGACATATAAAATATAGAAAATTCATCTCATACAGAAAAATTATCCTGCATTTGTTCTATTCTTATTGAATTGTTTCAAGATTTTCTATAAAAGAAGAGAACTTCACAGAATTCTTCATTGGCCAACCATGGTGTTCTTCAGCACACTTAGAAGGAGCAGATGTGAATTCCTATTTTTTCATTTCTCCAATGATCTGCCTTCTTACACTTCCATTAAATACCAGGAAAACAGGTTATAAAGGAAGTGCTTTTACTAAGCAGTTTTTTTTTCCAACCAGAAAAATAGAAAGAAGAATAGCATAAAACAAAAGGATCAACTGTTTCCAGCCTCTACCACTTCAACAATAAAGAAACTTAAATACATTGCCATGGAATGTGGATTTTTGCCATCAAAAATTTCTTTCCCAGGAAAGAAAAAAATGGGAAAGGCAAGAAAAATGTAGGATAGATTCTGGCTCTGTATTATACAAAACAAAGAGAAAACTTGGCTGGTACAAAACATTAGTACTAAGTCCCTTTTTAGTGAAAAGATTCATATTCTGGAATTTGTAAAGTCAAATGTACCGATGTTCACTCTGAGAATGTGGTTGGTACATATTAGCAGATTTAGGTCCATATCTGAAGAGTAAACCCATGCATCAGAACATTTCACTCATAACAATAAAATTATTAGCCTAAATATCATCTAGTACGATAGCATCATATTGATATTAAGAACACATTAGGAAAAATACAAATAATTTAGTCAACAAATCAATAAAATGATGAATAATTTCAGTTTATGAGATACATAGCATAGCTTTAGGTCACAGTTACTCTAAGGCCCTTGTTTCTTCTCAGGTAAATGTAGTAGGAGCTACCACTGTAGAACGTTTCCATTTGATGCAGAACTTGAGGGATGATGATATCTCTCTGTATCGAAGCCCACACAGATAAGGTAACAAAGCCTTGGGCAAAGTAATCAGGACATTACAAACTATCATAGACACCCAAATTCCTGTCTGTGGCCCAATTACAGCATTGACATAAAGGAGAGACTCAACTACAACAGCCACAAGAGGAGAGAAATGAAAGAGTAGGATAACATGATGCATTAGGAATGTCACACTGGCTCGAGAGAAAATGCTTGTCCATATTCCTGATTGCTTTGTTTTAAAATACAAGACCATGTAACCACAAAGAATGAGGGTCAGACAGATAAAAAGGGAAGACACGGAGAGTATGTAGCAGAATTTCATGGCATTGTTTCCTTGTAAAGTCATTGCCAGTATAATTGGAACAGAACAGTTTTCTACTGGACATTCCCCGGAGTCTTGAGTGATGTGTAGTATTAAGAAAACAATCCCAGGGAAAATCCCAGAGCAGATCCATAAGAACAGAATCAGTTTTTTTGCTCGGGAATAAGGCAGAATGGAAATATAATGCAAAGGCCACAATATGGCCAAATAAGTGTCCAGCACCATAGCTGCAGATGTTAATAAGCCTCCACAGTAAGTCATTGCTAGCAAAAACAACAGCATGATACAACCACTTTTTGAGAGGTTGAAGGTGGACATACTGAAAACCGCAGACACAGTGTAGAGCAGCAGATACATCAAATCACTAAGCAAAACATTGCCCAACAAAAGGTACCTTGTTTCCTGACGTATGTTGACATGAGAAAAAATCACAAATAAGATGAGAGGAATGACCAGGATGGCTGCCAGAAGACAAATTATTGGTGGAATCAAAAACATCTTCAGATTGAAATATGGAGGGTAGACAATCCATTCTTGCAGGCTTTTCAAAGAGGGGTTATCCTCAGAGAAGGAATCATTTAAGCGCAATTCTCTATAGAAGGAGATGTTCTCATGCAAAATCCTTGCTGATGCACATAGAGAATAGCTCATTTCTCTAAGAAATTCAGAGTACCAACAAATAAAGTTTCTTCAGTAACAACAAAATGAGTTCTTTAATGCTGCACATTTGTAATAGCAAGTATTCGAAAACTGTCTGTAGCCAACTTTGAAACAGTATCTGAAGAAAAGCACAGATTTTTCTAAGAGACTTCAAAAGTGAAACCTGGACTCCTGAAAAATTGAATATATCCTTCTCTGAAAATAAAGAATATAATACATAAGAAATTTCCTCACAAGACTTAAAAAGTATGAACTGCAGAGCAAGCACTTGAGGGAGGAAATAAATGGGTTGCTCATCATTAAAATTTTACTTTTGTCTTCACAGCATCATCATCACACAAGAAAAGCAGATGGACCATTAGCATGATTAAACAGATGTGATTGTGATGATATAAAAAGGTACATTCCAAATATGTCAATGTAATCAAGTTGTAAATGAATGCAGAAGACATGGTTGCTATGCTTAAGTGCAATAAATGTATTAAATCAATGTAATCAATAAGAACAGTGCTATTAGCTCATGAAATATAACTGCATCATAATCTTTATGATATATGATTCTCTGAAGACTGTGTTTGTATGTTTCCATTTAATCCTTAAGAATTGGGCAGAATTATCCCAAAGTTCAACTGGAGTATCCAATGATGGAACACTTCAGTAATTCTAATTATTGAAGATGGCTGAAGCATTAAGAGACCAGAAAAAGAGTTGTTTCCCATTGCACAACATGAAAGGGACCTAATGTATATGAGCTCTGTTCTATTACATTTGAATGCTTTGCATTGGAGCTAGAGTTTCTCTAAACTCTAAACCAGCTTCTAAATAGGTTTTTCTGAATCTTGATGTATGACCTTCAATGCCCAGAATTCCACAGCCAGAATTCTGGGAATTGAAGTCTATTGTAAAGTTGCCAAGACTGGGGAACACTGCTCATAAGCCGTGCCCTGCATGGCTTCATTTTGGAATTTCTCAGCCTTGCATGTTTCTACTGGCAATTAGAGTGCATCCTTCAAATCAGACACACGTCTGATGCAAATAGATAAACTGTTTGAAGTAAGTAGCAGCAATGTGACATTGCAGATTTTGCTTCTTGAACACTTTTGAATGTATCTTATAGATTTTTGGCTGCTAATCATGAAAATAACCAGGAATTTAACCTATCATATACCATTTTATAGAAATTTTATGTTTTTACATAGTGGCAATGTACACTCTTAATACCTATTGGCTATGCTGCACACATGAAAGAAACATACAAAAACATGGAACTGCTGTTGAATCACATTCAGTACAAAAATATAACTGGAATATCTGTGGAGATCTATAAGTAGTGGCCCTGCTGCTTTGAATGCAGCTTGGATATACCAAGTACTGTTGTTATATATGGGACAGCCATGTGGAGAGTTACATTGAAAAGAAATGGCCATTCCAAAAGAGAAATGGCCACTCCAGGACAGAAAAATGTAGAACATGAAAGATTTGTTGACCCGATAAAGATATTTTTGCTGCTGTTTCACATAATAATCAGATTAATAAAAAAAATTGTGAAAGTGATGAAGAAGAAAAGTGAAAATTTTCATTATTTGAGACTGATCTTTCCAAAAATAACTGATGCCCAGATTAAGGAAGGCATTTATGTTGGTCTTTGGATCAGATATATCATCAATGACAAGTGGTTTGAAGATCTATTAATGGGGGGTCAGAGAAAAATCATCAGGAAAACATTCAAAGGACATTATTGAGAATTTTCTTGGCAACTACAAACCACAAAATTACAACAACCACAACTGGTTGACAAACTTTTTACAGCATACAAGGCCATGAAGTGCAGCATGTCAGTGAAGATTTATTTTCTGCATTCACATTTGGACTTTTTTCTTGAAAATCTCGGTGCAATCAATAACAAACATGGTGAAAGACTTTGCCACAATAGAAAAATGGAATTTATGGCAATTGGAATCCATCAGTGCTAGCTAACCATTGGTGGACACTGCAGTGAGATGCATTAGAACCACTTTTATCTCTGTTGAACTCATGCAGCATGTTGGAAACATTATGCTATTAAATACATTATAGTCATTAAAAATTAATTTCATATTTCTTAAGATTCCTACTTGATACAGTCATTCTGAAATTATATTTGTGTTCCGTTTGAAGGGGTCTATCATAGTCACCAAATATTTTTCAGGAAACAAAACTTTTTAAAAAATTTGTTGTCCAGTGTAGCTATTGGAAATCACTAAGAGTATTTATCAGTCTATGGAAGCATAATGGAGGAGGAAAAATAAGCATGGATAAATGGTTGAGGAGGATTGAACTGAATGGTGAGGAAGAAGAGCATCAAGATGCATGAAGAAGAATATAGAAATGATACCGTAATAAACTCCATGATAAATAACTTCTCAATAAATAACATGTCATTATTTATTAGCATGCAAGGCATCATGGCATCATGTGCTAAATGGTGTGCTGGCTGTTAACCTCTTCTGCTTGCTTAAACTTACTGCGTTCAGTTACAACTAAATTACAAACATTGTCAGTACACACATGCACAGGTGCAGCTTAGAAGTATTTGTTCCCCTATACACTGGAGACTCAGCTTAATAACCCTGTTTTCAAGCTGCATATTGAACAGCTCAGCAATGAATAAATATTTATTTATCCTTATGGAAATATAAAATGCTTTCCTCAAATAGTTGCCTCTGAATCATTTTACGTTTGTGAATTCATCCCATTCAGTTCGAATGGGCTTAGTGGAAATGATTACAGACCTCCTTCCTGCAAAACAAGGATGCTTTTGAAGATTAAGCCTGGAGATGGGAGGGCTGTTTGCCAGGAAAATAGTCTTTTTTTTCTCCTCAGAAGCATGGGTCCCTTTCCCTTCCCCTCTCCCCCTCCCTCCCTCCCTTCCTTCCCTTCCTTTTATACCATCTTCATCCTATTTGTTACTTTTTATTGTTTCTGTTGGAAGGAAGAAAAATGTGCAGAGACTGGTTATTCAGAGGGAGAAAGATTAATTTAAAGTTAATAAATTTTAAATTCAACTGATATACATTTATTCTCCTGTGTGCCTTTTTCTGAAGTGTAGCTTCAAATATAGACATGGAAATACATATACAGATGCAATTATATCACATGCACATATTTATTGGCGAAGAAGAAATCTCCAGGACTGGATTTAGAAGGGGATAGCAATCTTAGATTGATAAAGAGACTGGACAGGCCACTTGTCTGGAATGGTATAGGGTCTCCTGCTTGAGCAGGGGGTTGGACTAGATGACCTCCATGGTCTCTTCCAGCTTGGTTATTCTATTTTGTTCTGTTGAGTTCTGTTCTGTTAAGTAGTAAAGCTCGGCACTGCATACATTAAAAAGACTTTATAAATATGTACACCAATCCTGTGCAAAATACTCTCCTTTTGGGGATGGAAATAATCTTAAATTCAGGGTTATCTTTATCTCTGATGAATACAATATTTCAGAGCTCCTTTGTGTCTTGTGTGAATAATGTATGGAAGCATTTGTCTTTCTATCTGGATGTGTGTAATGTATGAGTAGGTATATGTACAGAAAGAGACATTCAGTTTGCACAATTTGTTCTTGCTTTCTATCCTTGAACTATTTCATATACTGGAAGATATATGGGTAATTATATAACCTTAATAAATATATCACTAACTATTTTCATGTGTTTTTGAAAATCTCAGAACTGAAGGCAATGCAATCTAAAATTTACATAAAACATATCTCTTCATATAGGTTCATTAAAATGGATCTTTCTCTTAGTTTCTATTCTCATAGTTAGTACTTCATTTTTCCACTTCTCTATTTAACAGTATTTAAAGAGCAGTTTCTGTATTCCTGGCTCCCTGATTGCCTTCAGCTTACTGAGTAACAACTATGTCTGATTATTCGGTGCCATAATGTCTGCTGTATATTGTGGCATGGTCCTGGCTATGGAAAAAGGCTCTATATATTTTCTGCTACTTGTTATCTCAAAATGATTAGATAACCTTTGTTAGCTAAAACTCCTTATTGTGGCCTACAGTGACAGCCTGCTGCAAAAAGCATCTGTGTTAACAATTTTGTACCTAGGTCTCTTCGCTGCTTTGTCAGATGAATAAGGATAGGTCTGTTCCATATTATTGTTTGACAATACCATAAAAACAGATTAGAAACACAAGTTAAAATAGGCAAGAAAAATGGTAAGTGAGCACCTGTTCACCCTAGATGAGTTCAAATAACCAGGACCAGAAGGATTACACTCCAAGGTTCTGACAAAACTGGCAGATGTGATCTCAGAACCAGTGAATTATATCTTTCAAAGATCCTGGAGAACTGGGGAAGTACCAGAGGACTGGAAAAGAGCTGATGTAGTTCCCATCTTCAAAACAAGGAAAAAAATGGATCCAGGAAACTACAAACCTATCAGCCTGACCTCAATACTTGGGAAGATTCTGGAAAAAATAATCAAGCAACGAATTAGTGAACTCCTAGAGGCAAACAAAATCATAACCAAAAGCCAACATGGGTTTGTCAAAAACAGATCATGCCAGACAAATCTTATTGACAAAATTAGTGGACCAGAGGAATTCTGTGGATATAATTTACTTGGACTTCAGTAAGGCATTTAATAAAGTAGACCACAACCTACTACTTTATAAGATAGAAAAATGTGAGTTAACAGCATCACCACTAGATGGATTCATAGGTGGCTGACCAGCCGTACTCAACGTGTGGTCCTCAATGGAACTGCATCTACATGGAGGGAAGTGTGTAGTGGAATGCTCCAGGGCTCTGTTCTGGGCCCAGTGCTCTTCAATATCTTCATCAATGATTTGGATGAGGGGGATAGGTGGGGATCTCATCAAATTTGCAGACGACACCAGGAATAGCCAACACTCCGTGAGGTTAATTATTGAGGTTAATTGCTTGGAAACTGTTGGAAATGGTCAAACAGCTGCACCTGTTTAAGCTCCAGACTGACTGTCTACATGTTAATTATCTTGTCTTTAAGCAGGAAATACTGCTTTAATTCTATTGGCTGCCGCCTAGTGGTGAGCTGTATAAATAGTGATTAAGCAGCAGTTTGGGCTGCTTCTGTTGTTAGCTGAATAAAGAGTTGTTGTTTGCACCATTTGCCTCGTCAATGCCTCACTGAACTGGAAACATAACAGTAGTGATGAGGATGGGATGTGCTGTGAAGAAATAAAGAGCCAGAAGTCACTAGGAGTAAGAACAGCCTCAGTGCACTGGTAGGAAGTACGTTCCCCCCTCTGCGTGCCAGCAAGCAATGCTGGAGGCCAACACCTGAGGGACCCGTCCCCAGGACCACCAACAGAGGCCTTAGCAGCACAAGGCATTGCGAGGTCAGAGACAACTCACCATGGCCAAGCTTGGAAAATTGTCCGAGTTCGACGTGTCACATCCCGAAAGGTGGAGCTCTTACATTTCGTGAGTTGAAAACTACCTGAGAGTAACCAAGTTAGCAAAGATGGCTTAAAAGCCGCAACGCTGCTGTGCGTGTGTGGCCAGGTGACATTCGATATAGCTGAAAATTTAGTTGCTCCAGCTTTGCTTGAAATGGTCACCTATGCTGAACTCAAGAAAATGCTCAAGGAACATTTCGAACCAAAGCTCTCTGTCATTGCCTGGAGACACACCTTCGAACAAAGGGAGCAACAACCAGGTGGGTCTGCCACCGAGTTCATAGCTGCCCTACGACAGGCGTCCCGGCTCTGTAATTTCCAAGACCTCGAAGAGAGACTGAGAGACCGTTTAGTTTGCGGGTTGAGGAACAGGGATCTTCAACAGAAGTTGTTTGTGAAAGAGACCTTGCCATTCCAAGACATCCTAAAGGAAATCACCCAAAGAAGTCACCGGGGGAGCCATAAAAGCCTTACAGCCCTCCAAGAACACTCCCAGGTCAGCAACCATCCACCATGAGGACGTGGAAAGAGGCGAGGTCCACGACATGGACCACAAAATTGATTGGCTGCAGAAGCCACCTGCAAGAGTTCAACGGCCACTTGACAAGGAAGTTCCCTTCACTCGATGTATGGGCTGTGGAGGCCAACATAGACACTCGGAGTGCAGGTTTTGCACAGTAACATGCCGAGTGTGCGGCAAGCAAGGCCACATAGTCGCCATTTGTAAAGGTCGCCAGAGGGACATTCCACAAGAAGAATTTCCCAGGAAAGGTACCAGGGCCCCGGGGCATCACAGAGTTGGTTTTTGTGTTAGCAGAAGGAGCATGTTTAGAATAGGTGCCCATCACCCATGAAGGAGAAGCTGAGACTTAAAGTCAAGCTTCATGGAGTCTCATGCAACATGGAACTAGACATGGGGTCAGTCTTGTCTATAATTTCCCAAGGAACTTTTAACCACATTTGCAGTTGCAGCGGCAAACGAGTCAAACTCAAGCCATCAAATCTCATGTTAACTGATTTCCAAAACTCCCGCGTAGCGGTTAAAGGAGAAGCCACATTCAAAGTGCAGTTTAAAGAGTTTGAGGGTCCCCTGGATGTCGTGGTTGTTGAAGGCAACCACACAAGCCTCATCAGGCTAGACTGGTTTGATGCATTGGGCATCCATGTGACTGGCATCAATTGAACACAAGCAATGGACCTGGAGACTGTTTGCCAGGAGTTTGCTGATGTTTTCAGCTCTGACTTGGGAAAGTACAAGGGACCTCCAATTGCTCTCCACCTTGATCCTATCATAACTCCAATAAGGATCAAGCCTTGTAGAGTGCCTTTTGCCCTTAAATCTAGAATCAATGTAGAGCTGGACAAGCTGTTGCAACAAGGCGTGTTGCAGCCAGTAGACAGCAGCTGGTGGGAAACCCCTATAGTTTACGCCACTTAAGGCCAACGGGGAGGTGCGCATTTGTGTGGATTATAAGTACACTATTAATACAGCACTTCAACAACATATCCGGTGCCTGTAGTCAGCCATATTTTGGCGTCACTACAGGGAGGTTACATATTCACCAAATTAGTTTTGGCTCAAGCCTACCAACAACTGCCTGTGGATGATGCCATGGTGGAAGCTCAGACCATAGTTACCTACAGGGGAGCTTTCAGAGTAAGGCGCCTACAATTTGGGGTCAGTGTCACCCCAGGGATTTTCCAGAGTGTGATGGAGCACACGCTCAAAAGTATCCCAGGAGTGTGTCCATATTTCGATGACATCCTCATAGCTGGGGAGTCAGTAGAAATATTGGCAGAAAGGCTCAAAGCTGTCCTTCAGCATTTCCCGAAGCGGGGCTGAAACTAAAGAGGGAGAAATGTAAAATAAGGGTAGCTTCAACCGAATTTCTCAGGTTCCGCATTGATGCTGCAGGCATTCACCCTGCTGAATCCAAGCTCAAAGCAATTCAGCAGGCCCCCAGTCCCAAGTCAAAGGGGGAGCTACAGGCTTTCCTAGGCCTACTCAATTTTTATCATGCCTTTCTTCCACACAAGGCCGCAGTGACAGAGCCATTACACCGGCTCTTGGATAAAAAGGCACAGTGGCAGTGGACGAGCGTCCACGAGAGAAGCTTCTCAGCAGTCAACTCACTGCTGTCCTCAAACTCGGTACTGACACATTTTAACGAACAGCTGCCTATCAGCATTGCTTGTGATGCGTCCCCATACAGGGTAGGGGCTGTGTTGAGCCATTTAATGGCTGATGGGAGACAAGTTCCCATAGCCTATTATTCAAGGACTCTGTCCTTGGCAGAACACAACTACCCCCAAATAGATAAAGGAGGCATTGGCCATTGTAGCTGGCATTAAGAAATTTTATGACTATTTGTATGGTCGGCCATTCATGGTCTTTACAGACCACAAGCCACTTCTGGGTCTGTTCACGATGGACAAATACCTCAGATCATTTCTCCAAGGATGCTGAAGTGGTCCATCTTTCTGTCATCTTATAATTACAGGCTAATTCACAAATTGGGCAGGAAAATGGGCCATGTGGACGGCCTTAGCAGGCTGCCCCTGCCACAATTAGAGCCATATCCTGCTCTGGCTTCTTGAATCCTGGCTATCTAGGATTTGCAGGAGTCTCCCCTTAATGCAGGTGACGTGGCTGCTGAAACAGTTGTGGACAAAACGCTGAGCCGCATTTTGAATTGGGTGTTCACAGGATGGCTGGACAGGAGTCTGGGGCCTGATTTTCAGAGCTTCAGCAGGAGGAAGGGCAAGCTCTCAGCTCACAAGGGCTGCATTCTGTGGGGGAGTCGGGTCATAGTCCCAAACTCCTTGAGGCCCAGAGTATTGGAGTCTCTGCATGAGGGACATCCAGGAATAGTCTGGATGAAGGCACTCGCGAGAAGCTACCTATGGTGGCCAGGGTTGGATAAAGATATAGAGGCCCAAATACACAGTTGCTATGTTTTCCAGCAATCCAAACCAGAAATGCCTCAAGCCCCAGTCCACCGATGGGAAACCACACAATCCCGTGGTCAAGAATCCACATTGATTTTGCGGGACCCTTTCAGGGACAACTGTTCCTCATTGTGGTGGACAGTCACTCTAAGTGGTTAGAGGTTGCACCTGTTCCAACTATGACTACTGCCAGGACCATCCAGGAACTGCACAGGATCTTTGCAACGCACAGGTTACCCGATGTGATAGTCTCAGACAATGGGGCTCAGTTTACTGCTGCAGAATTCTTTTTTAAGGAGTAACATGATCAGGCACGCCACTTCGCCCCCCCTTTCACCCGGCCTCTAACAGCCAAGCGGAATACATGGTCTGGACAACCAAAGAATCCTTAAAGAAGATTGTAACCGGCAACTGGTAGCATCAGTTGGCAGATTTTTTACTCTGCCAATGCATGACTCCCTGCACTTCCATGGGCAGAAGTCCAGCAGAATTAAGATAGGGCTGTCGTTTAATCACTAAACTGGATCGTCTGCATCCAGACTGAGTTGCCTCGGAATCAGCACAGCCCAAGCCACTGCGGAGCTTGCAAGTTGGCGACCGGGTTTGGGCTCGAAACTACGGGCAATGGGCACTGTGGGTGGTAGCTGTGGTTGGTAAGGTATCAGGGCCATCCTGAAATATCAAGACCTTAATCAAATGACAATACCTGAAGAAGTGAGCTGAACTGAGGAGGCTGGGCTTTTATGATTTGTAATTGAGAAGCATTGTGGCAAGGAGCTTTCAGTGACTGAAAAGGAAATTAGAATAATAGCATTTACATAAAAAAAACAAGTGAATTCAGGATCACATGTTGTCATCTGAAATGGCTTCCATATTGTGATCTGCAAAGCTGATGAGTCAGATTGTCTCAAGTCATCCTAACCAGCAGATGAGGAAACTCCATACAAGGGAGAAGGCTTCAGGGTTGTGATTTCCTGTCTGAGATTTGTCACCAATCTTACGGACAGATAATGGGTTTTCTAATAAGAAACACAATGGAGTCTCTTTCATAAGAACAGAACAACAGAGTTGGAAGGGACCTTGGAAGTCTTCTAATCCAATCCCCTTCTTGAGCAGGAGACCCTATACCAGTGATGGTGAACCTTTTAGAGACCGAGTGCCCAACCCAAAACCCTCTTATGTATCGTCGGGTGCCGGGTGGGTGTGGCCCATTGGGTTGGTGTGGCCCATTGGATGGGCGTGGCTGCGGTGAATGGCAGACTGGGTGGGACTAAAAAGTTCAATCAATCAATTTCAACTTTGCGCGATCTTTTTTTCCCCATGAGAAGTTGAAATTGATTGATTGATTGAACCTTTTTTTTTTGCACACGGCGGCAGAGGCCTAAAGCGAAAAGGTTTTATAAAACCCAGCTGAAGGCCTAGGACTGGAACGACAGCGTGCGTGCCCCCTGAGAGGGCTCTGAGTGCCACCTGTGGCACACATGCCATAGGTTCGCCACCATGGCCCTATACCATTCCAGACAAATGGTTATCCAATTTCTTTTTGAAATATTCCAGTGACAAAGCACCCAGAACTTCTGAAGGCAAGTCATTCTATTGGTTAATTGTTCTCATTGTCAGGAAAAGTTTTCTTAATACTATGTTGGATCTCTTTTTGATAATCTCCCATCCATTACTTCTTATCCTACCCTCAAGTGCTTTGCTTTGGAGAATAGATTGACCAGTCTTCTCTGTGACAGCCCTTCAAGGATTGGAAGGCTGCTATCATACCATCCCTAGTCCTTCTCTTTGCTAGACTAAACAAAGCTAATTCCCACAGCTTTTCTGGAGTCTTGATGTTGTAGAGAGAGAAAAGTATTTTATTACGAAAAATGAATTAATGACCACTATGAACTTATTAGCCTATATTTAATGTTATGTACTATAATAGTATGATGGTTTTTTAAAGAAATTTGTAAGACTAGGAGTAGGGACAAAATGCCTCATTCAGTCCACTGAAAGGTCCATCTTCTGTGCATGTTCTTCATTTTGCATAATATAGAATACAAACCTAACTTGCAGTACTAACAGGATGAATTTTCGATAGTATTTGTGAGAGAGATAAGGTGACCGTTTCAATGAAGTTATTGTTTTCTTTTTCATAAGTGCAAAACATTATTCTTGGGGGGGGACACAAAGAAATTGAACTTTACTATTTATTAAGTATTTGTGAGTTTTTATTCTTTATTTCCATAGTGTTAATAAAGCTTCTTATATTTAATGTTTGAGCTTTTCATTTTTTTCCTTTCATTTTTTAGAAACTCATTACTAATTTTATCATTACCCTCTGGGATGTTCTATTAAAATACTATTTATAAGTCTTTGGTAGAAAACAATACTGGCAGAAAAAAGTCTGCTGCCCTGATTGACGAATCTCATCCTTCCCTAGGTATGATGCTGGCAAACAATGCTGCTCAATGGACACATTGACCCAGATGGGTGGATTCCCCTGGCCTTGTTTCCCTTTCCTCTAACCAAACACCACAAGCTGTGGGAAAACATCTACCAATCCTTAATGCAGAATGGGTCTGAGCCTTGGAGGGAGGCAAGTATGGCTAGAGGATTAAATCTTTATATTCTGGAATAATCCTAAAATTGCTGACCAACAAGCAGCTGAGAAGTAGGACGCAAGTTGTATTATAAAGCAGAGAGAGGGAGTTGAGTCTTACTTTTCCATGCAACCTCTTACCACCATCCCTGGTCAGCAGCTGTTCTGGCTGATCAATGTCTTTAAGTTGGGGAGCAGCATGGAGACTTGACACATACAGGAATTCTGAAGAAACTGGAAACACATCAAATTGCATCTACAGCAAAAGTGTTGTTATCTCCTTAAGAGAAAAACACGACTTTAACCCTGAACTATGAGGAATATCTGCAAGTTGCTTCAGCTTTGGATTGAATGTGGCAGAAAAACAGAGGTTGCTGGCTCATGTTACATGGTGGCCAAGTGCAAGAGCTGTGTGATATATGAGTCTTATTAGCCAGCATGAGTTAGGATAGCCATAAAATAGAAGTAGAGGATTCCAACAGTTTTTCAAAGATGAGGCAACCCATCAGTATGGCCCACCCCAAAGCCTTTATTGGATCTTTTTTTTTTTTCCTTTGTGTCGCTTAAGAGAAAATGAGGACATACTATTGATTTTGCAACAAAGGGGGCTGGGGACACCCTCTCAGGCTACAGTAACTATTGAACAGAAATGTTTTCAAATGAAAAATTTATTTGCAAAGCTGCAGCTTGATTTTGTTCCATTACCCCATGATTGTCCCCCTGTAAATTGGCCTATAGCTATTTTGGAGCTATTATATTACTAGAAAAAGAACTATCTTACCGATTTCACAATTATGGTTCAGTCCATTTTTAAAAATACTTTCTATCTTTCATTTTGCTGACAGTAGTCTGGCTATTTAATTAGAAAGATATTTTGCTTCCATAAGAGATTATGCTGACCTGGGTGAATTTCTAAAGTAAATTGGTACAAAATGTAAACAAGAATGAGGGTTATTGTTCTGTTTTCAGTTCCAAATGCAAACACAAGTTGTAACTGCTTTATGTAAAGACTAATATCCATGTACTCATGCAATTCTGCTCATTTAATTTATGTTAAGTAGTTTTATGAGTTCCTGATATTAAGAAATATTAAGGTTTATGTGCCTAACAGATTAACATCTCAGTGCTGGCCTCTGTAAATCCTTCCTATTCATATGTGCCTGGCTTTTGAGCAATGGGTACTGTATTTAAATATCTTTTCAGCTACATTTATAAATGGCCTCTGTGGTCAAAACACTTTTGCTAATTCAAGATGAAAAAATCACTGTAATTAATTCTAGAAAGAATTATTATAAAAACATGCATTTATGGTACTTAATTCCCTGTGATTTGAGCAACACTTATGCCTATACAGATTATGTATCAGGAAGCAGTTTTGTGCATATCTGAACTATGCCCTTAAACGTTTGACAATACTTTTAGATTATGTGGAATAGTTTGTTTCAGGTTAATGACAATTAATTTGAATCTTATTAAACTAGTAAACATATGGTTATTTAAATATAAGAAAGTACGCCTAGCCCCTCTTAAAGTTTCAGAATTCACAAAAATAAACAAGCATTATTGATAGTTGCATACAGTTTAGTCCATGTCATGTCTGATATTAGATTTCTTGTATTATATATGCTTTTTGTATAAACAATAGCATTTTTTAAAAAAAATCCCTAATCATCAGATTGTAGCACATCTTAACAAGGGACATAATTAACAACAAGCTATTATCCTTAAAACACATCAGTTAATGATCTATATTAAAACACTATTAGTTATTGCCTTTGAAAACCAGTCTTACAAACCATGTGTAAATGTGTGTGTGTGTGTGTGTGTGTGTGTGTGTGTAATTTTCAGAGAACAAAAATATATTTTATTATAGCACTCAGTAGTCATCAGCTACTACACAGATGGCTTGTAAAAACCTCACTGTTCTAAAATTGGCTACATGTAAAAATTTGAAATCCATACAGAGAATGACATCTAATACCTGAAGAGACTGAAAGATTGGTTAAAAGAAGGAAGAAGAGGAGAGAGGGAGGGAAAAAAGAGAGAGGGAGGAGCAAATCCCAGTAAAGGGAAGAAATCAGCTCTTACGAGTCTTGAATATATTTCATGAGCTTCTATATAAAGACACAACAGCCTCAGTAA
Organism: Bothrops alternatus; assembly: GCA_034064705.1. Lineage (NCBI taxonomy): Eukaryota > Metazoa > Chordata > Lepidosauria > Squamata > Viperidae > Bothrops > Bothrops alternatus. The sequence continues at coordinate 36,059,503 of JARGCV010000009.1, forward strand.
AAAGGATGTAGTAATAAGGACTTCTGCAGCTGGCATAATAAGACATGGTGAGTGTGATCTTATGTTGCCTTAGTGGGTTGTTACATTTTGGTGCAGGGGTGTGGTGTATTTATTTTTCTTTGTCAGTGCTAGAGTGTTTAGGATTATTTTGAATGACTTGCTTGCCACAGTTCCTTTTTCATATTTTCAACACGCACACATTCTTTGTGTAGAAACTGAACAGCAAAATGATGAGATCTGGCAGGATAAATACTCAGTGTCCTTGTACAACAGATTGCTATATATAACCAGTAACAAAATGCTGATTTTCTCTCAGGTGAATGCAAACAAGTATTTGTGTATATGTGTGTTGTGGGGTAGAGGGGAGGCTTTTCCCTCTGGAGACAATCTAGTGATTGGATGCTATATTATATGTCGCATGCCATGCAAGCGTTCCTTAAGGTGTGAAGGAAAACAAGAACAACACATCCCTCAGCTTTAGACATGGGGGAGGAAGGCAGAGACCTTTATAAATAATTGGTGCAGAATTTTCACACAAGAGGCATCTGATGTGAAATCAATTAATCCCTCCCCCACATTCCAGTGTACAGTTCCTTTCCAATTGGCCATTTTCACAATTGCAGCAAATGAGTAATTTACTGCAACTCTTCTTTAGATGGCTGGTCAGAGTACCAGATAAGGTACTATCCATTGTGCTGATTATCTAGAAATACTGCCATGCATGTAAGGAAAGAAAAGTGGGGAAAAGCAATGTAGGTGATACTATTATGTATCTTACTTTTCAAGGAGAGAAGTGAAGATGTTGCAACAAAAGGGCTTTTTTCAAACTACATAACCACATTCATTTAATTAAACAATTGCTTGAATCTTTTTACATTCTAAAAAGATTAATACTTTTCATGTACAAACATGAAAGCTTAACAGTTTAAAGAATTGCTTTTTAATGGACATTCTGCTTTAGTCTGAAAATGATCCAAAGGAGAGTCAGATGTTTTGATCCATCTGTGAGAAAATCAGGGGCTTGTCCTATAGCAGTTGAAATGAAAATATTGTTTTACCAAAGAGGAAAATGATAAAAGGACCAATGAAATGAAAAAGAACTTCTGCTTCATGGAAGAAGGATTCTTTTTAAATGTGTGGGAAGTTGTATTGACAAAGTTTGTTTAGTAAACATGCACACATACCCGAATATACCACTCCTTTATTTGATTGAAAAAAACTAAGAATGCAAAGCTAAGGAATTGTAGAAATATATAAAATGACATCACTTAATATAAAGCATATCTGAGGGTCCTGTGGAAGAGCCAAGGGGAAGGGGGTATCCATACTTCAGGAAATAAGCTGTTCCAGTAGAGAGAAGCTTCTATAGAAAACATTGTATTGAATTGTAGTATGTATTAAACTTACAATAAATAACAACCACAGGTATTCATTTGTTTAGTTGAAATCAATTGGAACGATTGGAATCACAATTATAAACTCACAATTACTACTGTAATTTGAATTTGAAATCACTAAAGATTTCAAAGGGAATTATCTAAGCATAAGCATAAATCCAATTGAATCCAATACTTACCTTTAGCCTAACATATTGTGAATTAAGATGAAAATTGTGGACTTATGGTTTCCAAAAATGAAATGAATTTTCATAAATAATAGCTAATGTACATTTATATATGTGCCTAACTACTCTAAAAAAAGCTAGTCTCAAAGCAGTGCTATTCACAAGCTAGAATAGCCATTTGTTTTGAGAAAGTCATGCTGGAATAGAAGGGATTTTGGATCATTAATGGGTGGCTAAAAATGACACATTTAAGAGTTTAGTGACCTGACAACCTTTGTTGAATCTAGCATGCTGCACTGATGGAAATACATTGCACAAAAAACCTCAGGTGGTCTACAAAGGAACACTGAAATATTACAATCATAAATTTTAAAGTATGTAGTAAATATATCTGTAGAGACAAGAGAGTTGGGAGAAACACTAATTCCACTTGATCCTGCCAAGTCACTATGAATATCTGGATTGGATTTGGAAATAATGTATGAACAATTGTTCTTCCTAAACCTTTGACATTTTGGATGTGAGGACAAAGGAAAGGACATATTTTATTTTACTTAGTTCTGCTTGAGGAATTTAAGTACTTCACTTCTTTACTTAAACAGGTTTCTTTGTATAAATCTGAAACTCCCATTGTAGATAAAATATCACAGATAAGTAATGTTGTTATGTTTCCATCAGAGGTAATGTGGTAGATACCCTTTAAGTTTTATTCTATTTTTCTGATTATAGGGCCAGCTGTGATGGAGTTCAAAAGAGGAAAAACATTCATAAAATCCAGCATGCATCTGACTCATGAAAAGCTACCTTTAGTGCACTTAAATCCTAGAGAAAAGGATAATGTCAAAGCAGACATAAAAGAGAAGAGCAAGCCTGATGTTGAAATTCAAAAAGCAACTTTTTCTGCAGATAAAAATGGCAGTTTTTCCAACAGATCAACAAAAACTGGTTCTAGTGAGAGTATACTGTTGCTACCCCAATCTTTCTACAAACCTGTTAGGAAAAGCAAAACCCATGACTGTGTTCTAGGAGGAATAAATAAAATTGAACCATGCAGTTACAATAATCAAAATTCTGAAGAGGACGTTTTAGCTTCTGAAAAAAGCAACGGGAGACTTGTCAACAGTGCCAGCTTTTCTGGGCTTGGAAACACCCAACATTCTAGTGGCAAGAAAGAATCTGTGGTCAACTCAAGCCATTTTTTGAACAGCCCTCAACAGATGATTGATTACCGCAACTTTGTACCCCAAATGCCCTTTGTGCCAGCTGTTGCCAAAAGTATACCTAGGAAGAGAATTTCCCTGAAACGATCCAAAAAAGGTTTTCGAGATATCTTTCATATTAAAAAAAATAAGCCTGAGAATGTTGCCTTGTTTTCAGAAAAGCAAAAAAGGGCATTTCCAGGCTACAAGTCAGAATTGGCAGGAAAGTTTGGTAAATATTTATTCAAAGCCGGTGAAACCTTTTCTACTGATTGCTTGGCACAAGACTTATCTGATTGTGAGCTTCAGTCTGAGTCTTCATATGAATATTCAAGTACTTTGTGTGAAGATGTTGCTTCCCTGAAAAGCTTTGATTCTCTCACAGGATGTGGAGAAATCTTTGCAGATGAAAGTTCTGCTCATATGGAATTGGAGGTCAGCAAAGAAATTTTGTTTAGACAGTCTCACCAAAAAGAGAATCCTGCCATGGGTTCCTTTCAAGGTGGAGTAGAGCAGCTTGCTTCCCCAGCTCAAAATGAAGCAGCTGATTTTTCAAAACTTTGGGACAACATCAACAAATCTGTGCAATTGCACCAGAAGACACTGTTTGATAGGAGTTTATTAAAAATACCTAGCAGTGAGTTGGAAAAAGCAAAGAAGGAAGCCAAAGGCTCAGTGGCTGACTTGCTTTCTTCTCCTGACTCTTCTAAAGACAGTTCCATAGATACGGGGACCCCAAAGAGTGACAACCAGGAATCTATGTCCACCAGTGATGAAGGATACTATGATTCATTTACTCCTGGGCATGATGATGAAATAAGGGAGGTTCAATCCCCTGGAACACCAACCCAGTTTCCAAGAGACAGTTATAGTGGAGATGCCCTATATGAACTATTCTATGATCCTAATGAAGATCAAATCAGCCCAGTTCTAGATGATGATTTATGCTTCTCTGAAAGCATTTCAGAAAAGGCAGTTGAGATACCTTTATCAATTTACAGCTTTCATGTAGGGTCAGAAGAAAATATGGCTTCCCAGCCAACCATTGATATAATCAGTCAGGGATTCCTTCACAGCACATGGAAGGGAAAAGAATGCTTGCTTAAGCTATGTGATACTGAGCTTTCCCTGACCATGGGGATTATCAATTGGCTGCGAAAAAAGCCAGGACTGTTTCCCCCCCAAGACTTTCCTAACAATCCTCAGACACAGATGAGAAAAGATGATGAGTCAGTGTCTCAATGCACCCCAGATTTTAAGGAAAATAAAAGCAATCCAGGGGCATCTTCAACTGATAGCAAAAGTGAAATCCAGATATATTCAGTAGAAAAAATTGAACATGATCAAAAAGATATCCATTCATGTAGCTTTCTAGAAAGAGAAGAAAATGTGAATGCCATGTCCGAGCTCATAATTAACAATGACATACCAGGTGACAGACAAAGAGTAGAGGATAGTTGGGATGATCTATTGGTAAATTCATCTGAAATGAAGGTGTTTCTCTCAGAAGAATGTACAGATATTAGTATTGAATCTCTGCCATTAGAGTTCTCAAATGAAGATTCAGTTTGCCACATTGTTATGGATAATCATGATGCAGAATCATGTTCTTCTTACATGACTGCAGCAACTTCTCCAGATTCACTAGAGCCTGAAGATGACAGTGAATCAAAGAATGAATCCTGGTCTGTTGAATGTAAGGATCCAATGGAGCCATTGAGCTTCTGTCATTCTCAAGTTCCCATTAGTGAGACTTCAAAGGAGAATAATACTAACCCAATGCAGCTTTTAGAACATTGTGTTACTAAAGTTGCTTCTTTAAAGATTGGTTATGATTCTAAAAATAAGCCTTTCAAAGATAAAGGGACTGGAAATGAAATGAGCAACGATATAGTTCAATTTAAAAAACACTCCCAGTTGCAAAATAAACATAGTGACATAACCCCAAGGTCAAAGAATGTTCTTGGCCATCATGCAAATCAATATAATGTTCAAACAACAACTGATGCCAAGTCTTCATCTTTTACGAATCAGAAAGAAAATATCATTTGTTCCGAAGATGAGAAAAACTTAAGTATCTTAGATCGTGTTGGTCAAATTACAAAAAATAAACTGATGTTCGAATATGCTCAACTGAATAGTCAAGCCTTGTCTTATATTAAAGATTTCAGAGTTGAACTTAATACTCAGAATTCTTCTGCAATGTCAGACATTTGCAGGCCTACATTTTTACCATTCTTCAGTTCCATTTGCTCAGATTCAGCCAATCAATTTTCACAATCTTTCTGCAAAAGGTTCCGTTCATTGGGGAAGCATTCATACAATCAAGGGATTATACCAGCTGACCTGCCCTTTAATGATTATTCAAAATTACAGTGTAAAGTACTACCACAAGTTGCTTCACTTTCACTTTCAAAGGATGATGTCAAAGAGAGAACAATAATGGAGAAAAACCAAGAGTAACTGGCTGAAATAAGGTGAGGTTTTGAGGTAAAATCAATGTTGCATTGAGGAAAAAATACAAAGATATTTCCTTTCCATTTATCTTGGCTAGCTAAATATTTTTAGGAATTCTATTATTGTTATGGCTTTATTCTTTACTCTCTTTCTGAAACTTCATTCCTCTCCTTACATGACATGGTTAAAATGAGATAAAGAAATAAACCACAAGAAATGTATTTATTTGCAAAAACAAGTAATCTGTAATCTAGGTGTTTGTTACCCCCACATTAGACATTTATGGCATATAAGAAAATTCATTCTTCTGTAATTATTTTTTGCTTACTCATGTGGAAATGACTTATGTTGATCATTTGTAGAGTATATAAATCAAAAGTAATTTGACACATGCAATTATATTTCTATAATTAATGTTGAAACTTGGATTGTATTACACAACACACACACACACACACACACACACACACACACCCTTCTCATATTTTAACCAGTTCCCATTTAGCTGGATAAAAATTAAATTACTTTTTGAAATTTCTTTTAAAGAAGAAGAGAATTTTGGCTAAATTCATATGGGTAAAGTGTTATTCTTTCTTTACATAAACATTTCTCCCAGTGTGCACCTTCTCTGGCTTACTACACATCAACATCCCTAGTCCAAAGCATTATTGATATCTAAAATGAAATATGCATTCTGTATAATTCAATGTTTACTGATCCTATTTCACAGCAAATATATCTTTTGTGAAAAACTGTGGGAAAAAGCAATTGTTGTTGCTTGTATTTGTGATTTTAATTACTAATTACTGTGTTTAAACATGCATGAAAGGACACATATAGTAAGTGTGCATATTATGACCTGACTGAGAAGGTAAGATCAAATCAAGTCTGTCTCATGACTCACTACATCATAGATACACACAACCCCTGCAAAGTGAGGGAGGGAGAAGCAGGGGTGGTTGTGGGGTGGGATGGGGAGGTGGGGGGTGGTCGTTTGGCCAGATGAGGATTCTTTCTTTGGCTATTTCCTGGTTTCTGCCTCCTGAATATGAATACAGAATATTACGGAGCATGCTCAATGATCAACTAGCCAGCAATTTTCATAGAAGAGTAAAGAAAAAGCTATTATTTCATAGGGAAATAATGGGAAGGGTATTAATTAATTTTAGAAATAAGAATGTTTTATTTAACAAGTGGCAATGGGAAATATACTGTATATGTTTTAAAGAAAAATAAATTCTCAGTATGCATGGGAAGGAAATAATATGTCGAACTAAATCATTATTGATTTAATTATACATTTTTATTAACATCAACTAATTATTTTATTTTATTACACTTATATCTGCAGGCAACTAAAACTTTATGAGGATCTCATAAATATATGATATCCTGATATACATATCAGGAGATATGATATACATATCAGGAGAGATTGGAGGAACTGAATATGTACAGCCTGGAGCACAGAAGGGAAAAGGGTGACATGACTAAAATCTTTAAATATATTAGAGTGTGGAAAATATTCTGGAAGGCAGTATTTTCAATATTAAGCATAAACAAAGAACACAAGGGTATAACCTCAAACTGACAGGAGCAAAGTTCAAAAGTAATATTAGAAAGTGTTACTTTACAGAAAGAATAATGAAAACTTGGAACCAACTTCCAGCAGAAGTAGTGAGTCAATCATCAGTAACTGAGTTTAAACATGTTTTTGGATACACACATATCCATCATGTGATAAAAATAAAACAAAAAATAAAAAATTAAAAAATTAAAATAATAATAAATTAATTAAAAAAACAACAAATAAACTCAAAGGGCAAATTTGATGAACCACTAGGTCTTTTTCTGCTGACACTTTTTATGTTTCTATATTTCTATTGGAGCCTGCAATAACAGTTCAGGAGATGTACTGCAAACAGACATTATAGAACTTGGGGCATTTTCTAATATGCTCTTTTTTAGCAGCTGTAGCATGCCACCAGTTGTCAATAAAATTGCCTGTCAGTCAGTGCAATCCTATGACTAGTTATGCAAAATAAAACTTCTTGCTAGTGAGGCTTGTAGCTGTGTAAAGGACTGCAGTGTTAATGTTCTTCTCCCCTCCCTACCCCACATTTTGTGTCTGAGAAAGGATACTGTGTACCCTAAGATTTGTTATAAATGCTCATTTAAAATGTTGACACAATCTCTGGTTACACCAGCATTTAATCTATTTAGTAATTTTAGTACATCACTGACTAATTGCTTCTGGTTACCTGCTAATATTTCAACTAAATAACCTACAAGTCAACAGGAATATTTGTGATATATCCAGATATAGAGCTTACTTTTAGGATCACTTCATATAAGGGTTTTTCATTTACAATGTTTTGAATGTCTGTGCATATTTACACCTTAAGTACATATATTAAGATTTTTTTTCTATTTTTTGTAAATTGTTTTATATTCTTACAAAGAACACACCACTTTGATGCCATTAATATGTTAATAATGTGTTTTTAGCCAGGAAAGATATCAGATGAAATGTAAGGGGGCTTACTAGTTAATAAATTTCTTTCGCAAAGCTGAAATACAATTGTGAATAGCAATCCAGATCTTACTCCTTAGCACAGTTGGCATGTGCATTTGCTATTTATTTTCCATTTTTTAAAGAAAGGCTCAAAGTCTCTTCATAATGGAAATAAGAAAAATAATTTAAAATAATCTCAATTTATAGAAAAACATGAAGCTTAGCCACTGCTGCTAGTAGCTTAGAAAGAATCTCAGGTTAAAATGATAGCACCTTTTAAAACCATAAATGTACCTATTCATAGAAGTACACTGGGAATAAAAACTAGGGGGCAGTCTTACCAATTTTCCTTGTGAGAAATTTGAAGATTTCTGACTGACTATCAACCGATGCAGCCATTTTGTGAATAAGGAACTCCATCATAATGGCAATTATTTTATGAAAAGATGTATAATAAACTAGTATTGCTCACTAGCCAAGAAAAGTTGTTTTTTTCCTAAATTGCACCATGATTGTGCTATAGCATGAAGTGTAGAAGAAAAGCAGATAACTAATGTTTAGACATGGATTGCACATAACTCTTTTCTGTACTCTTTCTAGAGTCTCAAAAGATGTTGAGACTCTATATAAAGAGTATAGAGAAGAGCAATAAAGATGATTAGAGGACTGGAGGCTAAAGCATATACGGAAAGGCTGCTGGAATTGGGGAATGTCTAGTCTAATGAAGAGAAGGACGAGGGGTGACATGATAGCAGTGTTCCAATATCTCAGGGGCTGCCACAAAGAAGAGGGAGTCAAGCTATTTTCCAAGGCACCTGAAGTCAGGATAAGAAGCAACGGGTGGAAACTAATCAAGGAGAAAAGCAACCTAGAACTAAGGAGAAACTTCCTGACAGTTAGAACAATTAACCAGTGGAACAACCTGCCTCCAGAAGTGGTGAATGCTCCAACACTGGAAGTTTTTAAGAAGAGACTGGACAGCCATTTGTCCGAAATGGTGTAGGATTTCCTGCCTGAGCAGGGGGTTGGACTCGATGACCTCCAAGGTCCCTTCCAACTTTATTATTATTATTATTATTATTATTATTATTATTACTATTATTATTTAGCCATAGACAATGGCTAAAATGATGATGATGATGATTAAAATCTGTATTAATGCATTTCTATAGTGTGATACACTATAGAAATGCATTAATACAGCTTTTAATCATCATCATCATCATCAACATCATTTTAGCCTTTGTCTTTCTACTGCAGGATAAAGGCCTCCTCTGCATTTTCCCAACCTATATGGTCCTGAGCTTTCTTTTGCAAATTTGGCTGGCAATACTTGCTGATGTTGTTGATCCATCTTGTTTTAGATCTCTTTCATGGACACTTTTTATCATGGGATCCATTCTATGACTGCCTTGGTCCACCTGCCATCAGTTCTTCTTGCTATGTGACCAGCCCATTTTTATTTCAATTCTTTTACTCTCTTGATGATGTCATATAGTTTCAATTGTTCTCTAATCCATGTGCAGATCTTTCTGTCTTGACTTGTGATGCCAAGCATGTATCTTTCCATGGCTCTTTGTACCACTTGTAGCTTTTATATTGATTGTGAGGTTAGTGTCCATGTTTCACTGGCTTATGTTAGGGCAGGTAGCACACACTGATTGAAAACATTTCTCTTCAGACATAGGAGGAGGTTGTTCTTGAAAATTAAGCTTAGCTTGCCAAATGCCTGCCAATCACATTTAACAGGCGGTTCAATTTTCTTTATTGTATCACCTTCCATTGAGATCCATTGGCCAAGGTATATTTAGTGGTCTACTACATCTAGTTCTTCTCCAAATATAAAAAATGTCTTTCTTTAGTGAATTTATTAAATAGCTTTTAATATAGCTTTTAACAGTGCTTTTTTTCTAAAAAAAAAAAAAGTGCCGGAACTCACACACGTCATACAACTCGCCTTGCCTACCCTACAAGGTTCCATCCAAAAATGGTGCTGGAACTCCGTTCTGGGCGTTCTATGAGAAAAAAAGCCTGGCTTTTAATATAGTTTTTAAAATAAAATTTAATTTTAAATATAATGTTAACATAATTTTAATATATTTTTTCCTCTAAAATTCAGATTGAAACTGTAAATTTTGTTCTTAATTGCCAATACATATACTATTTAAAAATCCAATAAAATTACAATAAAAGTAGCAAAAATATATGGAAGAGTTCTAGATACTTAGGGGAAAAAACATTTATTTCTACATTGTTGATGCTACTTGGTCTTCATTAAATCATTACTTCTGGGAAAAAAAATACAGCTTCTTGGTCAATAGTACAAGACTTATATTTATCAGCTAATGCAGTATTTCTCAACCTTTGCAACTTTAAGATGTGTGGCTTTTAAATTGCTGGCTCGGTAAATCTGGGGGATGAACTCCACACAACTTAAAGTTATTAACTTTGAGAAACACTGAGGTAATGCCTATGTTTCAAGCAGCTGCTAAAACATAGGAGCAAGGGTCAATTTTAAAATCTGGTAACTGCACTTTCTAATAGCACTTTCTGTAGAATATAGTTCAGGTCATATATGTGGAGATACATAAGGTAGTCAGGTCCATTCACTTAGGTCCCTTCAGCACAGGAAGATTTGCTTCAGCATAGGAAGTTTCTGATAAACCAAAGTCCCTGATGATGCAGCAAATTCTATTCATATCCAAGTATATGCACAGCTGTGGATAGAGGGGTGCAGCTGGTATGTAAAGCGATGTTAAAGGTGGGGATTCTGTACTTGAACATTGTATCTGACATCAAATGCTTTACTCTGATAATGATTTGATACAGGACACACATTTCTGCTATAAGCCTCAGTTATTATCTTCTGACTAGAAAAGCTGTATTGATCAGTGGTAGGCCCAAGGCTCTGAGAGTAGTTTGAGTGTCAACTAGCATTTGCCCAGAAAGGAAAAAAAAAGATGCTAGATTAAACAATTTTATACATCATTAAACAGCACTCTTTCAGCACTGGTTTTGACTCATCATATTGCCTGCCAGCATCTAACCTGTTCATTGCTTGCCATTCCTGTAGTATTTCTCCTCTCTAACCTGGCTAAAGGACGTTTATTATCCTTATATTAAGATTTAAAATAAGATTTCCCCACAATTGGGAAATTATGGAGATTATTGTAGCCCCTTAACTGTAATCCAACCCTTATAGTGGTCAAAGACAGAATGAAAAAGAAATGCATTATTGCAGCCCTTTCTCAAAATAACTCCTTGCATCTCTATGCAAAAGCAAGTTTCCATGGCGACATGTTTAGAGGTGGCTTGGCAAACTCTGACAGTACTTCACTAAACAGTTGCCACGGATTTGAAATCAGGGTATGTTATACACTCCTTCTCTTTCTTTTGGAAAATATGCGTTCAAAATGGTATGTGGCAATTTTATTTAAGGAATGGGGGTACAAATAGCATAAACAGAGTTATCTTTATATTAACATAATTGAGAACTGAGCAAAAGAATAGATCTTAGCTGGAGACTGATACTCCACAGACTTTCTTTTCATTCAAATTAAATATTTTTTAATGAATTACTGCCATAGCATTTACTTACAGATTATTCAAAATAGACTGCCATCAACTCAAGAACGATGTAAGACAAATAAAGGGCATGGAGGAAATTTACTGTTTTGTGGCTGATTGTACAACCCATGAAAATGGGAATGATGGAAAAGACAGATTGCCTGAGGCATATCCTCTAGTCTAATAGGAGATGCCAAATTCAACAAAAACATTATTATGTTTTGTAATTCAGAGATTTCTGAATTGTTTTAATTAATTTTTAAACTTTTTTCTAGAAAGTATATGCATTTGAATTGAAGCTATCTAGGAAGATAATTATGTACAGATTGCATTTTAGGAAGTTAAATTGTTTGTAAAAGTATAAATAGTGGCAAATTATATACCAAAATGTAAATGCTAAGACAAACACACACAAAAATGGATATACATCGTCATGATAACTTTTAAGAAGCTGTAGATCTTTATAGAAATAGGATTGAATATGTTAAATTGATTTTTTTATTTAAAGAAAAGAATATATCTGATTCTGATTTCATTTAGGAGCTACTTCTGGATTTTGTGCTTGTGCTGGAAGGAATGAAACTTTGATGTTGGTTTTACTGATCAGATAGGTTCATCGTTACATAAATAGCTAGTATATATTACTGTGTAAAAACAAAAAGTTGAGGCTATAATGTTATTATCTTCTACTGTGCTAAAAAGAGACAGAAGTCAATTTTTTTTCAATTTCCCCTTCTACGTCACACTCTTTTGTCTTCCCTTTTGCCTCCCATAGTTTCCATTATTTTTTATTTTCTTTTGTATTTTATATTCTGATAAGATAATAAAATTTAATAAAAAAGAAATAGGGTTAAATAAACAATTAAAACAATTAAATGAAAACAATTAAAAAAAGTAAAAATGGAAATTTATTGGGTTGTTGGAATCTGGCTGGGGAAGAAAAATGTCAGGTTAATAATGTTAGAGAAAAAAGTGCCAAGTAATCAGAGGCAAAATGAATTGCTTAGATCCATTTGTCATTGCGGTTCTAAATATATTACATTATTATCCATACTGTGTATTCAACAATATTAGAAATTGTGGAATGTAGTAGCAGAAGTTGCTTGTCCCCCTGTATTTTTTTTTGAAGGGCTACAACTATATAAACAAGTAGCCACCACTGCTATAGCTCAACTTGAGGAAGAAGCTGGTATTATAGTATACAGGTGGGATCTATTTGTTAGGGCACAGACCTTCATCATTTATACTATTGGACCATTTTTTCACTTCACTTATGTATGTAGTAAATGGTATATTTTGAAAATGATACAATAAAATAGATGTTGATTAATTTAACATTCTTCACTGAAACCATGCAATTGTAGAACAGAGTTCCCCTATCACTTGTCCTCATAATATATTAATCACAATACTCTTGAAAAATTCCAAGCTGGAAAAGTTGTCTATTAAAAAACTGTATAATAAAGAAATATGTTCTTCATATTCCAGGTACAACTTTAAAGAAAGCTGCTCTTCCTCTACATTCTTTAAAAGTAAATTTCTCATCAAGAGAGGTAAGAAATTGGCGACATCAATGACAGAGAACTAATGAAGATGCAATTGTGGATAATCATGTTCCTCTTAATCTCCTACCAGAAGAATTTGGATTTAAATGACCATAGTATATTCTTAACACCTTGTTATTTTATTCATTGAATGCATCTGACAAATTAAAGGTGACAACTTGTCTATAAGGAACTGAGCCAAATGTAAATATTTCTTTTATTTTTAGAATATAGGTATCCTTTCCTCATAATTCTCTTTACTGTGGGCAATTTTGGGAGATTTCAGAACATGTAAGTATTATGCCATGATACCCTATTAAAAGCAATGCCTCAGCCCAGCTAAGATTGTTGTTATGTGTACAAAGTATGCAAATGAATGTATTCCTAAATGTATAAGGATCTCTGCATGCAAATGAGTGCTTTATTCTGGAATTTAGGCGGTTGCTCTAGCCCAGTGATGGCGAACCTTTTAGAGACCAAGTGCCCAAATTGCAACCCAAAACCCACTTATGTATCGTCGGGTGCTGGGTGGGCTTGGCCCATTGGGTGGGCATGGCTGCGGTGGTAATGGCAGACTGGGTGGGACCAAAAAGTTCAATCAATCAATTCCAACTTTGCAAGATCTTTTTTTTCCTGCGAGAAGTTGAAATTGATTGATTGATTGAACCTTTTTTTTTTTTGCACACAGCGGCGGAGGCCTAAAGCGAAAAGGTTTTATAAAACCCAGCTGAAGGCCTAGGACTGGGCCGAGGGCGCATGTGCCCACAGAGAGGGCTCTGCGTGCCCCCTTTGCCACCACGGCTCTAGCCACTATCCAGATAGAATAACTCCACAAAATGGTAACATGCAGAATATTTATTGATCAGGAATTCTAAGCATTAACTCACAGTTGTTGAAGATACATCTGTCACATTATTCATATTCTGTTCATTTACGCAGGTAAAAAGAGAATAATTTTCCTCCATCTTCATAAAGATCACATGCTGCTCTGGTTACATTTCCCCCATTCTAGGGAGCTCCTAGCCTCGTGGCTAGGATTTATGGAGAGATAATAAAACTGGCACATAACAGGATGTCTCGTAATAAAAGACACAAGACCCTCCCAGTGGCCAATTAGAACACAGATATAACCAGATAACAACTAAAACTAATTTCCCAGAAAGCCATCTCTTAAGGAGACAGCTTTTAACCCTTAAAATGCTACTTGCTCTACACACAGCTCTCAACTTCTAAGCTAGCTGTATACTGGACCAGCACATGCTTCATAGCTTTTTCACATAGCTGCTGAGAAACAAGAGCCAATATGATGATAATCAGCAATGGATGTGCATCAGGTTTTCACTTTCCTTACTTCTTTCCCATCTACCACAAATGGCTGATACAGTTCTTGATTGTACTTCAGCTCACAAATGAGTCTTTTTTCTGATCAGGGAAGTACTTCTAAAGAGCCATGGCAATATGTATGTAACATTGGATTAAAGACCATTTTCCATTGAAATAGTTTAATGCTATTGGTTATATGATGATTCACCATTGTGCCTGATTTTAATCATTTGTGCCCATATGTTTTTATCTACAATAGTATATTTTGGGATACAGCTAAGGTGCCCTCTTCAGGCCAAACTGCTGTATACATGTCAGCCATTACAGTATTTAAAAACCCATCTCCTGAATTTGATCGGAAAACTGGGATGGAGAACGAGATTCAAGCAGCAAATGTATATGTGAGCACTTCCCTCCTACTGTATATGCACTCTTGAAGTTTCTTGGTGTCATCTTCTGCCTATTTTTATCTCCATCTATCTCACTTCCCATATCAGAATCTCTTTTGGGAAGAGTGTGCTTACTGTAGTTGGATTTAAAAAACAAATGCCAGGACACTATCACATGTTATGGGAGCCAGTGACATAGCAGTGAACATTGGGAGGTTGGAGGAAGCTGCAGAACAATTCTATGTTCTTATTTTAAAAGCACTTTGTACTCAAAGTTTGGTCAGCTGGGCAAGAGTATGATTACAGATGTTCATTTTATTTCTTAATTTTTTTTACAATATCATTTTTGGTATCAGAACGTGGTGCCTACTTCCAAGAGAGTTAGATCTTATAACTAAAGTTGTATCTATTGCTGTCTAGAGGAGTTTATTGTAAGAATCTAAGATTATCTAGATGCCTCAATGGCTGGGAGAAAAGTGTCTCCTGAGAGGTAAGATGTGAGTGAGTTTAGTTTTGTACTTCAGAACTGGCACCATTTTTATTCATCAGAACCTTCTTTGGATATGATTTGGCTTGTTAAATATGATGAATTGTAAATAGAATTTCTGTTGCCATAAAGTCTTCCTTAAAGTGGAAGGAGAATGTTCTGCAAGAGGTTTCAGATCCAGCATGGATTTACAGTGTTGTACTAGTTTCAGTCATACAGGATATAATATTTCTTTCTATAATATCAGCCAATTCTAACACGATTGAAGAAATTACATGTGAAACAGCAGCAGTAAAAAGATATGTGCACAGACAGAATGTAACCCAAATGCTGCTTTGGAGCTCGGCAACAATTATGACCCTGTTCCAATTCATGTGCCAGATTTTCTCTGGATATAAAAGAAAATTCATGCCAAGCTTACAATATCTGAATGTTCACTTAATGTTGCAATATGTTTTGCATTGGAAGGAATGCATTCTCAGGACACTAATCTTTTTCTCTACTGTGTTAAAATAGTCTACATCCAAACTAAAGTTTAAAAAGTTACAAGATATAGCTTGGATAAATGTTTCTTCTGAGGCACAAAGTTTTTGTCATAGTGCTTGCAAATATCTTTTTTTAGTCTGCTTTTGCTTTTGCTTCACTTCATTTGATTAATTTTTACAGTATATATTATAGAGGAGCCTCTTTCCTGAACCAGAACCTTAGTACTTTTAGTTAGGGTTCTCCAGACTTAGAAAAATTACAGCCAAAATAGAGATTTTTTTCTGGGTATTCTACCTCATATTCCAGCATTGTTGGTCATTGGATGCTTCAGCTGATTAGAGATTGGGAATGGTGTTAGCTTTTTTCTAACTGGTCTGCTTTATCAACTTTTGGTTATGTATGGTTTGAATTACCTGAATGGAGTAGAGTGAATCCAGTTCCATCTATTTGTTGATGGCTCCTTTATTTCAATGCCAGGCTTCCAGGAATTCTCTGACTTTTTGGCTGTTGGCATGTTTACTTCTCTCTCTCAGTCTGGATAACCCAACTAAAAATATGAATACAGTAATGAATCTGGGTTAACTTCATCTGGGTTAACTTCATCCCAAGAAATCACTAGTAACTTCTTCAGTACAAAATTTTGCATAGCATATTTAGAATAAGGATGATGTTTTGAAGTTAACTGTGTGTATTATGCTTACTGAGTATTCCACTTTACAAAAATGTTGTCAATTGGCTTAAGCACCATGTAAATAAATACAATTTTATCTCAGAATGTCTGTATAACATTTGAACTATTCTCCTCATGTTGAATCAAATGTATAAAATTATACTTGCTGTATTACAGTGATTACTTACATTGCATATCCATATTACTTGATGTTTGTTTTAAGATGATTTTGATGTTTGTTTTGGACATTATTTATAATGTGCCTTTGTCTCTGTCTTTATTCAATAACTGCCAGTGCAACTAATTCTTCTTCTTCTTATTATTTCATGAAGATATCCATTTTATATTGAAATAAATATTGCCTATTTATTTCTGCCATTATGACAAGTGAAGAAACAAATTCTAGGTGAATGCAGTAACATGACTGCCAAGCAAAATATGAGAATAAATATAAATAGTGGTAATAGTGGGAACTGTGTTTTTTCATGTGATAACATAGAGAGGTAATTGGAGATCCAGCACTATGGCTCCCATACAGAGTTACAGAGAGCTTCTTTTTTCTGGCAGAGAGAATGTGTACAAGCTGATATCTTGAATATTGCCTGGACAGTGGACATATTAGTCATCTCCATCATCTTCAGCCTGCATATGTGCATGAATGAACAATTTCTGTTGGGAATCTTCATGTTTGCTAGTTATTGTATATAGTCTTTTTTTTGGCACTACAAACATTGTATCTGATACATTTTTAAAATAGCTGTCCAAAATATCCATATTCCAAATTCCATTGATCAAGGAAACAATATTGTCTGAACAGTCCACAATATGAATGAGAGCACGCATGCTTTCTTGCATTCATACATTTATGAATCATTCATTTATGAATCAACTTTCATCATCTGTACCATATTTATTTCTATATCTATATAACCAATCTTAAA
The DNA here is from genome assembly GCA_034064705.1 of Bothrops alternatus. Classification (NCBI taxonomy): domain Eukaryota; kingdom Metazoa; phylum Chordata; class Lepidosauria; order Squamata; family Viperidae; genus Bothrops; species Bothrops alternatus. Next base: position 36,076,645 of record JARGCV010000009.1, read on the forward strand.
AAATGTACTAAGAAAGGAACTGAAATGATTACTCTTTTCTCCAGAAGCCCAAAGTTATACTGTCTTCTCCAATTTTATCTCCAAAAAAGTCCATATGACGATGTAGGATAGGCTGAGGGATATATCACTAAGTAGGGAATTTGTATTTGAATTTGAATTTGAATCAGCCCAATCCCAATCCATTCCCAATTATTATTCCAAACAACTTTGGATATGACAGGATGAAATTAGTTTATATTAAAGTACTAAATAGTTAATGGTCAAAACCACTGAGAGGCATGATAAGGCACCTATATTATTTTTTAAAATTTACATATTATTTATTAAAGCATTTAAAAGGATAGAATAAAAGACTTAAAAGAGACATAATGGATAAAGTGTAAAATATCAGTAAATATCCAAAGAATTTCCAATTATCATAAAATTTAAAATGTATTGTTTTATTCATTAATTAAATATATAAAATTAAGTTCATTATGTCATTTTAAGAAATAAAAAGAAATATCTATATAATTGTAAACATATTAACCTTGATATCATCACTGTTTGTCATTATTATAAAAATAGATGCACATAATCATGTAAAGGGAAAAGATAAAAAAGTTGGAAAAAAATAAAAAAGAAAAAAATGAAAAAGAAAAACAATAAGTAAAAACAGTGTTCCTAAACTAGATAGTTTTAAATTTCTTTCATTGAACCTGACTGATGCATTAACATCTTTACAAACATTGAAATTGTCCTAATTACTGTTAGTTATTTTCCTCTTAAAAAACATATTCTAAGAGTTTTCCTTGTATGACATATGATCCTTTCTCGCTTAAATTTAGCCAAACTTTCATTCTGAATCTATACTGTTAATTTTTCCATTGATTGATCTATAATTTTTAACAATAGACGATTATTTTTGAGAACTGCAACCATCTCTCTTTCTTTTTTTTCTGTCCCCCTCCCTCCCTCTTTCTCTACCTCCATCCTCCTCCCTCTTTCCCTCTCTCCCTCTCACACAAAGTATCTAGTGAGGCTATGAGAACTGAAAGAGTTAACACTTGCTAGGTTTGCTGTCAGGTTCACAACATTGTGACATAAGTTAATTATTGGTACTATTTGGACTCCCCAGCCCTTTTACTATGTATATTACCAATAATTAACTAATTCTATTTTTTGTAATTGTATGATCTATATTTTGATAATATCAAATTTTGTGCAATTTCAAAAATACAATGAGATATAGATAAGACAAACATAAAGATAGCATGACAATATTAGAATTGGGTTCTCTGCTATTTCCATATGAAGAACAGGAATGCATGATGCACACACACACACACACACACACACACATAAGGGTAAGAGTGGGAATTGTTGACTTGTTGCCATTGCCTTTTAAAGATATAGATAATATTATAATGTGCTCATATTTTCTGTATGAACATGAGTTTGTCAACATAAATTATGTAAATAATCTCTCCCAGATTTTCAAAGTCCATCATCATAGCCACAACTTTAGCCACAATAAAGGACAAAAAACTAAGAATGTGTATTATAAGTTGTGTGTGTCCATCCTTCATCAAACAATATTCTTAAATATATGGATATTTATATAAAACATCACAGTTATTTTAAGTATTGTTCATTAGTGAGTACTTTATTCTAGCACTTCTTGCTTCAATTATTAGCAAATGTATTGAACCAAGATGCTCATTAGTAAACTCTGATATATTGAGCTACCCTTTAAATCTTACATATTTTGCTTGCAAAACTCACTCTCCTGTAACAATTGTTATATCTCTTATTATTCACTCATGGGCTAAAGATTTTCGGGAATCAGATGATACAGTTCAATACCTTTAGATTTTGGTTGTAATGCTATATGTTTAGATAGCAAACTGTATTATTTAACATGCTTCAAAATGTGATAAATCATGCTTGCAGAATTTAAGGAGTCTTCTGCTTTTTCTGTTAGGCGAAATACTTGACTTTTGGTTCCAAATTCTGCTCTGATGGCATGTGCTCACTGAAAAAATAACTAATTTTACACTGCTTTGATTTAGCAAACTCAAGTTTTTGGAAATATTTAGTTCAAATGTCAACATAATAAAAATGGCCATAATTAACATACAACAAAAGGAATAACAGGAGTGTAGCTTTAGAATGAACTGTGTTTCAAAAAAGGAGAGTTGATAGGGATGATGTGAATCTGTTTTGCTTTTTAAGGTCAGACCAATGATAGAGTAAATAAAGGATGGGCTGAATGTGTTTATTTGCATGAACCAGCATGATTTTATATGCATGGTAAACATTATTCTATATTATCTCCCAACATAATCTTAAGAAAACTTTTAAGTTAAATGACATTTGATGTATTTTGAATCATATCACTAATTAAATTAAATGCTTTATGGTTGCTTATGGCATTAGATTTGCCTTGCATTTAATTAATTCTAACATAAAAAAACCAAAACAAATATTTTGAAGACTCCATACTTGAATTTTTGTCTCTATTTACACAATGTACCGTATTATGTATATAACTATCTACACGATAAATTCATTGGTACATTTGTAGCAATAATTTGAAGGCCTCTATTATTTTATAATTTTGAACTATGTTTTGAATATGTTTTTTATGATATGTTTTTTAACAAATAAATGGATGATTCACTTCCTTAGTGTATCTGTGGCTTTTTTTGTCATACTTGCTTAGTACTATCTTTCTTCACCACTGAATAGAATAACTTTTCCAATAACTAAATACTTTCCAAGTTTGTTGGATTATATTTCCCATTCTACCCTTTCAGGCTGCTCCTTTGGCTATGATAATATTGATAACATTTTGAGGACACCATGTTGGAGAAATAGAGAATATAAGATGCCACATACAATGGCTGGGTTTCCAGCATACTAATTCTTGATTTATTTACCAATAGTTTGTTGTATTAAGCCATATTTCATGATTTACAAACTACGAAGTTTCAACCAATGTTAATTCAAAAACAAGGACACCAAATAATGTTTTAACAAGACGTATTCATAATTTTCCTCAACATTTCTAAATTGGAATGTTATGTTTTGACTTTGAAAATGTGTGAATCCAGACTGTCATTTATAAAGTGGCTTATGGTTAAGCATACTATGTGAATCTAGATAACTGTAGTGTTTCAACAAATTATGGTTTAGTACAAAATGGGAATCTAGTCTATGATTCTAGTAATACACATATCTATATTTACAATCTGCCTATTCCTTGATTTGATTATGTCAGGAACACTTAATATGTGTTCGGCATAATATATATATTAGTAAATAGGAAAAACAAGCTACATGAAATTGTTAGAGAAGCCCTCAGTATACAAAAACATTTTTATGAAAATTCTATCATGTGAATTAAAATATCAAGAATTTGAAGCCCGTAACTGCAACTCTTCCTTTGTGTTTTGTTTATATCTTTATCTGGTTTCACAATAATGGTTGCAGCAATTCTGTCTCACAACTCCATGCAGTTAGCATGAAAGGTGGCATTCATTAGAAAAGAAAATCACATTCAAGCAATCAGTTGATGGTAACCAGTTGAAAGGAATGAGAGAGGAATGAAATCCATTATTTTGCATCATTATAACCTCATTATCAAAAAAGAGGCATCACTGAACAAGATAATAAGTGGAGCAAAGAAGAGTGTGCCTCTGAAATTCAGTGTGGGAATTTGACAAATTTTCCACTGAAATGAAACAGTGAGTATTTGTTTAACCAGAGAGTTTGATAATAGATCAGAAAAAAAGGCACCTAGTGAGAGAATCGGAAGCAACCAAATCGGAAGAAACCAAAACAAAGAAGAAAAGAGAGTCAAAGTTTGCAATGCTTATGGCATGTCTGCATTTGTGCCCAAAAAGTATTGGCCATATATTTCCAAATATGTGGCATTCTTCGGAAAAAAGTAAAGGATCACAGCAGCAAGACTATAAGATTTATCCCATCAAAGAGGAACTGACAAAGAAGGAATTCTCCTTAGGGAAAAGAATCAAATAAAGGAGGAACCTAAACAGTTTCCAAGTCCTCACAGAGGAAATAGGCTGTGAGCCTCCAAGAGAACAAAAAAAGTAAAAGTAAAGAAGGTACTAGACTCTTAAAGGCCAGAAGGATGTAGTAAAGTGAAAATTTTTGTAATTGGTAATTCTCTATTATGAGGTATCAAAACAACTAGACCTATTGGCTTATGAAATGTATTCTCTTTCAGGTATAGGAATCAAAGATATGAGAATTTCCAAGTTCTTATTAAATCTAGTGTTGTGTACTTCATTCACGTGCGAAGGATGAAGACACATGGCGATGCTGAACAAACGCTTTATTCTCCTACTACAACAACCAAGCAAAAGCAAAAGGCATGCAGGTCTTTTTATATGGCCAAAAACCCGGACAATGTCAACCAATAGGAACAGAGCGTTTTTGCGCCTAGCGCATGCGCACAAGGCTGGCGCCGCTCTGTCTGGTCCCGGGCAGCTTTTGGAATGCCTGGGACCAATGCAATGTGCCGAGCCTACTTTTGCAGGCTCAGGACACCTCCCCCCTAGATGGAACATACTTCACGTACACTCATGTATGTCATGCATTGGGAAGAGTGGCATACAGTTGCATTATTCAAATGCAAGGAGTGTGGAATACTTGAGTCAGCCCTCAGACAAACCTTCTTCAATATTGATCAATACAATAAATGTATCCGAAATTTAAAAAATAATACAAAATAATCTACCCATGAGTTACTCCCGTTATTCAGGGGCCTCATGAACAGTTCCCCCATGATTTGACAGCAACTTCACAAAGTCTCTCAGATGTTTGGGTGGGCACTTGGCCCGCTGCAACCTTCTAAGGCCCGGAGAGATTGCCTGGCCCACCTGCTCGCCTACCAGGCTAGGCAGGCCAGGGCATTGCTGCCCTAAATCCCCAGGTGACCCTGGTGAGGGTGCCTGGCCTACCTGCTCACCTACCAGGCTAGGCAGGCCAGGACTTTGCTGCCCCAAATACTTGGTTGACCCGCCCCGCTGCTGGCTGTCTGGACCCTCTAAGTCTAAGCCAGCATACCTGGGAGGGGTGGAAGTCCCCGAGTCCACAATGGACCCCTCTTGGGAACACTGTCCCTCAAGCCCAATACCAGCAGATGGAGAGGGCTGGGTAGCGGAAGTGCCCCAGTATTCTGTGGCCCCCAAGCATGTGCCCGAGGTGCTAGAGTCAGGAGTCGCCTCCATGGCAACCCCCTTTGCTGGAGACCTCCTTTTGGGAGCAATTGCGGAATTTGGCAAGTGCCCCTGATGGAATTCCTTTTCTCTTGCTGCTTGTGATTTGTGTGGATACCCCCGGTCAGTCTCCCTGTCTGAAGCACTATCTGACATATGTGAATACTGTGGATACCCACGGTGTGACTCCCTGTCTGGAGTAATTATGAATGTGTGGGATGATCCCCTATCCATTGAATTCCTGTTAGGAGCACTTGCGGAACATTGGGATGAATCCCAAACAGCCTCAGTAGCAGCTAGTGAGGTCCTGTTAGTCCTGGGAAACTGTGACCCAGAATGCATATTTTTTTTTAAATAATTTTTTATTTTTCTAAACTCTCCCCCATACATATACCATATTTATCAGATGTTAACATACATTCCTTTTACATTCATATATAAGATACTTTTAATAAAATGAAATAAATTCATACACATGACTTTTGGTGTTGCTTGCCCATTTCCCCTTTCACTGTATCCACACTCCTTCTTCTCTACCTTCTTTCTCCGTTTCTTCTCTTCCCTACTTCCCTCTTCTTCCTCTCCTCTTCTCTTTCCTTCACCACTCTCCTCCCCTTTCTCCCCACTTCTCCTCTTCTCCTCCAACCTTCCTACTTCCTTCTCCCCTCCTTTACCCTTTTCTCTCTCCTCTCCTTTCTTCCCTCTCATCCCTCTTCAGATACAATTCAGGGGTAATGTCCAAGCAACTCCTCTCTCCAAATTTCCCTATCTGTATTATATACAATAAGATTAATTTTCTCTTACATTAATACTTCTATTTATCTAAACTTCTTGGTATATAATTCTATAAATATTTATACAACAATGCGTATTATGGTCCTCCTCCCCACCCCCAGAGCAGAGCCAGGAGCGGAAGGGTGCGAGTCCAGTCTCCAATGCAGTTGGTCTATGTGTCTGCGAAGAATGCAGCCGTCACCCAAGGCAACTTCGTATGACAACGGCCCCGAGACCTTGCAGACCACAGCTGTGACCCAGAGATGACCAAGCCCATAGTTTCGTGCCCAAACCGGATCGCCCACCTGGAGTCTCCTAGGTGCCCACGGTTGTGACACCTGTGAAGCCACCCGGTCAGGGTGCAGCCTGTCCAGTTTAGTGATGAGGTGGCAATCCCAGTGGAGTTCAGCAGGCTCTTCCCTGTGGCTGTGCATGGTGTGGTGTGGTGTGCAAGAAGGAAATCTGCTAACCTGTGATGCCAGTTACCGTAAGTCAGTTTCTTGAGGGCATCTTTGGTGGTGCGCACCATTGTCTCTGCCAGCCCGTTGGAGGATGGATGGAAGGGAGCCAATGGTGCATGCCAGATCAGGTTGGCCTGGAGGAAAGCCTGGAACTCAGAAGAGGAAAATTGAGGGCCATTATTTGAAACCAGCACATCTGGAAGACCGTGTGATGCAAAAATTCCTCTCAACACCTGGATGGTCCTGGCAGTAGTGGTGGAGGAAACAGGAACAACTTCTAGCCACTTGGAATGGCTATCAACAACAACCAGGAAGAATTGCCCCTGAAAGGGCCCAGCATAATCTATATGCATCCTAGACATGGGGTTTGAGTTTCCTCCCACCTATGTACTGGGGCCTGAGGCATTTCAGGCCGAGACTGTTGGCACACTTGGCACCTGTGCACCTGGGCCTCGATGGCTTTATCGAGCCCAGGCCAGCAAAGATGGCTGCGCACAAGCGCTTTCATCCTGACTATACCAGGATATCCCTCATGCAGAGAGATCAAGATTCTAGACCACAATGAGGCTGGGATCACAATCCTGCTATCCCATAAGAGGCAATTCTTGAAAGTGGAAAACTCATGCTTCTTGTGCCAGAAGCTTTGGAACTCAGTATCTGAGCACTTGTCAGGCCATCCTGACAACACCCATGTCAGCATGCGTGCAAGCGTTTGATCAGTGGCAGTCTCAGCAGCCACGTCCCTAGCATTGAGGGGAGACTCAGGCAATTCTTGAATGGACAGAATATTAATGGCTGGAGTAGGATCTGGCTCTAGTTGGTTCAGGAGTAATCTGCTCAAGCCATCTGCAAGACCCATTTCTTTTCCTGGTTTGTGAACTAATGTATGGTCATATGCTGAGAGGAAAATGGACCATCTCAGCATATGAGGAGAAATGATATGTGGGGTCTGTTTGTTAGTGGTAAACAAACCCAGCTGAGACTTATGGTCAGTATAGATCGTGAAATGGTGGCCATATAAGAAATCATGAAATTTCTTAATGCCAGCCACTATGGCCAAGGCTTCTCTGTGAATTTGAGTATAATTTCGCTCTACAGAAGACAGAGTCCTTGAATAATAAGGTGACCAACCATCCTCCTTTAGGGAGGACAGTCCTCCTTTTGTGAGTTCTGTCCTCCTTCAAAAAGTGTCCTACGTCCTCCTTTTTGATATTTGAAGACTAATCTGTAGGGCTTTTTTTTTTCTCATAGAATGCTCAGAACGGCGTTCCGGCACCTTTTTTTGATGGTTTTTTTTTTTTACTTTTACATGAGCTGTGCTACTCCTATTGGCTTTCAAAAGCCAATAGGAATTGCTGCTGAGCACGCCAAAACACCCAGCCGGCAAACTTGGCACATGTAAGTTATCTGCAGTGAAGGCGAATTGGCAGGAACTTTGCACCCCTCCCTGCTACCCAACTACACCATCTCCTAGTTAGTCCCGAAGATACCTGGAGGAGACTGGAGTGACGACGCCATGGTAACTTTCTCTTGATCTTCGGCCCTGCTAGGGCAATAATGGCTGCGGGTACAAGAGGCAGGGGTGGTGGGGCTGCTACGGGTGGGGGTGTGAGGGGTGGTGGTGGCCGGCTACCCCCGTGCTGTGGGAGCCGCGGGGCCTGCTCTACACGGGGTTGTGCAGGGTGGGCGGTGGTGCTGCTGGGGCAGTTGCAGGCGGGGTGTGTTGACAGCGGGCTGCCCCCGGGGCCAGAGCCGGCGCAGCTGGTGCTTTGGGAGCTGCGGGGCCCACTCTACACAGTGGGGCAGCCATGCTGGCGGAGTGGCTGCGGACAGGGGCACGGCATGTAAGCATAATTACAATATAAAATGTTATTGTTACAAATGTTTTTATTATGCATTTATCATATTATAGTGCATTCTGTATTATTGTTGTAATGAATAAAATGTTTCTTTTATTTAAGATTTTTTTTCTTCAATTTATTTGTGTCCTCCTTTTCATTGTAAAAAAGTTGGTCACCTTAATAATAGGCCACAGGGACCTGTGTCCCATCAGCCTTCAGATGGCTAAGTACAGCTCCCACCCCATAAGGAGATGCATCGCATGTGATGCAAACAGGCAGTTGCTCATTGAAATGCGCTAAAACAGCAGTAGAAGTGAGCAAGGCCTTAACCTCATTGAAGCTGTTGTCATGGACTTTAGTCCACTGCCAAGGAGCCTGCTTGTCTAAGAGCCTGTGTAATGGCTCTGCCACTGCAGCTTTATGTGGGAGAAATGCATGGTAAAAATTTAATAGCCCCAAGAAGGCTTGCATCTCACTCTTGTAGGATCCTAGCTCTGAAATAAACACATCTGCAAACTCCTTGCAAACCTCTGCAAGGCCCAGCGTTTGCAAGCTGTGCAGCCCAGTTACCTGGATTCTAAGAGCCTCGAACCAATTGAGTCCAATAAGACTCGTACGTTCACCCCCAACAACCACCACATCTAGGGAACCTTCAAAATCCTTATACTGTACCCTAAGGGTGGTCTCCCCCTTAACACACACCATAGAATTTTGAAAATCAGTGAGTATTAGATTCGATGGCCTGAGTTTAACTCGAAGGCCACTACTGCTGCAAATCCTTTTAAAGGTATTAATTGAAATAATGGAAAGAGCGGAACCTGTGTCCAACTCCATCAGTAAGGGAATCCCTTGCAACCTTACATTAATGGAAAGTTTCTTTTTAAGGGGCTTGTGTGACCCTGTTCTTAGAATGCTCCTGCGCGATGCGCAGAAACCCACCCTGTTTTGGCTGGGGATCCTGAAGCAATTCTTCCCAAGGTTGAACCTTCTGGCGACCCAAACAGACGGATGCAATGTGGCCCTGCCTGCCACATGCCCTGCAAATGGTAGAGCGAAACCTGCAGTCAGCTCACTTGTGGCGTCCTCTGCACCTGAAGCATTGAAGCGATGCTGGGGCCTTGACCGGATATCCCTTCTGCCTCCTCTCAGCTGGCTGGTGAAGTCTGTCGACCTCCTCTTCAGGATCCACTTCTGATCCTTCTCGAGCGTCCTCTTGATGGACTGTAGCTGTGTCTAGAGGATTCCTGGTGAGGCGCAAGGCCTTCACAGCCCCGCCTGCTGCTTCCTCAGCTGCCACCTCTTGCAACGCATTTTGGAAGGAGACATCTTCTTTTGCAAAAATCTTTTGTTGTAAATCTCTGCTCCTCAAGCCACAGACAAAACGATCTCGCAGCCTCTCTTCTAGAACCTTGAACTCACAAGGTCTGGCTGCTTGCCTTAAGGCCGCAATAAAGTCCGCAGCAGATTCACCTGGCCTCTGGTCTCTCTGCTCGAACGCGTGCCTCCAAGCAATGACAGATAACTTTGGCTGGAAATGTTCCTTCAACATTTTCTTCAAGTCAGCATAGGTTACTGACTCCAGAGGTGCAGGGGCCACCAGATTTTCTGCGATGTCAAAAGCTTCTTGTCCACAGGCACACAAAAGATTTGCTGCCTTCAGGCCATCTTCTCTAATCTGATTTACTCAGAAGTAATTCTCCACCTTTGCTACGTGTCCATCTCTCTGGGTGGGAGACAATGAAATCAGTCAAGCGGCCAATCTTTTGCAGGCTCAGGACACAACATCTAGCAACAATTATTTTTCCTATTAATTTATGTGGAATAAATGATATTATTAGGAAAAGCTATAATCATATCTCTATGGTCTTTGAAGAGCTAGGAAAGAAGTTCAAAACTTTGGGGCTTGGGGGCTGTGCTCTATGTTTCCAGTTTATGGAAAAAACCTATGAAAGAATACACAAAGTTAAGAACTGGATAAGCAAATGGGGTTGACAAGATAATTTGGGTTTATGGAATTCTACTAAGAACTTCACAAAGACTGGCAAATACATGTTTGACCAAAGGCAGCAAATATGATCAGGAGAATTTTAACTTCAATCCTTTGGTGCTTGGAGGTAGAAAAACTGGGAAATATAAATTTCAGATAAGGACTTGGGTATTGTAGAATGTTGAAATACAGGCTGTTAAACTACTATATGAAAAGTTAGGAAAATATAAGCTTCAGAGATTTGGCCTTCATTGTCTATCTACTAGGGCTCAGAATTGTTGAACATCAATATTAAGTTCTTTTGAAATCTGTAGCAAGTGTTCCCATAACAAGCAACAAATTATTGCAGTTCGGGAGAAATAAGAACAACAACAAAATCTTGCAGCACAAAAATGCATCCCTGCCCACACGGATGATATTCCTTCCTGAACTGGGACTTCATTTGAGGAAACAAAACTGGTCCATAGAGTTTTGATAGATCATCACTTTTTCTTTTATTTGCTTCCTAATAAGAACAAGGGGGCAGTGATGTGGGGTGTTGGGGAGGGGGCTAGGGCTTGCACTTTGACTAAATGGAATCTTTCTTTTCACTCTTGGCAACCACAGAAGTATTCTTGTGCTGACACTCTCTGGGCAGTGCTATATTTATCTTGTAGCTGAACACACATTTCCAAGAGGTTTTTCAATAATAGAAAGGCAACCAGCCAAAGCAGTTTTAACCTAAGAAGTTTTGCTCCAGCATCACATCAGCACTGTGTTGATTGCAGAGGCCAAATCATGCGATGGCCAGGAAGAGTTAACTGCTGCCTCGAAACAAAGGACTTTCTCTCTCTTGCTGGTGGCTTTGTGAAAGACTGAGGAATAGTTGATAAGATGGAGTTCAACAAGTTTCTGAATGCATCAGGGGGACATCAAAGAAGGCAAGAGGAGGCTTTTGCTGGTGCAGGGAGCAGTGAAGACAGTGTGGACAATGATGTGGATTTTGTACAAATGTATCTTAGCTGTTTACCTGAGGGATATATGAAGGCAAAATTTACCCTCGCAGCGTATCTGGTGTGTTGGCTAATCTTGAAACTCTGTAAGGTAAGAGATTGATTTCAATAATTCAGCTAGGGGCAAAGTCAACAGCAGTGAAGGCAACGGGGGGGGGGAGAGGGGAAGGTTGCTAGGTGAAGAAGGTAGCATCAAAGAGACCTTGTCAGCTTCTGGACTGGCATAGGCACAGCAAGACTGTGGATAGCCATGCTGTTGGCAATAGAGCATCCCTCTTCCTAGAATAAATAATTCCATTTGGCATCAGATCACCAGAAGCAGACTGCATTTTGTTCTTGGAAACATTATCATGTCATGATTTCAAATGTGATGCTACACATATGCAGAATATATTTTTTCTTTGTTTTTGTGTTTTTAAGATGGGACAGCAAATTTGTTTTATTTCCTGGTCTAATATTTCAGGAATGTAAAAGCGGTTGTAAAACATGGAATTAAGGAATGGGGATAAAAGAAATATTAGTTGGCTTTTCCCCAGGAAAATAAGGAACATGATCATCTAAAATGGTTCTCCTCAGGCTCCTGCAAAACCAGAGTCTGAAAATACCTGCTCTTTCTTTCAGTGACACATGGAGAAGCACTTCTGTTTCCTTAGATCTGCCTCTCACACTAATTTGCACTTCCTCCCCATCAACTTTCTTACCAGTTGACACTGAAGAAAACTACTTGTAAGAGTAAAAAAAATATGCTTTTGTTTATTTAAAACACTAATTATAGTGCAACATTTTTGATTGATCTGGAATATGACTTGACATTGGGTTCTCAAAATAACATTTTCCATTTTTGAGATGGGTGTGAGAGGTTTGGTTGAAAGGATTAAACTTAAAAAAAGATATCTACAATAATTTATGTTCTAACGGTAATTTAGAAAACAGTTTAACATATCATTAGCCCACTGCTTTGTAAAATTCTAGTAGTAGTTTAATTTCTTTGACATATAGAAAAACTTAGGTGATAATCAGCAATGTTACTTTTTTTTACAATCTGTGGGTCTGTTCTATTGTTCTAAAGTAAGGATAAACACAATAATTATTTATTAAATTATATTTATAAGTACCTCAGTCCATATGAATTCTATTCAAAATTGAAGTGATGAGATTTGTAGGCCAGTAAATTTAAAGTATATAACATTGGATATTTGCTCAAAAAATGCATGAAAATTAGCTGCAGCACTAAATGGTTACTAGAATTGGCATCTTTCATCCTGACAGTTAAATTCAAGAACAATTGTTTAGTATGACTCCCTTTTACCCAAATTATGTGAAAATTGTAGGCACTACCACATAACATCAGCCACGGATAATTCATGCAAGCACTGACTTGTTGTTTATTTAACCCAAACTGCATAAGGATGACAGAACCTGTTGTACGTTTTCTTCTCCGCCCAATCAACTCCTATACCTCTCCAAAGATCATTCATTCAAATTCCCTCTCTCAATAAACTCACCTCATGTCTTTTGCCTGCCCAGTTTTCCGTAGTATCAATTCTTGAATCTAGAATATAGCAGGCTATATGCTCTGTCCCTTAAACGAACATCCAGCATAAGTAAGGAGGGGGAGAGAAATAGGAGATATGCTACCAAAACTTGGTAAATAGAGTTGAGGCTAAAGTACTTGTTAAAATATGCCACAGTGATACCACAAGTTCAGGGGTTCAGAGAGCTAGAGGAGGAAGCCACAAACCTATACTGTGGCAGATATTCAGCCTTAGTTGTGTCTGTGCACTTTATCAATAACACATACAAAATGGTTTGCATTCTCCCATTACCAACATCCCATACCTTTTAAAAGCTTTTGGGGCCTACTTCAGGAGAAAGTGTAGGAGATTTATTCTTCTGTCCCAAGCATCGTTAACTCTTTGTTTCTCTGTCCCTCTACCATCTCTTTCTATTCTATTTAAAAAAAAAAACAAGTAGGCAATGAGAAGGAGCCTCTTGCAATGTGACTTCAGATATGCATGCTTACAAAGAATATGCAGCATAATTATTTCTCACACGATGGGTTTGAATGAAGGGCCTTTGTATTTCAAACTCCAGCATCAACCTAGAATGGAGAAATTCTTTGAAAAAAAAAAAGAAATGCAAAACCAGTGTGCTTTTAGGAATTTTCGGGGTAATTCTACTGAAGTCAGAAAAGAGCATCAGAGATGAATGGGATGGATGTGAGTTGTTTGTGTTGGTTCCTTTCTCCCTTTCTAACTTTTGATATTTGTATCTTGACAGACAGCCTGGGAAAAACAATACCCAGCCATTCAAAAGGTAGGATTTCACATCAATTACCAAATGACATCCAATAATTATTCATTAATTATTAACCCATTTCAAAATTATTCCTTAAGTATGACTAACAAATAACAACAATCTAAACACACGGTTTATTGAAAACGTTCAGGTTACTTGGCTTTAACATATGCTACTTAAACAGAAATAGAAATCCTCAATATATGTTGTAGTTTTTAAGGCATAGGAGAGAGAGAAAGCTACTACATCAATATTAGTTGCAGCACTAGATTAAATAAAATTTAAAAAGAAAAAGTCATTGGTGAGGCTTCACTGCCAGCCTCTACATACCTATTTGAGTAAATTCTATTAAATTCATTCAAATTACTTGAGTAGATATGCATGGTTAAACATTTTATTATTTAAGCTCACAAAATTAATATTCTATGAAATCCATAATAAATGTCAATTACTTTCCATTTGATGATTGTATTTCCAAACAAAGAAAGTTTTAAGAGTGACAGTATAATTTTTAAAAGAAAATCATAATAACAAATTGGCAAATACATTAGCAGTCAGTGTTCCAATTATATTTGCAATTTAGCATCCATGCTTTTCGGCCTCATGTAACATGGGCCCCCAAATGTCTCTCACCAATTAGAAAAACAGAAACAATAAGTCAACAAGCATTCTGGAGTTTACATCTTTTCTCTGCTTTGCCTTTACACAAAGCATCTGGCAGGAGCCCTGACCTCCCAAAACCAAGACCTTGCCAGAACTGACTAATCAATATTCAGCAGAGATGGTTGCTCATTATGCAGTCATTGAATACTTCTAGAAGTTGCTCACTGTGCACTTTTCATTCTTTACTCTTCTCTTCTAATCACATGCATTACTGCGCATGTACGCACACAAATGTACCTCCCATGAGGCCTTTTCTGTCTAGCATGAAAACAAAACTTGTAACAAACTCCATTCAGCTGTAGCTCTCTGAGGCCAGAGATTGGTATATGTTCCAGCAACAAAGGAAAATTGGGGGTACAGCTGCCCCAATGCAAAATATAGCCTACTTTAATACCACAGAAAGAGAGAGAATGAGAACATGTATGAGATAGGAAACAAACTCCATCCAAGAATAGCTAGTACAATTCTGACTTTTTTTGGGGGGAGGGACAAAATGAGGAATGCTAAGAGAACTAGACATTGCTCACAACTTATCTGTTCTAACAGATCACTCCTTTGAGATACTACTGGGAGCGAAATTATTCAACCCTGACCTCTTTTGTGCTCCATGCAGCTGGTTTCCGTAGAAGCCAAGCTCCTGTGATCCCCACTATCCTAGATTAAATATAATAGCTACATGTGGCACATAGAAAGGTTGATAAAAATACTAAGAAACAATATTTTTGTCCTGTGAAATTTCACCTAGTCAGTTTTGATCACAAAATGTCAGGGCTGTTCCTATTATTGATAGAGTAATCTGGATTTGAAACAAATGTGTTTTTTATTTCATTGGACAATTCCCACTGGCAACAAATTGATTTATTGCTTTTTTTTTCTGAGAAAGAGATAATCTCTGAAACTGCAGTATCTAAAAGTCAGTGTGAACTCCAGTCCTAAGTAAAGGAAAAGAGTTGGATCTCAGTTGAACAATAGAAGCTGCAATAAATTCCAACTGTTTTTCAAATGTCAGTCTCCATGTCCCAGTACTAATGTATTTTGAGTGAATCATGTGGCTGGCCTGAATCACACAATTACTTTTCTTATCACCAGTAGGGCATAGTTTGCATACTAAAGAGAGAAAACAAGAGGCAGCTGATATGTCTATTAAGGCAAGTTTTAGCAGGTTCCAGATATACAAATATTCTAACTTCTGTGCTCTTGCTTTGATTGTTCACTAGCCCTGCAGTCTTCGGCTAAAGATTGATCAGTATATTGAACAGTGGCCTGATTCATAAATATAGTGTGCTATTTACCAGGCAGTTAAAAATAAAGAGCCTCCACTTTGCTTCCTCTAGTGCAGTGCTAATTTATTTCCAGGGAACAGATTCCTACATTGCTCACAACCATAACTTGATCATGTGGTTTTTGCATCTTGATAAAAGTAACAAAAAACAATTTTCATGTAAAAAAAACCCCATTCCTTTCAAACTGTTTCTATAGTAAGTTACTGGTCCTTTCTTTTTGATAGTATATACTGTATACTAGCAAAATTTATTTATTTACAGCTCCTCTCCCATTTGTAAAGGATTCTTAATTGCTGGAAGTAGAACTTTATTTCAGAGAGCTCTTGAGATGTTTTAGAACAGAAGGGCATACATTTTTGTGGCTAAGAACCACCACATTGTGAGATCATGGTTGAGGGCTGCAAAAATGGTTGCAAGGATATTATACATATAGATGGGACTAAGTTTCACATGTGTGGGGAGGAGAGGGGAAGAGTTTTGAGTTGTCTGTGTTCTTTAAATTCTGCTGTCTCTATTTAGAGTAATACTGCATTTTTCATGTATTTTCCATCTCAACATGTCAGTCAACAGTTTTCAGTAATTATGGGAGGATGGGAGCTGTAGAAAATGGACTCAGACCAATAGTTACTTCCCTGCTCTAGGGATGTCATATGTCTGTCATGTTAAAAGAAAAATAATTTAGTCTTCTTCTTTGTTGCTCAGATCCTTTTAGATGCTGCTGTTCCAATTCTTTGAGACTTTATTAATAAATGGAATGGCTTTCCCCAATCCAAGAAGAAAAGACAATAGCCTGCAGAGTTATTTATATTTACCACTCCTTAACATCAAACAAAACAATTCACCAATGCTTAAATTAAATGTGGACATCAGTAATAGCTGTTTAGCCGTATACATTTCAGAAGCACTAGATAAAGTCTATAGTTATTGAAATTTATCAATATGGGTTATTATAAATAATCAGAACTGTTTTTTTAAAAAAAATATGACCACAATGCCCTCTGCTGGCTGACAAAAATGCACCCAGTTAAAATCAATATTCCTAATTAAAATGTAACTGGAAATATCCTAGCTATCCTCTTGAATACTTTTCATATTGGCTTTTTTATTTTATTTTATTTCCACAATAGATAGTGACATTTGTGTAAAATGTAAGACAACAAAGATGATTAGGGGACTGGAGGCTAAAACATATAAGGAATGCTTGCTGGAATTGGGTATGTCTAGTTTAATGAAGAGAAGGATTAGGGGGGACATGATAGCAGAGTTCCAATATCTCAGGGGTTGCCACAAAGAAGAGGGAGTCAAGCTATTCTCCAAAGCACCTGAAGGCAAGACAAGAAGTAACGGTTAGAAACTAACCAAGAGAGATGCAACCTAGAACCAAGGAGAAACGTCCTGACAGTTAGAACAATTAATCAGTGGAACAGCCTGCCTCCAGAAGCGGTGAATGCTCCAACACTTGAAGTCTTTAAGAAGAGATTGGAAGCCATTTGGCTGAAATGGTATAGGGTTTCCTGCTTGGGCAGGGAGTTGGACTAGATGACCTCCAAGGTCCCTTCCAACTTTATTATTATTATTATTATTATTATTATTATTATTATTATTGTCATTGTCATTGTCATTGTTGTTGTTGTCAGAATTGTTTTAGCAAATATGATAAACAAAAAAGTACCAGACAGCTAAGTTTAAACCTACTGTGGCAAAAAAAGAGAGGGGGATGACTAATTTAGTTAAGTTCATCTTGACATGGACATAGTCACATGGTGACTTTATACTACTTTATATTTCTTAGTGGTCTCCTATCTAAATATTTGCAACGGCTAACCCTCAAGAACTATGAAAAGTCCTAAAGTATTCATCCCAGCCCTGCAATTGTTCATTTATGTTCAGAACATTAAACACAACAACTGATTTTTTTTCCTCACTAAAATTGTCACTTGGTGAGAAGAGAAACAAGACCAGGGAAATCTACCTTTCTTTAATTTGTCTTATATTCAAATAATAAGGCTAGCAGCCCTTACTGCCCTCATTCTTATGGTAGAATAGCATTCTTTGATAGGGATGGGTAATGCAATCTATCCTGGCATACTTCTCTGCCAACTGAAGGATGGAGGATAACATTTTAATATGATCTGTGTTCTCACTTAAGTCACTGGTGGAGACACAGTTTTAAACACATATTTCATAATTTTGCAATTGCACATTTTAGTTTTTTAAAAGCTCTCAGGTAGCTGCCGAACACTTGACAATCTGCTAATCTTTATATTTGACTCAGTTCTTTGAATTCCTTTGCTGAACAAATTTAGGTTTGCCCTCCATCTTCTATAATGAAGGCAAATGGAAGTGTTTCAAATGCAAATGTTACCAAATAATATATTGTGTGAAGTGCTGAATTTTTAAAAATTATTCATTTACAAAAAGAATAAATGCAAATCTTCATTAAAATTTCTTTTCATTGCATTAGCAATTGGTAAAGAAGTAAATAATCCTCTCAAATGAAAAGATTATTAGGCAAAATAATCGAAATCTGGAACAATGGGAAGCTTTTTCTGTCTGATGAGAAAGAGAAATTATAATCAAACATGAAACATGTGGAATTTCAAGTAGAACTAGTTTATCCGATATTATGTTCAATTATTTGTAATTCTAGCAGTCAAAACTGCACCTAAAATAAATTGTTTTCTTCATGCAAACATTTACCATTCATCAGCTTGTTGGATAAATTAAGCATAAACTGTCAACTCCTTTCTTCAATTGTTATAGCAAGGAAGATATATTACAGAGAGTCATATTTTTACCTAGCCTTTCTGAATAAACATGACATCTTGTTTTAAAATTTAAAAATGTAAATTCAATCAACCTAGATTGTTATACTACTATAATGCTTATATATGAAGCTTTCCCATGGTATTTGATTTTTAATCTCTCATCATGAGCTTTACTAATCTGGTTTCCATATTTATTTTTCAACAAAATTATATCCTTGAACCATCCGAATAGAAACACTGGTATTGTCTTCCATTTTCTTTTCTTCTTGAACGATGGTCATATGATCAAAATCAGGTGCTTGGCAACTGGCATGTACTGTATTTATGATGGTTGCACTGTTCCAGGATTATGTAATCACCCTTTGTAATCTGTAATCAGATGGCTTCTGACAAGCAAAATCAATGAGGGAAACCAGAGTCACTTAAAAAACCTTATGATTCACTTAACAACTGCAGTGATTCATTAACAACTCTTGTAAAATGGGACACAGTCAGTTAACTGTTTTGCTTAGCAATGAAAATTTGTGGCTCAGTTATGGTTGTAAGAAACCACAGTACAAGACAAGAAACAATGAATGGAAACTAACTAAGGAGAGAAGCAACCTAGAACTAAGGAGAAAATGTCTAATAGTTAAAGCAATCAACCAATGGAATACCTTGCCTTCAAAAGTTGTAGGTGCTCCATTCACTGGAGGCTTTCAAAAAGAGACTAGACAACCTTTTGTCTGAAATGATATAAAATCTCCTGTTTGAGCAGCGGGTTGGACTAGAAGAACTCCAAGGTCCCTTCTAACTCTATTGTTCTATGTTCTCTAGGACAACCTGCACGTATAAAAATATTATTTATCTAACCACAGTACATGCCTTTTGATATGCAGCTTTCAGTAAACTGTTTTATTTCCATACAAATATCCAAACATTTATCAATTTTCTATAAAACTTTTAAAGATATATACTATTTTGAATGAAATTTGAGAACGGCTGAATCTAGGAGTGTAAAACAAATATATAGTGTATACCTCAAACATCTCTAGTTATACTGTACTCAAAGAGGTATAATGACTTCAATTACTTAATTCCATTCATTTTATGGATTAGTGGATCTGTTCTAATCAGAGGGAAATCAGGCTTTACCTAAATGATTATTTCATTTACTTTTAGGCCAGAGGTGTCAAACTCGCAACATCAAGTGACATGTTGCAATGTGTCGCGGCTTTTTCCCCATTGCCGGCAATTGGGTGGGCGCAGTTTCGCCATGTTGCATCCGGCCCGCGGGCTAGCAGTTTCACACCCCTGTTTTATGCCCTTTGTACTTAATCTTCATATATGTCCTTTATGTTTGTTTATAGTATTCTGGCGCTTTGTATGTATGTATAAAATCTTAAGACTATGCTTAGGTGTTATATTCTTTTTATGTCTAATTTGATTACTATTGTATATTATTTCCATGATATTTTCTAAGAGTTGCTTACTTAAAGTTCAGTTTTAAGTAGATAGAACAATCTTCTTTTTTTTTCCAACTGGGCTTTTCTTTCCTATTCTGTTTATCTACTGATGATATTTGCTTCATGTTTCTAGTTAAGTCCTGTACTTTTTCAATTTTCTATTATTACTAAATTTGGTTTTTTTATTTATATTCCTTCAATTATTCCTTCATTTTGTTATTTTATGTTTTATTTCTGATAAGATAACTGTCATTTTGTCTAAATCAGCATCTTTACAATATTCCATTTTGTCAGACTAGCTTAAAGTGGGCAGTACAGAACCTACAGATTTGTTGTCCAAAAGAAGTAAAAAAATGTTGCTACCTTAGATCAGGGGTTCTCAACCTTGGCAACTTTAAGACTTGTGGACTTCAACTCCCAGAATTCCTCAGCCAGCTTTGTTGGCTGAGGAATTCTGGGAGTTGAAATCCACAAGTCTTAAAGTTGCCAAGGTTGAGAACCCCTGCCTTAGATAGAAAGATTTTGAAACTGCCAATGATGCACTGTGCCAGCATCTGCAAATTACATTCTGGTTAACAGTAGGATACTAGTAAGTAGTGTGTGTGTGTGTGTGTGTGTGTGTGTGTGTGTGTGTGTGTGTGTGTGTGTGTGTGTGTGTGTGAAAGTATTGAGAACTTGGAGTGTTTTCCGAAAGGACTGAAACATTTCCAATTTAACATATTCTTTATCCCACACATTTTCTTCCTAATCTGTGGCATTGATTGGGTTACAATAATACAACCAGAGATTTGATTCTAACTGAATTTCAAAACTGTGATGAGCAAATAGAGAGAAATTTCATTCCTTGACACTTCTTTTACCAACAATCAAATAAAAAGTAACAAATTCTACTTGTAATGCTATACTTGTAGTATACTGGGGTTTTTTTTTTTTATAAAGAACACAGCACTAAATGTGATGGGGGAGGGGAAAAAAGAAAGCAAAGAAGAATGTATGCATAACATACTATTCTGAGCCGTATGTCTAAAATATATCACACCGAGCTGATCTGAATAGCTTTTACAGATGGGTTTATAAAGCTTTATCAGAATAGGCCGTTGTAACTTCTAGAATCTGATGCAAAGTCTATTAAATGCAGACTAGAAACAAAGCAATGAATGATGAGTAGAAAGTGTGAGTTCAGCTGCCTGGCAATAAACAGTAGATGGCAGGACTCCAATGAGAGGGCAGCAACTGACATTTCCACTGGCCCGCAGTATAAAGTCACATACAGGATTATGTAGAAGAAGGCAATAATCTTCTGACCCTGTTTCTATGCTATTCCAGAAAACTAAAATGTTGAAGACCAGACTGTGTATTCAGCCCATTTTAGTTTGTCTATTGCCAAGAGGAGCTTTTTCATTTTTTATTATTATGAATAATTATTTGGCATTTTCGTAGGAATGCTTGGCAGCGGAAAGTGCTTAACATCTTAGAAAAAGAATTTTGTTTGGAACCTTTCATCATTGGGGACTATCTGTTTGGTAAATAGGTTCATGCATAATAGTCTGATGGGTATGGTAGTTCTTTCTAGTAGAAAATTCATTACAGAGCTGGTTGAAATGATGAAAGTTGTATAAAATATTGTATGTAAACATGATCCCCAAAATGAGAATTTCTCATTTTGTGAAGTTTGGCTTTATTGAGCCTGGAGCTTAGCAAAGAGGATAATTGTATAAAAATGGAAAGAAATTATTTATCTTCCAAATGTTTAGGAATTGATTAATGTTATGTTTGTTATTCATCTTTTGAAATATCTTTATATTTGAGAAAGGAGAAGATGGAACAATACATTTCAATATGGTCTTAATGTGAAATTTAAGGATTGAATTGTGCCTGTAAACTTTCTTGAAAAGGATAATCTCACCTGAGGAAGGATGAGCGAAGCATTTTTTTAAACAAAATGTAATAGAAAAGAGATGTATTTGCTGGAAATGCATTAAAGGGATAGGCAATACCAAGGATCTAGCTAGTTCCATCCTACTCGGAGGAAAGTCAGAGATAGTGTGTATGCTCTGTGTGTGTATGCATGGGAAGAAAGGCTAAAAGAAGTGACCTCAATTAACAATCTTTTAAACAAAGATCAGGCAGATCGGTGGACAAAGTATATAATTAAATCTCTATCTCTATCCCACTGCTCTTCATGGTCAGTAAGTCATGAGTAGGTCATAACGTTTCAGTGCCACTGGATTTAGAGCTCTAAGAGAGTCAACATTTAACTCCATTTCAGACAACATAATTTTATGGTTGCCTCTAGGGGGATCTTTCCCACACTTTGCTCTGCATCTCTTCCAATTTCCCTCTAAACAAGATGTGATTATTTGGAATCCCCAAACTCATTTAAGAAATTCAGGTGCTTCTGCTGATTAGATAGGTTTGTTGTTATAGAAATGGCTAGTGTATATTACTATGTAAAAAGTTGAGGCCGTATGTTATAATCTTATTCTACTGTGCTAAAAAGAGTCAGAAGTCAATGCTTCCCCCCCTTTTTTCTCTTTTCCTTTACACTTTTTCATGCTCTTTTTTTCATACCTTACTTTCCATTTTTAAAAATTTTTCTTTTTATTTATTTAGTTTAATTTAATTTTATTTAGTTTAATTTATATAAATTAAATTTTATAAAATTTTTCTTTGTATTTTATATTTTGATAAACTATAAAAAGAAAAGAAATTCAGATGGGAGTATTTCTTAAACATCACAAATTAAGTAGGATCATATTTATTATTTTTGTTGAAAAAGTTTTTACTATTGAAACAACAATACAAAATTATGTGGCAAGTTAATGTTAATTGAACTTTTGTTCACCAGCATCTGTAGATTGATCTCTATAGAATTAAGAAACAACCAATTTCCTATTAAAATCTGTACCTCAATCAAAATCAATCAATAGTGAAGAGTAGTACCATATGGAGATGAATTTAGTAAATGTTCCAAAGCTTCAGATTTCTGTTACTTTCAAGGCTGAACCAAATCTGGATTGGAGTATGTTCAAAAGAAATTTTCCTTTGAAGTAAAATTTCATTATCTTAGAGGATTGAAATTTTTTGGCAAGCAAATTATTTTATATTATTTTTAATATGTTGATTTCTGAAAATTTGTGAAAGGTGTATTCAGGGCTGAATGTGGGACAAAATTAAAAATATAAATGTTTATATTGAATTTTTTCTTAGTGCACATTTTCTGCAGTACATTTTAAATATATGCCCTCCCATTTGAGCTAAATTTCAAACGGATTTCAATTGTTCTCACTAAAATGTCAACTGGATAAATTCTTAACAACCCTGTAAAGTCTACTCAAAAGTGCACCCTGATCCTGAGTAAATAATTATAGGA
Source organism: Bothrops alternatus (assembly GCA_034064705.1). NCBI lineage: Eukaryota > Metazoa > Chordata > Lepidosauria > Squamata > Viperidae > Bothrops > Bothrops alternatus. The sequence continues at coordinate 36,099,755 of JARGCV010000009.1, forward strand.
TTAGAGTCTTGGAGTTTTCATTAAAATGTCCTAGTTTTATTAGAAACTTAGGAATTTTTTTCTGGGCACTGCTAGGGTTATGTCACTAGAAAATTAATGAATGTGCAACCTGGAATGCATGCATGTGAAAGGAAAAATAAAAGGTCATCCTCATGCATCTCTCTCAAGAATGGAAATAGCTCCCACCCTCCTTCATTCATTGTGCCCTTTCAGAATAGCTTTTAGTGCCAGAGTGAAGGTTCCCAGAACTTGTCCTTCTATGAGTCTTTCTTCAGCATTATTACCCACTGAAATTCACACAAGACCAGCACTAATCTTCAGTTTTCTTACTTTATTTTCTTATAGAACCAGCCTAATTCAGTCTTAAAAGTTATGTCCCAAGAGTGACTATCTTGTTTCATAGGCTATCGTAACCTTTTGGGTTGTTGTTTTCAAGCACTCTACTGGTCTCTGATTTATCTGCGAAATAAAATAATGGTTGCTTAATTATTCTCTGCTTAATGCCGTCCCCTTGGAAACAAGAGGTCTTGAACCTTTCAGAACCTTTTGAGAGTGATTTTTGTCACACTTGGCAACTGTCCTGTCTTTCCTTTACATTTGTGAATGCTCTCTCAGGTCCTCTTACAGGCTCCTTAAGTTGCATGTGAAAAAGGGGCATGTGCAATGATCAGAGCTGTCCTTTCTGCTAAACAAAGCAGATTAGCCTGGGATATTTAAAACAAGGCAGCTACTGACTTCAGCACAATATTTGGATTGCAGTTCTAAGGAGTAAACTCTAATGATGGAACGCTATGAATGAAAATAAAAGACTTTTTCATCTTCTAGTTCATATTTAAGTATATACTTATAGACAAGAAAAAGGGAACACAGTTCAGTAGAATAGCCCCTGCTTTGGATGCAAAAAGTCCCAGTTTCAATCTTTAGCACCCTCAGCTTAAAAAAAGGGGGGGGGATTAAATGAGAGGAAAGCTCTGTCTGGAGAGTTTCTGCCAATCTGAGGAGGCAGTTCCTGATAGACTAAACACCTGAGCTATATAAAACAATGTTCCTATATTTTTAGAGTCACATTTTGAAAAGTTCTGGAAGTTATTTCTATTTTATTTAATTGTGCAAAGTGAGCCGATAACTGTTTCACCAATCTCTAGTCATATGAGCAGAATTTAAATGTCATCTTGTTAATGGCTCAAGTTGCCTTTAATGCTTATCAGTTTATTAAAAGCCAAATGTATTTCATCTGTAGCCTTTTAAAAACATAAAAGCTACATTTATTCATGACACATTTTATGTGTGTGTGTGTGTGTGTGTGTGTGAGAGAGAGAGAGAGAGAGAGAGAGAGAGAGAGAGAGAGAGAGAGAGAGAGAGAGAGAGAGAGAGAGAGAGAGAGATCGCACAGAAGTAATCTGCATAAGTTTGGATCTGTGTTATATATATATACACACACACATCTAACCAAGAGTTGCAAGCATCTCTTCAACAGTGAGATAGTGGCATACAAATTTAAGAAATAAAATAAATAAAAAGTAAAATGCTATGCATGTCTGCACACATGTATTCAAGTCTATCTATCTATCTATCTATCTGTCTGTCTGTCTGTCTGTCTGTCTGTCTGTCTGTCTGTCTATCTATCTATCTATCATCTATCCATAAACCCACCCACCCACCCACCTACCTACCTATCATGTATCTAGACCAGATATTCAACCTTTTCACCCATTGTACCACTTTTAGGATATGGCAATATCCGAGTACCACTAGTCGCTTAGCAAAGTGTCAAAAACTTGATGACCAAAAAAAGAAGAAAAAAGTGATAAAGTACAGGTAGTCCTTAACTTACAACAGCTCGCTTAGTGACTGTTCGAAGTTACAATGGCACTGATTTAAGTGGCAAGAAAATTATAGCCTTAAGATATTGCTGTTCCCAACAACATAGGCAGTGTGGTCAGGCCACAGTTTGCTCATGCACCATATACCACATCATAATCAAGCCCCATATTTCCTACCACTAATGAATGATGGAAGATAGCTCAGCTGAGGGCCCCTTTTTCTATTTGTATTTTAGAGTGTCAGGATCTTGATAGTAGTCAGCTTTGACAGTGCCAATTGCCTGTTTAAGACAAGTGAGTCATAACATCTCTTCACTCACAATCAAGCAATGAGCAATCATATAATGAGCCTAGCGAATCCAGAGCATGAATGGGAGGAAAAGAACCCAGTGGGCAACCACATGTGTTCTGCCTGATGTTGCATAAATTGACATCTTTTATATAATTATCTACTGCTTAAGGATTTATTCATTTATCAAATTTATATGCTGCTAATCAGAACACTGGTATAATAATTTTATTTTCCTTTGGTTTAGCTTTTATTAAACTCCTTAAGTGGAAAGCTGATTTAATACTGCCAACTCAGGGAAGATAATGAGAGTACCATTAATGCTGTGACCTCTGGGACCAAGTGGTCTCCAAAAGCAGTATAAATGCAGAGCTGGCATAAATTTCTTTCCTCCCTCTTATTTTCAATTGCTACCTTATTATTTGTGGCACACAGAGTTACTAAAGTAAGCGTAGCTTTTTGAATTGCTACTGTCTTGTGGTGTTAGGAATGCTCTGCCCCCTTTTTAGAGCATGGTAAAGAAAATTATTTTTAACTGTCATTCCAGTTAAACATAAAGAAAATAGCAGAGCCTGAAAAAAATACTCTACTATTGATTGTGCATAAATTTAAGTGCCCACTCTTAAGAGACACACTTCCAGAGACATATTTGGGTCCAGGAATAGCATAATTTTTCCTAGTGGCTCCCTTTGATACGTTGAGAGGAGTGTAACAGAGGTGGGGTATTATTCACAAACATCACTAAAACCTGTCAAATCACTTTGAGGGTTATCCATCCATCCACTGCCTTGAACTGGATTTTGAGGTGTCTGGGTAAAGCTATTTCCAGAGGTGAAAAAGTTTTGCCTAAGAAGGTAATTTTACTCCCACCTATCACATACCAATCTCCACCCATATAATCCAAGTAAATGCTTCCCCAGACAAAAATAAAATAACATAAAATTTCTATCTCAAAATCAGAATTCACACAACACACCTCACGCACAACCCAGGAAGGCCCAACCTGTTCTCAACTTTCCTCTCACAAAGGCTGCCTTGTACCCTTACTCTGATATTGGGTCAACTTGTTTTCCAGTTTATAAAACTAATAAACTCCTTCCGAAATTCTTCAAAAACCTTTCATATTTAGCAGTAGTATGAGCCAGCAGTCTCAAAGAGCCACACTAACTGAGTCTGAACCAACTCTCCATTTATGATGGCTTCTTTCCTTGTCCTCTAACTCCTCTATCTGCTACAATCATCTCAACGTACCACTCCTAACCATGGTGATAAAGCATGAGGTTGTCACTTTTCATCAACTGCCTTATCCGACTCAGCCAGGTATACATCCTCTAATATCCAAATAAGATAAAATGAAATTATCTAGCCATTGCACACTGGACTTGAGTCACATCAAAATCATGGTAATGGACAACATATTTTGGCAAGGCATTACATCAAATTTCCATGGCCATATAACACTCAGACTTGTGTATTGATTGCAAAACCATATTCAGCTACTGTGTGCTGAGCAAAGAAAGGATGGATAAGTTCAGTCTCATACATAAAATTGTTCATTTCTTATTCTTCAGCTATACATCTCTTTATAACTGTTTCCCTTGATGTTTTCATAATCTATCCATCTCTCTTCCCAGAGACATACTTCACAGTATCTGATCTTCTTCCCTTCACTCCCCTTCACTTACCAGCAGCAGTAGCAGCAAGTTACCATCCCATCCACGCTGAGTAAGAATCTTTTGCATATCACCAGGTTATTTAATTTCTTGCTTCTGATCTTCTCCTTCACATAGGACTTCTTTCTTTTTCTCTCCCACCTCCCCCACAATGAATTTCTGGCCCACCAATGATGCTTCCTTGATCTTCTTAATTCCTACATTCTCTATCCCTGAATATAGAAATTGGTAATAGTAAGCAGTCCAGAGTTGGTCATACTTTTTATGTTACTCTGTACACTCTAGTTGTTACCCAGGTAACATAGTATTCATCTTGGTGACAGTTGGCAGTTGGCAATGATCTTGGTGACAGTTGGCAGTTTTTGAACTTTCCACACTGATAAGATTTAAATTTCAGATTAGCCATGAAATTCTTGGATGGTTTTGAGGCAGACATTACAAGATAAGGCAAATAAAAAGCAACATTTTTTATGTGTTAACACAGAATTGCAACAGAACATGGTCTATAATAATTATTATCACATCCTATGCTAAGCACATTGGGCTGCAAGCATACGTCACTGTTCTTGGTCTGCAGCCACAGTCTCTGCATCCTCCCATTTAAGTTTGATGTTTTTCAGATCTTCGTGAAATGTTGGCATCAAGTTTTCTTTGGTCTTCCTCCTTCTCTCTGACCATTTGATGGTATCCAATTGATGGAGGTCTTTGCTGGATGTTGCTCACTCATGTTGAGCACATGTTCAGTAAAGTGTTTTCTGGTAGATAATATTTCTGTTAAAACTGCATTGCTTACATTGCTCAGAGAGTATATGTCTAATTCTGGCAACCACACTTTAAAAAGTACAGGGAGAAGTTGAGGTGAATTCAGAGAACTAGCAATATGAAAAAAGGGCTAGAAACCAACCTCTGTGACAGACAGTTAAAAGAGCTAGGCGTCTTTAGCTTTCAAAAGAGATGATTGGGAAGATTATCTTCAAAAACTAAAATGTGCAAGAGAAGGAGAAACTAAAGAAAGGACAAGGATGAAGAACTTAAAATTACAAAACATGATTGGGCAGAGGTGAGAATCAGTGAAGGAGGAAGTTAACTGTTTGACCTTGGACAGTTCTGGATGAAATATTCAAAGAAATAAGGGCCACAAGAAACTTATATGTCTAATTGCACATACAGTAGGAATTCAGGTCCAATGTCCAGAAAACCCTGGGAGAATTTGGACAACTAAAATAAATCCAGCAGGGAAAATATAAGCAAAACATTAAGGTCTTTTTTTAAAAGCAGTTTTGGATAGCATTACATCTATTTCTATTCTCTATCCTTCCATCTCTTTATTTGGTCACAGCCTCAGCTCTGAGACAATCCATTTAGCTTTTATAGAGGACATATTGGGGCTGGTAGACTGATTAAGGTTGCCCATTTCAGACATCTTATGGATCTTTTTTTATATGTATAAACAATTTTTTATTAGTTTTCCATTTTACACCAACAGGAGCTTAAGAGCCAGCGTGGAGATATGGTGGTCAATTACAAAAGAAACAATAAGATTATAAATATACAATTCAGACAATATTTCTTAAAATTTCCCTCTCTATCTATGTAGAATATTATAATCAAATAGATTCAAATAAATTCATTCATTAATATATCTAAATATAGGTTTCCTTAATCAATAGAAAGTTTCAATTGCTCAATATCAATATAATAATCAAATTAATACAATCCTATAACCAATTCATTCATTCATATATTGCTATATGTAAATTAAATGCTTAAATCAAAACTAACAATCTCTGTTTAAATTATTATAATCTCATTAATACATTTCTGACACAGATTTTCATTAAATATATCGCTAAATATGAATTTCATTAATCAATAAACATTTGCAAAAGCTCCTTATCTATCCCAAAAATCCTGTTTTAAACTTCATTAATTTTTCAGATATTTAAATTTAAACTAACCTATTTATTTTACTATTCAGGAACCCCAAATTCCTCTTATTTAAACACATTAGCTCCGAAACTAAGTTCTTACATTTCTCAGCTATGTTTCTATTTTTTTTCAATAATTTTCCAATTATTAATTCCATCTCGTTCCAAAAGGAAAATACAAAAAAGAAAAAAACATACACAAATAAAAAAAACAAAAACAAAGCACATATTCTTACTATACTTCAATATTAAATTCTAAATCATTTCATAATAGCTTCCCATTTAGCAAAAACCAAATCCAAGACAGTCCGATTCACTATAAAACCTTTACCATCCATAATTATCATCTCAAATTTAATCTTTATATCTCATTCTGGGTTTCTTTCTATTCCTTATAGGTTTCCATAGTCGAGTCTCTAGATCCGCAAATAGCTCTCCCATTGTCTCTGCCACACTGTACACAGCAACAGGAGTTCTCCCATTATCCATTTTATTGGGGTAATATAAAAGTTGTAGTCATTCTGAAAAGCTCGTGCCACAACATCATTTCCCATCTTTTTTAAAGTTGCCTAAACTTTAATTGAAATCATTTTTAATATAGTCCTCTTTAATCAAATTTTGCTCTTCTTCCAATAGTTTTTCCTTCTATCAGGGAGTCAAATGGTGTCTGCAAATAAGCTTGTCCTTTTGAGGTGAACTCTTCCATTTCCTTATTATAAATCATCTGTCCATTTATATCAAGGCTTTTTCCCAGTATCAATTGATAATCCAACTGTACATTTGCTTCTTCCCTCTCAGTGGACTGAGAGCAAGTCTCTTGAATATAAACTACAGTTTCACTTAAACCTTGTGCTTGGCTTTGTCGATGTAAAGAAATCTCCTTTTTGCAGGCAATTATCATCTCCGTGTTTTCTAAAATGTTGTCCAAAATATATTTATAAATCGAATTTGGATGAGTTTCCTCCATTTTTATCAAATTTGAAGACATTTACTATTTTTTGGGGGGGTCTATATTTAAAGGCAATCAATCAATATCCATCTCCTCCCAAGTTTCTTAGTCTTTTTCCTTTGTACAAATTCCAAGAGAAAAAAAATAGCAAGAACAATACCTAGTTTCAACAGAAGGTATCCCCCGACAAATAATCAAAGTTAATCAAATAATCAATCTTTTCGGATGCCATAAAAAATAAAAGAAAACAATACTCAAATACATAGGATCTTAAATCTCTCTAAAGAATTTTCTTGGCGCTTCCAAGTATCCCCCCCAAAATAGCCATTAAAACAAAAATGGATTTCATCTTTTTCTTAAGCTTCTCTTCCCCCACTTAAAACGCAACTTCAACAAAAAGAGAAATAGTTCAAAAAGAAAAAAAAACTTTTCACCGAATCTTCCACAGTGGGTCTGCTTGCTTAGATGATCTTATAGCTTACGGTTGGCGCAGCTAAATGATCGGCCATTTTACTGGCCGATCTTTACCCTGTCGGCCCAAAGGAGATACTTGGTGCACAGAGGAAGCCACCGCTCCTCTGCAACTGTCTGAGAAGCCTCCTCAACTGGTATACGCTCTTCCAGAGCGTCTTTTCGACCCTCTAAGGGGTCTACCAGCAGGGGAAACTCGATCGGCAAAGGAACAGCTCCCTTCTCTTGACCGCACTGCCGCGAACCGGAACTGGAAGCCCAGACATCTTATGGATCTTATTTCTTATAAATATAGAAGTTACTAGTATAGGATTGCATACCCTTACTGCTTCTTCTTGACTAAAGATCTCAGGGGCAAGGATTTTTTGCTTTTGGGGGGTGGTCCAGGAGATGAAGCAACAAAAAAGATACTGGAAAACAAAGAGCAAATATCTTCAACTTACTAGTTCATGTCAGGCCTAAATTATGATGATAAGGGCAGTGAAATGTCAATATTTCTCTGGAATTATTGCATAGTGAATAATGAAATGCTATCCAACAATCTTGTTTAAGAGACCTAATTGAGACAGGGCAGGTCTCAACTTCTTTTGGATTGCTGTGATAGGTTTGGAAAGATTTTACTGATAAAATAATCTGTGTTAGTTAAGAATTAAACATTACATTAACAATACCGAATAAGGCAATTGAAGTAAACATAGAATGCATAGGGAGTGGACCTGAAGGACAGGAGAAAAAGCTGCTACCAAGATAACAGTCAGATAAGTGGGACTTGAGCCCAGGTCAAGAAGATAATTTGAGAAAAATGTCTCAGACAAGTCCTTCCTTAGTTCACATGAAGGTAGAGAGGGAGAGGGAAGCACATTCAGACCTACATGATTCTGTTACTATAGCTATTGACAATAAAAATAGTCCTGATTTATATGGTTTCTTAATCTGGTGTACTGTAGTATGTGAGAATACCTTGAGGGATGAGAAGAGACGCTGAAAATAAGAAGAAAATAAAAGACCTAGAAAATGGCCAGATAAGATACGGGGAGCCCCCAGTAGCTTAACAGTCAGAGGAATCAACTTAGGAAGGACCAGCCCTAATTGATGAAGGGGTTAAAAGTGGAGGTTGGAAATTTGACCTTCCAACCTGCAGGATTTTGTCTATGTAGCCTTACAAAAGGTAGGGTTATTTCATCTAGTTCTGTTTCCTATCTGGTTTCCCCGTGAGGCTGGCATCTCTCTTATGGGGTTGGCAGTAATATATTATGAGATTATCTGAGACTCTTAGTCTTATTGACTCTCAAAATATGAAAAGGGTTTTTGACAGTTTGAGTTTTGCCACCTGTGGACTGCACCTATGCCTCTCCTAACTCCTTCAGACAGATAAAGTGGAGGTAAAAGAGTGGGATCAGGAGATAGCAAATTCTCTTTGAGAGAGGAATTGCTTGTAGTTGAAGGGTTGGTAGTATGCTCTCTCTTGAAGGCATCATGTCTTAACCCCATTGTATTATGCAACTTTTGTGCAGTCTTCAACCTTCCATCTTTAGGAAAAATTTTGGGAGATAGTAGGATTTTACTGTGGATGAACCCAATGATCTTGATTTATTTAAAGTTGAAAGAAGGGTTGAACTGAGATGTCCCATATCTTAGTTCATCCACATTAATCTCTGAGAGATGCTTGTACAATTGTTTTCCTATATTAAAAAGTTATCCTAAAGAAGGATGGAAGGATGGAAGGAAAGAAGGAAGGAAGAAAAGAAAGAAAAAGAAGAAAGAAAGAAAGAAAGAAAGAAAGAAAGAAAGAAAGAAAGAAAGAAAGAAAGAAAGAAAGAAAGAAAGAAAAGCTTCTTCTGGTTCAGGGGCTGGGTAATACCTCAGAAATCCTCCAAGGCTGCATGATTTTAGTAAGTGAAGAAAAGCCATTCCCAGAAAGCATGTCTACCGATATCACATGGCCCGTAAAAAACAAACAGGAAAAGTGAGGAAGGATGAATGGTACCTCTAGGAAGGGCCAATTCAAGGAATTCCCAATATCTGAAAATGATGACCCTCAAAGATTGTCTCTCACTTCACCTTTCCTGTTGAAAAAACTGAAGGACCTCAGTGCCCTAATATTTAATAGTCCAGGAATGCCTCAAAGTAATGTTATCTCTATCAAGCCAATTTCACTTGTTTTAATTCTGCCTGAAAGAACATTTTGAAAGCTTGGTGCTGGGATTTAGATGCATTTCTGCTCATGCTTGGGTCAAGGAGGGAATACTTCAGCTGAGAAGTCACATAGCTGAGAAGAGGACTTGAATCTGCTCCTATCTAAATACTGAAATAACTACGTCATATTCTTCTTCAGCTTACCTTACTTCATAAGGTTCTTCTAAAGGCAAAACCATCTGTAATTATTTGGAGAAAGGGTAAAATAACAATGAAATGCATAAAAGCTTTTGGAGAAGATTCTTCAAACTGTTTTTGTGGTTGGTTTCATTACCGTAAATGTCATTTACAGTTATGTGCCCTGAGCTAAAGAGTGAGATGAGGAGAAATGAAGCAAGGAGTTAAATATTTCCTAATTGAGGTAACACTTGGCAAAAATAAACGTAGAGGGGGAGGGGCAGAGGAAGACAGGATGTAAATAACCAACAATGTAGTTTCTCTTTGAGTCTCATTGACGACCGACTGGTTCCTTTGGATGAGTTTAAACAAATTAAACAAATAAATGGTTCTTCTTATTTTACATTTAGCAAATACAATGGTTAGTATTCTGAGCATGCCCAGTAGAAGTACTCTGGAACCAGCAAACTGTGAACAAACCTGTTTGAACTATGCAGCTAGCTCAGATAAGCCCTAATTGTTATGCAACTCCTTAGCATAAGCTCCTGGCATGGCTCATATGATTCTCTTGTACTAAGTCTGTCCAAAATAGCAACAAGAAAGCATGTAACTAAAGACACAGCAGGGGTTGTAGGAATTCTCACAGGCCTTGGATGTTCCAAAGATTGAGCAGCTCTTTATTACTTATTCCAAAAATGCTTAGCATAATGTATTTTCTCCGGAGCTTCTTCAAGGTAAGAAGTTTTAAAACTTTTTTTTAAATGATTTCAAATCTTAATTGCTAGAACTTGATATTACGAGGCTATAGATATGAATGACATTCCAAATATAAATTCCTTGTTGTTAATATAAATATCATGCTTTTTGGGGGGGGATGTCTTTTATGATATTTTCCATAAATATATATTTTTACATTTGTAGTTCTAAAGAGTATGGAAAATAATTGTCAGAATATTTTTATTCACTGAAGTAATTCAATATGCAAATGATTCATTTTGATACAATATTTTAATTTTATATATATCTTAAGCATCTTTCTTGCCTTTTAAACAAGTATAACTAAACTTTGTTTTCAAGTTATGCATTCATTTGTGAACACTTCTGGGATGCAATAAATTTTGTGTTCAGGTGTTAGGGCATTGCTGAATTTTATGAACTGGGTCACAGATCTATCTTGCATATCATAATTACTTAGAGGTTAACAGAACATTTCAATGTTAGTTCTGAAAGTGGTGTTATTCAAGTATATCCTGTTTTATGGTTTATCCTATGGTTTATGCTAGCTGTTGGCATATTCCACTGCCTTGTCCTGTGCTGCCTGCTTCCAATTTTCAGCCTGATTCTATAGAATAAATTCCAATGGATGCAAGACAATTTACTTTGCAGTTTAGAGGACAGCCCTCATCATTGTATGCAACTTCATTTACCCACCTGTAAATGTCCTGTCAACATGTTGAAAAATGCACAAAATACAACTGGATAAATGCAATTTCTGTTATGACGGAACTAGAACTAACAGAAGAACCTGCACAAATCTTCTGGCACATTTAAAGGGAATTTAAGAGAATTAATATCTGTAATATCCATCCACTTTTAAGTTAGAGCTTTGGCAAGTGTATCTTTTTCAATGCTTCTATTGAGATGTTTCATGGATAAAAAGGATTGATCAATTAGGATCAGTTAGGAGGCAGAACACATTCTAAACCTCTTTAAATAGATTAGAATATTTGATTAATCCATATTTAATGCAGCTCATTTCATGAACTTGCTTGAATTCATTGCAAGTAGTATGTTGTCAATTAGGCAAATTAGCAAATTTGAACAGCAAATTTAGTGTTTTTTTAAAACAGGAAATAGAATTATGTGTTCTACAGTACATATATTTTTAACATCAACATGATTTTTATCACTTCCATTTAAAATATCTTAGGTCTTTATACAGCAATATGATGTATGAAACATCTTTTTTGCAAATTAGTAAAGTTTTATACTATATTGATAAATAAAATCATTTTAGCAAAGAAGGAAAGATTGTCCCTGAAGACAAATTATATATTTCATTGTTTCAGAAGTTCAGAACAGTTGAATAAACATTTCTCTAAACAGTTGAGAGCCAGTTTGGTCTAGTGGTTAAGGCTCCGGGCTAGAAAGCAGGAGGCTGTGAGTTCAAATCCTACCTTAGCTATGAAAACCATGACTTTGGGCAAGTCACTCTCTCAGGAAAATAGGAGGAGGAAGATGTGTTGTGGATATGTTCACTGCCTTCAGTTATTTGTAAAAATAAAAAGGTGGGATTCAAATAAGTAAATAAAATTAACGAAAAAGCAAAACTAAGGGAATTTTATTCATCTATAGTTTCAGTCTTCAGAAAGCAAGACACTCTTTTACTTCTAGATCTTTGACAGTAGTACGATAAACAGAAATGTATTCAGTCCAGTTTTCCCATTTACTTTATTTAATTGTGAAAATAATATTTTTCTTCCCCATTAAAGAGTGACAGTATTATCCCCAAAGCATATAACCTGACATGTCTATTTTTAAGGGAACTCAGTTAAACTAAATTATAATGTAATATGCTGAAGTGTAATCTGAACTAAATTATAGTGCAATATGCTGATTATGCATCAGTGCCCAAAGTTTTGTCATCTTCATTCTTGAATAGAAAATGGTTTATGCATTGAACAACATATCATGCAAAGAGTAATCAATACAATAGTCAGTTTATATTCTTATACAATACGTTGAACTGAAGGTGTGCATGATATTTCTCATTGCTCACTTATTTCCTCACTTGGAGGATTTTTAAAAAAAAATAGTTTTAGAAAATAGTTTATCAATTCACTTTCTTCTAGATACCTGTAAATATGTTCATTAATTTATCCTAAAAAGCAAAAGCAAACAAACAATAAAAAAGAACTCGATTACTATTAACATAAAATTCTCATTGCTCCTTCAGTTGATGGTTAATAAACTATAATGCAATCTTTTGATCCTTCTCCAAGACTGAAGTGTCATTATTTTTACAGGCAAAACTCCCATTTTAGTTGTGGTCTCGTGATCTGAATGTAAATTACTCCCAGTGCTGAAGTGTCATGCATGATTTTCATTTTATTGGGAGAATGACACTAGAAATGCCTTTATATCTCTAAGTCCTTTCTCACAGTAGTGAGGACATCGATTTTAATAAGGTACAATTATATACATCAGTACTATGATTGGTCTCTTGCAGCTGTATTATAGGAGTGATGTTTTTCTTCTTTTGCAGGACTGACAAATCACTGCCATTGGTAAAAAAAATTCTCTTTGAAACTGTTATGATTGTATCTATGGTGCAGGGGGGATGAGTTGTATAAATGTATGAATAGGCTTTAGAAAATGCTTTCACTCCTGCTAGTCTTCTGAAAAATGTTCTTAGTTAAATCTGTTAGGTCTGGTTACCATAGTAATGTTGCTCTGGATACCCATATAGAGTAGTTTTATCCCATGGAGGGGGGCAGAGTAATTATTCTTGGGCTGGCTTCTTTTCAATCAGTTTAAGGGAAAAGCTGAGGCTCTGTTCTGTCTTCACTGTGTACAAAGAAATGATTTGTGCTACAATATTTGCTTACGTCTCTCTGCTCTGAATAAAATGGGAACTTTAAAACTCTGTAACTTTAAAACAACTTCTTCAATAATTCACCAAAAGTATCAGTGTATGCTTGCAAGTTTGGAATATTTCCACCACCAAAATGATAAAGGCTAAAAATTAAAGGAATGCATAGAAAATCCATTCAAAATCATCTCAGTCATTCTAAAACTGTTACACTTCAAGTGTCATTGAAATGTGGAAGAACTTTACATCCAACTGAATAAGTTCTCCATAACAAAATTTAAACTGATAGAGGAAATTAAATCTTTAAAATAACTTTGGCTTAATGCTGAATAAATACAATTAGGAGGATTTTTATTTTTGATTGCTTGTTAACATAATAACTAGGATTGTAAAACTTTCAGCATTATAAATCAACTATCAAACTTTCAGTACATGAATCTTCTTGCACATTAGATTATGAATAAGTGATTAGCTTGAGTCTCATTTCTCCTTAATTTTACCATTTATAAATTATAATGCCATCTCTTTATCCTTCTCCTTTTCCAAGATATTGTTATTTTTCCATGTTATTTATACATTCTTATGTCATCTGAATGTGGACTACTACCAGTGCTGAACTGTCATGCATGATTTTCACTATGTTGGGGGAATGTCACTAGAAATGTCTTCATACCTCTCTATCCTTCTCATACTAGTGAGAACTTACTAGAAATCAGAATGTTTTTCTGATGTTATTTAGATATCTTCCAGATGTTAGAAGCATTTTTAAAGCAATTGCAGTAATTATGGAACTGGCCCAGGATGTGGGAGACTAGTCTAGCTTTAGCATGAAAGGTCAACAGGTGACTTTGGGCAAGTCATTCTCTCCCAGAGCAACCTTCTCATAGAGTTGGTGTAGGAAAACCAGAAGACAGAAATACAATGTACAGTACATACATCTTTCAGAAGTATCCAACTGCAACTATGGCAGACCTTACCATTGATCATGTTGCCTGGAGCTGAGGGCAGCAAATTAACTTTGAACTGAAAGGATCAACCTGAAAGCTGGTGTAGAAGGCTGGCTTACTACAAACCAGATGTTGGAACCTAGAGAAAGAATGTTCTTGACATTCTAGGTTGTCCCTGCAGCTGCCATTGATTGATTGATTGGCTATATGGTGGCAGACCTTGTCTTCTTAGTTCCAAATATACCTTCTGCTAATCCCAACCAAACTCCTCCTGGTGTTTTAATAGGCTGAACCCCTGGCAGAAATAGTTTCTGATGCTGGTGTCTCCATGTTTGATTTTCATTTCTCCCAGCCATTAATATGTTGTAGATTTACTATGACAGATTATATGTTTGATTGCAATTTAACGGGATTTGTCTCTAGCTATATCATTTTAACAAAATGAAACAGATGTTGAGGAACAGCATTATTCTCAATCTATTGGAATGCTTTGAGCTACATTCTTCAAAGGCTGTATTTTGGAATAAACAGTTGAATATGAATGGAATAGCCACTAACCAGCCATGATGTCTGTTTAAATCAGAATTATTATTATGTGCCAGCTACTTCAGAGAGTCTAGAGAGGTTCACATCTTAAGATCCTTATTCCTTTTCTGAGCCTACAGAATTTTATTAGTTTTCAAATTGTTTGGACAAGACTATACAGCTCTGAAGTAATGGCACATACCATATGTTCATTTTCTTAAATAATTGAAATTACAGTTGTGTACAATGTTAGCTGTTGAACAGCTGCAGTCTTATCTAAAAAATGTTATGTGTAGTTGAGGCTGATATTTGGACTTATGCAATCAAAACTGTGTCTCATCATGCACAAAACTTTGAAAACTGAAACGTTTTCCAAAATGATTCTGACATTTGGGCCTGATTTGTTTACAGCAACATCATTCAGTCAGCAGCTTATTCTGCCTACAGCAGAACCTGACATCTTAAAAATTGACCTTGTCCAATGGGACTGGGTGTGGATGGAATATACTGGGCCAAGTATGTGTGCTTCATGTATCCAGAGTCATATCTCAGAAGAATGAATTTGTTATTTATCATAGCATTCTACATTTTGAAAAGAATTAGCCCTAAAACAAGAGCAAAAAATTTATGGTCTTCATAATAAACTAGATGAACATGGAGAAAAGAAAAGGACAAGTGATTAAACAGAGGATCTGGTGGACCTGTGGATGAAGCCAGGACATAAATGGTGCAAACTGTAAGTGGTGCTAACAGTCAAATGCAGTATAGAGGAAATTAACACCTGCCAAAGTATGACTGGCTCTTTAGCAGTTTAATCTCATTAAATGCCAGATGAATATTAATCTTTCCTTTTGTGGAATTACATTATGTAGCTGTGTAACCAATGATTGCATGTGAACTATCAGGCTGTGAGAATTTAGAGAATTTGATCTCCTGACAATATTATATGGCTGATGTGGGGCTTTGATGTGAATACAGTAGTTGCCTTTGTAAATGAGTCAGATCTCCTTTGTGGCAGGGACGGTGCAGAGAAAAGAGCTGCTTTAAGGATAATTTCTGGGCTTGTGAGTCTTGAGGCCTTATTTCCCCTATATTATGAAGATGAAACTGAAGGGTGGAGAGGTATTCATAAAACTGGTTTGACATGGGTGTGTCTCATAGGATGCCATATCAAACATAAATTATTTGTAAGACTTTGTTTGGATTGGCTCTCAAAAAAAAAGTGCCACCTGTAATTAGGAATGGGTTTCTAAAAAGAAATGCCATGATTTGTCCTGTTTCATTAACAATATTGTAGCACAAGTGTTTCCGATTCTGACTTTCAGTGCTTATTACTTTCCGAATATTCAGTTCATTAATACTCCCCAAATGTAATATTGTATGAACATCTGCTAATTCTGGATTCTTAATACAAATGCAGAATTTCTTAACAATCCCCTTTCCTTCTCTCTTAACTTCCTGACTTCCCTATGTTGAATATGTAGAGATTCTTTGGACCAGCTGAATGATAAGGGTGGTCCTGGGAAGAACTTGGAGACAAGGGACAAGTGTCTTGCTTCTAGACCTCTTTGAATAGCCAAATTTAAAATATGGCTCAGTTCCTTTTGACAAGCTCAACTTCATTACAAACAGCAGCTACTTCGCAAAAGTAATCTCTGCATAGTTCCTGCATATACAGTAGGCTTGGAGTACTTATCTTCTTTGAACAATGACCTCCCATCAAAAACTGAGACCCAAATTTCTATTAGCAATAATAATAGTAATAACATATTTAATATCTGGCAGCAGTCACAGCCCACGCAGTGCAGGTAAGTCCAAGCACTGCGACTACCAGGCCAGCCCTTCAAGCAGAGGCACGAGGGGGGAGGAGGCAGGTTGTCCAGACGTGCTGTGCGACCGCCTGGCTTATGGGAGGCTCATGTGGGACTCACGCGTTGGCACTGGCAGCAGGCAAAGGTAGAGGCATGGGAGGGAGGCCAGCAATCCTGATGCATTGCCCACTCCATCCTACTGCCTCTTGACGTGCCCGTAGTACATTGGGATCACCTGCCTCCCCTTCTGTGCCTCTACCTCTGCCTGCTGGCAGTGCCAATGCACGAGCCTCCCTCAAGCCAGGTGGCTGCATAGCGTGTCCAGATCACTTGCCTCCCCCCCATACGTCTGCCTCCACCTGCTGCAGGTACCATCACATGAGCCCGCATGAGCCTCTTGCAAGCTTCCCACGAGCCAGGTGGCCACACAGCGTGTCCAGATTGCCTGCATCCCCCCACGCCTCTGCTTGGGAGGCCAGCCTGGTGATCGCAGTGCTTGGACTTACCTGTGCTGAGTGGGCTGTGGCTGCTGCCAGACACCGTCAGCCCCTGTGGGCTCACCACCACCTGTGCTGGCTATGCAGGCTTATTTTTAGAGTAGGGCTTACATTAGGTGTATGCTAAAAAATCAGGCTAGGGCTTATTTTCTGGGTGGGTTTTATTTTTGGGGAAATATGGTATATTTATCTTATTTATGTATTAGATCCTGTAACACCTTACTCACAAATGACTCTAAGTAGGATAGTCTTTATTTACTTATTCATTCAATTTATATGGCCACCCATCTTGCAGAAGCAACTCTTATATTATTATACATTATAACATCTAAAAATACTCTAATAGTACAAAAATAACAATAAATAATGCATAATATTGCAGCATCATTGAGCTAAAACAAGATATGTCAACAAAGAATCCCTAAAACTGGTCTGGCATTACCCGTGAGATGAACTTCCTCTTATATAGATGGTCAGAGACAGTCTAATCTATTCAACCATATGTGAGGTTATTGTAAAATTACTATTACTATTATTTACTAATCTTTTCCAAGTATTTTTATGAGTTGATTGATAAACTGAAATCTGACAAATGGTGGAATTTATCCACTAATCCGTGCCACTTTTTTGAATTTTTAAGAGTGGTTGTACCTAAACCTATAGAAAACTTGGTTAAGAAGGTCTAGAGCACGCCGGTGTAGTTGGACAGATTTGGATTTTTTTCAGTTGTTCACTTTTTCTTATTTTAAATTCCATTCCAGTGGCCATAATTTTTAACTTTGCAAAAAGTTTATATGCATTTGTGTTCATATTTTCATAAGACAAACATTAGCGCAGAATTTGCCTAACTGGTGCATTTTGCAATATCAGGTAGCTTGTCTGACCTTAGATGCTAGACCTGATTAGTAGCTGAATGTGAGATCTCCAGGCAATCCTGAGGCTACAGGCTAGACTGGGAAGTAACAAATATCAGAAGATAAAGATAGACTTCTTTGATGACTCAGATGGTAAGACTTGTGTGACAGCGAAATGTGTGTTAGTGGTGCATAAATTTAATAAATAAATAAATAATAAACATTATGTTGCTAGGAAAACTGCATGTGAGCATGTCCATGAGTCACCAGCAGTTCAACTGTTTGTGAAGATTTCCCTACGCATTTTTCAAGCAATTTTATTTAATCTGTTTTATTTCTTTAAAATAAAATAGAAACTTTGTGCATACTTTCCCTTAATAGACATGATATTACTATGAATACTAAGTTGAAAAAAAATAACAAAATACCAGATAAAAGTGTCTTCATTTCATTGATTGTGGAAATGTAGTTTTTTTATCAAAATGCAAATGAAATCACACATTTCCACTATTCATACATTTGATTTTTTTCCTTTTAAAAGATGATTGGACATAGCTCATATTTACTAAATTAGTTTCGTGAGTTGAAAGAGGTTGAAATGAATGATAATACTCTGAACGTACAAGAAGTAAATCAAATATATGCTAAAGAGTCTTTTGATGAGTAAACAACAGCTTTTGGGCCACCCATGTAGTTGCAGATAGGATAGTTTCTTGATAAAAGCTGCTTTACCAGATGAAGTTGAATGAATGTACAAATATCAAGGCTGAGCACTAAGTGAGCACTGAGATTGTGATACTGAATTGATGCTATTGAGAACAGGAAGATTTTACTGGTGGTATATTAATAGTAACCGGGTAGAGCAGTCTTCTGGTCCCAGATGTTTTGGGATAATTTTTTCCTAATTAGACAGAGCACAACTGGGGCAAAAAAGATATGTCCAGGAAAATCTAGGCAAATGTATATCTGCCAACACAAGATAAACAATAATGTATTTAATGAAATGAATTTTAGTTCCCAGGTTTTGTACCATAATAAATATGTTTGTCTTTAAAGGGTTACAAAGATCTTAGTTATTTTCATTGCAATAGCTATTTGGTATGCTCATTTATTCCTTTATAGCTTGTATGAACTATTTTCTGAGGAGGTGTTACTAAACTATCCCTACATTACCTTTTAAAAAGATCATAATGTTCCATATATTATTTTGATCTTTGCCTATTTAACAATAATTCTGTTGCTGATTATTAAATTATTGCAGCTTAGGGATCTTCCTAAATGGGGATGCAATTGCAAGGGAACCGGGTAGGGGCTGGAATGATGAGATCATGCTGTAGCTGGGTACCATTATGAGATTTCTTGTCCTATGAGAGTGAGGAAATCCCATTCTAAGCAGTAAATGCCACTATAGAAATGGCGTTTGTTGATACCTGTTTTTTTTTTTACTGAAAAAAGTTAAATAGATATCTTTCCAATAACTGAGCCCTGGTTGGTTGTCAATTTGTATACTCTGTTCTTAACCAAGAGAAACAAGTTCTAATTGGTTATGAGTTCTCTGCAAGAAATGGACTTGCAAAACTATGTCTATGTACAATGTCTCAACACCTGAATCAATTATAGATGGATTTAAAAACCAATCAGAAGTTCAGCAATAAAGTACTGTATGTATTGTCTAAAAGTAGCTTTTTACATATCCAGTAGTATTTATTAGTGCACTGTTATTATATATAGAAAATTATAGTTTTCTCATAATATAAATTGCTTAGGGTTTCAAAATTACTATCTATGGTGTGTCACTATCAGGCTGTATGTTGAACAACAATAGATCTTCAATATTTCTGGATTCTATATCCTTCTAATAAGATGGGATTTACTGTCTAACAATTTTAATTCAATAAGACTTTAAATATAATCACAAATCTTTCTTCAGGTTCACAGTAACATATGTTGCTTCAAATGCAGAATAATGGCATGCAGGCTTATCCTGCTGTTTCAGACACCAGAAAACTGGTACTAATGCTGGTATCATGTTCGGAAGCATTTCACTTTCCAGCTAAATAACAAGCGCAAGACATAGTATATAACTGATAGATTATAATTTCCTCAGCACTCTAATTTGAATGCCATGCACCAGTATTGGCCAGTATGAGTTATCAAAGGCACTAAACAATATGCAGATATGATATATTTCTTGGTTCATTTCAATATATATTGCCGTCACCATTTCTTCTATCAAAGGTTTGTGTGCTTCAGCAGATAAGATGGCAGCAACACGTGCTTGTCATCATATTGTCAGCCTTTCTTCAAAAAATTTGCATATCATTCTTTTGCTACTGCCAGATATGGAAATAATGGCTATTTCACCAGCAGCAAATGTTAAATGCTAACATAGATGACGAACCTATAGCTCTAGGATATTGTTGGACTACAACATTCTAAACATTACAGTATTGGCTGGGCCTAATGGATTCTGCAATTCAACAACATCTAGAAGCCAGGAATTACCCATCCCTAGCCTAGAGGGTGAATGTAGGCCTGCACTTGGAAAACTTGGCTCAAGCAGAAGAACATGGTGTGCACAGTGATCCTATATTGACAATGCTCTGAATGGTACACAGAGAGAATATGCTTGGCTTATGTCTATGTGACACAAACACTTTATCAACAAGAACAAAGAGCAAAACAAACTATAACAAGAAGAGTTCAGGGTATGATTAATGATCATGATAAAAATTATATGTAGCTTCCTAGATTTGTGGAAAAGCCAATACAGGTAGTCTTTGACTTACAACAACTTATTTAGAGACAGTTCAAAGTTACAACAGCGCTGCAAAAAGTGGTTTATGACTGTTTTTCACACTTATGGCCATTGCAGTATCCTCCTGGTCATGTGATCAAAAATTGGACACTTGATAACTGGCATGTATTTATGACAATTGCAGTTTCCCAAGGTCGTGAAGCCAGATCCACTTAACAACCCATACTACTAACTTAACAATTGCAGTGATTCACTTAAGAAGTGTGGGAAGAAAGATCATAAAATGGGGCAAAGCTCACTTAATAACTGTCTTGCTTGGCAAAAAGAAATGTTGGGCTCAATTGTTATTGTAAGCTGAGGACTATCTGTTTAGTAGAAATATGCTGAATGAGTCTAGAACAGTGGTTCTCAACCTGTGGGTTGCGACCCCATTTGGGGTCGAACGACCATTTCACAGGGGTCGCCAAACACCGCAGTCCGCCATTTTTTTTTGGTCGGTCATATATATACTTTTTTTTTTGGTCCGCCATTTTTTCCCCTTTGCGATGCGGTACGTCGCGCATGCACGATGCAGGCCCACCATATTTTTTTTTTGGTCGGCCATTTTTAAAAA
The DNA here is from genome assembly GCA_034064705.1 of Bothrops alternatus. Taxonomy (NCBI): domain Eukaryota; kingdom Metazoa; phylum Chordata; class Lepidosauria; order Squamata; family Viperidae; genus Bothrops; species Bothrops alternatus. The sequence goes on from JARGCV010000009.1 coordinate 36,120,798, forward strand.
TTTTTTTTGGTCCGCCATTTTTTTCCCTTTGCGATGCAGGCCGTCGCGCCGCGCATGCGTGATGCGGGCCCGCCATTTTTTTTGGGTTGGCCATTTTTTTTTGGGTCGGCCATTTTTTTTTAATTTTTTTTTTGGTCCGCCATTTTTTCCCCTTTGCGATGCGGGCCGTCGCGCCGGGCATGTGCGATGCGGGCTCGCCATTTTTTTTTAGGTTGGCCATTTTTTTTTGGGTCCGCCATTTTTTCCCCTTTGTGATGTGGGCCGTCGCGCTGCGCATGTGCGATGCAGGCCGTCGCGCCGCGCATGCGTGATGCGGGCCGTCGCGCCACGCATGCGCGATGTGGGCCGTCGCGCCACACATGCACGATGCGGGCCATCGCGCCGCGCATGTGCAATGCGCCATCACGCCACGCATGCGCAATGCACCTATCGCGCCACGCATGCGCGATGCGGGTCGGGGTCGAGCCCCGGAAAAGGTTGAGAACTGTTGGTCTAGAAGAAAGTGATATATTTCAGGGATAATTGATAACTCAGTGGTGCTCTGTCAACAATAGGGCTGAATAAAAAAGGGATGGTAAGCAAAACTGGAATATGGAACTTTCCCTACATGAAGTTCGTCCATATGATGTAACTGAGTAACAGAACTCTACAGATAATACGTGCAAAATAGATACTTCTGCCCTGCTCATGCACAGGTGCTCTAATGTTAACTGATTAGAAATCAATGGTTTGTGTTCATGACAAAGTGCCTGCAATTTAAACTGTATATTGAAATTAATAATAGTTCATAAAGGAAAATGGATTTGAAGCTTATTCTGTTTGGTGATAATTTAATCATTAACAGTGGATGCTAGAGGAAAGGTAGATGGGTGAAGCCATTCTCTAAATACTAGCCTCTATTAGTTTGGCTATGATATCTCATACCAATTACATTTCCTTGACATGTTTTGCACATCTTGTGAATCTAGTTGACTTGTCAGAAACATACAGTTGATTTGCTTTGATACAAGTAACTGTATATCAGGTCATAACTTTGCTGTTTGGGAATTACTAGTAGAAAAAAAATCTTGGTGTAGTTTAAAAATATCAAATATTTGTTTTATGGGTAAGTTTTTCAGAAGTGTTTATGTTTATTTCTGAATTTTCTCCTTTTCATACAAAATAACACATCCTATATAAATCAATTATTTCACAATCATTCTCAAAATACATTATTCTATGCTTCCTTTTAGATGAAAATAGAGAGAAAGAAGATAAGGAAGGTTTTAAAATCTTAACTAAATAAGTTCCAATCAGATAAAGAAATAATTGCATTACTAAGTCATAAGATTTACCAAGAGATTTAGTAATTTTTAAATTTAAGACAATTATGAGAGCAGTAATACAAACTTTAAAATGTGAAAAAACAGAAAAGAAAAACATAAAAATATGATTACATTTTGTCTTCAGATTAATTAACCCAAAGATTTATCAACAAGTCCATTTCTCTTCCTAGATTTTATTTTTATTTTTTGAGCCATTTTGATCAAAATCTTTTCCAGATCCACCTATGGAACAAGATGATCCCCTGGCCCATGATGCCATGAAATTGTCACTGACATAGTGGATTTGTGACATAATATAGAATAGTGTTTTTTAAAGTTGGCTACTTTTTGATGTGTGGACTTTATGCTGGCTGGGAAATTCTGGGACTTGCAGTCCATACATCTTAAAGTTGTCAAGTTTGAAAATTACTGATATAGAATTAGCATTGATTTTCCTGCAGCAGTGAATGTCTCCATAGAATCCTTAGTTATTAACATGCTCACCTGCAAAAGCCCAAATGCTGGATTCAGGGCAAGAAATGGAAGTCTATCACCGTATTACTTGGATGAACCCAGAAACATAGTTAACTTAACACCATAGTAAAACCAGTCAACAACTCAGTCAAATTTCCTTACTGGTGGTTCTGGCAGCACACAGTCAATTGAACACAAACATGTCAAGTGAACATGATCCAAAATTACCACGTGGAAATACAGATTCCCCAGCCGCTTTCTATAGGAATTGATTACACTAGAATCACATTGGCAAAGCCAATGACTCCTCCTCAATGGTCCATCCAGGAAGCAGTAAGCATGGCTTGGTCACTGCATCCAGTCAGCATTTGTGGATGTTTCTGTGGCCATGCCAGCCAGTGAGTTTTGTCATGAAGAAGTGTGCTTTTTCAGCTGTTCCTTCTCTTCAGACTTTTTTCTTGGAGAATTAAAATTCAGAAAAGATCAGCTGATTGGATTTAAATGTTTATGGCATTTTTGTGGCAAATTTAATTTGACTTTCTGGAGACTAGTGGATTAGTCGATATATATGTGTGTGTATATATACACTATCCATATTGCCATATTCAGAATGTTGATCAAAATCTTTTTTTAAAGCATTTGAAAGCTAAAATGCCATACAAGAAACATGAATAAATTCTGCAGTGCATAGTTGAATGATATCCTCTGAGCTTTCCCTCCCTAAACTCTTATGGATGAAGCAGGTGACCACATAATAAATAAGAAGCTTATTTGTAAACAGCCCAGATCTTGCATCTCAAAGGCAAAGCTACTGTCAGTTAAGTATGCATTTCCCACATATGCCTGTTGGTGTCACACTAATCTGTATTAATATTTTCAAATATGAGAAACAGAATCAGAAACAGAAGTTCAGAATTCATGAACACTAAAACTCATTTAAAAATATTACAGAAATATGAATGTTTGAATTAATTTGTCATTTTGAATATAAAATGAAAAATGCAGTTTTGTTTATTGTTTAAACAAATGATTTTTTATAGCTGGCTTGCCCCTCCCCACAAAACATTCTGTTTTTCATTCATGTATTATAATTCAGTTATGTTTAGATATCTTATTAAAGGGCTAATACAATTCCATGTATTTTTGCAGTTTCCTGCTTTTCAGAATGACTAAGAGTAAGGCCTCCCCTGAATCCTGGTTAGTCTTCCTCTAGCCATAGTATTCTTCCTGGGAAAATGGGGTATAGCCTTTCTATGATTCTTAATATCCAGGCTCTGTCAGAAAACCTGTATAGTGTATAGTGAAATCTTGTTTTAATGAACTAATTGAGAGACTTATATTCATGTACATCTAATAAATTGGAGAGTGTCACTTCTGATTTGCATAATTTGTCTAATGATATAAGTATACAAATAATACACATATCAGTTGCATAAATTAACATCATATATATAATGAAATCATCACACAAATGATATTAATCAGCACAGGAAAAATGGTCTATTCATGCAAATTCTGATGCATTAACATTCACTAAATCAAGGTTTGCAGTCCAGCTTAGCCATATTTCTATGTTATAAAGATATTCTCATATTAAAAGGCACTAAAATAGGATGCCAGACATTTCCCTGTGTAATAGCAATAACAGTAGCAGTAGCACTTAGACTTATATACCACTCCACAGTGTTTAATGCACTCTCTAAGTCAGCGGTTCTCAACCTATGGGTCGCGACCCCATTTGGGGTCGAACGACCGTTTCACGGGGGTCGCTGGACACCGTGGTCCGCCATTTTGTTTTTTGTTTTTTGTTTTTTTTTGTTGCGCGCGTGCCATGCATGCGCGGTTCAGGCCGTCGCACGCGCGCCACGCATGCGCGGATCGGCCCGTCATGGTCCGCCATATTTTTTTCATCGCGCACGCGCCGGGGTCGCACCGCACATGGGCGGGGCAAGTGGAGTCTCAACCTGAAAAAGGTTGAGAACCACTGCTCTAAGTAGTTTACAGAGTCAGCATATTGCTGCCAACAATCAGGGTCCTCATTTTACTAACATCAGAAGGATGGAAGGCTGAGCCAGTGAGGAATGAACTCCTGGCAGTCAGCCGAATTAGCCTGCAATACTGCATTTTAACCATTGCTCTCTCCTACTTCACCCTGTGCCCCCACTCCATATCTTTTAGCTCAGTTAATAAGCTGCAGGCTGAAAGAAGGACCACAGGATAAAGTAGCAGATAGCCACCCTGAGGTTCTTTCGAACTTGTGGTAACAACCTGTCAGGCAATTTCAACAGTGGTAATAACAAAGCCTAGGAGGGATCTGGAATATTGTACTCTAACTGTGGTAGGAAAAACTCCCTAATTTGATGAGCAAGGGAAATCACAGCTGATGATCCCAACACTTGAATGAATGGGGTCTGATAGCATTTAGTTCTGTTTGTCAGCCATGCACTGTAAAACATTTAGAAAGTGTTCTCACTTTATGTGTTACCTATATTCTAGGTCGAAAGCAAAATAAAATGAAATATTTTCTTTTATAGATTTTTACAATTAATGTCTGCAAATGTTTCTGTACAGAAGCATGGACTTCAGCACCTGTCCTGAGTTGAAGTCTTACCATCATTTACCTTGTTCCTTTATTGATTGTGATAACCTCTTTCTAAAGGTTCCTCCACCATTGACTGAGACACAGACTTTTTCAGCCAATGACCTATGTGGATGGCAGGTTTTGACACCAGTTTTCCCAATTTGGGGCTTCCCCTCCATAATAAAATTATTATGAAGAAACTTTCTAATGATGGAAAGTAAACACTGTCCTTTTGTGTTTTGTTCTAACATTAGACACAAATATGTACTGTATGTCATATAATTGCATTACGAATCACGACAAATCTTTCATCTGCAATAGTCGGGAATATCTGTAGCTCAGGTGGAGGATGAGGGTGAAGGTTCGTTTTCCAAACTTGTGGGTTGATTTCTTAATGTTTCATTACCAGGCTATGTAACATCTTCAGCAGAGTTTAGGGTTTGACATCCCCTAAACTCTGTGTGGTAACGAAATGTTCAGAAACAAACCCACAAGCTTGGAGAACGAACCTTCACCCTCAAATCTTTCAGCATTTGTTCCCATTGCAGTTCTGGCAAATGCCTATAAATGGAAAGTAGACCCTCTGCATGTTTAGTGATAGTAGCTTTTCTTCTGACTCCCTGATTTTATCCTTGAATTCTTAAAACCAGCTGCATGCGGTTTAAGAGAACTAACAAGATCAATTACATTGTAAAATGTTACAATTTTTAGAACTTTGGGAACAATTTGCAGCCCCAATAAGATTGGCTTTAGTTGCCAAATCCTACAATCCTTTGGATGGCAAAAAAAAAATAATAAAAAAAAATGAGGAAATCACAGTTTTTATGAGATTTCAAACTGAGAACAGAAAAAGGGAACAGTTTTAAAAATGTGCCTTTCTCTTGAAACAGTTTGATGAGACTTTTTCTGAACCTATATTTGGATAATTTCACCAACATTCTTACTTTAGAGCTTTCACTCCAAGAAGGCTAGTCTTATATGGAGACTGATACCTTTTCACTTCCACGTTTGCTACTGCCTTTATGTAGTTGCTAATCTACCTCATGCTGTTTCATGTTGTATTTTTATAGACTCTATTATTTTGAATATATCACTGATCCATACATTGTACTATTCTTTCATCGGCTAAGTAATATTGCACAAAGTTCAGAAAAATCATGTGAAGTTGTACGTAAATTTTTTAAAATGGAGTGAAGAAGTATAAGAAAAGGAAACTTAACTAAATCTAATTTATATGAATATTATTCATTGCACATTCCATACTTTCAATCTCATACAGGTAGTCCTCAACTTACAACAATTCATTTAGTGACCGTTAAAGTTACAACGGCACTGAAAAAGTGATTTATGACCATTTTCACACTTATGACCTTTGATCATGTGATCAAAATTCAGATGCTTGGCAACTGACTCATACTTATCACCGTTGCTGTGTACCAAGGTCAGGTGATCACCTTTTGCAAGATTAACTTTTTGATAAGCAAAATCAAAAGGGTAAGCCAGATTCACTTAACAACTGTATTACTAACTTATCAACTGTGGTGATTCACTTAACAACTGTGGCAAGAAAGGTTGTGAAATGGAGCAAACTCACTTAACAAATGTCTTACTTAACAACAGAAATTTTGGGCTTAATTGTGGTTGTAAGTCGAGGACTCCTGTATATCAGATTTATCTGATCAGATATAAATCAAATATTAAATATTTGATTTGTAGATTTTTGTTCAACTTTCCACATCTCTTTTTTTTGAGGATCTTGTCAGCTCCATCCAGTGACAATGTCCTTGACTTTCCCCTTCCTTTCAGTGCATTCACTCTTCCTTCATATATTTGTATTACAATACAATACATATTACTTTATTTTATTTAACAAAACCATTCCAATATACTTCTTTTATTTTTTATTCCATCATATTCATCGTTATCCATCCATCCACCCATTCATCTTGTCTTCCTTTGGAATACTTCTTTGGTATCCCATTCCCACTGCTTTCTGTTTTTACAGTATATTCTCCCAACTTCCATATTATAAAGACAGCACAAACATGCTCTTGCGCATTTTTATTTCTTTTGATAAGCATTTATTTCTTGAAACTCACCTACTCCTTTCTATTAGTATTCTTGTCTTAAAATTTTCCATCCATGTTCTCATTCTAGTAATTGTTTTGTCAAGGCAAATAAAAACATATATTTCTTCATTTTTTCTACAATTAATTTTCAGTTATTCTTTCCATTTTACCTGTAAAGCAGAAATATTATAGTTACCAATGCACTGATTTTTAGATTCAACTCTTCGTTGCACATGCAGTGTATCTAATACTCACTACAGATCATATGAGTTTAATGCAGTGCATTGTTTGCATCCGAAAGTACATACAGTTATACATTCATATCCGTGAAAAACACATTCCTAAGATCACAACAAACTATTTATACATTTATCCACTACACATTAAATAACCAAGATAATATAATGCAAGGCCTCTAACCTGCTCAGGAACTGGTTGTACCTAATTTAGGTAACATAATTGAATAACTCTTTTATATACATTTTCTCTCATCCATAGCTTCTTTTATTTCATCCTTCTGCCAAGCATCCTGTTTCATATTTTCTATTAGCATGGCTCTATAAATATCCATGGCAGTTTGTAACAAAATCCTGTTCGCTCTGTATCAATACCTTCTATATCTTCTTTCCATTCATTCTCCTGAAGGAATTCTTCTATTTTTGTGCAGCTGTCTGGTTTCGTGGGATCAAAGTGCATGAGATTCTTTTTCTTTATTCCTACTAAATAAATACCCAAATAATAATCTGTCCTACGTTCAGAATCTTTCATCACCCTTCTTTCCTTTTGTAATTTTTTTTAGTGTTTCAGTAAATTGAATTCTTTATAGAATTCTTTATTGGCCAAGTGTAGTTGGAAACACAAGGAATTTGTTTCCAGTGCATAAGCTCTCAGTGTACATACAAGTAATAGTGATAATCATGGTCATATACAACATGAAAATACATTCATCATAAATCGTTAAATACAATGGTTCATCATAAATCATAAGATGTAACACTTAGTGATAGTTATAGACTACTAGCTAAGCAAACAACATAAATCATACTAGGGTACAAAAACAATATAAATTGTAAGATACAAGCAGCAAAGTTATAGTCATAAGAAGATAAGGATAGGTAATAGGAAAGATGAGGAGTACCATAATAATACAGCTTTACTAGTATTTTGACAGTGTTGTAGGAATTAGTTGTTAAGCAGAGTGGTGGCATGGGGGGGAAAAACTGTCCTTATGTCTAGTCGTTCTGGTGTGCAATGCCCTATAGCGTCGTCTTGAGGGAAGAAGTTGAAATCTTTCATTAAACATCAATAATGCTTTTAGATTATTATTTTTTTACTTTGTGCTTTAAACATGCTTTAAGCAGTCTTATATTTAAGGTATGTATTTATTGTAGACATACACTTAACTTTCATCATACTCATTCATTTCTGGGTCTCTGACTATTTTTGAACTTTCTTATCTCATTCTTACTTATTCATTCATGTTACCTAACAAGATAATTTCCCCCCAGATTTCATTAATTCAAACTGCTTCATATTTTTCTCAAACTTCATTTCTAATTCTTTCATTATTACTATTTACTGGAGTGTAACTTACCACTTTACCAACTTACAAATTCTCATTTTATTAACACCCACAAGTGTGTACAATATATGATACCACTTCAAATTTTTTAATATATATTTTAAACCTTATATTCAAAACGAAAACTGTAGTTTCATTTTTCATTCATGATTTATTAATACCAGTCTATAAGACCAGACTCTCTTTATTCAGATCTATTTTATCCTTCACCTTTCTTTTATTTATATTTAACACATGTATTTATTTTTCTTTCCTTTTTCATTTCATTAATTTTTTAATTCATACTCTGTATCATATATTGCTTTATATTCCAAACTGAAAACTTCTTTGTTTTCCAATATTTTTATCCTGCACCAATTCAAGTGGACTCTGAGTGTGTAATAACAAGATAAGAAAGGGGGGGGGGAAATGCCCATGGTTCCTTAAAAAACACTGGGTTACTCTAAACAAAGGCCACTAGGTAGAGTCTGTAGATACAATTAGAGAGGAATTTATGCTTGCCACTTTAATCACCACTATGTAAGCAGAGTATGTGCTCTTAACAATGTTTGGTCACACACATTCCAGATTTTTTGCTACCATCGCTTCTGCAACCCTTTTAGTCACTTCAATTTCCTTAACTTCTTTTAAAAATACTTTTTGCTACACTGGAAGATAATACAAACTAAAGTGAGAAATAAAGAGAAAAATAGAAAAGGAAGGAAATACAACGTGAAGAAAAGAAAAAAGAAAGAAAGAATAGAAAAAAAGAATATTTAAAGAAGTCACTCCCAATTTTTTCTTTCACAATTCTCCAAAAATCTTTTAAAATGCTACTTCTATATTCATAAAATCTCAAAATTGTTTATTTTCAACTTTCCACTAATAATCTCTTTCCTTGCAGTCTAAACAATTCATATTCCCATATATATATTATTTTATTTATTCATTTTTTAAAAATCTTAGCAAAAATCCTAATATTTCAAATTTGTCTGGTCCCTTAATCCATTTGAAACAGACTGAATTCTTATTTTGCATTTTGTCATCTAGCTTTGCTCTTAAATTCTTTAAAATAAATTATTATTTTTTACTTCAGGATGAATTTTTATTTACCAAGAAGATTTTCAGGCTTGTTGTTTGGAAGAACTCTTTTAAGTTTAAAATAATTATACATCCAAATTTTATTAGAAAGTGAAGTTAGATGAATTTAGTGTCTTTAAAGGCACTGCTATTGTTGAGAGCTTGATGGCTTCTGCTGTCGTGCAATCTCCTTGCAGGGAACAGTCATCTGGAGTACAATCTCTGGAGTACAACTGGGTGATCTCTTGTCCACTTATCCAGAGAGGCTCTGTTTGGACCAAGCTTGCTGTTGGTCCTTTGGTTGTTGTCGTGTCATTGTCTCCACTTATTTGGAGATGTATGAATCACCATTTTCCTCAACTGGAATTCCCCATTTCCCTTGTTAAGTTCTCAGTAAACTCAGAGACCAAAGGGATTGGCAACTGGGTAGAAGCCTCTATGTGCCATCTTGTTCAATATTTAGCCAAGCTCTGTGTTCTGTAGCTCATCCAGGTAAGAGATAGAATTGCCTGCCAAATTGTTGGGAAAATTGTCAAGTGCCTTCTGGAAACCATTTGGATCCATTAAATTAGAGACCAATTTAATCCTTGGAAGCTCCAGGGTACACTGGCATCATTCTGTATAAACTATGATCTCTAATTTAAATAGCACCTTGAAATTGAACAGCTTGCATTTCAGAAATTAGGAGGTAAATGTGGTTCTGACACAGGATATTTTATTTATTTATTTATTTATATGAACCCACTCCCAAATGGACCCTGAATTTTAAAATATAGTGTTCATATTTAAACTTTTAAACTACTCTTGGAAGAACTGTCTTAAAGAAAAAATACACATAACAAGCAAACAAATACATTCTGCTTTGCACAGATGGACCAAAATATTCCAGTTACATCCTGACTCTTTTTCCCTTCAAAAATAATAATTAAAAATAATAATAAAAAATCAGAAACAAGGAAACTGATTCATAGGAATGCAGAACAAGTGACGTGGGCAGAAAAAATGATTAGAAATCTTAACTCCTACAGACAGATATTTGTGTTCCTTGAACCATTTCCAGTTCTTCAGGTATGGTTGAATGCAGGAGACTGTCTTCTTTCTTTATTCTGTGAGACAGACATCTTGCAGCCTTTAATTTACAAAAATTATTGGGATGTGGCAGGTGTTTTCAAAAGAAGCTGCATATAGTGAGCCCTCTTCATACATTTTCAAATCTTAAAAAGGGAGGAAGGCAGGGATGTGTGTGCCAACTCTATCTTCTCCACCCTGACTTCTCTGCATTAACAGGAAAGCTCTGAAACAGAGCAATAATTAAGGAACTTCAGTTACTGTGCTACAAGTGACCAGAAATTCTATATAGGCAATGCAAACAATTGCAGTATGTCAATGGTTAGCAATCCTTTTGGATTTTTTGGAAAAGTCCTCATGGTATCTAGGATCACTCATAGAAGACCTCTTTACGAGAAGTTAAGCTTCTGAGGATATTCCCCAAATGGATCTGGTAGTCCAATTTCTCTTTCTCTTTTCTTCCTCAGCTAATGGGGGTCGGTTTGAAGAAAACACTGCACCCCCTCTCACCTGTATCTTTATTTTCTGACATTTCCTGTGGGGATAATCCAATCCCCTTTAGATCATGCTGGCAGCTGATGTTTTGCATAGACAGATTCTCATTTTTAAAATTACTATTATTATAATTTGTTGCACAGCCAGCCAGATGTTTAGACTGGATTTGGCATTTTTGTCCACCTACTGAGTCCCTGCTAAGGAGCTAGGAGATGTTGTTTCATGGTGTTAAAGGTATTGTTGCAAGATGTAAGTTGTTCCAAGTAAAGTTGCTTTTTGTAATTGACTGTTGGTGACTTTGTCAATGATAATGGTGTTCAAAGGGTGATCTAGTTGTTTTGGAATTGCACCCAAAGTGCCTATTACTGTAGGTATTACCTTTTATTATTATGGTTTGTCACACAATTAGTCAGATATTTAGACTGGATTTCTCACTTTTGTCCACATGTCGAGTCCTTCCCAAAGACCTGGAATAGAGACATGTTGTTTAATAAGTCACTGTAAAGGTATCATTGCATGATGTAAGCTGTTCCAAGTAAGTAAGTAAGTAAGTAAGTAAGTAAGTAAGTAAGTAAGTAAGTAAGTAAGTAAGTAAGTAAGTAAGGTGTTCTAATTGCTGCCTTTTGCAATTGACTGATGATGATTTTATCAGTTCTGACTGTGTTCAAATGATGCTCCAGATGTTTTGGAATTGCATCCAAGGCACCTGCAATATTACTACTGATACTACCTTTGTTTTCTTTTTGTTTGTCACACAGACAGCTAAATGTTCAGATTGGATTTGGCATTTTTGTCTGTCTGTCAAGTCCTTCCAAGAAGCTGGGATAGGCAGATGTAGATGTTGGGTGGTGCTACAGATGTCATCACAGGATGTAAAAATCATAGAACCATGGAATAGAAAAGGGGTATTTAGCCCATTAAGGTCAATCCTATTCAGTGCATTCCAGATAGCTGACTGTCTAGTCATTGGTTTCCATTTCCCAGCTGAATGCCCTTTATTTTTGACTTCTGAGTGCATAACTTTGCATTAATCTCTTTTAAATTTCATTCTGTTTCTTTTCAGTCAGATTGTTTTGAATTTTCTGCCTTATGCTGTGCACTAAACTGGGGCTGGCTGACTGGCAGGCAGGAGAGACAGGTGTTTTTTGTAATCTATACGGTATCTCTATATCTGTTAACTGTTGTTTGGGCTTCTTCTGAATGCATGATTACTGCTGTTTGGAATAGTGCTAATCCTGTTTTCAAAAGAAGGCCAACTTTCATCTGATATCAGCTGGCAGTTTGATACTTCTAAACATGAGTTTAAAGTTCTTTGGTAATTGCGCCAAACCCATTTAAGTTCTTTTTTTAAGATGGCGTGGTATTATTGGAGGAATACTGAACACTTGGTAGTCTGATTGCCATCTGATATCAGTTGACGGATTCTCTTTGAATATATCAATGGAAAACAAGAATTTACTTTGAGATATATCTAAACCCACATCCTTCTGAACTCTTTTCATCCCTATCTTGATCTCTAGCCATCTCTTAAAATTCTCTTCATCCCTGTCCCCATCGCACCCTACTTTAAGGAGAGTGATCGTTGATTGTTTTTCTAATAGATGGAGATGTTGGGTACAGCATATTTGAACATATGTAACTCAAATCAATTGCTACATCTTGCAGATAAATCCAGCAGGTGCATTTTTAGAAGATAGTCACCCATGCTCAGCTGCATGCAGTACAAGTGGGTTATCATAATAAATGAGGGCTATTTACAGCTTTTAAATCCCAATCATATGGAAATGATGGGTATGTATAATACAAAGTTGTATTTGTAATTAAATAGATCAAAAGACTTTCATGTTGTTCTGTATTTGGAATGGCACCAAGCAAGCCCTACATGGAACAGAGAGATTCAAAACGAAACTGTTCCCTGTATTTTCAAAAAAACTTGATAAATACTGCCAGAAAATATTAAGATCCAGCTTTAAAAGTATACTGTGCCAGAAACTTCATAAAAAAGCTTCATATCACTCAGGAAGCCCTTCAGAGAAAAGATTCTAAAATTAAAGGAGCTGACATTGGAATCAATTAGACTTTGAATTACTGTAAATCTTTCCATTGTCCTGGTTGGGAAAGCAGATGAAACTATCTTTATACAAGTAGTCTTGGTTTAGCACAATATTTGTGGTTACTATGGTGATTAGAAAGTCACTTTGTCATTGCATTTATGACCTTTGCAGGCGGTAAAGCAAAGGAAAGCTGAAGTAATATCATAAGCATGACCATTTTTCACACTTACGACCGTTGTAGCATCTCCATGGTCACGTGATCAAAATTCAGATGCATGGCAACTGATCCATATTTATGACAGTTGCAGTGTCCTAGGATCATGTGATCAAATTTTGCAAACTTCTGACAAGCAATGTCAATGGGGAAGCCAGATTCACTTAACAATCATGTTACTAACTTAGCAAATGCAGTGATTCATTTAACAACTTGTGGCAAGAAAGATTGTAAAATGGGGCAAAACTCAGTTAACAAATCTCTCACTTAACAACAGAAATGTTGGGCTCCATTGTGATCGTATATTACTGCTACCTATTGTTTTGGATCGTACTTGCTGTTCTCCATTTATATCATAAAATCCTGTTATTTTCTGTAGGCAGCAATCCCCATGGAAGAAAAAAAAAGACTTTAGAATGAACCAGGAAATCACTTCTCCAGACAATCTTTGTGGAATACTTTTTTTTGATAATATCTCTAGTATCACCTCTTCAAATGTCAGTCATAGCTATTGTTGTGTACTTCGTTCGGGTGCGAATGATGAAGACACATGGTGATGCTGAACAAACGCTTTATTCTCCTACTACAACAACCAAGCAAAAGCAAAAGGCACGCAGGCCTTTTTATATGGCCAGAAACCCGGACAATGTCAACCAATAGGAACAGAGTGTTTTTGCGCCTTGCACATGCGCACAAGACTGGTGCTGCTCTGTCTGGTCCCGGGCAGCTTTTGGAATGGTCGGGACCAGTGCAACGTCCTGAGCCTGCTTTTGCAGGCTCAGGACACAACACCCCTCCCCCCTAGATGGAACATACTTCGCGTACACTCGTGTACGTCATGCATTGGGAAGAGTGGCATACGGTTGCATTATTCAAATGCAAGGAGTGTGGAATACTTGAGTCGGCCCTCAGACAAACCCTTTTCAATACTGATTAATACAATAAATGTAAATGAAATAAAAAAAATAGTACAAAATAATCTACCCATGAGTTACTTCCATTATTCAAGGGCCTCATGAACAGTTCCCTCATGATTTGACAGCAATGTCACAAAGTCTCTCAGATGTTTGGGTGGGCACTTGGCCTGCTGCGACCTTCTAAGGCCCGGAGAGATTGCCTAGCCCACCTGCTCGCCTACCAGGCTAGGCAGGCCATGGCATTGCTGCCCTAAATCCCCAGGTGACCCTGGTGAGGGTGCCTGGCCTACCTGCTCGCCTACTAGGCTAGGCAGGCCAGGACTTTGCTGCCCCAAATACTTGGTTGACCCACCCCGCTGCTGGCTGTCTGGACCCTCTAAGTCCAAGCCAGCATACCTTGGAGGGGTGGAAGTCCCCGAGTCCACAATGGACCCCTCTTGGGAACACTGTCCCTTGAGCCCAATACCAGCAGATGGAGAGGGCTGGGTAGCGGAAGTGCCCCAGTACTCTGTGGCCCCCCAAGCATGTGCCCGAGGTGCCAGAGTCAGGAGTCGCCTCCATGGCAACCCCCTTTGCTGGTGATCTCCTTTTGGGAGAAATTGCGGAATTTGGCAAGTGCCCCTGATGGAATTCTTTTTCTCTTGCTGCTTGTAATTTGTGTGGATGCCCCCGGTCTGTCTCCCTGTCTGGAGTACTATCTGACATATATGAATACTGTGGTTACCCCCGGTGTGACTCCCTGTCTGGAGTAATTATGGATGTGTTGGATGACCCCCTATCCAGTGAATTCCTGTTTGGAGCACTTGCGGAACCTTGGGATGAATCCCAAACAGTCTCAGTAGCAGCTAGTATGACAACGGCCCTGAGATCTTGCAGACCACAACTGTGACCCAGAGATGACCAGGCCCATAGTTTCTTGTCCAAACCGGATTGCCCACCTGGAGTCTCCTAGGTGCCTGCGGTGTGACACTTGTGAAGCCACCTGGTCAGGATGCAGCCTGTCCAGTTTAGTGATGAGGCGGCGACCCCAGCGGAGTTCAGCAGGGCTCTTCCCTGTGGCTGTGCATGGTGTGGTGCAGTGTGCAAGAAAATAATCTGCTAACCTGTGATGCCAGTTACCATAAGTCAGTTTCATGAGGGCATCTTTGGTAGTGCGCACCATTCTCTCTGCCAGTCCGTTGGAGGATGGATGAAAGGGAGACAATGGTGCATGCCGGATCAGGTTGGCCTGGAGGAAAGCCTGGAATGCAGAAGATGCATTATTTGAAACCAGCACATCTGGAAGACTGTGTGATGCAAAAATTCCTCTCAACACCTGGATGGTCCTGGCAGTAGTAGTGGAGGAAACAGGAACAACCTCTAGCCACTTGGAATGGCTATCAACAACAACCAGGAAGAATTGCCCCTGAAAGGGCCCAGCGTAATCTATATGCACTCTAGACCATGGGGTTTGAATTTCCTCCCACCTATGTACTGGGGCCTGAGGCATTTCAGGCTGAGACTGTTGGCACACATGGCACCCGTGCACCTGGGCCTCGATGACTTTATTGAGCCCAGGCCACTAAAGATGGCTGCGCGCAAGTGCTTTCATCCTGACTATACCAGGATGTCCCTCATGCAGAGTCTAGACCTCAATGAGGCTGGGATCACAACCCTTGAAAGTGGAAAACCCACAGGCAACCCTTAAAAGTGGAAAACTCATGCTTCTTGTGCCAGAAGCTTTGGAACTCCGTATCTGGGCACTTGTCAGGCCATCCTGACAACACCCATGTCAGCACATGTGTAAGTGTGTGATCAGTGGCAGTTTCTGCAGCCACGTCCCTAGCATTGAGGGGAAACTCAGGCAACTCCTGAATGGACAGAATATAATGGCTGGAGCAGGATCTGGCTCTAATTGGTTCAGAGGTAATCTGCTCAGGCCATCTGCATGACCCATTTCTTTATCTGGTTTGTGAACTAATGTATAGTCATATGCTGATGGGAAAATGGACCATCTCAGCATACGAGGAGAAATGATATGTGGGGTCTGTTTGTTAGTGGTAAACAAACCCAGCAGAGGCTTATGGTCAGTATAGACCATGAAATGGCGGCCATATAAGAAATCATGAAATTTCTTAATGCCAGCCACTATGGCCAAGGCTTCTCTGTCAATTTGAGTGAAATTCTGCTCTGCAGAAGACAGAGTCTTTGAATAATAGGCCACAGGGACCTGTGTCCCATCAGCCTTCAGATGGCTAAATACAGCTCCCACTCCATAAGACGATGTATTGCATGCGATGCAAACAGGCAGTTGCTCATTGAAATGCGCTAAAACAGGGTTAGAAGTGAGCAAGGCCTTAACCTCATTGAAGCTCTTGTCATGGACTTTAGTCCATTGCCAAGGAGCCTGCTTGTCTAAGAGCCTGTTTAATGGCTCTGCCACTGCAGCTTTATGTGGGAGAAATGCATGGTAAAAATTTAATAGCCCCAAAAGGCTTGCAGCTCACTCTTAGACTTAGGGCTTGGGGCCTGCTGGATAGCTTGCAATTTAGTTTCAGCAGGGTGAATGCCTTGAGCATCAATCCTGAATCCTAAGAAGTCAGTAGAAATGACTCCTATCTAACATTTATCCTTTGTTTAGTTTAAGGCCTGCTTTTCGAAAACGAAGCAAGACAGCCCTTAATCTTTCTGCTAAATTTTGAGATGACTCCCCAGCAATGGGGATGTCATCGAAGTAGGGACAGACCCCAGGAATACCTCGAAGTGTGCTCTCCATGACACTTTGGAATATGCCAGGGGCTACATTTACCCCAAATTGCAGTCTCTTGACCTTGAAGGCCCCCCTGTGAGTTACAATAGTCTGGGCCTGTGCCAGGTCAAGCTTCGCAAAAATGCGGCCCCCCTTGAGGGAGGCCAGAATGTGACTTACCACAGGCACTGGATAAGCGTGCTGTTGCAGCGCCTTATTCAGTGTGCATTTATAGTCTGCACATATACGTATGTCCCCATTAGCCTTTCTAGAATGCCCTGCTGGAGCAATTTGTCCAGCTCAGCATCAATCTTACCTTTGAGGGCAAAAGGTACCCTCCTAGGCTTAATCCTGATGGGTGTGATGGTTGGGTCTAACTGTAGCAAAATGGGAGGTGCCTTGTAGGATCCTAGCTCTGAACTAAACACATCTGCAAACTCCTTGCAAACCTCTGCAAGGCCCAGCGTTTGCAAGCTGTGCAGCCCAGTTACCTGGATTCCCAGAGCCTCGAACCAATTGAGTCCAATAAGACTCGTACGTTCACCCCCAACAACCACCACATCTAGGGAACCTTCAAAATCCTTATACTGTACCCTAAGGGTGGCCTCCCCCTTAACACACACCCATAGAATTTTGAAAATCAGTATTAGATTCGATGGCCTGAGTTTAACTGCTGCAAATCCTTTTAAATTGAAATAATGGAAAGAGCGGACCCTGTGTCCCTTGCAACCTTATGTTAATGGAAAGTTTCTTTTTAAGGGGCTTGTGTTTCCCTGTTCTTAGAATGCTCCTGCGCGATGCGCAGAAACCCACCCTCTTTTGGCTGGGGATTCTGGTACCTTTCTGAAACAATTCTTCTTGAGGTTGAACCTTCTGGCGACCCAAACAGATGGATGCGATGTGGCCCTGCCTGCCACACACCCTGCAAATGGCGGAGCGAAACCTGCAGTCAGCTCTCTTGTGGCGTCCTCTGCTCCCGAAGCATTGAAGCGATGCTTGGGCCTTGACTGGACTTTCCTTCTGCCTCCTCTCAGCTGGCTGGTGAAGTCTGTTGACCTCCTCTTCAGATCCGCTTCTGATCCTTCTCGAGCGTCCTCTTGATGGACTGGAGGATTCCTGGTGAGGCGCAAGGCCTTCACAGCCCCGCCTGCTGCTTCCTCAGCTGCTACCTCTCGCAACGCATCTTGGAAGGAGACATCTTCCTTTGCAAAAATCTTTTGCTGTAAGTCTCTGATCCTTAAGCCGCAGACTAAACAATCTCGCAACCTCTCTTCCAGATCCTTGAATTCACAAGGTCTGGCTGCTTGCCTTAAAGCTGCAATAAAATCCGCAGCAGATTCATCCGGCCTCTGGTCTCTCTGCTCAAACGTGTGCCTCCAAGCAATGACGGATAACTTCAGTTGGAAATGTTCCTTCAACATTTTCTTCAAGTCAGCATACGTTACTGACTCTAGAGGTGCAGGGGCCACCAGATTTTCTGCGATGTCAAAAGCTTCTTGTCCACAGGCACACAAAAGAGTTGCTGCCTTCAGGCTGTCTTCTCTAATCTAATTTACTCAGAAGTAATTCTCCACCTGTGCTACGTAGGAATTCCATCTGTCTGGGTGGGAGACATCAAAATCAATCAATCGGCCAATCTTCAACATCGTAAGCTTTACGACCTTCACCAGTCGCTTCCTCTACAAGCTGCTTTTGGAGTAAGGGTCCTTTAGCCGAGCTCAACCTCCAATGACGCTGTACTGGCAGGCTGGGACACTGATTCAGATGCCGTCTTCCTCTCTTCAGGACTTCCTAGGTAAGTCCTCAAATCTTTTGTTCCAGCTTGCAAAGGATCCCATCCTCGTCGCCAGTGTTGTGTACTTCATTCGCGTACAAATGATGAAGACACATGAGGATGCTGAACAAACACTTTATTCTTCTACTACAACAACCAAGCAAAAGCAAAAGGCACGCAGGCCTTTTTATATGGCCAGAAACCCGGACAATCTCAACCAATAGGAACAGAGCGTTTTCGCGCCTTGCACATGCGCACAAGGCTGGCGCTGCTCTGTCTGGTCCTGGGCATCTTTTGGAATGCCTTGGACCAATGTAACGTCCCGAGCCTGCTTTTGCAGGCTCAGGACACAACAGCTATCATCTTAATCATTAGCTAAAACTGAAAGGTTTTGCACACAAAATGGGCAAACTTGCTTTGATCAAATACAATAGAAACTTCCTGTAATCTGATGGTAAAACACTTGAAAGTATTAGATATGGCTCATATTTTGGATATGTACAAAATAATAAGTTAAGAATTTCACAGGTCAGTACAGAAACTTCCAGAGTTTATACCAAACAAATAATAAAAATAAGAAAAAGATTAGCAAAGGTTTTGATTGTCTGCTGTTACAATGTGATTCACAATGATCAAGGTTTCTGGCGTTTTCACTTTCCAAAACTCATTTGAGTCACCTGAACATACAGTACCTTCCTAACATTATCTATTTTTAAGACCTAGATTCTATCCAAACTCTATTTTAATCATGGTTGAAAAGGCTATAATTATTATTTTGTGTATCAAATACTTTAGATAACTCTTCCCTTTCCCCCCAAGAATACTAGGGAACTCTCAGAAATTAATTATTCCAAAAGAGGTTTGTGTTTTTTTGTATAAGGTTGTGATGGTATGAAATGATAATGATATTATTATATGGATATTTTACTGATACTGTATGTAATGTATGTTTTAATGTGGAATCCTGGGCTCCAATGGTCAATTGACAATGATCATTTTGTATCTTAGTACTTGGATCTGCTGTCACGTTGAAGGAAGCAGACTTTCCTTTTGAATGTGGCCACTCTTACAGTAGTTGCAAAAGACATGCTGCCCTGAATTCTGAACAGGATATTAGCATTCACGGAGAGAGGTGATAGAGCAGTTGTAGCTAACAGCTAGCCCAGATTCTGAAGCATGAATCTCACATATTTGTGAGAATCAGGAATATCAGGCCTGAACTTTAAATGTTCACATTTTTTTAAAAAAAAGGATTGCCAAATGAAAAGATATGGGGATTGTACTGAGGGAGATCTGGGAATGATAATATATTCTAAAGAGATTTTGAATAGAAAAGAATCATACGCTCTTTTTTTAAGGGACATTGGAATGATTGATAAAGAAGTTGTAACTATTGGCCAAAATTAATTGAATCTGTCAAGTCTATGTATGGAAAATTCTAAATTCCATTCAAAAGATTGACAAGAAAGCTCAACTGATTGTGATGGAAAATTGAAGAATGTTCACATACTATAGAGCTGTGGTGGCACAGTGGTTAGAATGCACCATAAGCTAACTCTGCATTCCCACAGTTAGGAATTTGATCCTGACAGAGCTCAAGGCTGATTCAGCCTTACATCCATCCATCATCAGTAAAATGAGGACCCAGATTGTTGGGGGCAATATGCTGATTTTGTAAACTGCTTAGAGAGAGCTGTAAAGCACTGTGAAGCAGTATATAAGTCTAAGTGCTATTGCTATTGCTAGGTCCTTTAAGATATTTTTTTTGCCACATTGATTTCTGATACATGGAATTTATAACATGTGATAGTGCATTTTGCTGCCTGAGAGAAATATTTATGTTTTTGATCTATTACTAACTTCAACATTTGTCTGAGGGAGTTATATATCATTAAAGAATATGAATAAAAAACTAAAGGAGTTTTGTTGTTATAACATTGTCTTTTTCATTTGCTCTTCTCTTAACTTTGCCCTGCTCTTACCTCTGAATTTAGGAACTATTGACCACCAAGCTGTCCACTGACTGAAATTGATCCAGATATACTCCAAATTATATCAGTTATCTTCTTAGTTATCTTATATCAGTTAAGCTTCTTAGTATCTGAATATTATTATTACAGTCATATCTTGGTACTCAACTGCTTTGAAACTCATTAATGCATTTTGATGGGTCAACATACTCAACATATTTCTTTGATGCCTGGACTGAACTTCCATTTATGTTTCTCATCCAATCTCTTTCAGAATATATGCTGCTAATATTTTAAGTAATATTACCTTCAGAAATTAGTGCAGGTGGTGTCTTTTGGTGTATGGTGTAGCAAAAAGTTCCAATAAGAATGTCAATCCTCACCAAAGAGTTAGAAAGAAAAGGAAATATCTATGGTGCAGGTTCCATCATTGATAACCATTATGTCATTTTTTTCACATATGTTTTGGTTTCCCAATTGTAATTTTTCATTTCCCTTTTTGTCTTTTTCTACCAAGTTTTAGATAGCTCGTAGCCAAATATCCACTTATATGTAGTGAATACTCACTGGTTTGCAGATGCATGGAAATGGTACCTACCTGCTAAGTTTTGGGTAAAATTTAGTATAACATAGTAAAACTATTATGATATCATTAAAGTCATACCCAAAACTGTAGGAAATAGTCCCCTTTAGACATGTTATTGTCATGCCTCCAAACAGCTGCTTTTTTAAAATCATGGTTGATAAGGTAGCTTCCCCCACTCCTTTGGCACAATGTTGTTGATATTGGATAAGAACAGGTGTGAAGAAATTGCTTTAGGTAACCTTTATGATAAAGATGATTTAAAATGTGATGTTTGGTCTGGTTTTAACAAAAATGGATTCTTTGCCACATGCTTTCTGTAGATTTTATGGCACCCAGAGTAGTCTTACACTATGACAATCAATTTATTATACAATTTATTTTTATTTTAAGTTTTTATTTACTATGTCTCTCCCCCAAGGGGTGGGAATATAGAATTTAAACTGTTTGGTATTCATGCAGATCAGGTTACTGTAAATTTTTATTTCTTTTAATGCCAAAAAATGGGGGGAGGGATTGATTGCATAGTAATATATATATACATTTCTGCCCCCCTGACTATTTCATACAGTGAGGATAGACAGTCTTCCCCTCTGCTTTTTGTTTAATTTAAAGAATTTTAATATTTTCTAGCTCTGACATTGTAGACATGTCATGTTCAGGAATAAATGCATTAAAGGGTGGAGATGCCCAAGTGACAAATTACAGGTCAGGTGTTTTGATGGAGAAATGTCTTGATTTAAGTTTGCTGACTAAACCTGCTCTGTTCATTAGGAAAGTAAGGTGTTTACTGCCACTTATGCTACAGTGTGGCTCTGGAGGATGGTGGATTCATATGCCTTCCTACTTCAATTGCTTTTCCCAGAAAGATAACCAACTGAACTTTAGGATTGGAGAAAATGGAGAATTATCATCCCTACCAGCTTGGTTGGGGAAATCAGAAGATGGTTACAAAATTGGGATTGATTACATGTTTTGACCCTATCAATCAGTTTCAGAAAGGTTTTGAATTCAAGCAAAATGTTTTCAAGAAGATCCAGAGGCTCTGCTTTTGGCAACGGGCACAGCTTCCTGGGGAAACCTTTGTAAGTTTTGCTTCTGCTTTATGGGAGTTGGCACTACACTGCGACTTTGGACCTTTGCAGGATGAGCTTGTGCGTGACCAGCTAATTGAGAAGGCAAGAGATGGGAGAATTAGGGAGACTCTCTTTACCCAAATAAATTCATTGACTCTGTCTGGAGCCATAGAGCTTGGCTCACAAATGGAAACAGCTTTCAAAGCAGCACCAACTAGAATATCATCAGCAATAGATCAATGGAAGCATCAGATTATCAGCAGTAGACACTGGAGAATGAAATACTTTCAACATTATGGAATGTTGCAGCAAAGAACAGGAAAAGGAGTGTTGTCACATGGAACTAAATGCTGTCTGGTCAAAAAGACTTTCCACAATTGCCACAGCGTAATGCAATTTAGGGCATCGAGAAAATCGGTATGTTTTTAACAGCATTGATGATGCACATTTGACACGCTAATATTAGTTATGTTGTATGGTATTTCATTTTTTACACATAAGTCAAAGGAATGTTTATCAAACTTACAAATGACTAAAAACTGGGTAGAGGCAGCTAATACAGAAGCAAAATTCAAAACCGTCATGAGAAATTAGAAGTTAGGTTTAAAACAATGTGGTATTTAAGAGGAAGAAATGGATATTTTTATTTAAAAAGAAATATTCTATTAAAAATAGAAAGCAAATGTACATGTATTGAAGGATACTTGCATTGGTAATAGTACTTGTGAAAAAGATTAGTATGAATGAACAGTGTGACATGGCTGGTAAAAAGGGAAATGCAATTTTAGGCATTTGCCAATCCATGGGAAGGGTAGATTTTAACTTGGTCTGAGTAGTGTGCTTTCTGGTTGTTTTTCATTGCCCCAGAATGAAGAATACGGACAATGTTCTTAAGCTGAATGAAAGAAAAGCTTCCTAAGAGTGAGAGCAATTTGACGTGGATCCCACTACAGAGAGGCTTCTGTTCCCTAGAGTTGTTTAGGGGGAATCAATAGAACTGTCTGCCTGCGATGCTTTAATTTTAAAAGTGGACCCAGTGGCCTAAATGACTTATTTTAACTCTCTGATTCCATAATGCAAATAACATAAAAATGATAAATCCATATATTATATATAAGGAGCCAATATATCGGTTATCATTCTAGGATAGTTTAATAGCGTAGCCTAAGTTTAAAAACTTCAGATTAACTGCTTCTTCCATCATTTTTAAAAGCAACATTAATTTGTTTCTGGTTTCCCAGAGCACCACCAACTTTTGATTGATAATGATGTATTCATTTGTTTCTGTTTATTTGTTGTGAACAATTTAGTCAAGGATTTCAGCCAAATATTTTTTTTGTTTTTAAAAATATCCAGATAAATAAATAAATTAATAAAATACCTAGATAAGATAATAACATACTTTCTAAGGGAAATATGCAGTGGTGGGATTCAGCTGGTTCTCACCACTTTGGCAGAACCGGTAGCTAATTTTTTGTTGCTTGGGCCCACACAGCATCCACACAGAGAACCGGTTGTTCACATATTTGAATCACACCACTGGAAATATGTAATATTATCATATTTCCAAGACTAGGAAACCAAAGTCACAAATGCTAATAGTATTTTTAGTTGACCATTGTCTTCTTCCTGTTCCTCAAGTTTATTCTTTCTGCTCATTGCACTTACACATTCACTATAGAATTCATTTCCATCATTTTGAAGTGTTTTATTGTATTTACCAAAATCTGTATGCTACTTCAGTCAAAGACTCTGGATAGCCTAGAACTGATTAAACCCAATATTCACAAAAAACAAGACATAATAAGAACAGTAAAACAAACAGGGCTGATATGATTAATACCATTCAAGATTGCAATTCTAGTTAACTCCTAAATATTTGCTGTTTAAAATTTTTCTAAAGTATACTATCATGGCCGTCGGATCAGGAATGATTATAAGAAAGAATATCTCTGTTTGCATATTTCTGTGTTTTGTTTATCGTTAAGCAGAACAATTAAATAGAAACAATGTACTTGTCATTTTAGCCAAAGTCTGTCTTATGGTTGTCATATGGGCATAGGATTGCAATGTTATAAATTTTCATTAGCACAAGGGTATTGTTAGGATGTATTAACTATTATACCTCATATTGCTATTCTAACACCATTATTTTTTGCAGTTTATAGTGTTAGATAATTGAACGTTAGATTGAAATTACTATAATTCATCCCTTCTTTTTCTGGGAACTTCAGTGTGAAGTTACTTGGCATGGAGCCATATATCCAGTAAATGTTATGCAGTAGAACTGGTATTTTTGTTTGTTTGTTTGTTTGTTTGTTTGTTTTTCCATACTACTTCCTGTCAAAGAGCAACTGGGTTTTTGATTGTGACAAAATGTCTTGCCGTGGAAAGTTTCCAAAGATTAGAATTTGTGGAGGCTGCATGACTGAATCATAGACACCTACTTCTTGCTTGCATTAAGAGAGATAAGTTGCAAACAAGTTAACTGCTGGGGAAGAACCTTACTACATCAATCACCTGGGAAGATACTCTTTGTGCACCAGTGAGGGTGCATCAAGATTGTGCTGGTTCTCCTCGTTTTTCAAATAAGTGTGAATGGCTTTGTGGAAAAGTCAAATCCATATTAATCTGCCCTTTCAGTCTTCGTTGCTAACATTATTTCAAGAAACAGATTGCCTAGAACACTATGAGTTTTGCTCCTGCTGAAGTGAATATTTTCTTGTGGCATTGGTTCTCTCAGAATTCCACAGGGTAATTCTCTAATTACCTAATAACCTAATCCGACAGTGACCTAAGACTCAAGTGGTTTAAGTGCAAAAAATTTTATGATGTTTGCTTATTAAAGATTATATCAATCAAATATGAATAATTCAAAAATCTAATTCAGAAATACATTTAAAAAGGGAAAAAATCCTTCTCTACTACCCTATGGGTAGTAGGTATGCACCACAGTCTTAGGTCCTCTACCAGAGACCTGGGAGTTTAAGTTCTGCAAAATATTTTAGCTGTTCCTAACACTGCACTGTTCTGGTCAGGAAGTAGTGGTGTTGTTCATGGGAGCCACTTTCCTAGATTAGTAGTCATAGTCCTGAGTACTCCTACCACTATTGGGACCACTTTGCTCCTACTGTCATTGGGACCACTTTTTATATCCTCTCTAGTTCCTCTTTTAGTCTCCGATACTTCTCCAGCTTTTCATACTCCTCCTTTCTGATGTTGCTGTCACTTGGCATTGCTACATCTATCACTTTCTTTGTCTTCTGTTCCTTGTCTGCTACCATTATGTCAGGTTGATTGGCCAGTACCTTCCTGTCTGTCTGGATCTAAAAGTGTCACAGGATTTCAGGCCAATTATTCAAACCAACTTTATTTATTTATTATTCAAATTTATTTATTATTCAAATTTATATGTCACCCTTCTCCTAAGACCCAGGGCGGCTCACAACAACAATACAATAAAAAATTTAAAAATTAATTGCATTCATACAACATACAAACACAATCAGCTCACAGTCGCTGATGGAGGGACATTCCTAGGGCCCAGGGGCAGAGCACAGCTCATACGCCCGAAGCCTGTCGGCATAGATGCATCTTCAGCAGTTTCTGGAAAGCTAGGAGGGAGGGAGCAGTACGAACCTCTGAGGGAAGCTGGTTCCAGAGGGCTGGGGCAGCAACGGAGAAGGCCCTTGCCCTAGGCCCTGCCAGATGACATTGTTTAACAGACGGGACTCGTAGGAGGCCAACCCTATGCACCCTAACTGGTCGCTGGGATTCATGAGGCAGAAGACGGTCCCGCAAGTATCCTGATCCATTGCCATAAAGGGCTTTATAGGTCATAACCAACACTTTGAATTGTGTTCGGAGACCAATAGGTAGCCAGTGCAGCTCGCGGAGAGCTGGAGTGATATGAGCATGTCTTGGGAGACCCAAGACAGCTCGCGCGGCCGCATTCTGGACTACTTGTAGTCTCCGGACATTCTTCAAAGGTTGCCCCATGTAGAGAGCATTACAGTAGTCAAATCTCGAGGTGACAAGGGCATGAGTGACTGTGAGGAGTGACTCCCAGTCCAAATAGGGCTGCAACTGGTGCACCAGGCGAACCTCGGCGAATGCCCCCCTCGCCACAGCCGAAAAATGATATTCTAAACTTAGCTGTGGATCGAGGAGGACACCCAAGTTGCGAACCCTCTCCGAGGGGGACAAAACTTCTCCTCCCAGGGTAATGGACGGAATTGTCCTTGGGAGGCAGAGCCCATAGCCACTCCGTCTTGTCAGGATTGAGTCTGAGCCTGTTGGCACCCATCCAGACCTCAACAGCCTCCAGGCACCGGTTCATCACTTCCACTGCTTCGCTGTAATGACGCAGGGTAGAGATATAAAGCTGGGTATCATCAGCATATTGATGATAACTCACCCCGTGTCGACGGATGATCTCAACTTTTGTAGAACCTCCCATCTGAACTTGGAAAGTCTAGCTCATATACTGTGTAGATTTTCCTGTACACAATGTCAACTACTTAG
Organism: Bothrops alternatus; assembly: GCA_034064705.1. Lineage (NCBI taxonomy): Eukaryota > Metazoa > Chordata > Lepidosauria > Squamata > Viperidae > Bothrops > Bothrops alternatus. The sequence continues at coordinate 36,147,270 of JARGCV010000009.1, forward strand.
GTTGTGACATTCAGTGTATATACTGTTCCTGCCTGGATCATACATCTTACTTTTATGTGTTGATTTGTCTCTGAAACTCCTCTGCAAAAGCCTACACCTTAGTTCCTGTCTCATGTGGTAGACCTCTGCTTCTATGGATTTGTTGCTTAATGCCTATTCTTATGCTGCTATGATCAGTGTCTCAATGCTGTCTTTTAATCCAGGCCTTTCCAGCCACTGACAGGATTTTCAAATGTCTGTCTATAGTATATCCCATGCAGGGTCTTGTTTTGCCATGGCACTTCTTCTTGATTTTTTTTCCCATGTCTGCTGCTGCCTCAAGCATTCTCTCAACATCTTTGAGTACCATCTTACTGATGTACTCCTGGCTGCTCTAGGTTTCATCCATGTCAGTGACTTTGATACTCACTAGAATCCAACCATCCTCTTTCTGGCTAGTGTATAGTCTCTGGGTGTTGAACCTCTGTACAACCTCTGGGTGGAAACCTCTGTACATTGTGAGGAGCTTCAGATCTTCACATCGGCAGCTTCTATGTCCTTCTTTGGCCAGCTCACTTCACGGGCAGAGTATCTTATTAATGGCAGATTAAGAACATGTTGATGGCATGGATCTTGTTTTTCCCGTTGAGCTGTCTCTCCAGGACTTACCTTATCCTTTGGTGGTATTTGGATGTTATTGTTTTCCTTGTCACTTTATTATGGTTCCCGTATGACTGTGGGATACTAAGGTATTTGTATCTGGTGTGTCTGTCTGCTGTATTGCCTTCTGTCCTCTACCCCATCAGTCATAACTCTTTTCTCTATTTTGATTATCATCCGGCCACATTTCTGTAGTCTGAATGACATCCTAAAGTCCTCACTGTAGATTCATGTCAGGTAGATCAGCAAGTTGATGTCTCATTTACTTTTGGTATACAACTTGATGTCATTCATGTGGAAGAAGTGACTGATGGTAGGTTCGGCTCCTGAACTTGTAGCCCTATTGAGATTATCTGGCTGAGGGGATTCAAGTCTATGCAGAGCATTAGAAATAACAGTGCATCATGTTGATATAAGTGCATCATGTTGGTATATGTTGCACTTGATGACTACTTATGTGAGTTGTCTTGAGTTGACTTCCAGTGTTGTCTTCCATAACCCCATTGAAGAAGGGCCTTAACATCCTATGGATGTTGTGTATGTAACACTGAGTCATAGGCTTTCCTGTCATCAATCTAGGCTGTGCTCAGATTGGTTGGTCCAGACGTTGAGTCTTGAGCAACTGCTCTATCGATGAGCAACTGGTGTTTTGTGCCTGTGGTGTTATTCTTTACACCCTTCTGAGCTGTGCTCATGTATTGGCCCATATGGTCCTTTAGCCTGGTTGTTATGATGCTTGATAGGTCTTTCCATGTTGTGGAGAGGCAGATTTTTGGCTGGTTGAATGGCACTGTTTCCTTGTAGGGCTCTTTCATGATCAGCTTGTACTAGCAGCAGCAGTTTAAGAACATGAAGAGCTGGTTTCTCTGAGCTGCTAGGTGTTCTTTAGCCTGTAGGTATGGATCTTCTGTTGCTGGGCTTTGCTGTTATTTTTTTGTTACTTTACAGTTGGATGGTTCTTTTGAGAACAAGCATTTATCATTTTGCCCTCTGCTTCTCTAATGTACCTCCTTAGCTTGGTAGTCAGTGCTGTGAGTCTTTGTTTAGTAGTCTCTAGGGCAGGGGTATCAAACTTGCAATGTCACGTGACGGGTCGCGATGTATCACGACTTTTTCCCCATTGCCGGCAATGGGGTGGGCGTGGTTTTGGCATGACGCATCTGGCCCGTGGGCCAGCAGTTCGACACCCCTGCTCTAGGAGCTTAGATAGAGTCAGGCTCTTATATTTCTTTCAGTAGCTGAGTCTTACCTTTAATCTTCACATCTTCTATAATTCCATCAGCTGATTAACCTCTGTCTGAGTTACTTTGATCTTAGATTTTAACCTCATTTTCCAGGAAGGGTGTGTGTGTGTGTGTGTACAATGTAGCTACAACTGAACCATAACTTTTAAGCGTAATTTGTTGTTTAAAAATTGGGTCATAAAGATGGAATAAAAGAAAGTTATATAAATTCAGTGTGAATATATTTTGCTTGCATTCTAGTATTGGAAAAGACACATCTTTGACAGAAGACAGACACTATATTTTTCTAGGGCCAAAACCCCCACCAATTATTAATGACCACTACTGTAGTTCTGACTATTTCTATGAACCTATTTGTCATGAATTATCATGTAGTTAAATTACCCCAATGAAATATCAAACAAGCTAAATATATTTCTAATATTAAATAAAGCATCAAGCACCTATACAAAGTTAAAACACTATACATAAAATGTAATTTTAAATCTTTTGACAAATACTTAATACAAAAGCTAACAAATGTAAACATATTTAGAATTGTCCAGTAGAGGGAGCCACTAAACCTTACACAACCACATTTTTGGGAAATGAACTGTTATTTAGTTGGAACAGATGACATTTAATCTCAAAAATTCTAATCCAGTTGATTTAGTATGCACTGACTGTCAATACAGTTTGAATACTAACAGAATGCAGTGCAGAAGATTTCCTTTCCATGTAATAGAGAATTTATATTATAAACAAACATCTGTAATAAAGATAAATGCTTAAAATAAAGGTAAGGGAATGCATTATCTTCAAATATGAAGAAATATTCTGATCAAAGCACACAGAGCACTCTACTTGTAAATTGCATAGATTACAAAGCATTGTAAAAATCCGCCAAGTATTAAAGCAGTTTTGAAAATTATTTGGAAGATGTGGTTTAGCTCTTGCACCATACAGTACAATGTCCACAAAATGCCACCAATGGCATTGTACAATGTGCTTTTATGGGCAATTACAGCATTCTTTCTCAACCTTAGCAACTTAAAGGTATTTAAATGTCAACTCTCAAAATTTATTAGTCAACACTGCATTTGATGTATCAAATTATCTCTTCTGTTGCAGTTCTGGGGAGAGCAATGGGAACCACAACTGTTATAAATTAATTTTCTTTATACAAGGCTCTATTATTGATTAATTTCTCCTCTTTTTATAGGCCTCAGAGCCAGTTGACAACTGCACAAGTGAAGGAGAGATTGAAGAAGACCAGAATTCTTCAATCCCAGATACTCCAGAGCTGGAGATAAGTGGATCAGGCCAGGAAACAGATGAAGACTATTTTGAAACCCAGTCACATCAAAGTGAATCATTGTCAGATATCAAGACAGAGCCTTATGAAAGTGTGTCAGACTCAGAGTCCATTGCCAGTGATACTAGAGAACCAAATCTTTCTTCAGAAATAGAGGAATCATGGAATAAGCATTCCAAAACAAAAGGAGATAGGTCTCCTCCCAAGTATTTTACAAAAGAGTTGGAATTTATTCAGAAGGAAAGTGTGGAATTCCCTTCAGTCTTACATGTAGCAACAAGCAAGTGTGCATTGGAGTTATTACTACCAGAATCCAAAACTGAAGACATCAAAGGAAAGGAGCAGTTGTTACCTTACAGTATTACTTCCACAGGGTCAAAGGCTAATAAAAATGATTTTGTGTTACAGACTGAAGCTTTGTTAAAAGTGGGGACAAAATCTGCAAACAGAGAAGCACACTTCTATACCCATTCAGAGGATCAAATTAAAGGTGCTAGTGGCAAAGAGAGATTGAGCCCAGAAGCAGTAACGTTGGTTAATCTCAGAACAAACTCTGAAAGCTCTTTGAATTTTTCTGAAACTTCTTGTTCCTGCTCAGAAATAGTTTCCAGAAACAGTTTGCCTAATATTCATTTAGAAACAAATGGAAGTTGGAAAAGATATAACGAATCTTCCAAAATGAAGTATAAAAAAGATTGTATATTTAATACCGAGTATAGTCAGCAGAATATTTTTGACAGTCAAAAAATTGTAGAAACAAATTTGTGTGGCAGAAAGCAGAAACTCACAGATTTTAAATCTACATTTCTGGTGCCTTCCACAAAGCCAGGAAATTTAGCAATGAAATCATGGCATAGTTCTCCTGGAAATATAAATGGTCAAGATATCAGAAAACATATCAATGATTGCCTTTGCCTGGCAGATAAATTAAGCCAATCATGCTCCACATTGCCCCTAAAAGAATCAGATCATGTTCATATTAAGAAAAACATAGACTGTTTAAAAACATCCTTAAAAGTGGGAAAAGACACTAATATTAAAGGATTATTTCTTAATCCTCATTTGATTTCAAATAAGAATGTACAGAAGCAAACAGAAAACTCCTGTGGGACCAACAAATCCCAGCTCTCTGGCCTTACAACAAAAGAAATAGATACATCTGAGTGTCAATCTTTAGTATTGTCCCAGCTGCCAAATTCCTCAGAAAACAATTCTAAAAATAATACTTTTTCAAATATGGGATGTATATCAACACATATAAATGCCAATTTAGTGTTAAAAAAACATCTGAAATCAAAGGATCAGATAGAAATTAAAGGGTTGTTTCCAAATCACATTAGTTCTGAATCTCACATCTGTGATGTTCAGGTCTCAGAAAGATACATAGATAAATGCAGTATGGCAAATAAATATGATAATACTTGTGTTGTTCATGCTTCCATGATTAATGCAGATGTAAACAAGGAAAGCAAATGCATTAAAACTCAAAACCTTGAGGCTTTTCTCAGAGCATCTGAAGTGAGAAGCAAACATGGACCAAATATAGGCTGTGAGAAGGCAGTTGAGATTCTGACATCAAATGGAAAAGATTTTAGAGAACAGGAATCCAGTACATCCAACGTATTAAAATATCCTGTGAATCATCTCAATGATATAGAAAAGAAGGCTTGCAATTGTAGTAATGGTGAAAATGTTGATGTCACTGCTTTTGAAATAGCACTAATACCACATTATATGTGCCAGAAGGAAAAATCAGATAACATTTCTGAGTTAAAAGCTTTATTGAGGGAAACTCCTGGTCAAGAACGATTGCAAACAAAGGTTGAAGTTGACAACTCTTTGGTTAAATTTACTGAGATAGTAGACCATGAGAATTCAAACTCTCATCTCATCACCATCATGGATGCCACAAAATCAGAAGAATCTCCAAATGGAAAGTCCAGTTGTACAAATGACACGTTTTCTGTGCAGGTGTTGTCATACAATGAAGATGAATTCCTAGTTAAGACGGCTCCTGAGGTAAGTTCAAGAAATACACATTGTGAAGCAGATGCAAACATGCTGGACTCGCTGTCTTTGTCAGTCTCTGCAAAATCTACGGAAGCTAGTTTGGTGAACAATACATCCACAACTAATTTACTTTTAGAAAGTACTATGCAAACTTGGAAAGAAGAGGGATGCATAGATATTTTGTCCTTGGACCTGCCTGCAACAAATAGGGACATATCACTAATAAACCCATGTCAGTTGATGGGTGATTCTGTCTTAGAGACAGTACAAATAACAAACCATCAATCTCAAACTCGTGGCTATACAGCAATGGATGAATCTATGACCACAAATGTAGAACAAGATGCTTGTGTAAATATTGCAAGAAGACAGCAAATGAATAGGGTAAATATATTGTGCCAAGACATTGTTGATGATGATGAGATTCATCTTCAAGGAAATAAAATCAACGCTAAGCAAATTATTGAGGAAGACTCCAAAATCTGTGATATAATACAGGAAATTGCTCTTTCTCCCAAATCAGAATCAGATGAAGTCTTCTCAGCAGAAGATTCAAAGTGCATTAGTAAAAACTATGACATGAATGTGAATCCAGATATCTGTGATACTCCCATGAAAACTGACACCCAAGATAATAGTACCAGTGGCCTAGATAATATCAGCATGGGCAGTGCAAATAGTGAAGAGATGGACAATAATATAATTAATTTTTTGGGTGGTAACAATAGTTTCTATAAGGCAATGCAGAGAATCAACAAAATGGGTGCCATAGAAAAGAGTATTAAGTATTCTAAATTCTTAGCTTTCCCCAAGATGGCATCTTTCAGAAAATCTAAGTTAACACCTCCTGACAATCAAGATAACATGAAAACGAAGGAAGTAACATTTGATAGTGATAAAGCAGATGAAGTAGAAGATAATTGGAAAGACCTCAATTCATCCTGTTCTACTTTGCAAAACAAGGATCAATGTCTTGCAGGATATTCAGATGATGATGATTTATTCTTTGAAAGACCTACTGGACTTTTCAATAGAATTAGTGTGAAAAAAGCTTCTAGCTGTGATCGGACACTCTTAGAAAGTTCAGGCACATATTCTTCTTCTCCCATGTTAGCCAGAGTGAAATATGGGGAAGGGACAAATTTAGGATTTGGAGAGAACAACAATAATGAGTTTACTGAGTACCCTAAAGTCCGGAAATCCTCCCCTGACAATGATTTTAAAAGTAACAAAAGCATAGATAGCAAAAAATTCCGGAGCCGATTGGCCTTGGCTCACAGATCCTTTTCAAGTTTTTTTGAATCTAAAACTCTGGAAAAGGAAAATGCTCAACAGAGTTCAAAAATTTCATTAAAAAATGAAAAAGAAAAAATGAAAATGCACCAATCTTGGAAAGCTTTTCTGAAAAGCAAAGAGGCAGATAGCCTGAAGCAAAATCCCTGTTCAAATAGGAGCTCTGGAAGCTTTGGTAGAAAAACATTGAAGGAAAAAAAGGAGTATCAAAATGGGCAAGAATTTTTAAAATACAATGTTTCTAATGGCTCATCTACAGCAGGTGGGCATTCCTATTCGTTTGGGCCTGCTGACTTTCTACCTATAGACACCAGGAGGAAGAGGAGAGAGTCATCATATAGCCCAGATTGCACTGGGAAAGAGAAAATGATGGGGAATGATGGGAATACTTCCTATGAAGAACTCTGGCTGAAATCTCCAATTACTCCAATTGATCTGCAGTCATCATTTCCTCAGTTCACTCCTTCTTGCCCCCAGTTGTCAATGTATGAACGTAAAGACATGCCATGCAGGCCTATGAGTCCCAAGCCACAGAGTCCTCGAACTGCTCATCAGCGCATGGGCTTCCATTATCCTGGCAAATTAAGTTCAACTTCATTGATATCTCTTGGAAATATCTCTGTTATTGATGGCGGTTTGGAAGCACCCGAGAGGCCAAAGACATTGAAACCCAGATCTAGTTTCTTGCAGTCCATGCACTCATTAGATAACGACTATTTGAGAGAAGACAGTGGGATAAGCAGCCAGTCACAGATCAGCTTAAATACTACTACTTCAATGAGTGATATAATCAGAGATGAGGTGAGTTGCTCTGCAGGAGATTATGTGTATTGGCACTGAGTGTACTGATAAGAATTTATCTTCATTCTTTTCCTTACGTATCTGGAAAATTCTGTATTAATTTTGATGTCATGCTTAACGTTATAAACTTCATGTTTTGAGGTAACGTTAGAAACTTGCTCACAAGACATATGGCATCAGAAATACTCATTTGTTTAAATTCTCCAGAGAACCTGGAAATAAGATGAGACAATAATTTAAGATTCTGGTTATAAGATGTTCAGAAAAAATATTTAGAGCTAATTAGTCTATTTTCATGTTTCATAAGTATGTGAGGATATGGTATTGTAGTCACAGGTTTGCTTTCAGAAATGACCTCTGAAAAACGGTGCTGAAAAGAGTGCTTCTTTTCGTTTCTAGACAAATGCAGGTTTTTCATTTTAAATACCTGGGTTAAAATTTAATGATGGTAGTTTTCTCTGTTACTGTCTTTTAATGAGGGGTTAGGGTTTTTTTTTTTTTACTTTTAGTAAAGATTTACCAGGCCACAATATCTGTGCAATTATGCTGCAACCATGCATTCAGATCAGGAGGCACTTTGCAGAATTTAGAGAACGTTCATATCACCTGCTCTCCTATAGAGACGACAAAGGGATGGCCAAACATTAAACTATTATCCATTAGTTCTTGAGGAGCAGAAAGGTATTCTGTCATAAATTGTTCTGTCCTGATTATAGAACCCTAGTCTGCAAATGTAATTAGAGTGGTGCCCGGTACAGTTCTTTCTGTTTAAGTGTAGAAAAAGTTAAGAAAGCGCTTGACTTTACAGCCCCTTCTACCAAGCATTGCCTATAGCACGGAAGTAGCCTCCAATCATTTTTCCTGATGTGTACTCCACAGGCCTCACTGAGTGTAGGAAGTTTTTTTGAATGGTGTGTTTAGCCAGCTGTCAAGGTTTGCCTAATAGATTATGATGTATCAATTAGACTACAAGCACAAGGGAGACTGTTGAAAAGGTTGAAATAAGAGTAAATTGATAGGAAAAAAAGATCTATCCTAAACTAGTGCTGCAAGGGAATGGTAATGAGTCCACCCCTGTCCTCATGGTCAACAAACTTAAAAGTAGCCCATAAATTGTCATGGAGACAGAGCAGAGTAGGCAAAATGGTGCTTCCGGAAAGTATTAAAACCAGGAAAAGTATGGCTAATCCTTTATTAACAGAAGTAATGAGAAATCTGTAATATATCCAATAATGACAGAACCAGCAACATACAGCTGGCTCTCTTTTCCAGTTAAAACTGACCTTCTGTGTAGCACAGGAATAGCATCTGTCAGAAATGATAATCAAGTATTTAAACACAGGTCTAGTATTCTTCCAAAACAGTGCTAAACTCATAGCTATAAGGACCCCATATAAGGCTTTGAAAATTCCTGCATAGACATTATGCAGGCAGATGCTGCTGCAGAAGCCAGATGTCAGTCTTTCTGCAACGAAAACCTCAAAGGCCTCTGGAAAGCAATGCCCACTGACAAGAAAAGAGAGGACCATATCTGTAGCAGTTTTAAGTGACCAAGTGGATTGATCCCACTCCTGAACATGTCATCAGCCAAATTATTGATGAAGTATGGTCATTATGTTGAGAGAAAAGGAAAAAATATTACTTTAAGACTAGAACAGTTAAAGACAACTTCAGGCCTCTTCTACTGTGGGCTGGAAATGAGACAAATGCCACCATTTCAACGGATGCTAAAAATATAAAATAAAAATCAATGCAAAGGGTTGGTTATCTCTATGTTCAAACTTTTTTTTTTGCTTCTCAGAAGGACAATTACATAGTCTGTACTAGGCTTTCTAGGATTACGACACCAACTTCTTAGATTCCTAGAGATTTCTGAAATTATAACCTCCTATTTCCATATAGTGCAGAATTGTGTATATAGATGTTTATATACAGCTATATAATAATTATATAGAAGTTTGTTGAACTCCTTTCTGTAGAACTTATATCTGTAAATCTAATTTCTGGCTGAAATAATAGAAAGGAAAAAGAAACATAGTTCTTAGGGGAAGGCAGCATTCCAAAATTGGAGAGACATCTAAGTGTACCAAGTAAGTTTAGATATGTGGACAAAAATCTTGGTATTACTAGGGAAGGTAGTGAACTGTCACAGCTAAATAAAATTTTACTGTGCCCTCTGGAGGCAAGGTTTTATATTGCAAGGTGTTCCTTATTATAGGCCCAACAAGTTATCATACATAGAGAATGCAAAGGATGCTTAAGAAAATAGCTACCTGAACTTTGCTAATTGTATATTCTTAGCAGCAGCTTCAGTTTTAAGGAACTCTTGGTCAAAAGTCTTCTGATGCCAGTCCTTCTAGATTGGTTGGTTTACTTGATTAATAGTTAAAATGGCTGTTTAGAATTTTCTATGTATTCTATGAGTAATGCATATGGGAGGGGCATTTGAACTGGGACCACACCACAAACAGAATATGGCAAGTGAGCCCTGCCATGTGCTGCCCTGGAGCAACTGTTCAAGAGTATCTACACGATGCTGAAATATTTTTTCCTCAGTGCTTATCTGAGCATCCATCCAGGCTTTACATGAAGTTAATACAGGTGAGTGCAAATCCAGGTTTCATTTAGATTGCAGCATCCATACTGAATCAATAAAGAGTGTACTTATAGATGATGTTACTTTAAAAAGGGACAAATATAATAATATATTCCAGATTTATAATGACTGCTTGCAGTGAGCTGCCCAAAATGGTCAACAAAGAAACATGTTTTAAAGATATTTTCACCTGTTATTTATAAAATAGGAACATTCCCAACAAAGTGAAATTTCATCAGAAAAGAGCTCAGATGAAAAGCATGATCTTCCTTATCGAAAGAAGTCCATTCAGATGCCAGGGTCTTTGGATTCAAGTGTAGAGGACAAGGCCTGGAGCCTTCCCTTCTATATCCAGGAGGGAAAGATAAAAAAGCACGTCCAGCAGAAGAGACACAAATCCCTGTACAAGTGCTTCAGCTTTGATGATACATGGATGGAGAGAAATCGAAAAAGGACCTTTGTGAAAGAGGCTCAGTCAGACAGAGACAATGAATTAAGTAACTTTCCAGAAGATCAACTCAGTGTAAGGAACCAAATATAAGTTGTCTGTTCTCTCTGTTTGCATCTTATCCTTCCCTTTCAATGATTCTGTTAACTTCTTCTGCTTCCTTTGTTTCTAACACAGTATGGCAATTTTGCGTTCACTTGACTAACCATAAAAGGAAAGGTTATCTTCACAGATAGCTCTCCTTTATTGCCTCATATAGGATGCATGGTGTCATATAAACATACTTATGATGAGTGGATTGAAAAGTATTTATATTTTAGAATATAATTTATATTTTAAAATTTATATTTTAGAATATCAACTATATAAATGTAACTTTATTAGAAGCAGAATTAAGTATTAAACAACTGCATGGAGAACACCAAGGACCACACAGTATTAATTCTCCCCCACCCCTCGTTATCACAAATGTGTAATTTTTTCCTTTAAAAATTCTTCATAATGACTTATCTAGCATTTCTGATACCCATAAAAGCTCTTTTCACTCAGAGAATACTCCCTGTTGTCCTTTAATATTCTCATTTGCTTTCTTTATCCAGATTGTTTAGGTTGAAGGCAAGACTTTTTAAAAAAACAAAAAAACAGGCAATCTTTTTGGAGCTCAGCCTAGTCATTTGTATAAATGTGTTACTACTTTTTTCCCCCTGTAGGTTAAAATGAAATCAGTTACTTCTCCAGTGGCCACTAATGCCCTTCCTCTCAAGTTGCACCTCTATTCCCAGAGCACACCTACGGGACTAGATTGTATGGGCTTGAGGCAAAGCATCTCCTTTCCTGGTATGACCACCTTTATTATTTGATAGCTAATAATTCACAGTATAATTTGGTTGATTTTGAATTGGTTTAGTTATATCAATTAGCTTTGATGGAAATACGTATTCAGCAACACTATCCTTATTTACTTCAGTGCTTCTTTTGTATGTATATGTGCACATGCTTGTATTGATCTACCTCAGTAGAGATCTTATAGTGACATGATTAACGTGTTTATTTCAAAAGACACCACTAGTATTAAGCTCCTTAGTGTTGGTACAAAATAAAGTGGAAGGACTATAGGTGGCAGTTGCTAAACTGATGTCTTTTATTATACAGTTTGACTGAATCATGTAGAGTTTGCTTTGTTGCTCCATTTTCTTTGAAAGGGGTCTTGACAACTGTTTTCTAATGTCTTTCATTCCACATATGTAAGTTAAATTGCTTTATAAGTTAAAGATAATGTTCACAAAAATGGTTCCTTTTAATTTAAATGTAATGATGATTTTTGTATTCTGATACTTCTAATTGCTTACTGAAAATTAGAAGCAGAAAAAGCAGTTAAATGTCTTCAGTAGAGAAGACAGCTTTAAATGAAGGTTAAGAAATCCACTTTTCCCCCAACACAGAGATGGATCACAAGGATGTCCAAAGAAGAGACGCCTAGAGAAGCGATGGAGGAAAAGTAAATCCGTATCTGACCGAACACTTGTAAGATCTTATATCAAGACTTATCAGGTGGTGCTCAAGGCGGCAAGATGCGCGTATCATTCCGCCTTGATTGCATCTGCGGAATCCCGCCCAGCTGCCCTGTTCAGGGTAACTCGCTCCCTCCTTAATCAGGGGGGGGTTGATGCACCCTTGCAGGGTAGTGCTAAGGACTTTAATAAGTTTTTCGCGGATAAAATCGCCCAGATTCGGATGGACCTTGACTCCAATTGGAATGCAGTATCGGCTGATAATGATTCAGTCGAGATGACAGGGACTCGTCTTGATCCTATTGTGTGGGAGGAGTTTGACCCGGTAGCACCTGATGAAGTCGACAAGGCCATTGGAGCTGTGAGCTCCGCCACCTGTTTATTGGACCCGTGCCCCTCCTGGCTGGTTTCGGCCAGCAGGAAGGTGACGCGGGGCTGGGTTCAGGAGATTGTCAACGCTTCTTTGAGGGAGGGGTCCTTTCCGGCTCCCTGCAAGGAGGCAATTGTGCGCCCCCTCCTCAAGAAGCATTCCCTGGACCCAGCTGTTTTAAACAACTACCGTCCTGTCTCCAATCTTCCCTTTATAGGGAAGGTTGTTGAGAAGGTGGTGTCACTCCAGCTCCAACGGTCCTTGGATGAGGCCGATTATCTGGGCCCTCAACAGTCAGGATTCAGGCTCGGCTACTCCACGGAAACTGCTTTGGTCGCGCTGATGGATGATCTCTGGCGGGCCCGGGATAAGGGATTATCCACTATCCTGGTGCTACTTGACCTCTCAGCAGCTTTCGATACCATTGACCATGGTATCCTTCTGCACCGACTGGAGGGGTTGGGGGTTGGGGGCAGTGTTTTGCGGTGGTTCACCTCCTACCTCACTGGTCGGTCGCAGTCGGTGTTGGCAGGGGGTCAGAGGTCGACCCCTAGGTTCCTCCCTTGTGGGGTCCCTCAGGGATTGGTCCTCTCCCCTCTGCTGTTTAATATCTACATGAAACCGCTGGGTGAGATCATCCGACAACACGGGGTGAGATATCATCAGTATGCTGATGATACCCAGCTTTACATCTCCACCCCGTGTCATTTCAGTGAAGCAGCGGAAGTGATGTGCCGATGTCTGGAGGCTGTTAGGGTTTGGATGGGTGCCAACAGGCTCAAACTCAACCCCGACAAGACGGAGTGGCTATGGGTTCTGCCTCCCAAAGATATTTCAATCTATCCATCCATTAGCCTGGGGGGGAGCTTTTGACCCCCTCGGAGAAGGTCCGCAACTTGGGAGTCCTCCTCGATCCACAGCTAAATCTGGAACATCATCTTTCGGCTGTGGCGAGGAGGACATTTGCCCAGGTTCGCCTGGTGCACCAGTTGCGGCCCTATTTGGACCGGGAGTCTCTTCTCACAGTCACTCATGCCCTTATCACCTCGAGGTTCGACTACTGCAATGCTCTCTACATGGGGCTACCTTTGAAAAATGTTCGGAGACTTCAGGTAATGCAGAATGCAGCCGCGCGAGCAGTGTTGGGCTTGCCTAGAAATGCCCACATTTCGGCATCACTCCGCGAGCTGCATTGGCTGCCAATTGGTCTCCGAACCCAATTCAAAGTGTTGGTTATGACCTATAAAGCCCTACATGGCATCGGACCAGGTTATTTACGGGACCGTCTGCTGCCTCATGAATCCCAGCGGCCGGTTAGGGCCCACAGACTGGGCCTTCTCCAGGTCCCGTCAGCCAGACAGTGTCGCCTGGTGGGGCCTAGGGGAAGAGCCTTCTCTGTTGCGGCCCCGGCCCTCTGGAACCAACTTCCCCCGGAGATCCGTGTCGCCCCCACCCTCTCCGCCTTTCGTAAATTGCTTAAAACACACTTTTGCCGGCAGGCCTGGGGCAGCTAACACCTTGCCCCTAGCCAGTGTATGTTTGTGGAATGATTGTTTCTTTTTTAATTAAGGGTTTTTATATTTATGTATATAATGTAATTTCTATCATGTTGTGAGCCGCCCTGAGTTCTCCGGAATAGGGCGGCATAGAAGTTAAATAAATAAATAAATAAATAACTACTTCTAGCTTGCTTGCTTTTTAAACAGAATTGTATTTATTTGAAGTTTAGGGAATTAATGTGACTGCTGAAGTTTTCCAACTGTTTTTATTAATTACAATTCTCTTAATGTTCTGTTACCATTAGTATGAGGTTGATTATAGTTTAAACAAAAATAATAGAAAAATATTTAATAGGACAAAAATATTGGCCAATGAGAGGTGCCCCAAGTTTAACAAAGCTTTTTTCCTGGAAAGGAAACCACATAGTATTATTGTTTTAAAAAAAACAAACAAGTTTTATTAATTTTTTCTTTTTACAAACAAGTGCTTAAGAAACAACATGATGACAGGATAATCAATTATCCAAGAGCAAAATTCATACTTATATAATTCAAATTAAATCATTAAAAACTCACTCTCTATCCCCTCAAATAATATATTATATTCAAGTTAATGTATTTCAATAGTTAAGTCAATCAAAACAATCATCAATAACATTTCATCTATATAAATCCATATCCTGTATTAAGCTTTACTATTTTCAATTACTATATTCCATTTCGCTACTATAAAAATGTTATTAACACTTCAGGTATCTCTCTGTTCCCTTTTTCCTTGACATAATCAATAATCATTTATTAATATCATTTCTTCTTTTTTCAAAAATCCCTCTTATTCTTCTTTCATTACAAAATAACTATCCTTTCTAACAACAAAAATATTACTCCAAAAATACATTTCTACTCTATTATACTCTATAATCTATCAATCAATCAGTATCTATATCAAACTCCTTTAACCCCCACCCAAAATTGCTATATCCACAACAAACATGTTAATACACAAACAAACATCTTCTTACTAAATTCAGATATTTAATTAATCTTTATTGAATCTAACGTCTTATTTACCCATCTTAAACCATAAGTCAATCAATATCTAAAAAGCCTTTTAAACTCGTTATGTAGAGTTTTGGATCTTATTCTAGCTTTTTTTTAATGCCAAGTAGATTTCCAGAACAGCGCCTCTATATCAACAAATAAGTTTCTTTTTATGCCTTGTGGTATCATTTGGGTCAAGAAAGAGCGTCCCCTTCTCTGTTTTGGAGACCTGACTCCTTTGTAGATAGTCCCTTGTTGTTTTAAAGATTCAAGTCTCGACATTTAGATCTGTTGAGTAGAACACTCAATTATATCCAATTTTGTAATTAGTAGTTGATTATCCAAGCAGTCATGGTTCTCAATTAGTTGTACTTGTATATCCATTTCTGTTGGTTTTAAGATTGTGAGTGATTTAATTAAGTCCTTTTTGTTCATCAGAAATCTCATTAGGTTGTGTATAAAATGAAGTAGAATCTTCTTTAATGTTTTTTTTTTTTTAATTATTTTTATTGGATTTTTTTTAAATTTTAACAGAGAAAAAAAACTAGTCATATCAAATCATAATATAAAAGTAAACATTCTCAGTTGAGTTATTAGTATTAGATGTATTGAAATGTATTTATATTTTGTGTATGGATGATTGTTTACTTTTATATTATGATTTGAATCTTCTTTAATGTTGATTGGTTCTGCTTCTGTTGTTTTTTGGTCTGTAGAATGCTCGGATAGGATCTGGAGGTCAGTTTGTAGGTTCAAGGTAGAATTTCTGTTTTTTATTTTTGTATTACTCTCTTTTATTTGCAAACATATTTGCTCAGTAGCTTCATAAATTTTTTCCAATATAAGTTTACAGTTAAGTTGTGAATAGGGTTTCTCCATTTCAATAGTGATTAGAAACAGCCCTGTTATCTTTTTGTGGAGGCTGTATTCAAAAACCATTTAGTCAGTGTCCACCCCCACAAATACAGCTGTTGAATTTCTTTGTCTTTTTCCTTTTATGATGATCTGAAGGTCAAAGCCAATCTCAACATCAAACAGAGAAAAAAGATAGTTGCAATTTTAACTTTCTCCACAAGGTGTCCTCAGTAGACTGTAAAATCTCCTCCCAGTCACCAAAAATGACATTAACAAGATCAGAAAAAGAAAAAAAAACTTCACATGTAAACTAAATCCAGTAGTAAGTTCAATAATAAAAGTATTTTCAAGACCCCAAAGTAGATGAAAAAGTAAAAAATAGTCAGTTAAAGTTAATTCAGTCCATTTAAGCTTCTATTCCCACACTCACAAACACCGCTTTCTTAAAGCAGGGAAATAGTCCCAGAAATGCATTTTACAGAAAGCAAAAAGGAAAAGAGGACTAAGAGAGGGGGAAAAAAGTCTCACCCGGATCAACCAGGGTGGTTCTTGCGCTTAGATGTTGTTCTGACTTCTGGTTACAGCAGCAAAGTGACCGGCCATTTTACTGGCCAATCTTTTCTCCGTCGGCCCTAAGGAGTATTTCTTGGACCGTGGAAGGAGCTGCCGCCCTTCCACAGTCGACGAGGGCCTCCTCAATGGTAGTCGCCCCTCCAGGGTGACTTTTCGACCCGATTAAGGGCCTACCGGCAAAGGGAAAGCAGCCAGCGAAGAGAGCAGTCTCTCTGCACGGCTGCAAATGCTGCGATCCAGAATTGGAAGTCAAACCACATAGTATTCATGGAAGAATTGTATACCTCAAACTGTAAAGTGGATGTTATTCTTATGAACAGCTATCAACACTTGTTTTGCATGCAGCAAATGTTTGTGGAAACCATTATGTTGTTTCACTGACTGGAACTCAGCTTTTAATTTAAAAAAAGATAGGCATAATAATAGTAACATGATCTTTCTAAACTGTCAAAATAATGTACAGTAGACTCTTTTATCTGGGATGTTTCAGAAGCTTTTCTTAAGGGAGATGGAGATATCACATTTCCTCATCATTAAACTGCAGTATTTTGTCACAGCTTTATTTTAATGATTTTCTCTCAATTAGTAAATAAACTGCAATAACTGCTGGAAAATGAAATGTGGTCATGAATTATAATTAAATATTGCTTGTGTGTGATTTCACTAGTGAGGAATACAGAATTGTCCCTCCCCCTAACTTGTCTGTCCCATTTAACTGTCCCGTTTCTTAGAAGCTAAGTGGTGTCTTGATGTAGCATTCAAGCATTATAACTATTCATATAATCCTTAAAAAAGAATAGTCCTCGAAATACATTTTCCTTTACTTGCAACAGTGCCTTGCAATGTTGTAATCCTTGTCAGTTGTTGCTTATAGAGAGAAACTCTATAATTAGGTAACTATAGTTATCGTAACTGGAAAAAACTCAGATTTGAGTTGTTACTACTTTTATTATTATATTTTAATCTGTCTTTTTATACATAATTCAAAGTGACAAACATACATAATACTTAGGATGGCTGTTTTAAGGTCCTGATTTTACATTCCTATATGTATACACACACATACACACTGAATACAATATATACACAATATATCTATTGTAAAGATTGTAAAATATTTTTATTTTATCTTTTCCAAACATAATGAATACTTAACAGTAAATACAATATTTCATTAAAATACATTAGAATAGCACTCATAATCCTAACATAGAGATGACATCAGTAATAAATAAAAATTAGATTAGACTTGAATTAGGGATTAGGATTAGGAATACAGTTTCAGCTAAGAAGACTATATCCCAAAGATGCATTGGAATTACCCATTCCAATTATAATGGGTACAAACTAAACTTCTTACATACATTAAAGGTAGTTTCTAAGGATGAAGCCAGCACTTTGAATAAATGTTATTTAAAACAACAATATTTAGTATCTCTTCCTGCCAACAATATTGAGAATCTGCAGCAAAGGTCATTTTCAAGACTTGTCCTAGAACTTTTTCCTGGCTGAGTAGATGTGCATTTTCCCCCTCTTTGAACTGGCAGAAAAGTAGAAACTCTGCTTCCCAACAGCTGAGTTTTATTTTACCTCAGCAGTGAGACTGGGAAATGGCACTGTCCTTCCATTTGATGTGGGAGAGTTTGGGTTGGCAATTGGTGGTTTCTTGGCTTCATACAAATCTACATCCGTGTGCTGGCAGCTGAAACAACCAGTAATTGCTCTCTATACTATGTATATAGGGGGGACTGGTCATCTCCAAATGATTACCCACTTTGTACACCTCTATAAACTTGAACAAACTTTAGGGTTTTTTTCTAATAGGACTATCAGTTTCCCAGGAGATCCTTACTCCAATGTTGGGGGGGGGGGAGGCCCGAACCAGAGAAACTGTACCCTTAATCAAAAGTACCTCTATGTCATAAGATCAGTATTCCCCTGTAAAGAAAAAGTGGGAAGGTGGTCATTCTAGATGAGCTCTTTACTTATCCTCTGCCCTTCCCCTTTCTTTGTCTCTCTCACCCATCCACACTCACTCATGCAACATGTTGGCTCTAGCCTTGCTTCAGCCAGTGCTCCCTTCAATGGCTCCCTTCCACTGGCTAGTCAGCTGGATATTAATAGTCTTATGTAAAACAAATAAACAAAACAACAACTAAGCTAATGAAGCCCATAAAAAAAGGCAGATATCTCTTATCATATAGAAGAAAGTACCCATTGAATGGATATGAAAGGATATGCTTGCAGGAGAATGAAATGGCTAATGGGAACTGGGCAAGATCCAGCCCCTGATAAGGTAGGTCATTCAACTATATAATCAGTTTATGAAAAGATTTGTAACAACAAAAGAAACATGCCAATTTAAAAATAGAACAATTAAAATCAACTTTAAACTGTGTCTGCAGCAGGGTTAAGGAAGCAATGTTATGAGGCCCTATTCCTTAAAAAGCAAGACATCTTTGTGTCTTAACCTGCGTGAACCGTCTCAAGATGCTGTGAAAGGAAGCGTCTCATTAGTTTCAAGAAACATCTCTGTACAAAGTGATATAGTATATAGCTCTTTAAAGCTGACACCCAGCTTGGTGCTAAAGTACTCTTATGTATGATGATGGGCTTGGAAGTGTACACCCAAGCATCAATCATTACAAGAGGGTTACGACTTTGCTTTTAGGGTTCCTAATGTCGTGCAATATATGCACTGTTCCTGGATTGTACTTATGTAATCACACAACATTGTCATTCTTCAGCAGCTCCACTGATCTGACTTCTGCCTCAGCTACAATCACTTAATTCTGTTTTCCAAGAGAAGCACCAGAGCTCTGCTCTTTTTTCCACTGGCAGGAAATCCTACCCTCTTTTTTGTACTTTCCTGTGCTCCCTTTCCTCTCTCTGTATAGGAAGCTTCATTCTAACATTTCTCAGCTGTTTTAACCTAAGCAAAAGGTGGTCCCTGGTGCTTTTGCAACCCCCTAGTGCAAACATTCAAATTGTTCAAAATATCGCATTTGTAGTTAGGTACCGGAGGGAAGTGATTTCTGCACCATCCTATAGATAACGTTGAACTGATTTCATCACAGGTGTCCTCCACATTTAAAATTCATCAGTGGTTTGGTTGACCATAGATGAACTTGAAATAAATTGTGAGGGTTTAGGAAATGAAAATAATGGTGGTATGAAAAGAATAATAGTAGCCATGATAGCCCTAGGGAGAAGAACAAGTTGAGAATAAAACTATATCTGTTTGTGCATGAGGGTCAAATCTTTGAGCTGGACCAGATCCGGAAATGGACACTACAAGGATTGCAGGAATATTACTTATTGTTACAGGGTATAATAATAGAACGTTGAGACTCTGCTAGAGTTTCCCTCTGGTCCCTTTTATATCAAGCAGAATCAAGACAGGGTTATTTTGAGTCTCTTTCTCACATTCCTTCCTTTCCCAGCCTTTTATTTTCTGTTAATGTCTCTATAAACCCACTTGCTTACGTTTGTCAAAGCTTCTTTCCACATTTCTATCCAACCAGTGAGGAAGGCCCTAAAAGCCTGGCTGTGTTCCTGAATGTGAATGCTGAATTTGTCAAGGGCTCTGTTTCTGGCTTTATTGCTAACTGGCCAATTATCTTGGCTATGTATGTTTATTTTTATTTTTATTGTGGTTTTTTTTTGTTATTTAGTTTTTTAATTGTGGTATATTTTTGAATTAGAGTCCTTGATTGAGATGGGTGGCTATGGAAATTGAATAAATAAATACAAATACATTTAAAAACTGTATCTTAACTTTTGAGTCACATGTGCTTTACAATTTGGAGCATAGCAATATATACTGTTTATGTTATTCTGTTTTGTTTGTCTTGGATTATGGAAAAATGGTGAACCATAAAGGTTTGCTTTAAAATGCTTTCTAGGATTATCCAAGCATATTATTCTACTACAATTAAGAAAGCAGATGCTGAGAGAAAAGGCCTGGGGATGATTGTGGATTGAATGGTGAATATGAGTGGGTGTTAGTTTGTTTTTTTAGATATTTTTATTTGGACTTGTATTGAAATTTGATGTTTTATATACATGTTGTTAGCCACTCCGAATCTCCGGAGAGGAGCGGCATACAAGACCGAATAAAATAAATAAATAAAATGTATGTAGCAGGTGATCTCTGCATACAACTATGACACTCTGTTGCACTTAGGAAGGATGGCAATCCACATTCTGTGTGTTGAATGGGGAAGGAAGGCATTTTGCCTCAGGTATAAACTTGGCTAACTCTTTTCATAGTGAAAGGGGAAAAATATTCTCAGGGACTTGGATATGAAAGAGTTAATCATTTTAGATACTGAGCAGAGTCCAGCAATATCTGGAAGTTTCAAACAAAGCATCCAGTCAGGAGCAGAAAGTTTTTCGTTCTCTGTCAGATGAACTTTTAAACATTTATATTAATGATTGATTTGAGCCATTTTTTTGTGTTTTGCTGCTGTTTTAGTCTACCTGGGTGTATATGCATCTAGTCTTTGATACTGACAGGAATGCCTATTCTCCTTTCTCTATTATCCTCTGAGTGCTAAATTAGTCCTTCCTTCCTTCCTTCCTTCCTTCCTTCCTTCCTTCCTTCTTTCCTACCTACCTACCTACCTACAGGGAGGAAAATTGCCTCTGAATAAAAGTAATGACTGCAACCCATTCCCCAAACCACTAGAGTGTGGGAGGTTGCAATAATAGGAATTGTGGGGAAAAGACTTAGGGACCTTTGTTTAAAGAGCTGGAGAGGCCAACCTATTACATGCATGTGAACGTGTGGATATATGCAGGTGCTCTATTACAGTTGTAGATTTCATATTATTAGTTATGTCACTGCTATTGTATGTCAATATAGAATGAAATATTAACATGAGAGATTTCAGATGTGCCTGTTCATTATTTTTCTCCAGGAAGAGGTTGTTTTTATCTCTCTGTCATTTCATTTCAGATTTTGTTCGCTATCTCAAAAATCTTATTTGGGATGAAAAGTGCAATATATACATGCTTTCAGGAAAAAAAAAAAACAAGACTGTTCCTGAGCAGTTTTGAAAATGTTTTCTAAATACCATTGCCTTCTATAAAGCAAAAAGCTTTAGAGAGGCAGCATGTTGGATATTCAAGATAACTTTTATGTTTGATCTGCTGCTGTTTTTATCATTACTATTAATCTGGGTGGATTTTGTTCTGTAGTACTGAATTATTAAAGAAAAAAGACATCCAGTGGACATAAACTGTGTGATGCTGAAGAGAAATAAGTGGCTTTTTAAAGGATTTAGTCCTCCTCCCTGCACTCAATGCATTCTTCATTCCTATCTTTTGATGTTTGACAGCTACGTGCCAACCCTATCAGGAGAAGCTGTGGATCCCTGCTCTTAGAAATATTAGCAGGGACTCCTTGCTCAAAGCATGTTGACGTTTAAAAGGTGAATTCCTTCTTCATCATGGAATACAATTTTTGTATACATATCTTAGTTCCAAAAATTTTTTAAACCAACTTCACAGTTGCTTTAGAAAAATATTGGAAAAATGGCAGAGTGGCATGTTAATTTTTATTCCCGTATTGTGAGTGAAATAGATACTCAAAAAGGTGGCATGTTACTCTCCTATTTTCTGTTATATTTATTGTATTGTCATAATGCCTTGGTAAGGCCACACTTGGAATACTGCATCCAGTTTTGGTCACCATAATGAAAAAAAGACGTTGAGACTCTAGAAAGAGTACAGAGAAGAGCAAGAAAGATGATTAGGGGACTGGAGGCTAAAACATATAAAGAATGGTTGTTGGAATTGGGTATGTCTAGTTTAATGAAGAGAAGGACGAGGAGTGACATGATAGCAGTGTTCCAATATCTCAGGAGTTGCCACAAAGAAGAGGGAGTCAAGCTATTCTCCAAAGCAGGACAAGAAGCAATGGATGGAAACTAACCAAAGAGAGAAGCAACCAAGAACTAAGGAGAAATTTCCTGACAGTTAGAACAATTAATCACTGGAACAACCTGCCTCCAGAAGTGGTGAATGCTCCAACACTGGACGTTTTTAAGAAAAGACTGGACAGTCATTTTTCTGAAATAGTATAGGGTTTCCTGCCTGAGCAGAGGGTTCGACTAGAAGACTTCCAACTCTATTATTATTATTATTATTATTATTATTATTATTATTATTATTATTATTATTATTATTGTTGTTGTTGTTGTTGTTGTTGTTGTTTGTTTGTTGTTGTTGTTGTTATTATTATTGTTGTTGTTGTTGTTATTGTTATTATTAAATAATGATGAAATCTATTAGTGAATTCTAAGGTTTTGTCAACTATTTTCTGGTAAGAGCATTCTTAATTTAAAAAAACAACTGCATGAAAGAAATCTTCAAAAGCTAAACTTTTTCCTAGCGCTGAGATATGGGATATATTTTCCTCTGGAAAGTTTTACTTGAAATACAGGTGTCTTAAAGAAACAGACACCAACATATGAATATGTTGTCAACTTTAGTAAATCTTTCTTGCATCTTTCCTCAAGTCTTAAGTATGCTCTTCAGATACACTTGAAGCTCTCCACACATGCTAAGTTTGTTGGAGTCTCTTCTGTTTCTTTTGCAGTCTGGAGAGATGGAGCATAAGAAACGCTGAACCTCCCTGTTGCATTGTGCTGTCAAACTATTAATATGTGCCCCTTTGTTTGTTTTAAACATCCTTTGTAGAGGAAACTTTTTAACCCCCCCCTGAGATCTCCAATATGAAATATATATTGGAGTAATGAGGTTATCCTGCATCCATAATCACATTGTTCTGGTGAGCTGTTTCTTTTGTCTCTCTGAATTTGATCATCTCTAAATGCATTGTTATAGGAGGGACTGTGATAGCTTTGCAGGATAGTGTCATTGCTTCAGGGTTAGCTTATTCTAAATACAAACCAGAATCGTATGGGGAAGTGCAGGCTAGTCCTCCTAATATTTACTTACAGGCATGCTACTCCCTTCATTCTGTTTAACTGCTGTCTGCTAATGAGGGAGCTGCCAGTGAAACAACTCTCTCTCCTCTCTCCAAGCCTTTTGGAACGGTTTCAAACTTTTCTATTATATCCTCTCCTTCCCACTGCAATTTTAGCTGTCTCTGTCCTGTCCTTGGTTTGTTTAATCCCTTGGAATCAGCTTAGAAATAAGCCTGCTTCTGCAAATTTGAGCTGAGGCTTTTTCAACAGTCAGCAAGGGAGCCTCCCTGGTGGACCCCTATGATGTCAGGTTGCATCGTGCAGGCAGTTGGCAACGCGGAGGAGAGGAATCCCACACAGCTCTTAGATAGCAGGACCTGGTGGCCACTGCCCTGTGCGTAACTGCCTGGTGCAGCTGACTCTCCCTTTTCCTTCTCAGCAGCAGAGCCTCCTGGCTCTCCATCTGCCTGCCTGCATGAGGACCCAGCAGTATTCCAGCTGCGAATCTGCTGGTGCAGACAGTGGAGCCAACTGTAGTAGCAGTGGAAGCTCTGGCCTCTCCCCAGGTTCAGATTCAGAGAGCAGTGGAGTGGTGTGTGGTGGTAGCAGTGGGATGCGAGGGGTCCTTTCCAGATACTGGAGTCTTGAAAGTCTTCATTCTACTTCAGGTAAGAACAGCTAAAGGGTGGCTGTCTGGTACCTTGGGGAATAGAAAGGGAAGCAAGGGAGAATTTGCGTGAAATGGGGATGTACAACATGGGAGGTAAACAAATACATTAAAGAAAATGTTAACAAGCTTTATTCCTGTGCCTTTTACTACTGAAAGCCTGATTCTTCTTCCGGAATGAAGAGTACAGAAAAGGAGGGATGGAGATGTGGAAGCTGGTAGCAGGCTGCATATGTGCTCAGTCACTTTCTCTTTCCACAGTGGCAAAGTTACTGTGAAATCTAAAATACAGCACATTTTCTCTCTTATGAAATATCATTAAAGATTAGCAAGGCTTATTACTGCATGCCACAGTCTGATTTGGATTTTTTTTGTCTTACTTGAGAAATATTTCTTATTCATCTTTTAAGTACTATTAAGTACTACTTCTATTTCACTGCTCTCACTCCGTCTTTTCTGTTTCTGCCATTCAAGGGATGTAAACAATGTTCAGAGATGAAAACTCTGAATGTAAATGCATTAGAGAGAATGTTACCCATCGTTTTTTGACTGTTGATGTTTGAATAGTGTGTTTCTTATCATGGCTTTCTAATTACGCTTTTTAGATAGACTTATCAGTTTCAGCTAGTCTGTACTTGACATAAACAACTTTCTTCAGGATAGTTTGGATACCAGTATTCAAATACATCAAACGATTAGTTCTCCTCTGGCATATTTGCTGTGTTCTATCAGAAAAGCTTGAATTCCTGAAAACATTCTATTTAGCTGATACAATTTAAAAGACTTTTGAAAGGATTGCTGCTATTTTATATAGTATTATGTTTCTAATTCCTATTTAAATGACAAACCTTTTCTAATTTATAAAGATGAAATAACCTCACATCTTTTTGTGTCCTATATGGTATTACGATGCCCTGAAGAAATAAAATACATGGGCAGATGCTAGATACTAGACTATGATTATTATACCTCTTCAATGGGACCTGAAAAACTATGTCATAGTGTGAATGTTGTAGCACGGCATGCTGATGTTCAGGATTGCATCCATTTGATTGCTTTCCCCCCAGCAATGGTCAACTGACATTTCATGGCTTCTGAGATTATTGATTGCTCACTGCACTGTTTTTAAAGTAATTTCTTATAAGCTGTTTCTCCAAATATTTATATGTTTATCTTCTGGAAACCTTCTTCAAACCTGCCAAAATCTCCATCTTGTTCATGGATGGTACTGTTTTGGCAATGAAGCAATAGAGCCTGGATAATATAATTAGCAAAAATTATGGCATCAGAATGAAAACTTCCTTGGCACATGAAGGCCCACAGTTTTCTTGAAACATTATCAATATCTACATTGCAATTAATGTATGTATTGTAGCAGCAACATTTATGACAAGTTTCTGCTATGACTTTGGTCTAAATATCACAGTATGATACAGAAAGGCTCACTTTGCTACTCTGTTATGGAAACTGCCAGGATTTTAACTGCCCCCATGCTCTTATCTATAAGGATCCTTGTTGCAGTCTCATATTGGTTCACATTAGCCACGCCTCATGTTTTGATGATGACATAAATAAAAATATTATGTTTCTTCATTATATTGTACCAAATAATACTTTGTTGTGTGGGTGTGTATTTATTCATTCATTTCTGGTGGTGTTTCCCTGATACCGTTGAAAAATGCTTTGCTTGCCATTATTAGTGTAACTATCTTCCTCAGATGGGTTTCCTCCAGATGAATGGAATGATACCAGTCTTAGGAAGGCTGCATTAATGCAGGTCCTACCTATCACTATACAAAATAAATAAAAATAATGTAAAGCATTTTCACATTCCATATAGCCATTGTGAAACCTTGAAAACTTTGTCAGGATAATTTCTTTTTCTCTTAACTTTCAGTTTCTTGAAGTAGCTGTTGTCAATGGTAAATTGACTGAACAATCACACTTCAAAGACACCCAGAAGGGAGGCATTTCTGTAGTTATCTAAAACAGCATCCCATAGTTTGCTAGTGACAATCAGATGAATAGAAAGGCTCTACTACATTATATAGATATATTTTAAAAAGTGGGAAAGAGGCTAAAACTGCCCCCATGCCCCTATATTTCACCTTATATTTTATCAGCTTGTATTATTTTGAATTGGAAAGAATTCAGCAATTATATTTCTACTAGCACTAATTGGGATAAACCTGTGCAGAAATAATGTGTTTAGCCGTAGAAATATTTTAAAGTTGAATATTTTACTTACTAATATTTAGTAAGTAGAAAGGCTCATGCTCAGATTGAAAACATAAGCATTCTATAATTTAACTTTATCCTCTATTGCCAGTTAGCTTTATTGCATTCTTTCTCCCCCCGCTTCACTGATTTTTTTCTCCTTGTATTTTGTTGAAACTATAAAGCCACAAGTTTTGTTATAATTTTATAGGAAAATTGGGCTAGTTCCTTGATCATTTGAACTCCACCTCATATGCTTTCCTTAAGAAACTGAAATTGAATGTAACCTCTTAGAACTCTTATCAGTTCAATAGTCATTTTGTTTAAAAAAAAACCTGGCAGGCTGCCCAGGACCTCTGGAGAGATCGAGTTGACAAAAGGTGCTGCTGTGGCATTGTGATTATTTATTCTCACTCAGGTTCAGATGGCTATTGCTAATATTTCATTTCTTGTGTATATACTGATTTTGCCTTCCCATATTATATATGTTGGCTTATTCCCCAGCATTCAGCTGAGGTCTTCTCTGCCTGTGAAGATTCACCAGTATAGACTATGGAAAAGACATGTGAAAACTGATGCAAAACAATACAATCGGTATGTTTGACTTTTGTGTTGCTGAACCAGATTGATCTGGTTTCCAGAATGCTTGAAGAGGGCTATTAGATTAACTTAAATGTCATCATTTTGAATAATATTCCCATGCTTGGCAGAGATGAAAAGAAATTGGAGATGTTCTAGCAATTTTACCCATGTTGGAATTCTCTGAATAGCAGAGTGAGGCAAGTATTCTGATGCCTTTCAGAAAAATAACTAGCAATATTTCATCAATCCTTGTAATTTTCAAGGCACATTTTTCATGAGAAAATTGGTAACACATGGCTGGCCTTATTTCTGTTTGGTCTAAAAGAGTTTCTTTCTAGACATTTTGTCTATCTTGAAGTATGATGTTTATAGAACTCAAGGACTACGAAGCACTATTTAATTGTCTTTGGGGCATTGGAGTCATGTCTTCAGAAAAAAGTTTCAAGGAAGATAAAACAGGAAAAAAATAAAATAGGCATTCAATCTCATTTCAAAGCAACAAGTACACCATCACATATATCACAGCATACATTTTAGGCTTAATCTGAGAAACATGCTAAAGGGTATTGGTGGAATGTTGATCTACTCTAACTTATTCTGATACATTTCTTAAATCTTCTTCTTCCAACTTGCATTAATGTTTGAATCTCCAGAGAGATACATTTTCCTAAATTTCTAGTCTGAGGATGGAATTAATTCTTAATCTCTGTTTAAAATAATGGCTTTCTCCATTATAATATACTGACTTTTATATCAAAACACAACAATTTATTTTATCAGATTCATATCCTGTCTTTCATTCAGGTCTACGTAGTCGTCTTTCCTCCTTTGTTTCATCACAGCAACTCTTTAAGGCAGGCAAGGCTGAAATTCCAGAGGTCATCCAATGAATTGCTTGAGAGGGGTCTCCTGCTCCCTTAACTATTACTGTACATCATTTGATTGATTACATGCCATCAAGTGGTAGTAATCTCTCAGTGATGACATAGATAGATTTTCTCCATGATGACCATCCCTAACCTAGTCCTTCAGCTTTTTCAATGATGTTCCCATCGCCTTATAACAGACTCAGTCTCTTGCTATTGGTCGTCCTCTTTCCTTCCGTCTTTTCCAGTTTTAGAAGCTAGGTCTTAAAATAATCTATCTGAAGTAATTTATATCAAGGTGTTATCCAATCTGAAATTAAATGAAATTTAAAAAAAACAGCTGCTGTTCTAAGATATAGGTAATTGATGCTTATTTTAGGAAGCCATTAAGGGTCTTTATTTCCATTTCTTAAGGAATATAATTCAAAACAATATAAAAACTCCGTAGTGCTTAAAATTGTTTGCTCTGTAGGAATTTTATTTAATGCGCATATATTTTATTACTTTTTAAACATATATATTTTATTAAAACTTTTAAGAAAGAAGATAAAAATCTAATAAAAATTAATATAGAGTGAGGGAAAAGGGCAAAGAAAAAGATCAGAGAAAGAGCTAAAAGAGCAAAAGCAAAGAAAGGAAGAAAGTACAAACAGGTAGCTTCTGATTCTCTTTACAGCAATTATAAGTACAGTTACAAAATTACCTCTTGCTCTAGGTTGCAGCATAACTCCATTTTTATATAATCCCGTCAATCAATTTTATAAATCATAAATTCATTTTTTCTGTTTCACACAAAAAGTTTATAACAGGTTTCCAGTCATCAATAAACACAGACATTGTCTTTTCTCTAATCAAAGAAATCAACTTGGTTGTTTCTGCAAGTTGTGTAATGTTCACCAACCATTCTTCCACTGTGCGAAGTACCGAGTCTTTCCATTTCTGTCTAAACTATGGTGCCCATGCTGGTGTTTTTCCTTGTAATTCTTGATCATGTATCCCACCTTAGCTATGTATTGGCTTTGATTTTTGAATCCAATTTACAGGTAGGAGTTGAACTTAATGAGATAAACCACATTGTCTCATTCATTCATGACTTGATGAAAGCCACCAAAATAGAACTTCACAACACCCAGTCAATCTTATCCACTGTTGGAAAAGAGAGATAAGTCCCACCCAAGGCAATTATCACAATGTGCTGCTGATTAAAACAAAACATATTTTTCTACTGAATAGAGGTAATAATTCTGGCAAGGATGAAACATTATTCCTGTCACTCCACTTCCACATAGCATCCTCTAACCTAAAAATAGAAGAGACAGAAAGTTGCAAGGTCAGTATTTATCACCATGTCATAGAGGATAGAGCTAGAAAAATGATGGGGAAGTCAGGAATCTTCTGAAGAGGAAAGGAAAGGAAAGATGGTAAATCTTTTAAGATGAAATTTTTATCCTTACAATGTTAGAAATTGTTAATTCAAAAGTTTCTCTTAACTTTTAGTATGCAGTATTTGGATCAGAAGCTGATAAGATTATTTTAGATTCTTGTATCTCTCAGCTCTCCTTAAAGGAACTGTGCCTTTTCCTACGCTTGCACCATATCTCTGCATGTTCAAGAAAATATATCTTTGAATTAATAAGGTGGTGGCCATATATGATTTGAGCAATTTTATTTAAAATTTTGATATGCATAATATGTTTGAATTTTTAATTTGGCCTATCTTGTCCTGAAATCTCTAGCACCTGTAAACAATCTCGGTTCAGACAATTCATATCTGACAATCAACTGATTTTGGTAAATCCTTCTGCTTCTTGAATTCTTAACAAAAACTTACAATATTTGTTTCCTACAAACTATCATACTAAAAGCAATGTAGTTGGCTTGCACAAATGGAATCTACTACTGAAAATACTTTCTCAAAATATCCCAATGAATGGCAGGTTCAGAGCTTGAATGGAGGATATTTTCCTATTTACAACAAATAATACAAATAAAACTGCAATTATCTTATTTAACACAACTATTCATTTTTTCTCTACTGTGTGCTACCAAAGTGATTAATCATAGTTGATTCATATAAAAAACATTTTTGTGTGTACATTTGTAGAGAATCTAATTTTAAACAGCAGAACTCCTCAACAATAACATTTCCATTATGATGAGGCATGAAGAACACAAAGAAAATACACATTTTTAATCCAGAAGTGGATCCTTCTCCAAAATTAATGTTGAGAGACTCTGTCCAACTTTGCTTCTAGTAATGCAGACAGGAATATTACATTTGGACAGCTCTTTTGTAAAGATTTTGATTTAAATATATGACAGAGTGGAGAGTGATTTTTTCTTGTTTTTTAATATATCTTTTCAATTTGTAAATAATATTATCAGTACCACAATAAAGTACTAGTCATAAGCTTAATTTTACATTCTTAGCAATTATACAGATTAGGCATGTGAAATATTCAGGATCAGAGAGTCAAGAATTCAAGAAAACAAGCAAAATAACTATATTCCCGGAATAACTCTCAAAATAAATAAGCATATGGCAGGCCTATGTTCCCTGGGACAGCATCCTGCAGGCCACAGAATTTGCTGAACTTCCCTTTTGGGATTTGAGGAAACTTCTAACTTCAGACAGGGCCTCTGAGCTTGGATATTCCCTTGCCTTTTGCTGAACCTGGTAAAATAGGAACTGGTAATACTGAGACTAAAAGGACCAAGGCCTCCAATTGAAGTAGATATTAACATGAAAATATTGGGCGGAGGGAGGAGAAGATGAGAATGTTAACTCTGGAGAAATGCATATATACTGTTGACTCCAAATTCTTTCCTCTGTAGTGCACAATCATCTCTTGTATTTGAGGCTTCATTCTTTTCTGTCATAAGGGTTCTGATCTAGAAGAGACTCATGCCCTAGAGTCCTCTGTCAAGTCACACCAAGTACTGCATAATGTCAGGAGATCTGTGATTTGGTACCAAGTTTTAATATGAAGCCTGACACCACAGGCCTCGAAGACAAACTTTTTCCTATGTTGGAAATCTCAATTTTGGAAAGCCTCCAAAGAAAGCAAGAGTAGGTTAGGCTGAGCTGGAGAGCCAGTGAATACTATATATCCTGTTTGGTCTTGGTAAGGTCACCTATACAATTGCAAGATTTCAACTTGCTATAGAGCTGATTTCAGTGTATTCTTTTTCTCTCAGTGCAGTAGAAAGATTTTCTGTTTTTAAGGAAAAACTAATGTTAAAGAAAGAACAAATGGTACTCCTTTTTAGTTTCATCCTACTAGTTTCTACCTGGAAGGTATTAAGGGCATGCTGCATTGTTCTGACGTTGGAGAAGGACTTTTAAATGATTTTGTAAATAAACTAATATCCATATCATGTTCCAAAGTATTAGCAAATTGTGATTTACTGTTGGCAATAATAAGAGAAAAACTGGCCTGTGTGCAACTCTTCCATTGAAAAATTAGACATGCAATTTAAAAAATGATTGATCTGTTAATTAATAATAATTAACAGACTTGTTCTCTGTCACTCCAGAAGATAGGACATAAAATAATCAGGTCAACTTACTGGCAGGCTGATTACAAGTGAACGATAGAAAAAACAACCCAGTAATAAGTGTAGTTTGGCAGGAAAGCCAATGAAACAGAGGGCTGGTGAGCTGTAGGCTATAAGGGTTGTAGTGGATTCTTGTGCTAAGGTAGAAGTTGGATTCAAGGCCTAAAGAGTCCCTTCCAGCTCTGTGATTCCCTTCATAATATTTTAATAATACTTAAAAAGCTGGTAATCTGACTGCTCTTTTAAACTGGATTAATAATCTGTCTTCCTTTTCTATCTTTACGACTTAGGTTTTTACATGTCTATATTTGGAATAAGCAATTCTGTTGTCATGGAAATAATTGCATTTGTTACTGTCACATTAATATGACTTGATGCCATGATAGGTGATCAAAATGATTCATTGAAATTTAGTCTATTTAATAAACAGCTATTCTTCAGTGTGAAAGGGCTTACATGTTATTCTTGCTTTTCTATTTCCTAAAGACTTTTGTTTTAGCTTCAGGTTTTCATATTGTAGCATCAACGATTATCAATAGTGCCATAATATGTGACACCAAATTGTTCAATGGAAATTGCATTCCTATCTACACTCATTTTCCCAATAATGATGTACAGTGGTACCTCAGTACTTGACTGCTTCAAAACTTGTTGAATTTGGTACTCATTGCACTTTGACGTGAAAATGTCCAGTACTCATTGTTTGTTTGTTTGGTACTCAATGCAATGCAAAAGGAAGTGGGGACAACACCACAAAGGGCAGACAGGAAGTTGGCCATTCTGAAAAAATTGCTGACATAGGAAAAGGGATAGAAGTCCTTCCTGGTCAAAACAAAGGGTCACATGGTAAGTCACATGACTTGTTTGGCACTTATTGTTTTTAGTATTCATCATGCTTCCCAGAACCAATTAATAATGAGTACCAAGGTACCACTGTATTTATGTAAGAAATAAATATTTGCAAATAGATTAGAGGTAGGAAACGGTTTATTTGGTTTTTATTTAAGTATAAATTTATCTAATTGTTGCTTCTCAGATCTATACATGAACTAAAATTCAGCTATCTTTCTAAATCTGGAATTTTGTAGTGTGTTTTTTGGCCTGTCCCTAAAATGTGCATTAGTTCAAAATGTATTAATAAGTTATCAGACAGACACTTTCTCTGTGTGTGAATGTATGTGTATATACATAATTGAGACACATTATATAGGGAGTATGAAATGTTATCTGAATTCCTTTTCAGGCATTTATGCACTTTCTGAAGAAAGTGAGCATAATAATAGAATGCAATGACTTGGCTCTCTGGATTTCAGTAGTTACAAATGGACTACATATGCATAACTACCATAGCATAGCAAGTTAGTTGGTAAACTGGTGCAAATTTTCAGTACAGAAATGTGGAAATGACCTTGATGAAGCAAAGCAGAAACCATGAAGGGAGATGAAATGACAATTAGTCCTGGGAAAATAGAAAACATGAGAAAGAGATTCAAATTTAACTGTGTTGTCACCAAGTCTTGCCCAAGTCTTGCTTATGCTGCTGCATTCTGAACTACCTCAAGCTTCTGGGTGTCTTCAGGGGCATCCTCATGTAGAGCATATTATAGTAGTCAAACTGCAAAGGGACTAAGGTCTGAGTGACTTTCAGAGAGGCTCTATGATCTAGGACAGTGTTTAAGAGGTTCATTAGGTGGAATTATTCAAAGACCTTCCTAACCACAGCTGGCACCTGCTCTTCAAGCAAGAGCTGCAAGTACAGGAAGCCAATGTACCAAAGAGAGTTTCTGGAAGAAAAAAAAAAGTTTCTTAAATTCCAGGATTCCCACAGCAGGAGACTTTTGTTCTTGTGGAAGCACCTGCAGGAAGTATTTGGAAAATAATTTCATGGAAATAATGTGATCTATTGAAAGGTACATTCTTTTACTGCAGAAAATCAGTTAAGAAAACAGATATTACTCCTATTATACATTTATCCTATCAAACTTGCAGTGGGTATCAAACTTGCAGTGGTATCAAACTTGCAGTGTCATGTGACGTGTTGTGTATCAAACTTGCAGTGTCATGTGACGTGTTGTGACGTATCGCAACTTTTTTGCCATTGCTGGCAATAGAGTGAGCGTGGTTTCGCTATGATGCATCCGACCTGCAAGCCAGCACTTTGATACCCCTGCTATAGATCTATGAACATGTGGTTGTAACCATCATCTCTCTTAGCCACATTGTCTCAGAGAAAAAGAGCAATGTTACAGGAAATAAAGGCAATAAATTATGATTAGAGTAAGACATTGTGTTATTCTATGCTTTAGCCATGGTTTACTAAATATATCTCGGTTGGCTAGGTTTAGAGAATAGCTAAACATAAATCATGGATTACAGCCCTCCAATACTTGAATTCAAAATCATTTAAGCCACAAACAAGAAAATTGCATTATCATTTAGTGTAACACGTGAACCCAGGGTATTGTTGGACAATCTTGCATTTAGAAGAGAGCTGTTCATATATGTACGATATCAGTAATCATTATACCAATCCCATTCTTTACCTTAGATTAATTTGCAATAATGATTCATAATTATTATTTTAAAAAGTCTAAAGGAAATTGCTGATACTTCCATTTGAAATTGCTGATACCTCAATTTAAAATGATTTGAAAGTGAAGCATAGTCTAGAAAGCTGTGACAAATTTATTTGATATAGGACCTTTTTTCCCCATTAATTTTAGTGATAGAAGTTGTTTCTTTATTTTTTTTAAAACTACCCATGCATGAAGATGGAATGGTCACTAATTATGTCTTGTAAAGTCGTTCAACCCACATTGTACCAATGCATTAAGAACAAATGTTTGCATTCAGCTTGTTCAGTGCTATAGATTTGATCCTAGGCTGAGAACCCCAGCTTTAAATAATTGTAGATAGGTGTTATGTTTCTAACCAGTAGACTATGAATGAAATCCAAAGTGTGCACAATCTTACTTCAGTAATAGCTGGAAGTCACTAGTGGTGAAGTGGTCTCAGACAGAAATAAGCTTTCATGCTTTTTGATTTGATTTGATTCCTTGCAACTCATTCCACTTTAAGAATTCTGTATGTGTCTATCAAGTTAGAATAATACTGCAGGCAACTGATGAAACAGACTTTGTAACTGCTCTGGTTTTCTAGAATGTACTTGTACAAAAGGCCTTCAAAACAATTAAAACATATGATTTTAATCATTTTTAGTTTCTTAGATTTTAATTTTGTTATTATTGTAAAGTTGATGGGGCAACTTGTTAGTTTTTATTTATGTGGGGTTTTTTTGCAAAGTATATGGCCCATCTTAAATCACTTTAGGCAAGTAACAAAGCATAAACAAAAGCATACTTATTAAAAAAAAGTAAAAAGAACAACAGACATAAATAATTGTTTTCCATTCATTAACAATGCAAAACCAAACATATAAAAGAGACTAACTTAAGGGAAGAGTTATTTTAAGCTCTTTCAGAAAACCAACAGGATAGGTGGTGGTATGAGTTTAGTAAATTAATGCATGAGAGTTTATGTCATATTTTAAAGATGTTTCAAGATTCTTTGTTATTAATAGAATAAATAAAAATATTTCATGGAGGAGAAAATATTGCCTACTTTTGTCCTTTTCTCTGTTAATGATTTTCTGATATAGTGAGAAAACAGAATGGAAATGGCCAGGGACAAATCATGTAACACTTAACCATCATAAAGTATCATCTGGATTCAGTTGGGGCTAGAACATGGATAGCAAGTCCCTAGGTTTTCCTCTTGACTTTGTCTGAAAGAAATAACTTCTTGGCATACTAATATTCAAGGAGCAGGCTCAGTTTATGACAGCATTCAAGTAGCCAGAAGACTATTTAGTGAAGTGTTGACATTCACTTGCTTAGTTGATGCCAGGGGATGTCTTACAAGGTTGGGGTTAGAACGACTGTGTCACCATATGGCAGACACAAGTTTTTTTTTATTTTATATTGGTTCAAATTCTGGAGGCTTTGCTTCTAAAGGCAGCTGTTGTGCTATTCTGTATGTTGCAAGCATTTTAGGGAGGCTTTATATTCTGATCTACAGAGAGATCAACCATTCTGCAAGGCTTCAAAAATATAATTGATGAGCATTTCTGTCAGAATGACTTAACAGTTATTTCCAGACATGAGGGCAAGTATCATAGTCTAATTTTGCTGATGTTTCCTCCTCTTACTGTCCCCAGTTCATCAGTGCAACATAGTGGAATAAGGGGGAATGCTTATTAATTACCTGGATCAATGATCTTAGGCCTAGTTTGGTAAAACATTCAAGAAGTCGTATAGAATCTCTTCCTATTGGACACCGTAGTACTTGTTCATAGTGAAACAAGTCATATGTGTGTTTGCTGGTCACACTTCTTCCTAGCATCAGTTAAAATTGCCTTGATAATATAGTTCCATGACATTTGTCTGAAGCTGTTATTTGAATCCAATAAGCCATTAATATTAGAACATTTATAGAAAACTTATTTGACACAGCTTCCCCCCCTTCAACAAATCTAGAAGTGTTGCTTTCTTTTTTGAAAGATCATGTTGGAGGAAATAATTTAACAACTTATGTTGGTCATTTTGAGCCAATTATTTTGCTATTTTTTTTTCTGGTTATAGACCCTCTAATCTTGTTCTAGCCTATGTTTAGTCTAAATTCTAGATTGATACATCTTCTTGTTCATATATTTATTTTAGAAAAAAACATTAACTCTTATCGAACAAAATATAAATTTATTATGCAGCATAATACAAATGAAATGCTGACAGATGCTTTCAGAACATAGGTTATTTGAAAAATAACTTGTTTCTTTCATTTTGTTTCTTTGGGGAAATACACTTGAGAACTAAAAATACCTATAAATATAATTTTCACTTGTACAGTCTTTCTATTTATTTTTAAAAGCCCTTTGTTATGATTGTTGCAGTTGCACCTAAACTATTTTTTGGGGTAGTAATTGTAGCCTATCTACCCATCATCAGATGGATATATAGTCGCTTAGAAAAACAAATACTGGTCGTATCAAAAATAAATAGTGTAGTCATATTTTCTAGATGTGGATGTTACTTTGGATAGGGATAATTCTAGACAAGATAATTTCTTTCTTTTCAGACCAATTGTAAATATCTGGCAATTTTAAAACCTTCATTCCATATTGCATAAAGTTGTAATTGCTTGAAGGCATGGAGGTACCTGAAATCACACTCTTTTTTTTATAACAAATTTTATTGGTTTTTTAACTTTTACAACAGAATGCTCAAGACACACCGTGGTGGTTAGGTGGTCAATCATCTAAAAACAAAATCATATAATAGCTCAAGTAAATACATTAAATGTTCCCTTTCTATTTCCCTCAAATGATATAGCCTATTTAACATAATCCACTGAAATCACACTCTTGATGTCTTTTTCTTTGACAAAGTATCTACACAGTTGTATTATTTGTATGCAAAAAGGCTTTTTCTGATACATGAACATTTTCTTTATAACTCGTCTAAGTGACTAAGTGACTAAACTGTAAAACTATCTGTGATTCCATGAAGAACCAGCTCACCAATCATACATACCAATGAAAATGCCATAGGAAATGTCTTACTGTATGTTCCTCCTGACAAATAGGGACCCCATTTCCCCCTTTTTAGCTCTTTAATCCTTTAAATGTTCTGACTGATTATTGCAATCCTATTGTAATTTTGGCCTTTTCATACCAACATAGTTTTTTTCCTAGTTCCATGAGAAACGTTCATTTCATTTGTTTTTTTTAACAGAGTCAAGGAGATTATTTGTTGGCTCCTAGGAAATGATTAGTTTTAGTCCAAGTCCTATCCTTGCCTACATGTTTGAAAAAGTGGTTTGAGCCACTACAAATATGCCACTGATTATATTTAGCAAGATCATTGTCTCTGCAATAGTTATATAACTATTTCTGCCTAGAGTTTTAGAAGTATATGGGAGGTACTATATTTCAACCTTGTTTTTCTTCTTCTTAACCGAACCTTTGTTAATTAAACATTATAATATCTTATTTGTAACTGGATTCTTTGGTAAGATGACAGTATAACCCTTTTTGAATTGATGGAGAAAAGAAATAAGAGCAAGAAAGAAAATCCTGTGAAATTTGGTGAATTTCTTGTTTGCTCTTCTTCGTTTATTCTCTAAGACTTTTAGGGAGGCAGACATGAGAAAAAGAGCTAAGTATCTTGCTTAGAGTATGACTACCAGATCTGGGTTGCAAAAATCTTGACAATAACTAGGTGACAACAGGGAGTGACAGGTGCCAATTAGTAGTGGTATGTGTTTTTGGAACTCAAATTTGGTAGACTTAGCTCAGTGCAGTGGTCTTCAAGTGTCGCAGTTTTAAGACTTGTGAATTTCAGCTCCCAGAATTTGTCAGCCAGCCATTTATCTGACATATGCTATCTTCCCAACAGAATTTTTCTGCTTAAAGGCAACGTGACAATACAGAATTGTTAGCTGTTCAGCGCAAATTAAGGGGAACAGAGGTAAGATATAAGCCCTAGCTTTCTACCACATATCAAGGGCTTATATTCAGTACTGAATTCAGTCTCATAATTGTTCAGCTGCCTCTTCCTAACAGACATGCTAAAACAGTCCTAACAGAAATAGATTGCCCATATTTACAATAAAGAGCTTATATAGTACAGTGAATTAGTCTTTTCAGCTAGCCTTTTCAAAAAACCTAATTTTGTAAAAATGAATAATATTGTAAATCATATATTTGGAAGAGGGCTCTTATAACCTTTATGCAATTACTAACTCCCAGAGGTCTATTAGTTTAAGCATACTTTATCAATCTCATCCCACATAGAAGTTCCTTATTAGAATAAGTCACCTTGTAACCTTCTTCATACATTATTTTTTGCTTCCTGCTTAGTTTAATTTATTTTTCTTGTTTAAAACATGCAACCATTTAAATACTTGGAGGGAAGAAGCTACATGCAAAACCAGCATTAACCAAGAATAAAACTACAAATAGAACAAGGCTATAAAATTATCATTTGATAAAAGATAGCAGGAAACTCTTATGTAAGAATCATATTGAAAGAGAAGCATGGACTACTCAGATCTGGGGGTTGTTGACCCTAGAGCCAGAAAATCTCCAGTGGGTCAGAGTAGAGAAAGTTTGCTGAGATTTGTATGTGCCTGACTGTTGTTTGCACATTATACTGAGAATGTCAGTCTGATTCTTTTTAAAAAAAGTTTTTTAAATTTTTTAAATTTTATTTTTTTTAAATTTTGAAATGTCTGATAGAGAGACAAACTTAGATCTCATATGTCTGCATGGTAACCTTTTTGATCTGCTACCCCCCCAACCCCAATTTCTGCATGAAGATCTGCAAAAAATAGTATCTGCCTGCAAGCAAAAAACTGGTGGCATTGTAAGACTGAGAAAGCAATAAAAAATGAAGAGGCTAAAATGCTCTGGGACTTTAGAATTTAAACCAGGGGTTCTCAACCTTGGCAACTTTAAGACTGGCTGAGGAATTTTGGGAGTTGAAGTCCACAAGTCTTAAAGTTGCCAAGGTTGAGAACCCCTGCAACCGACAGAGACCTGCCACATAACACCCCAGAATTAATTACAATTGGTAAGAAAGGCAAAAAAAGTCTGGATACTGGATATGGCAGTACCTGGAGACGGCAGAGTGGAAGGAAAGGAACCAAAGAAGATAACAAATTACAAAGACCTGCAAATAAAAATAGAACAACTGTGGCAAAAAAAAATCAAAGTAGTACAGTATCAATAGTAATAGGTGCCTTGGGTGCAATCCCAAAACAACTGAAACACCACTTGAATATTATTGGCATTGACAAAATCACTATCAGTTAGTTACAAAAGGCAGCTTTACTTGGAACAGCTTACATCCTGCAGCACTAGCTTTAACGCCATCGAACATCCAAATCTGTCTATCTCAGGTCCAAGGGAAGGACTCCATGTAAGGCAGATTTTTTTTAAAGGTAATAAGGTATTTTCATGCCATAAGTAGCAGAACTTGAGCATAAGCCCAACATTTCTGGAATGAATGTTCTGTAGGGCTTGTTGTTGTATGTCAGTGTTTTGTTTAAATGGGGTCCCCCAAGGCCCCACACATCTTTTACCTTCGCAATTCTAAAGGAATGCTAATTTTTGATATTTCAGTGAAACTGGGATACTTCCCTTTGTAATTCAAGTATAGTACCATTATTATCATTTAAGATACCACCTTTATCCCCTATCATATTCCCTTTATTCTGCTATTATAACTGCAGATTGCATTCTACATTGACAGGGTGAATGCTACAATTGATAAACTATTTGACTATAAACATTCTTCTCTATCGCTACAGGGACATCACAAGTCAGCCTAAAATCTTACTTCTTTACACATCATTAAAATATAAAATATAGGTCTCCATAGCTTTTTCCTGTTGTCTGTTGGTCCACTGAGATACTGTAAAATACAAACTCTTATTTCTTGGAAAAAGAAAGTGGGATACAAATATATGAATTACATACAGAGGATGCTTTTTTGTCTATATCCAAGATTACTGGCCATGGATTAGAGCAAAAATAATTACAAAAATAATTTCTGCTCCATCTGAAGCAGCCCTGATTATTTTTAGACCCTGGCTGTTAACCAAGAAGCATTGCATTCCTTTTCTAGTGGCTAATTAAATATAAAAAAAATCACTCACATCATGGTTGATTTTTTATTAATAGTATTTTAATTTTTTTAAGATTTCTTAAAATAAAATTGGTGCAAGAACACAACATGGAAATAAGGATTTAAATATGCAAGGTAATAAACTTTGGTGGTTATAATAATCTACAAAATATCATCATTTGCTAAATATATCTTTCTATGTTATAAGCAGAAAAGAAAATTGGTCTGAAAAAAAATTAGATGCAAAGTAATAAAAGGAAACTGTATGTCTCCAAAGTTACCTTTCTTGCTTTCCCCTTTATATTGATTATGCTAAAGGAATGAATTATGTTGATTATGCTAAAGGAATGAATTGTAGCTGTCCATGGAGTACTAATTGTCAGACTTTCCAGATTTTTGCTTCTTAATAGAATACTTAGCACTCAATGCTCATCTATGTTATCTAGGTATTTATGGACAGATCACTTCTGGTGTTACGCACTATACAGGCAGTCCTCAGCCACAATTGAAGTCAGCATTTCTGTTACTAAATAAGGCAGTTGTTTCATGAATTGCACCCAATTTTTGGACCTTTTTGCCACAGTTGTTAAATGAATCAAGCAGTCGTTAAGCAAATCCAGGTACCACCATTGATTTTGCTTATCAGAAGCGACTGGGAAAGGTTGCAAATAGCATCACATGACCCAGGGACACTGTAACTGTTGTAAATACTAGCCGATTGTCAACTGTCCAAAGTTTTTTGATCACATGACTCTGGGGATGCAGCAACAGTCACAAGTAGAGCTGTTGTCCCTAAATTAATGGCTGTAAGTCAAGTTAACAAATAAATGATGATCCCTTAATCATTTTTGCTAATAGCCAAGGTAAAAGGCCATCTAAATTCACCTGACATGTAATTTATTTAAATTCCTTTTTAGTGACTGAAGTAGTGGATGTATGAATCAGTACTTTGCATATCCATGACTGGCTGTATAAACCACAATTGACTGCATTACACAGCTTATTAAATTATAAGCCACGAGTACAAATCACAATAGCAGAAGTTCATTAAGACAAAAGGCTTACACACTGTGTGTTTTAGGTGAGTGTTTTTATGACTATAGCTCTAATCAACAAAGTGCTTTACCGGTTGTCTTCTTGATCTTCAAGGCTTTGTTGCTTTGTTTTCATTTTATACTGTAACTTCTGGATTGTGAAGACCACCTAGTTATTTCAAACTGAAAGTAGCATTTACTCATGAAAATTCTAATTAGTATTTATCTTCCAATGAAGCATTACAGTGTTGTTTCTCATATTAACATGGAAATAGCAGTTTATATTACTTTCAAGATGAAATTATTGGGTTGAATCACCTGAGCTCTTTGATCTACAGGTATATTTCCTGTTCTTG
Source organism: Bothrops alternatus (assembly GCA_034064705.1). Taxonomy (NCBI): domain Eukaryota; kingdom Metazoa; phylum Chordata; class Lepidosauria; order Squamata; family Viperidae; genus Bothrops; species Bothrops alternatus. The sequence continues at coordinate 36,188,343 of JARGCV010000009.1, forward strand.
TTTCTTCCTGCAATCTTGTTACATAATAGGCATTAGATATGCTAATCAGCATGGAGAATCATTCCTTGGGATTATCTTTGAGATTCTTTTCCTTTTCAGACAAGATTTTCAAACTCAATTGCTCTTAACAACTGCTAAAGATGCTTGACATTTTTATTGGATGAAACAATCCAATTTTAGGATAAACTGAGCATTTATTATTTTAATAAGATGTAAAAAAATCTTCTGTGTTTTGAGAATGATGTGTTTGTTAGCCAAAATGTTAGATCTTTCAAAGCCCAAAATGAACTTCTGAATGAGTTAGAGGAAAGAAGCAGTTAGTTGAGCACACTGTGCATTCAAAGTATTTATTTTATTATTTATTTATTAATCAAATGTATATGGCCATCCATCTCACCAGAGATGACTTTGGCTGGTACACAACAAACAGATAAAATCACATATAAAAACAACAAATATAAAAAATACAGATACAAACCCTATGCAAAAAGATAATAAGAATCAGCAATGGAGCATCTGAGCTAGTCTTCAGTTGGCTGGGAGTCCCAGGCATGATAATATAACCAGGTCTTCAGGGCCTTCCAGACTGTTAAAAAGGATGGCATTAATTTACTTTCAGGGAGGGGGGGGAAGAATATTTCATAACTCAGATGCCATGGCAGAGAAGGAACATCTCCTGGAACCCACCAAAGGCAAGTCCCTGACTGATGGTATACGTTGCATGCTTCTCTGCCAGATCTAATGGCGAGGGCTGGTAAAACTGGGGAGAGGTGTTTCCCCAGGCTCCCTTTAAAGGGATTTAAAGATAAAAAGCAGCACCTTGAACTGAAAGCAAACTGGCAAACAATGCAATTCATAGGAGTTCACATAACTGTCTGTGCTACTGCATTATGTATCAGATGAAGCTTCTGCATAATCTTCAAGGGCAGCCTTATGAAGAGCACATTGTGGCAGTCTAATCTGGGTGTGACTAGGACATGAATGACTGTGAGCACGGTCTGCCAATCCAGGGAGAGGTGCAACTTGTTCATACGATGAAGCTCTGCAAAGGCCCTCTTAGCCATGTCTGCCTCTTGTTCATCAAGCAGGAGTTGTGAGTCTAGGAGGACTTTCGCTTTGCACATTTGTATGGGAATTATAGTACATGTAGTCCTCAATGTACGACTATAATTGAGTCCAATTTCTGTTGCACAGTTAAGACAGTTGTTAAGTGAATTTTGCACCATTTTACGACCTTTCTTGTCGCAGTTGTTGAGTGAATCACTTCAGTTAGTAACATGGTTGTTAAGTGAATCTGGCTTCCCCATTGACTTTGTTTGTCGGAACGTCACAAAAGGTGATCACATGACCCCAGGACATTACAACCATCATAAATATGAGGGAGTTGCCAAGGATCTGAATTCTGATCATATGGCTGCAACAGTTGTAAATGTGAAAAAGGTCATAAGTCCCTTTTTGTAAATTTGGAATTTAAATGAATGCCATAAATGTTAGAGTCCATGAACAATTGAATAAAAGCTATGAGAATTCTGAAAAATAGTAAGGCTGTATTTGTAACTGGAGAAATAGATGTTAACTGTTCATTCAATCAAGAAAGTTGTGTCTGGATACAGTTGATGAGATCATCAGAAAGAGTAAAAAAAATCCATTAAAGAATAAAAGGCAGTATATGAATTGGTATATGGACAAGGTATGAGCAAGAATGATTTGCAGTAGCAAAAACACTTGGAAGAGTATAATGGTATTGATGTAAACTAGTTATGTATGTATGTATCTGCAGTCCCCTTTGTCATCTGCAGGGGACCATATATAGCAAATCTGGTGAATTTAGTGCAGCTGTTTCTGTTGCATGTAGAGAATTCTTATGGATTAATATTGGATATGGTTCTCATTAAGTTATGACCCCTATGGGATATTATCTTTAAAGTTTGTGAAATCTATAAAATCATGTGTAGAATTGGGATATGTATTACATGCTATGGACATTACTGGATGATGTAGTGACTCCTAATCAACCACTCTGTATTTTATGCATGGTTGTATAAAATCAGTACATTGCATTGCAGATGAAATGCAATATATGTGTTCATGAAACAAGAGCTCATGGTCACCGAAAATCATTTAAAGTAGAGAATGAAAACCTGTGTAAACTGCTCTTCTTTTTCATTATATGAAAAACTCTCCAGTGTACAACAGTAACACATCATAATTTGTTAACATTGTATACTGATGCAGGATCCAATCTGTGTTGGTCACCTGAACCAGAGGGTTAGTTTTCTGAGCTTTTGCTGGAGCCCATCTTCCAGTTCCCTGAGGATGAATCTCCAGCACAAGTCTGAAGGCTCAGAAGACTAAACTTCTGGTCTCAGTGACCAATCCAGACAAATCCTACAACATTATCCTGGGACACATATATTTGCCTTCATTCATTTCATACTGACTTTTCTTAGTTGACCAGCATTTCATAGTTGTAATGAAATGGGTTAGCTATTTTTCCTCTAATATCAGAATACAAGGGCATTTGTATTCAATTCTAAGTGCCTTTGGCTACTCTCAAAAATGAAACAAAGTTGGATCTGGTGGGGCAGATTAAGAAATTGGAGAAAAGATTACAAAGGACACTGACAAATCACTTTGTTACTGTTACCAAGGAAACAACATGGATGTTCCATAAAGTCACGAATTGATTCAACTCAAAGGAAATTTTTAGTTTTTTATCCATAAATTCAGGTCAACTTATTGTAACAGGACTTGCTGATTTTTTAAACCATCCATCATAGGTACAATTCAGTTATGCCTTTTGTTCTGCTAGTTCCAATTAGTTTTGCCAGCTGAAACCTATCTTTCCTCCAATCTAAAGGCTTTCTAAAACTGCTGCTGAAAAAAAACGTCAATATTTAAGCAAGATTGTAATTCTTGCTATTCTAGTATTTTCTGCCTTTCTGTTCTTGCTATTTAAGAATCTACATTCTACTGAAGGTGAGCTGTCTCATGACTATTAAATCAATATGTTGTGCGGATTTTTTTTTTTAAAAAAATCATTCCATTCCATTATGTTCAACCCAAACCAGAAGTTGCATATCCTTCATGAATATATAGACATACAGTGTTAAAAGATTGCCTGAAACAAATCATTCTGTATCTCACCCCCACCCATCTGACATTTAGATTCCATTTCTTAGTTGTGATAATGAACTTTTTATGTGCACTTTGTTAAAAGAAATTTCTTTCAGCTGCTTAATTGTTTAGTGAATCATGTCTTGTGTAGTACACAAGTTCTATTTGTTCAGCAACATATTGTAAGGGGATGCTTGTTCCGTTTAGTCCAGGGGTTCTCAACTTTGGCAACTTTAAGACTTGTGGACTTCAACTCCCAGAATTCCTCAGCCAGCTTTGCTGGCTGAGGAATTCTGGGAGTTGAAGTCCACAAGTCTTAAAGTTGCCAAGGTTGAGAACCCCTGGTTTAGTCTAATAATACAACTTAATCTTCCATAAAGAAGAATATTTGCAATGAGGGGTCCTTGGTGCTCTCTGAGTGTGTTTGTTTTCTTGCAGATGTTTCATTACCCAAACTAGGTAACATCAGTGCTGATGTAGTTACCTAGTTTGGGTAATGAAATATCTGCAAGAAAACAAACACACTCAGAGATCACCAAGGACCCCTCAACTTAACCTTCGTCACAAAGAAGGGATGATCAGGGAACCTTAATATATTGTGGCATCATGTCTCATATTACTGAGCATAATGATGAACATATTCAGGGAGAAATTAATTTTATTTTGCTCCTTAAGCGTCTTTGGGATTAGATCACAGAAAGATTTTCTGTCCCGGCATTTTATACATTCCAGGCATGGCAATTCCAGGCAGAACTCTCATAAATTAGATCCGAATGACTGAGAACCTCCAGAGACATCAATTGTAGTGCTTTTTCCATGCAAAAGTATATGGAACAGAGAGCAATCTACTTAATTGTAGGCCAAATCATCCATGAGTGCGGAGAGATGTCTTCTCCAATGAATTCAAAAATCAGTCTGGAAATTGCTCAGACTCAGATTTTAGAAGCACTTTAATGCTCCAGTATTTCCAAGATATACAGTAGATAGCTTAAGCCACTTTGAAATGAAAACAATAATCTTTTAAGTCCCAGTCTTAATTTCTTAATTTCCCTCCCTCCTAAAGTAAAATGAAAGAATGCTGATAGTTTTGAAATTTTACTTGAGATGTTTTGACAGAACAACTGAGTTCCCCTAGGATCGAAAACAGCTGAAAACAGAGTTTTTAAAAAATCATGTATTGGATTCTTATGTTTGTTTTTGTTTAGAAATTCATTATTCTTCTGGAAGCAGATGTGACATGAGAGACCTTTGATGACATCTGTTAATGTTATAATTTTAATAACAGAAACAGAAATCAGCTGGGAAAGTGCTGCTCAATTGTGTTTCCTGCACAACTGCCCTGCTCTAAAACCTAATTCAAAAATCTAACCTTGTGTATCTTCCACCTCTTCCTATTTATTTATTTGGAAGATTTATATGGCCATCCATTCATGCACAGTGACACTGGATGGCTTACAAACAGTAAAAACCCAGTATAAAAAATAAAAAACAATACCCCCCATCTCCTGGTGACCACCCATAGTCGAATGAGCCACTTGATGGGCTCCATCCCATTCTGGGTTCCCCAGGCCATCTGATATTAGGCAAGTGATTACTGGAGAAACAACTTTTGTTGTGTTGTCTTTGTTTCTCTATGTCCTATATCCAAAGCCACTAGAATAACAAGACTTTTATCAAGTTTCAGCCAATCTAAGACAGGCCAGTTCACTAGCTGTCATAATAGGATTGCTTATACAAACAGAAGGTCTTTAGGATACCTGTTTAATATGGCATAAAATACTGTTTTCATCGTATCAAACAATAGATGTTTTTACTTTTTAAGGTTATTTTGCTTTTTCAGCTTCAAATGGACTAATATGGGTACTTTTCACCAGTCTTAAATATAAAGATTGAACAACTGTAACACAGGAGCCAGTTTTACTAACATTTCACACATTGGTTTGATGCCAGTGTGAAGACTATGCTACATGGTTTGTAGTACAGTAGCTGGGTAACAATGACCATTATTATGGTTTGTTGCATAGTCAGCCAGATGTTTAGATTAGATTTGGCAATTTATCCACATATTGAGTCCTTCTTAATGACCTGGGATAGTCAAAAGTTGTTTGATGGTGTTAAAGGTTTTGTTTCAGGTTGTAAGCTGTATAGAATAGAATAGAATAGAATAGAATAGAATAGAATAGAATAGAATAGAATAGAATAGAATAGAATAGAATAGAATAGAATAGAATAGAATAGAATAGAATACTTTCCAAGTGTGATTAAGACGCATAGGGAATTTGTTTCTGGTGTAGAGTTCTCAGTGTACATGTAAAGCAAAAAGTAACAGTAATCATAATAATGATGCCAATAAGAGGGGTTAGTAAAGAAGATGAGAAGGATAATAATGCTAAGCCATACAACCTATTTAGACATAAGATAGTACTGTGAGAATTAGGTGTTCAGGAGAGTAATGGTACGAGGGGAAAAAACTGTTCCTGTGTAAAGTTGTTTTGGCATGCAATGTGCTGTAAGGATGTGCTGAGGGAAGGAGTTGAAACACTTTATGTCCAGGATGCGAGGGGTCTGTAAATATTTTCTCAGCCCTCCTTCTGACCCATGCAATATACAAGTTTTCTATTGAAGGCAGGCTGGTTGCAATTGTTTTTCTGCAGATCTATTTATTGGAGTTTGTACCTGTCCTGTTCCAAGTAAAGCTGCCTTTTGCAATTGACTGATGGTGACTGTCAATTCCAATGGGATTCAAGTGATGCTTCACATGTTTTGGATTTCACCCATGGCACCTACTGTATCACTGTTGGTACTGCATTTCCTTTCTTTTGCCACAGACTTTCTACTTCCATTTGTAGGTCTTTGCATTTTTTCCAGTTCTTTTTCTTCTGTTCTGCTTTCTCCAGGTTCTGCCACATTCACTATCCAGACTTTTTTGTCTTTCCTATTGACAATGATTAAGTTTGGGATGTTATGTATTATTGTTGTTGTTGTCATTACTTTTTTTAAAAAAAAGTGTTTTAGGATGAAAAATGTTTGGCAGAAAATTTGCCTATATCTCTTTTCAAGTGGAATGGGAATAGAAAGGGAATAGAAAATACACTGGGTTTCCTTTGGGTATTGAGGGTTATTTTAAGGACCTTTATGCTCTGAGAAAGAAGACATTGCTATTTACTTCCCCTTAGGAATTTCTGAACTTCAATAAACAAAAACAGCAGTTAGCATTTTCTCTTGGTGTCACTAGCTTCGACACAATAAGAACTGACAGCATCTTTGCCCAGGAGATGATTGGGCCTTTGATAGATGAGTAAAAGTGACACACTTCTTGGATTATTAATGCTATTTAAAGACATGTATGTAAAGAAATCAAACCCAAAAATAAACATAGGTAATGCCTGGCACACTGAAGGGAACAAATAGAGTAGTTTCGCTTTTTGATGGTGGCTCTTTTAACATGCTGCAAAACAACTGCCTACTATACAGTGTTTTATAGTTTGGGGCTGGTTCAGAAATCTGAGTTATAATTTCAGCCCATCTGAAGAGTGTCTAGTTATGGGAAACTGATTTACTAATATAGTCTGTGAATGGTGTCAGTATGATCAACGTTCCATAAAAAAAGGCTTTCATATCCTTTGATATTGTTTATGTTCCTATTTTATATGAAGAGTGCAGGGCCTATTTATAAAAAGTTCTGTTGAATGAACAAGTTTTCTATTAATATTTTTCCCCAAACATGTTTTTTCCTATTCTTACTCTGGTCAGCTGTTCATTTTGTATGCAGTTCTGTTATTTCATTGATTTTGACTTATTCTACTTTTACTCTAAAAGGCACCACATCTTTAAAACTACAAGTATTTTGCATTGTTAGGATTTTGCAAGCACAACCTTTGAGAGACCACAATTGTGCTTCTTCTCCTTGACTGATTTGTATGGAATTATTTGAGAACTCATGCAGTATGACCATTGGAATAACGTCCTCAAAGAATTAGCTTTTTTTTTAAAAAAAAGTTTCTACATGCTAATTAGTGAAGTTCTGTTGGTTTGATACTATTTTTTTATATATTTTTTTTTATTTTTTCCACGGAACACCATACACCAAAAACAAACAGTACATATATAAACAAAATTCTTTTCTTTTAACAAAGCCGTGCTGTACATTCTAACTATTCTATTACCTCTTATTTACATTTTATTTACATTTCAATCCTTATGTCTTTTTCTTTCTCTGTTCTAACCAATTATAACATATATTCCAAGTTTTGTAAAATTCTGTTGCCTCCTTATCTTTTAATTCTAATGTAAGTTTGTTCATTTCTGCGCATTCCAAAATTTTGTGGATAACCATATCTTCTGAGGGTATGTTTTCATTTTTCCAATACTGGGCATATGCTATGCGGGCTGCAGTTAGTATGTATATAATTATGCGTTGGAAATATTTTTTAATCTTTGAATTTATTATACCCAATAAAAATAATTCTGGTTTGAAATCTATTTTTATCTCCGTTATCTCCTGTATCCAATCTCTTATTCGTTCCCAATATTTCTTTGCTTTAGGGCACAACCACCACATATGAAAGAATGTTCCTTCTTTACTTCTACATTTCCAACACTTTGGATCTATATTTTTATGCATTTTGGCCAATCTCGCGGGTGTTAAATGCCATCTATAAATCATTTTGTATTGGTTCTCTTTATATGCAGTTGATAACGTCAATTTACAATTTACGTTCCATAATCTTTCCCATTCTTCTAGGTTTATATTTCTTCCCACATTTCGTACCCACGCTAACATGGACCCCTTCACTATTTCTTCCTCTAACTCTATTTCTAATAAATATTTATAGATTTTTGATAATGATTTTCCTTCCTTACTTATTAAGATTTTATCGAGTAGGTGTGAGGTCTGGTTTATTCCATATTCTTGCCTGTCTCTATTGTATCTAGATTTAATTTGTAAATAGAACCACCAATCTATGTGAATTTCTTGTTCCTTCAACTCTTCTCTTGTCTTAAGATTACCTTGATTGTCTAGTAATTCTTTATATCTCCTCATCTTTTTCTTTTCCAACATATTAGGGCGAATTACTGCCTCCATCGGCGAAAACCAAATTGGAATTTTCCCATAGTGCCTTTTTTATTTTTTCCCATATCCCGATCAATGCTCCTCTTATCTGATGTTGTTGAAAATATGTATGTATTTTCTTCTGATTCCCCCACAAAAATGCATGCCAACCCATCTGTAAGTCATGTCCTTCAATCATTAATATCCTATCATTATCCAGATTTAATGCCATTTGCATCAGATTCCTCAATAAAAGAAGACAACTATACAAAACTAATACTAAAAATGAAACAAGACCTTGAAATCTGGGGAAATTTCCGATTATCATTATTAGGTAGGATTGCAGTGACTAAAATGAATGTATTACCAAGATTATTGTATTTATTTCAAACAATCCCAATAAAATTAGAGAAAACTTTTTTTAAAGAATTGTATAAAATAATAAATAAATTCATTTGGGCGGGTAAAAAAGCTAGGATAAATATGAAAATGTTACAGGATAGTAAGAGTAGAGGTGGACTTGGACTCCCCAAATGGGAAACTTATTATTATGCAGCAGGGTTAGTATGGATTAAAGATTGGTTTGATACTATTTTTGATTATTTATAAATTCTCAGCTACCAGTTATTGGATTGTAGGTTGTATACTTCAGTGGTTATATACACATATAAGGGTTTTACACTCACACACACACACACACACACACACACACACTGACACTTTGCTACCCAGAGTTGTTTTGGCAAATGTGGTGGTCATATACATCTAAATGAAATGAAAAATGAATAGTAATGAAAATTTACAATGTTCAAAATGCAATGGCTGACAAATTGCAGTTGGCTAAGAGCTGTAGCCTCAAGTAATACTTGCTGTTATAAAAACTTCTGAATTTATTTTTAAAATGAAATATAGCAAGTGAAGAATTATGTGGTAACTCCAGTACACTTTGATAACTGCCATCAAAGTTTCTGCAGGAAAGAGAATAAGACAATGTGAAAATAATGAAGGAAAAAAACCTTAATTTGTCTCCTTTTTAATGATAGAACACCCTGCTGGGCAGTAGATAGATCCTAAGTCTCAAATCTATACTTCTTTGCTGTCTTGTTTTTATTACAAGTATCCCATTTCGTGTGATTTTTTATGCTGTTTATTTCAATAAACATTTTGAGTACAATGTACAGTCTGCACTACATCCTGTTGCTTGTTCTAGAGAACTGTGCTATCATAATATAATGGTTTCCTTCATCAACTGATAGGACACATGGTTGGGCTTTCACATCCTATGCATCAACTGCCTTTTCTTTCCTCCCTTCAACATATTTTGGTAAACAATGTTATGGGTGCAAATACCAATTTGCTTCCCAGTTTGCAATAGATATTGTTTGCACAGCCCTGAGCTCTTAAAACCTCAATCTGTTATAGAGACGTATATGTTCTCGTTGTATTTTTGTTAGTCTGTATGTAGATAAAAAAATCATTTAAGATTCACCTCCATACTAAATAAACAGGTAGAATAAAAAAGATCAGGAAATAAATTCTTTAAAACACTTAGGAGAGTTTGTGTACACAGAAACAAAGTATGGTAGAACTTGAATATACATGAATATGCTTAGTAATATCAATAGGACACTAGACTTAGATGGGATAATGCTGTGAAGGTTATTAAACACAAAACAGGTGAACTTCTGTTACTCAGATTACAAGAGTGCATTTCTTTTCCAAGGAAGAACAAATGCTAGCCAGACTTCATTCATTCAACCTAGGGTTTACTGAATGCAAAATATTTATTTGTTCTTTGTACGTTTTGTTTTATGGTGAAATTATTTTTAATCCCTGATAGAGATATGGTATAACACTTGATAATCTCAATATTCAAATATCTGTACTCTAAGAAGCCTGTGTTAGCTAATGCATACAATCAATTCAGAGAAAAAGGACATCATGCATGGGTTTGTGAAAAAAAAAAAAGAAAGCCCCCCAAATCACCATCCAAACTAATTGTGTGTAAAAGCATTCCCTTTGTTTAGTTATATCTGGTGCTGCAGCACTGAATGCTCTCCAGGGGAGGAAAGTATCAGTTATAGTGTGTTCCTTTTGACATGTTTTATTGGCTCAGGTATTTAAAACTATTTTTCTCACTATTATTCTCACTAAAACTATTTGATTCTTAAAGGGACATAAAGGTACTTTGGGGCATAGTCTCATTCTATATTTATTCCAAATTCTCAAAATGGCTAGCCCAATAAAGCAGTTTCTAAAATCAAAGTTAACTTTAACTTTATTGTATCATAGATATGCATGCTATCCAAATCTCAAATCCTGGCTTTCTAGATCTAGTAACCTTGTATCCTTTAACATTAACCATTGTTTTAACATAATGAGGCAAGAGGCTGCAAAATACAGTTTCAAATTTGGCAGTTTCAAATCTCTTTCTTTTACAAAAAAACAACTATGTATTATATAGTCTAGAACAGGGGTGTCAAACTGCAGGCCCATGGGCCATTTGCATCATATGGAGGCCGTGCCCACCACAGCTCTGGCAATGCAAAAAAAGTTGCAATATGTTGCGACACGTCATGTGACGAGGCAAGTTTGACACCCATGGTCTAGAAGTATAAATATCTAAAATACAGGGGAAACTACATCTGGTCCCTGCTACAAATGGCCTCCCTTGTTAGTTGCTATTTGCCTTCTCGACTGATAATACTGGAGATAATCTTTGATATTTCTAACTTTATATATTTAGAAATGTTTAGAAATGTATAAAGAAGCAATGGATCAGATACCTTGGCATTTATAAGAGTGACCCTGGAGAATTTATGTGAGACTCTTACTCATTATTACCTTGTCTGATTTCTGTGTTGAGGGCTTTTCTTCAACGTATCTCTAGGAAGTCACAGAGGCTCCTGTAGAAACTAATGTATTCCTGATAAAACTGTGTGAAATTACACAGTTTTCAGCTCCAACATCAACTGTACCGACTTATGCATGCAATGTAAAATAGAAATAGAATGAATAATGACTGTATTTAGATCCAAAGTAGATCCTTGGAAATAGTATGTTATGATTATCATCAAAACAGTTTTATCATATTAATTAAACCTGAACATTCTTTGAATTACATATTCAGTTAATATGCTGAAAAATAGTTTTTCTTAGAATCATAGAATGTAAGACTTGAAAGATCATCTAGTTCAGCCTCTTGCTTATGGCAGGAATTCATTGCTATAACATTTTCAACAGATGATCATCTATCTACTTAAATGTTTACAGTGAAGGAGATTCCACTACAATTGATGCAGCCTATTCCAACGTTGAATAGTTCTTACCATTAGGAAATGATTTCTCATATCTGCTTCCTTCTGATTTAAATCCATTATTTATCCTCCACCCCTTTTGTAACAACTCTGAACAATTCTTCTCCGCTCTCTTCATAACAGCTCTGCAGATATTTGAAAACAGCTATCATGTCTCTCCACAATCTTATCTTCTTGAGGCTAAATATACTCAATACCCCCAACAGTTCCTCATAGTATTTTTTTCTTCCGTGGTCCTTTTCTTTTGGTTGCACTTCTTTGGACACACTCTAGTTTGTCATCTTTCTTTCTAAATAGCAGAACTGGATGTAATATTATAAATATGTTCTGACCAAAGCAGCATAGAAAGAAACTGAATTAACTTGATCTTGATGCTATGTACTTCCGTTGACATGAACTTAGATTATGTTTGCTTAGTTTACAGTTTTATCACATTGTTCATATATTGCAGCTTCACCACCTTGTGTATGTATTGCTGGCCAGTATGAATCCTGCCATCCTATATTCATGCCTTTAATTTTTCTTACTGAACTATAGGACTTTGCACTTCTCTCTGCTGAAATTAATCTGATTAATTTCTACCATATTGTTCCAGTTTTTCAAAATGATCATGAATCTTCATATTATTAAGAATTTGTTGAAGCTTTGTTGAAGTCAGGGCACACTATCTCATATGAACTAGTAAAAAAGAAGATTGTGTTAGTTTGGTTTGACTTGTTATTGGTAAAACCATGCTAGTTCTTACTAGGCAGAGCATTGGTTTCTAAATAAGCACAAACTGATTACATTTTGTTCCACTATTTTATTCAGTACTGATGACAAGTTGACTGATCCCAGGTCTTTTTTTCCTTTGAAGATAGAAACTGTATTTAGTCTTTTCCATTCTTCTGGAACTATGATTATTCACAATGATTTCTCAGATACTTTTATTTTATTTTATTATTAAATTTGTTTGCTGCCCATCTCACTGCAAGGTGATTCAGAGCAACTTACAACATTATATAGAAAGGACTATTAAAATAACAACCACAAACTCCTTCAAAATCCATGGATGTAAGTGGCCTGGTTTCACCACTTAAACACATTACTTATCTTGGATTGTCACTCCCTTTGTGTCAGTGTTTCTGCTTAGGCCCATTTGATTGCAGTCCTTCTTTGGGGAGATTGTATCTGCATCCTGAAAATGCTCCTTTACCTCCAGCTGTTTCTGGATTCCTAGGGACACCAATGGCATTTGCACAAGTATATCTAGTACAGGAACTGCAACCATTCCTGAAGCCTTAAACCTGTTAACAATTAAAGATGTTTCAGTTATATTCCAGTTGGTGTACTACAGTGGGTTGTCTTGTGGCCACCTCTAAGTCATAGCCAAAAGCTTCAGCTGATACAAAAAGTACTGGGGTGTATTATGGCCATCTCAAAACTTTGCACTGATTGACATTCATTCCCTGAACACAATTGTAGCATTACAATTCTACATCATTTAGGATGTGATTATCAGAGGAATTACTTCTTTTGATGTAAAGCTATCACAGCATTAAGATAAGAAGGACAGAATCATTTTCAGAAGTCCATTCTTTTGTAAGAATGGGAGTGGGTGTTGATTCAAAACTAGGTAAACACTTCTTTTGGATTTCTGCTTATGAAAAGTGTTGAATCTTAACTAAGCCAGATCTCTCTAGTTTAATTTTAATAGTGGCTTTATAGCAATTTTAATGACATAATCGTTTTATGCTTTTTTGAAAAAAAATCTGATCCACCTTAAGTGTTTTGATCAGAAAGGTGGGATGTAAATTGTATAAAAATGTGATTGGAGTGCAGTGGCTTGAGTCTTCTCAACTTTTTTTCCTGCCTCCAAGTTTAGAGCATCAATTCTCTCATTCTCTCTCTCTCTCTCTCTCTCTCTCTCTCTCTCTCTCTCTCTCTCTCTCTCTCTCTCTCTCTCTCTCTCTCTCTCTCTCTCTCTCTCTCTCTCTCTCTCTCTCTCTCTCTCTCTCTCATTTTCATCTTACTATTTGAAAGAGCTTTTTTGCAAGCAACAGAACAGTTGGCTGAAACCTGCCACTGCAGCTTTCTTTAATTAAGCTTGAACAGCTAACCCAGAGTGAAATAACATTTTGTACGATTGCTTAGCACACTGAAGGAGCTGACCACTAAACAAGGGTTAAGCAAAAAAAAAAATGTGCTTGACACAAACACATTGGGTTGCAAGGGGGCTTAGGATAGATGGAATAGATTTTAGCATACACTATAATTTTTTAAAATTTTCATATCAGTACAATTTATATAGCAACAGTGAGCAAGAACAGCAACAAAGGGGAGGGTAGAAAGCTGTAAAAATGGCAGGAGAGATTTGTCTTCAAGCTGAAAATTATAGAGCTCAGTAATGGAACAGGCAGAGACAGCACTTTAAAGAAAAAAATAACGAAACATTTGATGAAACAATAAAATTCCATGCTGTGGAAAAGGGAACATTTCAAAAGGAAATACTTTGATCTAAGAAGACATTCCTCCTACATCAACCATTTATTTTTTTCAAAAGCTTTAATCGCTTCGTTTAGTAACTGACCTTGTTAGAATGACTTTTTCTCCATTAGAGCTGGGGGTGCAAAGAACTGACAACATGGGGTTTAGTGAGCTGGAGAACATTGCTTTGTGGCTTAGTTGGCAGAGACAAACCTGCTACAGTTGCATGTACCTTAATACTATTCATATGTTTTACACTATGTATACATACACTATATGTGTGTGTGTGCAACACACCAAACAAACTTTCATTATTGCAACATGCATGCAACTTCATGGACAAAAATGATATATACATGATTCATGCATATGATTGCACACAGACTATTGTACTATTGTTCATACAAAGAAACCCTCTTCAGGCGTTATTCAGACAAATAGCAATCTACTCATGTTCAGGAGGTGCAAGGATGACATTGCTAATTCTGCAGCCCTTCATTGTTACCATGTTTGTGTGTGTGTGTGTGTGTGTTGTTACTGCCTGGATAAGTCCCTGCAGTTTTCTTGGCAAGAGGGCAGAGGTGACTTGCGAATGCCACTGAAATGTTTAGAGTACAACCATTTGTGGTTGTTGGTTTTGATAGTGATCAGTTATATGTAAGATAATGATGGAATACAGATGGTTATTCTGGACATGTGGAAAATAACACAGAGGGGCCTAGGCTTGTATAATTGGCTGTGCTAACCTTTTTTTCCTCACACACATAGAATCAGACTTGCCCATTAATTACTGCATTAGTAGGCTAGGGTGGGGTTTTTAGCAATAGCACTTAGACATAGACTTTAACAAAGTAACAGAATTGGAAGGGACCTTGGAGGTCTTCTGGTCCAGCCCCTTGTTCATGCAGGTGGCTATTGCCTCATGATTAACTCTGATGACATAGTGGCATGGCAGTGGAACTAGTAGTACCGGTAGTAGTGCAGGCATGCATGGAGGTTTAGGAAGAATAAGCAACCTCACTTCTTACAAACTGGACAGTTAATGCACCTTCCTTCCTTCCTTTCTCTTCTGAGTTTATTAACTTTGCAATCGTTGTTCTTTTGTCTTGTGCTGTTTTTGTGTTTCTTTTTGCTTTTAAATATTGTAACAATTGTAAATTGGTCAATGCTGTATTTTTATTATAGTTGGTCATATATTCAGGAAAACCATTTAGACTGGATTTTGAGGTCCTGCCAGTTAGTGCTTGCAGGCATAACTTTGTCATGTCATTGTTTTTAGACAACTGTGCAATCTTCTTGTAGCAACTAACTAGATAGTGCACTGTTTCTTCAGCTTCTTTGCAGAGTCAGCATTTGCTGTCACTGTTTTCCCAATTCCGACTTAGTATGCATTTGTTCTTACAGCTTGTTCTCCTATAGCCAAGGATTAGCCCCTTTGTTTCTTTCTTCAACTTTCTTGCTCTTAGTAATTGCCAGGACTTGTTATCTGCTTTGCCTGCTAGTATGTGTATGTGTATGTACTGGCCATGTAATTCTGCCTTGCCATGTCTCTTTTCTATTCTATATTTGGTCTTTCTTGTAGGCCAGTTTGGACTCTCCACTGTTCAGAAAGCCTTCATGGTATAGTAACTTTAGTGCATCTTCTTCATTGCCCTTCAGATATTCTTCCAATGCCTTTTTATTTCTTCTTCAATTGTCTGGTGTACTTGCAACATTCCATGCCCACCTATGTTCCTTAGTAAGTAGAGTACATCAGTGTTGCTCAGTGGATGAAGGGCATGATTCATTGTCATTATTTTTCTAGTTTTCATATCCAGGGCTTTTAAGTCTGCTTGAGTATAGTCCATTATTCCAGCTATGTATCTAATGACTGGAATACCCATATGTTAATTGCATTGATTGTATTTCCACCAGTGAATTTGGACTTTTAAAGATATTTTTCACATGATGTATTCACTTCTAATTTTCTTATTGACTTCAGTGTGCTTGATGTTGTAAACCTGAAGAATGCCCAGCTATTTTGTAGTGATCTTCTTCATCTAGACCAGGGGTTTCAAACTGCCGGCCCTTGGGCTGAATGCGTCATGCCGAAACTGTGCACACCCTATTGCCAGCAATGGAAAAAAAATTGCGATATGTCATGACACATCACGTGACATTGCGAGTTTGACACCCCTGATCTAGACCCCATAGGGCCTCTTGATTCATTTAGTTGTCACTATTTTCCCCTTGTTGATGGTAAAGGTGGAACATTTGTCCAATCAAAATTCCATTTCACTATTTTGATTATATATATGGACAGTATTGAGCAGTGATTCTATTTGAGATGGTATTTTTCCATACAGCTTGAGATCATCCATGAAAAGGAAATGAATAGCCTGGCAGATGTTTTTGATATTTGATAGCCCTGGCATGACTTGTTCAGTATTATTGTGGAAGAATCAATGCAATGATGAACAATAGTCTTGATAGGGAGTCTCCTTGGAAGATTGATCTATTGAGATTAACCTATCCCAATTATCACCATAGACCAGCAATTGTTACTTCCATTGTGCAGTTGATTTTTGTACAAAGCTTCTGATGTTTCTACTTACTTTTTTGCACACAGCTTCTGATCCATCTCAGCATCCTTGTCATGCTACAATTTTCATTTGAATGTTGCTTTGTATATCACTGTGGTTGTTATTTAAAACATTGGAAAGCCTGTGTTGTCATAAATAAATGGAAGGAGCTAAGACAAGCAGAAAAACGAGATATCCAGACCTGAAAGAATTCCAGGAATCAAGAATAAGTAGATGGGAGGAAGGTTCAACACCTAGGCAGGAAATATTTGCTTCTTCCTATAACAAAAACTACAAAACCGCCTTTTTCCTAGTTATACTATTGCTTTTTCAGGTTCATTGGTTGTTTATATTAACTAGGAGTGTATTTCCTACTATTTCAAATGGATGTATCTCTCAGTACTCCACGGTGCTTCTGTGACTGAATTGGGATGATTGGTGTGCAACAAAAGTTTTCACTGAGGCAAGAGCTGAAAAAGAAGGGCAACTTGTGATCTCCATACAGGTAGTGCTCAACTTTCAACAATTCATTTAGTGGCCATTTGAAATTACAACAGCACTGAAAAAAGGGACTTATGACTGTTTTTCACACTTATGACCGCTACAGCACCTCCATGGTCACGTGATCAAAGTTTGAATGCTTGGCAATAGGTTTATATTTATGATGGTCGCAGTGTCCCAGGGTCATGTGATCACCTTTTGCAACCTACTCACAAGCAAAGTTAATGGGGAAGCCAGATTCACCCACCAACTGTGTTACTAACTTAACAACTGCAATGATTCACTTAACAACCGTTGCAAGAAAGGTGGTAAAATGGGGCAAAACTCACTTAATAAATATCTCACTTAGCAACATAAATTTTGGGCTCAATTGTGGTCGTAAGTTGAGAACTGCCTGTATGCATTCTCCTGTGATAGGGCAGGGCTGAGCAATTGTTTGTCACTCTTTCTCAGCTGTAACATTTTAATAATCCAAATAACAGTCCTTTAAGGCCAGGTACTGTTACTATCTTTGTGGTCTTTGTGTTTAACAGATTGCAGCTTCTTTTAAGGCCAGCTAATGGATTAGGATCTTTGGGTATTTCATGCTAATGCTTTGCACTACTTTGGAATCTTCTCTGCCCCTGATAGCACTCACAATGTCAACTATTTTAGAGAATGATTTGTTTTCTTATTCTATTCTGTTTATTAACAGAAATTTTGATCTTTTTCTTGGAATTTCTGTGACTATGCATACTGTATGGGCAATCTGTTTTCCAATTGGTAGGAACTTCTGCCTCATTCTACTTTTGGCTTTAAGATTCAAGCTATCCCATAGAGATTAGCATCCTGTTGAACTTGTAACTTCCAATAGATGGAAGTATAAAACTTAGTTATCTCTTACCACCATCATTCAGCTGCCTAGAAACATAAAGTGTTAGTCTCAATTATTGGGGAAAGCCTGGTTCTAAATTGCTTATGAACTTAAATTTCCAACTTTACT
Source organism: Bothrops alternatus (assembly GCA_034064705.1). Taxonomy (NCBI): domain Eukaryota; kingdom Metazoa; phylum Chordata; class Lepidosauria; order Squamata; family Viperidae; genus Bothrops; species Bothrops alternatus. The sequence goes on from JARGCV010000009.1 coordinate 36,206,340, forward strand.
ACTTTTTTTGGCCATGGGGTGGTTGTTAATGCACCAGAAAAATGACAGCAAAGGATCTCAATGTTTTTGTTAACTTTTTTTTTTACAAATCACCTGATTGCACACCAACATACATTCTGAAATATAGAGAAAGGAGAAATTCAGTTGGAGTTTATTTTATAATGGGATTTTTTTCTCCAGTCAGAGATAGGTCTTTGTAGTCGGGGTTGGTGGTGGTGGTGGAAGATAAACACTGTTCAGGATGTTGTACATTTTTTGCATTTTGAGATTGGCAGATGGAAATACAATTATGGCTGGTTTCAAGATGTTGTATGTGAGATTGGGGTGAAATGCTTTATGCATGCTATGGCATAATAGATTCCAATTTTTTATCCTTTTTCCAAGGAGTACTAGCTAATGCGCTTTCCTCATAAGTCCTCTGTAAAACAGTTCTATTATATTTGTTTATAAATTATTGACAGGGGAACATGCTGGATTCAATAGCAAAAAAGATGCTTCAGAGTGTGGGGTTGCATACATCACATCATCTGCAACTCCTTAAGACAAAGGTGTCTTTTCCTGGGATTCTGCTGTGACAGAGCATATGCTTTGAAATATATTTTTGCCTGCAAATCTAAAGTACTTCATAGCCCTAAAATTATTGCTCTGTTTTTTTAATTAAACTTTAAAAATGTATAGTCTTTTACAGTTTTTATATTCATGACTTCAACACATTAATTACAATACTTCCATCCTGATTTTGCCAACATCTTTAAACAAATATGCCTATATATGTATATATTTGTCATTTTAGTAATTGCTGATGGATCACTAGAGAAAACCAGTGATGACATTGGGAGTGAAGAGGATTTATATGAAGATTTCCGAAGTTCAAGTCATCGTTATGGCCACCCAGGTGGTGGAGGAGAGCAACTTGCTATTAATGAGGTACTGCAGCTCTTAGTAACTAAGGCAAATAAAATACATTTCATGTTGTGCATTTTCTAGTAACTCATTTATCTCATGGCAGGACTTAAAATTACAGCTTAAAGGTATACACCAATATCCTTATGAAACTGAAAGCAGATTTAAACATCCCTATCATTAACACTTCAAAAAGAAAATACTTAGTAACAATGCTTAAAACACCTCGTGGGAGAGAAGGGTTCCACAACGCTAAAGCAATAAATATCTAAACTTACCGGTTAGCCCATGTCACCAGTTACAAAGCAGTCCTTTTAATAATGAAATATCATCCATAAGTTCAAAGGAGAGAGACAAGGGCTGCATTTGGCATCCTTATCTTCTGAAGAATTGCATGATTGGTGGAAGTGACATAAACAATTTTTTATTTGATCTATTTTTAATTTTTTGGAAGGTTGGAGGGAAAGACCACTAGGAAACGAATTGCTGCCATGTAAATTTGGTAATAGATAACTTTTCAAGAAAGGACATTTTATATTCTATCTTACTCATCTTGCTGGGAAGAGTTTGAAAAAAAAAGTCTCAATTTATTCCTGGATTGGCAAGCAGAGGAAAATCAGTCCTTAAGACAATATGAGTAACAATAATAATAATAACAATAAGCCGCCCTGGGTTTTAGGAGAAGGGCGGCATATAAGTTCAAATAATAAATAAATAAATAATAAAGTTGGAAGGGATCTTGGAGGTCATCTAGTCCAACCCCCTGCTCAGGCAGGAAACCCTATACCATTTCAGACAAATGGCTGTCCAGTCTCTTCTTAAAAACTTCCAGTGTTAGAGCATTAACAGCTTCTGAAGGCAGGTTGTTCCACTGATTAATTGTTCTAACTGTCAGGAAGTTTCTCCTTAGTTCTAGGTTGCTTCTCTGTTTGATTAGTTTCCACCCGTTGCTTCTTGTCCTGCCTTCAGGCGCTTTGGAAAATAGTTTGACTCCCTCTTCTTTGGGGCAGCACCTGGAACACTGCTATCATGTTCCTCCTCGTCCTTCTCTTCGTTAAACTAGACATACCCAATTCCAGCAATCGTTCCTTATATGCTTTAGCCTCCAGTCCCCTAATCATCTTTGTTGCTCTTCTCTGTACTCTTTCTAGAGTCCCAACATCTTTTTTGCATCGTGGTGACCAAAACTGGATGCAATATTCCAAGTGTGACCTTACCAAGGAATTGTAAAGTGGTATTAACACTTCATGTGATCTTGATTCTCTCCCTCTGTTAATGCAATCTAGCACTGTGTTGGCTTTTTTGGCAGCTGCAGCACACTGCTGACTCATGTTTAAATGATTGTCCACTAGGACTCCGAGATCCCTCTCACAGTTACTACTATTGAGCAAGGTACCCCCTATACTATACCTGTACATTTGGTTTTTCTTGCCTAAATGTAGAACCTTACTTTTTTCACCGTTGAATTTCATTTTGTTAGGTAGTGCCCAGTGTTCAAGTCTGTCCAGATCCTCCTGTATCTTAAGGCTGTCTTCTGGAGTGTTGGCTATTCCTGCCAGCTTGGTGTCATCTTCAAATTTAATGAGTTCCCTATCCCCTCATGAAGATGTTAAGAGCACTGGATTAAGTCATTCTTGCTTCATATAAAAGGAAAATAACAGAAATTGTTGTGATATTATCTAGAAATTTTATGAGCAAAAGCTATATTTATTTGATTTTTCTGAGTATTTATAAATAGAAGGTTCATGAGTCCTATAAACTAAAATAGGATGTAAGTTCTAGAAAAACCTAACCTATTAAATTGCTAAGTATGTAGGATATTCATACATGCACAAACACGCACAGACAGACAGCTTCGAGTCTAGTTAGGTTTGTTTTTTGTTTTTTGCTCCTAACAGCTGCATGGACTAGTATCTTCTTGGCAAGTTTTTTTGGAAGTGGTTTGCCATTGCCTCCTTCTTAGGACTGAGAAAGAGTGATTGACCCAAGGTCATCCAGTTAACTTTGTGCCTAAGGTGGGACTAGAACTCTGTTTCCTGGTTTCTAGCCTAATGCTTTAATCACTACACCGTATTGGTTCTCCAAATACATAATACCAAAATATCAAGCTAAGCCACCAAAATAATATTTGTCTTGTTATAGATAATAAATATACATACAATCACACTATTGACAATTAACAGATTAGAATAAAAGCACTGTTTTCAGAAACATCACACAATTAACTGAGGAGCCAAAGTAAATGTCGATTCAAATGTCAATTCATGACATCTCTTCACTTCAAAATAATCATTTTCTTTTTGCCTGCAAAATCCTCATCATTGTTATTGACAAAGGTCTCATAATTCAGTCTGAACTTTTAGCAAATGGAATAAAATCTTTCCAAGCTTGAGAAAAGGGACACTAATCCTAATATCTTGCATATTGCCTAATGTACCCTTGAGTCATTCCTATGAAACGGTTTCTAATAATATGAAGTACAAAATGTCTGAAATTTGCAATACTGGTTTCCTTCCATTTCTTGACTACAGTGAGGCGTGGAATTTATCTGATTATGCATTTTTTTCTTCCAAAGATTATGACAGACATAACTCAGATATTGCTGGTACAGAGAGAGTAAACAAATCTTATTTATTTCTCTGAAATCTGATTTTCACCATTGGACCTGATTATTATATATTTTTTAAAAATTAGAGACTACCTTGTTTTGTTCCTCATTATGCATCATTAAAGAATAATATTAATTTTAACAGAGGTTCAAAGCAAATCACAACAGTAAAATCACAATAAAATAATAAATATCCCTTTTCCTGCCAATGTCCACAGAACAACCTTGACATCTAAATATTGAACAGTTGAGTACTGTTTATCTTCATGTGGGAGCTGCTTCTATATTCACCACTCAGTTACCAGCGTATCATACAAGTCTTGGTACTTTGTAAACAAGTATCTTCAACATAAAGAGGAAAGTAAGGAAGAGAAGCATTTTGGAGAGCAGACACTTAAGCTTTCCTCCATCTTCTTTCCATTTTCATAGTTAATTTTTCCATGTTGAGGCAATGATACAGCCCATCCTATCACATAGCTTTTACTAAAAGTATATTGCATGCGTAGAGTGGTTATATCAGGCATGGACTAATACCTTCAATCCAAAATAGGATTGATTGAAGGACCAACCTTAAATTGCACTTTACAGTGGAGTCTGAAGAAGTAGGGCCTATTTACAATGCAGTGTGGCATATTTTATTTTTATCCTACACTGTAAATAAAATAATTATGTTTAAATTGGCTTATCTCTTTATGTTCTTCTAAGCAAAATGAAATCCAGGGCTTTTTAATCATTATTAATATCTGTTTACTTTCTGGCAACATGAACTTTATAGTTTTTTATTAGAAAATAGTTCAAGTACACTATCCCAGTCTTTGTTATTATGGTACTTTATTTCTTATTTTTGAACCCTTGCAGCATCATACCAACATTAGCTTTGTATTTTGGTGTGGCAAGTCTGAAACACCTGTTGTCATTTCTCTTCTGTTCCTCTCTTTCCCCCACCTGCAGAACAAAACTAAATCAAAGACTGAACACTCTGAGCAGCCTGCCAATTACAGCGTCTCATAAAGTGCTATTTGATCTTAAATCCACTATAAATAAGTTCAAATGTCATGTAACTGCAGCTTGCATTTTCTATCTTTATTGCAGCAGTTTTCTACTCTTCAGGTTTTGCTTTTTCTTTTAATCTGTCATGACTCTAGATGCCTAAAATGAAATAACTTTACCCCTGTACTGATACAGGTTGAGTGGTATTTAAACATAATCTAAATAGGTTTAAGGTTATTATTATCCATCCTATTACTGTTACTGAAAAGACAAATATGAATTTTGATTTAAATTAATATAATAAACCAATATTTCTTCTATTGAAGTAAAAAAAATACTGTTTGAGGGACTTTGGAGGCCAAAGGTCGGGGTGGTGTGGTAGAACTCTAGGATTAAAGGTTTTATATCCCCTTTCTCTGTTAATATACTGTACAGCATAAACTGCTTTTGGATTTCAGTGACAATGCAACATATTTCAGAAAAGTAATTATTTGAAGTCTGATTCATACTCAGTGACTTTTCTACCACACTGTCAACTTTTAAACATTTCTGGCAAGGTAGCACTTGCTGTCTCATTTAAGGTTGATTTCTCACAAATGACTCCTTATATGAAGAAATAGGAAGTCACTTTTCTCACCTTTGATTAAAAGAGAAAGTGAACCCATCCTAGCGTGAACCTTGCAGCATGATCTTATGCTTATTTACTAGAAGAAAGGGCTACTGAAGTTCAGTGGGTTTTACTTCTTTCTGACAATGAAATATCTGTTGCAGCCTGTATATTTTAAATAACTCAGTTTAACTTGATGGTGAACTACATCCCCAAATGACAAAGGTGGTGTTCAGCTCTGCATCATACATTGTATTTGTCAATATAAACAGGCATGTGTTTAGCATTTTAAAATGTATAAGGAGCAGGCAGGTACCCAGTTAAAAGAAATCGGAGCATGCACACACAAATTGACTCAGGAGAATCAATTTCATCAAGCTTTGAGAAATACTTGGTGGGGTCCCATGATAATCTCAGGTCAATGAGGATTGTCCACCTCTCAGAAATGATACTGGAAGTACATGGCACATATTCCTAAAGAATAGGAAACTCTTGTGGGTGCAGAGGGAACTTTTAACTTAACTAAGAGTTAAAAGAGAAATGTATAAAAATGAAATCACAAAAATGTATACCACCAAGTAGCTTATAATAAAGGGGGTAAATCGTAAAAGGCAATATAGTCTCTCAAGAAAAGCTAAAAGTATAAAAATGATTTTTTCATTGCATCAGTAGTAAAAAAAAGAAGAAGGAAAAAGTACATGCTAAGAGTACATGATAGGATAATAATAAAAGATTGGCAGATGGTAGAATTCTTCAGTTCCTATGTTGTCTTTTCTTCCCAAAAACAACTTTGTTTGAATCAACCTGTGCTTAAATTAACTTAAGCAAAACAATTGTCAAAAAAGGGAGTGGCAACTCAAGGTAAAAAAAAAATGGTTAGGGAGCATCTCCTGCAGCATGCATGAAGTAATTATATTTGTGAGACTTGAGGAAGCCTGTCGATGTCATCTTGGAAATCCTTTCTGTGATCTTTGAAGAATCATGAGATGAATGTAATGTCAGAAGAGAGGAGAAGAGAAAAGGTTGTTTCTATGCAATTGAATAACTGCCGATTAATTAGTTTGGCTTTAATATGAAGCACAATTTTGGGACAGATTGTTAAACAGTCAATTTGTGAGAGCAATGCATTATTTGGTAGCTAGTATATGTTTCTCAAGAACAAGACATTCCAAATGAACTTGAATTTTTTTCTTGACAGAGTGATTGGTTTAATAAACCATAAAAATGCTGTGGACATAATGTATGCTAGGGTTTTTTTAAGCACTTGACAAAACTCCCATGAAATTCTAGTAGAGGAAATTGGGAAATATTTTATCATAAATCAGCATAGCTGATTAAACAATTACACACAATGAGTATATATGCCAATAACTCCATGAAAAGCTGGATTGTGTTATAATGCCCCATACTGTTCAATATATTTATAAATGGCTTGGATTAAAGATGAAAAAAATGTCAAATTTGCTGATGACATAAGGATAGAAAAATAGTAATTTCCTTAGGCGATGGTATGATTCATAAGGATCTTGATAAGCTGAAGTTGAATTCCAACAGGAACAAATGCAAAAATCCAACGTGATGCAGCTTCTAAAAAAGAAATGCAGTTCTATGCTGCTTCAGCAAAAATATAATATCAGGTAAAATAAGTAATGTTTCCTCTCTACAATGTACATCCAAGGTACTGCATTTTAGGAAGGGCATTGGCAAACTAGAGTGTGTCTAGAGAAGAACAATCAAGATGCTAAGGATCCTTAGAAGGGAAGATAATGATGAATAATTGGAAGCTTTGGGTGTTTGTGGCCTGGAGAAGATAACAATGAGACATGATAACAGAAGAACACTGACTCTGACATCCCCTAAACCAGTGGTTCTCAACCTTGGGGTCGCAACCCCATTTGGGGTCGCACGACCATTTCGCGGGGGTCTCCGGACACCGCCGGCCGCCATTTTGTTTTTTTTATTTTTTTTTTATTTTTTTATTTTTTTTATTTTTTTTATTTTTTAATTTTTTTGGCGCGCGTGCGCCACGCATGCGCAGATCCACCCGTCGCGCCGGAAAAAAAATAATAAAAAAATAAAAAGATAAAAATAAAAAAAATTTTAAAAATTAAAAAAACCAAAATGGCGGACCGCAACGGGCGGATCTGCGCATGCGTGGCGCGTGCGATGGGGCGATCTGCGCATGCACGAATCCGCCCGTCGCGGCCGCCATTTTGTGTTTTTTTTTTATTTATTTTTTTTTTAATTTTTTTGGCGCGCGCGCGCCCACACACCCGGGTTGGGGTCGCAGCGCACATGGGCGGGCCAAGTGGGGTCTCAACCTGAGAAAGGTTGAGAACCACTGCCCTAAACTCTAATGAAGATGTTACCTAGCTTGGTAATGGAAACGTTCAGAAACCAACCCATAAACTCAGAGAACGAACGTTCACCCTCACACATGATATCTGTCTTCAGGTATCTAAAGTTCTGTCATTTATGGGACAGAATTGTTCAGAATTCTTTCAAAAAACACAACAATAGCAACAACAACAGCAGCAGCAGAAACAACAACAAGGATTTAAATCACAAGGATATAGATTTCAAGTGGGTGTGATGAAGCTTTAAGAGCTGTTAAAAATGAATCAAATTATGTCAGGAAGTGTACACTTTATTGGAGATGGATGGCCAACTATCAAAGATATTGTGGCAAAGAATTTCTATGCTGGACATGGACTTGAAAAATGATCTCCAACATCCTGATTCTGTGATTCTAGTATTATCATGCCTATGGTTGGGTTGATTTATCATAATGTTTTAACTAATGAAATTGATTAGAAGAGTGATGAAACTGATTATGTTTTTATCAACTGTTTCTGGTAGCCTTTTTGTAATTATCTAAATTAGTGTGTGTGTATGTGTGTGTGTGTGTATTGCACCCATATATATTTGTACCCATTGTTTTATGTACTTAAAAATTACAGGTATTTAAAATGTTTTTAGGGATACATACATATTTTCACTATCATTGAAGCTAGTTGATATATTTATTTATTTTTATCCCACCTTTATATTTTTATAAATAACTCAAGGCAGTGAACATATGTATTATTCTTTTTTCCTCCTATTTTCCCCACAAAACCCATAAGATGGATTGAGTTGAGAGCGAATGACTGGCCCAGTCACCTAGCTGACTTTCATGCTTAAGTAGGCCATATGCTTCCTATTAGCCTTGTCCTAATAAACCAGTTTTTTTTCTTATTTAGACATATCTTTAACATTTTAACTGAATTGTCTGTTGAGGTAGCTAAAACTGTATCTTTTTAAATTTTTTATTACATTTCATTGGAATTCTGCTTTTAATTTTTATTTTTTCTATTAGCTGTCCTGAGAATCTTTTGGAAACGTAATAAACAGTTTCTGACATGGGCTCAGCCTTTAGCCTGCCTTATCCTATGCTCTCCAGGTTATACATAAGAGGTTCAGGTATATTCATGACAAAGCACATTGAAAAACCAAGCAGACTACACTGTAGCTCTAGAAAACCATTACATGACATTCTGTCTCATCTTTTGTCAGCCTTGTGATGTAGTCCAGACAGAAGACACCCAGAAGTACAAGCTCTAACTTTATTATAGGGTTACATTATCATAATCTTGCAAGTCTTAAAATACATCTCTGTCCTATTGCTTTTGCAATCCAAGAAATTAGGGAGTTTCCCTTCTAAGTCATTTGCCACACTCCCATTGCTTCTGCAGGTTAAGCTCTTTTAACCATTGTCTGGTCTGTGACACTTCCTCATATCACCCAAGGTCATGCCCACACACTATTACATCGTCACGGTCTGTATCTTGAAGGCAATGATCTATCCTGGAAGAAAGAGACTAAATATATCATGCAATGTTATGTACAGACTTACATTGGTTTCAAAGGTCTCCAATCCATAATTGCACAGTTGTTACAATCTGTTTCAGTTCCTGCCATCATATCCCTAGCATGTCGGTCCCAAGCCCTCAGGAACTTGCACAGTAACCATGAATTTGATTGTAGCATTGTCTTATCCCACCTGAATTCTTTCTGTAGCAAAATGGTCATAATAACATTGGATGATTATTTTGCTTGATTGGCATAACTCATAATTTTTTAATTGATAGCCATACATTTGTTAATGAGGGATTGTTTCCCTGTGTTAGCAGGACAAAATTTAAATATTATAGAAACTCAGAAAAAAATCATTAAAAAGAATTAAGTGACAAATATTATAAACATATGTTTTATAAACCTATAAACCTAGGTTTTAATTGGATGACAGCAGTATTTCTTAATCGTACCTACACTGCTATTGTACTTTGTTCTAAAAAAAAAAGCCATAATGTCATGTTAGGGAAAATTTTTTAAAAATATTTGCTGGTAGAAAAAAATATATCAGAAAGGACCTTTTCCAAACTGTTGACATGCCAACTGTTGCTATGACTTCATTCCTTGGCTAAAGGAAGCAAGAGATTAGTTTCTTACAAACTGAATGGACAGAATAACACATGTTGCCTTATCCTCTGTTCTCCAGAAAAGCTAAAGATTTGTTGGTGTCATTTTTTTAAATGGTTCATTTGAGAGAAAGGTAAGGTTCTTTCCACACTAACATTTTATAGTGTCTTCTAGAATTATTAAATCATGATGGCAAAACCATAGTAAGGTGGAAAGTCTTTAAATCACTTCAACAGTGGCTTGGTGATGCTAAGAAAAAGTTTTACTGTAAATCACTAATAAGGAAAGGACCTAATTTTTGTTGTTGTTGTTGGTACCCTTCTGGATGCTTATGGCAAAGGGAGAAACCAGTCCTCCAACTTAATTGGTAGTGGCAAAATGTCAATTTTTTCTTATAATTTCAAAGCAGGAGTTTGATGTTTGAATTGAGTATTCTTAAATTCTGGACTCATGATTTTACTATTTATTCTTTAAAAAGTATGATAATCATACATGTGCTCACAACTGCTTTCAAGGTAATAAATGGGGAGAGGGAATGTAGGTATGTATTTGAGGTAATGTGGTTATGATCAGTTTCATCTGTGAATAGTGTATTACAAACTACACAATAAAACAAATGTTACTTGCAATTTGGTAAGTAACAAAACAGGAAAGCAGTAAGGTAACATATACAGAAGTTGGTGTTAGCATACAACAGTAGCTAAATATCACAGCTGAAATTTGATGCTCTCTTATCTCTACTTTCTTTTTTTCTAAGCCATGCAAATATTGTGTTATTATTTTTTATATCTAGATGAAACTATGCTGTCCTGAAATACTGAATACGGTCACCTTAGACGAGCAAACTGTTTTGTTGACCAAAACCTCTATAAAGTTCTATATTTAAAGCAAGGCTGCAACGATTAAAAAAACAAATCAAAATCGCAAAAGCAATTTGTGATTTTGGATACAATTCAGTTTCTTTCAACTCATGAATGTAGTGTAGAGTTGCTTATTAGCTAAGGCTAATTAATTATTGGTACCCACGTGAATGATTCTTGCCAGGATCATTGTGAATGGATAGACCAGTTATATTTCTTCTCTCTGAAACTAGCATAACTAATGCAACTAAAAAAAAATAAAGTTCCCAGTGAATCAAATGGAAACCTTTCTCGCAAGTTAACAATGGGATGAAGGGGGATTTTATTTATTTATTATTTATTAATTAGATTTTATGCCGCTCCTCTCCAAAGGACTCGGAGCGGCTAACAACATGAACAAAAAACAACATCACAGCATTTAAAAACCAAAAACCGAGTCGACAAAGCATTTAAAAGACCCCCAAACACATTCATCATACAGACACAATCACAATCATCCCCAGGCCTGCCGGCATAGATAAGTTTTCAAATTCTTCCGGAAGGCCGGGAGAGTGGGGGAAACGCGGACTTCAGGGGGCAGTTGGTTCCAGAGGGTGGGCGCCACAACAGAGAAGGCCCTCCCCCTAGGACCCGCCAAACGGCATTGTTTCGCTGACGGGACCCGGAGGAGGCCGACCCTGTGTGCTCTCACCGGTCGAAGGGAAATATGTGGCAGAAGACGGTCCCGTAAGTATCCTGGTCCAATGCCATAAAGGGCTTTATAGGTAATAACCAACACTTTGAATTGCGCTCGGAGACCAATAGGCAGCCAATGCAGCATGCGGAGAGTTAACGAAATGTGGGCACGACAGGGCAGGCCCACAACCGCTCGCGCAGCTGCATTTTGCACTAATTGTAGTCTCCGAACACTCTTCAAGGGTAGCCCCATGTAGAGAGCTTCAGTCATACCTTCAGTCATGCTGACATAATCAGGGAAGAAATAAACGTTTCCTCACCACACATACAATTAGTCCTGGGAGAGATTGCACAAATTTCTATATCCATCTTAATTAATTTAAGAAAAATAAAATACTTAACTACAAGCCTTGTATTAAGTGAATATCTACATGGACTTAGTGTGGTAAGATAAATGGCAAAACTGCTTATTTAGAATGTCCTCATTTTTATAATGCTACTTTATAAGCAACAAGCATTCTCTCTACAAAACTGGATCCATACTAGTATTGGCCCCATTCATCACAAATCTCCACCTTTCACTTTAATTCTCATATGTAGATAAATTCAGAAAGGATTCATAAACAAATTTTGAGGAGAAAGTAAATGAAGTTGTAGGAGAGAGATCTGGCAGTCCAGATTAATTGACCAAGAACAGAAATGGTTATTCAAGGACAGCATTTAAATGTCTTCTGTGAATGAGTTTGATCATGCGGTTTGCTGTTTATTTGTTTTTCCTCTGCCATGATTTTGAAGTTATTGTGATTAATTATTTCTCAAAATACTTTAATTGTGCATAAATTCTGAACTTCATCAGGCAATTTCTAAAAAAGATTTGGAAGAAAATATTTTCTGTAAGAAAAACATATTTTTGACTACTTGTATAAATTATCTTCTAAACTTCACAATCTTCTTTTTAGTAATGTTAAACTTTTGAAGAATATGATCCACTTAATTAGATCTAATTGTGATCCATGGATGAAGTGTAATCCATTGATATTCATACCATAATTCCATGTTATGGTACAGAATGCAACTGTGCGGGCAGATCTGGAAGCCTCTCAGGTAGCACATGTGACGATCGTTACCAGTTTGCTTCCAGGTCCAATTCATGGTATTGGACATTACTTTTCATGCCCTTTATGGCATGGGTCCAGGGTATCTCCGGAACCGTCTCACCCTGATGAGACCAATCCACCCCACTCATTCCAGTGTAAAAAGCCTGCTTTACATCCTATTGGCCGAAGAATTTTGATTTGCAGGGTCCAGGAGGAGAGCTTTTTCTGCTGTGACCCTGCCTTTGGGAATATTCGCCCATCGGAAGTGAGATCTTCCCCCATATTCATGGCCTTCTGGAAGAGCCTTAAAACTTGGTTCTGCTGCTTGGCATGGGGCTCCAACAGGGGCCTACTGATAGGATAGAGAAGATTTTTACCCCAAGACTGCCCATCATAGTGGTTTTTAACTTTAAACTTCTTTATTCAATTTTTTACATTTTAATTGTTTTTAGCACTTTTTAAACTTTTTATTATATTGTAAGTTGCCCAGAGTTGCTGCATCAGTGAGGTGGGCAGTATAGAAATTTAATTAGTTAATTAATTAACGGCATGTTAAGGTACCAAAAGCTTCTTCTTGTTTTAGTTGCAATATATTTCAAGCTATCTACATCTGCAGAAAAGCATCTAGTAATTTATGTATATCTAATGTGCGTGTGTATATAGCTATATTGTGAGATTGATATGTCACATCCATTTCTGCAGCTCTCCTGGAAAGCCTCATGCCCACCCTTTCTCTAGTTGCTAAGGATTGCCTATATCCTAGCTACAGTGCTTAGCAAATAGCCGACAAGCTCTTTGGGAAGCCAGTCCCACTGCTGAGATCCCTGAGTTCCAGCACACAGAGGCTTCCTGCTACAGGAGCTTCACTCAGCTAATGCAATGAAGCAGCTCTTTTCTGGAAGATAAAATGAAAAGCTGATGATTTGCTGAGATAAAACAAAGATAAGACTTTCTTGGAAAGGGAAGACAGCATTCCAGCATGTGCATGCATTATGCTTGAAAGTTGATAATAATGGTTGCAGGAAATTGATTAAGTTTTGCTTTTTGAAAGCTGATTCCATTGTTTGTAAATCCCCCCCTTCCTTGGCTTTCTTTCCAGAGGCAGTGCTGCTAAGCTGCTAAAATACTGTTTTTCTAGAGCCAGAGCTATTGTCAGCATGGCAAAGGGATCTAATCAGAGCAGGCGCCGATGGAGTGTTCTTCACACATTCCTCCGGTGCAATATGAACCCGGACACTCAACGTGTGGTGGTGTTTGTCATTTTGCTTTTTCTCATCATCATTAACGTTCTGATTATGTTTCTTCTGGCATTTTACTGAAAAGCAGGACTGTATGAGGGCTTCCAAGATTGATCAGCAGATCAGTTCCTCTTTGTCTGATTCTGGTTTGGCATCTCTTCTGTCATAGCTGTCTACCTGCGCCTGTCTCCTGTTATTCATCAGCACGCTGTCTCCCTGGTCTTGCCTGTCTCTCTCTTGCCTGTCCTTTTGCAAGGAAAAAAGACTGCAGCTAGATGGTAAATTGAGTATGTGCCAATAACTTCTGGATGTATTCCCTACATTGCTGAATGGAGAGGTGCTCCCCCTCGTTGGCGAGTGGGCTTTAAAGTGCCCAAAGGCTGGGTCTATGGGTTTGTTAGGGAGCACTTAATTGATGAACTATTACACAAGAAAATGGCTCTTTGTCTGCAACTACTGTAAGAAAACCTCAAACTGCTAAAACCAAGACTGCTTTAAAACTGAGACTATTGGGCCTCTGAGAATATATGTGCAGAAATATAAGTAATGCCCAATTAGCTGTAATGGATTAATGATGGATCATTAGAGTACATCAGGAATCTGTGTTTACAATTGACAGCTGCACTGTGGAATGTATGTCTTCACTGGTGATTATCCCATTCTCTTAATTAGAGCATTTGTGTGTAGAAGGGCATGGACAAAATGACCAGTGGGAACTTTGGACACAAAAATGATTTCCCCCCCTTTTTCGCTAGTAAAAAGACACAATAGCTGAAACAAGCCTTCTATAATATGGTAAAATCATTTTTTAAAAAATTAATGATATATTTTTATTGCCTGCTTAGTTCTGTTCAGAAATTCAGACACTGATGTATAAGTGTATAGGAGAAAGGTAAGGAAGAGGATTTGGACTATATCAGCAAAAGCCATTAGTTCTTCAACAAATACAAAATAATCCTGCAGTAATGTTAAATGGAAAATGTGAATGTGCTACTTGTTATCAAGTCTTTGAAGAAATCCTCCAATCTCTAGAAACTCAACAACCCCCTTCTTAACCTAAAGCTACTAAAAAAAACTTTATGATATCTTCTTGTTTGATCCCATATTTACTAATGGAACTGCTAGGAGTTCAGCACTGATACTAAAAGAACTGAAATCCAGTGCTAAATGCCATTTGTTTTCCTGTTTTTCATAATATAGACTAGACCTATATTATTCAAGAAGTAGTGAAACAATCAGTTAGAGATGTGAAGGTAGAGCAGGGGGAAACCAGAATTTTATTGATATTCATTGCTATTAACATCTTGAATTATGAAATAATGAATACAGTGTATAAGATATTTAGAACAAAACCTTTTCTCCTTCCAGATATTTAAACATTGTACAATAAGACTTTACTACAAAAAACAAACAGACAAACAAACAAAAACAAACCTATGACAGGTTCTTTGTTGAGGATGAGCAGAACTTTGAAGAAAAAGGTTCATCTGTCACCTTCGTCAGGCAATGCAACTTTCATGAGGAAAGATTGATTCATATTCTTGGCTTGTAGACTCTCGGTTTATAGAAGCTGCTAAATCTGCTTCTCTTTCCAACCTGCCAAATGTTTTAAAAGATTGGTACATATCTAGTAAGCCATATACATTGCTTGTATGAATGCATCAAGCTATCTTCCATCATTTTATTTTCTTAACAGAGTGAAATTATAATAGATTGATAAAAATAAAGGACCATCTCCCTTGCATCTAGTCCAGTTGCCTCCTGAAAAAGCGCCTTTGGGTTGCCTCTGCTAAGAAATTGTGTCATTTAAATTGCTTTCTTAGCTCAGTGTGAAGTCCTATTACAGATCAGAAGGAAAAAAATCAGGATCCCTGATGTTGCAAGTTGCAGTAAGGGTGGCATAGCAAAAAAGGCTGGAAGGGCAAAGGAAGTTGGTTTTATCTTTGAGCGCACAATACTAGCTACTAAATACATTTAATTGATACCTTGGCAATAGAAAAAGCAGTCTAGCTTATCTTCCTGCAAATAAATAAATAAAGGACTGTTTCCTTGGATATCTTCACAAAATGTAATTGTGGCTTTATCAAATTGTTAGCTATATTCTATGGATGCCCTAAGGCTCCCAGAGAACAGGCCAATCCATGGCTTGAAGCTAAATATTCAGAAGTACTATGCTGCTGGAGCTTAGTTTTTGTGGTAGTGTGAGCAAGACCCAGGGGTACACAGGAGCTCTTTCCTTGCCTTTATGACCTGCTTGGGGAATCAAACTGCATGGGGGATATATGATTAGGGAGAAACAGTTTAACATTTGCAGGGAATTTTAATTCTGCTGATGAAGGGCCTTAATATTTGTGGTGTATTCCATTCTATCTGTGAGTATAAATTTGTGAGTATCAAATTTGCAGATGACACCAAACTGACAGGAGTAGTCAACATCCCAGAAGACAAACTAAGGATCCAAAAAGATCTTGATAAACTTGAACAATGGGCCCTGTCCAATAGAATGAGTTTTAATGTGGAGAAAGGCAAAGTCTTACATTTAGGCAGGAAAAACCAAAGGTACAAATACAGATTAGGCAACACCTGGCTTAAAAATAGTAACTGTGAAAGGGACCTTGGAGTCCTAGTGACTATGAGCCAGCAGTGTGCAGCAGCAACCAAAAAAGCTAATACAATCCTGGGTTGTATAAATAGGCATAGAATCAGGATCATGTGAAGTATTAGTACCGCTTTATAAAACCCTAGTAAGACCACACCTGGAATACTGCAGCCAATTTTGCTCATCACATCACAAAAAAGATGTTGAGAGTTTGGAAAAAATTCAGAGAAGAGCAACTAAGATGATCAAAGGCCTGGAGACTAAAACATACAAAGAACGACTGCAGGACTTGGGTCTGGCTAATCTAAAGAAAAGAAGAAATAGGGGAGACATGATAGCAGTGTTCCAGTATCTGAGGTGCTGCCACAAGGCAGAGGGGGTCACATTATTCACAAAAGCACCAGAGGCAGGACAAGAAACAATGGTTGGAAACTGATCAAAGAGAGAAGCAACCTGGAATTAAGGAGAAACTTCCTGACAGTGAGGACAATCAGCCAGTGGAACAGCTTACCCCAAGAAATCGTGAACACTCCATCACTGGAGATTTTTAAGAAGAGACTAGACATTCACCTGTCTGAGATGGTATAGGTTCTCCTGCTTGAGCAGGGCCTGGACTAGAAGACCTCCAAGGTCCCTTCCAGCTCCTGTCCTGTCCTGTCCTGTCCTGTCCTGTCCTGTCCTGTCCTGTCCTATTCTATTCTATTTCCCCCCCTGCCCCTGGGCTCTAAAACTACTTCAAAGGAAAATCTGGTCTACAACCAACTGCCATGGGAAACAAAAACTTTCATTAAAAAATAAGAAAGGTGGCTGGAAATGAGTGCATCATTTTGAAATATTTCAAGCTAGTCTGGAGGGACTTGAAGGTAGCAGTGAGACAACTGGAAGAATATAGGTGATCCAGTTGGAAGAGGGAAAGTAACCCTGCAAGGAGGAAAGAACCAAGAAGTATTGAGGTAACAGAAAGCAACGGGTGGGAAAGGCTGTAAAAGGCAACCTGAGGGAACAAAGACAGGTTAGTAAGGGTAAAGTGAAGTAGAGCTACCGTAGGGATCTTGCATTAGGAAACAATTGTACTTTCAAAGAAATGTGATTATAACAGAATAACAGAGTTGGAAGGGACCTTTGAGGTCTTCTAGTCCAACCTCCTGCTCAAGCAGGAAACCCTATACCATTTCAGACAAATGGTTGTCCAATCTCTTCTTTAAAATCTCCAGTGTTTTGGAGCACCCACAACTTCTGGAAGCAAATTGTTCCACTGATTAATTGTTCTAACTGTCAGGAAATTTCTCCTTATCTCTAGGTTGATTCCCTCCTTGATTAGTATCCATCCATTGCTCCTTGTCCTGCCTTCAGATGCTTTGGAGAATAGGTTTACCCTTTCTTCTTTGTGGCAGCAACTTAAATATTGGAACACTGCTATCATGTCACCCCTAGTCCTTTTTTTTTCATTAAACTAGACATACCCAATTCTTGCAACCATTCTTTGTTGGACTGTGTTGGCTTTTTTTTTTTGGTAGCTGCAGCACATTGCTGGCTCATATTTAAATTATTGTCAACACTATGGTTGAGAAGAATTCTAATATTGTATTCAGAAATAAAATTAAGAGTGTAGCATTACTCCATCTGCTCAAATATAAGTCAAAATGAATTGCATGGAACTCCTACTACATGAGTATAAGATTGCAGCCTACATGTGGTTTTCTCCTGGAATAGTTATAATTTGAAGAACCCTGGCAAAGGTTTTCATACTGTAATTATACAGCTATAAATAAATTGCAAATGTGTAGGGGAGACTTTCTATTCCTGGGCTTCTTAAAATATAATAAAAACTCATAGATAAGCATTGTATCTACTCTTCCCCCATTACTCCCATATTCATTACTCATTTTTGCCCAAAGATATCCATGTACAAATTTCATTTATCTCCAGTTTGACCATGTAAATCAATCCATTGGATCCATCAATCCAGTCACAGTTTTGGCTTGTTTTCCATATGTTTGAACAGAGTTTTAGTGCAAATATGTATGTTTGCAGCAAAGTATAAATATCTTCTAGAAAGGAAAATTGTATATCTTCCATAATTAAACTGTTCCCAAGAGCTTCTTATTTAGATTATCCTCTGTATACTTTCTAGTGTGTAAAAGAATACTGAGTCAATTAGTTGCTATTTAAGATTAAAATCTATAAAGGGGTATCTGACAACATCTGGCTTCCTGATTTATTCTGCAACCTAAAGGAAGCTTGTTTTGAAATGAACAAATGATGCTGTAAGAAATATTTGAAATGGCTGTTATTGTTAGCTAAAGAGTTCATAGCATGGCATTAATCATAGGCAGAATGAAAAGCATAAGAAGCATATACAAGATGGTTGTTGACTTAGAACCAATTGTTTAAAGACTATTCAGAGTTACAGTGGATTCAAAAATGTTACTTACAATCTGTCTTCAAAGTTATGGCTGCTGTATCACACCCACTGTAATGTAATTACATTTAGGATGCTTGGTAACTGGCTAACATTTATGACTGATTGTTGAGTCCTATAATCATAGGATCACATCTTGTGACTTTTTACCATTTTCCAGCAAAAACTGGCCATTTGAATAAGCTTGATTTGGACTTCTGACAATGCTTAACAACTGTGGTGACTGTCGTAAAAATTATCATAAAATTGAATCTGGTCACATAGTGACCAGTCACTTATGACT
The DNA here is from genome assembly GCA_034064705.1 of Bothrops alternatus. Lineage (NCBI taxonomy): Eukaryota > Metazoa > Chordata > Lepidosauria > Squamata > Viperidae > Bothrops > Bothrops alternatus. The sequence continues at coordinate 36,225,083 of JARGCV010000009.1, forward strand.
GCAACAACTTACAACTGAAATTCCAGGCTCAGTTGTGGCTGTATGTCAAGTACCTGTATGATGGTACTTTTCATGAGCATACTAAGTTTTGAGTAAAGTTCCCCAAAATTATTTTATAACAGAAATGCTGGTCTGATTCTGAACAGTTGTAGATGTTCCAGCATTCCCAAATATTCAGCATTTTCTATTTACATTTTTGTTGTTCAGTCAGTTCTGACTTTTTGGGACACAATAGACATCAGTTAAGAAGGAGTCTTTCAGAAACTGCTTCCTTGAATTCTTGTATGCTCATGCTTTTGTCATCATTGGTAATACCTTATCTCTTCTGTTGGCCTATTTTTTATTGCCTTTGATTTTTCCAAGTCTAGGGGTTTTTCCATTGACTCCTGGTATTATATATTGTGTCCCAAACTTTTAAGCATTTACTTTGTTATTATCACTTCCAGTGAGGAGTTTGGTTTCACTTCATCTAGTATTAAATGATTTGTTATTTCTACATGCCAAAATATTTTCAACAGGTTTCTCCTGCAGTCTCCATTCATTCAACCTTCTGATGCTCCAACTTGCAAAGCTTTGTGCTACATAGAGAAAAGCTGTGTGGTCCTGACAGTTTATATCATGTCACGTAATGTCTTAGTATTTTAATATTTTCTTTAGATTCCTCATGTTCTTTCTCCCAAGCAAAACATATATCTTTATTTTATGGTTAGAATTACCTTCCCTATACATTTTTGAGCCTAAAAATTGGGACTTTGGAGGAAGAAATAGTGTACTGAAGACAGGTCTCCTAAAAGCAGAGTGGTCCACCATGGCTGAGTGAAGAGTGGGCAAGTAGACTGGTTCTTCATAATTCCTCTCTGGACAAAGAGAGGACTTGAGATCACCCATAAGTGCTTCATACAGTTGCTCCTTGCGAGGAAACCCCAATCTATGTCTGGTAGGTTTAGAGCTTTGGGGGATAAGGGAATAGCCATACTTCTCAAACAATGGTTGGCACCTTTAAGATTCACTTAATTCCTTTTCTAATAAATTTTGGAAATTGCTTGTTAACTGCTCTTTAGCTATTAGGAATATTTGGATTGAGAAATCTGAAAAAGACTGGTGATTTTTTCCCCATCTCATTAATCTAGTTTAGACGTACATTAAATATTTTATTTCATGTTTACTGGATACCTTGGGACATATTTCAGAAAGACTGATGGTGAATTTCATTATGATGGAATTGTAAAATTACATGGGGAGAAAACATGTACTCCAAGGTTTTGGACTTGTCCTATTATTCGTTATATTTTTAAATTCATTGTTAACAGTGTTGGAAAGATTGATATCATTTAAATGTGAATATATTCTTGAACTTTATTCCAATGTTTTGGCATTCATACTATATGAAAAATTATGAATTTTCTGAGTAGCAATTATTCTTTGATGTTAGAAAGACAGTATGATCCAGAGGATCACAAATTTTATCCATTTTCTGTTTACTTTTTCTTTTTGTTCATGGAAGCAATAAAAATTGGGAAAAGTATATAGAGCATGACTTCTAGGATTCTTTCCAGCAACTTCACTATCAGTGGCTATAGGAAGCATCTGTATTTTTCCATTTAGCATTACTCTCTCTGTGTTTCTAATTTTTACTAGGGTTGTACCTATGTTTTTGTGCTGGTGGCACAATGGTTAGAATGCAGTATTGCAGCTAATTCTATCCACAGTCTGGAATTTGATCCTAATGGGTTCCATCCTTCTGAGGTTGGTAAAGTGAGGACCCAATTGCTAGTTCCATGAAAAATATGTCCATAAGGATATGCTGGAAGAAACTTTTTCTACAATGTTTTTCTTCATGGTGCCCAGACTGATATGGCCCATTTTTTAGCTAGATCTTTCAATTGCTGTTTTCTTTCTCCACATCAATTGGGTCTTGTTCTGTTCAGTTTTTGGAGAATTGTTAATCTGTGGTTAAGAATATTTGGAAATCCATGATGGGACCTAATATTTTAAGTAAAACATAGGCTGGTAAAAGTCTTACAATGTAGCAAAGATTACCAAGAGTCACTGTGTTTCCTCTCATGTCTATTAAAGGATATTGGGCCAATTAGTTGTCCTAAGAATGCAGGCCCCATTCATTAGGTATTAATATTTGCTAGGCTATCTCTGGGTGTGGCGACATATTAACAGGTTTTACTGGGAAAGGGACCATTATTACTTGCTGCTTAAAGTCACTTTGAGAAACATTAATATGGTGTAATTTCAAATACTGTAAATAAATAAATGAAACAAGCATGAGCAGACAGTATTTCGCCTTTAAAATTTATATTTAAAAATTGCAGCTATTTTCGTTAGGAAGTTTCATCTGATGGGAACCGTCATCCCTGAGAAGAGATTAGCTCTGAATCTATTGGCCTTCTGGAAGGCCTTGAAAAATTGGTAGGGGATCCTGTGGAAAGATGGAGTCCCCCAAAAAGCTGTATTGTGTGCAAGAGTCTAACTGAAGTCTCTTGTGTTTTCTGGTTATAGTTTTTAATTGTTTTAATAGTTTTATTATAATTGCTTGTTGTTTGCTTTTGCATTTTAATTGTGTATGCTGCCCAGGATCACTTATGTGAAATGAGTGGCTATATAAATTGAACAAATAAACAAACCACCTTAAGAATAATACATTGAAATAGTTTTACTGTAGTAAACAATAGGAATATGTAATATGCTTGTGAGATTATTTTTAAAGCCTTGCATTCTTTTCTAGAAATACTCTGTGGCATGAATGGATATCCAAGTGCAACCTAGTATTCACTGACAGGAAGGCTCTGTGACAACATGCTTAATTTTCATGATTTACTTATAAAAATTATTTTGGAAGTAAAATGAAACAATTGTCAATTTGCATCAGTTTAATCAACTGTGAGATCAAAAAAGGTGTAGTGTAAAAATAATTCCTTCATTTTACTGAGCTTCTATAACCAGAGGAAATTATGAAATGAAAGTCCCAGATGTTCACAAGTATTTGGTATGTGTAGTGATTGTTATTTTATTTGTTAGAATAGTATTTTAAATGCCAAAGACATTACTGTTTCTGGTTTTTAGGCTGCAGAAGAGGGGAATCTGTGATCCTATATTGGTGAAATAATTCTAAAATAATATATACAGAGTATATACAATATATATAGTATACTATATACCAGTGATGGAGAACCTTTTAGAGACCAAGTGCCTGCCCCGCCCCCCCCCCCCGCCTGCCCACAGGGCCACCCACCGCCTCCATGGCCTGCCGCAGATGACCCAGGCAGCCCAGTAGCGCCATTGCAGTCCTCTCTCCGCCCACGCCCTGCAGTATCAACTGTCCGTGACGGGGCGTGACGGCGGAGTCTTGTCCCCACTGCCCAGCTGCTATGTCCTTGGCTGTGCTGCTCCACATGGGCCATGCTCAGGGGTGACTCTGGTGAGGAGGAGGCCATGGGGGAGGCGGGGCTTGGGCAACGGCATGGGTGTCCACAGAGAGGGCTCTGAATGCCGCCTCTGGCATGCGTGCCATAGGTTCACCACCACTGCTATATATATTATATATACATTATATACAGTATATATAGTATAAGTGCAACAGTCCCCTCTGCCCCACTCATCAGATGCATGTATTTTGGGTGACATAACTACAAATGTATTTATCAGGGAGCATTCTGATACATAGAATTTCCTTGATATTAAAAAAAATCTATCATATAATGGAAACTAGATTCTTTCTGATCTCTTTGCAATAAACTATGTTCTGTGTTACTATGTTGAGATATTGCATATATTTCTTTACAGAACTAAAGGCTGCAAATTTAAATGCTTCCTTAAAAAGCCCTAATCTAAAATTCATAAAATGTAGACGAACATGTCTTTTACCATTTTAATGCTACTTAAAGATTTTATTACTACATGCCAACTTACAAGGCAGTTATGTGAAGATGAAGCATTTTTAACAAATGGAACTGAACAGTTCTGAGTGATTTACACATTTATTTATTTATTTATTTTTTAAACTTTTATACCATCCCTCTCCCGTAGGACTCGGGGCGGTTTACAGCCCAATTTAAAACAGATAATAATAATAAATATTTAAAAATGAATTAAATTAATACATGGCTGTTACTAAAACCTGTTAAAATCCCAATTCTAAAACCCAAACAACCTTGTTTAAAAAATTTACATAAAAATTTACATAAAACCTGAGGAGGTCTAGGCCAGGCCGGCTTGATTGAAGGGATGAATCTTCAATTCTCTTCTGAAGGTGTGGAGATCATGACACGTCCGGAGTTCCGGGGGGAGCTCGTTCCACATTGTCGGTGCCCCCACAGAAAAGGCTCTCCCCCTGGGCACCACCAGCCGACACTGCTTAGCCGATGGCACCCTGAGGAGGCCCTCTCTGTGGGAGCGAACTGGTCGATGGGAGGTATTTACTGGCAGAAGGCGGTCTTGTAAATAACTGGGTCCTATGCCATTGAGCGCTTTAAAGGTGGTAACCAACACCTTGAAGCGCACCTGGAAAACCACCGGCAACCAGTGCAGCTCACGCAGGATGGGGGCCATTCGTACCCGCCAGGGTGCCCCCACTACTAGTTTGGCAGTGTACATTACAATACATAAGGAATAAATAGCTTCCTTTCACTTTTATTTTATTTTATTATTTTATTTTATTTTATCTGTTCTATTTATTTTGATTTATATGGCTGCATACCTCAGTATCATGATTCTGGGCAGTGAACAACAATTAAAAACCCAACAAAACAGTAAATATATAATCAGCAGCTATGACAGAACCCACAAGTATCAGCATAACCATCTCCCATGTATTCCAACTCCATGTCCAGTGATATGGGCAGGTTTTAAGGTCTGATGAAAGCTGACAGGTTTGGGGGCTCATCAGATCTCCAGAGAGACAGTGTTTCAAAGAGCATGTGACAGAAAAGACTCTTTTCCTGGGTTCCCCCTGATAGAACTCTTTAATAGAGATTCAATAGCATATCCCTCCGCCCAGATCTGATGGTAAGAGTAGACAAAATCAGGCAGAGGCAGCTACTATCAAGGTAATAGTCAGATAAAAGAAACAGAACATAACCCAAGAAAATGTCTCAGACGAAACTGTCTCTTGTTTATTCTCATGAAAATAAAGGGAGGCAGGGGGGAACTGCATTCAGACTTGAAGATTCTGTTACAGTAAGTTTATAGTAAAAGTAGTGCTGGCTGACATGGCTTTGGTTTCCTACTATGGTCTACCTTGAAGAGCTGCCTTCAGAGGACAATTCTCAGCCAGGTGAATAAACTCAGATACAGTGGTGATGTGGGTGCCATTGCAGGAGCTAAATAATCAGGTTAAAGATAGATCATGAAAAATATCTAGGTGGTCATTAGGAGTCAAAACAACTTGATGACAAATGATCAATCAGTTATTTTTTTTTGAAATATAGGACAGTCTAAATACTGTTTGAAATATTATTTGGCTCAATTCTAGAATATATATATATATATATGTTTTCTGAGGTTTTCGCGGGTGTTTGTATGTATTTGTATTTGTATTTGTTTGTATCAATTGATTTCAAAAAGACTAGAACTATTGCCAAAACTGAACACTTTAATAACAGAATAATCAGAGAAGCCATCGAGATAGAAAAACGCCCTCACAGCATGAACAAACGAGATGATATCTCCCGCCTACCAGCCATTGGAAACCCGCCCTTATTGACAAACAAGTCCATAACACAAAGAATGACACCAGACCTACACTCACAAAAATCACACAGGATGTCACCACCACACATCCAGGCAAAAAGCAAACCCAAACCCACACTGATGATGAGGCATGACCACAAACCAGAAGCCAGACCACAGCTGCATCATTAGCCACCTTAAACCCCCTCCAATCCATACATGAAGCAAACTGACACCCACCATGAAGATGAGGCATGACCACGAACGCGAAGCCAAACAGCTATGCAGCTCACCATCTCTAATCCCCCTGTAACTCAGACTAACCTGAGCACAACAAAGCCCCCACCCAAACAGAACACTCCCCCATCCAATCAGAGCACAGCCAACCCCCATCCAATCAGAGCACAGCCAAGCCCCTAACCAATCAGAACACACCTCCACCCAATCAGAACACAGCCGAGCTCCCAGCCAATCAGTTCAAACCCCCACTAGCAGTTAAAAGGAAGAAACAGCTACAATCACACATTGCTCCTAGAAGCACGAAGCCGAAAGCACCAGCCTGAAGATGACGAATGAGACTTTGTCGAAACGTTGCCAAGACACTTCAAATTCTACTTGGTAATAACTTTATTAGGATTAACTAACAGTTTTCATGATCTCCAAAATTCTTCATTATGTAGGATGTTACAAAACATACAGGCTGGAGAGATGGAAATCCTAAGAATGAGACCAGATGCTATAATTATGAGGTGTGTGGCTATGAATTCTAGTCTTAGGCACAAAGCCAGCTAGGTGACCTTGGGCCAGTCACTTTTCATCCATATGAAGAAGGCAATGGCAAATCACCTTTGAAGAATCTTGCCAAGAAAACTGCAGAGACTTGTCCAGGCAGTCTCCAAGAATTGGACATGACTGAACAGAAGAAGAAAAAAGTAGTTTGAATGCAGTGGATGCAAGTTTTAACAACAAAGCAAGCTTGACATTACAAAACTAAGTAGCTGCTAATCAATTTCTAATCATTAGCAAACTTTAGGTTCCTGGTTCGACAGAAAAGAGAAACTTAACAGCACTTATATCAGCAAAGCCATAATTTTGTTGTTTGTTAGATCAGTGACAATATCTTTGTTAAAGCCTACTGAAGAGGTAGGGCAAAAACACCCCTTCCCCCTTTTTTTGTTCCCCTCCCCAGCAAACTGGATCATCTCTCCAATATAACTTTGTAAAAATGTTTGTGTTCTCTGTTTCAGCTCATCAGTGATGGTGGTGTGGTCTATGCAGAAGCACTCTGGGATCATGTCACTATGGATGACCAAGAACTAGGTTTCAAGGCTGGCGATGTTGTTGAAGTAATGGATGCTACTAACAAAGAATGGTGGTGGGGCAGGATAATGGAGAATGAAGGCTGGTTCCCAGCCAGCTTCATACGGGTAAGAACCCATGTAACCTTTCATCAATGAACTGGGGAGAGAAGATAATTTGAATGCATCATTGTGTGATTTAAATACTGCTGCCTACTAGTTTTAATATATTTTTCATACAGCAATAATTGTAGTTACCTGTCTTTATTTTTAAACTGTGCAAACATATCTTTGGATTTATATTGATCTTTTGTATATTTCCCATGTTTATTGAGAAAGACAAAAAAAAGGTTGGCAATTGCATTGGTCCTAGAAGAACTATCACTTCCCATGATTTCAACGCCATATCTCTGTGGATGCAATCCAAGATTGTTAACAATATCATTAATGTTCCCTTCTATACAGCAATAATTTGTAGTTACCTGTCTATGGTGCTTAGTTTGAGTGGAGGAGGAAAAGTTATAAATACTTGATATATAAAACAAAAACATATTTTAGGATGAAGATGCAGTGTTGAATATATGTTATACAACTGTCTTATGTTATTCATATAATGTGCTGTCATTTGCTGTGTATCCACATTAGTAAAGACACTGTTGGATAAGTACTTCCAGTGGATCCTTTATATACTGGAGATAAAGTCCTTTCCAAGAAAAAAACATTGATCAATGATCCTACTGGCCAATTACCTAATTCACCATCAAGTAAATACTTAACCTTTAATATCATAAATTGTGATATTGCACTGGACATTCAAGAGGTGCTGAAGTACAGGGATACAGTAAGAGAAATTGAATTATGCAACTTTAAAAACATAGCCAGCTCCAATCCTTGAATTCTGGAACATAGAAAAAGCAAAAATATTGTATTACTGTTGAAATAGATGTAATAATAGCAAAACAGACAAATGGATTACTAGATGAAATGGAACAGAGATTAATTAGGGATTTTTAGGTCCATACCGTAAGCCAAGGCTTTTCAAATTCTTATTAGACAGAATACATCTCACAGGTTTGATATTTTTACATCAATGCCCAAACTCCACCTCCCTCTCAGTAATTGAATAATGTTAAGATAATAATACATATTCGATATAGCTCCGAGTAAACCAGGATGAACCAATTGAAGACTATCCTCTGAAGTTAGAAGACGGTCGGGAAGAAGATGGAAGAAATGCTGCTCATCGCTATGGAATGGGGCATACAACAAAGGATCAAATGAGAACCAATGTTATTAATGAAATTCTAAGCACAGAGAGAGATTACATCAAACACCTAAAAGACATCTGTGAGGTAATGAGACATATAAATAATATGTGTTGTTTGCTAGTGTCAGCATCATTTTAGACATTGTCTATCCAATGCAGGATGAAGGCCACTTCATCCAACATGTTTCCAACCAATATGGTCCTCAATTTTCTTTTGTCAGTTGGGCCTGTAATACTTGCTGATGTCATCGATCCATCTTGTTTGCTAGTATACTTTGGTCAAAGATGTTGATTGGCTGATGTTTAAGAAAAAAAATAAGAATTCTAAAAAGCTCTAGAAACATAGAAAACTGACAGCAGAAAAAGACCTAGTGATCTATTGAGTCTGCTTTTTGTTTTTATTTTTGTTGTTTTTGTTTTCTTTTTAATGTATTTATGATTTTTAATTTTTATTTTTTAATTATTTATGGTAATTTAATTTTTTAATTTTTGTCAGATGATGGACATGTGTTTATCCCAAGCATGTTTAAATTCAGTTACTGATGATTAACTCACTATTACCACTGGAAATTGATTCCAAGTTTCCACTATTCTTTGTGTGAAGTAATACTTTCTAACATTACTTTTGAACTTCCCTCCTATCAGTTTAAGGTTATGCCCCCCGCGTTCTTGATTTTTGCTTAATATTGAAAATATTGCCTTTTAGAACCTTATTTCCACCCTTAATATATTTAAAGATTTCAATCATATTCCCCCTTTCTCTTCTGTCCTCCAGACTGTTCATACTCAGTTCCTCCCTCTCTCCTGATATGTTTTGTCTCTCAGACCTTATACCATTTTTGTTACCCATCTCTGGACTCACCCAATCTTATCAATATCTTTTTTTAAGTAAGCTCTCCAGAGCTGGACACAGTTTTCCAAATGGGGTCTACCTAAAGCCCTATATCGCAGGATTAAGACCTCCTAAAGCCCTATATCGCAGGATTAAGACCTATATCGCAGGATTAAGACATTTTTGCTGATGTTTCTTCTTGTGATGTATCCAAGAATTTTGTTTTCCTTTGCAACTGTTTACACATTCTGCAGTGTTCTGTCCCAGCCTGCACGAATACTGCTCAACTGCTTACTCGCAAGAAAAAACAAAACCCTTGCATTGAACCAAGCAGGACTTGGTAAGATAAACCCCTTTTATTTTGACACAGGTTTTATGGAACAAACCCCAACCAGCTGTTGAAACGAACAAGATCAGTCACTGAGTTGTCAGCTGGAATGCTCAAGGTTTAAGCCACTCAAACACACAGAAATCCAACAAACCTGGCTAAATATCCAAGAATCCTGAGGCAAGAAATCCAATGACAGAAGCACAAAGCCGTAGCATGAATGGTTGCCTTTGGCAACTGGCCCCTCCCACGCCTCTCCTCTTTATAGTCCAGCCAGGGCATGGCTTCTTAGAGTCTTTTACCTTTTCTGGAGAGTCGCCCCACCCTCCTTTGCTGTCCTGCACACCTTTCCTCCCTGTGCATCTGGAACAGGCCCCAGCTGCTCCTCATCTTCGCTCAGTTCAGGCCCCAAACCCAGCTGTCTCTCTGAGTAGTTGGGCCTGGTGTCACATCTATCTCTGAGTCTTCGTGCTCCTCAGAGCCTTCCACAGACTCTGATGTGACCCCTGGCAACCCTTCCCCCTCATCCGATTCATCTGACTCAGCTGCCAGATCTGTTGGCAGGTGAAGATTCACAACACTACAGTAATCTGTTATGAACACACCTAAATCATTCTCTTCTGTTGTTCCAACACTGTACCCCCAATACTGTACCCCGCCAGAGGATTCATTTTGACCAAGAGCATTATCTTACTTTTAGAAACATTGAACTGCAGTCTCCATATTTTCTGACTAATTTTCCAGCAATGCAAAATTGTTTTCCATGATATGAATACTCCCAGGAATGTCAACTTTATTACACATCTTCGTGTCATCAGCAAAAAGACAAACCTTACCAAATCCTTCTGTTATATCACTTACAAATAAATTGAACAAAACAGGACCTAGGACAGAGCCTTGTGGTACACCACTGGTGACTGGTCTTTGTTCAGAGAGTGTCCCATTAACATCACACTCTGGGATCTATCCCTGAGCCAACTTCCTTTCTACTGAACCATCCAGTGATTAAGTCCTAGCCTGTACAACTTTTTAAGGAGCTCATTATATGGAACTGTATCAGATGCTTTGCTAAAATTGAGATAAGCTATGTCCATAGCACCACCTTCATCCAAAACATTTCTGACATAGTTTTAAAAGTCAGTCAGATTAGTTTGATGTGATCTGCCCTCAGTAAAGCCATCCTGCTTTGGGCCCATCACGTTGTGCTCTCTTAAATGTTTGTCAATCCTTTCTTGCAGGAGTGATTCCTTTAACTTCACTATTATAGATATTAAGTTTACTGGCCTATTGTTTCTAGCTTCTTCCTTAGCCCCGTTCTTGTGGATGGGTACAATGTTAGCTGTTCGCCAGAACTCATCCTTGAATTAAATATACCACTATCAATCTATTTCTCCTATATAAGTCTTAAGCGCTGAATAGGGAATCTTTATTTGAGAAACCACAAGAGTGTGACAATTTCTGCCACTTAGATTTTTTTTGTATTGAATTGAATGCTTTATTTGGCCAAGTGTGATTAGATAGGAAAGGAATTTGTCTCCGGCACAGAAGATCTCAATGTACAGGCAAAGCAACAGAATAATAACAAACAAAATAATTATAATAATACCAATAAAAAGGGGTGGGGGTAAAGAAGATAATTAGAAGAATAAAGAATAATACTACAGCCATACTACATGGGTAAATACACCTAGACATTAGATACTGGAAGCACTGTGAGAATCAAGTGTTCAGCAGAGTGGTGGCATGAAGGAAAAAGCTGTCCCTATGTCTAATGCCCTATAGTGCCATCCTAAGGAGAGGAATTGAAACAGTTTAGGTACAGGATGCGAGGGGTCTGCAAATAATTTCTCAGCCCTTCTTCTGACCCACACAATATATAGGCTTTCTATGGAAGGCAGGCTGGTTACAATTGTTCTTTCTTACCTGTCCTGTTTGGTTGCTGTACCAAATCTGACAATTATAGAAGTAGAAGTGTAAAACTGTATCAATAGCTCCTGGGGCAGTCTGAGCTTCCTGAGTTTATGCAGGAAAAACATTTTTTGTTGTGCCTTTTAAAAGGATGGTTCTAATATTAAGTGTTCATTTCAAGTACTAGAAGATTATAAAATCCCAAAACTTGATCAACTAGCTATTTAGAACAAAAGGGAAAATAAGTTCATTTTTTTGCTAAAATGTGCATATTTCCTTTGTGATTCATCATCATCCTATATAAAATTTTATCAGGAATCTGAAAAAAAACAAACTGAATAAAATACCAGTGAATCATTTTTTTACAATTGTAGAGTATGTTTCTTTGAGTATGACATGTAGATGCAATTTAGTTTTATTTAATATAAGGCATGCATTAGGTCTGTCTCTAATTATGGGCATCTTAAAAGTAGAAGCATCAGACTTTTGAGTTTTGAATACAGAAATTCCAGATTTGTTTTTATAATAGTTGGTCTTTTCATTGCATGTCAATAAGAGCTAAATTGCTGTAGCATTATTATATTGTTCTTCTATCTGTATAGCCTTTCAACTAAGACAGAGTGGAACTGCAGATTATTTTGACCCTGCATTACAAATTTTGACCCTTTCTAGGGCTATATAAAACAATGCCGTAAACGAGCAGATATGTTCACTGAAGAGCAGTTGAAGACTATATTTGGGAATATTGAGGATATCTACAAATGCCAGAAAAAATTTGTTAAAGCCCTGGAGAAGAAATTCAACAAAGACTGCCCGCATCTAAGTGAGGTTGGCTCCTGCTTCCTGGAATATGTAAGTTGACATTTGTGCAAGTAAGCAAGCTAAAGGCCAGGTTTAACAGGTTCTGGAAATTGCAGTCAAGTGATTATCCATACCCCTCAGGTGCATGAACTTCATTCCAAGAATTCCGAGCAATGTCTATTCTGGACAGGAATTCTAAGAGAAAAAAATCTACACACCTGTGATGGAGTGGCTGATGTATTAAGAATGCTCACTCCCAAGTTTCATTAAGCTCAGTGAACCTATTCCTTGAAATTATATTTACAACCTCTTGTGGAACTCCAATTGAGAAAGGCTGGCCTAAGGTATTCTTTTATTGTCCAATTGAATTGATGTTATTGTTCAAGATTTCACATGGTGTTGTATTCGTTTATTTTAAACTATTTTCATTTGTATTTTGTGTTAGGCTGGATTATTGTGGTTTCAAAAATAAAATTGATCCTGCTCTCCATAATACAATCTTTTGGCTTCCAATTCAGCAAAATGAGTTCCAGATCTATTCGGAGTACTGCAACAATCACCCAAATGCTTGTATGGAACTTTCCCGGCTTACCAAAGTGAACAAATACGTCTATTTCTTTGAAGCATGCCGTCTCCTTCAGAAGATGATTGATATCTCTCTGGATGGTTTCCTCCTAACACCAGTGCAGAAAATTTGCAAGTATCCTCTACAGCTTGCAGAATTGCTGAAATATACCAATTCACAGCATAGGTAAGGAGAAATGAGGATTAAAAAAAAATAGATGGAAAGAAAACTGTCATTATGTTTTAGTTATTCTAACAAGTTTTGTTTATTGCCTACTGCTAACTTCCCTTTGTAATTAAATTTAAGCAGTATTTTTTTTTTTTTTGAGATCTAACAGGTTATTCATCTTGATGGGCAGATTTCATTCTTTTCTGATAGCATTTAAAAACTAGTTGCCTTGTAACCGAAGAATGATTGCAAGTGATTAGTGCAGTTTTGAGAAGCTCTTTCTATAAAATCCTGAGATTCTGCCCACAATTTCCATTGCCTTTATCAGAAAGCGGCATAAATTGCAACAGAGATAGGGAAGTAATAATCCATTTCCCTGCAGAATCAACAGAGTGAGGGAGGGTTAATGCTACTTCAACACTTGGAAAAACAAATCTTTAAGAACAATCAGCATAACTGACAGCCATTGCAAAGGTTTGTAGTTTAGAAAAATAATAGTCCAGTATCAAAATGTTAAATGTAGTATTGTTACTTCTCCAAATAAGTAGAGAGAAAATCAAAATTGGGATGATTACATCTTCACTGATCTCTCTCTCTCTCTCTCTCTCTCTCTCTCTCTCTCTCTCTCTCTCTCTCTCTCTCTCTCTCTCTCTCCCCCTCCCTCCCTCCCTTCCTCCCTCCCTTTCTCTCTCTCAAATGAGATAGAGGTAGATATATTTCATTCTGACCCATAATTTCCTTGCCAATTTTTGGTACCTTGCAGTAGAAAGCTAGTTCTTTACATTTTTGTTCCATTTTTGCTCATATCTCTAAAGGAATCTATTTCATCTGTAGGGATTTTAAAGATGTTGAAGCTGCTTTGAATGCCATGAAAAATGTAGCACGGCTCATCAATGAAAGGAAGAGGCGTTTGGAAAATATAGACAAAATTGCTCAGTGGCAGAGCTCCATAGAGGACTGGGAGGTAAAATGCAAACGTCTTCAAAACAAGGAGCTACATGAACATTATTCTTGCTTATGTGCACAGACATAACTCTTTTACTGGGCAAGGGAATATCATATACTATCTCATCCAAATTAATAACATTTTACATGTTTTAATTGATGAATTAATCTACTATTTCTGTCTGCTTGTTATTAAATTAAATAACTCTATTTATAAGTTTGCAAATATTCCTATATGTTGGGGCCAAATGCTTAGCAATAAAAACCACAATTAAGTTAAATTAATTCTTAATCTGAATTACAGTTACCCAGGAATGTTTTGACTGTAATTAATGCTTTTCAGCTTGTTTTCAAATGGACTGCATTTGTTGAAAATAGACTCTGCTTCTGTTTATAAGGTTCTGTACTTCAGAGCCTTAAGTGATACGAATTGTCACTGTTTTCTTAATAGGCATCAACACAAGCACATCATATGGTCATCTGTCAAAGGATAAAAAAGTTGAGAAGTATTATCCTCTATCTGAAAAAACAAAACAGGGTGGATAAAGGGAAGATCTTCTTTTGAGCTAGTCATATACTAGCCACAATCTAACACAAAGTTAAATGCACTGAAGCCATCCACAGTAAATGCTGTTAAAGCTTTTGAATAAATGTGCAAGCCTGTACATATATATTGTACATGTGCTTTGGATCTCCTCTCTGTTTGGATTGTGACCTTTTGGACACTATAAAAGAAGATTAAAATACAGAATAGATTTACTGTACAATTGGTAATCATACCATTTGGGGAAATAAAGTCAATTGTAGTTCAATAATAAAATCATATATCCCATGGGAATAGAAAACATACTTGTACCAAAGTTCTGAATCTGCTCTGGGGTTGCTCAACTTCAGTGAGGCTTATTATCTTTGAAGCATGCTTGTCTAAATTTAGCTCTAGAAGCCCTTCTGCTTTGATTTGCCAAAAGTAGCATCCTCTAGTTATGTTGGATCACAGATCCCTTTATTTCAAAGCACATTGCTTAGTGGAAAATATTACTCCAACTAGATTATTTTCAACACTTACTTTAGAATAGGAAGCCATCTTACAGCCAAAAATCGCAACAAAAGATTATCCTCACCAGGCTTGAGTGAACGAGCCATTTCAGTCTGACTTACATAAGACAGATGATGTAAAACCTATGGGAAGCCTCAGGAAAATATGGCTTAGACCAGGGGTAGGCAGCCTTAGCTTTTTTATGACTCGTGGACTTCAACTCCCAGAATTCCTGAGCCAGCGTGGCTGGCTCAGGAATTCTGAGAGCTGAAGTCCACGAGTCATAAAAGAGCCAAGGTTGCCTACCCCTGGCTTAGACTTATTTTCAAAGTTATAGATACTTAGTAATTCCAACTAATTTTCTGTTTGCAACATCATTTGTCTACCTCTCCATAATAAAATACAAAATAAAATGATTGGCAATGATAATATCAATCACTTGATATAGACTGATTGATTTATGTAGGATTAATTGTGCCAGTTAGGCACTTCCCAAGTGGAGTCTTAAAAATAAGAACAGCTTTAAAAAATAACACTAAAACCATCACACATTGTTTCAAACACTTTCCATATTTCCAAAGGGCAGTGGAGAAAGGAAGAAAAACCGATTTAGAATAGTAGCAAACTTATTGCCACTTTTATGTGGATGCCCTGATTTTTAGTCTTAATGAAACTAACCCAGAGGGTGCAAAGTTGGAAGATGAATGATAAGACATTTGTGACCCTAGAGACTTTCAGTACTAAGCAGCTGTATGTCGCTTATCTTCTTCTGTGGAAAAGAAAGTGCATGCCCTTCTGTTTTGATTGACAGGGTGAAGATGTCCTTGTTAAGAGTTCTGAACTCATCTACTCTGGAGAGTTAACCAAAATTTCCCCGCCTCAAGCAAAAAGCCATCAAAGAATGTTCTTCCTCTTTGATCACCAACTTGTATGCTGCAAGAAGGTAAGCTAAGAACTACTGCTGCCTCTGCCCACATACACTGTCTCCTGGTGGCAGCAAAATTACATCTTTTCTCAATTGCTTTTTAACATGTAGCATTCAAGCATTTTGTTTAAAGAACATGACAGTGTGTTGGCGGCTGACCTATTACACTAAGCATCACCATTTAAACAAATCAAGGAAAGAATCTGGGAGAGAAGCAGAGAGAGAACTCTACAACAATGCCTATAAGGCTGAAGTTTCTTTCAGGCTGGCTTTCTGTGGATTTGTACTAAGGTCATTAATGAAAAAGCCTGCTGTGAACTATTTTGCAACACTGCAGGAAAGTTACGTATTTAGCATTTATAAAAGAAAAGATGCAGATGAAAATGCTATCAAATTAAATCCATCAGAATTGCCACCCGTGTTCTTCCTTAGAATTTAAATTCTACTGATGTATGGTAAAACAAAGAATTCTACAAATATTTCCAACTAAATATGTATCCATCCAGTTAAGCATTAAAGTATATGCCTAAGTGAAATCCTCAAAGGATATGAACTGTGGTGGCGGAGTGGTTAGAATGCAGTATTGCAGACTAACTGTGCCCACTTCCAAGAAGTTTGATCCTAACCGGCTCAAGGTTGACTCAGCTTTCTATCATTCTGAGGTCAGTAAAATGAGAACCCAGATTGTTGGGGGCAATATGCTGATTTACAGAGAGTGCTGTAAAGCACTATGGAACGATATATAAATCTGTTATTCTATAAAAGAACAGATGTTATAAGAGGTATCATAATTCTTACATCAGTGATGATGGATCTTTCCCTGCTTTATTTGTTTAGCCAGTTTTTTTTAAAAAAATACAGTTAAAGCTTAATGCTTGGTCCAGTTATAATATTCCAATTCCATTCTATGGTCATGTGAACAATTGCCAATCATTATGTAATACTTTGAAAACCCACTAAGTGGGTGATAGGGGGAAGTTGTGTATAATATTGTACATAAACTAGTCAATAGCCATTGCTTCTTGCCTATGCAGATGTTCATACACACTGTTGTATTTGTTGATATTCAAGACATAGATAGCAACATCAGTATGTAGCATCAAATCTAAAAAATATATAACTTTTGGCCTAAGCTCCCAAAATTAATAGTGACTTTCTAAAATTGCTGAATTTGTAATTAGATTAATAAAATGGACTATTTGAACTTCTAGATTTATGCAAGCTTTAAAGAAAACCTGGGTGTTTCATTTTTCCTTTCCTCCCCATACCTCTCACAGCTAGTGAGAAGAGGCAATCCATTTAACCAATGAGCATATACAAATTCCTGGAGTACTGTATATCATAATTACTCCCCTAAAATGGCTATCATGGGAAGATGTGTCTCTTTACAAAATGGTTGCCATAAAAGACAAATTAGTGAGAATATCGTTGCCATTTCCTCTAGCCCTTCAGCATGTCTGCATCCCTGCTTATCTTTCTCCTTTTCTAGAGCTCTGCATAACTTTTGTATGTAACTTATTTTTATTTCCCAAGTGCCGATGGTGGTATGAGCTATTCTTATCAATAAAAAATGTTAGATGTGGTTCTTTCTTGTGTACTATACATCTTTTCATAAAGCACAATCTTGTTTAAGTGGTAATATGTCAATATATAAAACAACAAAAAGTGTTTTTATGCATTTTACCTCCAAATATCTTATATTTACAAAACAAATCACACAAATAGGAAATTAATTATAGGTAGGGGTGGGATAGTGAAAGAGTGTGGTTCAGTGGTGAATGTCTGTGATTGGACTGAATTGGATCCACATCAGTGACCCACATTGATATTCCCCCTATTTGGTGAGCATTGGAGGCACGAACAACAGGGAGTGGTTGTTTATGGTGAGCTATGAGAATGGGATAACTGGAGGTGGGCGATGAGGAAAGAGGGAAGGTGGTTCCAATACAGTTGTGACAGGCAAAGGAAAATAAGACGGGAGGTTGATGGTAGCTTGCTCATCTTTATGACAGGATTGACGCCAGCCATCATCCTGGTTATTGGATCTTTGGTGTATATGGATTCTGGTTGTGATTCTTGAATACCAAATTGTAATAAGAACACATTCATGATTAAATTATGGATGAGGCAGCCAAACTGCCATCATAACAAATGCCTGTGTGGCCTTAGAAGGGAGAGTTTCCTTCTGGAGATAATGCCATCTGGGTTTAAGTTTAGCACCAGCTGTAATTACAGGGCAGAGGTGGCTGGGATGCTACTTTGAAGCCTTTAAGCCTTTAAAACAACCCCCAGGCTGCAGCCCACTACTGCAGCCAACCCCCAAGCTGCAGCCCACTACTGTGCCATGTCCTGTTCAGAACCAAACCGCCAGGCAGGCTTGTGCATGCATGCAGCTCCACTTGTTCCAACTAATGGACCCTGCTGGATTCCAGAGAAAACTTGGAGATTTTCTATAGGATTCAGCATTCCTTTTAAATATGACCTGTTGGGGAGGGATGAGGCTGTTTGTGAGGAATATGCTAGGGATTTGGCAGATAATTCAGATTTGTTCAGAGTAGGGCTTATCTTAATGAAGTGAAGGAAACAAAGCCCTGCATGGTTAGCTGGGATGAGCTTCAGGTAGTAGCTCATGAGGAGGTGGACAGAATCCCCAGTATTGCTAACCCAACCGATTATTAGATCCATGTCCCTCCTGGTTGGTGAAGGCCTCCCAGGTGATATACGATTGGTTTCATTAGATAGTATTGGCTTCACTAAAGAGATAATCTATTTAAATATTAAATATTAATACCAATCTTTGTCAATATCAACAAGCAATTGCCCTTGCTGCAAAACAGAATTTTCTTCTCATTAGATCTTTTTCAGATTTTTTATTTCCTTGGATAATTGAGGGGTTTCAAGACCTCAAGCTTGCAATAGTGACATGACTGTAGAGCTGATTTGCTTCACATAATTTGCTAATTTCTTCTTTCCTGCTTGGAGAATTTCATATCCAAATAGCATTCCAGTCTTTGAAGGAAAGAAAAGAGTAAACTAGTAGGACATGTCCTCATAGAACATACAATTTATCTACAAGATTATCAGAAGAATTTCTTGAAGTGGAACATTCACATAATGATTTGATATATACTTCCTTCAGCAGTTGTCCTTGAAGTATATATCAAAGTATATTCAAAAACAGAAATACTTTGTCTTCAGAGAGCATTTTGGACCAGATGCTTCCTAACCTAAGTAAATGTTCTTCAGAACTGTATGAATTTCTTATAGTTTGAATCATTCTAGGGACAAACTAGGTATCCATATGACTATAGCAAAATATCTTTTAGAAGCAGAGTTTGTAGGCAATCTATTTAGGCAATCTTACAGTGTAAGGCTATTTTGGACATTATTTCCATAATGTCTTGTCTTTGGCTATGCTGGCTGGGGTTTAGGTTTTAGAACTTCTGAATGGCACCTACCCTCACACTAAGTGAAATTTCCCCCAACTCTTTCCTGGAAAAGGAATTTAATGTAAATCCTGAAAGTAATTTTTCTTTCAGTTAAGGGGTTAAAAAAACTCTGTACCATTATTGTGTACATGGAAAATTGGTATTTTTTGGCTAACCATTGTTGCATCTGAGAAGTGTGCACTAAAATATTTCTTTTTTTTTCCTTAGGATCTCTTACGGCGTGACATCCTCTATTATAAGAGTCGGATCAACATGGATCTTATGGAAATTCTGGATGTGGAAGATGGAAAGGATAAAGATTTTAATATTACTATTAAAAACGCATTCAAACTGTATTGCCAGGACACTGAAGAAGTTCATTTATTCTGTGCAAAGAAACCAGAACAGAAGCAACGCTGGCTCAAGGCATTTGAGAATGAAAGGAAGCAAGTTCAGCTTGACCAGGAAACAGGTATGCAATAGCCATGAACCATCACTGTGAGCTGCTATGCTGAGAATGTCTTTCACTGAACTTTCTTACACCTTAACTATGTATTAAATTTTTAAAATGTTCCCACTTTGTTATTGACTCTACATTCTCCAGAGTCACATACTGCAAAAATTTCTATCACATATAATTTTTGAATTTTTCCTAATCTTACTCAAGTGCTTATTTTATAAATCTAGTTTTGCAGAGTACTCATGAGTAAAAGACAGAGAACAGTGGCCCTTAATATGCTGTGGAATTATCAGTGAATAAGGCAGCCCTCAACTTATGACTGGTTGCTTAACAAAGTTTTGAAGTTACAACAAACTGAAAAAAAAGTTAATTATGACCCATCCTTGTTACAATTGCCATACCACCTCAGTGGTCCTATGACTGCATTTCGCGGGCTTGGCAACTAATGGTATTTATGGATGGCTGCAGTATCATAGGGTCATGTGAGGGTTTTTGCTGTTTTCTGGCAAAAAAAATTGAACTCAGATTTATGATTACATGGTTTACTTAACAACCAAGGTAATTCACTTAACGACCATCATAAAAATGGTTGTAAAATTGAATCCAGTCACATAATGATTCAACTTACAAATACCACAACTTACGACCAAAATTCTGGGTTCAATTATGAACATAAATCGAGGACTACCTGTATGGCCAACGATGAGGAATGCTGAGAGGCAGAGTTCAGTAAAATCTGGAAAGCCATAGGATGCCCTAAATTAGTATTTTCCAAGCTAATGCACTTCCAGTCTGTTGGGTCTATAACTCCTAGAATTGCCAGCCAGCACTGTGAATTGTTAGGCTGACAGGGAATTATAGGGATTGTAGGCTCAATATATCTAGAGTACATCAGTTTGAAGAAGACTGCAATAGCATATCCCTTTATCTGGTCCCATGGAGACCCATTGCCTGCAGCAACTTTTTAGCCTTACAAATTGAGTTTTTCCTCTTAAAAAATCCTTCCTGAAAACTAGACTATTTTCTTAACAGTTTTAGTCTAATTTTTTTTCATAGTTTCCATTCCTATCGCTTTCCTTCTCAGACTTTAATCTATATTTGTTAATTCCTATCTCCTCTCCTACATTTAGTTAAGGACTGCACAGGCTGTATGTTCTTAACAATACTTATTTGTGGGAGCTGAACAAAATAGTACATTAATTAAATTGTTATGATATACAATATGGACTTTGGAATAACAATGAACTTATTCTGGAGATGTAAAATTGAACTGCTTGGTATAGTTTCTATTGCACACATTGGGATTTTCTGCTTGATATGCCCCTTGTCCCCCCCCCCATGTATATGTTTACATTACTTAGCTAGAAAAGCCTAGCTGGATTAACAGCTTCTCTTTCATGTTCAAGGTTTTTCCATCACTGAAATGCAGAAGAAACAAGCTATGCTTAATGCCAGCAAACAAAATCAGAGTGGAAAGCCAAAAGGCAAGTCAAGAGAGATGTCTGCCCTCCTTGTTCACCTCTCCCCTAAAATAAGTATCACAGCTCAATGGGCTAAAATTATTTGAGTTAATAGCCTATGATCCGATCCTTGGTTATCTTCAGAAGCTGCAGTTTTTTTTTTTAAAAAAAGATCTATTTAGAAGCCAAGTAATTACTTTAGAATATTTTGGCTTTATTTGGTGGTACAGGAATCAGAAAGGTAACATCTTTGTCAAGCTGAACTTAATTCCAGGTAACCTCAAGGCCATATCCATGTAATTTTCATGGCAGTAATTAGGAGACACTTTACCACTGCCTTCCTGGAGAATGTGCTTTTTAACATGTCAGTCTAGACCAGTGTTTCTTCACAACTTTATGTGTGGATCAACATTCAGAATTACCCATGACTGGGTTATAGCTCCAGTATTACTTAGACATCCCCCAGACAAATAATAATTACATTGACTTTGCCTAACTTTTGAGCCTAGACAGGGTTGGCTGGATGCTGTCCCCTGCTGGGGCAGGAAAGTCATAGCATAGACTCTTTTATTAAAAATAGTACTGCATGCAGGATTTTACATCATCTTGATTTTACTGACTTTCTAACTATTTTAAAATGTGAAGATAGAATTTGGTGGGCCTTTCTAAGTCAAATCTTCAGCTTTGCTCCCACCCCTCCTGACTGAACCATATGTAAATGCCATCATTTTGCTCATCATTCATCTTTCTAGTAGGGAAGTATTTTTAAATTTTAAATGTAATGAGGAGACGGCACTTGTCTGGAGAAACAGGAGACATGCAATAAGTACTAAGTTTCTCACATGTCATTTCCAGGGTAAGGACAAGCTGGACTCATGTTTCGAGCTGCTTAAATTGCATGGTAGACATAAGATCATTAGTAGCCCCTTGAATTGTAGCAGTGATACACTGCAAACTGAATTAATTGGAGTCTGTATTAAGAGTAAGTTAGTTTCCAAAACTCAGATATGACAGATCTTTAATTGCCCATTTTAAAGAATACTATTTTTCAGTTTGACATCCTAATGTGTTTTGGGTTGTTTTACAAACTAATAATTAGGCCCCATATCCTAGAATAGCTATTACTACTCTGGCACTCTCCAAATGTACGGCAAATGCAAATTCAGTGGGAGTTGCGGTCCCACCACATCTAGAGGTGTGAGAGTGAAGAAATCTGGTAAATAAAGTTTTGAGAGAAATAAACGAGAAACAATTCCAAAGATGCTTTTTTCACGGGGCAATTGGATTTTCTTATTTTTCTTTGAAGACATTTCGCTTGTCATTCAAGAAGCTTCTTCAGCTCTGACTGGATGGTGGGGAATGGATGAGAAGCGAAATGTCTTCAAAGAAAAACAAGAAAGTCCAGCTGTCTTGTGAAAAAAACATTTTTGGGATAACTATGACCTGGATGACTGAGAATCTCCACAGACATAAACCGAGAAACAACCTCCAGACGATGTAATCCTCCCCCTTTCTTCCCATGTATTCACAATAACAGTCTGCTGCTGAACAACAATGTTTAAAGGTTGCAATTTGAGTAAAAAAGCATATTGAGAACGGGACACTCCTGTTCTCAGAGGAGGCAGAGCAGAAGATACAGCTATAAAATATTTTATTTTCTTCGCTCATTTCATCAGCAGTGATCACTAGGACATACTACGATTTCTTGATGCGCCAGAAACACCCTACTCTGCCTACAAACCTTCCACAGCAGCAAGTCTTCATGCTGGCAGAGCCCAAACGCAAACCTTCAAACTTCTGGCAGAATATCAGCAGGCTGGCACCGTTTCGAAAATAAAGGGAGGCAGCCTGACCTTGTGCCTGAATCCCTTTTGAGACAGCACTTTATGCTTCGTCCTGCAAGCCCAAGCACTGCCTCCACCTCTGGCTTAGCATCCTCCCTCCCCACCACCACCACCCCGGACTCCTTTCCTTTGGATCAACTGGAAGAGCTTCAAAGTGTTATGATCCTGTTGTGTACGTGTGCATGTGTGTATGTTGGTGAAAATGAACTGAGACTGCCCTTACAGATGAGTACCTAGGAGAAGATGGATGTCAGAATATATGTATTTTTAAATTCCTTATTTTGTCCCTTTTATTCTGGACCACCTTTCATCTGGGAACCTTTATTTGGGGATTCAAAAAGACTGACAGGAAAAGACAACCGTAGATGAGCAGCTACCACCACTTCTCGGTCATTTGCTTTGAGCAGCTGTTTGACATTCTTACTGGTGCCCATTTTCCTGGGATGATGAAGTTCTCCCTTCCTCTTATCCAAATTTTCAGAAATCCAGAACAGCCTGAACATTCCCAGAGATCAGACGTCACCTTCTCTTATGTCAAACAGCTGATCTGGAACCAGTACTTGATTAACCAGCCTGAAGTGTGGCTAACAGCCAGGACATTTTTAGTCTAATTGAGTTAATGTATATAGGGGAGGGGAAATGAGCCTAAATTACTTTTTAATTTCTTTTACTTTCTTTAAACATTTTCTCGTAACTCCTGGCCAACAATACTTTTTTTCAGTGTTTATAAAATGTTTATTTATGTAACAGTGCAAATAACTGTATTTTGTAAGTTTGTAATCTGTCTTGTCAGGTTTTAACTTGATGCCTCTTTTGCCTCTTCTTTTCCACCGAAGAAAGCCAACATTTCGAAGGCTGTATCAACCTTCCACAACTTGATGTCCTCTAATTGTGTGGAAGTCCCATTCCAAGCATTCCAAAATAGGCGCAGTGATCTTTTGTGGACTCTGGGAGTTACAGTCCAGGTATATCTAGGAGGCACAATATGGAAGAAAGGCTGACCTATATTCCTAAAGATACAATATGTAGATTTAGCTAAAGCTTAATTTCAGACATGCCAGGCACTTACAAACTAAACAATATTATTTGGAACTATTATCACCTATGCAACACTCTGCAGAGGAAGTGAGGGTGCGTAAGACAGGGACACAGATTCGCCAATTTTTATGGAGAGTGTATATTCAGATACTAACCACTTAAAATTGATGGCTCTCTCTCTCTCAATATAATCTTTTGAT
The DNA here is from genome assembly GCA_034064705.1 of Bothrops alternatus. Taxonomy (NCBI): domain Eukaryota; kingdom Metazoa; phylum Chordata; class Lepidosauria; order Squamata; family Viperidae; genus Bothrops; species Bothrops alternatus. The sequence goes on from JARGCV010000009.1 coordinate 36,249,265, forward strand.
TAGATAAAAGTTTTGCCTTACAATAGTGAAATAGATAGAAGCCATAACTGACTGAATCCCATTGTTTAGGGATTTCCTGGTACTGTGAAATTAAAGTGAAGAACCCAATCTACCCTGGCATGACATTACTCCAGGGGAGTGAGCATTCAGCAGTGTGATGCAAAAAGTTGCAGGGTCTAACTGTAGCTGACCAGCCTTCAGTTATAGAAAGCTAGAAGCATGTACAGAATCATTCTTGCACTTTCTCTTTCCCTCTTTGGAGGGGTTACATTTAATTTCATAAAGAAAACTATAAAACTGACTTTCACTCTGTGTCTTTTTTTCTTATGCAAAAATGACTGGTAACCCAATAAGCATGTCCTTTGCATTTGATTACCCTTAAATGAACAACTAGTAGTTTGCCTTGGAGCAATCAGCACAGTTTTTATTTCATACTAAGTGTATCCTTGTGTTTAGTATGTGTCATTATGTATCTGTAGTTCTACATATTAAAATGGTAGTTTCATTCCCAAGACAACCAAATAATATAGGAAAGGGTAGGATAGCAGAAGCATATATCCAAAATTTCTAGGCAGTCAAAGCTCCTCATCTTTCACCTTAAAAATAATATAAGAATAAATTAACATCTGATCATGCTGAGTCTCAAATAGCAATCATGTTAATTATGCAGGTCACTCACCCTTGTGTTAGTATATGAATACATACATCAGAATACAATTTCAACAGATTCACAATGATCAGGGAAAGTTGCAAAGATAATGGCTAGATATTTTGTCTTTGAATTAACACTCAATTGTCATAACCACATAATCATATTGTTTTCTTGCCATAATGCAGAAATGGATCCACTGTCTTCTAGGGTAACTTTTCAGCTTTCCAGTCCAATCTACAGTCCTGGAATTCCTTCCATCCCCCACTCAAATAATCGGATCTGAGATTTACTAATATTTTTTAACATTAGCCACCTTCAGACAAGTGCTGTGTCCTGTTGCAATGCTAACACAATATGCTTAGTTTGAAAGCTTGTTCAGTAGGCACATATTGCCACAAACACTTTTCTCATTAGATGTTTTAACGATTCTTTGAGACTTTCCAGGTTGCCTGAACCTACTACTATCTGGAAATTAGGAACTGTAGTCTGTAACAAAACATTCTGGTTTTCCAAAACCTAAAAGGGTCATTCTGATTAGAATGATATAATGAAGCATAAAGCTAATTAAACTGTGATGTGGGAGAAATAACATTTATGCACTTGTTTGAGGTATTTTATAAAGCTAATATGTTAAGGTTGCAGTTTAATCACTCAAGAATACAGCAAGTAGTAAAAGAAAGCTGGCAGTGATGCTAGTGTCATGGCCCAAGGTATTTTTATATTTATGTTTACATTTAAAACCTCAAAAGTCTTTGGTTGCTTCTACAGTAATTGAGAGGGATAACAGATGAAAGTCTGAGTCAGGTGAGACTTCCACAAATTGAATGGAATGTATTTTAACAATACTACAATTTCACAATTTTGTTTTAAAAAAGCTATCATACGTACACAGCCATAAACATTGTTCTGAGATTATCTGGAAATAGGCCAGATTTCAGAACATAGTGCGGTTTCTTTCATTTAAATGAAAAAAAATATTGTTTTATTTGGATAATTTTGACTTAGATAAATGAATTTGCAAATTATCTCTTGCAGGAAAAGGGGAAAACATATACTTCTTAATTAGGAAAGAACAGTAAACTATTCTTCAGAAATCATTAACAAAAATAGGATAAAGTATATATCAGAAGTTCTCCATATTGTCTGCAAAAGATCTAACTGAAAAAAATTCTCTAGAACTGTTTCTCAACCTTGACAATTTTAGGGCATGTGGACTTCAACTCCCAGAATTCCACAGCCAGCAATGCTGGCTGTGGAATTCTGGGAGTTGAAGTCCACATGCCTTAAAATTATCAAGGTTGAGAAACACTGCTATAGAATGACTTATTAGAGGCTGCAATGTACAAATTATGTTTTAGTTGAAAGTATTTTTCATATTTCAAAGCATTTCATGAAATGATGCAATACTGTATGAAATTGATTACTAGTTTTAGCCTGCATCAGGGGTGTCAAACTGCGAGCCCATGGGCTGGTTGCATCATGCTGAGGCCGTGCCCACCCCAACTCTGGCAATGCAAAAAAAGTCACGATACATTGCAACATGCAGTGGTGGGATTCAGCCGGTTTGCACCACTTCGGCAGAACCGGTAGCTAATTTTTTGTTGCTCAGGCCCAAAATGGACTTCCAGAAGTGGCATATATCAGAGAACCAGTTGTTCACATATTTGAATCCCACCACTGGTGACACATCATGTAGCGTGGTGAATTTGACACCCGTGGCCTACACCACAGCCTCCAACCTAAATTTGGGGTCCAGTGGTACTGTAATTGCAACACAGGCAAGGCTATAAACTGCTCTATATAATAGTAATCAGACTTGAAGAAAGGTAAAATAAAACCATTAACACATAGACCAATTATTTTTGCTTGCGGCTTATCTTTCAAAGTCCTGACCAGTGATCTGATCAGTTTAGTGCTTTGCCATGTTTCACCTCACATAGATGAGTTTAACGTTATTCACATCAAATAAGGAGTATGGCAAATAATTGGTCACTCTACTTGGCTTTGAGCAGCCTTTGCCTTGAATTCTAGGCCGCACACATTTAAGGATTCAGAGAAATCAGAACAGGTCCAGAGAAAGATGATGAAATTAGGCCCTATGAAGAGGCTGAAAAAACTGGGTGTGTAGAGCCTTGAGAAGTTGACAGTGGCATTTTCCAAATATCTATTGTACCCCATCCCAGTCACTTCTTTGTGAGATGAGCAGCTATATAAACTAGATACATAAAAGTCACAAGTGACATGAACTCTGAGTTCTCATTAGGGGGTGCATGGCACGGAACAGATGTAAGTTACAGAAAGGCAGATTGTTAGAAAAAGTTTTCATTTGATAAGAACCAATTACCTGGAGGGTGGTGGGTTCTTTCTATTGGTTATTTCAGTGGTTAGGTAGGCATGTTTCTGGAATGCCAATTTAAATCCCTACCCTGAATAGGCAGTTGAACTTACTGACCTAAATTATTCCTTCTAATACCAATCCCCCTCCCAACTTTCATTAAATATGGTAAAATTTCAATTCTCTAAAAGTATGTGAAATTTAAAATTAAAACATTTATTGCCAAGAAAGAAAATCTGCTAATCTCACTTTTCTTTCATTGAAACCTGCAAATTGTTTTAAAATTTTATGGGTGGTGTAAGATGTGAATCAAACTACTGTTCCTTAGTAAATTAGAGGCAGGTAATGTGAATTCCTTCAGATGTTTTAAATCACAATTCCCACAATCCACTGTTAACAGCTTTGCTGGCTGAGACAGATAGCAATTGTGATTCACAACTTGTAGAATGTGCCAGATTGCCTATCTTGTCAGGGAGGAACAGTTTCTAGCACAGTGCAGATTGAAAGGCCTAAACATCATTTAAATGTAACAACATATTTTTGAGGATTGTAGTTGCAAAAGAAAAAAAAAACAATAAGCAACACAGTCAATCTTTATTGAAAACTGAAGTATTAATACATAACAATTCCTGTTACATAAACGTGCTTTTAAGAATTTAACTCTGAGCTCATCTACTCATTCGATTGTATAATAAAAATGAATTTTACACAACTGGCTCAGAATGGAATTGCCACTCCTATGTGTTGATGCAAAAGATGTGATGCTTTAAACTTCTGGAAGACAACATTGACCTAAACTTGGGGAAAAGTACCAATACAACTGTTTTAAGACAGTTTCTTTTTTTAAAAAAAAAGTTATATAAAAAGGAAACCTGTGCCTATTTCATAACAACACTATTACTGGGGCCTCTTGCACTTCTGTTGCATGCATTCCCCTTTTCACCCCACAAGGGCAGCCAATAATAGCACTACAATAAAATCCCACTAACAAATCCATTCTACTAAAAACAAGTTTGTACAGCAGCAAGCTAAGTGAAGCTTCCACAGTTTGCTTGCTAAGTGCTCAAAAGTCATATCAGATTTGAAAAAGTCATATAGATACTGATGACAGAGAATTGGAAGTCAAACTGTTCAGACTATCTTGGCATGTTAAATTGGCTCCTGATACTGGGATGCTCAAATAGCTCCATGTCATTTTAGAAAGAGTGCCCATTTCATTTAAAATAGCTACCTCAGTATCTCATAAATACCAATGTTTTCGGTAGGCTGAAGAGAAAATTTAAGGATAATACAACCCCTCCCCAGTTACTTGTCACTTGCTGTCTTTCAATCTCTACTAACAGGTTGAACAAGAATTAGAGGTTTAATATAAATGCAGCTCCCTTGCTGCACTGCTGTCTCCCTTTTGCTATTATTCCACATGGATGGGATTGTTAGATATACCGAGAATGACTACAGAGGAAAAAGTTGAGAGGGAAAGCCAAGTGCAAACAAACACTGCACAGGTTAAAAACAAATCACAAAGTGATTTCTAGATTGGGGCTCAGTGTTTGCAGGCAGAGGCAGAAAGGGAATGTACTAAATTAGCAAACCACCTAATGCAGAATGCAATATTAAGCTTCACTGTCAGAAAATGATTAATATCTTTTTTTTCTTGCCCCAGAACAGACCCTTAGTGTTGGGTGTTTGCTTCTTAGAATCAACAGAACAATGTAATACAAACTAGTTGAAAATGTTTTGCTTCCCTGCATTTTGACTGTAACAAAATTTAGTTTTATAATGCCAAAACCAAGCAATAAGAATGCTCAGTAGAAACACATAAGAACAAAAGGTTTTCCCTAATAAATTCAAAATTCTCCACTGAAGTTAAAATTACTTTGCAATGGTCATGGAATATTGACTATATGGAATTTGTGCCAAGTTTTAGTCATGACAGATTAAAAACTCTGCTCTCACAGGGTTACATTTCAGGAATCCAAATAAAGCAAAACCTCTTCCTTCCATTATCTTCATCGTGGCATCAAGACACATTTTGTGGTAATGTATGAGCTTCTCAGAGTATTTCAATGTATGTCTACAATAATATTTTAGTTATACATTTATTACCTCAATTAAAAATGGGATATTCAGTTTCATGTCAGTTGGTTAGCATTAATACCACTGATTACATCTACAAGTATTTCTTGGCCAAATATAAAGTAGAATGTGTCTATTTCGCTATTTAAAAAAAAAAAAGACAACTTCAAATATTGTGTTATCTAGTTTGAAAATATCTCCTAAACAATGCCTTCAGTATTATTTAAAACCTAGCCTTTTGTTTTCTCTGTTATTGCTGTAATATGTTACTGTATTCCCCTCTAGAGCTGCATTTGTTTGAAAGCAGCTTGACTGGAGCCTTGTCTCTGCTGCATCAACCTCCTTTGAAGGAGTTTCAATGCAGCTACATACTAAGAATTAGAGGCTTTATTTACCTCACCCACCCTCCCATACAGGAATTCTAACCAGGGAACTAACAGCCAGGAGAAAAAAAAATCCACAATATTCTGTCTAGTACATCCATTTGAAGTACAAACTTTGTTTCATAGTCATGCTTTTTTTAATTATTTGCAACAATATACCAAGCTATATACATCCTCTCATCACTGTGCTTTTGGTTACTTTCCTACTGACACTATCGGAGGTATGGACTTATCTCCAATAAAATATCATTGCCCCCTCCCCCCAAATTCTGGAAGGTGCAGTAATTTTTGCAAGAAGTACTATTCCTCAAGGGACAGCATAGTACTATTCCTCCATTGCAGATGAATCCCATAACACAACTCAGAAAAAAGTGCTCAAAGTCTGATTACCCTAAAAGCTGTTACTATCACTGTATTTTTTTAAAAAAACAACAACAACCAAGGAAGTATTTGGAAACTGAAACTTGAGGAAAATCAAGTACAATTTATCTTTACCATTTACAAAGTGCTGCACTGGCTACAGACATCAGGACATTTATATAAAGAGATAAGCTTTTATTTTCAACATGTCCCTGGCAAAACTATTTTTCAAAACTCTGTTTTCAAATCTGTGATAATGTGGCAGGAAATCATTAACTTTAAAAGCCTGCTACACTGGCTAAGTGTCCATACTGAATAATCGATAAGTTTAAGGAGCACTCTTCAGAATGATGACAACGTCACAAATGGAATAGCTAAGCAGACCCAAATGGCAAGAAAGAAAGAATTTTCTCGTTCTATGGATACAGAACTTTCTCGGCTGCAATAAGTGCTCAAGATTAAAATGTAAGCATACGATTATGTTGAGTCACTGGCATTTGGATAAAGATGTTATATAATGATCCAAAGAAAATACATTTTATGTAAAACAAAAGAATATGTTATTGTTCAAACGTCGTAAAAGCTGTTTCAAAGGGATTTGAGGCACAGAAGATTCTTGCCTCAGAAGAAAAAATAGGATGGTAGTACTAAAATCAGTTTCCAATCAGTTTCCAAGCTACATATAAGTAGTTGTAATATCTGATTTAAAAACTTATCATCCCAATGTTGGGATGCTCAGTCTCACCATTAAAAAACACCAACAACTTGCAAATATTTTACCAATACTATAAACTAATCTACAAATGTTAAGTTTAAAAGGGAACATTTTAACCTTTGACTACACTATTTATTGCAGGCAGGAAATACTGGGAGTAATAATTGGTGCCAATTCAAAGCCCTTGATTGCTTTTAGCACTGAAATTAAAACCTAAAATAAAAATTTAAAAATCCCATAATAATTTTGGTGCACAAACTGGTTCCAAGACTAGCCCTATATCGCCACAGCATTGACTGAGGTACTTCTACAAAGACTCAAAGCTGCAGGTAAGGAGTTCAGAAGTGGTTCGCTGCAATGAAATACTGCATCTGTTTTCTTAATTTCAATTTTTCCAAATGCAATTTAGGAGGTAAAAAAGTATATGCCCAAGATTATGCCAAAAGAAAAGTATTACCAATAAGAATCTTCGTACTTGATCACTTTTGAATTTAGTCCTACTTTTAGGTATATTCTAACAATTGCTTCCATACTTGGTTCATATCCATGCTGCAAGGAAAATAAGTCAATAAAATGATTTAATCAGTTTGCTCCCCTTTAATATATATAAAAAAGGACATTTTTCTTCAGAATATGTTGAATTCTTTTCTACTGAAATATTGATATGACTATGCTTTTACAAAAGAAAGCTGCTCAAACTATCAATCTGGCCAAGATTAGCCCATTTTTGTTGGAAGGGTGGACCTGAACAAAATTGAACAAAATTCTATTTTACAGCAGTGTGGAAATCATTGACATCAATCACTTAAGACTGTTTTTAGGAGGTAAACCATTATGTGGATGATTTTCCACCAAACATTCCAATGATGATTAATGATTTAGATAGCAAGACTTTTAACCATATTTTTCAGGTAATATGTTTTTGTCCTTGAGAATGTCTGTATTAACACTGAAACCAAAAAGTGGAAATATAAAGAACTTACAAATAACAAATGGTTCCTTTTGCAAGATTTCTACAAAATCATTTTCCAGTCACTGAACCGGAAAGAAAAATACCACCATTTTTTCTCCCTTTACCTGGTGTCTTAAAAGGTTAACACACTTGCTAATTAGAATGATGAAAAAAAAATCACTGTCACAATTCTACCTCTTTAAGACCCTGCAAACATCACAACAGTGCATTAGTGATATAAACTGTAAAATACTTTTCGGCTCCTTTGGATTTTGCATATGACAATTTTTGCATCAGTCAGAGCAGGTAGGTTGAGCAAGCTTTGCGAGTTTTAGACATGCATTCAACTAGATATGAATCAATAAATTTATACTCCCTTTAATCATTATAATTAGCTAAAAATTGCAAGACAGTCCACAAAACAGGATTTGCTTTAAGACTAACTGCTGGAGTTCCAAGATGTAAGATATGCAGCACTGGGAAGTCTTCAGTGGAATTAGTGTTTAGCAAAGGATTGCAAGCATTCAGAAGAAACAAGTCCTGGTTGGAGGCATGAAGGCTTCAGCACCAACTTTTAAACCTCAATTACTTGATTGCATATCTCCCATCTTCAAATCTGCATTCAAAAGGAGGCAAAAAAAGAGACCTAAATATCCAGTCTGACTTTTGATAGTTCTACACTGGCGAAACCACTACAGCTATAAATATATGAATACTTACACTGGGTAATGGTGATCACCACTGTGGGGGCACATAACTATAGGTTGGAGTTCCTGGAGCTCGATAAGTGGGCATCGTAACTTGGTGAGGGGCTACGGGAGTTGGGGAATGTGTTGTCAACAAGGTACCTGGGGAGGAAAAAATATTTCCACACTTAATTGCTTCATAATTAACATTCTTTGTTGTTTATACGTAATTTTGAAGTTGGCATAGCCACCAGAATTTCTGTTACAGAAATTATGTTTGCAAACTCTGCCGTCCTGTTTTTGTTTCCCCAGCAATTTGTATCAGTTTTATACAGCCTATGCCTTCCAAATATTTTAGAACTGTAACTCCCAGAATTCCCAATTAAAATTATATTAAGACATAGCACAGAATTAAATTCACTTCTTGCATTACCATGTTAAAAGTTCTCTCTGTACTTTGACAGACAACTAATAAATATTCTACAAATCAGAATACAGGTAGTCCTCCATTTATGACAATTGAGCCCAAAATTTCTGTTGCTAAGTGACAGTTAAGTGAGTTTTGCCCCATTTTATGCTTCTTGCCACAGTTGTTAAGCTAATCACTGCAGTTGTTAAGTCAGTAACTGGTTGTTAAGCGAATCTGGCCACTCCACTGACTTTGCTTGTCAGGTCACAAAAGGTGATCAATGATCCCAGAACATTACCACCATCATAAATATTAGTTGCCAAGCATCTGAATTTTGATCATTTGACCATGGGGATGCTGCAATAGTTGTATGTGTGAAAAACAATCATAAGTCACTTTTTTCAGTCCCTCTGTAACTTCGAATGGTCACTAAACAAACTGTTAAGTCAAATAACTACCAGTACTTTGTATACAATTGACTTGTGAGGCTCATTGTCACAGAAGGGCCTGCATTTTAAAATGTGTTTGATAGATGAAAGATTATTAGTTACAAGAGTCAAGAATGTTAGTGCTATGTGCCAAAGAGATTATCTGTTTACCAATGGTTGTCTGAGAATTTATATGTAGCACCCAACTGGCCCCACTAATGAGTATCAACTGCTCTAAAACACCAATACCACATCACAGACTGTTGGAATAAAAGAAAATTCACATACCTGCAGACATTGCCATTGTGGTCCCAGCCACCATTCCCATGGTGACACCATTTCCCCTGGGAGGCGGAATTGGTGCTGGATACATAGTTGCAGGCATTCCATTGGGCTGCACAACTGTAGTGTGATGGATTACGTGGGGTGGTGCTGCATATAAAGGCTGTGTGTAGTAAGTGCCTTGCTGTTGAAAAAAATGGTTGGTTTACTAAAATTCTTTCCAGTACTACTGATATATACTAAAAGGCCACATGGTTTCAAGGAAATGCCATTATTTTATTTATATACATCAGGTATGAGTTGGGCCCTTCAAAAAGGAAAAAAAAAGAACGGATTACTGTTCATCAGTAATAATGAGTTTTCAGTTCTCTCAAAACTATTCCTAATTAACTGCTCAGTCAATCTGAACTAATTGGGAAGCACAAGTGTAATTGCATGTTAACCAGAATTGCTGGCTTGCATCTCTAGACAAGCCAGAAACAAGAAGCCAACAATCATGTTGTTTTGAAGGCAGATTATCAACTATGAGCCAGAATTCACTAAAATTCTGATTTATAATATACAAATGATTAATGATTAAACCCCTGCCCCAAGCCATCACAGCACTAAGAATCTAGAAAATGACAACAGTTCCACTTGTTATATAATTAATTCAAAGAACTCTTTTTACCTGTGCATATGGATTCTGCTGTGGATAGGCACTTCGAACTGGGTATACTGCAGTTTGGTAAGGATTGGGAGATGAAGAATAAGGAGGCACTGTACCACTGGTAGGTGAGCAAGAGACTTTATATGGTGTGCCTGGTGTATAACCTATATTAAAAGATAGACAGGTGTCAACGTTGTGTTTCAACAATTTGCAATATTCATATTATTAAACGGTGAAAAACAGCATGATCCATTTTTTAAAATTAAAATAGGAAGAAATTGCTGCCCACAACATATTATTTATTTATTTAAATGACTATCCATATCTCAACATGACAATTATGGGCAGCTAACAACAGTTAAAAACACAATATTAAAATAAATATAAATTGGCAGCCAAAGTTAAAAACCCTACAATCAATATAATCATCCTGCAGGCTTAGCCCTCATGTCCAGAGATGGAATCTCTATAAGCACAAATAGAACATGTGCAAATAAAATATGTGCAATGATCAAGAATAGTCAAGAAAGTACTCAGTGTTTAATATTTAGAAACACAAAATAAGCACAATGTAAAAAGTAATGTTTCTTATCATTCATTCATCAATTTGTATGTTGCCTGACTCTCAATGACTCTGAGAGGTTCACAAAATGCCTAGTATGTTATGGCATAAAACTACATTCCTGGTTACTACTATTGTCATAAATTCTGGATTATTGCCATTACAGAATTTGATAAAAAGTATTTACAGGTAGTCCTCCAGTTACAAGGGCTTTTGGGACTGGAATTTCCATTGCTAAGTGATCCAGTCTCTACTACTGTGGGTTAAATTATGGTTGAAATTAGATTTATAGTTTATTTTGGAATATTCTAGTATAGATTTGAAGTCTAGAATTTGATTCAGAATGGATATAGGAACATCTGACATAAATTAGAAAGAACAAAGCTATTAAAGGTCAAATGATTGGAAACATTCCTTGCTGACTGTGGATGTTTTTAAACCTAGATCAGAAGAGGTTGCTTACCTACTGAATTTAGTTCTTTCTATAATACCTAAATGCCTTTTGTTTCCTTCCCTGTCCACTTAGTTCATTATTCAGTTTCTTCCTCCTCCTTCCTCCTTTCTTTAAACTAGCTTCATTTTACGTATTTTAACCTTTCTTTAGATTTATTTTCTACACTTGCAGTATTACCATTTTTCAATTTCAATTACAGCAGTTGGGACATTCTCTTCATCATTTTTTTCTTGGGCATTAAGAATTAAAATATTCATTTATATTGCTCTTCAACGTATCACTATAATTCCCACAAAAAGCTCTAAAATACTTCTAGCATTCCTTCACCTCTGTTTCATTGCTGAAGGTTCTTTGTGCAGCCCTATTGTGCAAACCAAATCTTTTTGCTTTCATCAAAATTGTTCTGCCTTTTGTCTCCCTATTTTCATCTTAACCATCCCTTATTCTCTTTGATTACATTATTTGCAACTATTTTTTCCTATATACATATAATACAATGTATTTCTTTCATTCTCATTTTTTTCAGCCATAATTTTCTTACATGCATTTTTTCTCACCCACGTGGCAATCACGTGATCGTGGGACACTGCAACTCTTATAAATGCATACCAGTTGCCAAATGGTGATAGTGATGATGATTGTGTGAGGTGGGGACATTGTGATGTTCACAACTTGGAGGACTGATCGTAAAACTCTTTTTTCTGTGCTACTGTAACTTTGAATAGTCGCTGAACATGCAATCAATAAGAGAGGACTATTTGTACTTTCCTTCGTGCATTTAGATTATCTTCATTCAAATCTATTGCATTTTTACTTTTTTCTTAGTGTACAGACATGTAACATTCCCCCCTTCCATTCTATTCCCTTCTTGTTCTTAAGCATTCACTCTTCTAATGTTCCAAATTACAATATTCTATGCACCATGGTCATCACCAAATGGCCCCATATAGATCTCTGCCAGTTAATATAGCTTTGGACAATCAAGGTTTTCACATGAAATTTTTAGTGACTAATATAGAGAAGGCTATATTATTTTACTTAAGTCAGATCTGTGTGAAAACCAAGTTCTCTGTTACTAATGTGGACAGTAACAGCCAGTTCTGGCAAATTTTGAATAACATGCCACCAACACAACCAAGGCCCTGCTTTACCCCAAGCACGGTCACACTATTCCTTGCAAGTTAGGAGATTTAATCTAGAAACTAACTTGTGATCCCATATACTGTTGCACACATACCACCATCCTGGAGGCACTTACAGTGCAACATTGAACTGCTCTTTCTGCGTAAGGTACACATAATGACATTGTTGAACTGCTTTTACTGTTACAATTTTTGGGGGGATTAATATTGAATCAGAATCTGCCTTCCTGTAACTTCAATCCATTAAGCATCGTGAGCTCTGGAATATCGAAAAACAGTCTTTATCTTCTTCAGTATGATATCCTCTCAGGTATTTGAAGAATAATATTATGCCCCCCTGCGTCTTCGTTTCTTAAGGCTAAACATTCCCAATTTCTTCAATATCTCTTAATGAGACTTAGTTTCTTATCCCCTGATCATCCGTGTTGCCCTTCTCTGAGCCTGTTTCAGTTTATCTGAATCCTCTTTAATATGCAATAATCAGAACTGGACACAATACTCAAATTGGGGGCCTGACCAAAGAAGAATAAAGTACAACTACCGGTATTACTTCCTCTGATTCGGAAACTACCAGTGCTAATATACTTTAAAACTGCATTTGTCTTCTTTGCAGTAAAAAAAACCAAACCCTACAGATTAATATTCATACATGAACAATTCCAAAAAAATTTTATAAGCATTATCATCAAGCGAAGTATTTTCCTATCATATATCTATTTTTTCCTAGGTGAAGAACTTTGTGTCTATTAAATTCTATTATTTCTAGCCCATTTTCTTTCCTACCAAACTATTCCTGATTTTTTTCCTATTATATATTACCTATTGTACCTATTTTATGTTACCTAAGTTGATAACCATACTTTCTATCTCAACTACATCCAATTTTCAAATGTAATCTTTCAATATCCTAGTCAAATCAGATCTAAAGGCCAAGGAAGCTTTCAAACAAAGAATTATTGATATGGCTGCAATACTTAAATGTGTCACATATTTGAAGTGGCTGATTCAACACAAATTAGCCTCTTGGTTAGAAAAATGTTTAACAAGTTACATGTCTCAACATTTCAGAAGAGCTTTCTCTAGAGCTCAGTTTGAACAACTGATCTCCATCGGACATGGGAGATTTCATGGAGTCCCACTTAAAAAGACACTGCATTTGTGGAACACCAGCCATTGAAGACACTGGACACATTCTTGTCGACTGCAAATTGTTGTTTGTTGTGTACTTAGATTCCTATTTAAAAACAAAAAAATATTGGAGCACCCAGGAGAAACAATAATACCGTGTTTCCCCCAAAATAAGACCAGGTCAAAAGACACATTAGGCCTTATTTTCTGGTTAGGGCTTATATTCAGGGGAGTACGGTAGTAAATGCATCCATCTGGCTAATAATCTTAACTGGGGCTTATTTTGGGGGTGGGGCTTATATTATGAGCATCCTGAAAAATCATGCTAGGGTTTATTTTCTGGTTAAGTCTTATTTTGGGGGAAATATGGTATTTATTGTAGGAAACACTAAATAAGACTAGTCTTCATTTCAAAGGCCAAGAGAACAAGAGAGAATATCCAGATCAGACTGAAGTTAACTATAGGGGTGATAACATTATGAAAGTGTTTTATTGTTTTCTATGCATTTTTTTGTATTTTTGTATCAGCCTTATATATGATATAGTCAACTGAGTTAATAAAGTTTCTACAGAACTAGATTGGACTCTGTGCAATTCATTATCTAGTCCACTCTGACACAGAATTATTGAGGAACATTCTATGTTTTTCCAGTTAGTTCTATATACTTGTCATACTTTACAGTTCACAATTAGATTGTTTAGCAGAGCGTCATGGCGTACTGTCAAATGTTTTGCTGAAGTTAAGATATATAATGACTACAATATTCACACAATCTATTTAAATTTATCAGATCAATTACTCTGGCAAATACCAGTACCAATACCTGTGCATGAAAAATCCTTCAATTGTTTTCAAGATGTTTGTAGATAATTTGCTTTACCAACAATTGTTCTCAATTTTTTCAGGTATCAATTCAGACTGAGAGTCAATTATTATATATATATTCTCATTTTTGAAGAATGACAACTTTAGCGTTTTTCTAATTATCTGGCACTTCTGTTCTCCAGAAATTAATTTTGTATACAGAGCACTGTATTTCATAAGCAGGTAATTTTAATTGGATGTTATTAATGTAACATTTATCCTGGAATCACATACAAATTTCTGAGATACATTTGAAAACATGCATATATACAAAGAGGCAGAAATTTCCAGAATAAAGGTTAGCTGTAACGTCCTTGATAAAGTGGGGAAGTATGCATGTTAGTGTATCTACTCTTTCCTTTGGGGTGTCCTGTTTTTTTAATTTAAAATTGTTTTCCACCGATATAATGTAACAGTTTTAAAACCACAATGGGTAGTTCCATACCATTCTCAATAAACTGCTTGAGGAGACCAGTAAGCGGAACAGAATTCAGTTCATGATGCAGATAGACCAGATATTTTAGTGCATCCTAATTCACAGCTAAACTCTAAACTCCCTTAATGTACTAATTCCTTGAACAATCATCAGGAATTCTCAAACTTAGAGGAAGAAAGTTTATGTATCAACATATACAGGAAGAAAAACCTGCACTGCTTTCTTCCTGATAATGGCCAAGCTTTGATCTTATGAGACAAAAAAGAGGACTAAAATGTTCAGATTATTCCAGCCATTCCTTCAACTCCTAGAGCTTCCAGTAAAACCCACCCTTTCCAAGATGATTTCTCCTTGTTCTTTGTGAATCATAGCAATCTGTGGCTGTCATACTAAGCCTAAGAAATGATGGTGAATGTGTACTGAGAGCAAAATGGCTCTCAAGGAAAGATTATCTTAAGGTATCTCTGGTTTGATGAAAGAATGTTTCTATGGAGATGGTCTTAGTTTAGCTTGCACCGATATGACAACTGGCTACTTTGGATAGGAACAAGGATATAATCTGGCTTAAAATTCAATCCTGTTCCTGACATCATTGCCTAAAGGACTAGTTTGTCAGAACTTAAATATAATGCCCAATGGGAACTTCAACTCAACACAAAATCTTGTCTTAACACTGAGGCATTCTATAATTGTAAAAAAAGAGGGCTAATATAACAAGGCGCTCCATCCCTGCTAATAGTTTTAAACTGCTCTCTCCTTATCACGACAAAGAATGATTGTGAAAATGGACTGTATGTTTCTATTATCAAAAACATAGTGAAAAGACTATTCTGAAGGCAAAACCCATATCTACCCTTTCTAACAAATAATTTGGGGATTCAAATCCCACTTATATATAAGCACAATGCTGTTCCTCTGAGGGTTATGCTTTTCTAAAATACAAGATGGAGAAATGTAATCAATGAAGAAATATCCAGCATGTTACATTTTCCTGCTCTCCTTTGTGTTTGACATTTTCAGACACAGAGAATCTGCATGAAAGTATTTGGCTACTTAGTGTTTATATGTCACTTACACTATCACAGATATCAACATATTCAATATTGGAAATAACTTAAAAGTTTACATTACTGAAATATGCAGTAGTACCATTTACCTGTTTGGAATGTTGGATTTGCTGCAGGATATATATTAGGAGAATAAGCAGGAGCAGCAGCATAGCCCATTGGGAATCCAGCTGAAAAGAACAGTTGAAAATTATTTTCAGATGTACCAATATTGTACTTGTACTAGTATGCAACAAACTTAATACTATTGTTTAATATAATTTCAATCCATAACATGAAGTAATACCTTATATTTTGTCATACATCATTTAAATTCCTGAACTATTTATTTATTTAATTAGCTCATTGATGCTTTTCAAAAAGAGCTCTGTTCAAATGGATGCTCTCCATAGCTGTGGCTTACAACTCAGAATTCCCAACAATGGATATGCCATGGAATGCTGAGAACTGGTTCATATATCTGGTGGAAACTGAGATTGGGGAAATCTGGTCAAAATTCATCTTTTAACTTCGGTGCAAAAACCTATAGTTTATGTCCTAATCTTTTGGCCATAGAATTGAAAACAGTATCGTGACTTTTCATTTTCTATACCAAATAGCATAGATATACATAAACAAAACTATTTTAAATTTTCATGTCCTTATGTAAAAAGGAAAGAAGTTGATGGCACACTCCCAGGTCAATACTTTCTTTAAAGCTACTTAACAATTCCAACATAGAACTCTCAGATATGTTTGAAATTTAGGGAACTCAGTCCTAATACATCTTGATGCTACCGGTATCATGTTCGGGAAGTCTGTAGTCATTTGTGCAAACTGAATTCAGAATTGAGGTAATAACAGCATCTGGTCTGATAAATAAGAAATCACAAGAAAGTTTTATGAGATTAAATTGCATACCTGGATACCCAATTCCTTTGGCATTTGCAAAGGGTACCCCAGAAGATCCAGGACTATAAACAGGATTCATGATTTCAACAACTGAAGGGGAAACGTCACAATTAGTAGACTATAATGCTTTAACAGTATGAATGATTTAAATCTGCTCCCTTCTCTACTATGAACATAATATTACAAAGCACATCTCTGAAAAAAATATTCAAATATCTAGTTAGTAGTGCATCCTGTATATACAATCAAATATGACTGTGAAAGTAGTAGTGCTATTTGAACAATTTTATATTGTACCAAGTAGATTAACTGATAATATCTCTAACAGTGCAAATCAGAGATTTATTCCATCCCAGATTTCAACAGGACTTACTCTCTTATGACAACTTAGCTATAAGGTTAGTTATAAATATTTGGGCTCCACAGGACTTCATAACTGAAAACAAAAAAGTACTTTACTGGGCAAGCATGAAACACCTTTTCTTGTGTTTGTGTTTCAGCATGGAAGGCAACCATCCAATCACAGAAAATATGCAAATGCTTCAGTAAATTGCAGAACTTATGTATGAGCCCCAAGTATGCTCCAAAGCACCTTTCTATATCCAAGTCCAAAGTACTGAACATTATTAAATATTTTCATAAATTAGTACACTTAAAATTGCAAACAAAAGATATTTACAAGTACATTTCACATCAACGAGTAAGCAATTTCTATAATCTGCAAAATTTCAATAGCTATAAAATACTTTTTAGGAATTGGATTATGGATTATTGGATTATTGTAAATATAATCCTGTAATATATTCATTTTGTGTTATGAATTTTGAACAGATAGGTTTTAATTTAAAAAAAAAAATACAATACAGGTGGTCCTTGACTTACAACAGTCACTTTAGTAACTGTTCAAAGTTACAACGGCACTTATGACCAATTTTTACTTCACAATCACTGCAGCATCTCCATGGTCATGTGACCAAAATTCAGATGCTTGGCAACTGACTCATATTTATGACAGTTGTAGTGTTCTGGGGTCATGTGATCACCCTTTTGTGATCTTGACAAGCAAAGTCAATGGGGAAGCCAGATTCACTAACAACTGTGTTATTAACTTAACAAATGCAGTGATTTATTAACAATTGTGGCAAGAAAGGTTGTAATATGGGCAAAAAACTCACTTAAAAACTGCCGCTTAGCAACAGAAAGTTTGGGCTCCATTGTGGTTGTAAGTTGAAGACTACCTGTATTCTAATTTGGAGAACAACTATTTTGGAATAGAGGCAGGCTATTTAATCGGGAAAAGATCTATTCCTACCAGCTACCAACCAAGCTGATATTAAGAACTTCTAATGCCTAAGGACAGGTTGACGGGGAAAAAAGGATTTATAAGTCAAATACCGCACTGAATTATCTCTTGCAAAATTAACCATAACTAGGAAAACTAATACTAGTCAGTGAACTACAGTATATCTAATTCACCAGGTTGCATTAGCAGAAGTTTTCACATAGCTTTCAAAGACAAATAATTTGATTAATTTTGATGTAATTACTGTGTACTTAACAGAGACTGTTTTTTCTAGTTGAAGTTTTTTTTTAGCTGGCAAATAACTTCAAATTTCATTGTATTTAAAAACAGATTTCTAAGCATCTGCTCAGAATTCAACATCTTTCTAGACAACTACAAACAATATAAAATTCTACTAAAAATATTCACATAACTTATCCCAGCTAATTTATTTAGAAACAAAACATTTAAAAGAGGTGTTTTGCAAAATAAGTTGCCATGAGTGAAGCACACTCCTCCCTGAAGCATTAAAGCAGCTACTTCTCAGCTCAATTGCTTTAAAAGGTTTCCCATTGAGTGCAGTAACATGACACAGTTGCTTCAACCATTCCAGAGAATATAGCTTCTTTAAACTTTTTGAAAGATGCTTAGCTTGTATCAATGTACTCTCCAAGATGCTCCTTTCAAATGTTTTACATAGTCCTATTAGAAACTATACAGGACAAGACAGAACCCTGCAAAAACCTCTATGACCTCGTTCAAGTGTTTAATAATATAGAGGGCCATGATAAGTTGCACTGCAACCATCCAGTTCAAACTCTGGTAGGTTATCTCTCTGGAACTAAGTTACCAGTCTCATTCACTCTTAAGTATATAAAAATAATTTTGGTGTCCTGCATTTTAACTACAAATGAATCTACTGTCGTGATTCATTTGTGTGTATAGAATGTGTCTCACTGTAAGATATTACAATGATCTCTGTACATTTATATACAGAAATAGGGAGAAGGTTTGGATTGCTGTTCTATTGGCCATAAAACAGTAATTTAAGTCCCTTTGCAAGGAAGCTTGGATTTTAAAAAATCCTACACACAAGAACCACTCTGATTAGTTGGTCCCTTCCACATTAAGTATGTTTTAGTTTGACAGCAGCAAAACATCCAGCATCCAATATTAGATGCAGATACCAACTGCTGCAACCTATAATAATTAAGCATGTGAATCTGCAATTTTAAGGTGGGAAACTGAAGCTGAAAATAAAAACAAATTTTATAGTAATTAATCAAAAGTATATTATTTAGATAGTTCCACATCACTATAGACTCACTATAGGCTGCTTAAGTTTCATTTTCAAAATAAAATTATTTTGTAGTTCGCATCAGTGTAAACACTATTGATGGTCTTACATAAACTATTTAAATGAATAAAACTTTATCTTAAAAGCATTACATATGATTTATTTTAATAGACTCCAAAGCAGGAACATTTGTTGGTAAAAAAAATCAAGGGGGGGGGAGATTTTTTCCTCCCCAGTATCCTGAAGCTTTCTAATCTTTAACTGAAATGTACAAAAGCAGCTGAAAAAGACATAGTCTCAGCAATCTTAGCAAGTCATTTCATTTTCACTGGCAAAAAATAAGAGTTAATACATAAGGCTATAAAAATGATATATATTTGTAAGAAATTATGTTTATTCAGGGACTTAATTTCCCTAAGGGGAAAATTAACTTGATTTTGAAAAATCATTAATTTTCCCCTCCAGGGAGAGGATGACATACAGCTGTTTTGATGCCATAATCTAAAGTGTAGAAGAATTTCCTGTCATCCACTTTCAGAGCAGGACACAAAACAAATAGCATTGCCCAAGTTTGTCCTATTGCTGGCTGTAATCATACAACACAATGAATCAGTGTGCCAATTACTTTTGTTTTGCACAATGTGTAAGCATAATATTGAATTATACTTCAATTGGTCAAGCAGCTGGATGAGAAAACCATGTATGTCTTCTGTACTACCATCGCTATTAATTTTAATTTTAATAGTAACTGCCAGTAGCTTAATATTAATATTAGTATTAGAACTCAAACATCAGCTACACAATTCATTTTATCCGCTATTTTGATAGGGAACTAGAAGGATAAATGCCAACAATCTACAGCAATCTAATCAGTTACCGTACTTATACATTCTTCACTTTACAAACATCTATGGATAAAGCTGAATAAATGGAATGTATGCATTCATTCACTGTTTTACGATAAAATCAATGGCACTAATTGATTTTACACAAATTTTAATTTTGATGGCCTAAAGACCTAAATTAAAATATTTCAGTTTTCAAGCTATATTTTGAGAAAGGATGCACTTTTTTCCCTTCAAGTCATTCAAATATACAACCAGAATATATACAAATTCTGGATAAAAAAAACTAGAAATAAAATAGATGGAGATTCCACTTAAGAAACATATTTTATGCAGCTGGGCTGTGACCTTGGAATGATTATGAACTAGTTCAAAAAGTCCATATAAATATGCCAGCTTAGAGCTGAAGCACCTACACTTCAAGTTTAGTACACCCACCATATAAGAGCATGATTTTTTTTGACTCTCAACAAGCATACTAAGTACAAACTTGAATACAAATCTATTTTAATTCTTATGTAATTTTTTTGTCAACACTGAAATCCAGATTAGATTCAGTTGCTCCCAATAACCCAGGCTAATTAATAAATCTGAATTTATTCTACCTCCAAGTAACTGTTCTGCTGCCTCACCTTTCAGCTTTGCATCAAAAGCTGCTCCCCCCCAAAAAATATCCACTCTATCAGCAGCCCCTCGAATAGGAAAACAACAGCGAGGTCTAGCTACACTCTTTGCAAGCATCGCTTTGCAGACCCAAAATGAGATGCAGAGCTGGAAGGCCAAGAGACATGAAGGCAAGCGGGTGCCTCACAAACGTTTCAAGAGCGCAAAGGCGCCCACAAATGCGGGGTCTGCAGCCGAGGCCTCGGCTCGGCCAAACATCCGCAAAGCTGACGAGCGAGAAGGCCGGGAGCAGAGGAGGCAACTCCCCGGGTCGACTTTCATTCGTGATGGGCCCCTCGGCAAAGGGAGCCAGAGGGAGCCAGCCTGAAAACGACCTACAGGCCCCCCTCCCCTCAGGCAGCGGTTAGGGAGAGGAGAGGGGAGGGGCCGCGGTGGCGCTCCCTCACTCACCCAACAGCAGCGTTTGGTCGCGGCGGCCCCTGCCCGGCGGTCGCTCTCTCGCTCTCGGGGCCTGAGGCGGGAGGGGGCCAAGCCTGGGCGAGGGCTACTGCCGCCGAAAGCTGCCGCAAGAACGAACCCTTCCCGAACGCGCCTCGCCGTCTCGTTCTCCTTCTCTTTTCTCCGGAGAACTGCGCAGCAACCCAGCGGCCCAGAACGTCACATCCGCTCGTCGGCTGTGTGCAAAGGACGGACGATGCCCGCATACGTATGAAGCCCCCAAAGGCGAGCCAAGAACTGTTGTCACATGCGGGAGGAGAGAGAGAGAGAGAGAGACGCGGTTCCCAATCACGTGATCGGAGGGGGTTTGGCGCCCTTGCCATTAATTGCGAATGGAAGCCCCGTCATCTTTTTTTTCCCTTCAAAACAAAACAAAAGAACTTCGAATTTAGAGATTTGAGAGTTACACCTGGGTAATAAATTAGGCCCATGTTCACGATAATTAGGCCAAAATTTTATGTACAGATATGCACATTATAATAAGAGTCCAAAAGACTGGAGGTTGTTAATATGTGCAGAAGTCATATTATCTTCTTAAATGAAAAGGACCTGCCGGGGTGTAACTTCTCTAGGGGTAATTGGTTTAGTATCTCGTTCATGTAAGTGTACACCTATATTGTTTAGTTGTTAGCCTATTATAGCCACAGTTACACAAAGTGTTAACTTATCAGAAATAATTGCAATATTCTGTTGCAATGTAATTTCTCTAACCTAGAACACAAAATATGTGAAACAAGAATCTCAAGAAAGGCTGCACAAAACTGTGTCTTACTATTTGCACAGAGAAGGGCGCAACAGTGTTTTACTTTCAGCAAAACTGAAAGAAAAAAAAACATTGAAATGTTCCTGCTCTATTATTCTTTACCTTCATTAATACACTGAGCTAGCTAAAAGTAAATATGTGCAAGGATGATTCTGAAGTCCTTAAACTTAACAAACATGAATTGACATTTAGATGCGGGGGAGTTGTTATTGTACTATCAAAACTCAGGAGTAGATTGATATTATAGAGAAAGGGATGCAAAACTGTAAAACTAGTTTATCAGTCAATGCTCTATTTCTGGCTGAATGAAAACTATCCCTGTAAAATTATGAATTGTCAAAACACAAGATAGGTGCAAAAATTGTTTTAGCTTTTTACAGTGATCATACAAGGATTGCAGCACTGCAGCATTTTTTTTTTTAAAAATTCAGGTGCCTCAAAGGGAGACTGCAGTTTTTGTCATGAAAGCCACATATATGAAGAAAGGAAAAAGAGAGGTTGTGGGTTGCTATTGGCCATACTCAAAGGACTATTGGGCCACCAATGCACAACTGGTTTACAGCCTTTTTGGCCTATGGTACCAGAGGGCATGAAATTCCCCTAGTTTTGCCTGTCACAGTGCATCTTTCTCTACCAAGGCTGCAAACAAAGCCCACAGATTTTCCAAGGCTGCTTTGTGTGCAAGGAAATAATGCTTTTATTATCCTGTGCCACACCCATCCACAGGCATATAAACAGGATATGTATCAACCTGTATCATTTTCTCTGTAATCTCCATTAGGGTCTGGATAGTGGGTGGGGGGAGATGTGCAGAGATGGACCTAATGCTAGAAAGGCACACTAGGGGGCTGGACACAGAGCTCACATCTGCTGCTCCATTTATAGGAATCAGCTGTGATGCTTGACATAATAAAACATACCCTGACTTAGTACTGCCCTTAATATTGATCCTTGTCAATCAATATGGTAAGTGTTTGCACCCAGAAGAGGGAATGAATGTGATGGCACTCACATTTTCATCAGCCACAGGCAACCTTGTACTGAGGCAATATTAACATTCAGCCTTCCAAAGGCACTCTCTGCTAAGTTCCTGCACTGGTTGAATATGTATGCTGATTTGCCTAAAAACAGCCTTATAAGCCATCAGTGCATCAGATAAGTGTCATCTCCAAAGGTAATTGTTTGTATGGAAAGGCATTCATTGGTCCTTGGGTTTTCCAGAGACCAATAACATTGCCTATATGTACGACAGAACATCAAGTACTGGCCAACAAACGATGTCAACACATTCACTCATGTGATTATCAGTTTCCTACATGAGATTCAAGTAGATTTGCTTCTATTTGATCTGCCTGTGTGGCTTATTGATAGCTGAATATATAAGTAGTTATAGCAATTATATGTATGGATGATTGCAATTATGTGTGTTTATTAGCCAACATTTATGTTTGTTGGATGATAGTAGCCTTCTTAAGCAGCAGCAATTTAAACCAGTTTTAATGTTACTATTTGTTGTTTTAATTGTTTAGTGTTTTATTGATTATAACCACCTAAATTTGCCTCTCTAGTGAAATGGGCGGCATATAAGGTAAATAGTGTACCATAAAATCCCTTCAAGAGACACTTATTGATTGAAGACAGGATTGATTACATTAGAAGCTCCATGTGTATATTACTTCAGATTTTCAGAACTTTTTCTTAGGCTAACATTGGCAAAAAAAATATATATGTTTGTCATGGTAGTTGAAGAAATAACATTTTGTTCCTCCACCTATTGATGTTAATACACTTTTTGGAACAACTAGGAATCATATTCTTCTTGGTGGTTGTTTCTGCAGATATTATTTTAATATAGATTGCTATTTGAGTGGTTTTTTTGTATCTGATATATTAATATTGTAATTATTGCCCAGTTTCATATTTTGTATACACACTGATCTGTATAGTTGCATTCTTATACATTTTAGTACCTCAATATCCCCAAGATGTCCAAACAACAGCAAGCCATTAAATCACTGTATATTATGCTTAGCACTCTTACTTTCTCTTATATCATTCTATGGATTATTTTTAATACACTGCCCTTGATAGTAGCAGTGCTGTAGAAGTTGCTATCACAAGCAGCTATTTGTGTGAAAGTTTTACATCTTCAATTTTTTAATAAGAGATTAATTTTTACATTAAATGCTTCATAATGAATTTTTTCTTAATATACATTTCTGCCACTCATTTTATTAACAAAAGAGAGCACTATAGATGTGAGTTCACTTTGAGCATCCTTCATTTTGGGGAGTTAGCCAGTCTCCTGGCACTATCCCTTAGCACAGTGTTTTGCAACCTTGACAATTTTAAGGCATGTGGACTTCAACTCCCAGAATTCCACAGCCAGAACTTGTGTCCAAGATATTAGCAGGAAATTGTTGAACAGCAGTATTTCTCAGACTTGGTAATTTTAAGATGTATGAACTTCTACTGCCAGAATTCCCCCAGGGATGCTGGCTGGGAATTCTGAGAGTTTTAAGTCCAAAGATTTTAAAATTGCTTAGTTTGAGAAACCCTGTGCAAATGGTTCCACGGATATCTCCCCATGTAGACCTGTCCTTTATTATTGCAACATATTGCACAATGATTTATTTAAATAATAAGGACGTGTGTGTCACCTTCCTTCTTTTGCTTTTGGAAACTACAATTCCCACCTACAGCTATGAGCATGTGCAGATGTATTAAGTGACGCAAACGATCACAGGAGCCATCTGACAAGAGAGTCCTGGGCGTTGGGAGGCGGTGCTGTGGAAGCTTTTCCATTTCTCGGCAACAAGGAAGAAGGGAAGCCGGAATTCTAGGAGTTGTTCGCTGTTTCCAAAGTGTAAGAGGTCAATGAAGTCGCTTTTGCCTCCTCTTCTTGTTGAAGTGAATAACCGCTTCTATGGTTTCTAGCAAGCGGAGGAAAAGAATGGTTCCAGGGTTAACTTTTTAGGGCTCGAAGTTTAGCTGCGCTGGAGGTCGTGTTTTTCTCGATAGCCGAACGACGGGCGGTGGTGCGCTTTGTGTGGGTCCTTACTAGCGGAGGGCAGGACAGAAAGAAAGCCGTACTACGGGGGTGGGGTGGGAGGGCGGCTAGTTGCCCCACCGGCTACAACTCGTCTAGAGGAGGCAGAGACAAATCCAACGAGGTCACGCCATCGCGTTTTGTAATCCTTCGAGCTGTAACGAGCTCATGGAGTCTGAATCGCTTATTTATATTTTTTTTCCCCGTCTTAATGTCAGAGAAGAAGGTTGTGGAGTTTTAAATCAGGAACGGGAAGATAGTTTAATGGCACTTCCGCGTAGCCTTTTTAGGAAGAGAGGAATTGCAGGTTTTAAAACCAACTTTCACCGGTATAGAATTTCAGACTAAGGTGAAGTAATTTCTGAATTGTCGCAGAAGGTAATTCAAGACTGTAGTGATGCGCTGATCTATTTCTTAAGAACTGCGTAAATATAAACATTGGGCTGTAATAGAAAAAATGCTTACCTGTTTTAAGTTTTTGCTTGATGTTACTGTCATGTCCAAGGTTTAAAAAATCCTGCTGCAAGGCAAAAGAAAACAGCTGGGAGTCTTTGTACTTTGCCATTAAGAAAAAGTACAGCACAATCAGATGTAAGGTTCTCTTTTATAAATCTGACGAAACAAAAATTGGGAAATTATTACTGACATCTACAGAAATAAATGTGATCTTATTTTCCAGATACATTGATTATGATTCCCATTATCACTAGTCAACATATTAGGATGGTTTTATAGTTATATTGTATGATGTCTGTGATTAGACAGTACAGTAAATATATTTTGATTGATTGATAATGGTTGGTGATAATTATATTTGTGATCCTGAAACATCTGGAAGAAGCAAGCCTGAAATAAAGTAATTATGAAATAAATCATTTAGCATTCAAGGGGCTGATAGAAAGTTAGCATTTTTTCTCTCGGGTAAAGTGATTTATTTTGAATAGTGCAGTTTCCATCTCAAATGGATACAAATGTATTGTCTCAACTTTGATGGGTCCATATAGTAATTTAGAAATATCCATTGTTAGGATGAATTATATATTCAATTTACCTAGATACAATTTTTTAATCCACTAAGATCAAACCAGTAATGTCTTATCAGTTTTTATGATCTAAAAAGTTTAATGGAGTGATCAATATATTGGTGTCTCTAGCTGAAAGAAATTCCAGGAATATTTATGGTTCTAAATCTTGTTTTAAAGAGCTTATGCCAGTAATATGGAACATGATTGAATTGTAGAGCAAATCTTTTACAGAGATTACATCAGAGATATGTGACTTCTTTGAAAGGGGTATTTAAAATGCACACTACTTTTGTTTCTCAACACAGTAATCATGTAGAGACAATTGGGAACAGCTTCCAAAGCAGCTGTGAGAGTCTGGGGGAAAAACCCTATTCCAGACATGTCAAACACAAGGCCCGGGGGCCGGATGCCGCCCGCGAACTGGTTTCATGTGGCCCACAAAGCCATTCTGAAAACAGTGAGGGAACAGCCCCCTCTGCCTTGGCCCTGGCCCAGGCCAACCGGGAGCCAATGTACAATTTTGTGGTGGCCATCTATGATGAAACACATTCAGTCTTAACTCCACAAGGCCATCTGGAAACAGCGAGGAACCAACCCCTGTCGCATCGGCCCCGCCCCCTGGGTGCATGCTGGGGAGGTGTCACCCTTTGTGAGGAATGAAGAAATGCACCATTGCCTGGAAGTGGCCAGCAAATGGCCCTCGCCTACTTCACATATCCGGCTTGATGAGCTCCGGGGGAGGGGTTTCGGCAGGCAGTGGGGTGCTCTCCTCACAGCACCAAGAGGCTGAGCTGGGCGGCGCGAATCCAAAAAGAAGCACAATGCTGCCCAGCCCCCAGTCTGCCCAGTTTCAGCAGGCAGCAAGGTGCAAAGCTGACGAGCTTTGCACCGCCCAGCTCAACCTCTTGGTGCTGTGAGGAGAGCTCCCTGCTGCCTGCCAAAACCATGCAGGCTGGGGGCTGGGCAGCATCGCGCTTCTTTTTGGTTTTCCGCTGCCCGGTTCAGCCTCTTGGCTCTGTGAGGAAAGCGCCCTGCTGCCTGCCAAAACCAGGCAGGCTGAGGCTGGGCGGCCTCGTGCTTGTTTTTAGATTCGTGCCACCTGGCTCAGCTTCTTGGCGCTGTGAGGAGAGCGCCCCGCTGCCTGCTAAGACCGGGCAGGCTGGGGGCTGGTGGCATTGTGCAGGTAATGTTGACTCATGGCATCCCCTCCCCCAGAGCCCAGTAAGCCAGATATGTGAAGTAGGTGAGGATCATGTGCTGGCCACTTCATTCATGTCACGAAGGGTGACATCTCCCCAGCTGCGTTTCTTGCCTGTTTTTTCCCCTCCCTCATCTCAAATATTTTCCCACCACTCTGTACTTAGGAAGGAAAGAAGGAAAAAAGGAGAGGGAGGATCTGAGGGAAGTCCTGCCTTGCTGCCCTTTCACCATCCCCTTGCCCCCTCCTCCTGGCCTATCCTGGGGGGTCTCCCATCCTATTGCTAAGGAAGCTTTGGATACAAAGCCGGGTCTCCTCCCATGGAGAGGGAATGGGCCTCCTTCTGACTTTGCCCTTGTACCCATCATGAGCAACCTGGCTAAGGAGAGCAAGCATAGCAGCAACAGCCTTGAGAAGGAGGTAAGTGCAGCTGGGTGCCTCCTTGGGGAAGTGGGGCTGGGCTTGGTGTCGTGGGTGCTCGAGGGCCAGGCTGGGCATTTGACCTCTGCTGCCCAGGGCTCCAGGCAGCCTGCACCACCATCCACCCCTCTGCATGGCCTGAGAGGAACAGTGAGGCTCCTCCAGTGGACCATGGCTTGGCACTTGGCCTGGTCCTACCCCTTCTTCCAGAGACCCTCAGATTTGTCCCACACCTGCCCAGGCACCCTTGACACGAACGATGTAGAGCTGGCCATGCCCACCCAGTAGGCCACACCCACTCCATCCACTCCCACCTAGTAGGCTGCGCTCACCCTGGCCAAACTTACCTGCTCCCCTGAGGGCAACCGCAATGCTGACGCTGCCCTCAATGAAATTGAGTTTGACACCCCTGCCCTATTCTATCAGTTTGAGAAAAATTGCATTGGAAGTTTCTTGTTCATTTATTGATGAGAATTTTTCAGACTGCAGGTGTAAATCCTGTATTTTCAAACACAGGTGTGGTTTACCTTTCATCTACGTATTTTTTGGGCTTTTGCTGCTTATCAATTAAATTTGCCTTTAAAGCAGGGGCAGGGAAAATTTGTGGCCAAAAACTGTTTTTGACAAATCTATACCTGGGCTGAATGGAAAATTGAGGATGGCAGATGTTTTTATTCTCCCTTCCAACCAACTCCCACTTCGGCATTAATCATAGCATTAAGCCTAATGTAATTGTTATATTTATTGCCCAGTATTGGTGGTTGTTTACAACCAGTTTGGTGTAGTGGTTAAGACCCTAAGTCAGTGTTTCTCAACCTTGACAATTTTAAGGCATGTGGACTTCAACTCCCAGAATTCCACAGCCAGCAACGCTGGCTGTGGAATTCTGGGAGTTGAAGTCCACATGCCTTAAAATTGTCAAGGTTGAGAAACACTGCCCTAAGTAGAAAACAGGAGACTGGGCTCTAGTTCCTCCTTAGGCACAGAGTAAACTGGGGGACATTGGGCCAATGGCTCCCCCTCAAATCTAGGAAGCAGGCAATGGCAAATCACTTTTGAAAAACTTTGCCAATAAAACTGTAGGCACTAACCCAAGCAATTGCCAGGAGTTAAAAACTGACTTGAAGGCATACATACACACGCGCGCGCGCACACACACAAAATCATGGACATAGCAGCAGTGGGTCTTGGAGTAGAGTCCATGGTTTGAAGACCTTGTTTTTTCTCGGCTGAGTGAAAAATTAGGCATATTTATTAGTTTCCAAATTGACTTCAGTTTCTAAATTGATTTCAGAAACTTGAAAATAGGTTAAATCTCTAAAGTACACAAGGATTAAATCAGCTTGCATATATAGGTAATTGATTAATATATTTCTCAATTTTAATTTACAATTTTTAAAAATTCATTGTTGTAGAATTATAACATTAAGTAACATCTAGGCTAGTTTGGTCTGCCATGTTCAGATGGTGCTTGGCAAGTTAGTTGTGCAAATTCTGTAGCTGTTCTGATTAAATAATTAAAAGGAAATAATGGAAGGAAAGGCAGATGTACATACATTCAGCATTGTTGTTAAATCTTGCTTATGATTTTCCTGAGTCTAGAATGTTAAAATTTTTAACTGCTTATTCTTCAGAAACAGAAAAGTCCTTCATATGGTATGATATTTTGGATTCGTAAATGAAATAGTCTCCTAATAAAAAATAGTCCTGAAAATTATGGACAAGAGCCAGTTTGGTCTAGTGCAGGGGCAGGCAACCTTGGCTCTTTTAGCTGGCTCAGGAATTCTGGGAGTTGAAGTCCATGAGTCATAAAAGACCCAAGGTTGCCTACCCTTGGTCTAGTGGTTAAGGCACCAGGCCAGAAACCAGGAGACACTGATCTCTAGTCCTGCATTGGTCAAAAAAGCTGGCTGGTAGAATTTGGTCCAGTCACTTTCTCTCAGCTCAACTCAAAGTGTGGTGGTTGTTGTTGTAGGGAAACAGGAGGAAGAAATATTAGTTACATTGCCGCCTTGAGTTATTTATAAAAATAATAAAGGTGGGATAAAAATAAGTAATAAATGGCCACAATAATTTCAATTATTCTTTTAACCTATCGCCATCAAGAGAGAAGAATGCATTTTATATCAACTTTCATGAATTTGGCATCCTTTAGATATGTTAATAACTTCCAGAGTTGGGATCCTCTTTGACAATCTTTACATTGATCCATTTTGTTAATGTCATTAGTGCTATGTTTTGCTTTATCTCAGAGGTCTATCATATTCTTTTTACTCTAGAGATTGGTGATGGCATTGGTGAAAAGTGGATGGTTGCTCCGACAAAGTAAGTAATGGATTTTATTTTCCACTCTTTGCTTTGGGGCCAAATATTAAGAAATGATTGGATCACTTCATATTGTTTGTTTTAAAAAGTCTGCAACTACAGCAGACAGCATTCTCTATGCCAGGGCTTTTCAACCTTTTTACTGATTGTACCACTTTTAGGATATGGCAATATTCGAGTACCACCTAGCAAGGTGTCAAAAACTTGATGACCAAAAAAAACCCTGTTCAAAGTTGCAATTGCACTGAAATGACTTATGACCATTTTTCACACTTATGACCATTGCAGCATGCCCAGGGTCATGTGATTTATATTTGGATGCTTGGCAACTGATTCATATTTATAATGGTCACAGTGTTCCAGGGTCATTTGATCCCCTTCTGCAATCTTTTGACAAGCAAAGTCAGTGGCAGAGCTGCTGGTGGCCAAGTGCTTCCCTGCCTCCCTGCCTCTCTTTTTCTCATTCCCAACTTCTGAAGGAAGAATTTGAACCCCACTCATATTTTCCCTCTTCCATATATTGATCAAACAAGGAAAGGCCTCCAGAGACAGAAAAGACAAGCTGCTGAATGAACTAGCTTAAAAAGGCACATCCCCTTTAAGAATTAGCTACTGGCTAGAAAGGAAAGTAAGGAGCACAGCCGGCACTTAAGAAAAAAAAAAATGTAAGTACTGGCTGCCGTCGAAGGCAACCTCCCCAAATAGTTCCATTCATAAGTAAAGGAATGCTACAGGCAAAATCCATTCAGGAGAAAAATACTTCAAAATCCCTTACAGCAAAACTTACAGCTAACAACAGCAGAGCAATAGAAGCTAACACGAGACATCAGCCATCAGCCAAATAGAAATTGCCAAACACTCCTTAAGAACACAAAGACCTCATTGCACAAATCCCAGAACTTCAAAGTCACAAAAGCACATAAGAATCCTTCCACTCTCCATCTCCTTCCCTCCTCTGTGCCTCACCTCCAGCCATTGCTGCCTTTTT
The DNA here is from genome assembly GCA_034064705.1 of Bothrops alternatus. Lineage (NCBI taxonomy): Eukaryota > Metazoa > Chordata > Lepidosauria > Squamata > Viperidae > Bothrops > Bothrops alternatus. The sequence continues at coordinate 36,280,051 of JARGCV010000009.1, forward strand.
TCATTCCTCTGGGAGGGTGACCCCTCCCCTGCTGCATTTCTTGCCTGTTTGCTGCTGCCAGCACAGGTGGCTGCCACAGCAGTTGTAGATCGGCTCATGGCCAGCCTGCTTGATCTCCTTTCATGTTTGCATTATCATATTTTAATGATTGCCATTATTAAAATGAAAATATTCTGCAGCATTTTAGCCACACAGTAATTGTAGAGATGTCTGTCTCCTTCACTGGTTAGAAGAGAAAACTTAATTGCTGGCTTTGATGAATGGTTTGTCAGAATGAGTCAGCTAGCTCTTAGGAAGAGTCAGGAAATATTTCCTGGCATCCAAGCGGTGTCTTAAAACTATAAGAGTAACTTAGCAGACTCAGAGTTTGCAGCATTTAATTCCTACATCTCTGATTGGATGATTATGGGAAGGTCACTTGCTTATGTGTCACAATAGTTGATATTCAGAGGAATACCCAACCTTCCTGTGATTCTGAAGATAATTTAAGGTGTAGGTTTATTGTTCAATATCCAGGGATAGCCTCATCTTCCATGAGCATTTTTAACCTTTCAAAGATTACAAAGTTAATGGCTGGTGGCCATTCCTATATCCTGTGGTAATGCGTTCTAGTACTTTTTTCAAAGGGAAAGTGTTTGAATTTTTCTTAAAGCATTGTAGAATGTTCAAACCTATTAGTGATTTTAGTTACTTCAATGTAACAAATAATAGAATAATTGAATAATAGAGTTGGAAGAGACCCTGGAGATCTTCTAGTCCAGCTCCTTGCTTAAACAGAAGATCCTATACCACTTCAGACAAATAGTTGTCCAGTCTCTTGGTAAAAACTCCAGTGGTGGAGCACTCACAACTTCCTGAGGCAAGCCATTTCATTGATAAATTGTTCTCATGGTTAGAAAATTTCTCCTTAGTTCTAGATTGGGTTTCCATCTGTTACTTCTTGTCCTGCCCTGAGGACTTTGGGGAATATGTTGACCCCCCCTCTTCTTTATGACAACCCCTTAACTATTGGAAGACTGCTGTCATATCACTCCTAGTCCTTCTCTTTGTTAAAGTAAACATACCCAAGTTTTTTACTAACCTATTTCTTTAATTTATTGGCTGGGTGGCTTAAAAGGATAAAATAATTCAAAGCCTATATGCAATACGAATAAGTTACAAGTCAGGTATGCATATTGCTCGCTTGTCTTCACCTTCCATGATTATTCTATATGTATTTCTTTAGGTACTATATTACGACGCTGGAAGAAAAATTGGTTTGATTTGTGGTCTGATGGCCATTTATTATTTTATGACAATCAACATCGACATGATCTAGAAGATAGAATTCACATGAAAATTGACTGTATCAATATCAGAGGGGGAAATGAATGCCGAGGTAAGTATGTGCTTTGTATATGACTTTCCATTTCCCTTCACATGCCTGCGTCTACTTCCCCCCCAATATCTAAGAGAACTTAGTGTCACCTGTAATAACAGTGTTAGTGGTGTAGGTCTAAAACTAATTAAATGCAGAGAAATTGTTTTAAATGGGGATTAGTGATGGCTGATTTTTTTTTGTGTGTGTGTATGTGTATGTGAGCACACCGAATAATAGTCTTCATTGATTCAGTGGGACTTACTCCTTATGTAGGCTAAAATTTTAGTGTTATAAGAATTGGTTTGCCTGCAGTGATGACAATTCCCTTTATTTTTTTAAGGATAGAATTTGTATACCTGTCTTTGATTAATTGGTTTTTATTTCACAAGAGAAGACAGGATGCTGGAAGTTTCAGCTTATATATTTTGTAACTAAAGGAATATATTTAACGACCATTAAACAATTGTTTTGCCCCACTTGGCAACTGTTTCATGTTATATAATGTGGATGATGACTGCCCAACTCTTCTTTACTGCCTTCTGCTTAAAAGACTTGAAAGACTGCATCGTGTGTTTACTTAGAAAAAAAAATATTAAGGAATATTTGAAACAGTGCTCCATAAGAGATAGAACAGATTTGTTTTCTGCTGTTGCAGGGGATAGGACTAGAACTGATGAGTGGAAATTGCATGCTAATTTCAGATACATCTGAGGAAGTAACACACTCCAATTCAAACTTTGTTAGATCCTGGGGAAATGTTGAGGATTCTGCAGTTAAAGTAGACACATTTGCAAGGTGCCTAGGCTGGGAAGCTAACTCCTGCCTTGTGATTCTGGAAATTATTTTGAGTCAAATGGTTGTCCATATTGCATCTCAAGTTCAAATGTCTTATTTTACTTATGATTTTAAATACCAATTTCTGATTTTGTATTATGTAGTATTTGGTATGGGTATTATGAGTTTGCATTTTGGATTCCGTCAGGGGAGATATTTCTTTTTTATTAGGGAACCAAAATTTTGGGGGGAATCTCGGCTTGGAATCTCAGCTCCTTTTGCTGAGATTCCTCCTACCCCCTACAAGCAGCTCTTCAAGAGGGAAAGGACTGCCTGCCAAATGAAACAGAATGCCTCTGGAGTGCTGCACAAGTGGAAGGTAGATCCCAAAGATCTGAGCTATGTTCCTGCAACACTTCGGAGGAGGACTGTTTATGTACGGAGGGGAACTGAACTTGACAGGCAGCTCTTTCACTTTGCTTAAATGATCTGGGAGATTGCTTAACGATTGCAACTGAGAATGATGGATTTGTGGTCATTTAGCAAAGCAGTCACGTGGGAGTCTTGCTTAACAACTGGTTCCATTTGTGCAGTGGTGGGATTCAAATACCTGAACAACTGGTTCTCTGCGTGGACATCACTTCCGGAAGTCCATTCTGAGATGGAGAGGCCTCCCAGGCCCAGAGCAGCCCACCGGAAGTGCATGGACACCACTTCTGGAAGTCTGTTCTGAGCCTTGGAGGCCTGGGGAAGCCTCCCAGGGTCAGAACGGATCTCCGAAAATGGCATCCACGCATTTCCGGCGGTCCGTTCTGGGCCTTGCGAAAAAGGGCTAGGGCATCAACAAAAGTCAACAAAAAATTAGGTACCGGTTTTACTGAACCGGTGCAAACTGGCTGAATACCATCACTGCATTTGTGGTTGTAAATCAAGGACTACCTGTATAAAGCAAAGAACATGTACATATTTCTTATATTTGTCAGGCATGGCTTTTGCTTTGACTGGTGAAAGATATATAGCATGAAAAAACAAGTATTTTTCCCATTTTAATTGTCAGGTGCCAGGAAAATCAGGAGATCCAGAAAGTTCAACGTCAAAGGGAAATTTAAGAAACAGAAAGAATTCAAAGTGGGCTGCAGTTAAATCTCTTGTGGGCGTGAAGGGACTCATGACTGATGATGGGTTTGACCCCTCCCTTGGGCTCAGCCTGGTCATCTCCTACATTAATTCTTGATTTGCTTATAAAAGCTTGATTGGTGTATGAAAAGTATATATTATTGAGACAATAATTTATTGATTGAATATTATCAGGACATCTCCTACAAATATATTTTAAAATAGTTTTAATCTTTATTAAAATTGGAAATGGCAGTTACTGACTTGCCAACACTGCAGCATCTTTTCTCTTCTTTTTATTTAGAAGAATTAGGCAGACAAAAAGTTAGCCCTGAAAATGAGTGGCAAAAAAACCCACAACACATTTAGAAACCCCCCAAAGTAAAGAAAATTCTGTATGAACAGATTTTGTTTTCCACAGTATCAGATATAGAAATTGCTAATTTTCAGAAAGAAAATTAAGAAAGCTGGATGTTTGGATTTTTGAACAGTTTGGTTTTTATCTTGAACTATTAACTTTTTATCACAAGGTGTAAAATCATCTGTCTCTATTTTGGATAGGTTTTCAGCCTCCAGAGGGCAAAGCTAAAGACTGCTTGCTGCAGATAATTTGCCGTGATGGGAAAGTGCTCAATCTCTGTGCAGAAAGTACCGATGATTGCTTGTGAGTTTTGAATGATTTGCTTCTTCTGCTTTGATTCAAATATAGGCGCTTAGTTACTTTCATAATGGAAGTAGCTCATATTTGCATAATTCATATATATATATATACACACAGATTGATGTAATCTGTATACATATATGAATTAGGTAAAACAGTAACAGTTTTGCCAATTGCAAATTGCCACTCTCTTTTTGTTTGCTCTTTTTTATAACTCCCAAATTCTTTATTTTTTATTTTCCTGTATGTGTATGTGTACCTTACCAGCAGCTAAGTATAGTTGTACATAATTTTTAAAATGTATTGCTGTACTTTGTGAAGATATAAATATTAATCCTACTTTCCATGACCTGTTGACTTTCTCTGATGACTTTTGAAGTTCAGGAAATGAATCGTGCTAGATTATCCTGAGTATTCAATTGCTTTGTTAGCAATTTTATTTGCTTTCTTCTTTCAAGATTAGCATATAGTAGCACATAACTGCTAAAACAAACTTAAGTTTCTCTCTGTCCACTGAAATATCACCAACATTATGTTGTGATCCTCTAAATCCTCAAGGTGAATATAAAATCATATGTTGCAAATGTTTTCTTATATAAACTGTTGGTCACCAGAGTGATGGAGTCATTAGGAAAGGATTAACTTTTTGGGGGGTGAAAAGGCAGGCTAATAAAGAATCCTTCCCCTCCTTTCCCTCTCTAGCCAACACATTTTATATATTCTCAAAGGTGACAGTGGAAATACCAAGTTCATCCATAGAAACCTTGATCTGAGCCCTAATGTCTTGTGATACCTAAGGAGCAGAGTGACAGTGACAGTGGCAGTGACAGGTGAACTGAAGTTGCTCTGAGGCATCACTATGAGTGGCATCTCTAACAAAGCACGTAGCAGTTGTCAGCTCAATTATGGCTTGGTTGTCTGTTTTTTAGGACTGCTCTGAGTCCTGAGGTCCCAATGTATGAAAAATATCTTAAGGGGAAGTTGTAGTTGGTGAGGGCTTTTGAGATAAGGGCCTATTTTCAGTGGACTGCTTCTAGTTTTCTGCCCCTTCAAGCATTACAGTTGGCTGAGAGCAATGGCACAATCTCTAATATTTATTGTATCTCTCTCTCTCTCTCTCTCTCTCTCTCTCTCTCTCTCTCTCTCTCTCTCTCTCTCTCTCTCTCTCTCTCTCTCTCTCTCTCTCTCTCTCTCTCTCTCTCTCTCTCTCTCTCTCTCTCTCTCTCTCTCTCTCTCTCCCTCCCTCCCTCCCTCCCTCCCTCCCTCCCTCTGTCTCTCTGTCATATAAATACACACACACACACACATATGAGTTAATAGAAATTTGGTTCAATTCTATGGAACACTAATCTTTCAATATTTTTTCATATAGAATTCATAATGTTTTCTTCCTGCAGCCTTTCTACTTTCACTTTGCTTTCTTTCATTCCTTTCAAGATATTTTTTCCCATGTTTCATTCTTCAGACTACCAAATATGGGCAGTTCCATGCTCAGAATTACTAATCATACTGGGTGACATTAGTTTTATTTTCCTAATATTTAACATTAACATAAATGGAAGATGTTTCATGATAGTCTGAACCTCAGTGGGGAAAATAGGACTGTGTGTATTGTCACTAAAGGATGTGAATTTTTCATAATGATAATGAGGGATTGAACCCTTTCCCTTCTAATGCCTTTAGAAATCAAAAGACACCATGCTGTCCAGTATCTATCAATACTTATTGGGTGCCATAGAATATGGCTTGCTCATGAAGAATTTATCTAAGCAAATACTGAAATTTTGACTCTCCAGATAGTGAGTTAATTTTCAACGAGCCATTGTTCATTACTATTTAAAGAAAAAACTGGTTCTTTACTCCACTTTTAGCTATTAAACACATTACATTGCTTCATTCCACAAATTGTAGGGAGATCTCAAGGATATTGAGATGACCTAGGAAAGCAACAAATAACTTGGGCCAGTCTTCCCATAATTATCAAGCAAATAACCAAGGTACAATTTTATTGCTTCTAAGCAGCTTTTTGGCAACATAGGCTGTCAGAATATGCTGTATGTTGCCATGTCTATCCTAGAGGATGGTACCCTAGTACATTTTCATGTCAGCAGCATTGTTATGATGATCAAGCACTTAGATGTGGGGTTTGATAGTCCTGCCAAAAAGAGAAATTAATCTAAACTTATATTTTAGACAGGATGTGTATCTGTTTTACTTTTTATATATTGTCCTTAGAGTAGTGGGAAATGGTTTATAAGTAATGTATTATATATAGCTGAAATGGATTCCTGTGACTGAGAAGAAATTTTTTTTGGACCTGTGCTCTTATATGAAGAATAGTTGATCATTGGTGATCTGAGATGATTCTGGAGAAGTGAAAATGACAACGTAGCTAAGACCAATGGACCGATGATGAGTTTGGGTCAAAGGAACTTCTCTGGCCAAGGAGAGAATGAGAGAGCACCTATTTGTATTCCAGATAGCTACTCCTTATGAAGAAGCTGCTGGATAATTGTTTACTTTTGGGTATTAAGCATTTAAGGATACTGGGCTCATCCAAACTCACTTTTAACCACTTTTGGATTTATTATTTTAAAGTTAAAAGAAGTCTTCCAAGCAACAATTTTGAAAAAATACCTGAACATGAGAAACTAGAAGGGACTAAAGTTCCAGGCAGTAAAAAAAAAGGAAAGAGAGAGAGAGAGAGGCCTATCTTTTATTCTTGAGTCAAAAGAGGAACAATGAAACTGTGAAACATACAAAATGATAAATTTGAGACATTTAAAATAATTTTTGAAAAGTTGGGAGAAATCTATATCTAAATTGACAGCAATAATTATTGCACCTGTTAATACATTTTAAAGATGGGAAAGAAAATAATATGAAAAAATTTATAGACTGACAGAATGAAAAAGTGAAAGGAATTCCAATTGATGTAGAAATATTGGAACATAAAGAAATTGTGGATTATAAGATAGAGATAACAGCCAGATTGAAAATATAGATGATAAGTCAAGAGATGAAAAATGACTTGGGCAAGACTTACTGGATTTAGAGAAGAGGTTTTTTAAGCCTTGAAGAGATCTCTGAGATGGGAGAAGGAAAATTTGATTGGAGATTCAATCCTGCGATAGCAGCTTGATGAATTAAAGATCAAAATTGTCAGAAGCAAAAGAAAGGAATATAAAGTTGACTTGTTTGATCAGGGTTAAAATAAATATTTCTATAAAATTGTGGAAACCCTTTATGGCCTTTTTGCCAAAACCTGGACAGAAATAATAATGGGTTTGCAAGTGTATAGAGGAGGGGGTTATCAGAAGAAGTGAATTATGTATGTAATTTTATGTGGATGGGGACATATTAAACATTCCTGCACTTACTACAAGGAATTACTTCTTTAAATATTTTTAATATTTTTTTATTTTTCCATTCTTTTGTGCACTTTGTATTTCATTTCTTTTTACTTTATTTTCATTTTTAATTTTGGTTTATCTTTTAATATTGTTAAACTCTTTAATAAAAAGGAATTTAAAAAAGAATAGTTAACAATTTTCTATAAGGTCTATCAACTGGTGACCAAAGAAAAATTTCAGAAAACATTAGAATTTTTACTATTAAACTGGTTCAGTTATAACGGGTAATTGCATACATAATTTGATCTTTGCTAGTGATTTGTTTCTTTTCATGCTTTACTTAGCTTATGTTTCTTATAGGGCTTGGAAAATTGCTCTTCAGGATGCCAGAACAAATGAAGTGAGTATTTTTTTGTTGTTGTTATCTGTGGTGAGAGACATAACTATTTATTTGTTATGATTTTTATTCCACTTCAATAATATAATGGTAGGCTGTTTACAAGCTTTACTGTTACTGATATTTTAATAATTAGTAAAAATGTAATAAATAGATGTTCCAGAAGAGGGTGCAGAGGACGTTTTTAGTGAGATTTGGTGTACTCATTTTTCAGTTGAATAGGTTTTGTAAATCCACAAAGAGAAAAGGAAAAAGATTATAGCCTTAGGCTATAATCCAACCATGAAAAAAGCCAACTGCTTTAGGCTAATCCAAATGTTCCCATTATTTAAAAAAATATAAAAAGCCCTCTATTTCCAAATAGTTTCTATTATAGTTATATCCAGGGTCAGAAGATATGATTGTAAAAAATCTTTTCTAGTATAAAGTCACACACAGTTCTTTAGGTCAGCAACTTCTCCAATTCTTTTTGTATTGTTGTAGTATCTCCTCTCACCACTAGATGTCCGTATTAATTGTAATGTCTATGTCCAGGTTTAAAAAGATTTTTTATAATGGTTTCTCACAAAAAGTAAATGAAAAAATTTCCCACATCATAAAGGTTAGCAACATTTTCTTTAAACCAGTCTCAGTTTCATTTTTGTATATTCTTTTATATTCCTTAATTTCATTCCCTCATTTAAAATTTTTCGCTGCTTTTAACTACCTTCCTCCCAAGTCTTCCTGGGGTCTTTGCTTTGGAAATTATCCAATCTGGGATTTATATTTCTAAGTCCACAGGGAAGAGAAATAAAAAATAGTCTCACCCAGATCTTAGCACATTGTTAACAATCAGCTTTTCAGTGGCATGCTGTGGCATGCCGCAGTTCTTTGCTTCTTTCCCGGTTATCTATATTTTGGGCTGCCTGTGCATTTACCTGCAGCCTTTCTTCTGTCCTTTTGAAGAGGTTCCTCGGTTCATATGGGCTGACCGCCATCGGCTCCAAACTCCCAAGGCTTCTCTTCCTCTTTGTCGCCTCGCCAGGGCAACTTTCCAACCTCAGACGGAGCAAAATCGTACTAGGAAACCAGAGCCCCAATTTCTTTCACCCATCTTGTCATGACACCCCAAGATGCTGCATTTTGTATTACTTCTAGCATCTTGGTCACCTCCAGTGGCAAACCACCTATAACCATAGTGACAAACCTATGGCACGCATGCCACAGGTGGCACGCAAAGCCCTCTCTCTGGGCACGCGTGCCGTTGCCCCAGTTCTAGGCCTTCAGCTGGGTTTTATAAAACCTTTTCACTGTAGGCATCCGCTGCCGTATGCAAAATAAAAAAAAGGTTCAATCAATCAATCAATTTCAACTTCTCACTGGGAAAAAAAGATCTCGCAAAGTTGGAATTGATTGATTGAACTTTTTAGTTCCACCCAGTCTGCCATTACCACCACAGCCACGCCCACCCAATGGGCCACACCCACTCAGTGGGCCACACCCACCCGGCACCCGATGATACATAAGTGGGTTTTGGGTTGCAGTTTGAGCACTCGGTCTCTAAAAGGTTCACCATCACTGACCTATAAAGTCTTTTGGTAATCTAGTCAAGTGATGAATTAAGACTTGAGCTACTGACACCAGGACATCCTGGCATAGGTAGATCATTAAATGGCACACCAGTCATGCTGGGTAGACAGCTCCCATGGCTGTGGCTTCCACTGTTGTTAAAGCACAGTTGCTTTAACTGGGAGTCCAGTAATAGTACCCCCAAGTTGTGAATCCGCTCCTTTAGGAAGAGCACAACCCCATCAAGACCAACAGTATTGGATCACTTTGCTGTTTATTGATGAACAATAACTCTTAATTAGCTCACTTTTCCATTTGGGACTGTTGAGAAAGAACATGCATAGCAGGTTAGCTGTATGATTAAGTATAAGTCTTTCAAAAGCAACACACTGGGCAATATCTGAGCAACGTTAGTTGACAATGTGCATTGTGTCTTTAAAGAAAATTGGCAAATTGCTAGGATCGATGCCACATTTGACATTGTTCATTATTGCATTTATTGAGTAGCCCAATCTGGGGGGGGGGGAAGTAGAACATAATGACACTGCTTACCACTTTTTATCATGTTTGTTACAGATTGTGACTAAAAGGGATTATTTAAATGCAAGAGCAGAATCTGCAATTAAAGTCCCCTGTATATGTATAATAAAACATAAGCATTTGGGGATAAAAGAAAGAAGTGAGCATTCTATATATGGCCAACTATTTACTTTCCCAAAGTTAAACTGTAGGGAATTTTTTAAAAGAAGTATTTCCCTTCCCTTCTTTTCCCTTCCTTTCCCTTGCTTATGAATCTAAAGTAAACCTTGGGTAAGGGACAATGGAGGCAGAGTTAAATTCATGAATAGGTCTGTTCTATCAATTCAAGCAGCTTTATATATATATATATATAAATTTTATTGGTTTTTTTCCCATCAACATATGTTAATTTTTCCAATCAACAAGTTGTCTGGAATTTGCTATGCTAATACATGTTCAATTCCTAATCCTTCATTCTTTTCTCTAACCAAGAATAAAATAAGTTCCAAATTTGATAGTAGTCGGTATCTTCTTTATCTTTCAACCTCATAGTTAATCTGTCCATCTCTGCACATTCCAGTATTTTCCTGATTATTTCTTCCTCTGATGGCAGTCCTTCATTCTTCCAGTATTGTGCAAAAATTATTCTCGCTGCTGTAATGATGTGTAAGATTAAATATAATTTCTGCTTATTAGTCTTATCAGGCATAATACCTAGTAAAAAAAGTTCAGGTTTAAAATCCACTTGTTCACCCAATATTTTTTCTAACCACATATATATCTTTCTCCAATAAGCCTTTGCCTTACCACATGTCCACCAAATGTGATAATACGTGCCTATGTTACATTTACATTTGCAACATCTATCTGACATATTTTTAAACATTTTTGCTAATCTTGCTGGCGGTAGGTGCCATCTATAAAACATTTTATACAGATTTTCTTTGTATGAAGTTGACATTGTTAATTTATAGTTTCTCTCCCATAACATTTGCCATTTTTCTAATTCTATATTGTAGTCAAAATTTTTTGCCCATCTTGTCATTGTTTCTTTCACTTATTCACTTTCCATATCTAAAATTAACAAAAAGTTATACATTTTCTTGATTAATTTCTCATCTGAAGTTAACAAAATCTTATCAAATAGTTTGATCCTTGTAGAATCCATACATTTTTACATCTTTTTCATACAGTATCTACTTTGTATCTGTAAATGTGCCCACCAGGACAGGTTAATTCCCTGATTTTCCAATTCTTGTTTAGATTTTAATTTCCCATCAATATCTAAAATATCTTTATATGTCCATATTTTTTCAAAGTCTACCAAGTTTGGATGTATAAATGCCTCCATCGTTGATAACCACCCTGGAATTTTTAAATATATTTTAGCTTTAATTTTTTCCCATACTGTTGACAAGGCATTTCTTATAGAATGATTTTGAAAGTACTTATGAACTCTGTTTTTCCCGTACCATAAGAAAGCATGCCACCCCAATTGTAAATCATGTCCCTCTAAATACAATAACCTTTTATTTCTGAGTGTTATCCACTCTTTCACCCATGTTAACACAGATGCTTGGTAATACAACGACCATTCCGGCAACCCAAAACCTCCATTCAATTCAAGCAGCTTTGGTGACTGGTCTACTCCAGGTTTGTTAGATTACAGGTCCTGTCACTTTGCTGAATGAGGTGGTGGGACCTGTAATCCAATACACTTGAAAGGAGCACCAGGATTATGCAAGGAGACTTCAGTGTCAGTTGAATGTGAGGTTTGTAAAATAACAACTTGTTTTGTAAAAAGCCACAATCTGTTTGCAGAAGTGAAAAGAGGGAAAGAAATATCCCCAGTGTTATGTGCTCCTGGCTACTTTCCTTCATGACCAGAGGCAAGCTTGCCTGGCCAATAACCAGCCAAGACACAGTGAAGGCCTTTTGTTTCATTTATTGCAATAAGTGGGGAGAGAAGCTATCAAAGCTTGGTTCTTTCCAAAGTTTTAACCCAAAATATTTCCTTCTTTATACATCCCTTGTCCCGGCTGCCACATCCCTCCTCTTTCCCCATTGGCTGAGGTACTATGAGGTTACATTCTTTCCGACCGCTTCCTACATATTTCCTGCTACATACTAAATCATACGTCACATGTACATTAAAATTAGGAGATAATTTATGCAGGGTGTGTCAGTAAATATTAATCAATTAATTGCGCATGCTCAGTTGCCTGAGTTCTGGCCCCATTTTTTACGACTTCTTAGAAAAATAGGTTCTTTCCTGTTTTGCTAGTTATCTTCTATTACAGATGTTTTCTTCTTCCTTTTCCCACTCTTAAGACCCAGCTATTTTTGCCTACATATTTCCTTTACATCCTTTCTTTATGTTAACCTTTCCTCTTTCCCACCATAGCTTCTCTACTCAGTAAATTTCCACTGCAGCAAATTCAATTTTAAATTTCTCTTTCAATATTAAATTTTGAAGACTTTTCTTTTACTTATATCACCAGGGAGAGCAATATAGCAAGAGTCTTTTTTTAAAATAAATAGTGCATTATGTAATACTTTAAAAACAAAGGATTCAGTCATTACCTGCACAAAGCCAACAAAAATTGAGTTGTTTTTGAATAACAAAACAATTTTTGAAAACCTGGTGGGGCTCCTGATTGGGATTCTTATTCTCATTCTTATGGTACTTATCTGAATGGCAGAGTGGGCTCTCGAAAATAGTTTCCTGCACAATGCCATTCATTGTGGCATTTCTCACCTGCTGAAATAATTGAGTAATTAAAGACACCCAGAATTTTGAAGTTCTTCTCTTTTTTGTAAGATGTCTGTTCTGTGACTATAGGATTAATTTTACTGTCGCAACTACTGCCAGCCTGATCTGTGTTACTTTATAGCAGCATCTCCTATTGTATTCCTCTGTAATTCTGTATGCACTGTTACATTTGTCATATTTCTGATATTAAATGGAAAGCAAAACTGAGAGGCTTAACTTGTATAGTATGCATAATATATATTAAATTATCCAGCTGTTAGTTAGAAGCACTAGTTGAAAAAAGCCCTATCTTTGTCTTTTTCAACACACACCTTCTTTGTGCAAAAGATATTAGTTTCTTTGCCTTTCTTAGGTTTGACCTGCATAGCTGCAGTTGTCATTTAATAACATGGCCAACTTTTGCTGTATTTTTATGTTGATCTGCCCAGACTTATGTTGCTTCTGAGGTGATGTATGATGACAATGCGATTTCTTCAGCACCTCCTCCATACACAGCGTATGCAACACCATCACCTGAGGTACTTAAAACCAAATGTGTAAATAATTTAAAATGGTAGTAATTGACATGTTTATATCATCATGCATTAACTTGACTTGAAGCAGGACTGTTAGAACTATTTATTTCTTCATACAGGGCTTTTCAACCTTTTCACTCATTGTACCACTTTTAGGATATGGCAATATCCGAGTACCACCAGTCGCCTAGCAAGGTGTTAAAAACTTCATGACTCCCCCCAAAAGGAAAAAAGTGATAAAGTATAGGTAGTCCTCGACTTACAACAGTTCGCTTAGTGACTGTTTGAAGTTACAATGGCACTGAAATCCTGGGACACTGTGACCATCATAAATATGAATCATTTGCCAAGCATCTGAATGTAAATCACAAGACCCTGGAGATGCTGCAACATTCCATCTGATCGGCACTTCTTCTGGGCTCAGCAGAAGCGCCAGGTTCAGCGCCGAGCTCCAGCTGGAGCCTGGCAGTGATCCTGGCGCTTCCACTGAGTCCTGACAGCCCCCAAGAAGCGCTGATCCTGGTGCTTCCGCTGAGCCCTGACAGCCCTGCAGCTCCAGCCATCTCTCGCTCAGGCTTGTGCGGTGCTGTCACTGGTTCAGCTCATTCCCCTCCCCGCTACCACTTTTCTAGGATGGTCGCGTACCACCTGCCAGGTGCCAATGTACCACAGGTGGTACCCGTACCACTGGTTGAAAAGCCCTGCTTTTTGCCCCAATTCCTAATTAAAGCATAGCCTGTGGCTTCCTAGTCCTGGGACCCACCCAGACACTTGTGGGCACCAGTGGATATAACTCAGCCTTCCCTTCCCTGTCCATTCGATTATTTTAATTGAAAGCGAATAAATGTGAAGTTAAGGTGTGCAAAGTATTTATCTCAAGTTTATTCTTTGTTTCTGAGGATTAATCTGGTCCCCGTTAAATCCTAAAAGCACTCTTACTAAATTTAAATTGAATGGTGGTCTTTGTGTGTGCTAGCCAGTCCTGAAAAAAAAGGCATAGATAGCTAATGACAGAGAGAGCATCCTAAAAAGGTAAAAGTGGTGCTGGGGAACAGCCTAATCTGTTTGACTTTCTGGTAAATAAGTGTTTTGTAATTGACCATATTCACTCTCACCATTTCTTTCACAAATGCTTCTAACATGATTATAATTTCCTTAGGTTTATGGTTACCCACAATACAATGGTGCATATCCAGGATCTCAGATCATCTACACTTCTAATGGACAGACATATGCTATACCTTATCAGTATCCAAACCAAGGTACTTGCTCTTTTTATTTTTCTCTTGAACTTCTTCATAATTTAGAGTCATTTTAATAAATAATAAAGCATTGTTTTATGCTACATTAGGGGAAAGCAATCCTTTTGCAATCCAAAGCTGTAAAACCCCCTCCCCCTCATTGTTTCAAATTAGAGAAGGCTAAGCAAAAGAGTTGTATTAGGTCTATTGAGAAGCTTAATACTCTTATTTTAGGGTTATTGGTTTTTTAATGAGTAATTTTGTATTGAAATTTGAGCCATGTGATCTTGCAACACCAGTCAAGGAATCCTATGTAGCCTAGAGGTTGTCTGCTTTTTCTGTTTATTAAAAAATGGGGAGAAAGTGTGGTGGAATCTCCAATTGGAGTGGAGAGAAGGGTGGAGTAAAGACATTGGCAAGCTTGGAATTCCTCCAGGGGAGAAAGCAGCTGAGGCCAGACCCTTCCTAAAATTCCTGAAGCTTTTATCTATTGTTCCCAAGAGAATGCAGTTAGTTTGGCGAGATTATTATAAATAGGCTGGCAACAATAAGGAAGCACCTCTGTTCATCTTATGGTGTCGTTTCATATTAAAATGAGTCATCCTTAATGGTGCTACATCTACATGGAGGGAAGTAAGCAGTGGGTTAACACAAGATTCTATCTTAGGCCCAGTGCTCCTCAGCATCTTCATAAATGAGGGAATAGAAGGGGAACTCATCAAATTTGCAGATGACACTAAGCTGGCAGGAATAGCAACACCCAGAAGATAAGCTCAGGATTCAAAAAGATCTTGAGAGACTTCAACAATGGGTCCTATCCAACAACATGAAATTTAATGTGGAGAAAAGCAAGATTTTACATTTAGGCAGGAAGAACCAAAGCTAAAAGTACAAATTAGGGGAAACCTGACTCAAAAACAGTAACTGTGAGAGGGACCTTGGAGTCCTAGTGGACAATCACTTAAACATGAGCCAGTAGTGTGCGGCACCAGCCAAAAAAAGCTAATACAATCCTTGGTTGTATACACAGAGGCATAGAATCAAAATCACATGAACTATTAGTATTGCTTTATAAAGCCTTAGTAAGACCACACTTGGAATACTGCATCCAGTTTTGGTCACCACATTACAAAAAGGATATTGAGACTTTGAAAAAAAAAGTGCAAAGAAGAGCAACTAAGATGATTAAAAGCCTGGAGACTAAAACACATGAAGAATGTTTTCAGGATTTAGGTTTGACTAGTCTAGAGAAAAGTATTACTGATAGCAGTTTTCCAGTATTTGAGAGGTTGCCACAAGGAGGAGGAGGTCATTTTATTTTCCAAAGCACCAGACAGCAGGACAAGAAACATTGGACGGAAACTAATCAAGGAGAGAAGCAAGCTGGAATTAAGGAGAAATTTCCCAACAGTGAGGACAATTAATCAGTGGAATAGCTTGCCGTCAGAAAATTGTGGGTGCTTGATCACTGGAGGTTTTTAATAAGAGGCTGGACAGTTACTTGTCTGAAATGGTATAGGGTCTCCTGCTTGAGCAGGAGGCTGGACTAGAAGACCTCCAAGGTCCCTTCCAGCTCTATTCTGATTAACATGATTTCTTGCACCTGAAATAATTTTATTTATCCTATTTTATATCTCATGTGTTTACATTGAACCAATAACTATTTTGGAAGCAGTTCTATACATACTTATGTGGAAGTAAATGCTACTGAATTTACTGATCATTTATGAGTAGATATTTAGATTACACTACTGAGTCTGTCCTGTTTGCACTCACAGCGAAATGTACTCTATTTAATAACTTAGTAATTTTAGGATTAAGTTTTAGTTTTGTAGTTACAGAATTGATTCCATATGAGAA
This sequence comes from Bothrops alternatus, assembly GCA_034064705.1. Classification (NCBI taxonomy): domain Eukaryota; kingdom Metazoa; phylum Chordata; class Lepidosauria; order Squamata; family Viperidae; genus Bothrops; species Bothrops alternatus. Next base: position 36,296,168 of record JARGCV010000009.1, read on the forward strand.
AAACATTCAAACAAGACCTCCTGCTCTTCCTAAGTATTTTGGAGGACTGGGAATGAGTTAAACAAGAGCAATATCTGAATACACATGCAGTCTTAACTCTTTTACTCATGCTCCTTCATTTATCCCTTTTGTGCATATGTGAATATGCTAGAGAACATTATGTATGTTCTCTAATGTTCTTTGCTATTAAATTCAAGCTCTTCTAGTTGACATTCACTACAAAACTTCTTTTATTACTTCCTAATAAGATATAGCTCAGAATGTGTTGGGTGTCCAATTTTATGGAGATCTAACATTCCTTGTGCTAGAACAATACAAAAATAAACAGAAAAAAAAGAAATTATTTCAAGTTTAGTTCACTGATATCCCCTTTTGTTTTCTTCAGGTCCCTATGGCCCGCTTCCTGCAAACCATGTCATCATTCGAGAACGTTACCGAGATACTGATGGAGACCTGGCACTGGGCATGTTGGCTGGGGCAGCAACAGGAATGGCCCTGGGCTCATTGTTTTGGGTGTTTTAGATTTCCTTTGGAGTTTCAAGTTGAGGGAGATTCTTATTATCTTCTGTGTATAATAATATATATATTGATAAAGTAGTGTATAGGCATTTCATAAGTTCTAATAATATTTTGGCTAATAATACACTGGAATTAGTTAATCAATTTTATTCATCCAGAAAGTTCACATTAGTTAAGAAAGGTCAAGTAAGTTTGAGCCTATGTAATGATAAACAAGTAGCAGTAATAACAAGTGAAGTATTACTAATGGTGGCTAAACAACCACAACTGACTTCATTTTACAGTGAAATATTAACAATTCTCGTAAAATTTCTTCAACTGCTGCCTCAGAAGGAAACTCAAGTATGTTTTTAAACACTCCTCAGAGACAAAAGATAATGACTTAGTATACACTCTGTGGAGAGGGAGAAGGAGAGAGAGAGAAAGAGTTTCTGTGTGTGAATTCAGGTGGTTCTTGTATTTCAACAGTTGGTAAATATTCACCCTAAAGGCAGATATAAATCCTCCTAGATCATTAAGCCACAAACACTCCAACATTTTGCTTTGAAAAAATTCCAGTCTGTACTTGAAGGAGTTTGATGACCATGCAAATAATGCCAGTGTCATATAAGTTGCTATCTTATTTAGTTGGAAGATTAGCAAAAGCCTGGACACGATCCTCTGGATGTGCTATGCACTCTTAGCCAAGTGTAGATTGTTATTTAGAACTCTGGGAGTTGTCATTCCATCGGGGACGTTAAGTAGGGAATGGTGAGTACCTATTAACACCCTCAATTTGAGAATTTTAGATGTGCCAGAATTAGTCAAGTATCAAAATGTTTCAACCTGCATGTGAAAATAATTTGGCTTTGGGTCTTGATAGATAGAAGGAGATGTTATAGGGCATTTAAGTTTTTATATTCAAAGTAGAATAATTCTAGAGAATGGAGGCTAACAAAAACTTATTCATTTCTTTTTATTGCAAATTATTTTTAACACTTATTTACTGTTCTGGGACATAGTAAAGAGGCTTGTCCTTGGTGATTAAGCCTGTTGTGCATACAAGAGTTCCTGATGAGTTTCATTTTCTACTTTTAGCTTGCACACAGTATTAACTGTAAGAACCTGGTAGTTTTATAAACAGTGCATGCATGTCCTGTTGAAATCTTAAGATCTGCATACAATTCTTCCAATTGTCTTTTATTGTCTGTTCTTCGTTTTGTAAATTGAAACTTTCACAAAAGCAGACTTGGGCGATGCCAAGTACCATACAGGCAAGTGCTAATACAGTGTGCATGATGTCCTGTTGAGGTAGGATAATTAAATCAAAGCTGGGGATGGCACAAGAAATCTTATTACTGGTTTCTGTAAGCTTTGCATTAAGCATATGCTGTTACTTTTTGCCTTAGGTATATATGCAACAACAAAATTTAATGCGAGATATGGGTGTTGTCCATCATTGTTGAACTTGGATGCTTTCTTTTAAAGAAATGAATAATCTCTCTGCTAAGATATTTTTATTGTTTTGATGAATAGATCCAGTCTAGGACATTTCAAGTGATCACACTGTAAATTGAAGATAATAAATGTTTCATAAATACGATAGATATTTAAATAATTTATGTTACTTTGGAATATATAGGTTACATTGGAATTTCTTAAGATTTAAGAAATTGATTATATAATGAAAATTAATACTAGCTTTTGCTCTTTTCATGTAACTTGTCAAGTGCACCTTTTATGTCTTTCACAGATTTATCTGAATCCCCTATTTCTATGTACCGTATTTGTACTTTGAAAAAAAATAAATAAATTTAGTCGTTGAACTGCTGGCAAGTTTAAATTGTACATATCCCTGGTGTTTCCTGATAATTAAGTTAGGCACCAAAGATTATCACATGATGTATCAAAACGATAAAAGTAGTCTTTTATTGGAACATTTATACTCTTATTAAGCAGAATTCTTTGAAGTTAGAGAGAACTACTAGGTTGATCTAATGGTTAAGGCACAAAGCTAGAAATCAGGTAAATGTGACTTCTAGTCTCATTTTAAGCTGGCTTTAGCCCAGTCATTCTCAGCCCAAAACATCTCACAGAGGAGTTGTTTCAAGGAAAATGGGGAGAGAAAGGAATAATAGGTATGTTAGCAGCTTAGAATTATTTATAAAATAAATATACACAAAAATATATAAAACATTTTCTAACAGGATTTTAAAATGCAGTGGATCAATCAGATGAATTACTGTTGGATTTTAGTTAAATATAGAAGGAAAGAAAACAATCCTGTGTATCATCTATAGCAGTGGTCCCCAAACTTTGCGGCTTGGCAGCCCGATTGGAAGGGGGAGGGGGGAACTGGGTAGCGCGAGTGGTGAGCTGGCACATGCTCCAACCAGCCACTCACGTGGCCCAATTCCAAATAGGCCTCTGCCTAGTAATGGGTTGCAGCCTAGGACTCCTGATCCCTAGAAGTGGTTCTCAACCTCTTCTTCACCACAGACCCCCTTTAAATACCTTTTGTGGCCATGGACCCCTAAGACTTAACTCAAGATTTAAATCATAACATTTCTTCAAGCCTTTGTGGATCCCTTGTTACAACATCACAGTCCCTGAGGGTCTGTGGACCACAGATTGAGAACCACTGATCTATAGAATTCTTGGAGAAGGTCAGACAGTTTGAGTTTAGGCAAGGGAACTTACAGTGAAAGAAGTGCTATTTCCATATCCTACAAGGCTTAGGGCTATCCAATACTGAAAAGGTGTGTGTGTGTGTGTGTGTGTGTAAAATGGGAGTTGGAAGGAGGGGAAAATATAATGAACATATGTATGAAGGATTTGTTTTGTTTTGATTCTGAATGTTGGCTGCTGTCAGAAATCTGGACTTTGAAAAAACAGTCTATTTAAGTGAAGTGGGGACAAGAAATTGGAGAGATGACAGATAATTTTGCAATACTTCTTGAAATGTCTTACATAATGGTTGAAAAACAGATCCCCCCCAAACTATAATATGGAAATACAATTTAGCTTTCAAAACAGTTATTGGGGAAAGAAGACTTTCTATGCATCATAAAAACCACTTATGGACCCATTCAAAGATAAAGAGGGAGCAAGAGGCAAAGTTTCTCATTTTAGGACTTTGTCCTTACCTGCTTTTTTTCAATACGGGGGAAAATCTGATAAGTTGCTTCCAAACAAGAAAAGAAAATAGAGGAAGAGACAGATTGCTATCATGAGTAAGAAATGCAAGATGCTTTCAGGACTGAAACTTTTCCAGAGACCAGAAAGTTGCGATGTTCTTGTTATCTCAGTTTTCAGGCTTCAACAATTATTTTTTCACTTTAAGATGCATTTGGAAACACGAAAGAGTATAAAGTCACACAGAAGAAAATCATTTTTTTTCTCCTTCAGTCTTATGTGGGTATCTGGCTGGTCTTTTTAGCATACAATTGGAGTGTCCATTTTCAATTGAACCTTAAGAGGTAGATTTCAGGTTTTATTCATTATAAGAGGAATATATTGACAATTTTCTCCAGCCCCAACTTAAATAACTGAGTAAAAACCAAATTGTGGTAGTGAGCTATTAAAATTTTTTAAATAAGTCTTATTTCAAGTGATAGAAAATAAACTACATGGAAAACAAAATACAAAACAGAAGAAGATGGTCATGTGTTTGATGTGTTCTTGCACTTAATTGGAAGTGTGTTATAATTATAACAGTGATATAATTACTCTGCCTTGCTCATCTTATAATTGGGTTAGTCCAATGCACTCTATATAGGACAGCCCTTGAAGATAACCCAGAAGCTACACCTACATGAGCTGCATTGGTTGCCATTTGGCCTCTGAGTGCAATTCAAAGCACTAGTTATTACCTACAATGCCCTGTTTAGTATCGGGCCTGGATATCTGAGAGATTGCTTGTCTCCAATCATGTATGCCCAGCCCATGTATTCAGCAAAGTAGGTGAGCTCGAGGTTGCCTCCATTAAATATTGCCATCTTTTGGGACCTAGGAAGCGATCCTTCTCTATTCCAGTTCCCACTGTCTGAAACAGCATCCCCCAGAGATAAGGTTGGTGACTTCTCTCCTGGGGTTCTAGAAAGCTTTGAAAACCTGGTGGTGGTCCCAGGCCTGGGTTCAAAATCAATTTGCTGATTTTATTTTTTATTAAATCATTTTAGTCTGGGCTCTCTGATTTAATACTTTTAGTGTTTTTTATTTTTATCCTAGTTTTGTACACAACTGAAATTTGGCAGCCGGTAAATTTACATAAAAACAAGGCACTAACGGGCAAATTATATGAATATTTTGTCAATATTGTACAATCACTCTCCAGACATCTTTACCTTCCCTGGCTTCATATACTTGAATTGGATCTATATAAAGATATAGTCATGAAGCAACTCCTGTCTGGGATTCCTTCAGATCACTGGCTGTAGGAAGTGTGAGTGGATACAGATTGAGAAGAATAGAGAGACAGAGAAAAGTAAAACCACTGGCATTCTACCACTAGGCAATGATAAAGCTCAAAATTTTTCAGCCAAAGAATTAAACTAACTGGGTAGAAAAATCATTCTCTCTGTTCTGGGGACAGCAGAACTTTCAAAACTGAGTTAATTTGACCAGCTTACATTGTTGGAATGTTCTACTTTCTGAATACAATATGGCTTCTTCCCACCTTTATCTACTATAGACAAGATATTGACATTTGAGGGATTGCAAATGTCAGTATACAAAATTTATACTTTGGACTTTAAAACAGGCTTAAGGGAGATATCTGAAAATCAACAAAATATTATTTGGCATTACTTCCATTTACTGTTGCCCCAAAGCAAGATGTACAGTTTTGCAAGTGTTAAGAGAGATAGGAAGAGGCAAAGATAAACGCATCAGTTAAACGCATGCAAGATGCTGAATCTATTTCCAACTACAGGTGAAACTCGAAACAGAATATCGTGCAAAAGTTAATTTATTTCAGTAATTCAACTTAAAAGGTGAACCTAATATATGAGATAGACTCATTACATGCAAAGCAAGATAGTTCAAGCCGTGATGTGTCATAAGTGAGATGATTATGGCTTACAGCTCATGAAAACCCCAAATCCACAATCTTAGAAAAATTAGAATATTGTGAAAAGGTTCAATATTCTAGGCTCAAAGTGTCCCACTCTAATCAGCTAACACCTGCAAAGGGTTCCTGAGCCTTTAAATGGTCTCAGTCAGGTTCAGTAGGAATCACAATCATGTGAAAGACTGCTGACCTGACAGTTGTGCAGAAAACTATCATTGACACCCTCCATAAGGAGGGAAAGCCTCAAAAGGTAATTGCAAAAGAAGTTGGATGTTCCCGAAGTGCTGTACCAAAGCACATTAATAGAAAGTTATGTGGAAGGGAAAAGTATGGAAGAAAAAGGTGCACAAGCAGCAGGGATGACAGTTGCCTGGAGAGGATTGTCAGGAAAAGGACATTCAAAAGTGTTGGGGACCTTCACAAGGAGTGGACTGAGGCTGGAGTCAATGCATCAAGAGCCACCACACAGACGGATCCTGGACATGGGCTTCAAATGTCGTATTCCTCTTGTCAAGTTGCTCCTAAACTACAAACAACATTAGAAGCGTCTTACCTGGGCTAGAGAAAAACATTAGTCTGTTACTCAGTGGTCCAAAGTCCTCTTTTCTGATGAGAGCAACTTTTGCATCTCGTTTGGGAACCAAGGACCCAGAGTCTGGAAGAAGAATGGAGAGGCACACACTGCCAAAAGCACCAAAACCTGGTTCAGTGACCGTGGGATTACTGTGCTTGATTGGCCAGCAAACTCGCCTGACCTGAACCCCATAGAGAATCTATGGGGCATTGCCAAGAGAAAGATGAGAGACATGAGACCGAACAATGCAGAAGAGCTGAAGGCTGCTACTGAAGCATCCTGGTCTTCCATAACACCTCAGCAGTGCCACAGGCTGATAGCTTCCATGCCACGCCACATTGAGGCAGTAATTGCTGCAAAAGGGGCCCAAACCAAGTACTGAGTACATATGCATGCTTATACTTTTCAGAGGTCCGATATTGTTCTATGTACAATCCTTGTTTTATTGATTGCATGTAATATTCTAATTTTCTGAGATTGTGGATTTGGGGTTTTCATGAGCTGTAAGCCATAATCATCTCACTAATGACACATCACAGCTTGAACTATCTTGCTTTGCATGCAATGAGTCTATCTCATATATTAGGTTCACCTTTTAAGTTGCATTACTGAAATAAATGAACTTTTGCACGATATTCTAATGTTTCGAGTTTCACCTGTATATGAGCTTAGCTTAGATTTTAATAAGGAAGATCCTGCCTTTTCCAAGATCAGAAGAGCTATCTAAATATTTATTTTCTTAAATAGCAGAATTTTGGATCCCTTTGTAATAGGACAAAAAAATAAATGTTGACTATGAGACAGGATATCACTTCTAATTTTATCAATAGTGATAAAAGTATTCAGTGGATTTTTTTTAACTTGAATTAAGTTAATGAATTCTGGGCTGTATAAAAAACAGAAAACAACAAAACAAATAATCAAATGAGTTAAAAACAACAATTAGGTACAAAGTTGGTGAGAAATTACAATACAGGCAGTCCTTGACTTACGACTACAATTGATCCCAAAATTTCTGTTGCTAAGTGAGACATTTGTTTTTGCCATACTTTACAACCTTTCTTGCCACAGTTGTTAAGTGAATCAGTGCAGTTGTTAGGTTAGACAGTTGTTAAGTGAATCTGGCTTCCCCATTGACTTTGCTTGTCAGAAGATCACAAAAAGTGATCACATGACTCCAGGACACTGGAACCATCATAAATATGAGTCAGTTGCCAAGCATCTGAATTTTGATTATGTGACCATGGGGATGCTGCAACTGTCATAAGTGTGAAAAATGGTCATAAGTCACTTTTTTTCAGTGACGTAACTTTGAGTAATGACTAAATGAACTTGTAAATCAAGGACTACTGTAATACATTTTGTAGTATTGATTTAATTAAAATATCTTAAGACCACACCATATAAAAATATAAGTTAGATAACATATCTAACTTATATAAAATTATTACAGTTCAACTGTAATAAAAATAATCACAGTCTTAAAACTATATTTTGATCTTTATATGTAACATATTCTGTTTGTCAAAAAGAGATGAAAGAAAATGTTACTGTTTTGAAATGTTTTATGTCGTTCTTGAATCAAACTCTATCCCATATTCAGTCTGGATTGAATCAGCAGTCCTTGACCTGCACAAGAGAACCACAAGATGGCAGCCAAAATCAAGCAATATAACTATTAGATTAGATGCATTTCGCATATTCAGCACAAATGAGGAAAGCTTTCACTAAGCAGTAAAGTAAAATACCTTCCTATAATTTTAATTTTTATAGATTGATGCCAAAACCAATGTAACATAATTTAGAGTTAATAATTAGGAAAATTATTTTAGGTGAAATGAGCACCGTGTGATAAACAAGGGAAAGAAAGTTGCCTGAATTTTACTTAAAGAGGCTATTATCAAGATAAGATCAGCAAATTACATTCAACTTACAACCATCCATTTAGTTACCATTTGAAGTTAACAATGGTACTAAAAACGTATGACTTATGTACTTACCACACTTGCAACATCCTCATGGCCATATGATCAAATTTGGATGCTTGGCAAGTGGCATGTATTTATGATGATTGCAGTGTCCCAGGGTCAACCTTTTGTTATCTTCTGACAAGCAAAGTCAATGGAGAAACCAAAAATCACTTAACATTATTAACTTAATTATAGTGATTCACTTAACAACCATGGCAAGAAAAGTCATAAAATTGGAAAAAATTCACTTAACAACTGTCTTGCTTAGCAACATAAATTTTGGGCCTAATTATGGTCATAAGTCAAGAACTACTAGTAATTAGGTAGTGGCTATAGTTAAATAGCAGAAACAGAGGATTTCCAGAATGCTAAAGGGGATGACATAGCATGTTATGAATTACAAGAAAAGAGTAAAGTAGAGGCAGTGCTTTTTTTGTAAAAAAAAAAAAAAAAAAAAGAGGTGCCGGAACTCACACATGTCATACAACCCGCCTTGCCCACACTACAAGGTTCCATCCAAAAAAGGTGCCATAACTCTGTTCTGGGTGTTCTATGACAAAAAAAGCCCTGAGTTTCAGACTAAGAAGGCTAGAGTTTTCAATAATCTATGCCAGCCTAAGTTAATGCTGGATCCCTTACAAACAATCCTGATTGATGATTTTAATTCTGCATGTGGTTTGACATAGCAAAGCACCTTGTAAGCAAAGCACAAATTGGAAAGGGGAGCAGAATATGGCTTTATCTGGTGTTTCTCTGAAGAAGTGTGTGTCAGACACACACGGAATACTTTGGAATACCAGCTTTTCAGATGGCTTAAATTTAGTAATTTTGAACAATGGCAGAATGCCAACAACTTAGAATAGAGTATTGACCTTGCCTCCTTTCCATCATTCTACTCTTGGGCCTTTCAGATATCAACATTTCCCAATTTCAAAAACCTGTGCAGATGAAGGAAGAAACATTGATACTGAATTTCATCTTCTCCAAGAATGGTAGATATCCACAAGTTCTATGACACTGTTTATCGCCTTCCTATCCTATGTTATCTTTTTTATATAAATATTTTATTATTTTTCTAATTTTACAATCATGAGTACTTAATAAACAACGTGTGTCTGGGTCCATTGGTAGTTCAGTGGTACATATTAACTTTCTCAGTCTAGTTCCAATACTACACCATCCAGTGCTTCCTTGGTCCTCTCTTCTTCTGGTGGTATGCATTTTTCCACACCGGGCAAATACAATTCTTGTTACTGTTAATATATGTATGATTAAATATAGACATCTTCATCACATTTTTCTGGTATTATACATAATATCAATAGTGTCAATTTATAATATCTTTTTAGCCAGAACATATCTCAATTGTATTTGCACTTAAATCCATTTGTTCAATTAATATTCTGTTTTTCCCGCTTTTTAAAATTTTTAATTTCCCATCAATGTTCAAAATATCTCTATTGCTTATAATTTCCTCATAATAAATTATATTTGGGTAACCAAAACCTTCCCTTATTCAAACACTTTTAAAATTTTCATATTTCCCATCTCATAACAAAATATAATATTCTAGTTACAAATCCTATCCTTCTAATTATAATAATACTTTTATTTCTAACAGTTATCTATTTTCTTAACCATATTCCAATATTTGTTTGATAGTATAATATCCCATTTAATAGGTCAAAACCTCTATTTTCTTCAGTTTTACTCTAGTTTTCTTCCTTTTCCAAATAACTTTTTCAAGTCAGTACATTTGAATCATCAAGTAATTCTTCCTCTGTTTTTGTATATATTGTTTGGAAGAGAATTTGATTGAAGTATTTTTTTTGGAAGAACGCTCAACCCATTTATATTCATTAAACAGCCTGCGTCTTTCTCCTTCAGTTTTTCTTTTAATTTCTTGTTTATCAATATTCAGCATTTCTCCTAACAGCTTCAATCAGCTTTTCTTCCTTATCCTCAAATGTGTTCTGAGATCTTGACAAATAAGATATCTTTTTCATTTCTGGTGTTATCACTGCATCTTCTAATTTTTCATTTGTCTGTATCTGTCTGTTAATTCTTTCCTTTAGGTCCTCCATCTTTGGATCCACTTCTAATTTTCTTTCTGTTTTCAGGATTACTAGTTTCTTCTTTGTATTCATTGTCTGGATTTGTAAGCTTGGGTTAGAAAATTGTTCTGTTATCTCATTTGCATTATTTTTAGTCTCATGAAATAAAACAATTGTCTCTTGGATTGATTTCAATATAGAATTTCTTTCTGAGATTCATTAACATTTTCTTGCTGGTATATTAAGCTGGGGGCTTCGGAGACAAGTGTTAAAGATGGTTTTTTACCGTTTGTGGCTAAGTATGGAACACCCATTTTGTTTTTGTATGTAATCTTTATGGTCCAATAGGCTCCCCAACACAGATAAGTAGCCCAAGAGTTTTTTTTCCCCCTTTTCCCAGTTGCAGTCTGTAAAGGTGAAAGTTTCCAAGAACAACAAAGAGTCTTATCTAAGTCCAGGCTTTAAGCCAAGTTTCCTTTAAGCATAACAAATTATAGCTGTCATTGACACCATCTTCCAGCTTTCCAAATCCAAGCATATTTTACAGACTTTCAAATATCTTTTCTTAAAAAAAAGGTACTTTTTTGTCATTAATGTGACCCCGTCCCTCCCCCCATGGGCATTTTGGGCCATACGGCTGGGTCTGATATCCTCGCTGCCTTTTCCTTGCCATTTACCTCCTGTTTGTGTGGATCCACCCATTTGCCTGACCTACCCTCATATATCCCTGCTGGCCCTGTTTCTTCTGATTTCCCTATGTGCCAGGCTGTATCACCACCTAATCCCATCCTATTCCTCCCTCTCGTCCTGCTGTGGTCAGTTGGGTTGCCTGCTGCCTTGCTCCTGGATTCACTCCCTCTCCTCCTTGTCAGTTCTATCTTTCCTAATCCTGTCCCCATTGATACATCCTTCAGCTGTCTCCTCATGATCCTTCCGGGCCGTCCATTCGGTCCCGGCGTCATTGTGGCCTTTTTGTAATCCCCCACCACCTTTTTATCCCGTACCTCCATCTGTTGTTCCGCCCCCCCACTGTCTGTCCTTATTGGCCCTATTTCCTTCACCTCTCCTTCCCGTGTGGTCATACATGTGTATGGATGCATTCTAACACAACAGCATCAGGAAGGAGAGTGAGTGAAGCGGAGGAGGGCATAGAAGAAGGAGGCAGGAGGATAGGGGGTGGCAGTGTGCTTGCACATGCAAGCATGGAGAATGATTGGAAGAAATAGGGCCCAGAAGGATAGTGAGGGGAAGGCAAGAACAGCGGATGGATTAGCAGGGTGAGAAAGAGAGGAGGAGTAGCAGTGGAGGAGCACCAGCAGTGCCAACCCTGAGCGCCCAGCCCAGAATGATTGCGAGACAACCTGTGATGCAAGGATAGGATTGGCAGAGATGAGAGGGAGTGAATTCAGGAGTGAGCTGGCAGGCAGCTCAGCTGATCGCACAGAGATGGGACGAAAGGACGGGGTAGATCTGCAAGCACGCACACCCAGACATGAAGGGAAACGGGAGAGAAGAGGACTCATGATGACAAATAGTGGAGGATAAGAACAACAGATAGACAAATGGAATGGAGGAGAGGGGAACAGCAGTGTAAGGACACTTGGGATACTGGAATCAGATCCATGGCCCAAAGTGAGTGCGGGGGAGTGGTTAGTAAGCATACCAACAGTAACAGCACCAGGAAGGAGAGGAAGGATAAGGAGGGGAGAGAGAGAAGTTGTGGAACGGGTGCAAACAAGGGGAGGCGGGACATTTAAGGCAATTACGGTTAGTTAGGACAAATGGCCCTATCATGCGGTCAATGTATAAAAAACTAGGTTAGCAAGGCTTATAAGAGATCTTTCTCCACCCCAATGCTTTACTCTGAAGATGCTGGTAGTGGACCAGCAAAAGCTAAGTTTGTTTTAACATTGTAAATAGTTGTTTTTATTGTTTTAAATTTTTAACAATAAACAGCTGATTTATATTTATCCCGGAGTTCAAAGATTGTGTAGTATTGAATAGATATGCCCGGGATTCGGATTTTTACAGTTATTAAGGAAATATTTATATATAAAATAAAGAGTGTTCTGCAGACATGGAACAATACCTGTACATTTAAGACATCTGATCTCTTGCACTGTGAAATCTGTTCATGAAGTAGAGAGTATTTTATCCCTTTTGTAGCATTAGTTTTTAATTGGGTTGGGCCATTGCCTAAAACATTGGTATTGAGCAGATCAAATACTGCTGCTGGAATACAAATTGTGCATCAACAAACAAAAAGACCTTGGTGCACAATGCCAAGTCTTTGAACTTGAAGATGTTTACGAACAAGAACCATTTCTTTTCTACTGCTTCAAGAATACAACTGTTTTTTATTGTTATTATTTCTGAAATGCTCAGATGTTCATAAAACATCACAGGATTAAGGGCAGGTGAAGGTCATTCTGATTGTGCCATCAGACTAAAGAATTCCTGCTCTCTTTTCCAGCAAAGGCTTTTCCACGTATTCCAAATGGGCAAGACAAAGAAGGAACTAAACAGGAAAGCAGCCTGCAGGTACAGAAAACTCAACACCAACCTATGAATGATTTCTGCATTTGCTACCTGAGTCTCTTTTGCTCTTTTCATACAATTCTCTATTATACTTTGTAGTGGGACAGTAGTGAGTAAAGACTTATTTTTATGAAATATTAAGAGGTATTTCAGGATCTTTTCTATTGGATGGTTAAACAGAATAAATGCTCATGTATGCTGTGCAAAACTCTCTCTTAGAAGTGGGTAAATTCACCTTTGCTCACTTTCAAATTATGTCTATCACTGAGGCACACTCAAACTAAGAAAAAGAAGACAAAAATAATTATTCCATCGCAATATTTGAAAATGTCTTCTCCGTTTTTGGGTTTGTGTGTATATGTTTGCGTTTTGGCATATACTTCCTTTTTAATAAGATATTTTTATAACAGTTCTACCCTGGAACCATCTGGCAATTTTCTCTCAGATGTTTGGCATACATAACAAATTGCTTTTATGCAACTTATTTGAACCACAGTTCAAAGTGTGCATTATAAGGTAAGTGCACCTACGTAAGTGATGCAAACAATAAATATTGACTTCTCAAGTATATTTATTAATTTCAATGAAAATAATTTAGCAACATATTAATACCGCTACATGAATCTACAAAGGTACTGTAGACAATTTGTTTCTTACATAGCTTACGTAGTGGATCTTAGCGGTTGTAGACAGGATGAATAATCAGGTATCTTCAGTCCCCCCCCACAATCCTTTATATTTGCCATTGTACAATAAACTATTTGCACTATTAATCATATGTGAATATTTTAAAAAGCATAATACTGCGAAGCTTTGATGTACCTCTTTCTAAAGAATCATCCAGCCATTTCAATTTAAATGAAATTGCTGTTTGCTTGCATTTTAGATTTCTAGCTAGTGACATTTTGGGAAGGCTTTTTTTCCTCCCTTTCCTTTTTTAAATTTACTTTTTAAAAAATTACTTTTACTGTACTTGGATAGTCTTTAAGGTGTATGGGGTGGTCAGGGAGGGGTAGTACCTCTGGTGTAGGGCATGTCGTGCCTTTTTTAGGCAGCTCGTACACCTTTGGTCCTCACCTGACGCTCAGCTCTTACCTGTGTCTCCTAGTAGCTGTAACATGCGCAGCGGCCACACCCCGGGCAACAGCTTTGACAGGCTGGCTGAACCAGGTTGAAAGTAGCCGTTGTGTCTTCGACACTCGGTGAGTAAGGGATTTGTCTATCCCAAGCATGTGAAGACAGACTCTGGCGGATTGAGCGGATGAGATCTATCAAAATAGAACCAACGGTCATGAAGGCAGTTTCTGCAAGCGATGTGGTACGCTGAGAGCACAGCAAGACACGAAATATGCCCTGGTCAACCACTGCACCCAGCCCATCTCCAACTGTCTCAATTTTTGTCCTGCCATTGGAACAAGATGGAATCTGGGAAGAGAGAGTGAGGCTGACTATGCGCACCTGTCCCTCACTTAAATCCAATTCACGCGCAAGTCTTGACATCTTGACTTTCCCTATTTCCCTAATTCTGACGAAATCTTAAAGTCCTGTGGCGATAGGCGAGCGAAGAAGCAGCAGGTGTGGAATCACTGGGAGCTGTGGACGCGGACCTGCACACAGGCGCCTCAGGTCTAATGCTCGCTTCTTGCTGATGAAGCAACAGCTGGATTCAGCGTCTATCTGAGCGACTGAGCAGTCCTTTTTAGGATCACACTGCTCACCTCCGGAGTATGAGGAAGGGGCTAGAAAATGTGCCCTAAACATTGTTGCTTCCTTCAAACCCTGTCCTGCCTACCGCGGCTGGAGGGGATCCCATCTCATGCGGTCAAAATACAAAATTTAAGACGAAACACAAGGTGTTACCACTTATTATTGGTACATGGAATGTACGTATGCTTCAAGACAATCCATTAGCAGACCGTCCAGAAAGAAGAACAGCTTTGGTAGCCAGAGAACTTGCAAGATTTAACATTGACATTGCAACCCTGTGTGAAACTCGTTTAGCCAATGAAGGTCAGCTTACAGAAACAGGAGGCGGTTATACATTCTTTTGGTGTGGACATAGTAATGACCAACGTCGTGAGTCTGGAGTTGGCTTGGCGGTTAAGAACCATCTTGTTTGCCAACTTGCCAGTCTTCCTAAGGGTGTGAATGATCGACTTATGACACTGTACCTCCCATTACTAAGTGGAAAGCAAGCCACATTGATCAGTGCCTATGCGCCTACAATGACAAATCCAGATGAAGTAAAGGACAAGTTTTACGAAGATCTTGATGCCCTACTTTCATCCGTGAAGCACACTGATAGGTTGATTTTACTTGGTGATTTCAATGTGAGAGTGGGGTCTGATCATTCTACCTGGGGTGGCGTTATTGGTAAAAATGGAATTGGCACGTGTAACAGTAATGGTTTGCTATTATTGAAGACATGTGCTGCTCATGATCTGGTCATTATCAATACCATCTTTCTCCTGCCTACTCGTAAAAAGACATCCTGGATACAAGATGTAAGAATAACTAAAGTTATGCCGAATGCTGACTGTTGGACTGACCATAGACTCATCATTTTAAAGTTAAATATTCACATCAAGCCAAAGAATCATCCACAGGGAAACAGAGTTGTGATGAAAAAGATCAACATCAGTGCACTGGAAAACCCCGATGTAGCAGCTTCATTAGTAAAAGATCTTGATACTCAACTCCTGGAGCTGCAAATACAGGAAAATGCTGAGAAGGACTGGGAATGTTTCCGGGACATCTTGCACTCTTCTGCACTCAAGGTTCTTGGACCTTCATATAGGAAGCAGCAGGACTGGTTTGATGAAAACGACAAAGAGATTAAGAACTTGCTTGCTGAAAAACACCACCTCTACCGTGCTCATCAAAATGATCCATTGTCAACTGCAAAGAAAAATGCTTTTATAAACACTCGCAGGATTGTACAGAGCAAGCTCCGCAAGATGCAGGACTCCTGGTTGAGTGCTAAAGCAGATGAAATCCAGAAGTTTGCTGATAGAGGCGATGTCAAACGGTTCTATGAAGCCCTTAGATCCCTGTATGGGCCTCAGCCCTTCGGAAGCTCTCCTCTGCTGGATTCGAGTGGTGCAACTCTTATCACTGAAAAGACCCTGATTTTACAGTGTTGGGCTGAGCACTTCCACTCTGTGCTGAACCGCCCATCTACCATCAATAATGAAAAGAAGTGAAATTTAAAATTGGTAAAATGTAGTTGGCTTATAGTTAAACTTGGACATACGGAGTGAAGAAGGTCTACAAATTTAAAATGATTGTATTAAATTGAATGGCTTTAACTTGAACTTTTTCATTGTTTACATGTACAAACGGATATCTAATAATAAAAAAATAAAAATAATAAAAATAATAATGAGGCGATTGACAGGATGTCCCAGGTAGATATCAACTATAGCCTGGATGCCCTACCATCAGAGGCTGAAACCTTACAGACCATCAGGCAATGTTCCAGTGGTAAGGCACCAGGATCTGACGCAATCCCAGCAGAAGTTTATAAGTCTGGTGGCACTGTGCTTGTTGGAAAACTTACCCAACTGTTCCGATCCTTTTGGAAACAAGGTTCCATTCCCCAGGAACTGAAAGACGTGTCCATCGTGCACCTCTACAAGAGGAAAGGAAATAAACAACTCTGCAATAACTATAGAGGAATATCACTTCTCTCCGTCGCAGGCCATTAGTTTACCCTTCTCTTTCTTGCTAGCATATAAAAATATGGAAATGTGGAGGCCTAGTCCATAATTTCTAAGTCTTCTAACAACTCTCTGAAGTTGTTTATCCAATGTCATGAAATGTAAGACAGCTACTGCAGTTACTTCTTCAGTCATAAGGCATGCAGGACCCCAAACATATACAGACCTTATTTCTTTTTTCTCTTACCATGGCTTCCCAGCCTCTAAAATTCTTTATTTGTAAGAGTAAGTGCTCGCAAATGTCTTCATCTAGTAACTGTCAATTTCCCCAGGCTGTTGACTTTTGAAATGAGATGTGATTTGATCTGGGAGAATGGCTCAGTAAGAAAACAAATAAACTAGAAGCAAGCAGGTTCAGAAAAAAACAACAACATAGATTATGAAATAAGCACATCACTGTGTTTTAAATGTGTTGGCTAGGATTCGAAAAATTAACCCCCAATCTTAGAATCAAAGCTTGAGATCTCACTATGTTATTCAGCTATTCTCATCCCATACTTCTCTCACACTATTTCCACTGTCTTATCTTCTTTGATGGCAACAAGATATTTTAAAGAGAAGGTTTTGTTTCAACTTTTGTTAGATTTATTTGCTCACCTCCTTTCTTTGGGGGGAAAGAGCTTCCAAGTTGCCTGCTGATATATCCTGCAACTCTGCCAAATATATCACAGCATGCATCCAGTGGCTCTCTAAGTCTTAAATCAAAATGTAGCTGCTGGAGCTTTGCAGATCTGAACAGCAGTGCACCAGGTTGTTATTTTTCTTATCTCTTGTTCTGAGTGTCTTGCTATACCCTTTGAACGCTTCAGATATTCAAACCAGCAATCTAAGCATTTCTAGTGCTTTAAGGAGCTGTCAGACATTTCTATATCAAATTCCAAGGTGTGTTTACCAGCAATCAGGGAAAAATAGTTTTGTGTTAATATCATGTATTCCAACCACAAGATACTTTCAACTGCTGTAATCTGACTTTTAGTAGCACTGTTCATTTTTTATATGTCAGGTTTTATTTAGATACTTATGCAGAAACTAGTTTATATTTGGCAAATGTTCCTTGGTGCAATATCCCTTATGTTTTCTCTCAATCCTGATTTGATTTTAGTAGCACAGTTGTTTCAGTAAATTTGAATTCTCTGAGGGTTATACTGTGTCCACATGTCCTATTTTATGGTAAATTCCTCCAGTTTGAAAATGTGTTCTGTTGAGGGCTGATCGGAAGTATTAGCTTGTTCTAGTAAGGCTACAGGCCTTGGATCATTTCTGAAGACAGGAAAGCATAATTTCATTATATATCCACACCTAACCCAAAGGAAAGGGAAAACCCACTTGTCTTTTTCTGCTATGCTTCAAAAGTTGGGCTTTCTGACTTTTATAAGCTCAATGGTATTGTCTGGTTCACTTTTTGATCTCCATTTCATTGAAGGCAAGAATCACCATTCCAACTACCTATTGTACACTGAATAAAAAATGCCTCTTCCCTTCTAGTCATTGGTCATTGCCCTCCACAGTTACTTTTTTAAAACAAGCTCACAGAATGAACAGTATCTTTAAAATAAGTTTGTTGATGGAACAATGAACATTTTTTTAATAAGCTCATTGATGGAATAGTGAAATTATGGACCTTCTGACAAGAGTTCTATCACATTCCCCTTTTAGCTCAAGTCTGAGGAAAATGCTAAGGCTGGTAATTTCTATTCTTTTCACAGGATTCCAAGAAAGGTAAAGGTAAAGAAGCAGGGAAATCAAGTAATCTGGTAAAAATGCTCTGGAGAGAACCTCAGGCCATCATCAGAGTCAAAGTTGGAAGAAGAGGGTGAAATCTGGAAAGGAAATCTAAATAAGCTTTATTTTCAACCAGTTTACACATGAGAAATAAATAGCTTAAGGCTGAAGTGCAAAATCCCTCTGACTTAAAGATTGAAAAGAAAGAAGAGAGAGAGAACGGGAGTCTCAAAGTTACTCATCAACACTCAATGCCTGGAAGGAGACTGAGCAGATAGACAGGGTTACGTAGCCTTAATCTTACACATTGTGGTGACATAGGTGTTTATTTCTAAATTTACAGCTAGGCATAGGGATTAGGAACTACATATTTTATGAAGTATTAAACTCTGATGATAGGCCACAAAATATAAATATCACTCTTAGATCTGCCTGTGTCTGTGCGATCATTCCATTGTTAGCTTGTCTGGCAGAAACAATTAACTCCTGATTTTGGTATAAAAGGCAACCATATTTTCTCAGAAATCACTTATTTCAGGAATGATTGATGAACTTTATAAATTCCATAGAGAATAAGAAAAATAATGATATATTGGAATTTTTTTTAAAAAAAGCTTGTGTTGTATAGATATTTACCCACCAAAAAAGTGATTGAAACTGTTGGTTAATTTTCAGATAGGTGCTTACAAACCAACTAATATGTTCTCTAAGAAGACAAAAGGTAAAATGATACCTCTGGGATAAAAGAAATGCTAAGCTGGATGAATCCAGTTGTCATTTAACTCCAGCAATTGTCAGTCATATTAGACAGTTACCCATTGGGAGTTTGGAAGAAATGAACCTGTTATCATGTGGTAATAAGGTGGTCTAAAGATATAGGTATGCCATTTCTGTCTATCTTTACAACAGGACTCAAAAAATATACCATAAATCTTGGCAATGGACTTAAATATTATAATCCTTGCTAATTACTACACGATGATATAGATGCAATTAAATTTTCTGATATTTAACTTTAAACCATGGATATTTTTCACTGATTCTGCTGACCAGTTTGATATGCATGCTCATCAAAATTCAAATATTTGCTAATATAATTAACTATGTTCTCCTGGACTTGTTTGCTGCAATCTATAAATATATAAATATATATCCAGCAATGGGTACTAAGTGCAATCACCTATAGCAGAATTTAAACTTGGAGGCTTAAACCTTTCCTTTATTCCATGTAGGCCAGATTTTAAAATTCAAAATTACTGGTATTAATCTACCTATTTAAGTACCAGAAGTTATTAGCACTTAATTGAAAATTTGCTAGGATTTTCCAGTTATATAAAGGATTATATCTTGTAATAGAATAATATTTTAATACCACAAATAGTAATGAAGTAAATTGAGAAGGAAATAGCTGTCTGAGAAATAATTTATGAATATAAAAACTGAAAAATAAAAATAGTAAAAATACAAAATATAATGTAAGTACTAGGTTGGTAAAGTTTTTAATTCTTTATCTATGGCAGCATGCAATGGATATATTCTATTATTTTCAGATTTATATCCGTAAATTGCCATAAGGGACAATTTTACAAATAAAATGGACAAATTTACATTTGAAAGCAAACTGAAGAACTGCTGTTTTTCCACATATCTTCTTGAAAGATTCTAGTTGCAATGCAATTTGTTCACATATCAATTTATATCAATCAGGAACAGTAAGTTAACAGAAAACCTATGTAAAGGATTTCTCTCTCTAATTTATTGAGGCCTCCCAAATGTTCTCTGGAGAGCTGAAACAGATTAAGACTATATTCAAAAAAGTGAAAGAGAATGGAGGCAATACAAGCACAACTGTACCAACCATATTATCATGATATTCAGAGGACATTGTTTAATCTAATTATACAACTTCATTACATCATGTATTTATATTTATATCCTTTTGTATTTAGAGTCATGGAGCTTCTGAGGGCAAAGAAAGGAAAGTTTTTGTTTTTTAAATCCAGCCAGGGTAGATTTTTTTTAATGTTTAATATTAGAGGTTTGGGTCATTTTTCTCCCTTTTTTGTACATATTTTTGTTGTTGTTACTGTTGGATGTTTGTTTTTTTCTGTTTTTTGTTTTGTATTTAGTAAAGGACCAACAGGACTCCTTCTGAAATTAAAGATAATAAGTATTCTAGATTATCTTCAGAAAAAAATAAGAAAGGAAAGAATTATTCATTGTTTCTGTTACAAGAAGTGGTTCAATAATCTGAATTTCTTTGTTGAAGAAATGAACAAAATATCAAGAGGTAACTGGAACAAATATCCGCAAACAACAAAAATTAAAATATTACTAATAAATATAAATCACATCAGCTTTTTAAAAAGATCTATAGAACTGCATGCTGCATCTTCAATAATCCTGAATATTCCATCATCCTAAACCTTGGAATTATCATTAAGTTTAAAAAGTAATCAATCTGTTCCCCTTTCTTAGTAAATAACACTTATTTTTCATATGATGAATCCTTTGAAGTTTCTGGTTTGACATTTAAGTTTTGGAGCCAAATGACTGAGTAGAAGCTAATAAATCTGCCTTAATGATAGATTGTATATTAACTTCCTAGCCTCTTTTCCTCTGTCATTGTCAGCATTTAGTATTTTATTTTATTTTACATGCTGAAGGTTTCTATAGTTTCTCAGAAATATTTATATTAAGGAGTCTTGAGAACAGATGACAATTTTCAAGTCAGTCTTCTAAAAACTGAAAGACATTTACATGCTCTTTTTATAGATATTTTTTTTCCATTGGCTCAATCACTTGGATTAAGGACTGCCATGTTTTCTCTAAAAGCCGATCATTAAATTGCTACTCATATTTGATTACTCCATTTATCCTGCCTAATTTAATTCCTATCATTTCAATTATACTATAGGAGAAGGAGAGGCAGAGCCTGGGGGGGGTGGAGTCAAGAGAGGAATCAGCCTGGTGTCATTATGTTCCACAAGCACTCCAAGTCCAGCTCCTCTTGAATTATGTTAACTCTTATCTAGTACCAATTTAGTGCTGAACATTACTTTCTAGAGTGTTGTGTATAGATAGATAGATAGATATGAGCAATAAATCAGCTTAACTGAAACTTAATGTGTAGTCCTGATTCTTGAGGCCTGACATACATCGGTTAATAATCATATGAAATTGGGTGTCCTCATCTTTCTGAACTTAGACATATTTAAAATATTGGAAGCTTCTTTGGATCTCTTACAACATGGCTGTCAAAAAAGCTTGCTTATTCACAAAATCAATGACACAGAATATGTGGCCAATCACAAATATAGGCTAGACAGCAAATTAGTAAGAATGCTTTTAGTCTATCCTGGTCAGTTCTCCAAAATACTCCCTTCTACGCTGCACGGTTTTTTTTTTACAGTATTATTTGTGCAGATGAGCTTATTTCTAAATCTCTCATAGACTGTGCTTTGCCCAGAGGTATTTTGAAAATCCTCCCCTTCCTCTATTATTTTTCTTATCATTTTTTTTAAAGTCAGGCAGGCAGGAAGCTTTATTGGTGCCAAGAAAAGTATCTATAAGCATAGTCATGCCCCCTGGGCTTCACCTACAAGACTTGTTTTACAAACAAATGGTTGCCAGTTGGGTCTAGGTTCTGTTTATAGTGTTAGCAATGTTTCTGTTTATATTGTTAGCAATGTTTCTAGGCAAATGGGTATGTAGCAACAGTGACATGCGAATATGCTATTTCCAATTATGAAATGGAAGAATACAGGAACATGATTAGGAAGAGGGATGGAGTGCATCCCACCCATAGCTCAGCTGCGGACTATGGTGTCTCTTATGTGACTATTCCCTAAGCAGTATCTCTGGGCCTATTCTACCAATGTCATGCCCACACACTATCACAGGGATATTGCTCTTACGGAAATCTGTTCAGCTGGCTTTCAGGTTCTACATCTGATTCAGAGCTGTGGACAGAGAGATGGGGGTGGTATTGATTTATTGTGCAATCTTGTCTGTGACCAGGGTTACTGTTTCCTAGGGGTGGAGTGTGACTGCTTTCACATTAGGTTGGGCCATAAAAACAAGCTAGGGAAGAGCAGCAGCCTTGCTACTTATCTGGATGCCTCTCTAGAGTTCCTGGATCTGATTATCAGGCTGATGGTTGAGTTCCCACATCTATTAGTGTTGGAAGACTTCACCTCTTTTGGAGAGGTCTGGGACAGCCGAGGATTCATGGTCTACTGGGTAACCATGTTTTTATCCCATATTATCTTGGACTTGATTCATATAGGTGACATATAGAAAACCTCATTTCCACTTCAGAACAGTTATTGATTATTATATTACAACCTTTTATCCTGGTCAGATTACTTACTGGTTCAATCTACAATTATTGGCTGCCTGCATTTTTAGAATAGTGTTGGCAATGCATAATCCCCTGAGGTTGCAAAATTCCAACCTCCATCAGTTTCAACCTCAGCCAACACAACTGAAGCTGAGGGATGATAGAAATTGTTTCAGCATATAAAGGGGCACACATCATCTTTTTTTTAAAAGGAACATGTTGATCCTTAAAGGACTTGGAAACTGTAACTATTTTTCAATGCTCATATCGAAAGTTCTTTTCAGTAGTACACCAGTATATCTGGGGAACAAGGAAGGTTCAAAAGGCAGATTAGAACTGCAGCAGAACAACTTAACAGGGCAACTGTGGGAAACTGGAATAATGGGGAAGCAAAGAAATATAATGGGGCTAGTTCTTCTAAAATGTATTTAAATGGTTCCTCTTAAGTCAAATAATACACACAATAATAGAGGGAGAACTCTTTGATGAATTAAAAGTGCTGACATGGATGGTTAGTTGGCAAAGGAAAAAAGCCAGACTAAGGCTGAAAGAAACTAGGGTTTTGATATTAGGTGGGATTTTATACTATTAATTAGAGGGTTGAAGATGGTAAAATATGTATATATTTTTTAGAAAATAAAGTAACATTATAACTGAATAGGTAAGATGTGTAATAAGATTAATAGATTTTTGGTTTAATATGGTGATAAAAAGATAATTTTTAGAAAATAGAACAAGATTATATGCAAATAGATAAGATGTATATTTAGAATATTAGATTTTGTTATAAAAAGGGGGAAATGTAGAAGTTGAGATATGGGAAACTCTAATCATCTAAAACTTTGAAATTATAACATACCAAATGTTAAGTTGACTATTGAGGGAAAATTAAAGAATGGGGAAAAAGCTACAACAGGACATTGATGTATATAAGATTGAATGTAAACACAATTAAGATATGTATAAGTTCAAAATTATTGATAAATGTAACAAAGATGGTTTTACATAGTTGATAACAATAAGAATCATATTAATTTAATATGAGCTAATAGATATTAAGGGAAAAAGAGAGGAAATATTTGATGTTGTAATTTGAAATTTGTGCTAAAGATTTATGTATGTTATGGAATCATTGATTACCCAGTCACCACATTGCTTTTAAAATATTTAATTGTAAAATTAGAAAATTAATAAAATATTATATATAAAAAATAACTGCAGCATCTCTTCTTATAAATCAATCTTATTTGTGCTGTGAAGATAATGGAATAACCTGACATCATTCATTGAGATGACCCAACAAGCCCAGTTTGAAACCGAACTGAACTGAAAAGAAATCCAATCAATTCACATTTGGGAAAAAAAAATCCATTCCATCTTTACTGAACAGATACAATTTCAACAATTAGTTCTACTTATAGCTTATTTGAATAACTCCAGTGCTAGCACAAGCTATTAATCAAAGAGCTATTCCAGTCTAAACAATTGGCTTTAAATAATCAGAAATAAAGCAATTGATTTTAGTAGGAATTGTTTTGTTCTTTTCTGTATTGGTTTGTTTGCTTTAAACTAATCAATCACTGACTTTTCCATATAGAGAGAAATTTTTGAGGATATTAATTTCAAAACTGGTGGTGTTTCTAGTGCTTTCACAGGAATTATTATTGTTCTCTGGGGGATGCTGCTTAAGTTAATATACTGCACCAACCATCTGTGATCACAGATGCTTTGACCTACAGTTTAAAGGAGCATTGTCAACCTTACTGTGCAAAATATAGATTAGATGTCCTCTGAAGATTTTTCTAAGTTAAAAGTCTAGGCTGCTGAAAGCTGGATTCATGCTATGATAAAGTAGCCTTTCCCATTGGCTTCTAGATTTATTAGTGTTTTTAAAGAACATTGTGGCAATACATTTCTTCCATCTGGGAAAGATACAGGTAAAGACTCCATTGTATACCTTCCTGGTTTAGACTGACCATCCTTTAGCACCACAATGACCATTTGAAAGCAATTGCTCTCTGGTAAAACAAACAAGAAGATAAGAATAGAGGCAAAACCAGAATCAGAATCTAGTATGTTTTATGATTTTTCACCATGAATATGCATTGATTTGGAAGTATAGAAGACAATGATAAATATTTTGAAAATTCCAGTCAAAAGCACAACACGAATAAAACCAACGGTTCAATTATCAATTATTAAAGAATCAAGTTAGTGACATCACTTTTTAAGGATGCTTAAAACAAAGCAGTAAAAATCTCTCAAAATATATTTCTAAAGGAAGAAAATGGACATTAAATTAGGAAATATCATTTACTAAATATAAACTTAACCATAAATAGATGCCCATTAGATGATAATGTCACCAAAAGGCATATATGTACATTGTTAATAAACAAACGAAAAATTAAATATCATAACATCACTTACAGAAATTGATATGATCTGACAAAGACTGAATAAGAAAACGGTTATAAAATTGTACTGAATACCTGAATATGTGCAACTGCTATGAATAAGGCAGATAAGGATTTTGAGGGAAAGAATGGAAAATATGTTTACTGAATATCTATGTCATAAGCTAACTTCAGAAAATTCTCAGAAAATATGAATGCATAGAACTGAAATCTTGGGAGGAGGACCTAACTCAACAACTTGCAATGAATCCTGAAATTTTAGTTTTATGCTTCCTAGTTAGCCGACTATGGTTTCTCTTGGATCCTTCCTTTTCTGCAGCTGCATAATAATAATAATAATAATAATAATAATAATAATAATAATAATAATAATAATAATAATAAAAGTCAGAACTCAAATCATATAAAATCATGTCAAAACTGTTAAAGCAAGGACAGAAGAGCAACAGAAAGAAGAGCATATTTCTGAGGAAGAAACTAATATTAGGCTTTTATTAATATTGCTCATAAACAGAACAACGCCATTGGCAAATTACTTTACAGTTCTAAACAAATACTCTTAAACAGAAATATGCAGCTGTTAATGCATCTAACTCTTGATTTATTATTATACAACCATGTTTTTTCCAAAAAATATTTACCTAAAACAGTATAGAATGTTATTCCTTCAATTCTGGATTAAACCAAATATGAGTTATATCAAATCATAACTCAAAGGAGTCTCAAACGCAATTGAATGGAGTTCAACATCAATATAGAATGAGGAGGCCAAGACAGAACTAAATTGGAACATTATAGTTCATTATTTGCTGGATATTCCCTTACCCTATCTCAACTACATGGAAAGAACAAAAAATACGTGTTTATCTGAAGATGGAAATGTGTGAATCTGAGGGAATAAAATTGATTTTGTTCTGAATAGGGAAGCATTATTCTGAATATGCAATCAGCCTTTGAGGAGCAACAGCATTTTAAACTAAAATAAATAAATAAAATATAGTTGTAATTGTTCCATTTGAATTCAAGAGTATATTGATGTATAGCTTGTAACTAAAATAATAGAAGTATCTCTCTTCAGTCTATTTCAATCTGCTGTTGTGGAGATACTTTGACTTCATGGGTCACCAAATACTGAATCTGAAGATCTCATGTATATTTTGATTCTACATTATTTTTCTTAAGAAGCTCTTATTGAAAGTTGTTTTGGCTATTTTATATGTAATTTATCCACAAGAGCTTCTTTCTGATTTATTACACTATAGTTATGACAATGATTGCTGAAGTTTGGAATTATAGGTTTTATAATTTGCCAATAATGCAAGAATACATTCTAAGGAGAATGTGTGTCACAAAATTCATATTGTACTTCAAATGTAAAATGAGATTATTACTATCATATTGATTTTGCATCTACTGAATGTAGTCTACACTTATCACTTTAAAAGCTCAACAATAGCAGCTGATGCTGAAACCTAACCAGAAGTGTTTGGTTTCAACTCTGTGCAATTATTTTTGCAATAGGAATGACATTTATAAACCAATACCTTCACTAACATGCAATTAGTTGGTCTGTGAATGCCTAAGCTTAAAAAAAGTGTCAGTAGATGTACCCTTCCCATTCTAACTTTAATTTATTTTTTAAAAAATAAACCAAAATTAAAAAATTGAGTACTGGAGCCTAATGTTGTACCTGATCTGATAAAAAGAAAGGCAAAATGAAAATTTCTATTGAGCATTCCTAAGAGATAGAGACAGTGATGGAAACCAATCATACTTGTTCTGGTAAAATAATGTTTGTGTTTGGCTACCCTTTATGACAACATAAATGGGCAAGGCCCCTGTTTATCTATCTTCCCAGCATTTTATTTAAGCACCTATGGTATGACTTCAAAATATCATCCAAACATTGGAGACATATTAGCATTCAATATATAAATAAGTCCAACTTAAGGAGACAAAACAACATTCAGAGTATTGCTTAATGTGCAATATATCTACTTTCATTTAAAAGAATAGAGAAAAAAGAAGATAATGTACCAATAAAATGAAGATCTACTTGAATGGCAACTGTCAGCAGTGTTTGTTCAAAGCTCTGTATATTTATCTACACACAGGAAAACATTACAATACAATACCAAAAAATTAATAACCATAGAATCATAGTGTTGGTAGAGACCATGGAGATCTTTAGTTTAACCTCTTCCTCATAGTAGGAACTGTTAGACCATCCTAGACAAATGGCTGTCTAACTTTGCTTTGAAAACATCCAAGGATAGAGCTTCTACATCTCAGGATACAGGTTGTTCTATTGTTAGATCGTCACAAAATTCCTCATTTTAAGTTTCAATATTTCTGCCCATTCTTGTTCTATCCTTAGCTACCCACTTTCTGTAATGACTGCTATTGTGTTTCCCCTTAGCTTTCTCTTTTTTAGGATAAATATACTTTTTGAACTATTCTTTGTAGTATTTAGTCTACAACTCCTTATCTTTGTGCAATTCCCAGCTCTTCAGTGCCATTCTTGTATTGCAGTATCCAAAACTAGACACAGTATTTTAGGTTGGCACGTATGGCAGAACTAGCACTTCCTTTGATCTCAACATTATATATCTTTGTTGATAGTCTAAATCAGGGGTGTCAAACTGCTGGCCTGTGGGCCAGTTACATCATACAGAGGCTGCCGGCAATGCGGAAAAAGTCACGATACGTCACGACACGTTATGTGACGCGGCAAGTTTGACACCTGTGGTCTAAATGCATTGATAATTTTAGAGCTAATCTGTAGAACTCTACATTTATCATTACTGAATTGAATCTTGTTGGAAAAGGGCTATAGTTCACGTCTATCTAAATTCTTTTGAATCTTGAATATGTCTTCTTATATGTTAACAACTCCTCTGCCCCAGGTGTATGTCATCTGTAGATTTGTTGAACATCCCTTCTATTCCCTCATCTAAAAATGTTGAACAGTAGTAAAACCAGAACAGGATTCTTGAGGTATTTCACTGCTTACTTCCCTTAAAATAGAAATTGATCTATTAAGCACTATGGGTTGGGTATAGATGAACTATTAATTCATCTGATATTGGGTCAGTCTTTGTGTAACTCGTGTAAACTGCTTTATTTATCCCAGTGCAGGTAGAGACATGGTTGTTATAATAATAGTGATTTCTTTTCACTTTGAATAAGACTGAATAAGTCTTGTTGAATGAATTCACAAGCACATTAAATTGGCCGATTGTCATGATCATGTAATATGTAACTGATTTATCTTTATTCTGAGGAGCCAAAATATTTGATCTGATTGACTATAAAGCTGTCATAAAAATAATTGAACAGACATTTTTTGTTTGACAGTGAATAGAAAAGAATTGTCCAAGTAAATGACTGGCTACACAAATGGTATAGATAGAAAATGTTTGAGTTTGTTCTGAATTATTTGGATGAATGGTTTGCAGATACAAGGTGAACTGCACCTCACAGTGATTGTAAAAAATATGTTTGGCTAAAATATGATATGCTTGATCAGTACAGCTTCCTTATGGATCATAAGGAAGGTGAAAATTAAAATTCTGATGTTAAGGATCACAGAAAAAGACTTGTTCCGTGTAGAAGTGAAAGTTTTATAGTAATGAAACTTATTAAAGCACTTAATATTTTTTTAAAAGCCTAGCAGAGAAGTAGGTAACTCAGGAAGAGAAAAAAAATATTTATATAAGTAGCAAGAATTAATGGGAAACACTACATAGTAAATTTTCCCATTATTCCTGCTACTTTCATAACTATTTTACATGACTATTACTTACTAGGTAAGTTTTTGCTTTGAAATAAAGTTGAAACTGTTAATAGTGAAATGTACATCAAATATCTTTCCATGGCAGGCAAAACCAGGGGAAAAGAAGCTCAAAAATGGATGGAAATTCTAAAAAAAAGAAATACTAAAAATATAATTGAAATAATTCCAAAACAGCATCCAACAATTAAAAAAAAATCAAGCATAGCAGAAGTAAATGTGGTGGCTGTAGAATAAACTTAGTGAAGCTCTTAAAGCAGCAACAAAAATAATAAAAAAAGAGATGGAAAGAAATATTACTAAGAATACATTTAGGTAACCTGCTGTTATAAAGGTGTTGGGGGATACTAAAGTTCAATTGAGTTGAAGTTGGCAAAGAATAAGGACAACAAGCCTGAATTCTTCAGCTATATTCAAAATAAAAGGAAGAGACATTACACCAGTTGCTATGTGAATGGACAATTGTATCAGGTGAAAGAAAGAAAGAAAGAAAGAAAGAAAGAAAGAAAGAAAGAAAGAAAGAAAGAAAGAAAGAAAGAAAAAAAAAGTCCAGTTACATAATTTTGGCTTAGTCTTCTTCAACCAGAAGATATGTGTTTTACTAGTAATTCTAAAGTAAAGATGACTGAGCCAAATTGAAGCTTATGGCTGGTAGAAATGTGGCCAGGAATATATACAGTAATTATTTTGAATAAATTTAAATCTCCAAATCCAGCTAAATGCATTTTAAGATATTGAAAGAATTTGCTGATGGTTTGGCTTAAATTTTATAAATTTTGTTCATTTTGTGTTGGTTAGAGTCATACCAGTTCTTAACTCCATGCTTTGAGAAGGATTCAGACAAATTGGAACAGATTTTATTTGTTTGTTTGTTTGTTTATTTGAAAAAAATATATTGCTTGCTCACAGCAATTCAAGTTGGCTTACAGGAAATAAAAACAATATGAAAGAAATAATAATAATAAAAATAATAATAAAACACTCCCCCACATCCCAGCAACAGCTCATACCAGCCATTTAATGGGCTCCATCCTGCTCTGGGTTCCTCAGGCCTGCTTGCAAAACCGCGTCTTCAGAGTCTTTTGAAAGTGTGTCAGAATGGGGGCCAGTCTAATTTCTGGAGGGATGATGTTCCAGGAGAGGGATACACCACGGAGACGGCTCTTCTACATCTGGGTCCCACCAGATGTATCTCTTTAGGTGACAGGACCCACAACATCCCTTGCCTCCCCATTCTAGTGGGTCAGGTGGATGTGATTGGCAAGAGACAGTCCCTCAGATAACCTGGTCCCAAGCCATGAAGGGCTTTAAAGCACCTTGAATTGTACCTGGAAGCAAATTGGCAACCAATGTAGCTCCCGTAGGAGAGGTGATACATGTGTACACTGAGGTCTGCACAAAACCATGCAGGCCAGTGCATTTTGCACCAACTGGAGCTTTCGGATGCTTTTTAAGGGCAGTCCCATGTAGAGGACAATTCGGACAGTCAGGTGAAATTTCAAGTATACTAACTATATTAATAAAAATGTAATTTTAGAATGTGGTTGAAATGTATTTTGTTAGAAGATTTATGTCCTTACTATGAGGGAGATGGGTGTTTAATAAATTTGATAGACAAACAAAGAAACAAATAATAGAGGTTGAATGGTTTAGTGCAGATGATAATGTTCAGTAACCTTCTCTAAAGAGAATGCTAATATGTTAATAAAAGTAGTTATATGTATTGCTGTGAAATATTACTTCAGTGAACTACTAACAATAATTAGATTTTTTCAATAATTAAACACATGTGATTATTCCCCACCCCCTCCCGTCAATTTTGAAAGAAAAATGTGAAAACTTCGGCCATATCCAAAAGAGTGAGTAATGTAGTTTTTGGACCCTTTGTCTCTTTTCTTTCATGGTTCCATTTAGCAATATTATGTTTGTTTATATAATATCTTCACAGTGGATTTCATGTGGGTGAACAAATGGAAGCTTAACGCAGGTCGCATGGACATATTTTGTTAGGTGCATTCTATTGACTTGAATATGAAAAGTGCATTCTGTACTAAGAATCAGCTTTCTGCTTTGGTAGATTTCTTAGATATGTCACTGGAACTAGAAAGTCAAATGACACTGGTAGACATAATGGCTTCTCCTCCACCATTTCCCAGATCCCTAGTGTCTATATAGTATAACCAATAGGACATAGATTTCTTAATTACTGGAAACCAATTGCTCATGTATCACAGCCTGTCCTAGAAAGAAAGATGCTGCTACAATGAATCATGTCTTAATACCATAGAGGTATTATGCCCAAAATACTAACCATGCCTGCAGTATCCCCATCTGCTTTGGCCCTACTTTCTCCATTACAACATCAGCTGAGTTGAAGGACAGGATCTGAAATAAGCAGACATAGTTCTGTTTACAGTTGTATAATTATTAGTGATGTACAAAAACAAAAAAATGTCTATGCTAAATACAAAATATAAATACAATAACAAAACAAAAAATAAACCAAAAGAAATTGAACAATATATAACATTGACTTTCCATTATCTAACTAGTTAAGATAACTCTCCAGAAAAGCTTACTAATTAGCAGGATTTGCAAAAGTCTTATTGCCAATAAGGTTATTCTGCAACATGGTAGACAGAATATACTTCCTCCTGGCATCTGCACCCCAATTTCATAGTGGTGGGAAATCATAAGTAATTTCTTCCACTATGTTTGTACTTGATGGGTCAATTCTAGGTGAAGGAAATGATATTAAGTCATGCTAAAACCAGCTCTTGAAATAGGATCTGGAAAACTGTTACTAACCAAAGCAGGATTTGAAGCATAGATGAAATATCTATGGCATCTCATGGCAGCACAAAAGCAAATGCATTTTTATCAACTGCAGTTTCTGAACAGATTTTAAAGACAGCCCTATTGTCATGGTCCAGCTGGGTGCCAATGTGACCTTGAGTTATTGGCTTTACTGGCCTTGGCCTTCATTTGCTCTTCCAAGAGTAACCACAAGTCTAGAAGGTTCTCAAAGCCATAGACCTGCTTTTTCAAAGGGCAGCACTTCCCTATGTGATGCCAGAGCCAGCAGAAAGATTTAATGAATGAATAGCAACTAATAACCCTTGCTGGGTTCAATTTCAGCCTATTTCTTCCTGTCCAAACCCCAAGACACATGAACACAAGATTTCAAATGCATTACCAGAATATCCTGGAGTAGCAATACAGATGAACATCATCAGAATATTGATGATAACTACACCTCAATCTTTCTCATAAGTATCATGTAATTGTTAAAGAGGAGAAGGGAGAGAAACAAAATGTGTGCCACTCTGCACATAAAAGACAACTGATCTGATCATTGCCATCTCACTGTCCCCAATTAGAATTACCTATTGGACAAGGTCTTATCTACTTCCTCTAGGATGATCTGTAGTTTCCTCTCCAGTTTTGCCTCTACAACTTTTCCTTAAAAAACTAAGACTAGAGACAGGGTGGTAATTGCCCAGGAAGACCTTTCCAGGAAGCATTTCCTGCAGCATACTAAGGCTGCATCTCCTAGATCCAGATAACTATTAGCTCTTGTAACTTGGATAAGAGCCAGGAGTGGCAGAGATTTAGCTGACAAATGTAGGGGACCTTCTAGCAAGCAGCTTATCCACCTCATTGAAATCTAAAGGCCAAAAGGTGTTTCAGATAACATAGCAAGGCATTCTTCAGATCCCATTAACATCCATCATATGAATAACTAAATTCATTTAATATGGAACAGCGATATATTTTACATTGTTATTTGCCAACTATAGATTTCATCTGTTCTTTTACCATCACTATTAGAAAGTTAACCAGAACCAGAGTTAGACATGATTAATAGCACTAAGCAATAGTTTTTTTAAAAAATAAGTGTTCTCAGCCACATTCATCCATCATAGGATGTCGTGAAGTCATCCAAAATTAGCTTAAAGATGTTTAGAGTTCTTCATTTGAGCTACCAAATCTGTCTTTACTGCTGGGCGATGAATCTTTCTGTGTTGGCAGAACTTAATGGAATTCATAGGCTCCTTTCCTGCCTCCATAACTGCAGATTAAGTTTCTTTTTAAATCCTTGTCTACCCATCTCTTTTGTTATAAACATGGACCTTGATTAGATGCTGGAGTGCTGCCTGAGATGGCATTTTATGTAAAAGAAGTTACAAAACATTAGTTAGCCAGATTGGAAAGGAAGATTAATTACTTTTCACAAAAGAATTTTAATCAGCATCAACTATGTAATCAAATATTTATTAATCTGAGCTACAGAAGCTAGTCTCTTTTCACAGGAGGGACAGTTTTGTCCTGCCTCTTCTTTTGGTAATTGAATAATCTGGTTTCAAAATGTTTTCTTCTGACCTTGTGAGAACTAGCTCCTACCAGTGTTCTCCTACTGCAGCAAAAAAATAACTCCACCATTATCTTCTCTTTCCTTCCACCTTTGTCAGCATTATGCACTTCTTAGGAGAATTGGGTCTTTGCATAATGTGTCAAAAATATGATAATCTGAATTTAGTCATTTGTAACTCAAGTGAGAATTTTGGGATGATTTTTTTCGGTGATGCATTGGCTGTTTTCTTGACTGTCCATTGTATTCTCAGGAGTATTCTCCAACATCAAAGACTAAAATCTTCAGTGCTTATTTCAGAATGCCAAATCTTTTCTCTCTCACTGATTGCTGATACTCATCTTTTACACTAAACCATCTTA
The DNA here is from genome assembly GCA_034064705.1 of Bothrops alternatus. NCBI lineage: Eukaryota > Metazoa > Chordata > Lepidosauria > Squamata > Viperidae > Bothrops > Bothrops alternatus. The sequence continues at coordinate 36,329,600 of JARGCV010000009.1, forward strand.
ATCATAGCTTCTGATTCAGCTCAAATAGAGGACTAATATAGCAGTTTAGAGCAGTGTGCTTTAAGTATATATTTTGTTCCATCAAGCTACATTTAAATATTTTTACTTCCTCAGTGTGGTATTTATTTATTTATATTTCCTATTTTTTAACCATTCAGCTCCATCAAAGAAGGACTCTGGGCGGTGTACAGTATAAATTGTATTGATTAGGACAAAATGCTTCAGATACTTCTACGCTATTTTCCCTCTTCATCATTTTTTTTGGTTAGAACAGAGAAGTTGTATGAGTTCAAGAGGGATATAATTTACATTGTTATAAATTGGAGGAAAACAATCCATAAGCCACTGGCCTTGTTAAAATTGGGGCAGTTATTTTTAAATTACATTTTTACTTGACTTAACTAAGAGAGATGGTTGCTATGAAGGATTTGATAGCAGTGATACAGATTTTCAGAAACTCTGAAACAATGGCATTAATGATCTAAAATATACATTAACCATTTTCCTTTTTTGTCTTTTCTTGCATTTAACAATATCTAAAATAATGATGCATAATTTGGAATTGTTTGTTGAGGGGGTGTTGTTATAAACACCAGGCCACTCCTCAGCTGTCAACATCAACATCTTTTGAAGTTCTGCTTAAAATTTAACTTAGAGATTTTAACTTTCAATAAAGAAGGATAAATCAATTAATGGAAATACAAAAATAGAAAATAGAAAAATTATTTCTATCTGATTGCATTCACATATATTTCTTTACAGAGGAAAATATAGTAGTCCATCACAAATACCTTTTATTGGACAACTCCTGGAAAAAGGATCTGTGTTAAGGTTTTAAATAATCTCATCTATTGGTGTGTAAATGTTGGCTATCTGGGCAGTCAAACCATAACTGAAGTTCATAATAATGGACAATAGGACATATGCAAAACCAATCCATTAGGCACAGCTTGTTAGTATTAGCTGCAGTATCCACAAACCACATCTGATTATGCAGGATGGCCTTGGATCTGGAGGGGACTAAATCTCCCAGATGGCACTGAGGTTACTATCAACAATCTTATGAACAAATACACTGCAGGGTTACCAGAAAAACAGAACTAGGTAGTGTTGGAAGTAAAGTCTTCATCCTGGATCATCCAAGCCGGGAATAAATAAGCAACCTGGTGACTGCTTTGGGAAGATGGTTACAGTTTATTGAAGAGGCAGAAAGATGGTTCTTGCAGGCTAGACTAGAGAAAAGAAGGGCCTGAGCACATGGGCAGTAGGTTTTTTTTTAACCCTCTCTAGCCTTTTGTTTGGAAGTTTCCTGTTCCTGTGGCATGAACTTTGAGGCTATTTCCTGTGTCACGTATTCTGACCTGAGTTTAGGTGTACCTTTCTGGTATACTTGATGGTAATGGGTTAGTCCTATTATATCCCAAAAGTCATATCCTGCTTCCCTGGTGATGGGGCTAATGACTCCTAGAGTTTGGGTGGGGTATGCAGATTTTAAGTCTCTTTGTCTTCCTGAGTTCTCTGGCTCCAACTTTCTGATGGTTTTACATTTCCATTTGTATAGGGCTGGCTACTGCTTGGAGACAGAGAGATTTGGGGCCAGGTTTGGTTTCTGCTTTTAAAAATCCTTTTGAGGAATATATATATATATATATATCTATATATATATCTATATATATATATATATCTATATATATATATATATATATATCTGCCCTTTTAATATTTCCTTCTCTGAGGGCTCTGACTTCCCACAGTAGTGCTAGATCAAGGTTCATCTACCCAGAATCCTGATGCTTCAAAATAACCCCATCTAGTGGAACATCACCTCTTGTTCCTATTTTAACAGCTGGTGGCTCTGCATGACACAGCAAAAGTTCACTATGTATCTTTACATCTATCACATACTGAACGTACAGCATGGCTGTGAGAGTTGTTGGAAGTCGGGGAACATATAAATTTGATAAATATTTTTAACAATTAGAAGATCACAGAAGAGGACTGGTGTGTTTGCAGTCATGCCACGCTCTAACTGCCTGAAAGGTAATCTTGAGGGTTTTTTCCTTTTGATTTTCTACTAATAGCAAATGGAACTTTAGGGGGGCAGCCTACAAAAGAAAGCAGATAATTAAAGTTAGAATGCTGGCTGTATCAAAAGTGTAAGTCTGTCCATGCACATGCCTGCAGATATATAATATGTTTCAGTTCGCACAGCCACGCTGATCATGCTGTGATGTTCAAAGGATACTAGAATAATTCAGCTTTAGGCCTGTGGGTATGTATGTATGTATTGTGTGTGATATCTTATTGATCTTGGGATTCAAAATGCCTCTCATCAAAGGCATTTTGAAAGAACAAAGGAACATGTGAAGAGTGCACCTCCTTTTAAGTAGCAAGTTTACAATATGGTGTCATCCCCCCCCCTTTCTGGTTTGATTGGCTGACAGCAGTGATGCTTTTAACTGTCCTTGCTAATGCTCTCATTCTAGCAGGCAAAAGCCACAGCCTAGGTCTCTTTTGGACTTCTATCCAGTCACTTCCAGGCTGCTCTTTGGTTTACTTCTCAAAAAAAACAAACCAACAACCTAATTGTCCTGGTGGAATCTACAAAGCAAGCAATGGAGAAGCAGTCCTTGTTGTTCATTGTCTTTAAAGGTGAAGGAGAGGATTTTTAAACATGAATCCTTTTCCGCATAAAACGAATAACATTCATGTTCTGCTTAGATATCTGACTTTCTGCCAACTGGCCTTGGCTTGCTTTGTGAATAAATGAAAGGCATGTGAACAGAGGGCAATGTGCTGATTTAAAGAAATGGTTTTCTGGTATCACCTGATTATTCACTCCAGGAAGGTTCTAGATTATTGTATTAGTGTTGTAGCTTGAAAACACGCAGCTTCTTTTTTATTGAAATAATATTTTAGAGTTTAAGGAGGATGACCTTCATAGAGATAAATGTGATCAATTACCAAAGAGACAAAGAGAAAAACATCCTAACTCCCAAGCAAGCAGAAAAATCTGTGAAAGAGGGTCAGGCAGAAACCTCCTTAATTCATAGAAACATAAGAAAGGGAGGAAGCGCAGCATAATCAGACTTGCAAACTTCTGTTATTATAGCCATTCTTAATAAAAGTAATCTTAGCCTTCCTGTGGAGTTGACTCTTGGTCTAATCCATCTGATAGGACTTAGAGCTGCTGTTGCCTGTTCCAAAGAGTTCCTAAACTCAGAAATAAGTTTAGGCACTGATGAGTGTTTTGCTTTTAAGAAGAAAATATATTTGATATTGTATTCCAACAGGAAAACTATTTTTAAAAATCTGGGGGTGGCAGATGAATTATCATGCATTGCAGAACAAATCTCAAATTTAAATCTTAGAAATGAAGATAACACCTTGGTTTCAAATGATCACCGGTAATTTTTCTCACAGACAATGCCACAGTCTTTTAAAAGAATGTCTTCCATTCATTTATTCTAAAGTAGCTATGGTCTAATGTAATTTTATTAAACAGTGTTTAATCAACATGTTTTTGTCATTTACTCCTTTGTGCCCAGCTAAAATATTTCATTTACCTATTCGGCATGCAATCCAATACTTATGACTTCATGTCATGAGAGAAAGCGGCATATTGCATCAAACACAATGTGCATTTTTAGCTGGAAAATAAAGTTAGGCTTTTTTCTCTAACTTTGTAGAGTTATGCTTGTGACAGTCAGTTCTAAAAATATATCATCTTTTGAATGACCTTTCCTGCCCTTTTTTAACCATCCTGCCTCAGAGCCAGTTCATAATTCTCTCCTTAAAAAGTGCTGAATGACTTGTTTTTTGTTAAATCTGTTTTCTACTTATACTCCCAGTCCTATCATCTGTAGATATTATCTACAGTAAATTAAAAATTTATGTACTTCAATCTAATTTTGCCTGGAGGCTCTCTTGTAGAAATTTCAAAGAGGACATTTTCATTAAACTTTCTTGCTTTGTTTAAGGATTGAAATATGTGTACGATTCAGCAAGATTCTAGAGAAGGTAATTTGTTAACTTTTTATAAATTCTGTTTATCTAATCCCATGAGAAAAGTGATGGAGGTGCAGGGCAAATGCTTAAAACCTGAATGTACTTTTGCTACAACAAAAAAAGTCTATGAATAATACAATTGCCAATATTATTTCATTGACAGTGGGTCTACTCTAACAGTTGAAGAATACAAAATTTTTGTAGGCAAATGTTTGATTTCTCAACTATGAATTGGAAAGTAATAGAAACAAGCTGGAAATAAGAACAGATACACAAACAGCTCACACACATACAAATGTGTAAACAGTCCATAACAGTGTAATCAAGAAACACTCTGTATTGCTATTGGTGACTAGATTGTCTTAATTCAAATTTAAAAATTAAATTAACAATTACCAAGCAACTTCTCTATGTCAAAACCAGGCTACAAATATCAGAAAACCAACCCCACTTGTTATACAACACAAAGTCTTCTGCAATACAGAAACACGGAATCAGATGTCAGTTCTTGTTCCCTTTTGTATGTTACTATTGTTGAAATTTTGTGACCCAAGGCTTTTTGTCCACCATGAACATAAGCAATTGGTATGATATCCTCCTCTTAGTTATGGTATTGGTACATATATTACAGATATAACTGTCAACCATCAATAACCTTAACTGTAACCCATTTGGCTAAGGGAAAAAAGCATGATACAGTCAAAATACGGTAAGTGGATGTAATGATTGCCCATCTGTGAGTTTCACATACCCAAAAGTTTTTGATGTGCAAAAAAGGAACCAGAGTTGAAAACGTTTGCAGATACCCTGAGTAGTAACTTGGTATTAGTTTCCTGGAGAACCGGACCACAGGCCATGATGTTTCTGTACTTATGCTACATGGCAATGACTTCTTATCCTATGTTGGCTTTGTTAATCTGCAATCTAATTGAGCACGAGATAGGGGATTCCTGATCATAACCTCCTCCCTTGTTCTCTGTCTTTTGAAATTCCTGCCATGCCAGTCCCTGATTGACACCACTTCTTTGCATTTAGTTTTGCAAAACAAAATGATTAGATAGCTGCCTGTTGCATCCTGTGCAACTAACAATCACTTGGGTATTCCTTTAGCTCAAGAAAATGGCACAGGAAGGAGGAGCTTTCAATCAGCACCATTTTGGGGAGATTGATATTGGTTTGTATCATGAATACAAATAAGGAATACACATCAAAACACAGGAGATCTTTATTACAGATACCCTATAGCACATCTAATTTAACTCTGAGATATATTATTTCCATCTTTTGTGCTCTGTTGTCTTTCTTTCTGGGATATATCATCTATAAAACAGAAAAACAGTAGGAAGCAAGAAGACAATATTCTCTGGAGTTCTTAGCCACAACCAAGCTTAGAGAGCACCAAGTATTCCACAATTCAAGCATGAGCTACATATATTCTCTCTTCTTAGTGGTTATTATTTTTCCTTAATAAATGATAAAGCCTATCTTTTTAGTTGTAGAAAACTCTTTCTAACATACAGTACATACAGTATATATACAATACTTTACTACTTCATTGGATATTTTATATTTTTAATACTTTTCCAAATTACACAAAGCCTATAGGTGAAGGCCAAACTTTCATGTTTGATCAAGAATTATTAACAGAAATCTATTTTTTTCATTTATTCCTCCTTGTTTTCAACAATTGAAATATTAATACTGCCCATGCCACTGCTGAAACATTGGATAACAAAAGTGAATGAATGAATACTAGTTTTCCCTGATAATAAACTGTAATGTAGTAACACTTTAAGCCCATCAGCTAATAATATATGGCAGACTGGTTGGCTAGATTAGACAGAAGGATGACTATTCTTGCTTAAGAGGATTACAAGAAATCCATACTGCCTCACTACCAGGAATTAGAATGGACTGGCTCCTTTTGATGTCCATGATGGATTTTTCCCACTTTATTTTCAATAAATATTGCACTAGTATGTTATTTATTTGTTGCATTTATATATTGTCTTTTCTCCAAGACTTCAAAGAGACTTAAATTGGTATCTTCCCTGGCTTTTTTTTAAAATCCACAACTGGCCTAAAATCACCCAGTGAGTTGCCACTGCTGAAGGTAAACTTAAACTTAAAGCTTGATCTTCATATGTTGCATGACGAAATGTCTTTCTCATTGCTACAAGGTGAAGTTATATGCTGATTAAAAAACACATCAATAATATGTTTCTGATTAGTTCCAAGAAATCACTCATTAACAGTAATAAGAAAAACATGATTAAAGATGCAAACCAGTGTATGATGAATTCTCCACTAAAAGGCTGAAAAGCTCATTATAATTAATTTGGAATCATTTGACCTTAAATAAAAATTGTATTGTTTCAAACTAATTTCAGATGCACAAACACTTTGACAAGAATTGAAATTCAGTCCTAAAATGTATAAATACATAAATTTCCAAAGTGAGCATAGTTTGGGCTACAATTTTATATTTATCTACTTGGATGTAAACTCAATGGGGTTGTATTTATACATGTATATTTCTGTGGCATTATTCTGGAGTCTGAACTGAATTGCTTTGCAATCCAGACCCAGATAGATAATGCAACAAAATGGATTTAAACAAATATTTAATCCAGGAATTCTTAACAGAAACTTACATTCCTGAAGATGCGTCCAGAAGTGAACATGTGTCCATTAAGTCGGTAAAATCAATAGTCTGTCCATATTCACTTGTGCCTGATTACATTCAATGTCCAAGCATGCTGCATGGTTGGTTTGCACAAAGAAAAAGGCATTCCAAACTGGCACATGGCCAGGCTATCCTGTGATGAACTTTAGTGGCTCCTCCTACATATCTGTTAACATGGGATTGCTGACTAGCTAAACTACATTACCCATAAGCCATCTCTTAAGGAGACAGCACTTAACCCAATAAATGCCAAACATTCTAACATACAGATCTACATGCTCTAGTTAGTGTTACACGATCCAGAGCACTCCTCGCTTGGAAATTTAAATTTCCACTATTAACTAACTGAAATAAGCAAAAAACGTAGCATTAAGCATGCAATTCTCATTGCTAAACAACTAGTGACTAAAATAGGTAAAACATGATGTCAAACATGCATAACTATAAGGTAAATATAAAACATGCATAAACACAAATACATAGTTTGAGGTTCAATCTTCTAGTCTGATCTTCGTCAGCAATGGGACCAAATCGGTGATCAGCCTGGTGCAAGAGTCTTTGAGTCACAATCTGACTCATGTAGCTTCAAAACTGGGTAGGGCTCAGTGCACAAGTCCCATGGGCCAATAGTTCTGGTATGCATTCTTGTCTCTCAGCAAGACAAGGTCTTCTTCCTGTAAAGGAAACTGAAACCAAATCTGGAACAGAAAAACTGAAACCCAAAATTTCTCAGGAACAAAGAAACCTGGATGCACAGGATGCTCAGGAACCAAAGAAGCTGAAGCCACAGGAAACTCAGAAACAGCAGGAGCTGGAAAATCAGGAACATCAGCAGGAGCTGGAGGATCAGGAACAGGAGCTGGAGAATCAGGAACATCAGCAGGAGCCGGAGAATCAGGAACAGCAGGAGCTGGAGAATCAGGAACATCAGCAGGAGCTGGAGAATCAGGAACATCAGCAAAGCTGGAGAATCAGGAACATCAGCAAAGCTGGAGAATCAGGAACAGCAAGAGCTGGAGAATCAGGAATAACAGGAACCGAAGGGTCTGGAACCACCAGTGGAGCATTGAATATGACTGCTACTGTTGTCATGAGGGTGGTGAAGACTTTGTGTGTGGGCGTTTTTGACGACATAGAGTCCATGATTTTGCGGAGTACGCCAATCATGTGCTCCCATGCTTCACCCATGTGAGATGCATGGGAAGGGTAGTTTTTGGCTTTCGGGCATTTGTCAATCACTGGGTCATGGCAAATACCTTCAATAGTCTGCAAGTCCTTGCAGGCTCCTACAAGGTTAATTCTTGGGATGCTAAGACAAGTGATCAAGACGATCAAAACTATGCCCAATCACAGGTGTCTCCGCTTAGAGGAGGGTTTGAAACTGATTGGTTGAAGTTTACTGGGTGCCTGAGGTTGAAGGTTGGCATGTTGATCTGGAGCTGGAAGCATATAGCGTTTTGGTCTCTGTGGCATCAGGCTGTTTGGACAAGCCAAGAACTCAGGACCTTCTAGCCAGATCAATTCTGTTAACTGTATGGCAAGGTTGGGCCACTTAACTTGATTCACAAAGTTCTTATTTGTTGGCACATGTTGCCATTGTTCAGTGCTTAGAGATGTTTCAATCTTTTCTACTCTATTGTCTATATAGATGTAGAAGTGTCTGCTTTGTTTGCAGCTATAGCTTGACATCACCTTGCTGTCTGTGTAGAAGGTGGTAGATTGTAGTTCAAGGCACAATGTCTTCGCTGTCAAGTTTGTGAGCTTTACAGCCAAAGTGGAACCACATAGTTCTAACCTTGGTATGGTGTGGCCTTGTTGTATTGTTAGTCTCATTTTTCCAAAGAAGACACCGAGACTGCAGCTCTCCCCGCTGTAGACTTTGAAGTATCTTATGGTTGCAATCAAAACGATGTAAGTGTGGCTCTCCCCACTGTAGGCTGTGATGTATCTTAAGACTGCATTTACCTTCATTAACACATCTGAGGAAGCATACAATTCTTTCTTTTGCATGGTGGCGGGTGAGCTGGAGACATACATGTGCTGCACTTGTATGCTTTGGAGACATCTTGGGAGTGCATTCCACAATTCCAAGTCTTGTTTTTGTTCTGGCAGAGGCAGCCCATCCCAGTGTGTGGTGCTCAGGAGATTGCGCGTAGCTGCAGACATTGTTTGTCTTCTATGGACAAGGCTAAGTTGTTGTAATTCTTACTGGTCTGGAACATTGTTGCTTCCAAAACAGGTTTGGTTGTCACAAGCATGTAGTGTTCTTGGTGTGGTTTTAGGTGAGGTGCTCTTCCATTACTGGGAATGGAGGTTGTTGAGATATTTACCTGGGTTGGAGTTTGCGGTTGGTCAACACAAACTGTTCCTGGGATGACCCATTCAGGTTCCATTTTAAAGGCAGTTGAGGAGCTTGTTGGGCCTTTGACCATTCCATGGTAGGCAAAGGTGACAGGGGCATCTACCCTCAATGGAGCCAAGATTTTGGCTTCGGGATTTAGGAACCGTAAGGCAATTGGGGGGAGCTGGTTGACACAGAACATTCCTGGGATTACCAATCCAGGATTTAGGGACTAAGCTCCCTTCTAATGGCTGGATGTGGAGTCCAGTGGCTTTCCTCCCCACTGTGCTCTGTCATGCAGAGCATATTTCTCTGCTTGGGGGTTCGCTGGGGAGTAGTGGGTTGATGCATACTGAAGTGCAGGTATACACTAATGTGCAGTTGACCTTAGTGGGTGCTTCTGGGCGCTCTTTGGTTGAAACTGCTCATTGTAGTTGTTCAGGGTCCGGACGCAGGGCTTCTGAATGCTTGTCACTCTTGCTCGGTTGACACTTCCCCCTTAGCTTCATCAGCTTTGGCTGTGTCTTCTGGAAAGTCATAGCATTTGAAACCAGCCTTGTACTCTCCTAAGTCCAACTTTCTTTCCCAGGGTGTTGGGGAATCCAATGGTACTGTGCAGAGTTTGCTGTCAGGCTGGGCTGGTTCAATGTTGAGGTCATCTGGAGCACAATCAGTGCCTTCTTGTTGAACCTCATGGACATTGTTTCCAAGAGCAGGGAAATGTGGCACAGACGGCTGGTATTTTTCTTCAGAAAACTCCTTGTTGGGGTTAACTGCCAGTGGCACAGACTCGGCCCTCTCAATTGGTATGTCTTTCAGGTAGGGCTCGGTCCCCAGGTAGGGCGGTTTATATTCTCCAGAAGCCTTTTACATTCCTTGTTTAGTAGCTTGAGGCTTTGCATCTTGATATCAACTGTTGGTCTCCTAATTGCATCTGAGTCTCTTCGAGACGATGTCCGGAGTTTGTCCATCGTAGGAAAGCTTCTCTCCTGTCCACTTCTAATGAGATTGCACATTTTGGGGAGAGCTCCTCCATAGGCACTTGGTAGAGTTTCTTTAATTTCTCCCAGTGTCTTTTGTGGTGTTCATATCCCAACTTCCATGTTTCCATCAGGGTCGACCGCATGACCTCTGTAGGCCTTCTGGCGGCAGGTTGGGGTGTCTCATCTAGGCTGATTGGTTGAACCCCTTCTTCTAAATCTAGGAGACACTCTGCCCGATGGAACATCTCGGACACAGCCCTCTTGCTTGGGGTGTCCTTCACTTGAAGTTTGGCTTGGAGAGACTCCTTGCTGCTTTGAAGTAGTCTGAACTGAGTTGCTTTGCAATCCAGACCCAGATAGATAACGCAACAAAATGGATTTAAACAAATATTTAATCCAGGAATTCTTAACAGAAACTTACATTCTTGAAGATGTGTACAGAAATGAACATTTGTCCATTAAGTTGGTAAAATCAATAGTCTGTCCATATTCACTTGTGCCTGATTACATTCAATGTCCAAGCGTGCTGCATGGTTGGTTTGCACAAAGACAAAGGCATTCCAAACTGGCACATGGCCAGGCTATCCTGTGATGAACTTTAGTGGCTCCTCCTACATATGTTAACATGGGATTGCTGACTAGCTAAACTACATTACCCATAAGCCATCTCTTAAGGAGACAGTACTTAATCCAATAAATGCCAAACATTCTAACATACAGATCTACATGCTCTAGTTAGAGTTACACGATCCAGAACAGGCATCAACTGTTCTAGTCAAGATCTTGTTAACTATGTGATTTCTTATCAAGTTATATCAAGTTATATTTTGAGAAGATATAAGTTATCAAGATGCTTCTGCAGACTAAGGACAGACAAGAAAATAAATGTCACATGTTTTTGGTTTCTATTAAGTATATGGCCTACACTGGCCAATTGGATAAGACAGCAGAGATTTAGTTTGCACATGTATGGAGGAAAACAAGTAGTTTAAGATGCTCTGTATTTGGCTTTAATCTGTTTAATACCAACAGAATAATAACTTTCAGGATCTGTGTAGAAAATTCTATACAAGCATGAACTTCTAAGATTTGCTTAGGCTACTCTTGCTGGCTTATTGCCTCAGAGTCATGATGCTAATATGCACACATTCAGTATTAAAATACATCTAATTTTATTTTATTGCATGGCTTAAACTAGCACATGGATTAGAATTATTTTCATGGCTGACTTTCTTCAGATGAAACCAGTAAAGGAAGACAACTGGATTATCCAGAAATTAAGATTTCTTGCTCCTCTCAATTTGCTCCAGTCTCAGATATCCACCTTCTTCTCATTGCCTGAAGAAGTCAAGATAAAATAAGTTCTGAGGTCTCCCGTGTTTCTGGCTAACTGGCCTTACTTTAGAAAGATGTACAAAATTGGATTTAGAAATTGAACTTTTACAGGCCAGGTAGGTCTCTTGATTTATCTTCCCCAACTCATCTTGGCTTCTTCTAATAAAAGTTTTATATATCTTCTCAAATAGTTGCTATAAAAAATAAGGAGGGTTTGAATTTTGAATTAATTTCAGTTGCATTTTTTCTTCAAACCCAGATTTTCCAATCCTAGGAGTGCATTTAAACATAAATAGCTGAGTTTTCTGAATATTTTAGGGATGTAATGCTGGTCTTACATAGACAATATACTGTACATGCAATATCATACACAATTCCTCAGAGCCTGACCAATATAAAAGTTCACAGAGAGAACTTGTCAAGTTCCACTGGCATTCCTTGAATTGCAAAGCAGTAGGCTATAACTGAACAAACCAAGTGAAAAACATGACATAACATAACAAGATTTGTAAACTATCCAAGATGAATCTGAAATTTCTTATTGCAATAACAAGCATAAAGCATGCATACATATGCAGCCCTATTTTGTTGCTAATCAGGGTGTTGCTAAGAAGCAAGAATCAGATGTTTGGACGAGAAAGATTCCTTTTCAAAGATTGGGTTATGCTAAACCATGTTTTGTTTAACTATTTTTATGAATAAACTTAAAGCAAAAAAAAAGCTGTCTACCATTCAATCCCCATTTCACAGAACATTTTTCAGAAAAGGCAAACAAGTAGTATTATAGTTACTGCAATTTGTCAATACAGTTTTTTTCTAAAACAAAAAGCAGTCTGGAAACAGGGAGAATTATGAATTGAGGAGTCCCAGGATATTCCAAGGGATATTAAATAGAATTATCATATATGGGCTGAAAAATATTCAGATGACTATTGGATAGCACAAAATGAAAGACACCATTCTGAGTTAATTTTGGTAATATAAGTACCACAATCTACTGATAGTTTACATTACTGCAATTCAGAAGATAAGACAAGGACCTTAACATTAATGGAAGCAAAGAATGATTTTTTCTCCAAGTGCTGCAATGTAATATTAATTAAAATTTAATGTTAATTTAAAATGAGAGTTATTTTCCAAACCTACATGGATTTCATTCTGTATCACAATGACTACTAAGTTCATGTACAAACTGTATTTGCATTTAACACCTTATATGAATATGTGTGTTTTCTCCTATAATAGAGCAGTCAAGAGGCATGATACAAGTATAGAAAGTGAATTATAAGTGGGAATAAATATACAATATAATTATCAGATTAGCACTCCTAGTGGAAATATATTTTCCACCTATCATTCCATCCCTTTAATTCTTAACAAAAACAATTACAGGTAATTGTAATGAGCGTTCACTTAACACTCTAGTTTGAAGTTACATGATCAGCGCCCCTAGTGTTTACAAGCAAATCCCAAAATTACGACTATTGTAGCACCACAGCAGTCGTTTGCCCTTATGAGCAACCGACTGCAGAGGTTCTGCAATATTCACCCTTTTCCTCTCCCTGCTCCCCACAACTGCTTCCCCCTCCCTTCCTGCCATGCCAGACTCACTTACCTTGCAAAATCTGTCTCCTCTCTGCCGTGCTTTCTTTCTCTTTGAAGGAGAGGAGAGTTGGCTCGGAGATGCTTTTCATGCCAACAACTTCTGGGTGCCATAATATCACGCGAGTTCAAACACAAATTCTCTGCAAAAGAGATCATGGCCCCCGGAAGCGTCCATTCTCGGGGGGGGAGTGTTTGCTTTGTTTGCATGCCTATGGGGCAAAGTGTGGAATAGGAGTTGGTCAGGCACAGGAACCAATGCCGTCTGTAGCCAGGGCACGCTGCTCACTCATCTGCACCAGCCTTAGTTTGAGGGCAAGAATGAAGCCTTCAACTGAGCGGGGAGGCATCGCGGGGCCAGACCCTTTGCACCCGCATGCAAGCAGACAGCAGCAGCAACCACCTGAGTGGCCATGATCCCCTTCCCCAGCCAACCAACCACCCTGCCCGACCTAGTCCTTGCCTTGTCGGACGGCTGACACAAATACTCACCATTCTCCTCCTCGGTCTCCTTAATCATTGAGCAGCAGTGGCTTGAGTTTCTCTGCTCTGAGTGAAAGGAGAGGGATGCCCATTCTGAAGGCTTGTTTTCATCAGGAAGGGACTTGAGAAATGACTTTTTCCAGCAAAAACAAGCCTCCGAGTCCTGAAGCTGGCAGAGTGAGGCAGCGGCAGCCAGAGCAGACCCTTCCCTGTCTTCCCTCGCTTCCCCAAAGCCTTCCTTCACTAACCTCCTTTCCAGTTCTGTTCTCCGCCACAGAAAGGAGCGCTCCATTTCTCAAGCACCCCATTCCAGGCATATGGGGCTTGCAGTCTCTGCACCTCACTCTGTGACTCCATTTTTGCCAGAAAAAGCCATTTCTCAAGCCCCTACCTGGTGAAAACAAGCCTCCGGAGCAAACACGCCTAGCTCTTATTGAACCCAATCCTATGAAAATAAGCCTCCGGAGAGAGCGCACTCCCTCTGGAGACTTGTTTTCGTCAGGAAGAGGCTTGAGAAATGGCTTTTTCTGGTGAAATGGAGCCACAAAACAAGATGCTCCATTTCTAAGTGTGCATTTGCATGCAGATGGAGCTTCCAATTTCCGAAAGGTCTCCATCCTGGTGAAAATTGTTCTGGCAGTGGCGGAACGGTGGGAGAAAACACTATGAGAGTTCAGGCTACCATTCTCTGCAAAAGAGGATCGGTGCCTGAACTCGTGCGATATTACAGGCATCCAGGAGCTTCCATTGATTCTCCTCTTCCTCAAAGGTAGAAACCACGAAAGAGAGGAGACGGGTCTTTTCAAGATAAGTGAGTCTGGTGCAGCAGGAAGCGAGGGGGAAGCATGAGGTATCTTACTGGGTCGGAGAGGCCTTGAGGGCCTATTCCATCACTAGCGCCCCCCATGGCTTGCCCACCCTGAGATATCTCATGTGCACTTAACAAGCCATGTGTGTCTTAACGAGCAATGGAGTGATCTTGTTCAAAGTATGAGATTCACTCTACAGGTTTTCGAGTTATGAGAGGAATGGGCAGGCTCCATTACACTTGTAACTCGACGACTACCTGTATACTAAATTAGACAGTTTGGTGTAGTGGTTGAGATCTCAAACTAGAAACCAAGAGACCTCAAATTCTAGTCCTGCTTTAGATGCAAAGCCAGCTGGGTGACCTGGGGCCATACAATCTCTCTCAGCCTAGGAAGGGAGCAATGACAAACCACTTCTGAAAAATCTTGCCAAGGTAAAAACTATTGAGACAAGAAATCAACCCTACTCCAAAGATACAGACACACACACACACACACACACACACACACACACACACACACACACACACACACACACTCGACAGCAAGATGAAGGTTTCTACTGTATGCTGAGCTCTGGTGATATCTAATCAACATTTGGCTTCCTTGGGGAAAATAATATAGTAAAAAAATGAGATGCGTTTATTTATACTGAGTTAATTGTTAAAATTTATTTATTTATTTGGGTTTGTATGCTGCTCCTTTCCGGGGACTCGGAGCGGCTAACAACGTATATATAACAATAAATTACAATAAAAACCCAAACAAAGATATCTAAAAAAAATACAGTAAAACACACATTCAATTCAACAATCAACCACAATCATCTCCAGGCCTGCTGGCAAATATGAGTTTTTAGATTTTTCCAGAAGGCTGGGAGATTTGGAGAAACGCGGACTTCAGGAGGCAGTTGGTTCCAGAGGGCGGGCGCCACAACAGAGAAAGCCCTTCCCCTAGGGCCCGCCAGACGACATTGTTTTGCTGACAGGACCCGGAGGAGGCCAACCCTGTGCGTTCTCACCGGTCGTAGAGAAGTATGTGGCAGAAGGCGGTCCCGTAAGTATCCTGGTCCCATGCCATAAAGGGCTTTATAGGTGATAACCAACACCTTGAATTGGGCTTGGAAATCAATAGGCAACCAATGCAGCATGCGGAGAGTTGGTGAAATGTGGGCACAACGCAGAAGGCCCACAACTGCTCGCGCAGCTGCATTTTGCACTAATTGTAGTCTCCGAACACTCTTCAAGGGTAGCCCCATGTAGAGAGCATTGCAGTAGTCAATCCTCGAGGTGACAAGGGCATGTGTGACTGTGAGGAGAGACTCCCGATCCAAGTAAGGACGCAACTGGTGCACCAGGCGAACCTGGGCAAATGCCTCCCTCGCCACAGCCGACAAATTATGATCCAATGTCAGCTGTGGATCGAGGAGGACTCCCAACTTGCGAACCTTCTCTGAGGGGTTTATAGATTCACCCCCAGGGTAATGGAAGGACAGTATCCTTGGGAGGCATCACCCACAGCCAGTCTGTCTTATCGGGGTTGAGCCTTAATCTGTTAACACCCATCCAAACCCTCACAGCCTCCAGACACCGGCACATCACCTCAACCGCTTCACTGATATGGCCAGGAGTGGAAATGTACAGCTGAGTATCATCAGCATACTGATGGTATCTCACTCCGTGCCGGTGGATGATCTCACCCAGTGGCTTCATGTAAATGTTAAAAAGTAGGGGGGAGAGAACTGACCCCTGAGGCACCCCACATGGGAGTAACCTAGAGGTGGACCTCTGACCCCCCACAAACACCGACTGCAACCGACCAGTGAGATAGGAGGAGAACCACCATAACACGGTGCCCCCCACTCCTAATCCCTCCAGCCGGCGCAGAAGGATACCATGGTCGATGGTATCGAACGCCGCTGAGAGGTCAAGGAGCACCAGGAAAGAGGACTGGCCTCTATCCCGGGCTCGCCAGAGATCATCCATCAGAGCGACCAAAGCAGTTTCGGTGGAGTAGCCGGGCCTGAACCCCAACTGCAGAGGGCCCAGATAATCAGCTTCCTCCAGAGACCGCTGGAGCTGACGTGCCACCATCTTCTCAACAACCTTCCCCACAAAGGGGAGGTTGGAGACCGGACGATAGTTGGTCAAAATTGCTGGATCCAGGGAAGGCTTCTTGAGGAGGGGGCGCACAAGTGCCTCCTTTAAAGGAGCTGGAAAGGACCCCTCCCTCAAAGAAGCGTTGACAATCTCCTGGATCCAGGTACGTGTCACCACCCTACTGGCCTAAACCAGCCAGGAGGGACACGGTCCAACAAACAGGTGGCAGAACTTACAGCTCCAATGGCCCTGTCCACTTCATCAGGCGTAACAGCCTCAAACTCCCCCCAGATGACCGGAGAAGAACATGTCCCTGTCCCCTCAACTGAATCATTATCAGTCGACTCTGCTACACAATTGGAGTCTAGGTCAGCCCAGATCTGAGCCACTTTGTCTGTGAAACAGTTGTTAAAGTCCTTGGTACTACCCTGCAAGGGGGGCCCCGGACCCCTCGGGTTAAGGAGGGACTGGGTCACCCTAAACAGGGCGGGCGGATGAGATTCTGCAGACGCGATCAAAGCAGAAAGATACAAAGATCTTGCCGCCTTAATCGCCTTCAGATAGGTTCTAATAAATGAGCTCAATCTGGTTCGATCAGATCCGGACTTACTTCATCTCCATCGCTTCTCTAGACGTCTCTTATGGCGCTTCATCCCCCTGAGTTCCTCGGTGAACCAAGGAGACCTCCTGGGGCCAGCACCACAGAGAGGTTGCAAAGGCGCAATCTGGTCAATAGCCCCCTTCGCGGCCGTATTCCATGCCGCTACCATGGATTCCGCCAGATTGTGAATGAGGGAGCTCGGTAATTCCCCAAGCGCCATCTGAAAACCAATAGGATCCATCAGGCGTCTGGGGCGGAACCACCTAATCAGTTCCGCCTCCCTGCGGGGAAGGATTGGGGCCGTAAAATTCAGTCGAAGCAGGAAATGATCGGTCCATGACAAAGGCAAAATATCTAAGCCCCTTAAAACCAGATCATTACCCAACTGCTCCGAAAGAAAAATCATATCCGGGGCGTGTCCACCTTCATGCGTCGGACCCTGCACTACTTGGGTCAGGTCCATGGTTGTCATGGCAGCCATGAACTCCTGTGCCAACCCCGAGGATTCGCCAAGCGATGGCAGATTGAAGTCCCCCAAAACCATAAGCCTGGGGAACTCCACTGCCAGCCCAGCAACCTCCTCAAGTAGCACAGGCAGGGCTGATGCCACGCAGCTGGGAGGCAGGTACGTAAGCAATAAGCCCACCTGGACCCCTAGGTCCAGCGTCAAATTAAATTATTAGCTAATAGAACAGCAGTTTGTGAAAATGGCAGAAACTGATAATAATAATAATAACAACAACAAAACAACAACAACAATAATAAATAAAATTGGAAGGGGCCTTGGAGGTCATCTAGTCCAACCCCCTGCTCAGACAGGAAACCCTATACCATTTTGGACAAATGGCTATCCAGTCTCTTCTTAAAAACTTCTAGTGTTGGAACATTCACCGCTTCTGGAGGCAGGTTGTTCCACTGGTTAATTGTTCTCACTGTCAGGAAGTTTCTCCTTGCTTCTCTCCTTGATTAGTTTCCATCCGTTGCTTCTTGTCCTGCCTTCAGGTGCTTTGGAGAATAGCTTGACTCCCTTTTCTTTGTGGCAGCCCCTGAGATATTGGATGAGCAACAGTTCATCAAACATGATCATTACATATTAAAAATGTAGATATTAATATTCCAATCCAGATCAGATCAAGTGGAACTTGACACAAACTACTGCATATAACTTTATAGACCATACAAAGATGAAAATCTTTGACTGCATCATGAGTGTGATGGAAATCATTCTATAGTAGAACAATACCCACACTTAGAGTTCTTCCAGACAGGGGTGCTATTGGGTCATTAAAGTAAACAGAGATCTCTACTGATCAACTCACTAGCATGTTGTGTCTTGGTTTGAGTCAGGTGCAACTTTTAGAGGGTGGGGTGGTTTTTATTTCCACAAATCGGGAACTTCCCCTTGCAAGCAGTGAATGAGCTGAACAAACAGCACAGTTGCTCTGTGTTCTAAAGCATGAATGATCTATACAGCTATTGCAGAATAGACCAGTCCCAGCCCATCTCTGAGTTGCTATAAACAAGGGTTATGGCTGGATGATGGGAGTTAAAAAAAAATCAAGACAGCAGCTACAACTATGCATCTGAATTATGCAATAACCATTTTTTTAATTGGCTGGATTTTCTTTCTGTATTGCAGCTGCCATATTGATTTTTCTTGACACTCCTCCCCCAGGACCAAAACAGAGACATGTTTGACATGTCTAGAAAACTTTTTTTCAGCATAAAAAGGTGGCAGGTGTAGATACTCCTTGCTGGTTAGGTCACGAGTTACCAGAGAGAAATCTATATAGATATAATGACCAGGAAGAGCAAACTCTGAAGAGGCAGTTGGCTTACTCTTTTGTTTAAGTTATGCAGTCAGCTAATTTGGCAAGGGACAAGATGGTCATCTAGCAGTAGTCAAAGGACAAATTCACCTTACTTTTCAAAAATGCATCTGATTGGGATGCTTCTCCTAGATCATTTCTGCATGGATGAATTATAGCAGTGAAGTGCTTTATTAACCCTTAATTTGTGTACCATATGTCACAATCTATAAATTCTCATTAAACCATTAAAGTCTTCTTTTGTCTTCCCACCCCCTCACTTTTAGGACAGAAATAATTTCCTTGTTTCAAGTGCTTCATTTGCCGATTCATTAAAATGTCTGGGCATATTTTTTCCCCTCCAGGACATATTGTTGTTTGCCATTTCAACTCTTCATGTACTTAATTCATTCAGGGATTATAGCAGACTCTATCTACTTTTCAATTAGACCTGGAAATAGATAGATAGATAGACAGACAGACAGACAGACAGACACGTGTATGTGTGCGTGTGTGTGAATGTAGGAGGGGGACATCAAAATACCTGAAACACTTTGGGGTGGTCTATATAATGAAAATAGGTTTAATTGTCTCCTTATAGACTATTAACTTTGCCAAGATTCAGTGATAATTTCAGAGGCAGGAGCACAAAAAAAAGAGGCTACAGTAGAACATTCATAGCCTGGCTATCCTCCTTTTCTTGAAAGCAATAAACAGTTTAGTGCCAGTATCTCTATTGTAGTCTGGCACCATTCACTCATTTTCAAGAGCTTTCAAACTTCCCCAATCTTGCAGAATTCAAAAGCAAGCCTCATTGCAAGAGTGCATACTGGACCGCCAGTCTTGAAAAGTTCATATTAAGAAGGCTCAGAGTCGAGTTGAGCTCCCTGTTGGGCTGGCAAAACCAGCCCAGAATTGTAACATTCCCTTAGCAAAGTTGAGGATTGGGCTGCATTAAAAAAAAAGAAGTGGGAGTAAGAGAATAAATGAAGCCCAAAGACTGCTAGGATTGCCAGATCTAATTCTACTTGACCACTAGATGGGAGCAAAGAGTTTTATTATTTCTTTACTTCCAATTTAACGGTCATATGGATATTTGTAGCCTGGATCTAGTCTTGAGCACTTAAGTCTTGCCACTCCAGAAGAACTCTTATATAGGCAGAGACTAATAAAAATCATTGGCTAGTTAATCCTGTAAATATCAGAGAACTCATCAAACTACTGAAGCTCCTCACATTCCCCTTATGTAAAAATAAAATTACAGCATTGCATATTGCCTGTAACTGCCCCCCCCAAACGAGAGGAAAAGCCATTCACTCTCAACAACATCTGATTTGTTTTTCTGCGCTGAAGTGTCTTTCTGCTTCAGTTCATGAATATGTTTCAGTGAAGGGATGTGATTGAAGTTTCATCAAACTGAAGTGCTTATTTGAAGCTTTGCATGGCCCTAAATCCTAATTCTGTCCCCCCTCCTTCCCAGTTCTTGAGACTACTTGTATTTCAAAGACTGCAGTCTTACAACATTGAACTCACTTACTTGCTCATATGCCTGCCTTCCCTTTTTGATTTCAATTGCTTTTTATTATTCATTCCAAGACAAAGAAATGTTGGGAAAAGATGGTACTATATTTATCAACAGTAGAGCTCTCTAAAAAATGAACAGAATGGGATCAAACTTGGTGTGGTGGTGGAGAAAAGCCAGCAAAAAACAGAAAGATTTTGAAAATGCACTAGATTTAGATCCAATTGTGGAGAAAAAGACTTCAACAAAAAAATCTCAACACATCTCTAGTTGGGTAGTGGCTTGGAATGTAGCTGTCTCTTCCATTCTAAGCCCTCTGCCTTCCTATTCATTAAAGGCTTGGAAAGAATTCTAGATGGCATGATGTGCATGTCTCCCCTATATTGTTTGGAATTACCGGTAAATGGTGGGCAAGGTGATCGGTGGCCACAGGATAACAGTTTTCATTATTTTCTACATTCAGAACTGAGTGGTGATTGCTGATACTCATATTGAAAAAGCTCTTAATCATAATTATGAACTGTGCATTGTTGCAGCTCAAGGAATTAAGCTATGTCATGATTGAAGAGAAAAGCTAGTCAAGAAAGGAAGAGATGAAGCATGAGATCCCAAACAATTGATTATCAAACAAATTTTCATCTGGATGAAATTTTAACCAATCAGTATTTTTTCATCTTCATCTCAACTTGAAAGTCAGAAAGCACCAGACATCCTCTCTTTCTATACCTTTAGAAGATCAAAAGCCTCTGTAGAGAACAAAGAGTTTTTATGCATAAAAGAGTTGAACTAACAGGATTTGAAGATTTGCCTTTGTCACCTGGATGCCTTGATCTTCCCATCACCCTATATTTTACCTGGTCAGTGTAACAGTAAAGGGTATGATTAGGTGTGTCTATATGAGATCAATTTAAGTTGTTTAATTTTGATAAATAAGTTGATTTTACTTAAAATCCTATCTGAAGTTTCTGATTTTGTGGTGAGTAGTTTCAGCCTTGGTGAGTGCATAAGGTAAGGTCCAAATTGTGATATACTCAGTGCAATGCTTTTGGAGTGACCACATATCAAATTTGTAAATTTACTCTTGAATAGCTTCTCAGCTTTTTGTTGATAAACTTGAGTATGTAGATTTTAAGACTTTCAAATGTGATTCCTATCTTTTATAACAATTGCCCCACCCTAGCAGGAATTAATTTTCATTCTTCTAACACTTTAGAAATTCAAAGAGCAGCCAAATTCTGATATATTATTAAATCTTTGTATGAAACGTGCTTACAATCTCTTTTCCTTGAGCATTTGCCAGTGCACTACGAGTCAACATTTACTGGACAATTAAAGCAGCAGCATTAAGTGGTCCTGTTGATCTAATTCTACAAATCAAAATGTATTCAAAACACTTGTTTGCAAATGTTGAAAAGGGAGGGGAAAGGAAGGGGGAAAGGAAGATGGGGAAACAAAACTCATGTATATGTTTTGTTACTGAGTGCTGCTTTGCTGATGATTTCCTCAATGCTATTATTAGAAAAGTAAAGACCCCTTTAAATCAAGCTCAATTCCTGATGATTAATTTGTTTGTGACAATTCAGAAGTCAAGCCATGCATTGGTGCTGATTAGTCACAAATTGCTGCAGCTGTGTAAACTTTGAAGATGTGGGTGTTGCAGGAGGGATAATAACCCAAACCACTTTCCTTCTAATTCTATCTTTGCTTTGCTGATAAAGAGCTGAACATTGAGGTACAGTAGTTCAGTTTGCAGATAAGCCAAAATTGGATAGGAAAAGTTAATAGTTTAGATATCAGAACTAAAAGTAAAATGATCTTCTTTGGTCAGTAAAATGGACTGATAGTTACAAAATTAATTTAACAAATAAGCCTCCATTACTTTAGTTTAAATAAAACAAAACAACTAAAACAAATTTTAGTTTGTTACTATAAATAGAGGCATTTTAATAAATGAATAATAATAATAAATGAAATGGACAATAATCCTTGAACTGAGCTCATTTGTTACCTGTATTAACTTTTCCACACCATCCTTTGCTACACATTTTCACTGATTTTACATGTTGTCTCTTCTATTCTGTCTGTCTGTCTGTCTATCTATCATCTCCCCCCCAATTTTGGAGAAGGATGTAAGTCAAGAGTGTCAACTCTGGACTATACAGTGGATGGGTAGGATAGTGAGATCCACCCTCACAGTCGCCTGGATGGTTTGGATGGTTCATGAGTTGTGAGGCCTAGCTGGCATGTTAACAAAATTAATTGTTGTTTCCAAGTTTCATTGTAGCACTCTGAGCTGATAGGGTGGCAGATTCAAGGGAATCCATGTGAATAACACCATCTGTGTCCCCCCAAAAATGTGTCCATGTCAACAGAGTCATCACCAATTTCAGCTGGAGAGAACTCCTTTAACAGGCAAAAATTTAATCGTGGCACATTACTTAAAGCACATGGACAATTATACTGCAGGCTTCCATTTCATGAACAAAAGGACACATCAATTTCTCACAACTTCCTGCCAAGTGAAATGAAACAACAGATGTTAAAGAACATATCAGAGCTTCTAGTGTGTCAGTATTGCTTTCTACAGCAACTTATGGAATCATTATTTTTCATTCAACTTTTGTAAGTAAATACATTTAGAATGCATTTATGTAGGATGCTTGGCTTGGAAGTGGAATCTGTAAAAATGATCTTGGAATATTAATGGATTGCAGCTATGAGGTAGCAGTCTGAAGTCATGGCAGAAAAAGAAAAGACTTCAAGGGAGAGATAATATCCAAATTATGGGAAGTAATCTTTCTAGTTTATTCTGCTTCAATCAGACCTCACTTTAATTCTGGGCATCCCACTTTTAGAAAGATTCAGAGAAAGCTATTCAGACTGATAAATATTGTAAGAATGGCAACCAATATGAAATGTAAGCTATGTTTTTCTTTGCAACTTCATGGCAAACTTAAAAGAATTATTTAAAAATTACTCCTTTGTCTTGCTTGTATTAAAGAGATTAACAGTTTTGTTTCTAAAACATTTTTGAAGTCAACTATGGAAACTTTAAAAATAGGGCAACATTAGCCAACTTTTTCATTTTAACACTTTTGAGTTGAAGATCATCTGGAAACATTTGGAAGATATGAAAGGGCAATGGACAATTGATTTAGAAAGAGATACATGTACTATAAAATGGCAAAAGATGAAAGATTTATATAATCTGAAGATAAATCAGACATTTTAGTTTCCCTGCAGTAGATAAAACAAACATCTTGGATGTCAATCTTATCTTGCTTAATTTACCACAAATAGGTCCTTTTTTCTTGTTCCCAACATAGTATCCAAGCTATAAAAAGATAGCTTACTAAATGTGAAAAAATATTCTATGAATCAATAAATCATTTGAAAGACTAACATATAAACTTTCTGCAGTTATACTGAAATATGAGATATATCACGAACATGAATGATTTATTTTACCAATGATAAAACAATTAAAATCAGTTTGGAGACCTACAAACATAATCGGGAAAGTAACTGGAATAAAATTTGGGTTTTCAAATCTGTATTCTCAGATTCTGCCCAAATTAGAGAAAATATATCTTAAAATAATAGACAGTTGATAACAGTTAGGTATCTGGCATATATAATTAAAAACAAATCTATGCTCTGAATACCTACAGTAAGAAAGGTGCCCATTTTCATATATGATAAAAATGTCCAAAATTTGAAATTTCTGGGTTTAGTATTTATGGAAATATGTAAAATTATCAATTGGGATTTTAAAACAGCCTTGTGGGGGTATATACATTAACTATAATAAGAAAATAACTTTAAATGGGTGTTGATTTATATGCTAACAGCTGCAAGAGTGGAGAGAAAAACATGGAAACTAAGATGAGTGATAGCAACAACAAGAAATTAACCCATTTAATTTAAATCATAAATAAATATCATTTATTTATTCAATTTGGATGCCACCCAATTTCAACTGACTCCAGGTGGCTCTCAATATAACGAACAACATAAAAACAAGGAAATACAATAAATTAGAATTACAAATTACAACAAATTACAAAATAATTACAAGATGGCAATCCAAACAACATATCAAAATATTAAAAAAATCACAAAGAAGGGAGTCCCATCCACCTGCCCAGGGCCTGGGAGAACAGCCCTATATTTCGAGGGTTTGTTGCATGCCACCCAGATCTTAGCCATCTGGATTTCAGGAGGAGCACATTCCAAAGAGCAAATGCTGGTACAGAGAAGTCTCAAAAAATAACACTGCTCAATTGATGGAGCCCAAGGTGAGCCCTACCAGCCAGAGGACCCCCAAGCTACATACTGTCAAGTCCAGCCCAAGCACAACATAGATCAGTCTAGCCAAAGTTCAAGTCCTTATTGCTTATACCCAATAGAATCTTATACCCTGGCAGATTCTAGGGAGTGACTATCCTAATTCTTTTCCTCTGTCTTTTATCCAGCTCCATGCTGTGTAGCCTCTTTTCTTGCCCCATCCCCTGGGAATGTGTTCTTTCCCTCCTGGAAAACAGCTGCTTCACTGTAGTCTATCACACCATTACTGATGTACTTCCTGACTGGGGAAGTACAATCCTATCCAGGAGTAAAGATGTATAATTCCTAGACTAATGTAACCCCAATAGCCACAATCAGTTTCTCCCCATCAAAACCTCCAGGCCCTGGCCCAGAATTTTGACAGCCTCATTTGGCTGATCTGAAGTTGAAAAGCTATTATTGAGTGTCAATCAGATCCCAACTATTGATGATCTCAACCAGGAGTTTCATATAGGGGAGGAGAAAGAGTGTCGAGGCCCGCAAAGAAAGAGCCTTAGGAGCAATCTGTTCAACCCCAACACTAATTGGAATAGGTCACAAAGGGAGAGATTTCTACCATGGTCCATAAGGATACCATGGTCAACAATATCAAAAGTGACTGACACATCAAGGTGAAAAAGGATGGATGCACCACCTCCATTTTGGCCTCTGCTACAGTGAACAAGCTGTCTCCTTACTGAATCCTGGACTGAATCCAGTCTGGAACATGTCTAGATAATCTGCTTCCCCCAGAGTCCTCTGTAACGATAGCCTGACCATGTTTTCAACCACCTTCCCTAAAAAGGGACAATGATTGGACTAAACACTTGAGTCTAGAGATCTATCAGTTGCCTAGGGGAGGTCAGTCAAATATACCCTGTCTTCTTATAAGGGAGGATGGTATTAGCAAGCTGGAAAACAGAGAATGATCATAGACATATTGCAATGAACTTATGTGAATGTCCTCTGTTACTAGATGACATTGCAACTGCCTTGAGATAAAGACCTTTAAGACAGATCCATGGTTCCTAGAAGCCATAAATCCATGATCTGTCCAGACTCTATGACAGCAGGTGGAAGACTGAGATCTTCAAGCACCAACACCCAAAGATTCTGTTACCAGCCAGACAATGGAATCCAGCAACTCAGGCAAGGATGTGGCTGGGCAGTAGGGAATGCACGTGGCACGTCATGAGCAATACCAACTGTCCCCTAATTTCAACCAGGATATCACACATCTGGTTATTTGCAGAGCTTTTGAAAGCCTGCAAAGACTCATGGATAAGAAGGTCTCAACTGATGCCAAACCTAAAGGCTTGATGGGCACAGTTTTGAGAAAGAGACAGTTTATTTATTTATTTATTTATTTATTTATTTATTCGATTTCTATGCCGCCCTATTCCGGAGAACTCATGACAGACCAATCTAGATCCTCAAACCACAGACCTCAATTGCATCCTTGAATTCATCATCAGGTTCTGCTTCCTCTGCTTCTTCCACACTACCAGGAGTTAGGTCCTATAAAAATAGTTTTAAGTTATTGTTTAAGGAGCAGGAGTTCAGGAATAAACTTAGAAAATTAGTAAAGTAACAGGACTAAGATGAAAAAATATAGCAGAACAGAGAAATTAACAACTCATTGTCGTTACATGTAAACCAGTATTGCTTCTGCCTCATAATCAGCAGAGACTTAAAAAGTCCAGAAAGGAGAAGGAAAGAAAAAGATGGCAACTCTCCCAGAAGAATAATCCTGTAGGCCATTGCTGGCTGTGGAATTCTGGGAGTTGAAGTCCACATGCCTTAAAATTGTCAAGGTTGAGAAACACTGCTGTAGGCAGTCCTTAGGCCACCAGATTTTTATGGCAGGATAGATAAAATCTTATGAAGGAGATTTTAGAATGTACAGATTTAATTATTTCTCTGCTTTGCTCTTTCCACCAAGTCTTACCTCAGTCCCAGTCAGGGTAGGTGTCCAGTCTGGCAAGACAGTAGCTTCCACTTCTCCAAGATCCAGCTCTTCAGGCTCTGGAGCCACAGGGATGGATTTGAAGCCCAAACGCTGCTCTACAGCTGACTTTATGTCCAGCATTACTGGGAACAGAAAAAAAAGAAATGTCTAGACCAGCGGTTCTTAATCTGGGTGATATCGCCCCCCAGGGGGTGATTTCATTTTTCAGGGGGGTGTTGGAACAAAAGGGGTGATGTGGGGGTGAAGGAACAAAAAGGGGGCGATATGGGGCGATGGAGCGAGAGGTTTTGGGGACACTTTTGAGACTTTTTCGTACAGTGAAGTAAGGTGGCTTTCAAAAGGAAAGTTTAGGAATAAAGTGACAGGTGGCACCAAAATTTTTCACACAGTTGAGATATGGGGAAAAGACTGGAAATAAATTATTTACATCGATATGTCCAGATGACAATTTTAAAGAAAACAAAAGAAGTGTTTGCATAAGTTGAAGAATTATTTCCTATGTTGTGATTGAGAGGGGGGTGATGACAACTTCCTCATTGGCTCAAGGGGGCGATTCATTCAAAAAGGTTAAGAACCACTGGTCTAGACAACCTCCAGAAGCTCAGGAGAATTTCCCAACAGACCAGTTCAAGCTTCTGACACTGGCAGAGCAGCAGGTCATTCACTCCCATCACCAGTCCAAATTTCAAGAAATCAAGTACAGGAAGAAGAGCAACCACTGTCTGAGTTAATCATAAAAGATGAATTCACATGCTGCACTAGGCCAGTACAGGGATCTTTGAGCCCAACTACTGTATTATGTAAAAAATATTATTTCTGTTATATATAACCCAGGTTACTATGATTTCTTGAAGAAACCATGGATAAAACAAAGCAAGACTGAAAATGATGTGTGAATCCAGTCTATGTTTAGAATGAAGTAACCACACTATGGTCTAATGATCTGGGCCCTTACTGACCATTTCACTGTCTGCTACCACATAGAAAAATATAATAAACCAAAAGAGTTAAATTCGACTATGAATGCATTCTCCAGAATGCACTTCCAACACAAAACCTGAACACCGTAATGCCATTCAGTCAAGGTTTATTTTCCTGCATACTGATTTCCTGCTACCAACCAATAAGAGGTCTAAATTCATTTCCCCCAGATTTTTGGTGGACTATTCATCACCTCAGAACATTGGCCTAAGAACTCTGCTAGCTTTGTAAAGTGAGGAAAGAAGTATTTCTGGGAGGACGTTAGCTAAATGTTTTGGGACAAAGTACCCAACAGGGCTTTCTGTCGATCATGGGCCAAAAAGGGATCTGAAAACCTACTGTATCAAGTTATACAAAGAAATGCAACTGGAATATTGCAGACAGCATCACGTTCTCAATATGACTCACAACACAGGACTTTCTTTCTGAAGACGAGTATCCTTTTAGTAGCCCATCAGTGAAAAGGTACGTAAGTTACACACCACTGAAATCTGTCACAAGTCTCAATTTTCAACTGTGTGAAGGATACAATAATTGCTGCAGTACAACAGTAACATGGGCCTGAGGAAGCAAAAAAGGGTAAACGATTCTTGCTCTTTCTCCACCCAGTCCCTGACCAAAAATGTTTTATTATTATTATTTATTTTATTATTATTATTTATTTAATTTCTATGCCGCCCTATTCCAAAGAACTCAGGGCGGCTCACAGCATGATAGAAATTACAATAAACACATATCTATAAAAAACCCTTAAGCTAAAAGAAACCAATCACTCCACAAACATACACAGAAACATACACTGGCTAGGGGCAAGGTGTTAGCTGCCCCAGGCCTGCCGGCAAAAGTATGTTTTAAGCAATCTACGAAAGGCGAAGAGGGTGGGGGCGACACGGATCTCCGGGGGAAGTTGGTTCCAGAGGGCCGGGGCCGCAACAGAGAAGGCCCTTCCCCTAGGCCCCGCCAGGCGACACTGTCTGGCTGACGGGACCTGGAGAAGGCCCACTCTGTGGGCCCTAACCGGCCGCTGGGATTCATGGGGCAGCAGACGGTCCCGTAAATAACCTGGTCCAATGCCATGTAGGGCTTTATAGGTCATAACCAACACTTTGAATTGGGCTCGGAGACCAATTGGCAGCCAATGCAGCTCGCGGAGTGATGCCGAAATGTGGGCATTTCTAGGCAAGCCCAACACTGCTCGCGCGGCTGCATTCTGCATTACCTGAAGTCTCCGAACATTTTTCAAAGGTAGCCCCATGTAGAGAGCATTGCAGTAGTCGAACCTCGAGGTGATAAGGGCATGAGTGACTGTGAGAAGAGACTCCCGGTCCAAATAGGGCCGCAACTGGTGCACCAGGCGAACCTGGGCAAATGTCCTCCTCGCCACAGCCGAAAGATGATGTTCCAAATTTAGCTGTGGATCGAGGAGGACGCCCAAGTTGCGGACCTTCTCCGAGGGGGTCAAAAGCTCCCCCCCCAGGCTAATGGACGGATAGATTGAAATATCCTTGGGAGGCAGAACCCATAGCCACTCCGTCTTGTCGGGGTTGAGCTTGAGCCTGTTGGCACCCATCCAAACCCTAACAGCCTCCAGACATCGGCACATCACTTCCGCTGCTTCACTGAAATGACACGGGGTGGAGATGTAAAGCTGGGTATCATCAGCATACTGATGATATCTCACCCCGTGTTGTCGGATGATCTCACCCAGCGGTTTCATGTAGATATTAAACAGCAGAGGGGAGAGGACCGATTCCTGAGGGACCCCACAAGGGAGGAACCTAGGGGTCGACCTCTGACCCCCCGCCAACACCGACTGCGACCGACCAGTGAGGTAGGAGGTGAACCACTGCAAAACAGTGCCTCCAACCCCCAACCCCTCCAGTCGATGCAGAAGGATACCATGGTCAATGGTATTGAAAGCTGCTGAGAGGTCAAGTAGCACCAGGATAGTGGAAAATCCCCTATCCCGGGCCCACCAGAGATCATCTGTCAGCGCAACCAAAGCAGTTTCCGTGGAGTAGCCGAGCCTGAATCCTGACTGTTGAGGGCCCAGATAATCGGCCTCATCCAAGGACCGTTGGAGCTGGAGTGACACCACCTTCTCAACAACCTTCCCTATAAAGGGAAGATTGGAGACAGGACGGTAGTTGTTTAATACAGCTGGGTCCAGGGAAGGCTTCTTGAGGAGGGGGCGCACAATTGCCTCCTTGCAGGGAGCCGGAAAGGACCTCTCCCTCAAAGAGGCATTAACAATCTCCTGAACCCAGCCCCGCGTCACCTCCCTGCTGGCCGAAACCAGCCAGGAGGGGCACGGGTCCAATAAACAGGTGGCGGAACTCACAGCTCCAATGGCCTTGTCCACTTCATTGGGTGCTACAGGGTCAAACTCTGTCCACACAACAGGATCAAGACGAGTCCCTGTCATCTCGACTGAATCATTATCAGCCGACACTGCATTCCAATTGGAGTCAAGGTCCACCCGAATCTGGGCGATTTTATCCGCGAAAAACTTATTAAAATCCTCAGCACTACCCTGCAAGGGTGCATCAACCCCCCCTGATTAAGGAGGGAGCGAGTCACCCTAAACAGGGCGGCTGGGCGGGATTCCGCAGATGCGATCAAGGCGGAATGATACGTGCATCTTGCCGCCTTGAGCGCCACCTGATAAGTCTTAATATAAGATCTTAATAGTGTTCAGTCAGATACAGATTTACTTTTCCTCCATCGCTTCTCTAGACGTCTCTTCTGGCGCTTCATCCCCCTGAGTTCCTCAGTAAACCAAGGAGATCTCCTGGGTCTGCTACCACAGAGAGGTCGCAGCGGCGCGATCCGGTCAAGAGCCCCCTTCGCAGCCATATTCCAGGCCGTAACCAGGGACTCTGCCGAACCGAGAATGAGAGAATCCGGTATTTCCCCAAGCGTCCTCTGAAAGCTCTCTGGGTCCATCAGACGTCTGGGGTGGAATCACCTAATCGGTTCCGCCTCCCTGCAGGGGAAGATTGGAGCCTTGAAAACAAGCCGTAACAGAAAATGGTCTGACCATGACATAGGCAAGATATCTAAGCCCCCTTAAATTCAGATCATTGCTCAACTGTTCTGAGAGGAATACCATGTCGGGAGTGTGTCCCCTCTCGTGAGTCAGTCCCTGAACTACTTGAGTCAGGTTCATGGTTGCCATGGTGGCCATGAACTCCTGCGTCAACCCAGAGGATTCGCCGAGCGACGGAAGATTTAAGTCCCCCAAGACAATAAGCCTGGGGAACTCAACCGCCAGCCCAGCAACCCCCTCAAGTAGCGCAGGCAGGGCTGTTGACACGCAGCTGGGAGGCAGGTACGTGAGCAACAAGCCCACCTGAACCCCTAGGTCCAACTTCACAAGGAGCAACTCACAACCTGCAATCTCAGAAACAGCGAGCCTGCGTAGGCTAAAAGTCTTCTTGGCTATAATAGCCACTCCCCCCTTCCCTGGGGTCGTGGCTGGTGCCATACCTGAAACCCGGCTGGACACATCTCAGAGAGAGGAACTCCTCCCTCTGGGCCCAGCCAGGTCTCGGTCACACATGCGAGGTCGGCCTCCTCATCCAGGAGAAGATCATGGATGAGGGGAGCTTTATTTACAACCGATCTGGCATTGAGCAGCAACAGCCTGAGCCCAGGGTCTGGATTTCGCCCATTACCAGTACTTCGGGTTGAACTCACAGGGTCGGAGCAAGGGATCGCTTTTAGACAGTAAGCTCTTGTTCCCCGGGAATGGCCTACCATATGGCTCCCGCCATATCTGCCTCTCCCCAGCAAGACCGGTATACTTTGGCCCTCTATCACCCCAGAGCCAGCGTCTCCCCTCCCCTCCCCTCCACCTCTGCCGTGCCAGGCAGGCTAGCCAGTTCATCACATTCATTCCACTCAACCACAACTTCATCCATAGCATCAATTTATCCCTCCCACTCTTTAAACTAAACACATTAAAAACAATAAACTAACCATCCATTCAACCCGATTCATTCCACTAACAATCAGTCCCCCCCACATCATTCATAGCATCTAACAATCAATTAAAATGGTATTAAACAAATTTAAATATTTAAAATTTAGACAAACAATAACTAACAAACAGTTGCTCTCAAAAACTCCATATTCCGAAACATCGTCTCTTCCACTATAGTAAAGCTCTTGAGTGGGGGCAACAGGAAGACAAGGAGAGATGTTAAAACACTCAGCCAGCTTCTTCTCTTGGCATGGTTTCCCCATCCCAACCTTAGTCCTGAGGTGGCGTCAACGATGGTTTAAACCAGGTTAAAGTTCTTAGGGTTTATTTATGTAATATAATGAAAAGCTCTTGTCTCTACTCCCCTCCTGGTTTCTTAATGATTAAGACAATGGCTGCGCGGCAGCTCAGTTCTCTTCCCCTTCGGACTCCCAAAGTTCGGCTTGGCTGCCCGGCATCTGGGGCAGCTGGGTAGGGCAATGGCTGCTGTTCTCTTCCCCTTCAGACTCCCAAATTCGGCTTGGCTGCTCGGCATTTGGGGCGGTCGGTCAGGGCAGTGGCCGCTCGGCGGCTCAGCTGCTCTCCTCCCCTTCAGACTACCAAATTCTGCTTGGCTGCTCGGCGTTTGGGGCGGTTGGTCAGGGCAATGGCTGCGCGGCAGCTCAGATGTTCTCTTCCCCTTCAGGCTCCTAAGTTCGGAATCTAGAACTGGTGGTTCCTATTGGCGTTTGGCGACCCTCGCCCCAAAACGGCAATGCTGCTCGTCCAAGGCTCGGAGAGACCACCTCACTCAGAGTTGGGGCCGCTCAACATAGTGAAGAGAGGAGGAAGCTCTCGGCGTAACGGAGAGAGCTCTCGGCATTGTTCTTGTTCGGCGTCCCCCCCGTCCTGCTAGGAAGCTGCCCGTCTTGCTGGAAAGCTCGGCGTGGCGGAAAAAACTCTCAGCGTTGTTCTTGCTCGGCGTCCCCCCGTCCTGCTAGGAAGCTGCCCGTCTTGCTGGAAAGCTCGGTGTTGCGAGGGGGCAGGAGACCGGAGAGTTGCCGGGTG
This sequence comes from Bothrops alternatus, assembly GCA_034064705.1. Lineage (NCBI taxonomy): Eukaryota > Metazoa > Chordata > Lepidosauria > Squamata > Viperidae > Bothrops > Bothrops alternatus. Next base: position 36,362,185 of record JARGCV010000009.1, read on the forward strand.
GGAATGGAGGTTGAGGCCCCACTGTCCTCACCGTTCGCCGCAGCTCCTATCCTGTCGGCATTTCGGTCTCCAAGGAGCAGATCTTCACGTGCCCCGCTTGCGGCTCCTGCGGCTCCCCCGGGCATTCGCCTTCCCGAGGTTTTGTTTTAATCGTGTACTCGTTCTTCCATCGCGGGTGCCCTCCCCGCCATCTTCACCTCTACAAAAAACGCACTTGAGCCTTGCTCAAATAGAGAAGCATTTTAAATCACAATGGTATTTAACTCAGTTTATTGTATCCAGTTTTAATACAATATCTTATTTTTGTTGACAATCATGGAACCATAAATTTTTATTTATTTAGCCCTGCAGCATTTTAGAAATAAATGAAACAAATAATAAATAAAAAGTTGCTTTGTAAATTAAGATAAAAATTGAGAATAAAATGTGTTATTTCCTAATTTTATGTGCCAAAGCATTTATAGACAAATAATATTAGGGTTTGTTATCCAGAGGCCTTACATATATCTATGTCCGTATTTCTATCTTTAGAGCAACACTTACAGAATTCATGGAGTGCTTCTTAAATTCACTGTTGTTTAAAATTGATTGAGAGGCTGACATTTACCCAGAGATGTTTTCCTTCCCTAAAGTGTGAATAGTTATTGGTCCTTTTTTTCTAACATGAAAAATATTGAATGCAACATGGTCAGTAATGATATCCTGCATCATAGCCAGCAGTCCTGTACTGCAAAAACATGAATAACCAATAGGTGGTAGTAAAGGGTTATCTCTTTGGTGTTTATGAACTATAGCATTTTTAAAATAATGGAATAAATTATTAAAGGATAATATAATTCTTTATAATACAATATGATCATCTGGAGGTTTGAAGTTTAGATGTGGTAGCTACACTGGAGGAACAAGATATTTTTCCTACCCTTATTGAGGATACATATTTCTCATCACTATGAAAACTGTACACTCATTCTTTCTGTGCAAAACAGCAACTAATATTATATCAGGCATTCTGCCCAGCTGAATTCTTTTTTATTTCTCCATCTACAAGAGCGTGTAATGCTATGTCTCTTGCCTACAATGGAAATTCATTTAACTTTAATAGTTTTATCTTCCATTACTCAAAACGGAGGATAAGAAATTGTCTAACACATCTCTATTCCTAATGAAACCCAATATGCATTTTTGTAACAAAATTCCCCCATATTGTAGCTAAGAGGTATCTTAGTACAGACAAAGTTTTTTATTAAAATTTCTGTTCTGATCTCTTCTCTTTCTCTCTGTTCTGTGGATTGAAGAGTATAACTGTACTCAAAAACATATAGCAAATTATACTGTAAATCATAAATTCACCTAATAAATATGGTCTTAATATCGCTTTGAGATATTTTTTCTTATGTTCTCACATCTACTTTGGCTGCCACCTTGACATATAATGTGGAATCCAAATTTACTGTACTATGTGAGAAAATCACTTTTAATTTCTAGCTTTTGTTATTTTCAGAGGTGCCAGCCATACACTAGTCTTCTGCAGATTCTAATACTGATGACGATTGCTGCGACAAATACTGGTGCAAAATCTATATTCCAGCTACCTGAAAGTAGTCTTCTCCTGCAGAAGAGGCATGTCAAGCCCCGTTGAATGATGGTAGAAGGTTCTAAACGTATTTTGCAAATCCCCATATTTCCATTGTTTTGCAAGTTTAATAAAAATATGACAAGTTAAGAAAATTGTTGGAGGTATGATTGTATCATGAAAAACAGGATGCCCGTACATATTTCCTATGGTCATCATAAATGAGTGCAAGAAACTCTTACTTTGCACACAGAAATTTCAGCACATTGTTCTTCACTTTAAAAAACAAAACAGGTTTTTCCATAAAACTGGATGAAACTGGCTGAAAATAGAGTACATTTTTAGTGTAAATCTGGCATGCAATCAAAGCAAATCATTCAATAATTTTTTTACTCAAACAATATAAATTTTTCAGTTATTGTGTCTCTGTACATAGCCGGGTGTTAAAAATGCAAGTGTCTTCAAACAGATCTTAGCAGGTTATTTTTGTGTGGGATTGCAATCTACACAAATAAAAGAAGTGATTCATTTTCTGTTTCATTAATCATCTTGTCCTTCGTAAATCAGAATGCAGTAATATTGATTTTTCCCTTATGACAGAGAGTCTTGGAATCTAATATGTCTTTAGGGATCTTTGAGACTTCTGTATTGTAGGTATCTCTAAAACCATATTTCTATCATTTTGGAAAGTTTATGATCACCCAAAGTCTTTTGCAGTTAAATTAGAACTGCTTATTTCCAAAATGGAAATGCTTAAAAATCTCTTCAAGTTTTCAATCAAATAAATGTATACAGAACCACAGGAGAATGTAGACTAGTTTGTCTAAATATTCAATTACAATGATGCCTGCCAGATAATTCACAGGAGTGTCATAAACCAGAAGACACATGAGTATGAGAGAGAAGAAACAATAATCACATCCCATAATATATGAGGCTATATATGCATAAACTGAGAGTGAGTGCAGATCCAGGAAGAAGCAAAAATGAGATGCTTGCCAGTTTATTTCCCTCTGGGTAACTACAGATGGGACAAGTACTTTAGTGGGTTCTTTTTAATCATCGAATACTTCATAAACATTTGTGATAGACTCTTTGCTGGCTGATTGCACATCTACCTAATTATTCAGTAAACTTCCTCTCTGAAGATTTACAGTAGTTTGTGATCCTGAAATAGCTGATGTGAAAGAACAGAATAAATAGGAATATAGACAAAGCAAGAGTTCACCTGTGTTACAGAAAGTATGAAGCTGTGCATAGCTCAGAGCTCTTTGGAGAGATATTGATTCTTATAAGCAATAATTGCATGTACAAGGTTTTCCATGCCTTGAATTTCCATAATTTCTCTGCTTCCCAAATAATGATCTTAGCAGGATAAATGACTATGTATTGTGGAAAGTGGTATATCAGTTCCTCTGCACTTGAGTTCACCTTTCTCATCATTTCCTTTACTATCTTTGATAAAAAAAAAATCTATGATCCATGGAAAAGAAGTCAACAAATCAATGGTGGCTTTAAATCTCAAACTGCATATGGTGGAATGCACTTTCCTGAGCTATATAAGAAAATGACTGCTCAGAATCAACGTAAATCTCTGATGGTGGCATCACATGCATCTTCCTATTGGCAGTCTGATACAGGCAGTCTTTATCTTCATAATGGTTTAGTAAGTCAGATTTTGTGAAAAAGGATGTTTTGCTTAATGTGAAGACAGACAGACAGATATTAATTCATGGAAGCACATGATAAATAAAAAGTTTGAGGAAATGAATTATTAGAATTGTAATCTTCAAATAGGTTTATAAAAATAAATGATTTAGTTATTAGCCATTATTCCTCATATTTAAAACAGCTGTTCTATGAACCAGGGTCAGTGCTTTGATTTAAAAATTTAGAAATACCATGGACTTCCTTGTTATATATTAGAATGCTCTGTTTGGTTTGATTAAGCTATGCAAGGATATATGATTAGATATTTTAGAAAAATTAAACAAATCTCTCTACCAAGAGAAAAAAGACTTCTTGATTGAGGATGAAGTTGAAGTAATTAAAGATTTCAAGAAAGATAATATCCTGTACTAGTTGCCTGGAGTTCTGTAAACTATTTAGTTCAGAGGTAATGATTCTTTTTTTTGCAAAACTTAGCAACTTCTATTAGAAAACAAGATTATAGACATTGGCAATCACTCAAAATGGCAGAAACATTAGTGACTGATAGGAACCCTTTTATGTATTTTCTACAATTTTATATACATTCTAAATCAGTTAGTTAACATCTTGTACTCTGACCAACAGAATTAACTTTGACCTTAATGGCAAGTTTTGGAAATGAATTTAAGTATGCACCGTATTCATATTAATTGTGTTGATCAGCCTTCATATCGCTAAGATAAATTTCAGATCAGATTTAAAACTTCTGAATGTAAAACAGAAAATGTAATAACCACAAAAGAAACAGTGATTTATATAATCATTTTGTCATACAATGGTTGTGTAGGATGCTAAGCACTTAGGAGTCATAAGTTATTTTGGAATTCTTTTCTAAGATTAGAAAGAGGTTTCCAACTTCAGAAATAAGATCTCACACTGAATTTTCCCTCCCAGCTTTTACAACAGCTTTTGCTGTGTGACATAAGAGTTGTAAATTAATGTTGAGGAATGTAAAAGAAGAAAGATCACAAATATAGCACAGGTAGAGCAAGAGATAGTTCATATCTACACAATTCAGTTCAAAGATCGTACACATCCCAAGTTTTTCCCCACAGTTTGCAGGTGTCCACAAACCTAGGCTTTCCCTACTATGGAGGGGGTGAAATTGCATTTGTTCTATTCCTGACAAATGGCTGTCTGGTGTATTGGGAAAAGTGTGATTGATTTGGAAACAATATTTCTGGGTAGGAAAAAAGCTAAAGCATTGGCCTCTGGAATTCCCAAGCAGATTGAAATGTGTGGGTATGTTTTGAGGGGCCTTCCTGATGTCTGCACATTGTGGGAAGGCTAGCTGCCAGAGTGAAAGGCACAACTATACTCAGGATGTCCTATTGGTAATGGTGTTAGTCATGTCACTCCAGTTCTGTCTCATCACATGAATTCCCAGCACATAAATAACACATAATTAGAACTACTATTGTGTAGTGGGTTTCATAGGCAATAACCAGACCGGCATAGTACAACAGTATTTATTAACCCAGAACCCAACTGCCTACAATCGGCAAAATGCTTGCAATTTATACTTTCCGCCTCTAGGGCATCAGCCAATCACAAAGTTAGCTCGCTCCTGCCTAAACTTGAATTTTTGAACTTCCCTCCAAAACAGTTGGAGGTTTGTTAGTATCATAATACATTAAGATTAGTACTTAATACATAACAACTACCTTATAATTTTAAAAACTCATATTGATGTCTTGGGAGAAACCAAGAATTCCTTTATTCCAAAATTTTGTTTTAGTTCAACAATCCAATTACAGGACACTGCTTATGTCAAAGAGGAAAAAGCTGTTAATTCTTTGCAAAGGCCTATCATTGTTTATTTATATTATCGACACAACCTTAAGTAATATCACTTTATCTGGAATATGCTACGAGATTGTACCCACAATGCTAACCCTGTTCACACATTTTATAGTATACTTACTATTTCTATATTTCAATTTCCTAAAATGTCTGCATTCGTTGATGACAATGCTGAATGAGTAGGGGTCTATATGATTTGGATATAAGTTTGATTTAAAAGAACCTGAGGTACAAACACATCTGAACTCCTGTCTTAAATTCTTAAATCTAGAAACTACTTCCAACATTTCCCTCAGCTCTTACAGTATTCCTGACAAACTGTGGCTATGTCCCTATTTGCATTTAACCGTGGTATGTATAAACACATATGGCAACTGTTGTGTCCTGAGCCTGCAAAAGCAGGCTCGGGACATTGCATTGATCCCGGGCATTCCAAAAGCTGCCTGGGACCAGACAGAGCGGCGCCAGCCTTGTGTGTATGCGCAAGGCGCGAAAACGCTCTGTTCCTATTTGTTGACACTGTCCGGGCTTCTGGCCATATAAAAAGGCCTGCATGCCTTTTGCTTTTGCTTGGGTGTTGTAGAAGGAGAAAAAAGTGTTTGTTCATCATCACCATGTGTCGTCATCATTCGCATGCGAACAAAGGATTTAACAGCAACTTTCTTCTTCCTTTCACATCCCCATGATGTTGCTTTCATTTTGTCCCCAGCTTATGAGTGCAACAGGCTTAAATTACCGTCAGTTGTACTGTTAGAATATAGTTTCCAATTCCTCCTCTTTCAATATGATCCAAGAATAGCTTCAATTTATATAACCTTTGTTAGGTGTTGTCATTCATTTCTCTGCAGAAAGGTCAGCTAGTTGTAATGATTTGTAACAAGGTAATAGAGGCAACACAGGAATCAGTAATAATAATCTCTCTCGCACACACTGGTACAGTTTTCTGCAGATGCAACGATGGGTTTACAGCATCAAAAATTTGGTTTGGCTCTTTACCACAAAATCTACAACAAATTTTAAAAATTCCATAATGGTGTATTTGATAAGCAGCTAGTACTGATACAAGTACTTTATTTTTATTTTAGTTATTTGATTCTGGAGAAAAAAGAATCTTTGTAAACAAACTAAAATAGATCCCACTATTTCAGAATCTGAGAAATGTTAAAGTAGTGAAGATTCAGATGAAATCAGCTAAAATTGGAAACATTTTGTCTATTTTATCCTGCTTTTTGTTATGTTTCTTTCTTTCTTTCTCTTTTAGTTAAATTGTATATTATAAGTTTCTCCGAGTTGCTAAAAGGCAGAACCGTTTTAAATGAAGATTGGTTATTCTAAATTGTTAATAGTACCTAGTTTTAGTGGCTTTTTAAAACAGAACATTTGCATTACAAGTAGCAATAACATCCATGAGCCCAGTAATTAATTTATTTTTTTGTAGTTAAGTAGTAAGAGAACTTATGTAAAAAGCTTTTTTCCCCACCAGATCTGTGATTATAATTGTAACAAGATTTAAGAACTACCGGTATTACTTAAATTGCTGGTTCCTTTATTAAAGCATTGGAAGCACATTTATTAAAATTCACCTAAGTAAATAATAAAAATTTATATAGAAAAAATAAAGTAAAGAAACCAACAGGAATTTTAGAGAAACTATATTTTGGTTGCTTGAAGATTTAAAATGTTTCTGTCTTTGCATTGGGCAACATTTAGAAAACATATGCAGTACTGGAAAGTGATAAGTGCACATCTTCATCTGATGCTGAATTCTTGCATTACTATAACATCAGTAGAAAGTATTTAGTAGAAATTCACAAAAGGTCAATGTACTTTAATTTAGGTACAAAATCAGCCCTCCTAAAATATACCACATATTTTATGCAAAGTAAGGAAATGGTGCTAAGTATTGATCCTGATCCAATATTCCTGAATATAAAATTTTTAAAAGGCATAAGAAAAATAAATAGATATAAGCAAATTAGAGGCAGCATCAGTAAAAGAAAGATGAAAACTTTATTAAATGTAGTTTATACCGATATACTTTCCTATCTTTCTATGTGTGTGTGTGTGTGTGTGTGTGTGTAAGAGAGACAGAGAGATAGAGAAAGAGAGAGACACACACACACACAGAGAGAAACAGATAGAGACAGACAGAGAGAGAGAAAGACAGAGACAGAGAGAGAGAGAGAAGAGAGAGAGAAAGAGAGAGAGAGAGAAAAAGAGACAGAGAGACAGACAGACAGAAAGAAAAAGAGAGAGAAAGAGCGACAGAGACAGAGAGACAGAAAGACAGAGACAGACAGACAGAGAGAGAGAGAGACAGAGAGAGAAAGAGAGAGAAAGGAGAGAAAGACACACAGACAGACAGACACAGAGAGAGACAGAGATTGACTCTTGGTGAGTTCATGAAGAGTCCATAGTTTTCTTGGTAACGTTATAGATCTAATTTGCCATTATCATTCCTTCTTCTGGATTCTTTTTTGACTTCTCTGTCTAGGGATGAGATTGAGTGATTTGCCCAACGTTACTCAGCTGGCTTCCCTACCTAAGGGAGAATCTCCTTGTTTCTAATCCTTAATTCCACTGCATCCACACACAGGTTTGTATACCATCTCTTGATCTTTAAGCTTCTTATCTCTCTCTTTTTTTCAGTTTCTCATCTATTCCACAACATTCTAGTTTTTCCCTTTCTTCTCACCACATTCACACTCTATGTGATAGGTGATATAAATAAATAAATACTTCATATATTTCTTTTGCAATTTGATATTCATTCATTCTCTCAGTATTGTCTCTCTATGATTGAACTATCTAAATGCATTTTTTCATAATGGTCATTTGTTCATCTCTCCTTGTTTTACACACATACTTAAGTTTCCCATTACCACTGTATCCAACTTCTTCATTTCTCCTGGTATACTCCCTGTCTACGTTGGTCTTTCCCTCCCCTCCTTCCCTCGAATTCCTGCTGAACCTTTTTTTTTGTTCAAATGTTTGTGCCCTATGATGCACCATTTCATCCAATTAAAGATCATAACAATGAGAGGTTTAGTAGTATATAGATATAAGATAGATAGATAGATAAATAGATAGATAGATAGATAGATACTGTAGATAGATAGATAGATAGACAGACATACAGACATCTCCCCATACATAGAGATAGAAAAAGTTATGCTATCATTTCATATTGAACCTTAGCTTTCCTTTAACTTTCTTAAAAATAGTCCTATAGCACCAGTTAACTCAGCATAAGCCATCATTCTTTTTCTTTGATCTTTACATTGAGAAGAGATAACTTGGACTTGTATTTTGATTAGTTTCAATCTATTCCATTCTACCTGTTTCATCTTGTGTGGCTTTTTCCCTTCCTTTTTTTTCTCTTTGTATTGTGTAAATTTAGAGACAGTGGGCCAATTTCTCATGCTCAGCATTGAACTTTGCCATTTTCAAATTTTGTTATACTTACCTATCTTAAATAAATTTATTTAAATACTTTAAGTGCTTAAATGTCAAAGGAAAAGTTTTCCTCAAGCTGAGTTTGAATCCTGATGACTATATGGATATATGTAGTTTTCTAAGAAATAGGTTGGAAATACCTTCTTTTAGGACAGCGGTTCTCAACCTGTGGGTCGCGACCCCATTTGGGGTCAAACGACCATTTCACGGGGGTTGCCAAACAATGCAGTCCACCATTTTTTCCCCTTTTCCTTAGCTGTGCTACACCATTTTTCCCCCCTTTTCCTTAACTGTGCTACTCCCTCTTATTCTATTGGCTTTTGAAAGCCAATAGAATAGAGTCTCTTGCATAGAGTCTAATTCTATTGGCTTTCAAAAGCCAATAGGAATTGTCCAGGCTGTCTCTGCCCTGCTGAGCCCGCCAAAAGTCCCAGTCTGCAAACAGTGCTGCAAGTTGTCTGCAGCGAAGGTGAGCTCTCCGGAAGTTTCCACCCCTCCCTGCTGAGAACTACTAAAACTGTAAGTAAAAGAGGGCCAGGGGTGGGAGGTGGGAGGCCGGCGGGTGCAGGGAGGTTTTTTGGCGCATGTGGGGCCCGGCGGGTGGCTTACCTCCCTTGGGCTGGGCCAGCTGGTGGCCCAGCCCATGGTCACCCTTCACCGTCGCCGCCACAGCCACCCAGGAGCACCTGGGCCTGCCTGCCGCCGCCCCAAACGGGCGGCGGCCTATGCCGCGGCCAGCGCAGGGGGCAGCACCGTGCATGCGTGGGGTAGCACCGCGCATGCACGATGCGGGCCATCGTGCTGCGCATGTGCAATGCGGGCCGTCGCACCGCGCATGTGTGATGCGGGCTGTCATGCCGCACATGCGCGGCACAGGACGGGGTTGCGGCCTGAAAAAGGTTGAGAACCGCTGTTTTAGGATAATTATTTTTCCTTTCCAGTCTATCCCACAGCCTTTGTTGTCTCCTATCTGAATACTACCGGTAACAGGCCCAAGCCTGTTTAATTTTTCAGATAAGGCAAGGCCAGAAAGGTTTTTGTCTTATCAAGTACTGCATATTATATACAGGGCTATGTACATTTCTTAGTGAATGACTGTGAACCAAAAAACAGTATGATGAATAATTATTTCCAGTGAACAATGAAAACAGGAACTTTCTTAGTCTATTTCCAGTTAAGTGATAGAGACTCTGGCATTAAATTCTTAGATGAACTTTAGATCGTGAAGACTTTTTGTTGTTCCTATTTATTGAAGTAATTTCTGGTTCAACCACTATTGACTCCTGTTGTGTAAAATCAATGGAGAATTGGTGCATTTAACAGCATGTTGGGCCAAAGCCCAAAATAGCATGAGTAAGTATAGCTCAATGTCTCAGTCTTCTGTGGATGCCAAAAAAGTTTAAACAAAAATGTTGGGGAAAAACCACCCAGTTAAAATATCTGATTATTGGGAAAAAGGTATATTGGGCTAATTCTGTTTGAAGGAAAGGGGATTATATTAATACATTTCTCTTTCATAAGCAAAACTACCAAGCAAGAGGCATTTTTAAAAAATAAATACAAATATGCACAGAAAATCTATACAATGTTTCTTGATTCTAAGCAATCATTATAATATGAAGGCATTGTTTCGCATTTAATGCAAACTTTTAAATTATTATCTTCAACTTTGTTTAAAAATCGTTTGAGTAAAGTATTAGCAGAGTAAAATATTAGCAGAGAATAAAATGTATCAGCTTTCCATTTCTGTTCCAGAACACTGTTATTCAGTGCTTTTTTTTCTAAAAAAAAAAAAAAAAAAGGTGCCAGAACTCACACATGTCATACAACCTGCCTTGCCTACCCTACAAGGTCCCATCCAAAAAAGGTGCCGGAACTCCATTCTGGGCGTTCTATGAGAAAAAAAAGCCCTGCTCTTATTTTATTGTCTGGAAGTTGAATCATGGCAACTGGGCTTCTTTTTGGTTTGAAATGTTTCGCTGCTTTCCCAAGTAGCTTCTTCAGTCTGAGCAAGTTGGTTGGGGGACTCCATATATGTCCTCCAGAGTAGTTTCATTTATCTAATCTGAATAGGCTTGTTGGTGATTATGCAGAGAGAATTGTTAAGAGTCATTGCTCCTAAATCTGAGGCCAATAGAGGTGGATAAAAAATGGAGGACAGTCTGAGGCCAATAGAGATGCAGGCCTCAGATATAATCTGTCCCTTATATTTTATGCTGCTCCTGCATCAGACCCTAGGAAGATCAAGACCACATCAGAGGTTCACCAGGGCGGTCACACTTAACAACCCACCTAAGAGAAGAATTTAGGAGCAACAAATTTTAATGACTCTCACCTATTCACCTAATGAGTTATTTAGGTGAAAAACAATATCACCCTGGACGATATATATGAGGTCCCCCTAACCAAGTTGCTCAACTTGAAGAAACCACTTGGATAAGCAGGGAAACATTTCAAACCAAAAAAGAAAAGAAGTCCAGTTGCTATGATTCAGCTTCCAGACAATTCTACCTGGATGTCTGAGAATCATCATCAACACTCTTATTTATTCTATCTGAAACTACAAATGCCATCTAAGCCTTCCCTCTTGAGTCTGTTGAGTAGTGGATATCACGGGCATGATCGACATCAACATTTTCCCTCCATCCTTTTCTGATTGTGCAGAATTTGAAAGCTTTTACTGTTTTTTTTCCAAATGATTGTTTTGTTCATCTTAGTATTGTCTAATTATGGATTAGAGATTTTCATTTTTGTCATGGATGAATAGAGCCATCTTTTGTTTGACTGTTTTTAAATACATTTTATTGAAATGGAGAGAAGAGAGAAAGAGAGAATGAAAAAAGAAAAACAAAAGTTCAATGAAAGTATAAAAAGAAAAAGAAAGAAGCTTAAAAGTGGAAAGGTTCGACAATACCCATAATGAAGGAATGGTGAGTGAAGATAATGGAGCTTACAGAGAGGCTTCCTTGATCAGAGAAAAAGCAATACTTACATTTGTGGTTGACTGGAAGCCCTTACAGACTTTTTGTATAAAACAGAAAAAAATGCACTTATGATTTATGGTTTTCATGATCTGGGATATTAGAAAAAAGTGATCTTTTTTGTAATCATGGATAATTTTGTAATCATAGTTGCTACAGAAGAAATTGGAAGCTTCTTCTTTCGATTATAACTTTCTAGCCATCTTTTGTTTTTACCCTTATAATTACATTGGCTTAGTTGCAATTTTTACTAAGCATTTGTTTGGAATATGAAGTAGAATTTTCAAGGTGAAGCAAGATAAAAAATGTGAGTGGATGTCATAACTCAGTTTACAGATTTTGTGTGCCTGACTGAGATATGAAGCAATATCTATCGATTTAGGCCAGCGTTTTTCAATTTCAATAACTGTAAGATTACAGAATTCTGGTAGCTGAAGTCCACACGTCTTAAAATTTCTGAGGTTCAGAAACACTGATTTATCCAATCAATAACTGTTCTGGAGACTGGAGGCTGAAAGTTTACTATTAAATTAAGTGAGTCAAGTTAAGATTCATCACATAAAACATAACATCATAACATAACTGAAGTTTCCTATACTATACATGGATGCTCTAGTTGCCAAGCAGAGTTTTGATATATTGTGGGATCTAATATATCTTCCAGCTTCCAGTTAATTGAAGAGGGGAAAACATTTATCAAGTGGACCGCCAACAAATTCCTGTAAGAGGACTATGTGGACTGTGACTGTCATATAAGAAGAAAGAATCTAGACAGCATGGTTGGGCTCTAAGTTAAGTAGATAGATCACCCAGTAGGGCTGACTGAACTTCTTTATCTAAAATTGTGGAATCTCAAGTTTATTAGGACAGGAATGGCTTCACTATCAAAGTAAGTTAGAAAATTGCTAAAAAATCAAAGCCTTGTATCAATAGCCATCTCTTTTGTAGCAGCTTCAGAAGGTGATGTTACTTTAAACTGTAATCTTTATTCAAACAATGTGGAACATTTTTATAACTCTCCACAAGAATTCTAGAGCTCTTGTAACTATTTTATTATAAAAATGTATATATTTTGATATGCTGGCTGAAACTCATACTATATTCTACCTTGAAAGAAATGAAATGTATGAGATCATAGATATTTCATTTCTGCAATGGAAAACGGATTTTTAAAAATGTTCATATTATTACCCAATATAATTTCCAGATAACAAGTTTAATCATGAACCACATGCATTCATTTTTATATTTCTGACTATGTAAGGGGAAAGTAATTCAAAATTCTATGCATATCAAGACACAAAACATTATTGTGTTAAAGGTAAATGAAAAAAACTTCACAGGATGCTTAATTAACCTGATAAATTCACTACAGTATTGGTTCACTAATTAAACAGCTTTAAAAAGGATTAAGCAAATTCATGAAAGTTATGGCTAGCATGACAATACAAAATTTCTCTGAAACAATGCTAATTCTGGGGATAGAAGACTGTTTTTGTACTTCTATCCTATTCATAGGCTTGCCTGCAAAGCGAATGCCGGACACAGCAGAACCTCTGTCACTGTTACGTTCCTTTCTTCATAAAACAAAGTCATTACTAAAAGCCAACATGGATTTGTCAAAAACAGATCATGCCAGACAAATCTTATTTCATTCTTTGACCAAATGACAAAATTAGTGGATCAAAGGAATGCTGTGGATATAATTTACTTGGACTTCTGTAAGGCATTTGATAAAGTAGATCACAACCTACTACTCGATAAGATAGAAAAATGTGGGTTAGATAGCATCACCACTAGATAAATTCGTAGCTGGCTGACTGGCCATACTCAGCATGTGGTCCTCAGTGGAACTGCATTTACATGGAAGGAGGTGTGTAGTGGGGTGCCACAGGGTTCTGTTCTGGGCCTAATGTTCTTCAACATCTTCATCAATGATTTGGACGAGGGGATAGATGGGGAACTCATCAAATTTGCAGACAACACCAAGCTGGCAGGAATAGCCAACACTCTAGAAGACAGGCTTAGGATAAAGGAGGATCTGGACAGACTTGAACACTGGGCGCTATCTAACAAAATGAAATTCAATGGTGAAAAAAGTAAGGTTCTACATTTAGGCAAGAAAAACCAAATGTACAGGTATAGTATAGGTGATACCTTGCTCAATAGTAGTAACTGTGAGAGGGATCTCAGAGTCCTAGTGGACAATCACTTAAATGTGAGCCAGCAGTATGCTGCAGCTGCCAAAAAAGCCAACACAGTGCTGGGTTGCATTAACAATGGGATAGAATCAAGATCACGTGAAGTATTAATACCACTTTACAATGCCTTGGTAAGGCCACACTTGGAATACTGCATCCAGTTTTGGTCACCATGATGTAAAAATGATGCTGAGATTCTAGAAAGAGTACAGAGAAGAGCAACAAAGATGATTAGGGGACTGGAGGCTAAAACATATAAAGAACAGTTGCTGGAATTGAGTATGTCTAGTTTAATGAAGAGAAGGACAAGTGGGCGACATGATAGCAGTGTTTCAATATCTCAGGAACTGCCACAAAGAAGAGGGAGTCAAGCTATTCTCCAAAGCGCCTGAGGACAGGACAAGAAGCAACGGATGGAAACTAATCAAGGAGAGAAGCAACCTAGAACTAAGAAGAAACTTCCTGACAGTGAGAACAATTAACAGGTGGAACAACCTGCCTCCAGAAGCGGTAAATGCTCTGGAACACTGGAAGTTTTTAATAAGAGACTGGGCAGTGATGGCGAACCTTTTAGAGACCGAGTGCCCAAACTGCAACCCAAAACCCACTTATGTATCATCGGGTGCCAGGTGGGTGTGGCCCATTGGGTGGGTGTGGCCCATTGGGTGGGTGTGGCCCATTGGGTGGGCGTGGTTGTGGTGGTAACGGCAGACTGGGTGGGACTAAAAAGTTCAATCAATCAATTCCAACTTTGCGAGATTTTTTTTTCCTGAAGTTGAAATTGATTGAACCCTTTTTTTTTGCACATGGCAGCGGAGGCCTAAAGCAAAAGGGTTTTATAAAACCCAGCTGAAGGCCTAGGACTGGGGCGATGGCATGCATGCCCACAGAGAGGGTTTTACATGCCATCCGTGGCATGCGTGCCATAGGTTCGCCACCACGGGTATAGGGTTTCCTGCCTGAGCAGGAATAGATGACCTCCAAGGTCCTTCCAACTTTTTTATTATTATTATTATTATTATTATTATTATTATTATTATTATCATCATCATCATCATTATTATTATTACTATGGATCATCGCACACTCAGCCAGATGTTCAGACTGGATTTGGCATTTTATCTACCTATCGAGTCCTTACCCAGGACCTGGGATAGGCAGATGTGGATGTTTGATGGTATTACAGATATCGTCGCAGGATGGAAGCAGTTCCTAGTAAGGCCACCTTTTGCAATTGACTAATAGCGAATTTGTCAGTGCAAATGGTGTTCAAGTGGTGCTCCAGTTGTTTTGGGATTGCACCCAAGGCGCCTATTACTATTGGTACTACCCTTGCTTGCTTTTGCCACAGTCTTTCTATTTCTATTTGTAGGTCTTTGTATTTTGTTATCTTCTCCAGTTCTTTCTCATCTATTCTGCTGTCTCCAGGCACTGCCACGTCCACTATCCAGACTTTTTTGTCTTTCTTATCGACAATTGTTAAGTCCGGGGTGTCATGTTGCAGGTGCTTGTCTGTTTGCATTCTGAAGTCCCAGAGCAGTTTAATTTTATCACTTTCTATGACTTTCTCTATTTTATGATCCCACCAGTTTTTGTTTACAGCAAATGATATTTCTTGCAGACCTTCCAATGCACCATTGTTGCTACTTTGTCATGCCACTGCTTGTAGTCAGTCTGTGCGATCTTCTTGCAGCAGCTTACCAGGTGGTCCACTGTTTCTTCAGCTTCTTTGCATAGGCGGCACTTACTGTCTGTTGCTGTCTTCTCAATTTTGACTTTATATGCATTTGTCCTTAAGGCTTATTATTATTATTATTATTATTATTATTATTATTATTATTATTATTATTATTATTATTATTATCATCATCATCATCATCATCATCATCATTATTAATCAGAGAGAAAAATCTTTATTACAGCCATTCTAGGATATTTATATAATAAATTTCTCAGCCATATAAGATAGCTCTATAGAGCACTAATATTCTTATCAGCTTATGTATTTCCTTAGCAAACTAAATTATTTAACTAATGCAAGCTTATTTGCAATTGTATTCCTTGTTTATTCACACCCATTTAACTGGGATTAATGTCTTAAAGCATCAGAACATCCAAGATTTATAATCATCTTTTTGTTAATTCTGTTTTGTCTCACAAATCAATATGTTGCAAGCAATTCTTCATCTAATTCTCCAAGATGTAAATAAAACGTGCAATGTTAGCTATCCAGTATCAAACAGAATAACTCTGCGAATGCTGCATTGGCTAGGAGGCAGGCAACTCAGAAGACAGCAAATGATCATTAGTTTTAATGACTCATTAATCTATACTTCTAGATTTCCTGTCCTGCCCAAAACTTCATAAACCTGATCAATGAGTTTCTGATAATCTTTTACTCACAATAAGAATGGCAGGTCCCTCTTTTCTTTCATGCCTTTTTCTTGGTGGTCAAGATGATAAATTTAATATTTTCCACTGCCCAGATTGATAGTCTTTAAGGCACCAGTTTGTTTCACAATGGGGTCTGAACCTTGCTACTGAGCTTGCAATTAGCATTTAATGCAGGTAGTAATAATAGTACATGTTCTCCTACTGCCAAATGCATTGTCCCCACACATTTTTATCATGGCATTGTTTTTATGAGTCCCTTGGTGATTTTTCTCCCTCTGAATTAGTTACAGCAATTTCTCTGAGTAAGTCCCATTGTCATTTATTGGTGTGTGTGTGTGTGTGTGTGTGTGTGTGTGTGTGTGTGTACAGGCCTTTTCATTATATTTGTGTTTTTAACTTCTCAGTGTGTTATAAAATTTCAGAGAACTCCATCACTTTTGAGCATTTCTCTCTACTTACGGTTTGGAGAGAAATTTCATCCAGAACATTTATCATCATTAAATTTACTGATGAATAGCAATAGCAATAGCACTTAGATTTATATACTGCTTCATAGTGCTTCATAACATTCTCTAAGCGGTTTACAGAGCCAGCACATTGCCCCAACAATCTGCTTCCTCATTTTACCAACTTCAGAAGGATGGAAGGCTGAGTCAACCTTGAACTGAGGATTGAACTCCCGGCAGTGAGTTAAATTAACCTGTAATACTATATTCTAACCACTGCACCACCACGGCTGAGTAATCTGAAGGGATAACTTGGATGATACTTACAGGTCTTAAACCTTCAATATGCTGATTCATTCTTTCCAAGGGGAAAAGAATATAATATATAGGATAGGATTTATCTTATTGATATTGAAAATAGACCCAATAAATAAATATTTTCATCTAAATAAAATTTATGTTAAAAGATGTGATGCTCAAAGCAAGTTCATGTCACGCTTAACTTCTAGTGACTCAGCCATGAACTTTTCTTAGTAGCATTCCAGTAATAATTTGCTTTTCCTTTTTTTATGAAGTAATCCAGAAATTCCTAGGAAGTCACTCATTCAAGTGCTACGCAAGGCCCAGCTTCAGTCAAAGTCAACTAAATTCCACTATCTGTTGTTATGTTTAATTTGAGTCTAAATGATTTTAGGAAGTATGATTAACTCTGGATCCAACCCTACTGACAGTCCCATGCTGCACTTTTTCTGGTGAGTTGGTTGGCATGAGAGGATGGACACATCTAAACACACCTAATTCTCAGAAGGGCTAGCAAAACTGCTATGAAGAAGTTAATGTGAGGCTGCTGGAAAGAAACAGAAAACAAACAAACACAAACGAAAAAAAATCACCACCCAGTTGGAAGGTAAAAGTTTTCTGCTAGGTTCCTTTGTGGAATTGTTGATTAGAAGTTAGGTATCATGTCAAAAGTGATCTTTAGATATGTTGGGAGAAGCTACCCAATTTTCTGAAGGTAAACCAAAAGTAGTATTAAGTTATGAAATACAATTGAAAAAAACCCTTACTAAGTTTCTACAATGAAATGAGAAGCCTTGCTGAAGATTATACATATGATTTCTATTAACATGTATGCTATTGGCATTTTATTGTCTTCATATTGTAGCGATGATTTTTAAAAATCTGCATCATAGATAAATGATAATGAAGACTATTTCTGACATGAAATATCTACTTTGGACACATGGAGACCAATGAGAAGCTTCCCTCCACTCCAGGTTACGCTATGTGACTTTATCCTGATTGTCATCAGAACCAGTGAAATTGCCTGTGGCATGAAGCTTATCTCTACAGGTGAATGAATTCTTTCATTAGCATTAGTGATGGCCCCAGATCATCTCCCTCATACTTACCAATGAAAATGGTTTTGTTCCACCAAGTCTTGAACCGTAACTTAGTGTCTTTGGCATCAATCTTATGGTGAGAATTGAGTCATTGGGGGTTGGGCAGCATTCAATTTAATAAGTAAAATAAAAAGACATGTCATTTTTTTCCTTTTTTAAATGTTTATATCTTGTTTCCAGTCCAGAGCCTTTTGACTGGGATGAGTTTAAAATGGTCAAATAAATAAGAGAGGAAAAATTGTCCCCCTCTTCCTCAATGTTGAGATCCATATGCAAAGGGATACATGAAAAGAGCTAAACAATTGAATCTAGATGTATTGCTTGCCCTGCAAATATTTATCTACTGTACAGATATATAGAGGAAAATGCCTGGTAATAAGATCCCAGAATATGATTACGGTAAGTTGGGTGACAGCAATATTTTTTGAATTGTCACTAAAAATGATAAATTTGCTACCTACGTTCTTAGCCTGAACTCTGATCAGACTAAATTATTAGGGCTCAACATTTCAATAATCTTCATTCATTTTTTAAAAAAATGAAGGCCAAATATTTAACATAAGATTTAATCGAGTATGGAGCTCTGTGTATCAGCTTGACTAAAAATAAATCATTATACCTATATTCATGCAGACTGCACCTCTATTACTTGAACTGAGTACCATACTCTTATTTATTTATTCATCATATTTATATAGCCATCCATCTCACAATCAAATCAACATTAAAAATAATATATATGAATTAATATTAATATTATTAA
The DNA here is from genome assembly GCA_034064705.1 of Bothrops alternatus. Taxonomy (NCBI): domain Eukaryota; kingdom Metazoa; phylum Chordata; class Lepidosauria; order Squamata; family Viperidae; genus Bothrops; species Bothrops alternatus. The sequence goes on from JARGCV010000009.1 coordinate 36,380,915, forward strand.
TATTTAAAACTTTAAAATTGTAAAACTAAAACAGAATAAGAAAGAGATTGGGCAAAGAGCAGGTGTTAATTTACAGGCAGTCCTTGAATTATGATTATTAATTTAATTACTGAAGTTCTGATAGTGCTGAAAAAAGTTACTGCAACTCGGGACGTTAGTTGCAGCAACATGGAGGGTCAAGTGATCACCATTTGCAACCTTCCCAGGAGACTTCAGACAAAATCAACAAGGGAAGCAGATTCACTTAATGATTGTAGCAAAAAACAATCACATTGCTTAGCAACAAAAGTTCTAGTCTCAGTTGTGGTTGTAAGGAAAAGACTACCTGTACATAGGAGCCATTTCAATATTTCCCCAGTTATCAAACTCTTATCAAATAGTTAGAACTCAGGCTTTCTTTTTAAAAGCAGCTGAGATTTTAATTTTGGGAGGTGAATCAGGGAGAATAACAATTTTTCTGATGTTGAGGGCACAGCTTAGAGGAAGACATTTTAAAATTATCACATGCTGTCTTTATGTGGAAGTACAGTAAGAAATATTATGGTTCTCAAGTTATATCTATAAAATGTTGGTTTACGTTTAGAATTATTAGTTCAGGAAACAAAAGTTGTTTGGAATGGTATAAGGGCTCATACCTTGAGCAGGGGGTTGGACTAGAAGACCTTCAAGGACTCTTCCAGCCCTAGGATTCTATGTTCTAAATGTTGAATGGAGGAAGCTGGAAGTCTGAGCTGTGCTGACAACAGAATTAGCAGTGTAGACAAAAATGCACATACTTGCTAGGAAATTTTGGAAGTTGCAGGTGAGTCACAAAGACTCAAGAAAACTTTATATTCTATGATTTCACAAAAAAATCCATATAGTCGTGTGTGTGCTTTTCAGCGCATGTATGAAACTGTTGCAAAAATATATGAATTTTAGAATAATGAAAAGCCAAGCAAAACTGAAATGGATAACTTTGTTCAGTTAAAATGACCAAAAGGCTTCATCAATATTCTGAGAAGACTCATTTCATTGGTGATTACCTTTTCGTTCCCATTTTTCATTTCTAGCCAATTGTCTTTTATTCTCATAAAAATAACTGAAATTAATCCGACCTCATTTATTTAATGCCAGATATGTTTGTAATTGTAACTCACATCATTTTTGTCAGAATTGTCAACCATTTAGTATTTATGAACAGCCAATTCAACTGTATGGGAAAAGACCTCACAAGTTTGAACAACTTGCAACTGCCATTGACAGTATTCTTTTTGAATATTGCTCTTCATCAAAAAATCATTTTTCCAAGAAAACTAGTGTACAAGATAAAAATACCTTACAGCTGTTTCCTGATGTTACCTTTTTTTTTGTCAGATGCAGTCAAATGTAAAAAGCCACTACTTATATGTTATAGCAATGCTTTTTTTTAAAAAACCATTTGAATGTTTTAAAAATGATCCTGGATCACTTTATGGTTTATGAAGACCAGTCATAGGAAAAATAACAGGAGATCATTTCAATTGTGAGGCATGCACTTTGGACTGCAAAAGTTCTACTGCTAATAGGAATGCGATCAATTGAGTTTTGGATCGTTAGGGTATTATAAAAGCATGTTGTTCATCAGCTTTTCTACTTCTGTTCATTAGCTTTTCTACTTCTACTTCATGCAGCCACTTTAATTTCCTCCTATAGTTTTTGTACATATTTTTGACCTTTTGGGTTTAAGCCTCTTCTTCATGTACCTTCATCTATGGAGAAACTCAGTCAAATCTAAACTGGGCCACCAACATTTACATTTAAACAGGTAAATTACAATGAATGTGTCAGAATTCATGGGACTAATAAGTGTGTTAATCTGTAGGAGTTTTAGATGTACAGACTTGATTAGTTCACAAATAAAACATGTACTTGAAATAATGGCCTGCTTCTGTTTCCAAAGCTCTCAGCAGAGAGCACTTTGGGTTATGGCATCTTTCCCAAGGAGATTTCTGCCATGTCTCTGAGTAACACTTTAGGAAGAATTTAGCCAATTATGGATTCTTTTGAATGGCAGTTATACAACAGAAGACAAAGGGAGAGAAGTTTTAGAACAACTTTTTTTTGGCACATTTAATGTTATCTTCAGGGAAGGCTCTATTATATTCACACCTGCGGTCTAATAGCTGTCATTCTCCAGAGTCACAGAGGTTGCAATTGAATAGCACTGCAAAAGCAGCAGATTGAAATGGCAATGTCTTTTCATTATCTTTATTGTATACCTCCCTGTAATAAATTGAAATATAAAAGACACAAGTAGTACCAATGGAAAATATATTTAATTTATAGATATGTGTCCTCTAAAGTACAGTTAGTTGAAGCTACAATTGCCATATTTGTTGTATTTTTAAAGGTGCACTTGCTTTCAACATTTTATCTTTTGTTAAAATATTTTTAAAAACTATTCTTTGCTCATCAAGTCTCTTATTTAATGGCTATTTAGCGCAATCCAGTTTTCAATGGTAAAGTGAGTAATCCAATAGATTTCTGCCAATTTCAGTTATTTAGGAGAGGACATTCACAGTTCACTTTTGTGGTCTGTCCAATATGAAATACAATAGAAGTAAGTTCTGTTAGAATAACATAAGACCTTTCCTAGCAACATAGCCCAGTCTTTACTGAGTAAATTATTCTGCTTGCCTTACAAATAAAATCTGAACTGCCATTGTTTCTAGTTTATTTTGAAATTTTGCATGGAACAGCTTTATACAATGGAGTGATGATGATCAGAGAACTAAAAAATCCAATGAAGGAATGGTGATTACTAATTTGAGGAAAAGATGATCAAGATGGGACAAAATACCACTTTTCCATTTGCTGAAATGATTTAATATAGATTTAGCCTCTATTGTCCAATAATTTAGGATGATTTAAAGATACAAGAATGGTAGGAAAACTTCCAGAATTAAAGTAATCTAAGGTGGAACCCAGAGAGGTAAACACTTTACTATTATACTAATAGAATATATGTAGTTCAGGATTGAACTCTGGGGTCCTTGATGCTGTCTGAGCTTGTTGGTTTTCTTGCAGACATTTCATTACCAAAGTAGATACAGTAACATCATCAGGCTAACAATTTGTGAGCAGGAAAAATCGTAAGCCACACCACATTCTAATGCAGGAAGTTCTGAGATATAAGAAAACTTTGAAAACTTGCAGGTGGAAAGAAAGAACTGCAATATGTGAAAAACGGAGCCCATTAGTGTCTTGCAGTCCAGGGTCAACAGAATGAACTGGCAACTCATTTTTATCTTCTTTCCTTTGATGCTGGTGATCTTTTATCCCAGGCTATGATCTACATAACCATGTCTCACAATTTTCTGTACCGAAAAACACTTAGAAACTGCAAAGCATACATGATAGTGTGGAGGGTTGTGAGAGTGCTTCCTTACTTTGACCATCATTTTTATCCCTGCAGCATTTTTATCTCTTTTGATAATAATCATTCATGAGGAAAGGCTCTTAAAACTAGAAGAAATTACCTCAGATCCATTATGCCAGGTGTAACTAAGTCATATTTTTCAAACACTGTCTAATATTTTTCAACCATTGTTTAACAATGATAGAACAGGGAGAATTTCTCCCAACTTCTTAAGTTTTTAAAAGTGTAAAGTTTAGCATCGCTAAAGATAGACGTTGTAAGTTAAATTTGAGCATGTCTGTTTATAGTTTTCTCTAACAACACTAAAATAGTTTGCCAAAATCCTCTCTATGGATTTTTAAAAACTTTTCCATCTGGTCTATAGTTCTAGCTTCCCTGATTATATATTATCCAGATCTTATTAGATCAAGCCGATATATTCTAATTTGTCCTCATCATATGCTAAGGATACCAGCCCAAATTTATATAGTGACGCATTAGAATTGGCTCAGGTAAGTGGCAGCTCTGTCTCAAATCTGGCTGACCCTACTGGGCAGGCTCAGCTGTAGTTATTTCTTGGACAGGGACACTGAAATTCCAAAGATGTTGGTTAGGAAAATTGAAAAAGAATGCCAAATCACTTCTGTATTTTGGCAAGAAAACTGTATGGATATGTCTATAAAGGCACCTGGTGCTGAGTTTAATTGGAATACTATACCTTTCTAATTAGATACATCTGGTGGTTTTTGAGGGCTTTAGCCCTTTTTACTTTCGTCTAAGGTTAAACATAATTCTTTCTTGCTCACATGAATTTTTGGTATAGTTTTTCTGCAAGCCCAATAGCACACAAACATTGCAGACTTTATATTGTCCCTACGAACGCGAAATGTATGACTTCCAACAATTTGGCACTTCTCTGAAGCTTCAGGCTATGTTATTGTTTGTTTCTTTTGATTCCATCACTGACACTGCTATTTATTACATTTACAAAGATAATTCTCTTTGCATCCCTCATGCTCATTTTGATATAAATTGTACCCATTAATCATTGCTAAATACATCCTGAATTCAATTCATGGGCTCATAAAATTCTATCTCCCTTACCACAGATGGCTGTTAACCAACGGGAAGGCAGCTGAGTTAAGCGAGTGAGGGATACAATAGGTAACTTGATGAAGTAGTAGAAGTCATGACATTTAATGTCACATTGTTGCCATTATGGAAACTTGGTGGGATGAAACTCACAAATGGAACATACAGCTAAAGGGATTTAAATTATTTAAAAGAAACAGACCAAATAAAAGAGGAGGTAGAATTGCACTATATATAAGAAACAACTACATCTCTATAGAAATAGAGCACAACAGTGTTGAAAACTGTCTTGAATGACATTGCCATAGGTGTATACTATAGGCTACCCAAGGAAACAGAGGACATAGATGAAATTTTTGCTAGTCACTTAACCAGGGTATGTAGGAAGCACATCACAATAGTAATGGGGGACTTTAATTACCCTGATATCAACTGGGAAACAAACTCTGCACCAAGTAGAAGTTCAAACAGATTCCTGACAAACCTAGCAGAAAACTTTGTCTCCCCAAAAGTAGAGAAGGGAATTAGGGGATCAGCCATATTGGACTTAATTCTCATTAACAGAGGTGAAATAATAGAAGGTGTTGAAACAAGGTGTTGGGGGAGGAGTGATCATGCAATATTGGAATTCAATATTATGCAAGCACAAGCAATAGAACATAGTCAAACTAGAGTCTTTGACTTTAAGATAGCTAATTTGAATAAAGTTAGAGCTTGGGAAGGATTCCATGGATGAGGATCCTCAGGGGGAAAAACAACCCAAGAAATTCGAGAAACTTTGAAAAGTGAGATTATAAAAGCGCAGGGTAGCACAATACCAACGAAGAAGAAAAGTAACAGCTCTCAAAAGAAACCAGCATGGCTGCATAAACAACTTTCTGATAAATTGAAAGAAAAAAAGGACAAGTATAAAAAGTGGAAAGAGGGGCACATAACTAAGGCAGAATATCAGCAAATAGCCCAAGCCTGCAAAGATGAAGTAAGGAAAGCTAAGGCTCAAAATAAACTAAGGCTTGTGACAAAAGTAAAAAATAACAAAAAATATTCCTTCAACATGTAAAAAACAAGAAAAAAGTTAAGGAAATTATTGGTCCATTAGTGGGAGAAAGTGGCAAGAAGGTGACAAGGAACAGGAAGAAAGCAGAACTGCTTAACTCATTTTTTGCATCCATCTTTACACAAAGGGAAAAACCAGTCCAACCTATCAAAAACAGTATCGTAAAAAACAGATTAAAAACACAAGTTAAAATAGACAATAAAATGGTAAGTGAGCACCTATCCACCCTAGATGAGTTCAAATCACCAGGACCAGATCGATTATACCCCAAGGTTCTGAAGGAACTGGCAGATGTGATCTTAGAACCACTGAACGATATCTTTCAAATATCCTGGAGCACTGGGGAACTACCAGAGGACTGGAAAAGAGCTGATGTAGTTCCCATCTTCAAAAAAGGGGGAAAAAATAGATCCAGACAACTACAGATCTATCAGCCTGACCTCAATACCTGGGAAGATTCTGGAAAAGATATAAGCAGTGAATCAGCGAACACCTAGATACACACAAAGTCATAACCAAAAACCAATATGGGTTTGTCAAAAACAGATCATGCCAAATAAATCTTATTGCATTCTTTGACCAGTGACAAAATTAGTGGACCAGAGGAATGCTATGGATATAATTTCCTTGAACTTCAGTAAGGCATTTGATAAAGTAGACCACAACTTACTACTTGATAAGATGGAAAAATGTGGGTTAGACAGCATCACCACCAGATGGATTTGTAACTGACTGACCAGCCATACTCAGCATGTGGTCCTCAGTGGAACTGCATCTACATGGAGGGAAGTGTGCAGAGCCCCAGGGCTCTGTTTTGGGCCCAGTGCTCTTCAACACCTTTATGAATGATTTGGATGAGGAGATAGATGAGGAACTCATTAAATTTGCAGACGACACCAAGCTGGCAGGAATAGCCAACACTTCAGAAGATAGGCTTAAGATACAGAAAGATCTTGACAGACTTGAACACTGAGCACTATCTAACAAAATGAAATTCAGTGGTGAAAAAAGTAAGGTTCTACATTTAGGCAAGAAAAACAAAATGCACAGGTATAGTATAGGTGCTACCTTGCTCAATAGTAGTAACTGTGAGAGGGATCTTGGACAATCACCTAAATATGAGCCAGCAGTGTGTTGCAGCTGCCAAAAAAGCCAACACAGTGCTAGGCTGCATTAACAGAGGGATAGAATCAAGATCATATGAAGTGTTAATACTACTTTAAAACACTTTGGTAAGGCCACACTTGGAATACCGCATCCAGTTTTGGTCACCACGATGTAAAAAAAGATGTTGAGACTCTAGAAAGAGTACAGAGAAGAGTAACAAAGATGATCAGGGGACTGGTGGCTAAAACATATAAAGAATGGTTGCTGGAATTAGGTATGTCTAGTTTAATGAAGAGAAGGATGAGGGGTGACATGATAGCAGTGTTCCAATATCTTAGGGGCTGCCACATAGAAGAGGGAGTCAAGCTATTCTCCGAGGTGCCTGAAGGCAGGACAAGAAGCAATGGATGGAAACTAATCAAAGAGAGAAACAACCTAGAACTAAGGAGAAATTTCCTGACAGTCAAAACAATTAATCAGTGAAATAACCTGTCTCCAGAAGTTGTGAATGCTCCAACACTGGACGTTTTTAAGAAGAGACTGGACAACCATTTGTCTGAAATGGTATAGGGCAGGGGTGTCAAACTGCCGGCCCACAGGCCGGTTGGATCATACGGAGACCATGCACACACCAGCTTCGGCAATGCAAAAGAAGTCACAATGTGTTTCAACATGTCACGTGACATGGCGAGTTTGACACCCGTGGTATAGGGTTTCCTGCCTGAGAAGGGGGTTGGACTAGAAGACCTCCAAGGTCTCTTCCAACATTATTATTATTATTATTATTATTATTATTATTATTATTATTATCATTACCATTATCATTATTACATTTAATATTTTAATTAGTTTCTCAGGTAGTGGTTATGTGTGCATGCATTTCTATATCTATATATTTTCTTTAAAAGGGAATAAAAATATTTCACAGGATGAGGACACATCTGATAGAGTTTGGATATTTGCATTCTATGAGTTCACTTCTCATATACTCCTCCTTTTGAGTCCTTCAAGGGTGTCAGGCATCTATAAGCAAATGACTGTTCCTTGGACTATGAACTCCATTTAAATCCAATAACAGCACTTTGCAAGCTGACATCTGCTTCTGAACCTCTCTAATATAACTTCTGGTTCCTGAAATGTTTTTTATATCTAAAAATGCTGTGATAAATTATGATAAATGCATGATCTTATGTTTATAAAAGGCACATATATTTGATTAATATATAATTGCTACAAAGACACCAGGTTTGAAAGATTTGGAACCAATTTTTCCTGATAACAAAGAGCTTCACTGCTCATATGTCTCTCCTAGGACAGTGTTTCTCAGCCTCAGCAACTTTTAATATAGGTGAATTTCAATACCCAGAATTCTTCAGCTAGCATGGGAATTGAAGTCCACACACCTTAAAGTTGCTGAGGTTGAGAAGCATTGTCTACAGCAGGGGTGTCAAACTGCTGGCCTGCAGGCCGGAGGCATCACGTGGAAACCGCACCCACCCCATTGCTGGCTATGGCAAAACCGTCCGGATACGTTGCGCGACATCATGTGATGTTGCAAGTTTGACATGCCTGGTCTACAGCAATAAAGCAATGGACTTTCATGGCCCCGTGTCATAAATTTAGAACTTCTTTTATCAAGGAAATTGTCAATTATGTTGTTTCCTTTTTTTTATTTAAACAACATTTTTTCTAATAACATAGGGTGAAGTATTTTTTAAAAATCTGCTATTTCTTTGAGAGCACGCTAAGTAGAAATGTTACCATTGCTTTAAACCCATTATTTATTATATATTGTACATAAATATCAGTCTTAATAATTTCACTAGCTTTTAACATATACAGATACATTTTCTAAGACCACAATTTTGTAATATAATTTTTGTGCTTGTTTTATCAGTTTCCTACTGATCTAAATTATTCAAAATCAATATAAATTTACTCAGATGCTTGTTAAAATAAATACTGAGGATACTATACTAGCATCTTGACTTTAGAACCAGTGTTTGCTAATCTCTTATAATACTACATTAATACCTCAAAGCATTTTAGGCTTGCTGATTTTTGTCTTTTTTAAAAAAAATACATTTGTTTTAATCATAAACTGAAATGTTTGTTTACTATTCTACTAGTAGTATATTATAAAATAGCCATTCCTACATATTTCATGCTCAGCTCAGGACACTCTTGTTTCTGGCAACATGTTTTGTTATGAATTTAGGAGACTGTGAGAATTTCACTCTAGTAATGGATTTTTTTGGCCATGAGTCAAGGTGAATTCCCTGACAATCCTGAGTCAGTTTAGCTGTGCATTCAAAACTCTTTTGCCTAGAAACTTTTTCTTCAGCCCAGCTCTAGGAAAAAATAACTAAATAAAAGAATGTGCTGCTTATATTCCTGCCCCAAATCCAGAAAGTTTCATCTTAACAAAACTTTAGTGAGATCCTGAAAGTGAAGTTTTGTGTGTAGGAAGAAATCCCCTTTTAAAACAATATAGATATAATAATAATAATAATAATAATAATAATAATAATAATAATAATAATAATAATACGATATCTGTAATACCATCAAACATCCACATCTGCCTATCCCAGGTCCTTGGTAAGGACTCAATAGGTAGACAAAATACCAGATCCAGTCTGAACATCTGGCTGACTGTGTGATGATCCATAATAATAATAATAAAGTTGGAAGGAACTTGGAGGTCATCGAGTCCAACCCCCTGTTCAGGCAGGAAACCCTACATCATTTCGGACAAATGCCTGTCCAGTCTCTTCTTAAAAACTTCCAGTGTTGGAACATTCACTGCTTCTGGAGGCAGGTTGTTCCATTAGTTAATTGTTCTAACTGTCAGGAAGTTTCTCCTTTGTTCTAGGTTGCTTCTCTCCTTGATTAGTTTCCACCCGTTGCTCCTTGTCCTGCCTTCAGGTGCTTTGGAAAATAGCTTGACTCCCTCTTCTTTGTGGCAGCCCCTGAGATATTGGAACATTGCTATCATGTCCCCCCTCATCCTTCTCTTCGTTAAACTAGACATACCCAATTCCAGCAACTGTTCCTTATATGTTTTAGCTTCCAGTCCCCTATAAAAAAATGACTTAGAAACCACCTATTATAATTCTATGCATGGATTTGTATTGTATACACTTTGAGTTTCTCTTAATATTATATTTAATATTTCAGCTCCCTATGTATTATATAGAACTTTTAAATGAGATAGAAACCATTGATAATTCTTTATTCTGACTTATGATTTGTTATTGCACTGGCTACCTTTACTAACTATATCAAGGTTTTCTCCCAATGTCTGGAAGCTGCAGGGGCCTGTATGGAGAGCAACATGTTTTAGCTCAACCCTGCCGACACTGAGTGACTGTGGTCCCTGGATCAAGTGATTAGAGATTTTTCATCTTCATTGCATTGCTTCATTTAGAGCAAAAAAGGTCTTACACATAATATCATGCAAACTGCATTTGCTTCCTACAGGCTTCTGGGTGAAATTCAAGTTGCTGTTTTTAACCTATACTGCCTCACATAGCACAAAACTGAGTGATTTATGCAACTATCTCTCTTTAATATCTGCCCATCCCATGCAATAGGGTGGACACTCTTTCCTGAAACAATGCATTCTTGTGGCATGCCTTTTCTGCTATGGCAGAAACCTGTCCTCTTGAAGAACTTCCACCTGAGGTGTGATTTTCCTGACTTTGTTGATCTTTACAAGGACAGTAAAAGCTTGATTTTCCTCAGACCTTGTGGTTGGAATGATTTGAATTTTTATCTGTGAGTTTCTGGTCATTTATTAATCTGTTGGATTTTAATGGAAATGTTAATCTTCTTTTGCTTCTTGGATCTATTATATCTATTATATGTTGGGCAGAATCACAGTGTTTCAATTGGTTGGCCATATAAATTCAGTACATAAATATTGAGTTGAATTTAATAATTATTTTGATCCCTTTTATATGCAATACTAATTGAAAGTTACTTTGAAGATTTTATTCAGTTTTATGTAGCTTGTAAATCATAGTTTCCTTTTGTTTGTTTGTTTTATTTTATTAATGGTTGTGCTTTTAGATGTATTAAATAAAAAGAATAAAAGCAAAGAGATTTATTTGAGGAAAGGAAGAAACAGGGAAAGGTAACATCATTATTATAGAATATGATGGATATGGGTTGTGACATAGTAAGGATAAGGTGTGCCTCTATTAAAATTCACCATTCTTATAATGCTCTGAATGTATCATTGTTACAAACAACAATAATAGGACTAATAATTAATGCATGATTAATTTGTTTTCATCAATAGTACATCAATTGATAAGCATCCACTTGACAACTGTGGTTTAGTCTAATTATTATTACCTTGGACCATTTGACTTTCCGTTTTGTTCAGTCATGGAAAAAGCATGAGATACCCTTTCTGGACAATAAAAGGATTCCATCATTATCAATTGTGGCTGATTCAGTGACTGAAAACCCTGATGCATGCTTATTGTTCTCTTGGTAAAACTAGCAGAAAACAAATAAAATCCTAATATGTTTTGAAAGGTGACTGAATTGGCAGAGATTTATAATTTAAATTTAAATTAATTTATAATTCTAATATATTGTACATCAAAGAAGCTATACAGCTACACACACACACACACACACACACACACACAAACACAAACACACACACATATATATGTGATAAAATAAATACATTTGAACACCAGGATAATATCAAACTAAAAGCTGTTTAATACAAATGCTGAGCTTTCATCGGCCAGCACTGTCGACATCATCAGGGCATAAAAGCAAGTTAATGGCAGTTTTCTTTATGTTACTAGCTGGCTTTGCGCCCGGCTTTTCAACCTGGTCATTGATCCATTTGATGTCTCTAATTGTTTTATTTTTAAAGGACATGCAAGGGAACTGCTGTTCCCTTTTCCCCTTTCCTTCCTCCAATTCCTTTCCTTGTATGTACCCAGCTGTCCACTGTCACACCATTGTTTTCTGAAGTTGCTGTTCTCCCTTCCCCCTTTCTCCTCCCCCCCAGTTGCTTTCCTTATATGCATCCAGCTGTCTGCTGCCATCCTGTTGGTTTCTGAAGTTGCTGTTCCCCCTTCCCCCTTTCTCCCCCCCCCGATCACTTTCCTCGTGTGCATCCAGCTGTCTGCTGCCACTCCATTGGCAACTTTGGCAAAAATAAAAAATAAATTTGAATTTGTAAAGTATCGCAGTTGCGATTTGAACCTGCTTAACGACCCTAGTTGGGGGGCTGCAAGGCAAAAGAGATTATAAAAAAGTAGAACTGCAGTATAGCAGTAAAAATGACAAAGATGACGAATGGGACTTCGTCGAAACGTCGCCAAGACACTTCAAATTCACATACACACACACACATATATACACACACATCTACACACACACACACACACATGCACACATATGGTCTCTAATTATGCTAAAAATGTGAATCCTGGGTAAATCCATACCATAAAAAGGCTCAGATTTTAATTAAACAGTTTTGTTTTTAGTATTATCCTGGTGTTTGCAGCAGGAAGTCACGTGGCTCATCGTACTGGTGCTGCCACTCATGGAAGGAGGCCACATGGCACATTGTGCCATGGCGTATTCGAGCAGTGGCACCGGTGCAATGCACCGTGTGGCACAACAAGCCATACAGCATCCTGCTCCGAGCAGCAGCACCAGCACAATGCGCCATGTGGCATACGGCCACAAGCAACTGCAAGCGGCCACAGAAGAACTCGGGCAACGGTGCAACAGATTTCAGAGCGTGGGAGGTCTAGTTGCAGTAATCCTAAGGTAAGCAGGCAAGCCATCCCCTGAAACAGACATGGTACCTCTTTTGGAGGGAAAAAAAATATAAGACCAGGTCTTATTTTCGGGGAAACACACCCGTGTTTCCCCGAAAGCAATACAGCGTCTCACTTTCTTTTTATCCCCAAACCCCCACCACGTGTTACCCTCGGGGCATGTCATATACGGTAGTACGTACCGGTACTACCCGTATATATCTCCTGCTTAGTCAGGAGGTCAGGAGATTACAAGATACCGGTAATTACAAGATAATATGTTTCCTACCGGTATAAACTGTTTTAACTGTCAAAGATCTGTAAATCCTTGCGGTGTGATGTTACGGTAGGCTAATTTGGTGTCGTGCTTAACTACCGTAACTTCAGTTATCTCAAACAGCCTGAGGATTTGTTTGTTTATGCACTCTTTTGATCTGAACAATTGCCTTGCCTGAAGGCTTGTACCGTAAATCAGCCGGCAATTAGCACAGCCAAAAGGTGCTTACGGCCAGTTCAAGTGGGGTGCATTACAACATCCCCTCATAGCCATCCATGTCAACACAGTGGGAACTTTTAAAAAAGCCTCCAAACAAGAAAGGGAGGGGGGGAATGACAGACATCAAGTTCCAAATCTGTGCCTGTGTGCGGGTGAGCTTTGGGGTGGGGGAGTGGGACGAGGCGAGAATAACAAGGACAATAATAATCCGAGGTTGTTTTTTTCAGCCAAAGCTTTTACTTTCCCTGAGAACATTATACGGTAGCAAAAATACCCCTGGCTTCTGACTGAATTTACGGTAGCAGTTTAAAACTTTTGAAGGTTATTTATGTGGATTGCCCAAAGCAAAAGCCCTGAATGGCTCTCGCGGAGCACGTGGTGTCATTAAACTAAGTTTTATGGTTTGGGGGAGCTGACATACCCACAATATATTTACATCATATATAATCTTTTTTTTTTGAAAAGCAGACCTTTTTTATTATTGTTATTATCATTGCTACTGTCAATTCTTTTTAAGTTGCTGGCCCACATGAATGCTTCCAGATGTCAGAATGCGTGTCCTTCTAAAGGAGACGGGGGGGGGAGTCACCTTCCCCCTCCACAAAAGAGGCCGGACACTAGGGAAGAGAATCTGGTGCACAAAAATTGTTTAAAAGCATCCGTCCCTCACAACAGGCACCAAAGTCAGCTCTCTGGACATCAATAGCCTCTCATCAAATATTTATTTATCCTCTTCCTCTGCAGAAAAAGCTACCGTAAGCATTCCTCGGGCTCTGCTCCAACTGGAAATTAACACGCTGACGATTGGGAGGAAGGAAAAAATGGAATGGATAAATAAAAAAAAAGACAGAATCTTTCTAGCTCAGCGTTCCTCAAACCAGGGCGATCCAAGATGTGCGGACCCCAACTCACAGAACCCCCCAGCCAGCACACCTCCAAGAAGCACGGACCTCAACCCCCAGAATTCCCCAGCCAGCCATGCTGACTCAGGAATTCTGGGAGCCGAATCTCCATTCCTCCCAACGCCTGCTGGCTGGGGAACTCCGGGAGCCGAAGTCCGCACACCCCCAGAGTGCCCTACGGTAGATGGAGAAAACAAAGCAGAAAAGGTTAGAGGACCAGGAAGTAACGAAGTTTATTAGAGGGGAAGGGGCTGGGGAGGAAATGTAACGAAGTTTTCTTTTTCCCCCGGGTGACGGCTGAGCCTTGCGCTGCCCAGGGAAGGTGGGTCATTGCAACGGGGAAATCTTCAGGGGTATCATGATTCGGGATTCCATGCTCCGAACGAGAGGAACTGTACACCGTAGTAAACATTTTCATCCCATCCTCGCTTCCTCCAGGCCGCGTTCCTCGTCTCCTCTCGAGATTGCAGCCCCCCACCGCTTCCTGGTTATCTTGACGGTGTTTAATTGCCCGAGCCCAGTTGTTTCCCCACTCAATCATGGTCCCGGGCTTCAGCTTGTACCAAGTACGAGCGCAGTTCGCTCCCCCCGGCGATGCTCCGGCCAGTAGGCTGTGCAGCCCTTAAACCGGAGCGGCGTCGGTACCAGCGGCGGGCAGGGGCGGTCTCTCTCTGCCGGAGTCCCCCCTCCCTCCCCGCCTCTCTCTCTCCCCCTCCCGCGGCCGCAGAGGCGGGCAGCGCAGCCCGGCTTTCTTCCCTTCTCTTCCCTTCCCTTCTCTTTCACCCTTCCTCCTCTTCCTTCTTCCCATTCGCCGCAATTCGGAGCGCAGGCCAATTGCTCCCCCCGCCGCCGCCCCCGGAGCCCTTTCCTGCCCCTGCTGAAGGAGGCGGCCAGCCGGAGCCGGGAAGGGACGGAGCTCGCTCTCTCTCTCTTCTCTCTACGGTAGTTTCTCTCTCTCTCTCTTTCCCCCCCACCCCCGTCTTCTTTCTCCGCCCCCCCACCTCGCTCCCGGACACCCTTCCTCCCTCGCAACTTAGGATCGCCGCGGGGGAGGCGCGCCAACTCCGGCTCCCTCGCGGGCTCCTCTATTGTGCCGCGATGCGGTGAAGGGCTTCCCTGGATCGACCCCCGCCGCCTGCCGCCTCCTCCTCTACTCCGCCTCTCGCTGCTGCTGCTGCTGGCCTCGTGGCTGGCCCGTTGCAACCGAAGCGACCAACCTAAAAAAAGATTCCATGCTCCGAACGAGAGGAACTGTATACCGTAGTAAACATTTTCATCCCATCCTCGCTTCCTCCAGGCCGCGTTCCTCGTCTCTTCTCGAGATTGCAGCCCCCCACCGCTTCCTGGTTATCTTGACGGTGTTTAATTGCCCGAGCCCAGTTGTTTCCCCACTCAATCATGGTCCCGGGCTTCAGCTTGTACCAAGTACGAGCGCAGTTCGCTCCCCCCGGCGACGCTCCGGCCAGTAGGCTGTGCAGGGAGAGCCGCCGCCGCCGCCGCCCCAGCCGATGGCCGCCTAGGAGGCTCCTGCCGGGGGCGGAGGGGAGGGAAAATGGACGCGCACACCCGGTGGAAACGGCGGGGCTGGGGAAGAGACGCCGAGGGGGGCAGCCGGCTCTCCCTGCGCAGCCTGCTGGCCCGGCGCGCGGCTGGAGAGGCTCGAGTTATATTGGAAAAAAATTGTTGAATTTTTTGTTTTAGCCACAAAATTAACATTTATTACCTAACAACCTGAACAGTATTGTATTCACCACAAAACAGTTTTATAAAAGGGAGTGCCAAGAATGTCTTGTAACAACATTGCATAACATGTAAAACAATGAAAAATGGTAAGAACGAACAGTGGAATACTGGAAGATAAAACAGATTTATTCCATGACAACCATGTCACCACCCTCAGGAATATCATCATAAACATCCACACTCTTAGGTTCCTGTGGATTTTCTTGGGACTCTTGGGACGACATTTCTTGCCGAATCAGTGGCCCATATTTCTCATGGGTAGCAACGGCACTGTCCTGAAATGAGTAGGCTTTGTCCAGGTAGCCAGCTCGCAGTGCATTTGCAACACAGGTGTTAGTGATCTTATTCCAAGAATTTTTCACCCAGTTAACAATCTCTGGCAGTCTGGGCTTCACAAAGTTCCCACGTACATTTCTCTCCATTCGGTTTTCAATGTAGTCATTGATTTCCACACGCAGATAGTCCTTGAACGGCTTGTTAATGGCGATATCGAGAGTCTGAAGATAAGCCGTCATCCCTGCAGGAATCATGATTTGGTCGATTCTCCGCTCACGAAGGAAGTTTTTCATGGTTTTGGCGCGGTGTGTGCTGGCTGCATCCCAGATCAGCATTCCTCTTTTGTTCCCGCGCATTACAAGCGGCAGCATTAAATCAAGCCACTTTCTTATAACATCTTATGTGGCCCAGGCTTTTTCAGTTTCCAGCACATAAATGCCAGAAACCCACTCAATCTTCTCCTTCTTGCCCTTTGCAATGAGTAGCGGTGTTGCTTTAGTGCCATCCAGACGAATCGTCAAAATGCAGGTGACACGTGCACTTTCATAAGTGGTGGAGGGAACGTACACTGAGGAGGCACCTTGGTGATCAATGGTGGTTTGAGCTCCTTGGCCCATGAACACGGCAGTTTCATCCATGGCGATCATGTTGCGAAGACTGTATTTAGAGAAGTCAATGTCATCCACAAACTTCTTGTAGGCTAATGCACGTTTAACAATCTCAGCATCTTCCAACCTAAACAGGGTTGTGGATCTTCTCAAAGACAGGGCATTGCGTTCAAGAAAGTTATCCACCCAGTGCTGTGATGCCTTGAATTGTTCATGGGAAATGTCAAACTGTGGCGACACTGCAAGGGCATATTCCTTAATCTGATCCCTGGTCACCACCAATGTCTTTGCTCTCCTGTCTGCAACCCACTCAGATACCAGGCTTTCCAGCTCTGTATACATTGGTTGCCGACCACATCCAATCTTGCGCCTTTTACCCATTCCGCTCTCCACTTTTTCACTCAGGTTAGTGTATTCTGCATGCCATTTTTGGACCAGTCAGTGATCCAACATTTTCTCCTTGCAGAACTGCGCTACATTTTTGCCCCAAGATTCTTCGACAATCGCTTTTTTATACTCCACGGTGTAACTCTTCCTTTTACCACTGGAACCGGAAGCACTCATGTCTAGGGGCAAAAATAATTACCTTAGCATATGGTACCGGTATAAGCACTGCTTGTGGTTCCGTATCACAGTCTCCCATAGGGTTACAGCCCCATACAGTATAGCCTCCCATAGGGTTACAGCCCCATACAGTATCCCACATAGCCTCCCATAGGGTTACAGCTCCATACAGTATCCCACACAGCATGGAAACGGCGGGGCTGGGGAAGAGACGCCGAGGGGGGCAGCCGGCTCTCCCTGCGCAGCCTGCTGGCCCGGCGCGCGGCTGGAGAGGCTCGGGGCTTGGCTTGCGCGGGGAGGTCTGGCTGCCCCCTTCGGCGTCTCTTCCCCGACTCCCTCCCCTCCGCCCCCGGCAGGAGCCTCCTAGGCGGCCTACCGTAAATCTACCGTACCATAAGGGGAACTGTAGACATGTTTGGATAACTGTTCTCTAACCTAAAGCCAAGATTTGCTGTTTTACATCTGTCTCATTATTCTGGTTTGTCTTGAATTCCCTCCCCTTGATGCTTTACCTTATGCAGGCAGCTTCAATCCCGGTATACCGTAGGTCAGTCAGGAAAGCCGAATGTTTAGGGACAACGCATGAAGCAAATAAAGTTTCTCTCTGAGGTTTCTGCCATTCGAATGGAATCAGCCACCTCTCTTTATTTGGTTAACATCAAACAAGGTGAATAAATCACATACAAAAAGGTTTAGTGTGGCAGTTTAACAATGGTTACATCCTCAAATTATTCACTTTTACCGTATGTTTTACATGTCCCACTTAACACTTATACGGTATAAGCTTTTATAACTGTCAAAGGTCTGTAATAACTGTCAAAGGTCTGTAAATCCTTGCGATGTGACCTTAGGCTACGGTAATTTGGGGTCTGTTTTACCGGTAGATCGTGCTTATCTACTTCAGTTATCTCAAACATACAGCCTGAGAACCATTTGTTTGCTTATGTGTAAGGAGCACTCTTTTGATCTTACCGTATAACAATTGCCTTGCCTGAAGGCTTGAGGGTGATGACATGGTTGTCATGGAATAAATCTGTTTTATCTTCCAGTATTCCACTGTTCGTTCTTACCATTTTTCATTGTTTTACATGTTATGCAATGTTGTTACAAGACATTCTTGGCACTCCCTTTTATAAAACTGTTTTGTGGTGAATACAATACTGTTCAGGTTGTTAGGTAATAAATGTTAATTTTGTGGCTAAAACAAAAAATTCGACAATTTTTTTCCAATATAACTCAAGCCTCTCGAGCCACGCGCCGGGCTAGCAGGCGGCGCTGCCGTCGCCCGTCGCCACCCGCCGCCGCCTGCCGCCCGCCGCCGAGGTCGGCCGAGGGAGCAGGGAAGGCTGCGCAGGGAGAGCCGGCTGCCCCCCTCGGCGTCTCTTCCCCAGCCCCGCCGTTTCCACCGGGTGTGCGCATCCATTTTCCCTCCCCTCTGCCCCCGGCAGGAGCCTCCTAGGCGGCCATCGGCTGGGGCAGCGGCGGCAGCTCTCCCTGCACAGCCTACTGGCCGGAGCGTCGCCGGGGGGAGCAAACTGCGCTCGTACTTGGTACAAGCTGAAGCCCGGGACCATGATTGAGTGGGGAAACAACTGGGCTCGGGCAATTAAACACCGTCAAGATAACCAGGAAGCGGTGGGGGGCTGCAATCTCGAGAGGAGACGAGGAACGCGGCCTGGAGGAAGCGAGGATGGGATGAAAATGTTTACTACAGTATACAGTTCCTCTCGTTCGGAGCATGGAATCTTTTTTGAGGTTGGTCGCTTCGGTTGCAACGGGCCAGCCACGAGGCCAGCAGCAGCAGCAGCGAGAGGTGGAGAAGAGGAGGCGGCGGCAGGCGGCGGGGGTCGATCCGGGGAAGCCCTTCGCCGCATCGCGGCACAATAGAGGAGCCCACGAGGGAGCCGGAGTTGTAAGTTGCGAGGGAGGAAGGGCGTCCGGGAGCGAGGTGGGGGGGCGGAGAAAGAAGACGGGGGTGGGGGGAAAGAGAGAGAGAGAGAAACTACCGTAGAGAGAAGAGAGAGAGAGAGAGCTCCGTCCCTTCCCGGCTCCGGCTGGCTGCCTCCTTCGGCAGGGGCAGGAAAGGGCTCCGGGGGCGGCGGCGGGGGGAGCAATTGGCCTGCGCTCCGAATTGCGGCGAAGGGGAAGAAGGAAGAGGAGGAAGGGTGAAAGAGAAGGGAAGGGAAGAGAAGGGAAGAAAGCCGGGCTGCGCTGCTCGCCTCTGTGGCCGCGGGAGGGGGAGAGAGAGAGGCGGGGAGGGAGGGGGGACTCCGGCAGAGAGAGACCGCCCCTGCCCGCCGCTGGTACCGACGCCACTCCGGTTTAAGGGCTGCAAGAGCGGAGCGTGGCGGGGGGGAGCGGAATCCAGAGCTTTGCGCCACTCCCCTCCCCTCCCTTCCCCGCCCTGCCGCCGCCGCCGGGAGGCGTCTGAGGCTTTTCCTCAGGGGAAAAAAAAACCCCTGACCGAAGGCGGGCAGGCGGGCGGTCGTCAGGCGTCACCTCAAAGCACTTCTCCTCGCCCTTTCTCGGCACGCTAAGCAGCCGGCTGGCGCGCGCGCGCTCTTGGTGTTGCCGGAACGCCCGCTTCCCCCGTGGGGCGCTGCGGCTGCGGAGCTTTTCCCTCGCTCCAGTTCGGAGCCTCGACGCCTCCCTCCCCTCCGCCCCCGGCAGGAGCCTCCTACGGTAGGCGGCCGATGGAGCCGGGAAGGAAGAGACGCCGAGGGGGGCAGCCGGACCTCCCCGCGCAAGCCAAGCCCCGAGCCTCTCCAGCTGCGCACCGGGCCAGCAGGCTGCGCAGGGAGAGCCTGGGCCGCCGCCGCCCCAGCCGATGGCCGCCTAGGAGCCTCCCTGCGCAGCCTGCTGGCCCGGCGCGCGGCGGGCGGCTTTTGGACGCCCGCCGAAAGACGCGGACGCTTCCCGGCGGCGGCGGCAGGGCGGGGAAGGGAGGGGAGGGGAGTGGCGCAAAGCTCTGGATTCCGCTCCCCCCCGCCACGCTCCGCTCTTGCAGCGCGTCCATCTTCCCTCCCCTCCGCCCCCGTGTTTCCCCAAAAGTAAAATACCGTATAAGATATACCGTCTTACGGTCGGGGCACGGCTTACAGTAGCCGACCCCCTGACACCCCTGATACGTCTGACAATCGGGTGTGTCCTGCTTTCGGGGAAACACGGTAGCGGACACCACACTTCCAGGCCCTTAGTATAAATCATATGGCATTTTAAAGTAATTGTACTTTCAAGATCCATTCTACACATTTCCTCTCAAGAAAAAGCTTATAATGTGGATAACATTAACATTAAAATCTGCAGGGAAAACCTATACAGATAGATAGCTTCTATGTAGAGATGAAAATAGGAATGATGACAATCCATTCACAAGCATCATTTATTCAGCAATCCTTTATCCAAAACCTAGAATCAAACCATTCATTTGCAAGCCAGGTTTGATAGTATCTTATGACCAGCAAACATATTAAATTTATTTTAGATTACACTTTTAACATTGCTTGTATATCTAGTTACAAATCACATTATCCTCATCCCCATAATGTCTGTATGCCTTTTTAGTTGTCTTTCTTTCACACAGAGAGGGAAGAACCTGCAAAATAGTTTTGTAGTTGTATGAATGGGAGTTACTAATAACTTGCATGAGTGTACATTATGGGAGAAAAATAAACCCAACAGAAGGGATAATGAGTGGATCAACCACTTCTTCCTGCTATGAATTAACAAAAACAGATTGTTTTCAGCTAGTATCTGTATCTGTTACCTGCAAGTATCCATTAAATCTATTTTTGCATAATATTTCATTTTTTAAAAGATAGACAAGTCACTTGAACATCAAGCTGCAACACTATATCAACAGTCACTTCTATGATCCAGGCACTTTGAATAATTTAGGTACAGCAACTTTCCTTGAAGACTGAGAAAAACCATTATATTAGAGTTGTACTTCATGGGCCACATAGGGTCTCTGCACATCTTATAGACTTCCAAAAATTACTATCAGGTTGTAATTGCTAAGGTTATTAAAGTGGGAATAAAAATAAAATATCTGAGAAATAATCAAATTAATATAGTTAATTATTTGAATGTAGCTATAAATGAGATAAAATTAAATGTTTGGATATCTATATACAATTTGTTCAGATGCGTTTCTTTAAACAGTATCTAAACAAGCTGCATATAGATATCAATCATAAAAATATATGAATATTTTGAACAGCCCTGTTTAGTGTTTCTGTTTGAAAGCATTTGTATTGGCAGAGATAATCTATTAGGAATTACTTCTTAATATAGCAAGTAATTGGATTTGGGTTTTTTCTCCCATAATGTACACTTGTACAAGCCATTAGGAACCTCTCAGTCATACAATATGTGCACAATAAATATGTGCATAAACACCCAAATATGCAAGGTGCAGGGAAGCATGCATGCAGGACACAAGCATGGCTGGAGAAAAGTCTTGCACTATTTCCTCTCTCTTTGAACACTTTCTCTCCTTACACGAACCCTGGTAGAGCATTGCTTAGAATGCAGTATTGCAGACATTCCTTTTGGAATGGCTCCACCTCTTTTTATGGAATCTATTTGTGTGGAGTATGTAAAGGTTGTACCCACAACTCCCATAGCTTTGTTTTGATTCCATTCAATCATGTCGATTTCCTTTCCCCAAATGCTTTGTTTCAGTTTTCCTCAACACCTCAGGATAACCTCCCTCTGCTTTTGGATGATTTCCACTTCTGATTTCAGTGCAGGATCCATGATGCCTGCTAAGAAGCCTCTTTTCTCTATCCTGAAATTTATTTTTCATTCATTAATTACTAACCTGATTCCACCGCTTCCTAATTACAGAGCCTGGGCATCAATATTCCTGGCACAAAATTTCTTCAGGTCTCTTTTCAACTCACAAAAATTTGTGTCAGTTTTACTGTATTTGTTTTCCCAACTTTACTGCAACCCTCTGGGCTACATAAATAAAACACAGATACTACACCCCTTTCAAAATTAATTACTAAAGGCGTTGTGTAATTCCCCCCCAAAAGAAAATTCCTCCAAAGCACATATCCAAGAATAATAAACTCCTCATCCTGGTTTTCTTTTCCTTGGTTTTCCTTGTATCTAGAAAAATAGGGCTATTTTTTATTAAAAGAAAAAATTCTCATTCTCATGTTTAGATTTGCTAAAAATATAACTAGCTTTAAAATTTGATAGCAAAGCATTGATCTACTCCTGCAAACAGTGAGCATAGCCTTATGCAGGTGAGTTCCTTACAAAAAACTAGGCATTCGTGGTTCCAATCATTGCTTTCATCTGCTTCTGTTTCTGCATATTAAAAATAGACAATTGACACATGATTGAAAGGAAGAGCTTTGAGAAATGTCAATATTTAAAAGCATTTAACACATGCTACATTCAGCAAGCAGGAATCATAATACCTGGCAGTGCTTTCATGTCTTAAGTAAAAGTTCTAAATTATGAAACAAATCACCAGTCCTGAAGTGATTGGGTATTATTTAAAATAATCACAAATTAAGTAAAAAAAACAAAAAGCAAATAATATACAAATATGTCTTTAAACTTTTTTCATGTAAAATGGTGATAGATTCTTGAGAAGTACATGTTTAGATGGGTTGCATTTTATTCGATAGCTTTCAAAGAACTGTGCTTATAATTTAAAGAAGTATTGAAAGTATGTTCTGACAATAATCAGACATAAAACAGCCACTCAGTCTTCAGCCAACATTCAGTTTTTCAGATAGAGTTGGAATCATATGTAGTCTAAAAACAACAACAACCTCAACCTGGCATCTGTTTATTTATCAAACTTTTCTGAGTTCTCTTTAAGATCACAATGTATGTGATTATGACAATTAACCATTTTAAGACAGTTCACAAATGTAAGAGGAAAAATCAGGAACCAGAAGAAATTTATTAAATATATAGTATGTGTTGTGAGTGTCTCTCGACAGGCTGGGTACATATCAGAGGACGAAGCACAACCAGGCCCCTCTGGGTATTTTCCCCTCCCGGCAGCCGAGCTAGACAATGAGGAGATTTGTATGCAGGATGAGTCAGACTCTCAAAGTGATGGTCAGATTCGGATCAGGAAGCTAGATGGCTTGATCCGAGATTCCGAAGGTTTGATAGGCGGAGGAGTCAGTTAAGTGGAAAAAGGAAGTGACGTATTGAAAACTATATTAGAAGAGGAAGACGGAACTAATTCTTTGTCACGAGCAACGTTAATATCAAGAGGCAGTCTGATGCATCACCGAGTTCGTTTAAACTCAGTTTTCTGGTGTTTTTGAAATCTACGGAAGATTAATGAAGTCTTGGACAATGTAAGAGATAAAGAGTGAGTTAATTGGAAGGTGGGAGAATGTTTAATCTAAATGTAAATAAATCAGACTTGGCCGGCCAACAAACTGCCAGCAGCTTGCTTTGAAGTGAATCTTTTGAAATGTGTTAAATAAAACTCTTAAAGAAATATTTATGTCACTTCCGGTGGCTTCGCCGGCGTCGCCCGAGACTCCTTTGTGAGGCTCCGTTCTCTGGGTTTGTAAAGCCGCTAACAACAGCGCTCATCAGCTGTTTGTTGCGGTGGAAAAACCCCTCTTCGGGCAAAGAAGAGGTGTAGAGCTTCAAGAGCAAGGTTGAGCCCTTCCAAGATCCCTGGAAAAAATTTTCAGGGGCAGAGAAGGTGTGTTCCCTAGGCACTTGAAATGCTCCTGCCCAGAGATGCTTCTGTCGGCTGACAGAAATAGACGTTGCGACCGCCTCTGTTTTTAAGAGAGAACAATAAGGATTTTTAAACAGACGGAGTGAATACAGGAGTCCTTTGAGTATTGCAAGTATTTTGTTATTTTGTTTCTGCCTTTCTACTTATAACTTTCTTGAATCAACATAATTCTTTCAAGATGGCGATTGTTTCTTGCTCTCAGTGAAAGTGAAGATTTGAAAGTGATGAATGTGCTGGAAAGTGAAACTGATTTCTCTCTTCTCTTTTTGAAGTGATGTTTGAGAGACTATTTAGACTTGATTTATTTACTAAAATATAACGCAAATTGGATTTTAAAAGAAATTGAGAAGGGAGGAATTGGCAACTTTAAAAATCTTTTTTTCTACTCTTTCCTTTTTTTTTTTTTTTACTATGACTATGAGATATAAGGCAGCAATGGCGAAGGTTCCTTTAGAATCTCAAGAGCTTATACAGTCTCCTTCGGAAATGCTTACAATGAAAGACTTACAGAATGCTTTAACTGTTGCATTATTTCCAATAAATGTTACATTATCTTCAATAAATGATAAGCTGGATAAACTGGAGAACAAGCTGGAGAAAAAGATGCCAGAACAGAAAAAAGATTTTAAAGCTATGTCAGAAGCTTGTAACTTAGAGTTGAGAGAAGATATTATTGAAGTCATTAAAGGAGTACTTCTTCCAAATGAAACTGATCTTCAATTGGCTGCTGAACATTATATAATACAATCTAACCAAGAAGTAAAACAAGAACAATCAACTAGATCCCTTTTTTCAAATGGAATTGATTTACAACTGATTGCTGAACATTTTATAATACAATCTAAATCAAAAGGAGAGCAAGAAAAAGAAGAAGACAGTATTGAGTATAAAGAGAATAAAGGATGGATTTTGTTTGATAAACAGTTTATCTATGGACTGGAGGAAGAAGACTTGTTTCAAGAAAGGAAGGGTTGGTTATTCCTTTTAGATAAGCAGCAAGAAGAGGATCTAATTGAGAAAAAAGAGACATTGATTCAGTTTAAGATGCAATTTACTTATGGAGTTGAAGAAGTAAAGAAGAGAGACTTATTATTATTAACGAGGGAAGTCTCGTTATGGAGGTTTACCTGGTTGGAAAAAAAACCTAGAGTCCGACTGAAGGAATGAAATTTAAAATTGTATGCAGGATTTATGGGTAAAAATTATGGACTGAATTAAGGACTAAGATTATGAGTATGATGTAAGAGAAGATGATTAATGGAAGATATAATTAAACTGATGAAGAATGTATTTGTTTTGAAATGATCTAGGTTTGATATTGAATTGATTGATTGATGGGATTGATAAGCATTATGTGATTTGTTAAAGTTTTAGGAATGTAAATTAGAAATGGAATAAACTGATTGTCAGATGAGAAAGCCCAGAAATCGATTGAAGAGATGAAACTTAATAAATGTAAGGAATTAAGGCTAATCTAAGATTAAGGGTTGAATTTAAGATCAATTTTACAAGTAAGATGTAAGAAAGGATGTTTAACGGAATATATTAAGATATATTAAGATATATTAAATTGATTAAGAACATAATTTTTTTTTCTTTTTGAATTGAGGGGTTTATTGTTATTGATATTATTTGATTTTTTTTTTATTTTTATTTTTTAAAAGAATGGTAGAGGTTGATTACTGGAAGATAAATATAAAACTTGATGGTTTGGGTGATTTTATATAACCTCTCAATAGTTTGAAGTGATTTAAGGTTTGACTTAGATTGATGGTTTAGATGTAAAAGAAAATTATTATTCTTAACAGGATGAGTTGTTTGTTTTGTTTAATGGATTGAATTGATTTAGAGAGTGTATATACTATATAGTTTAAAATTCTTGTTACGATTATATAATAATTTTGTTTGATGTAGTGGGGGTTTTCTTTTGTTGTACCCTGTACTCACTCTGGGAAGTCGGGGGGGAGGGTTAGGGAGGGATTATAATTTTATATATGATGTTTTCTCAACTGTAATTGGGGTTGGTGGAAGAATATGTAATTACTGTTATTAAGGGGTTGCTCGGGTGGCCTCTGGGCACCACATCTGATGGAAAATAGGAAGGAGGAGTGAAGGCTGATGTAAGTGGAAGTTGATAAGAAGGGGGAAGAGTAGGATGGAGATAGAGAAGGATGAAGTAGAAAGAAGAGAAGGAGGGAGGAAGGTAGGTAGTTAGTTGGTAAGTGAGGGGGGAAGGATAGGGTTGGGGGGATGTGGTGGTGGGGGTGCCGAGCAGTGATGGTAATTGTTTGGGATGATTATTTCCAGTTGAGTTATTAGTATTAGATGTATCGAATGTATTTATGTTTTGTTTAGGGATGATTGTTTATTTTAACATTATGATTTGATATGACTAGTATCTTTTTTCTGTAAAAATTATATATGTTATTATGATATAATTTTGTTAAAAGTTTTTAAAAATCTAATAAAAAAATATTTAAAAAAAAAGAAATATTTATGTGGATTTCACTCAGCTGAGAAGGGCCAGATACAACAGTATGTAACAGATATTAACTAAAAAACAAGGAGAATAAAGTTTTAACAGCCTGTCTAAACTACATGAATAATAGTGGTGGTTGGGTATATAAAAACACTTCTACTAATAGATTTTAAACTATGGCAGATACGTGTAGGGAGAAACAGTCATTCAACTTGGACTTCCGGTTTGTCACACAGCCGCCATGGATGGTTGGAAGACTTGCTTTCTCTTCCCCGTTCAGTTTCGCATCACTGGGGGGCCCTGAAAAGGGCCAAAAGTTACCCCGAAGAGGCGACCAGCAAGGAGGGGCTTTTGCTGGATCCCAGGAGAGCAGCAACTCTTCCGTCAGACCAGGTGATCTCTCCAAACTAGTGAATGAAAGGACCAGCCATAGAAATATGCCTCGTCCCTAGGCTGTAAACAGCCGAAGTCACACTACCATCTGGCAACTTCAAAGCAGCATGGACAGGATTGGGTGAGGTTTGCCTTTCTTACATCCTAACTACTTAATTACCTGCATAAGCTGCTAAAGTACTTTCTCCCCTGTGGTGAGGGAAGGGGGATTCTAGCCCTCCCTCCAGAAACAGCAGCTATCAACCACTTGGGAGTTTAAAACATTGGAAAAATACTGAGATCTTGATTGGAATCCTATTTCATAAAATTGGTGGATTATAAGATTTGCAACTTTCTGCTCTCTATATATTTCTTCCTTGATTTTTATTCTAATTACTATTGAAGATTTGGATTCCCCCCCTTAAAATAGAGTGAAAAAAAAACCCTAAAAAGATCCAACTAACTCTAAGACGAAACCTGCTATTCTCTAAGAGACTTGTTGATAGCTTTGAAAATAGACAAGATAAAAAAATAACCTTGAAACACCATCTGCAAAATTCAGCTCAGCTCCCTATTTGATGGACTTTCTGACTGTCAGTTTCTTTCTCTTGAGTTTAATATATTACAATGGAAGGAGAACAGGAAAGGATTTCTTCTACAGAGGAAGTACAGGAACAAATTCTTTGTATGTTAAAAGCGATGATCCAAACTCTACGTATGCAAGCTCTGGATATACAAACTCAAACTATGACTTTAAAGAATTTAAAGAATTATCTATACAGAATTCTATAGGGAAAGTGAAACAACCAAATGTTATGACAGAAGACTTAGATACTCAACAAATACAGACAATAGAAAACACAAAAAAGGAATTGATAATAGAGAACAAGGAAAGGGCGTTTCTTATAAACCAGAAGGAATTTGAAGATAAACAAGAAAAACAGATGAAAGAGAAGATAAATACTTCGGGACAATTGCATCGAACTGGAAAAATAAAGAGACTACCGGCTAAATCAAGTCCTCTTAAGAAAACATCAACTGGACGTTCCTATCAACATCAAACAATAGTCACAACAATACAAGGAGATTTTTTTGATGATTTAAAGGCAAAAATACGAAAAATGATCTGGCAGAGGAAAAAAGCTAGAATAAGATTGAAAAAGATTGGGGTTCTGATCTATATATGAGATCTAAATCAGAATATATCTAAATAGATAGAATATGTATTCTGAACATAAGACATCGTAACGATTTGAGATAAAGAAAATTTTGGTCATATAAAATCTAGAAATATGTTGAAATAAGAATACTATATTGTCATTAGATGGGTAAGATAGAGGGTAGAAGTTATATATAAGGTGTGTATTTTAAATATTAGAATATGAGCAATTGGGATAAAGGAATTGTGTTTAATTAAAATTTGGAAAAATTAAATATTAAATGTAATCTGAACGTCTACAAATAATTAAGATTTGAATTTAAGATATTGTTATGAGTTGAGACAAAGGTTAAGTAAAACTTAAAAGTATAAGTACTAATAATTAAATTTGTATAGGGGTTTGTGATATAAATGTTGGTGGTTTATTTTCAATTTTTCTTTCTCTTTCTGGAAAGGAAGAAAGGAAGGAAGTGAAAGGAAGAAAAGAAAAAAAATTATTAGCTCCAAATATGAGATAGGAGACTTAGAAATTGGGATCATTTAAAACTTGGAAATGATAAAGATTAAACGTTAAACTTAAATATCAATGGCAAATTAAAGTTAAGAAAAACTTATTAGGTTATTGTCTAAAAGGTGGAATATCAAATTAATTAAGATATGTATAGACTGAAGATTATTGATGAATATTAGAAAGGTATTTTTTTCTTTGAATAATAGAATAAGAACTGTATTGGTTTGAACATGACAGTAGATATCATGGGGGAAAGAGAGGGAATTAGTTTGTTGTAATAATTTGAGATTTGTACTGATGATATTCAAATGTAATGGTATTACTGTGCTCAGCCGCCATGCTACTTTTCAAATATGTAAATGTAATATTGTAAAATTAATAAAAAACTTGAAACTGAAAAAAAAGTCATTCAACTTGAGTAGCCTATCTGCAAGCATTCTGGGGGGCATTGATTAACAGGGTTCCTCTTCTCACATCTACAGGAAGTAGAAATGACAGCAGCAACAGTAATCATAGTAGTTTTCAGTCCTTGGGGACTAGAGTCAACATGACATACATCAAACACAGTTTTATCATTAAACAACGACGGCAGGTGATTACATAGCACATTATTTCTCAGCTTCATGTCTGCTATTATGGAATTGTGTATGTTAGTAGAACTGAACTAAAGTCAGAACCGAAAAAATTTCTTGGATGAGAAGCAAAATGTATTCAAGGAAAAAACAAAGTCCAGTTGCCTTTTGAAAAAGAACCTTTGGGGCAACCATGACCTGGATGACTGAGAATCTCCACAGAAATTTATATTAGTAGAAGTTTTATCTAGAGAGGGACAACTAAAAAAGTTATGAAAAGTTGCTCCTGGCCCCAGAAGACACCTGATCCTTTTAGTAATAATACTCAACCTAGAAATACTCCCAGGTTGAGAATCTAATTCTTTAGAAATGCAATCTCAATTACAGCTGGTTGTATCTACAATGATGGACTAGCTTGTTTACTAATTGATCCCAGGAAACAATAAATGACCATGTTAATCCTCATTAACTGATGTATCAGATATACATAAGTCACAGACTATTTCTGTTTTGCTGGAAGATGCTTGAAATTGGGGACATGATGGCTTAGTCGTTAAAGATGATGAGCTTGTCAGCTGCAGACCTGACAGCCCAGCTTCGAGATCCAAGCTTTGTGCAATGGGGTGAGCTCCTGTTACTTGCCCCAGCTCCTATCCACCTAGCAGTTTGAAAGCTTGCAAATACAAGTAGATTAATAGGTACCACTTCAGTGGGAAAATAACAGCATCCCATGGGCCTTTGGCCTTGGAAATTGTCCTTGGACAATACTTGCTCCCTTGACCAAGAAACGGAAGTGAATAGTGTGCCCTAGAGTCAGAATGACTGACTGAGAAACCTTTACCTTTACCTTGCTTGAAATTGATCTGGGATCTTTAGCTTGCTGATCAGGTACTTGCCATGATGCTAAGTTATATATTTATATCTGTTTCAGGTTGGGAATCATGATTTTCATTTCCACAATCCGTAGAGGAGAACAAGAATACTCTTCTACCCATTAACAGTTACTCCAGCTTTCAAACCATTAGAATTATTTCTTGGCTCTCACATATTTTCCCATACAGTCATAGTGCAAACTTCATCACCTATGTGAATTTCAGCTCCTTGAATTCTGAATTGGCATTGCCACTGATAAAAACCATTGGTTGCTTTGCACTTGCAGATTTCACTATTTGCACATGGGTGGCAGAATGATAAAGTGTGGGCTGTAAGCAAGCTAGCTAATAAATACTCCAGAGTTAGGAAATTGTCTGCTGAACAACACTAAATAGATAGTAGCAATGTATGGAAGCAAAGTTCTGATGGATTTCTTGGGTAAATGTACTAGTGAGAACCAATAGGAAGCAATCTAATGAAAAAAGTGTTGAAACAACTTTGAAAGCAAGATTTAGGTTCTCACTCATCAATGTTCATAGTCTTTCCATTTATTTTACCTCACAGTGTTGTTCTATTAGGATATCACTGGAAGTGGGACACTTGTGCATGCTACAACTGCCTAGAGAAAGCAGTAAATATGTTTAAACAAAAAATCAGATTTGATACCATGTTTGGGCTTTATTGAAGCTACACAGATAGCTTGGTATATACATATATAATTTGTTTTGTAGATAAATTTACTCAGTGTCAAATATTATTCATAGATAGATCTTCTAAATGGATATCCCTAGATGGTGCTATTTACTGCAGTAACGGTTTGGTGCTTTGCATTTAATCATATCAGCAATTCCTAGTGTAGATATATTTATAGCATGTAGAGCTAAAAGAATGAGAGGTTTAGATTCTGATCTTGACTGTGATGGGTAATAGGAGTGGTTGGAGTAAAGTGATGAGTTCAGTTATTCCCTACCTGCGGAAGTTTATGATACCCACTGTGTGTGCAAATGCACTTAATACCAGCAAATTGATTACACTAAAGCAATGGAGTGTCATGATTTTTTAGATGAAGCTATACTAAGAATTCCTGCAGCAATCAGCACTATAATGGAGATACGCTGCTGTTCCAGTGGCTGGTTGAATTTCTTGTGTCACTTTTTGAAAACAAGCTATTCTGAACCAATTGAGCCATATTATGCCTTATAGCCCAAAATGGTTAAAAATGCAGGTTTTCAGAAATATAATAATAATAATAATAATAATAATAATAATAATAATAATAATAATAATAATAATAATAATAATAATAATAATAATAATAATAATAATAATAATAAAGTTGGAAGGGACCTTGGAGGTCATCGAGTCCAACCCCCTGCTCAGGCAGGAACCCTACACCATTTCAGACAAATGGCTGTCCAGTCTCTTCTTAAAAACTTCCAGTGTTGGAGCATTCACCTCTTCTGGAGGCAGGTTGTTCCATTGGTTAATTGTTCTAACTGTCAGGAAGTTTCTCCTTAGTTCTAGGTTGCTTCTCTCCTTGATTAGTTTCCACCTGTTGCTTCTTGTCCTGCCTTCAGGCGCTTTGGAGAATAGCTTGACTCCCTCTTCTTTGTGGCAGCCCCTGAGATATTGGAACACTGCTATCATGTCCCCCCTTGTCCTTCTCTTCATTAAACTAGACATACCCAATTCCAGCAACCGTTCCTTATATGTTTTAGCCGCCGGTCCCCTAATCATCTTTGTTGCTCTTTTCTGTACTCTTTCTAGAGTCTCAGCATCTTTTTTACATCGTAGTGACCAAAACTGGATGCAGTATTCCAAGTGTGGCCTTACCAAGGCATTGTAAAGTGGTATTAACACTTCACATGATCTTGATTCTATCCCTCTGTTAATGCAGCCCAGGACTGGGTTGACTTTTTTGGCAGCTGCAGCACACTGCTGGCTCATATTTAAGTGATTATCTACTAGGACTTCGAGATCCCTCTCACAGTTACTACTATTGAGCAAGGTACCCCCTATACTATACCTGTACATTTGGTTTTTCTTGCCTAAATGTAGAACCTTACTTTTTTCACCATTGAATTTCATTTTGTTAGATAGCGCCCATTGTTCAAGTCTGTCCAGGTCCTCCTATATCTTAAGCCTGTCTTCTGGAGTGTTGGCTATTCCTGCCAGCTTGGTGTAGTCTGCAAATTTGATGAGTTCCCCATCTATCCCCTCGTCCAAATTGTTAATGAAGATGTTGAAGAGCACTGGGCCTAGAACAGAGCCCTAGGGGAATCTCACTACACACTTCACTCCATGTAGATGCAGTTCCATTGAGGACCACACGCTGAGTACGGCCGGTCAGCCAGCTAAAAATCCATCTGGTGGTGATGCTGTCTAACCCACATTTTTCTATCTTATTGAGTAGTAGGTTGTGATCTACTTTATCAAATGCCTTACTGAAGTCCAAGTAAATTATATCCACAGCATTCCTCTGATTGCTAATCAACCGTTATTCTTGTTACAAATGGCATTTGTAGCCATGTAAGAACCAGAAAAGAATTTTATAAAACATATATCTTTATTTAAATTTAAGTTATTTTCCATTGTCAACAAGTTGTTACTCTTCCACATATCTCTACCAGCTCTGTGCCTGCATATTCAATGGCCTGGGTGTTATTACCAGGTTGATCTCATTTCAGAAAAAGTAGTGAAAGAGTTGCATGCTATATGTGTATTTGGCCCATGATTAGTGCTGGATATTCAAGCTGTGAAAGTAATTTGAACTGTCAGATACTGTATACCATGTTGCAGGTTCTGAGATTCATTATTGGCATTAAACTAGAGGGTAAAAGAAATAGAAGATTATTTCACATGTATGTAATTGCATATTTTGCTGGGGAGGAAAGAGAAACATGTCCCTTGAGTTCTAATATTAAAAACTCTTTTAACCAGTGTCCCTAATCAATATCTCCTTCTGCTCCAGGCTCCAGCTATAGATTTAGCCAATAGTATTTTTGGGAGAGATTGTTGAAAAGCTGGGAAAGGAATGGAAGAGAACACAAACATCAACAATCAAGAAATAGATATCAGGCAAAAGGATTGACAAGTTTATCTCCTAAGTGGCAATCTAGTCCAGATGGAGAAAAATCTTTTAACTCATTCAAGGAAATTCCACTTTAATTAACTCACTATAAATAAGGCTTTGGCCCTAGCTACTACCTGAATTTGATGGGTAGTAAAGTGGCCTTGCTTAAACGTTCATGATTTCTCTGGAAGTTTAAGCCATGAAAACCCCTCCTGAAGGACGAGAAGATGATGGTCATGCCATTTTTCTTATCACAGAAAAGGAGAAAACAGTTATTGCAGAACTAACGGGATCAGCAAATGCAGCTGAGGAAACCTGTGTTACTCCAGCTGCATAACTATAACCACAAAGACTTCTAAAAGAAACTCCCCAAAAGCACCACAAAGAGCTATAGTTAATAATTGGCTTTTAATTGGAAACCAAAATAAGAATTGGCTGCTGGAAAAATAATATTAACCAGATTAACAGTTGTTTGACTGAATGGCAACATTCTGTGTTTTATTAGCAGATGGCATATTTGGAACATGATAAAAACCACAATTTGTTCAACTACAGGCAGCCTTCGGGGCTCTGTAATAAGCAAACAAACAAGGCTTGGTGACAGTCTGAGGTTGCCCTCAAGTATTGGAGGCAACAGATAATTCAAGGACAATTTGTGATTGCCTTGTGTCTCATTGTTCAGCTATTTCCAGCTTATTTCTCTTTTTGTCCTGAGAAATCATTATAATTGCTTCTTTTTTTCTGGGTCCATTAGGGAGATCTCAGATGGCTTAGGGTAATGTTGTATTAATTTATTACTAAATGATACTGGAACAGCAGAGGATTTGTGTGTATCTGCATCCATATTAATAGAAACAGAGAAGTGAATTGGTTTATTATTTTCATTAATAAAACATGAAAGTCAATCTCGGTGTTGTTTTTTTCATAATCAGAAACCCTGGAAATACCATACTTTCTTATTGTCCTTTGCTATTTAAAAATTTTTTCCCTCCAAAGGAGGGAAAGAGGAAATCTGAGAAAAAAGACCTCTTTGTAGCAGACACAAACAGTATCCTTACTTATAAGTGCTAAACTACACCATATAATTGATCTATGGTCTAATGTGCTGTGTGAATATATCTAATTTCTTCAATAAATATTGTGTGAATCAGGCCCAATACCTTATAGCTAGAGCAGTCTTCCCAGTGCTGGCTTGCTATTCCCAAAACATCTGGTAAGTTATTCAGACCAAACAAACAAACAACAAGTTCAATATGCACTGAAGGGGCCTAACCAGAAAAAAGATATGGAGGTCACAGTGGATAGTTCAATAAATACGTTCAGTTTGCAAGGAGCTATGAAAAAGAGAAATTCCATGCTAGTGATCAATATGAAAGCAAGTAAAAATAAAATGGTTAACACTGTAATATCTATAGATATGTGTATAGTCCTTGGAGCATTATACATGTATCTGATTGGTTCATTTGAAGAAACTAAAAAAAGTGCAGGAAAGTTGAGCCAAAATGATCATGGATTTGAATTCTTATCTTTTGAGACAAACTAGAATGCTTGAGACTCTATATCCTAGAAAAAAACGACCGAATGGGAACAATTAGCTCTTGTTTAGTTACTGTCTAGTACAGTAACCATTTGCATTATAATGGTGAAAAAAAACTAACTTTAAAACCAGTCCTCCATTCACAATTTTCACAGGTCTGTAAATCAAAGAAAAACTGAAATAAGATCATAAGCACAGTCATGATTTCACTTGTGACTGTTTCCCTTAATGATTGAGTTGCCAATCACAACTGTGATTGCTAAATGAGGACTGCTTGTATTGGAAAAATATAAAATCACAGATAACAAGGGGAAAAATGAGTCAGGCCTTTTAGCTCCTAGTCTCAGACTACTAGGATCAAATATGGTTAATTTATTGAATTCATTATCACAATAAATGGTTGATGACCACCAGCCTGACTGTTTTTTAAAGTGGGATTGGATGAAGGACAAATCTAACAAGTGTTATTGGTGTTGAAGACTCAATACAACCTCTGAGTTGGGGTAAATATTCCCATTAGTATTAGTTATAGAACCACATTGATGGGAGAAAGATGTTTTCAGCTTCTGTTTGTGAGCATCCCAGAGGCATCAGATGGCTACTGTGAGAAGCCAACTGCTGAACTTGGCTTGAATTATCAGGACTATTTTAGGTTCTTATATTTCACATGGCATCACTTCTATCCCCAGTGTCTCCAAACACTTTGAAGCTGGCTGCAGCTGGCTTTGAAATGTAGAATATAAAAAGAAAATGGGGAAGTTTTATTTGTTTTTTGTCTGTCTTCAATAGGAAGAGGGCAACTTTCCTCAGGCAAGCTTTTTCTAAGGAAAAAAAATCACTCAGCTCAGAAGAAGATTGGAGATTGAGAAAAGATATTGACATCTAGAAAAACTAGAGCTAGATAATGCAGATAATGATACTCTCATTTGATTTATAGTATAGACTGATCTGAGCAGTTTCTTTCTGTTGTTTCTGTTGTTCTATTTGTATTATTCTCCGTATATTGTGTATCTGTATACCTACCTAGAAAATTGAGGGATTCCTGATATTTTCCTTTTCTCCAGTTGTCCTCAAATATCAATTAAATTCTCTGCCTAATAAAAGATTTATGTCTTTTGATACTCCAGGTCCTGTTGTGCTACCTCATTGTGGTGGTTGGGTATTCCTGAGAGAAGTAAGTGAAGAATGTCTGGACTTTATGCCAAGAAAATAAAATCCCATCAATCACTGAACACATGAAGATCATCTCATTTGCCAAGTTAAAGCAAGCATTCCACCTCAAGCATTCCACCTATATGGGACAGCAGGCACATAAGAAGATGCTTGAGGTGGAATATTATTTTAGAGACAATGACTGCATGGGAGATGGCAGTGGAGAACCACACCTGTTTTTTTACCAAGTAAACCACATGGATAAAAAATATAAAATGTTTTATGATACAGTGCTAGATGATAGGTTCCTCAAGTTGGGGTGGCACTCAACATGCTACTGACAAAGAGCTGAAAAACTTTTGGAATATTAATGGTGTTTATTATGTGGCTAGAATAATGCCTTTGGAGTTATTCTAATTGTTGATGTTGCCATAAAGGGGGGGGATCCAAAGCTACAACGTCAGAATTACAGTTGGAATGTAAAAAACATGAACATGGCAAAAATTCAGCATAATGAAAGATGAAATGAACAGTCTACAGATTGAAACTTAGGCATCAGCAAACTGAACTGGAGACTTTCAATCTGAAGATCATTCCATTTATTAGTCAAGACATGAAAAATAAAGAAGGAATGGTGTTTATTTCATGGACAGGAAAAATATAGCAAAACAGTATTTGGCTGCAATGTGATCAATGAGTTAATATTAATTACATTGTCTGGACAATCCTGTTTTATGACAATAATCCAAGATTATGCTCCAATCACTTATGCAGCAGAAGAGGATGAGTTTTATGGTCAGGTTCAAATTGAAATCAATAGAACATGCAAGCAAGATGTGTTTCCTGTGGTTGGAGACTGGATTGTTGAAAGTATTAAAAAGGAAAATGTACTTAGACAGTATAGCTTAAGAAACCAAAATAAAGCAAAACTATTAATTTCTGGTAATCCATTGTTTTTTCTTTGCTAAGTTTTCAAACAACTAAAATGATACTAGTATACATAGGCATCACCAGATGAAGTATACAGAAATGAAATTGAGTATTATTGGTATAAGGAGATGGAAAAGCTCCATTATAAAAGAAAGAAGTATGAAACAGATCAAACTCATATGCAAGTTCCAAGTTAAGTCAAAGTGAAGAAGAAAGCCCACCAGTTTCCATGATATGTTCTTGACCACTTACCCACCATTTTCAAGAACATTAGGAATTACTTTGAAATCCTATATCTTATTGATAAAGAATCTGAGGAATGACAAGAAGAAAACTCAAAGCAAGGAAAGACAAAAAAATTCTCAGGAAAGAACTTAACAAATAATTTCAAATAGGTTTCAGAAGAGAGATGAAACAATATTATGATAGTAAAGATAGTGAAGATGAAAACAAATGGTGAAAGTCTTTGAAATATCTCTAAACTCAGGTGGTGCCACCCACAAATTGGTATGCTAAAGGATACTAATGGGTAGATATTGGAGTTACTGATTCCAAAAGATAAAAGATGGAAGGCGTATACTAAATTCTCTACGGTACAGATGTCAACATCCAAATACCTTAGAAGGTTCTTATAAGAACTTCTGGTAGAAGAAGATGTTAGATCCGTTCTCCACACATTATCAAGTTAGAAGGCTAAAGGAATTGATGTAATATTTATAAAAGTATAGCAAGAAAAGTATCTATAAAGTTCTAACTAAACTATATCACACAGTAGCCAACAGACTGAAAGAGATCAGTCTATATACCAATATCATAAAAAAGGAGATTTAATAGAGTTTGCAAACTGTCATACAATGTCCTTAATTTCATGCTTTAACAAAATAATGTTGAGTACTCTCAATGCAGATTAGAACACTACATGGAAAGAAATATGCCAAATGTTCAAGCTGGCTTTAGAAGAATATTAGAATATTATTGCTGATGCATGCTGAATAAAAAAAAGCCAAATAATTCAAACAAAAAGTCAATAGAGCTTCAAAGTGCTTCATTGATTATATTGCCTGACTGTGAAACAGATCAGACTCATCTGCAAATTCCATGTTAAGACCTTTTATTGTATTTATCATACCAATCTGTGGAATGTTATAACAATGGAAATCCTAGAACATTTTATTGTCCTCATGAGAAATTTATGAGCAAGCTGCAAACTGGGTGGAATATGTAGATCAGTGTTTCTCAACCTTGACAATTTTAAGGCATGTGGACTTCAGCTCCCAGA
Organism: Bothrops alternatus; assembly: GCA_034064705.1. Classification (NCBI taxonomy): domain Eukaryota; kingdom Metazoa; phylum Chordata; class Lepidosauria; order Squamata; family Viperidae; genus Bothrops; species Bothrops alternatus. The sequence goes on from JARGCV010000009.1 coordinate 36,418,613, forward strand.
ATTCCACAGCCAGCAATGCTGGCTGTGGAATTCTGGGAGTTGAAGTCCACATGCCTTAAAATTGTCAAGGTTGAGAAACACTGATGTAGATAGTAAGAAATATGAAGTACCATGACCTGGGCAAAAGGGGGTAAAACATTTCTAAGTCCAGAACAACGAGATAACATTGAAAGAGCCTCCCTATTTCTGTGGAGTACAATATAAGTAGGAGGAGGTACAGCAGACTCTCAAAAATATGTGATTATAGCCAATCTCAATAAAAGTAGTTTTAATCTTCCTGTGAATATCCTGATCTGGTCTAATCAGTGGGATGGACAGAATAAGACATCATATATGCTGAATATATAGCGAGGAAAGCTGGATTGGAAAAATGAGCATTTTTTAAAAAAAACTGAAGCAGTAAACATCTGTCAGCTGAATTATGCGGATGATGTAATTCTGATTGTTGAAAATGTAAACAATTTTCAAACTTTAGTACTGATAGTCAAGGAGCACTGTGAAAATAATTAAACATGAAGAACAGACTCATGACAAAGGATACATTTTGTGTTGGGCAAATCTTTTGCTCATCTGGCTTTAAAAAATGAACATTTTCTTAATGTTCAAATTTCCTCCACTTTCAGCAGTACTTTTTGAATTGTATTCTGGAGTGCATCAGAAAACAAATTAATATTTGCAACAGCTGTTTTGTTGTCATTTCCATGAATGCTTCTATCAGAATACATAACTACAACTCATCAGCTCACAGAGGTGATAGCAGCCTATAAGACATTTCAAAAAATCTGTGCCTCATTACATAACGAAGTTAAGCAATAAAGGGTTACAGCATCAGCAACTAATTACCATTTGTCATAAGCAAAACTCAGAATTCTCATATGGACAAATCCATATCACTAGTTTCAGTCTAATGCCATTTATAGATTCTGTTAATGAGATAATTATTTTAATCAATTATTATGTCTCAAATTAAATTATGTCTCAAATTAAAATAAATAATAAAGCCCTACATGTAAGCAGAAAATGAAGCTATTTTATTGTCCTTTATTGTCAAGTAGGGTTCAGCATGATCCTGCGTTCAAAAGCACCTTCAGTAAAGCCTGTTTGCTTGAATAAGTATTAGTCTGGGGTTGATTTATTTTGAAACTGAATTGATTGATTCAATCAGAGACTGAAAGAAATTCATGAGGTCTTTATTAGCTCATAATTCTCTGTTTGCAACGTTGCTTAGAAAATGTACCATCATTGAGTGGTCAATAATGGACAAGTATTAGTCATTCAGCAGGGAGCCTCCAATCATGAGGCTTCCCATGCCATCCAGTTTACTGCCTGCCTCCTAATACTACCTACTTGACATGCCCTAACTTCAGTCTGCCAGGTTAGGTTGTACTTGAATTTTTTTCAACATAACATAACATTCAACATAAATAAAGTTCTTGGGCAATTGATTTCTCAGTGAATTATATTGCCTGCAAATTGTGTTTCTATTTTATAAAGTTCTAGTTAATCAAATACAGTTTTATCAAAAAGAAGGAGTTAAAAAACTATATCTCAATAGTGTATTTATCAATGATAGCAACTTTAAGTACAATATTGTTTGTCAAGATACTGCAGCTATAATCCTCTTGACTATAAGCAAAAGAATTTGTGGTCACAGGAAAACCTTAGATTCAATAACTTACATCTTTCTAAGACAGAACTTTTCCTTTGCTGCCATTTCAGATACTATGATATAAGGCAAGAAAGTTATATACAGCATTACACATTTGCCGTAGACCCATTTATTAGAAAGCCTAGTGGTATTATTTTCAATGAAGCTATTTAAGTCCAAAGTTTATTGAATTTTTTTAAAAAAATTAATTGCTAGTTTGAAAATGATTTCAGTGGCTTAAATTTTATTATGAAAATTGCTTGGATTGTGGAAAAGAATTAAATGTGTGCTTACTCATCCTGTCATAACTATGTCATCAGATTCTATAATGCCTGTCTTTAAGTATAGCATGGCCTTTATTTATTTCTGATAGGATTGATATCAATCAATTATTATCTGCCATGGGCTAGTGGGGACACAATTAATTGGAATTAATTATATCAGTGCATTTTAATATACAACAACATAGTGTTGTCAGTGAAATTTATCATATTAATAGTTTTTTAATAATTGACTAAACAGACAGTCTATAATAGGATTCTAAAAGCATTTCTGTCATTGAACAATCTCTTTGTTCTGAATGGTAATATGGATGTCAAATATGCTTTTAAAGACAATGATAGTAATTGTAAACAGTTGGCCAGTGCTGTAGGAGAGGTGAAAAAGTTGTGACATTCGATTGTAACTGGTGGAAGTTAGAACTTGGATAAATGAGAATCTCTGAAAAGTACAATGGGTGTGGGGGGAATTTAGAAGAGAGATAAAGAAGCTGCTTTAGACAAGGCTATGAAACAAAAGAGGGAAAGGGGGTAATCTGTAGAGGTGAAAGAAATAAGAGACAGCACTTTTAAAGCAAGAGAGAAATAAAGACCATTGCTTTCTCCCTGCGGTCTTTCTGCCAAGCTAAGATTCCACTCCTTGCAGCTAGAAGGGGAGGGCATGTTTGGGAAGCACAAAATTAATTAATTAATTAATTAGGCAAATGCTGAGAGACAGGCTATCCATTTTACTAGGTAGGAAAATGCCTATTAAGTAGGCTGAGGAAGGACTGAAACTTGAAGAACTTGGAATTTTCTTTCCAAGGGAAGGGGAAGAATTGGTTTGCTTAAATATTGGTGGTAAAAAGGTACCCCTCCCCCCACACATGTAAAAAACATTCACAGCAAACTGAATTGGCCGAGGGGTGACAGGAAGAAGGCTCAGGAACCTGTGGTTCAATAAACCAGTTTGTTTCAATTCACTGACCATATCTCAAAAAGTATGGCTAGGATGCTGACCTACTAGGAGGAAGGGATAAATAATAATAAGGTCACACAAATGGGCTTATCTAAGATATTCCACTATCATGCTGAAATTTCCATTGTATCTGCCCTTTTCTTTGTCTTGCGTTTGCAACATAATGGGCCAAAATTATGTAAGCTGTGGTTTTGCTAAGCAAGGAGCATCAAAACTTGGAGGAGGATCCGTATACACTGTATTATTATTATTATTTTCTTCCTAGCATTTTCTTGCAAGTGCAATGTCTGCTTTTTTTCAGATCAATTGAATGTTGATCCATTGGTTGTGACAGGGATTGACCCAAGCTTGATGTTATGGACTGAGAGAGAGACTGGTCTAAAGCCACCCAGCCAGTTTTCATATCTAAGATGGGACTAGAGCTCACAGTCTCCTGGTTTCTAGCTTGGTGTCACTAGATGAAACTGTGAGAATGTTGTTCTCATATACAGCTATTGCTATTGTATACAAATAAAATTATGTTGTATCTTCACAGAAATTTGATTGCTTTAGGTAAAAATGTACTAAAGAAAGAAAAAAGGTAAATAGTAAACAAAAATATGGGTGGATAACAACAACAACAAAATCATGAATAATGTCATATGGCTAAAATATTCTAAAACACCATTAATAGTGTAGAATATTATAAGACATTTCTTCTACAATTTCTAGTCAAAGCATTTCCTTACTGAATTGTCAAAATATTTAGCTGGCACAAATGAAAATCAGTAAGAAGCAAAAAAAAGTTACAAATAACAATATATTACAATGCAATAGATCAGGGGTTCTCAACCTTGGCAACTTTAAGACTTGTGGACTTCAACTCCCAGAATTCCTCAGCCAGCAAAGCTGGCTGAGGAATTCTGGGAGTTGAAGTCCACAAGTCTTAAAGTTGCCAAGGTTGAGAACCCCTGCAATAGATAATATGTGAGCTATATATCAGATTGAATTATGAACTCTAGAACAAGGGTCCCCAACTCCCAGGCCATGGCCCACTACTGAGCTGTGACCCATTCAGAACCGGGCTATGGAAGCGGCGGCTGAGTCCATGCATGCATGTGCAGCTCCACTTGTGCTCACAGTGGAGAGGTGATTGTGCACATGCAGTTCCATTTGTGCGAGTGGGGGGCATACGTGCCTGCTGCTAGTGCAATTGGAGCTTCATGCATGCGCACTCACCTGCCGTTCATGTGGAACCATTCCCTCTCCCCTCTCCTGTCCACAAAGCCACAAAGGCTGGAGACTGCTCCTCTAGAACACATATTTGGAATGAGATACAATTCCATGTATAGAAATCTAGTCCAAAAATGGTTTCCAGATAAAATGGAATTTTATATCAGAGTAATTTGTTTAGATATAAAGTTATCCTAGAATGTATTGTACCTTTAGGAGACTGACTAGTTGAATATATTTAAGAAAAAGAGGGGGAAAAAACCATCTCTTAACAAGCCTCCTCTCAAAATACAAAGAGATCCTATCAAGCTCAGTAGCTTAGTATTGTTTATCTTTATTGATACCTTTGTTTATTTTTGAAACAGTAAAACAAAAATATTTGTTTCCTGTTCATAGTTAGAGATCTGACGTTTTTCTTATTGAATTTGCAAAGTTTGGAAGGAAAGAAACCATTCTTTACAATCCTTTCATCTAGCTCAGTGTTTCTCAACCTTGACAATTTTACAGCATGTGGACTTCAAGTCCCAGAATTCCACAGCCAGCGTTGCTGGCTGTGGAATTCTGGGAGTTGAAGTCCACATGCCTTAAAATTGTCAAGGTTGAGAAACACTGATTCTAGCTGAAGCCTGGGCAGCCAGGTTGATTAAAGTGAATCATGAAGGCAGAGCAATTCTGCTGAGAGAAAGAGAGAGGTCCCATAGGAGTCAGCTTCTCAAACGAAGAATCAGCTTCTGAGTTAAAACAGTTTCTACACTTGTAACAACAACAACAACACATTGGCTTTTGATGTATTAATTTCTAAATCCATAATTCCCATGGTATTATACAACCTAATACTTGCTGCCAATCATTCTAGTCTCAGCCAACAACATCACATCATATTCATTGTTATCTTCAACTAACATTCCTTCAACCACAACTTTTCCATAAACATATTGTCAACTTTAGAATGAGCATGGCTGCAGCCATTTTTTCCTTCTCATTCCTAATTGCCACATAGCACGGAGGGTGAGGGGTTGCCAGGTGGTGCACTAGACCAGGGGTGTCAAACTCAATTTCACTGAGGGCCATATCAGGGTTGTGGTTGACCTCAGGGGGGGCTGGGGGGCCATGGTCAGGGTGGGTGTGGTCAGGGTGGGCGTGGCCAGCTCAACATCGCTTGTGTTGGGGGACACCTGTGTGGTCTGGGCGGGGCTGGGGGGATCCAGCCTGGTCCTCGAGCTCCCAGGGCACTGGGACCCAACAGCCCAGCCCAGCCCTGCTATCCCAAGAGGGCGCCCTGCTGCGCTTATCTCCTCCTCGAAGCTGCTGCTGCTGTTCTTGCTCTTCTTGGCCATGATGTGTGTGGGAGGAAAGCTGGCTTTATAACTAAAGTATCCTCAGCAATAGGATGGGAGACCACCAGGAGAGATCAAGATGAGGAGACAAGAGGATGGCAAAAGGGCAGCAGGGCTGCTGGTGGCCAAATGCTAAGACAGCACTTCCCTCAGACCCTCCCTCTCTCTCATTGTAATCCCCTCCCTCCCTCCCTCCCTTCCTTCCTTCTTCCCTTTTTTCTTTTTCCTTCCCTCTTTATTCTCCTTTCTTCCTTCTTCCTTCCCCCACTTTCCTTCTTTTTCCTTTCTTATTCTCTTCCCTCTTCCCTTCTTTTTTTCTTTGTCTTTTCTCTTTCCTTTCTCTTTTCCTGTCCCTTCTTGGATGCTCAAATGCAACATTTCTCCATGCCTTCTTGCCTTGTGATCAAATGCCACTTTTGCTACCGGTAGTAGTTTGTAGCCACTTAAAAAATGGAGAACAAACCAGCTCAGTTTATCCCATGCTTGCATTTAGTGGGGGTGTCCACAGATAACAATACAGCAAAACTGTCAAAATGGTGGCTGTGATAGTTAATCAGAGCTCCTCTGTTTTTTATGTACAACAGCTTTAGCTTTCATGAGCAGAGGTAGGTTAGTTGTTTTTCTATTAATACATAATCCTTAAAAGGGGTCTCCTGTAGGGAGCCTGCCTTGGTCTAATTCAGACTGGAAATATACCAAAGGAAAATATTTTTCCCCACTGGAAATGGCTGTTTGCAACATACAAGGAGGAGATACTTTCCTAAGAGCTCACAATTCAAGAATACTAATGTTAACTTGGATTGCCAACAAAGTTCTGTCTGTGACAAAACAGAACAGAAAATAGCTTTCTCCTTTGAACTGGAGCATTTCCAACCGAATTGCCTCTCCCTCCCTCCCTCCCTGACTCCTTCCTTCCTTCCTTCCTTCCTTCCTTCCTTCCTTCCTTCCTTCCTTCCTTCCTTCCTTCCTTCCTTCCTTCCTTCCTTCCCTCCCTCCCTCCCTCCTTCCTTCCTTCCTTCCTTCCTTCCTTCCTTCCTTCCTTCCTTCCTTCCTTCCTTCCTTCCTTCCTTCCTTTTTTTTTAAGCTGCCAGAGGCTCCAGGCAGAGGTGGCAACAGGCAGCCAGCTGTGGGCAAAGGGTTCCCCTCCCCGTCATTGCCTCTGCGTGGCTTCGCTCACCTCTCCCAGACACACACAAACACACACACACACAGTGTGTGTTTGTGTGTGTGTATGTGTGTGTGAGTGTGAGTGCACACGAAGATGTGAGTGTTTCTCTCACCCCTTGCAGTCCCGCACCATCAACAGAGACCTTCTGCAATGAGAGGGAGAGGTGATTGGGAAAATACTGGAATGTGCAGAAATGAATAGACTAACAATGACAATTAAAGATAAGACAGAGTCAGATTACTATGAAATCTGGGGAACTTTTTATGATTGGCTGAAAAGAGAATATGGTTAAAAGATAGTTAATATCAACTTAGATGGGAGAAGAAGGAGCAGATAAGGAGGGAGACCCAGGCAACACAGTATTGAATAACTGGAGGTTGTATAAATATTTATAGAAGTACATACAGAGAAGGTTAGATAAATAGAAGTATTAATGTAAGAGAAAATTAATCTTATTGTATATAATACAGATAGGGAAATTTGAAGAGAGGAGTTGCTCGGACATTACCCCTGAATTGTAACTGAAGAGGGATGAGAGGGAAGAAAGGAGAGGACAGAGAAAAGAGTAAAGGAGGTGAGAAGGAAGTAGGAAGGTTGGAGGAGAAGAGGAGAAGTGGGGAGAAAGGGGAGGAGAGTGGTGAAGGAAAGAGAAGAGGAGAAGAGGGAAGTAGGGAAGAGAAGAAAGGGAGAAAGAAGGTAGAGAAGAAGGAGTGTGGATACAGTGAAAGGGGAAATGGGCGAGCAACACCAAAAGTCATGTGTATGTATTTATTTCATTTTATTAAAAGTATCTTATATATGAATGTAAAAAGAATGTATGTTAACATCTCATAAATATCACAGTATATGTATCGGGGAGAGTTTGGAAAAATAAAAAAATATTATTTTAAAAAAAAGAGACCTTCTGCAATGGCAGGCTGCTAACTAATGAAAGCTGTTTTTTTGGAGTTCTTTTTCTCAATGTGCTGCCAATTGTATTGTGCCCTGCCTCCCTCAACTCCCACCCCCAGCCCCATGGCAGGCTGCAAGAAGCATTCCTCTCCCGTTCTTTTCCTCCCAATGTCACAGCGTGGTGCTGCAGGAGGTGAGACCCCTCCACACACATGCACATACACACTCACACTCACACAAACATGTATGCAGGTTCTGAGAGCCACACAGCAGGAGGAAACAATAGGAGAAGTGGTCAAAATGGGAAACTTCTGTCTGGAGCCTCTGGCAGCTTAAAAAAAAAAAGTGTGGAGCAGTGGCTTCCCTTTCAGTCCACCCTCCCCTCTGTTACCTCCACATCGGGGTTGACTCTAAGACTGCCGAAAGGGCAGTTTTGCTTTTGAACCCCCCATGCCAGAAACCAAAAACTGCTGCCGTTCACCTGCCGTGTCCCCCTGACAGCCCCTGCAAACTCCTATTGCACACTGGCAGGCAGAATCCTAAAGCTCCCATTCTGTTTCCTCCTTGCTCAGGAAGGAAGCTGCCGGCCGCAGCTCTCCACTCGGGGATGGGGCAATCCCAGTGAAAGCGTGACGGGCGAGGCTGGGAGGGGTGGGGTGAGGCCAGGTGGGGCATGGTGAGGCAAATGAGGTGCTGCTGCTCCTGTGCACCACCAGCCTCTGAGCGCTCACCATTTCCTGTGCGTGTGCCGGGAGATCACCCAGCCGGGTTGGGGTGGGCCAGGGCTGGGGCAGCAGGGACCGATTCCTTGCCATTTCTGTGAACAGCTCCAGGGGCCAAATTTGGGCCCTGGGCAGGCCGTATCGGCCCACGGGCCTTGTGTTTGACATGTCTGCGCTAGACAAACAGACTTTCTCTCTTCAACCTTCTCTCATGGGAATCAAGGTCATCAGCTGCTACCGAGACTGAGGGCTGGGCATTTCATGAAAAGCTCTGCCAACAAGCTGAATGGGGAAATGTAATGGCTTGCCTAGTTTAGGGGTGGGATTTCTTAACTTTGTATTGGGGAATTGTTATGCATCTCTTCAGATGTGGTTTCCCTTTTGAAGTACTGATACTCTGTATCAATAAACATGTTCATTGAGGAATTTGCAAGCCTTGGAGTCTCTGTTGATTGGAACCATGACACATATATCCTTAAATGTTTTAGACAACAAAGGAAAATTCAGTTTTTTTCCCCAAGTATGCTAATGTTACTCTATTTAGTCTAGGTTCTCTTAATTAGAGTTTATCTTATAAGCCAACATATTTTAGTCATCATCCTGCCCACAAGGATGTACTTCTTCGTGAAAAATCCATGCTGATTTCAGTTAAGTTATACTATTGTTCCGAGGGGGCATGATGGTTAAAGATACTGAGATTGTCAGCTGGAAATCTGACAGCCCGGGTTCAAGATGCAAGAGCGTGCACCTTTGGCATATAGCTATGTTGGCCACAGAATCAAGGAAGTGTCTTCAGACAATTCTGGCTCCTTCAATTGAGAAACAGAGATGAGTAATGCACCTGTACAGTTGTACATGACTGAACAAGGAAATCTTTATCTTTATACTATTGTTAACTTATTTTAATAGACTGATTTATTTATATGTATTGATATAGAGCCAGACTAGTTTGTAATTTCCTAGGTCTTTCTTTTCAAAAAATTTGAAGGTATGGATACAACTCCATACATTCCTCCTGATTTTTTTTTTCTGAGTATTTTTAAAGGCTCCATTACAAGGATATATCCTACAATGTACAAGTCTTCATCTGAAGCCAATTGCTGCTAAACTAATCATATAACCTAATAACAGAATAACAGAATTGGAATGAACCTTGGAGGTCTTCTAGTCCAACCCCATGCTCAGGCAGAAAACCCTATACCATTTCAGACAATTTTTTGCTTGATAAAAGATAATTTCTGTCTTACAGACAGTCCTAATTAAAAACAACTCATTCAGTGACTGTTTGAACTTATTATGGTGCTGAATGAGCAGTAATTAGGAATGGGCCTCATACTTATGGCTATTGCAATATCCCATGGTAACATGCAGTGCTTTTTTTGTAAAAAAAAAAAAAAAAGGTGCCAGAAGGTTTCATCCAAAAAAGGTGCCGGAACTCCGTTCTGGGTGTTCTATGACAAAAAAAGCCCTGGTAACATGATTGCAATTTGCAACCTTTTCTGCCGGCTTCTGACAAGCAAAAGTCAATAAAGAAATCAACATAAAGTTGTAATTCAGGGTTATTAAAATTTGTACTTAAAATCAGTATAGTCCTTGCTTAATAAAAGCAACTGGGATTGCGAGAACTGCTGCTCCTAAGTGGTGCAGTCATGTGGTTTTTCAGCTTATGATTGCATCACTTAATGATGGAGTTTCTTGTCCCAAATAGTGTTGTTAAGCAAGGACTACCTGTAAAGAACTCTCCAGAAGGGACTTCCTGTTTTTTCATAGGATTTTTCAAATTGGATTGTAAATTAGATTAGATTAGAATTTGTAGCCAGTCATAAATCTGTAGTATTTTCCTCCACTTTCTAGTCATCTCTCATGAACTAGAAAAAATGATGAGCTTCAAGTTATTGAGTTTCCTTCTTAGACCTTCAAAATATATAGTGATATGATTGCAGCTTTTGTTAGTGGTATTAATTGTCTCCACACAAATTAGCATGCAGGAGTCCTTGTCAGTGCACCTGATAACCATGGAAGTGTTAATCTCCAGCTATTGCTCTTGGCAAAAATCTTGCTTCATAAGCCTGTGTGTCTAGTCAGCATACATTTTTTTGGATTCCTTCTAATATTAAATCAACCAATTAGCAGGAGTTTTCTTATCTTTTGGCAGGAAACAGCTGAATCCCCTCTCGTCTTTAGGGATCAGCCATTTTGTTTCGGTCCTGCAATTTTCTTCTCCTCAAGGCTCAGACCTAGTTTCCTCTGCCAGAGGCTGAAAGTTGTTCCTAAATTCCAGAAGTGCAGAATATCTTTTACTTGGCTTGCTTTTGGTTGTTGTGAATTCACTCTTGTGAATTGGCCCTGCTAATATAATAGTACTCATAAACAACTCTATAATGATACAAACCTTGGAGTAGTATGGACATTTGTGGACACCTCACATTATCCAAATATTATATAGCTAGAAAAGGTGCAGAACCAAATAATTAGGAGACTGGAGCAGCTTTCTTAAGAGGCCACAGAATAACAACAATGGTCTTTTATGTTGGAATTTAAGGATGGTAATGGGAGATATAATAAAAGTATATAAATTTATACATGGCGTAGATAATATGGAGGAAGGAACAAATTAGAAGCTGTAGTCATTCACTAAAACAAAATGCAGAGAATCAAAAGAGGCTTGTGGAAATGCTTTTTCAGTTCATTGCTATAACATTGTTCAATTCACTGCTAGCGGATGCAGTTACACATTACTATTTTTCCAACAATACTACCTTTTCCAACAATAATATCACTGTTCTTTCCCTAGCTGTCACCTTTAAGGACTGTTTTTTTTTCCTTCCTAGTGTTTTCTTGCAAATGCATGGTTTTCTATTACCCTACACTTAACCCTATATGATCTTCTATCTTCCAGCTTTTGTCTTTCAGTAGGTGCTACTGAAGTTTGAAGTAGCCTTGTAATGTCTCCCTTTTATTGAATCACTTCTCTAGTTCTCTGTCCTTATCAGTTCATAGGAGGGGGAAAAACAATTACTTGTTGCTAGCTTGCTGGCAGTAGCTGGTTTATGTCTTTGGAAGAGTTATGAAGCTGTAAGACTCTGCTGCTCCTTTCACAGCTATAGTAGCTTTCAAGTCTCTTTGATCATTCCACCAATTGTTTTGGTATCACTTTCTCCATACACAACTGGCTGCTTTAGGTCATCAGCATATTCTTCTTTCTCTCTTCCACAGAGAACCAATTCTGTAGCGTCGGCATTTCTATTTTAGCTTTCCGTAGTACAAATGTGGAACTTTCAATCCATCAGAATAGAGCTGAGAGGGACCTTGGAGGTCTTCTAGACCAGGGCTTTTCAACCTTTTCACAGATTGTACCACTTTTCGGACATGACAATATTCAAGTACCACCAGGGCTTAGCAAGGTGTCAAAAATTTGATGACTTAAAAAAAAGGGGGGGGGGGTTTGGGCTTTACTGGTTAGATTCATTTGTTGTTATAGAAATGGCTAGTTTGTAATACTATGGAAAAGTAAAAAATTGAGGTTCAATGTTAATACTTCCTAGTGCAACAGTGGAACTCAGAAGTCAATCTTTTTCTTTTCTTTTTCCCTTCTCCCCCTCACTTTCCCCTTTTTCTCTCACTCGCTCGCAACCCCTAGCCTCACCCTTTACTAGCAAAAGCCTCTCGCTTGCTCTCTTTCACTCACACATTGCTTGCAAAAGTTTCTCTCTTGCTCTCATTCACTCACATGTTGCTCGCAAAAGCTTCTCTCTTACTTTTTCTTTCACCCTTCGTTCACAAAGGCCACTCACTTGCTTTCTCCTCACCCCTTTACTAACAAAAGTCTCTTCTATTCTCTCCTGCCAAAACCTGCTCCTTTTATAGCTTCTCCTCTCTCTGCCCCCCTCCTCCCCCTTTTCTGTTCTGGGTGTGCCGGCAGCTCCAACCAGCATGGAGCCGCGTGTGCAGATCCTGGGGCTTCTGTCGAGCTCTGCAGCTCCAGCCGATCTCCTCCAGGCCTGCGTGATGCCTCTTTAGCTCGTTCCCTCCCAAGATACACTTGGCTAGGGGTTGCGTGCCACCTGCCAGGTGCTAAAAGGTTGAAAAGCTCTGTTCTAGTTGAATCCCCTGCTCAAGCAGGAGACCTTATAACATTTCAGACAAGTGACTGTCCAGTCTCTTCTTAAAAACCTCCAGTGATGAAGCACCCACAACCTCCGATGGCAAGCTGTTCCTTGGGTTAATTGTCTTCACTGTTAGGAAGTTTCTCCTTCATTCCAGCCTGCTTCTCTCCTTGATTACTTTCCATCCATTGTTTCTTGTACTGCTCTCTGGTGCTTTGAAAAATAAGTTGATCCCCTCCTCTTTGTGGCAACCTCTCAAATACTGGAATATGGCTATCATGTCCCCCTAGTCCTTCTTTTCTCTAAACTAGCCAAACCCAAACCCTGCAACTGTTCTTCATATGTTTCAGTCTCCAGGCCTTTAATCATCTTAGTTGCTCTTCTTTGTACTTTTTCCAAAGTATCAACATATTTTTTATAATGTGGTTGCATTTTATGATTGCATCACTTAGCAAGAGGGTTGTTGGTCCCAATTACCATCATGAAGCAAGAATTGCAATTATTGTTTGTTTGTTTTCCTTGTTCACTCCTAGAGCTCCATGTGATCATGAGCAAATTCCTTGCTATCTTTTGTATTGCATTGAGTACTGAAATTTACTTCAACAATTACATTAAAATAATTCTTATTAGGGAAACAACCATAAGTTTCTTTTCTAATCCAAAAGGTAGTGAATTATGTTATTTTCTGTTTAAGCTCTAAATGTAAGCATTTGAAAGTAACTCCAGGCAATTGGTTTCTTCACATCATCCATGTTAATATGATCTCCACAGTTCTGTAATATTTAAAGAACCATTCTCTAAGCCTCTGAAAAATGAAGAACTTAAAGTCAGCTGTGAAAAAGGAACTTAAAGTTAGCTCCACAGATTTAGATGCCTCTTAAAAATTCCATACACAGCATAGGTTATCAATAATTTGATTTGAAACTGGCACACAGTGCTCTGTATTTATCTTTCTTTTAAGTCAGCACATTATCTATTATCTAAAGCCTTTCCTTGAATTTAATAAATTTGTACTTCCCTCCAAAAGAGATGGAATACAAAGATTAATTTGTGGAATAAACCTGAGAATCCTGTCATTAAATCACAATCAACTTAAAAATATAAAAATCTTTCAACTGAAGTTTTGCCTGTAAATGAAAAAAATCCTAATATTTATAATTCTATATAAAACCTTTAGCTGCGCTCCTGATTCAGAAGATTGATTTAAAAGGGGATCTTTTGTAGTATCAAGGAGCAGTAGATATGTGGGGTCATTTCCCAGCAAGGCAAATTATTTACATAAAATCGCATATACTGTACCCCTGAACAATTCTACTACCTTCATTGCTGGTACTAAAATAAAATGATGTTAATTACCAATTAACAACTAAATAGTTGTTAGCTATGTGCTGATGTTTACTTCATTTTCTTTTGTAGGAGTTGACTTGTGTGGCTATTTCAAAATAGAAAAACATTTATTTTAGTCAGTACTGTATACCTGTAGAAATAGGTTGTTTCTTAAATTAAAGTTACCCTTTAATTATCAGTACTGTTGCTGCCTATAAGAGATAGTCATCCTCTTTGTGAGGCCTAAATCTGATGTGAAATCATTTTGCTAAATTGCATTGGGTTCACTGATTTAAATGGTAGCATGGGCACTGATCTGTTTGTTTAAGGTAAAAACAGTTTGTTAGTAAGAAAATAATTTATTTGCACAATGTAGTTCAAGTCCATTTGAAGTAAATAAATTTGTAGAAATGTTCCTTTGATGCTCAAGTTAAAGGTTAAGATTTGTTAAATATGATTGGTGGAAAAAAATACTTGCTCTTTTTTACACTGTGACTTTTGTTTCATAGTGGTTTTTTTAATGTAATTTTTTTTTAAAAAATATTGCTCTTTATTATTTACATGAGTTTTGTGGAGAGTTTATTCTTCAGAAAACCCTAAAATGATGCCCTTGTACCACTCTAAACTAGAGTTCTGATGCTTTCGTGTCAAGAGGAGTTCCTTAAAGACTCATGTACTGAACTTCAATCTGTGCAGACACTCACTCCATTTCTCTCATTTTACATATTGAAATACATGGCCTGGATTTGATTGTGTCTGCACAAGTTACCCCAAATATCTGCATGTTTTGCATATATACCCCTAAATAAATAGTAAAATGAATTGATTGATTTTTCTACATACATATGAAATAGAGCTTGTTAATGCACTCAAGTATTTAAACTATGAACACCTTCATTGTGAATGAAAATAAGTTTTGCAGTCTGTACAGAATGGATGTGCTGGCTTTAATTTTCTCTTTTCTCCATTCTGCCTTTCTGATAAACAGCCTTTATCTCCGCCCAACATACAACAGAGGCTTTACATTATTTAAGGAGCAGCAGGCCCTCATTCAAATCCAAATACATTTGGAGAGAAGGGAACCATAAAAACACTGTAATACTTTTGAAATGTATTTCAGAAGTGAAGCAACTTTTGGCCATGAAAATTCTTCTAGAAATGATTTAAAAATCATGAACATTTTAATAGGAATAATTCGTACAATAAATGCTTCGGATAAAATCTGTTCCAGATCTGAAATCGGCTTAAAGAAGAAACTGTGGATCTAAAGAAAAATGACAAAAACCACGCACATATTTGTATACATTACCAATTGGCAGCTCATTGTTTGTAGGAAACATGGACTGCCAATCCTTTTTTGGCAGTCTGAAGAATCCCCTAAGCTTGATATGGCAACATATGGTAGCAGATTTCCCATTTCCAGTGATTTCGAGGTGAAAAGTCCAATATTTGAAGGATAAACCAGGCAATAGGATTTTCCCTTCCGCTTGTCTCCTATGACTTTCAAAAATCTTTCCTGGATCCTCTTCCCACTTTTCAGATCAGATATGAGGGAAGCAAGTTATAAGTTGCAATTTGATTGATGAATTGAAAATTCTGTTATAGATCATAGGATATGTTCATATCTGCTAAATATGTTGTTCTGAGCTAAATAAACTCTTTTGCACATATTAAATATCAAGCATATCTGCAATTCTGTTTTCTGAGACTGAGATAATTAACCAGCTACTAGGCAGAAAAAAAATACTCTGGGGTTATTTGTTGTGGCCACAAATCAAGACTAGATTAATTGCTTTGCCTTCCAATATGGAAACAGAATAGGATTCCAGCACATAGCTAAGAAAATAATAGAATAGCTGCAAGCAATCACCAGCTTCAGAGACAATATATGACAGAATATCAATTTTGGGGAATCAATACTGAGTGGCCTATTGCCTGTAAGTCCTGCTGTGGGACTTCCAAAAATCATCTAAATTATCTTAGTGGAAAACCATGTAGTGAACAAAAGGATTGTTAATCTGATCTAGGGTGTAGGTTTTCCCTACATTCATAAAAAAAATAATAATCTAAGAATTAGTACACAATGGTACTCAATAGCTAATGTGAATAGCTAATAATCTTCTCCTCCTAGATCATATATTTACTGGAATAAATATGAACCAGCATTAATAAAAATTGTAATTGAACATCAAAATTCCACATGCCATTGGTATCCCAAGTACCAATTGAACCTGATTACTTGCACATAGGTATCTTTGGAATAAAGCTACAGTAGCATAAAAATAACAATGAATTTATTTTTTTTAAATATATTTTATTGATTTTTTACAATAACAATCTTTAGTGCTTAGTAAACTGTGTTGTCTGAGTTCATATATTTAAAAAACAATCAATAATAATGTCTATAATATCATAATCAATCTATTATATTTCTTTGATCTTCTATTCTTCCAATAGTATTCTCCTTTTATCAACATTAAGCAAATATAGTTCTTAATACTTTCAATATATACATGGTTGAATATAATTTTTTTTGTGTGTTTGTACAAATAACAGTAACATCAGCATATAACATCTTTTTGGATCCGCTTATGTTTCAGTTGTATTCATAAAAATTATCTTATTAAGTCACTATATATCCTGTTTTCAATATTCTTATTTAATCTTAATTTCTCCTCTCTATTCATTCTTATCAGTCATAATTTTCTCAATGTTAATTACATTTAAATATCCAAACTTTCCATTCACATACACCATCCCAATATTTTTATATTTCATATATTATAAAGAATACTATACTACTTATATATCTTATCTCTCTTACTGTAGGGCCCTTTATATCCATGATTTATCTATTCTTTTAACCATATTCAAACAAGGGTTTGTTTATTCATAGAGTACTCCATCTGGTAGATCGAATCAAATCTCTTGAATCTAACTCTAGCCTTCTTCTTTTGCGTAGTAGTTTTCCAAGTCAGTGTATTCAGCTTGCCAGAGGATTCTTCCTGTATTTTTGTGAATGTTGTTGGGAATAGAAAAGACAAGTTAGGTAGAATGTCTGTTTTTTGCCTCCCAAACTCTAATAATTCTCCTGGCTGCTCTATAATCTATTTTGTTAGATCTTCTTTCCTATCTTCAAGTTTACTTTGAAGTTCTGCAAAATAAGATATCTTTTCCATTTCCATTGTTGTGGGAAAATCTTGCAAGTTTTCTTTTGTTTGTATTACACTGTAGTTCTCTTCATTTGTAGCTTCCCTCTTTGGGTCCCTGTCTTCTAGTTTGTATTCTGTTATCTGGATTTTTTTTTTAAATGTTAGATTAAAAATTATTTGAAGGAAATTGGCTATATGATAACCTTTAAACAGAATTAGCAGGTGAAATTATCAAGCAGGCTTAAAGCTTTATAATATAAATGAAAGGTTTACAATCAATATCGTGGTTTTATTGTTTCTTTTTGAAAAAATTATCTAAAATGGTATATAACACATCTTTAAATCTCTCACTTTTATTTTGAAAGAAATAGAAGACTAAAGTGCAATCCAGTATGTGTCTAAAAGGCAATCCAATGCATGCCTATTCAGAAACAATCCTTACTGAGTTAAGATTTATTTTCAAGCAAGTATAAACATGTTTAGAATTAAAGTCTAAAATTATTTTTATTACATAAATAAAGGCATATATTCAAATAAGCAAAGTTATATCTCTGAAACAGTTTCATTTTCAATAAACATATTTTCTAAACCAGACAGAATGATTTTTATTTTATTTTATTTTATTTTTTTGCTTAAGTTTAATGAACTTGTCTCCTTTGTAAGATGCCATTGGAATGACAAACTTTGGAAAATTTGTAGCAGTTGCTAATGATGGAACATGCATAATAAATTGTAGGTTTTAAACACAGTGAATTTGAATGAAACCTTTTCCTCTGTGTTGTACTTCATTCCTGAAATCCGCAGTGGTGGACATGATTGGAATAAAATTCTTGTAAAGTTTTTACAAAATGTAGCCATAGGAAGGAAGTAATCGCATACAATAAGAATGGTTGTTTCGTGACATAAAAAGACACTGCAGCATACATACTTTTGTTGCAAGGTAGAAAAAAACCAACCTCTATTTCGTTACTGCAGCTATCAACAGAAATAAGAAGGAGAGGTTATTCCTGTAACTAATCTATTTCCATTCAATGAAAGTAAAATTCAATATAAAGAGACATACATTGACAAATTCTGTCCACACCTTTCAACTGATTCTAAGATTCACTGATACGAAGGAGTTCTGGGGCCTATGATGGATAGTCAATAAACATGTCAAATCAATGGGAAGGCAGCTAAGGCAAACTGTGCTTGGGACTGCTAGGAAAAGGATGATGTATCACTTAGCATTATAAGAGCATAAGAAGGCTCTTCTAATCCAGAATCTTATTTTCAACAGTTCAAGCAGAAACTGAGAATAGTGTATTCCAGTGACAGCTATTCAGAGGCATATACTTTCTGATCTGAAAAATACTAAGGATCCTTTTCCTCCATGAATTTGTCCTAGGATTTGCAACATGGTGTCCAAGGGCTGGCGACACAATGTCCATGTCACCCTCAACACTAACAGATAGCATCACTGTCCTCCACAATGTGTATTTTAAATATTTAATGCTTTAAAAGCAAAGATGGCCCAAACAACAAGCAAACCCTGTGAGATTTTACCTATTTTTTAATTAGTTCTCATTGTTTAAATTTTGTTGTCAGTACAAATTACATGAACTTACATGATGGTTTTTTCTACCATCTGAAAAGGCTTGAGATTATTTATTTGTTACATACTTATTAAACATAGGCCATGCATTCTCACCCTATGTTTATCAAAATTAACTTTTGTATGCCTAGATACGGCTTTCCAGAAGGCCTAACAGAGAACTAACTTAATGTTATGTGCAAGTGTATAAGAAAGCATGAGCGCTGCTTTAGCTTTGGGATGGGGAATTTAAATGGAAGAAGTATTAAGGCTGCTGCTGATGCTGTAATTAGTTCCTTTCTTGCCCACAACTTCTTGTTTTACATCATTCTCCACAAAATTGTTCCCAATGGGGTTTAACATGAATGCTTGAAGCAGGGAGGAGGAGGAGGAGAAAGAGAAGGAGAAGGCGGAGATTTTTTTTTTAAATATTATTGGAGGGCTATTGAGAATTTGTTCCAACTGTTTGCTTGTGTGCTTTATGTGGGCAGTAGTGGATTAAATTATAATGCTAGTTGGAGGAAGGATATGACCATGCATATGTATGTACATTTTTATTAATCTTGCTATGTAAATTATCTATAGGCCCTCTGGCTTTGATCATTTTTAATGGGGCCCTGCTGTGTGCTTTCTTTATAAAATGGGATATAAGTGGGCTATCCAAGTAACAAGAAATTACTGTTGCTGTTGCAACAACTGCTTGCATTTTGCAGTATCAGTAAATGTTTGTCAGTAATTTTTAAACAGTACACACAAATAAAAGGAAACATTGCACTAGCAATGTTTTAAGTTTGTAGATATAGTCTGATTGTAAGTTTTCTATTGTTTTCATTTCTGGCTCTAATTAGAAGCATATGGCCATTTCTATGCAAATGTAGCTTGTGGTGTCATTTCTTTTTCTTTTATACACATTATTTTCCATACATTTTGCACTACTTGCATGCCTATAAATTTTACTTCATACCTTAGAATAGCACTTATCTATATAAATGTACTTCATATTTATCTTGAGAGGCAGGAAAGATTTCTTAATATTTGATAAATCAGCTAATAAATATTAAAATACAGTGGAAAGTACTATGGAAGTACTATTTTTAAAACAGCATGGAGATTTTGAGAAAGTACTTATATTTAGCTTTTAGCTTCTCTTGAATATAGCTCATATAAATATTTTGGAATCCTGTAACAGTTTTGCTTGGACCAAGATTGGATGTGCTAATAAATCTGTATTTACATGAGGGACAATACATTATATGAAAGGAGAAAAGGAAGGCGAGGCCCCATAGTAGTCTTCAACACAGGATCACAAGCCAGATAGATCACAAGCCAGATAGGGTCAATATAAAAGGGGGGGGAAACGACATTGCCATAGTGTTTACTATAGGCCACCCAACCAAACACAGGAAATAGATGAACTTTTTTGCTAGTCAGCTTACTAAGGTATGTAGCAAGCACATCATAATAGTAATGGGGGACTTTAACTACCCTAACATCAACTGGGAGACAAACTCTGCACCAAGTGGAAGATCAAACAGATTCCTGACAAACCTAGCAGAAAATTTTGTCTCCCCAAAAGTAAATAAGGGAACTAGGGGATTAGCCATTTTGGATCTAATTCTCACTAACAGAGATTAAATGATAGAAGGTGTTGAAGACATAGGAACCTTGGGAGGAAGTGATCATGCAATATTGGAATTCAACATTATGGAAGCACAAGCAATAGAACACAGTCAAACTAGAGTCTTGGACTTCAAGAGAGCTAATTTCAATAAATTTAGAGAGGGTTTGGGAAGGATTCCATGGATGAGAATCCTCCAGGGGAAAACAACTCAAGTGGCTTGGGAAATTTTGAAAAGTGAGATAATAAAGGCCCAGTCTAGAACAATACCAACAAAGAGGAAAAATAACAGCTCTCAAAAGAAACCAGCATGGCTGCATAAATAAATCTCTGATCAATTGAAAGATAAAAAGGACAAGTATAGAAAGTGGAAAGAGGGGCACATAACTAAGTCAGAATATCAGCAAATAGCCTGAGCCTGCAAAGACGAAGTGAGGAAAGCTAAGGCTCAAAATGAACTAAGGCTTGCAACCAAAGTCAAAAATAACAAAAAAAAAAGCTTCTTTCAACATGTAAAAAATAAGAAAAAAGTTAAGAAAATGACTGGTCCATTAGTGAGTGAAAGTGGCAAGAAGGTGACAAGCAACAGGGAGAAAGCAGAACTATTTAACTCGTTTTTTCCCTTTACAGAAAGGGAAAAAACAGACCAACCTATCAAAAATAGTGCCATAAAAAACAAAATAGAAATACAAGTTAAGATAGGCAAGAAAATGGTAAGTGAACACCTGTCCAGCCTAGACGAGTTCAAATCACCAGGACCAGATGGATTATACCCCAAGGTTTTTAAGGAACTGGCAGATGTGATCTCAGAACCACTGAACTATATTTTTCAAAAATCCTGGAGCACTGGGCAACTACCAGAGGACTGGAAAAGAGCTGATGTAGTTCCCATCTTCAAAAAAGGGGGGGGAAAAGGACCCAGGAAATTACAGACCTATTAGCCTGACCTCAATACCTGGGAAGCTTCTGGAAAAGATAATCAAACAACGAATCAGAGAACACTTAGAGGCAAACAAAGTCATTACTAAAAGCCAACATGAGTTTGTCAAAAACAGATCATGCCAGACAATTATTATTGCATTCTTTGACCAAGTGACAAAATTAGTGGACCAAAGGAATGCTGTGGATATAATTTACTTGGACTTCAGTAAGGCATTTGACAAAGTAGACCACAACCTACTACTTGATAAGATAGAAAAATGTGGGTTAGACAGCATCACCACCAGATAGACCCGTAGCTATCAATGGAACCGCATCTACCTGGAGGGAAGTGTGTAGTGGGGTGCCTCAGGGCTCTGTTTTGGGCCCAGTGCTCTTCAACATCTTCATCAATGATACGGACAAGGGGAACTCATCAAATTTGGAGACGACACCAAGCTGGCAGGAATAGCCAACACTCCAGAAGACAGACTTAGGATACAGGAGGATCTGAACAGACTTGAACGCTGGGTGCTATCTAATAAAATGAAATTCAATGGTGAAAAAAGTAAGGTTCTACATTTAGGCAAGAAAAACCAAATGTACAATTATAGTATAGGGGGTACCTTGCTCAACAGTAGTAACTGTGAGAGGGATCTCGGAGTCCTAGTGAACAATCACTTAAATATGAGCCAGCAGTGTGCTGCAACTCCAAAAAAGCCAACACAATGCTAGACTGCATTAACAGAGGGATAGAATCAAGATCATGTGAAGTATTAATACCACTTTACAATGCCTTGGTAAGGCCACACTTGGAATACTGCATCCAGTTTTGGTCACCACGATGTAAAAAAGATGTTGAGACTCTAGAAAGAGTACAGAGAAGAGCAACAAAGATGATTAGGGGACTGGAGGCTAAAACATATAAGGAACGGTTGCTGGAATTGGGTAGGTCTAGTTTAACGAAGAGAAGGACGAGGGGGGACATGATAGCAGTGTTTCAATATCTCAGGGGCTGCCACAAAGAAGAGGGAGTCAAGCTATTTTCCAAAGTGCCTGAAGGCAGGACAAGAAGCAACAGGTGGAAACTAACCAAAGAGAGAAGCAACCTAGAACTAAGGAGAAACTTCCTGACAGTTAGAACAATTAACCAGTGGAATAAGCTGCCTCCAGAAGCGGTGAATGCTCCAACACTGCAAGTTTTAAAGAAGAAACTGGACAGCCATTTGTCAGAAATGGTATAGGGTTTCCTGCCTGAGAAGGGGGTTGGACTAGATGACCTCCAAGGTCCCTTCCAACTTTATCATTATTATTATTATATGATCACAATTAAGCCTAAATTTCTGTCCCTAAACAAGGCAGTTTTTAAGTAAGTTTTGTCCTATTTTGTGACCTTTTTTTGCCACAGTTTAAGTGAATCTTTGCAGTTGTTAAGTGAATCATGCAGTCATTGAGTTAATCCAGCTTCCCTCTTTGACTTCTGGAATCCAGCTAAAAAGTTACAAATGGTCACCTTTATATATTTATAAATTATGTCTCCCTGTGTACACAAACATGTATTCATACACGCATGTGCACATATGTACATATAGTTTAATAAATTTTACATATACTGCACATAAACATAAAAGTCATAATATAGAAATATATAGAAAAATAAACCAGCAAATGCAAAAGTAAACAGCTAACTTTAAAAAAAAGTATAGGCAACTTCCATCCTTAATTTTCCCCAATGGATCCAGCAGCCATTTCTTTTAAAGCATTGTAATCACTATTTAAATTTTTTGTTCTCCCCTTATTTAATCTCTAAAATGCTTAATCATCAAGCTACTTTTCTCTAATTTTATGAAGCATCCCCATGTTTAAACTCAACTTTTCTGCTTTCAGAGTTATCCTGCTGATGACAGATGAACAGAGTGTCTCAACCCCCTTTATATTGATTAGCAATATTAAAAACAAATTTTATAACTATGATCTCTCTCACCCATTTTTTTTTAAATTAAACTGATCCACTATCACCCGTCTCCTCCACACATAAAAATGGCCCAGCTGAATTTGACCTTTCGGTTAGTCAGCTTCCTGTTTTCCATTATTGAGAGGCAGAGGTCAGTGGAAAACGTACAAGCAGGACCAAAAGTAATAATATTTTGATAAAGCTCTGTACCTTTTTGTTTCCCTCTTTTGACCTGGATATTATTAATCTTTGTGAGTCATCTTAGAAATATCCTTTTTCTTTTTCACCTAAAGAATGACTTCTTAAAAAAAAACCAAAACCTTAAACCAGACATTTTTCACTTTCCGTGTGCACAATCTTTCTTCTAACAGCTTTGTTGATTCTAGCTTCATTTTTTATTTTTGCTTTTTTTTCCTGATAGTTAAACCATTGTTCAACAATGATTTGTTAAATAAGCACATTTGGCTAGATTTGGGCATCAACTCCAGTTAGGTTGACTGAAATATAACAGAGTGCAGCATCAGCTCTGTGGATGAGCAGTTGGCTGCTGTGGCCAAGAAGGCATTTGCACAGCTTCACCTGGTATACTAGTTGTGCCATTTCTTAGATTGGGAAGCCTTCAGATAGTCATTCATGCCCTAATCACTTCATGGTTTGACTATGGCAATGCACCTTGAAGACAGCTTGGAAGCTTCAACTGACAAAGGCAATGTTGGATATGCCTCAGTATGCCAGTGTGATACTTCATGAGCTGGTCTGCTTATGGGTGTGATTCAAGTTATTTGAGGGACAGCCTGAATTACATGGAATCTGTTTGATTGATATGAACCAACAGGGTTGATGTGTTTTGGGTAACTTCAAATAAACAGCATCATCTTTCAGGATCCAAAAGGTGTATCTTCTTGGTCATGGTTCCTGCCCTTTGGAATGAAAATTTGCCTGCAGTCTGGGTGGCTCTTGCTTTGGTAATGTTCCAGGGGGCCTTGAAAATCTGGCTTTTCTCCCAGGCTTTGATCTAGGGTGGCTAGAGAGCCTCATGAGGTTTGTTTTTGGACAGATTCTCCATCTTCTTCTTCTACTGCTTATTCATTTTTTATTTTGTTGGCTTTGTTTTGAATTATTGCTAGTTATCTTTTTTGTTACATTGTGAGTCATATGAAGTTGGGCAGGATCTGAATAAAATAATTTAAATTAAGTTAAAATAATTGTACTTTATTTGCCTTGCACAACAAATTGTTTTAGTTGTTGCAAGGAAAAATCTGTCTTTGGAGAAGTTTGGCTAGTTCTGACTTGAATGTTTCTCAACTGCAAACCAAATATATCAGGAGAATTCATAACAGTAAAACCTTTATCAATAAATAATAGTGCCACACAAAGAGATAGAGGTTATTAAAATTGTAATGTGTGAGAAGGGACATTGCACCCAAGCAATAATAAAATTAAAAAATAAATCTGGGCAGATGAATTGAGTTTTTTGTGCTACAGTAGTAAAGAATTCTGCAACTTGTTTGATATGCAGTGCCTGTCACCTTGTAAATGATATTGGAATCTTATTTAGCAGTGAAGAAAATGCGGAACATTTTCACACAAGCACACACAGTGCAGAAAGTGATTATAAGATATGAATATTCTTGATATTTTAGGTCAACGGTCACAAAAGCTTCTCCTCTCAACCTTTCTAAATTTCATCCCAGATTCCTAGAACTGGAGCTGATTGCAAATTTTTATATTGTGCAGGCCTTTCAACATCCTAAAAACTAGCCCTCTTGGGAAAAAAACTATACAGGGAAAATGTTGGCTGAGAAAAGATCTGATTCTATTTTCAGCAAGCATTCAGTCTCAACTAAAGGCCAAGAACATGCTCAGTTTTAATAGCTATTTTGGGAATTTCCTATGCGGTAGAACAGCCCTAGCGGGGAAAGTACAGATGAAAAAATTGCAGTGATATTGTCACCTGGTTGTCTATTACAAGCTGAATTGGTAAAGGGAACAAGCAAGCAAAATTACAGGCCCATTGGATTCAAAAGATTAACATTAATGCACCAAACTCCCAAAGTTTTAGTTCAGGTATCTTGTTTTACTGGTTTTGTTATATGAGATAATTTTTAAAAATTAAAAAAATGAAAGTCTTCATAGTCAGGGTCTGTTTTATATATTGTGGTAGAACTCTTATCTATAGTAATAGGCAGGTACTTTATCTCTGTTTTAAGGCAATGGGATTTAGAACTGCTAAATTGTGTCTCAATCATATCCCCATTAAATTCAGCTCCATAGCTACAGACTCCGAATGCAGGTCTGTCAGATAATATTTCTAAATAAAATACAAATTATTTTACATTTTTATCAAATGTACACCATATTTCAGCAAGGAGAATATTCTTTATATTTCCATAGAATTCTTGATGCTAAGGAATAATGAAATCTAATGCTTTTCACTGTAGCCATTTTTTCTTAGTTTAGCAAAATTCAGATCATTCCTCAAAAAGAATACTTGGAATAAATGATTTGCACTTATTGCAACTTTTCTTTCCTGCGCCTTTAATAAATGGCAGCCTGATCATCTGTATCTCCAGGAATGGTCAATTATTCTTGAGATGAGGGAGGAATTTATTCTATTCACGCAAGTCACTTTTCTTTAAAGACTTCAATAAGAAGGATAAAGCTGAGTCCATTCTTTTCTCTTAGAAAAATGAGTTCTGTGTGGCTAGGCTTATAAGTGTAAAGGATCACTGAGTGACATGTCCATGCAAATTTGAGTTGAGTCTTTAATCTATGATCTTGACATTGGCAAAATGGCATTTTCTGGTTGTATGCTACTGGAAGAGGAAAGCCCTCTCATATGAGCATTTTTGTGCATATTTTTGTGAAGGATAAGCAGCCTAGGCAACAATCAGACAAGAGATATCTGAAACCCATAATAGGAATGGGGACATGGGGATGCTTCAGAAGGGGAGAAGTACTTTCAGATTCCGTTACTGTGGCCTTACCAAAAAAAAAAAAAAAAGTAGTGTTAGTACTCATGGTTTTGGTTTCTTGTCTGGACTATCTTGAATGGCTGACAATTCCTATGGATAAAGTGATTTCAATATAAATAAACTAAGCAGAATACAAAAGTGGTATATAAATCTAATCTAATCTAATCTAATCTAATCTAATCTATCTTCTTCTGAGGTCATACAGATCTTAATATTTACCTAGCTTTGTAATTTTACACATTTTCAAGTTTTGATTGAATATATGAAATAGTTTCTGATTTATTTTTTGTAATGAGAGAGGCAGAAAATTTTTTGGTCTATTCCTTGAGAAATTATGTTATTTATCTTCCTAAATCTTTAATACAAGATGATTTCTGATCATCTTGAAGCTCTTTTCATTATTGTTAAAAAAGAGACTTTGTTGTCTCATTGTCATATTATGGTTTCTTGCCTTTTGAACCTTTAAGGACAAAGACAGCAACATTAGAATGTCCTATGCCTGAATAAAACAGTCTTAATTCATCTCTAACTCTATTGATATCAACGTGTTTTCATCCTTATTCTAACATAGATTAAAGTATACAGAATCTGTAGACTTTGTTACCAATATCTTGGAAGGAAGACAAGTGATTTGTAGTGTCTGGGATCAGACACAATAAAAGCAGGATGGAGAGCAGCACCAAGGACACCAAATTTCATAATGTATGGTATTTTACTGAGTGAAGAATGGTTAGATAATGCTTTAAATCTGTAGTAGGAAATATTATTAAATTAGTTCCTTCCATAGCAGAAACACTAAAACTGTAATTTATTATTTTTTTTACTTTTTATTTTTTCTATATTGTATTTTTATTATCTGTAAGCCTCCTAGAGTCTCTATGAGTGAGTAGGCAGCTATATAAACTAAAATAAATAAACAAACTCCAAAGATTCAACAAACTTGCAATTAACGCAGACTATGGTTGGTTTTTTTAGAGCTGTCATTTCTACTGACTTCCTATTTACCTTTCTTGATATTTTTATTGTTTGATAGCCAGTAACACTCAGCCCTTAGCTGCATCTGATTTTTGAATTTTAGCTTTTCTGATTTTCAATGCTTTTATTTTCAAGTGACAGCTCTCAAATAAACAGTTTTTCTTCTTGGGCAGCTTTCATTAGCAAAGCCAAGGCATCCGAGTAAGATGGACGCTTTTCAGTTAGAATTCCTTTCCATTTCCAAAGCTCAACAATCTCTGCCCCCGCCTCCACTACTTTCAAGTGTTATTTTACATACTGCTTGGCCAGTAAAATTTTAACTGCATTGATAAATCTTTTATGAACCTGAATTGCTCAACCTATCTTCTGAGCTGGCAAACACCACACATAGAAATTCAATTTAAATATTTGCAATTCTTGAAAGGATAGGGAGTTCCTCAGAATAACCCAGAAGAGCTGGAGGTTTGTGACAGGTAAATCAGGCATCCCTGGCTGCCTTTATAAATAAAAAATATTTTTAAAAGCTGCAAAGAGAAGTTGTAATGATAGATGAGAAATTGCCTAGGGGAACTAGATAGGGCGGCATCCATTGCTTTACTAATTACAGCTGGTACTGGGCAGGATGATGGCTGTCATATAATAAATATGCCTCTCCTCAGAAGGATATGTGTGCTTTTTTTAAAAAAAAATCAAAATATTAATTCCATAAGTAGATTCTCATAAAGCATACAAGCAGCATAACTTGATGTCATATCCTAATTTAAAAATAGACCACCAGACTAATTTAGTGTCCTCTAACTAGGTTGGCTATAAATCCCATCATTCTCAGCCAGCATGGCCATTATGCCAGTTTCAGAAAACCTATTTGTTATGTCCTGGGCTGGCAGGCACAGGCTGCAGCGATTGGCCTGGGCAGAATATGTGGATGCCCGGGACAAGAAAGGCTGCTTCCAGCCTTGCGTGCACACGCATGGCGGGAAAAGATCCTTTGCAATGATTGACCAGCAAGGTATTATGCAGAGGGGCTATAAAAGGGGACCGCACTATTTTAAAATCTGTTCTGTTGGTGTTTGCAATAAAGGAGAACTGTTGGAACTCGTTGCTTCGTCTCAATGCCTCTTTTCCTGGAACAGAACATTGGCGACGAGGATGGGATGCCTGCAAGGCAAACAGATTAAGAAGCCAAGCTGACTCACCACAGGGGGGTTTGCAGCTCCGAGAAGTGTGGCTCCTGGAGATTGACTTAGCCTGCCAGCACTGAGACGCTGGAGGTGAGCTCAGAAAAGGGGGCCCTTCTCAATCCTTGCAGCAGGAGGCATGGACGAAGTTCCTGGGCTGAAACGATGGCAAAGATAGGCCGGCTTTCAGAGTTTGACACAGCTCACCCAGAACTCTGGAGCTCGTACGTGGCCTGGGTGGAGAACTACCTCCAGGTGAATCAAATTTGTGAAGATGACCTCAAAGCTGCCACGCTGCTGTGTGTGTGTGGGCAAGAGACCTTTGAGATTCCGGAGAATCTGGTCGCCCCAGCACCACTGGAATCAATCACCTACACAGAATGGAAGAGGATGCTTTGAGAGCATTTTGAACCCAAGCTCTCGGTGATTGCCTTGTGACACGTGTTCAAGCAGAGGGACCAGAGGCCTGGTGAGTCTGCAGCAGTTTGTTGCAGCCTTGCGACAAGCAGCTAGGCCCTGCGAATTCAAAGACTTGGAGGAGAGACTGAGGGATCAGCTGGTCTGTGGCCTGCAAAGCCGGGAGTTGCAGCAGAAGCTCTTTGTGAAGGAAGGCCTCACGTTCCAAGATGCCCAGAGGGAAGTTTCAGCCGAAGAAGCAGCAGGCGGAGCTGTGAAGGCCTTGCGGCTCGCCAAGCCCCCTCAAGTTCCAGCCACTGTCCATCAAGAGGTTGCTCACGAAGAATCTGAACAGGATCCAGAATTGGAAGTGGACCAGCTGCATCAGACTCCAGGGAGAAGGCCTCACGGAGGGAAGGCCCAATCAGCATTGAGAGCATTTTGAACCCAAGCTCTCGATGATTGCCTTGTGACACGTGTTCAAGCAGAGGGACCAGAGGCCTGGTGAGTCTGCAGCAGTTTGTTGCAGCCTTGCGACAAGCAGCTAGGCCCTGCGAATTCAAAGACTTGGAGGAGAGACTGAGGGATCAGCTGGTCTGTGGCCTGCAAAGCCGGGAGTTGCTGCAGAAGCTCTTTGCGAAGGAAGGCCTCATGTTCCAAGATGCCCTGAGGGAAGTTTCAGCCGAAGAAGCAGCAGGCGGAGCTGTGAAGGCCTTGCGGCTTGCCAAGCCCCCTCAAGTTCCAGCCACCGTCCATCAAGAGGTTGCTCACGAAGAATCTGAACAGGATCCAGAATTGGAAGTGGACCAGCTGCATCAGACTCCAGGGAGAAGGCCTCATGGAGGGAAGGCCCAATCAGCATCATCCCCTCGGTGCATTGGGTGTGGAGGCCGCCATTGCCGCGCAGACTGCCGTTTCCGCTTTGCCATCTGCAGGGCCTGTGGAAGGCAAAGCCACATTACCTCCGTCTGTTTGGGTTGCCAGAAGGAATGATACCAGAAGAATTGCCTCAGAAAGGTACCAGGTCCCCAGCCAGAACAGGGTGGGCTTCTGCACGTCACGTAGGAGTGTTTTTAGAACGGGGGTCCACAGGCCACTTAGGAAGAAGCTTCACATCAATGTGAAGTTGCAAGGGGTCCCCTTGTCGATGGAGCTGGACACTGGGTCTGCTCTATCGATCATCTCCCTAGACACCTTTAACAACTCTGGAGCAGAAGCGGCCTACGGGTGAAACTCAGGCTGTCAAACCTCATCCTCACAGATTTCCAAAATTCCAGAGTCAACGTGAGAGGGGAGGCCACACTCAAGGTGCAGCGTAGGAATTTTGAGGGGCTACTGGATGTAGTTGTGGTTCAGGGAGATCATACGAGTCTCATTGGACTTGACTGGTTTAAGGCCCTGGGAATTCAGGTGACTGGAATACACAGCATGCAAACAACAGGCCTGGCTGGGGTCTGCAAGGAGTTTGCAGATGTGTTTAATCCAGAACTTGGCTCCTACAAAGGCCCTCCTATTTCTCTGAGGCTAGACCCAGCCATAGCCCCCATTAGGATCAAGCCATGCAGGGTGCCCTTTGCCTCAAAGGGTAAAATAGATGCAGAGCTGGATAAACTGATTCAGCAGGGTATCTTAGAGCCTGTGGACAGTAGTCCATGGGAAACGCCCATAGTTGCGCCACTGAAGGCCAATTGTGAAGTCCGAATCTGTGCGGACTACAAGTGCACGCTTAACAAAGCGCTGCAGCAGCATTCGTACCCAGTACCAGTGATCAGTCACATTCTAGCCTCCCTCAAGAGGGGCCAGATCTTTGCTAAGCTTGACCTGGCTCAGGCCCATCAACAATTGCCAGTTGATGAGGAAATGGCCGAGGCCCAAACTATAGTGACTCACAGGCGGGCATTCAAGGTAAAAAGATTGCAATTTGGAGTAAACGTGGCCCCTGGCATCTTCCAGAGTGTAATGGAGTGAATGCTGTGAAATATCCCTGGCGTTTTGTTAGAAAATTTTAATTTCTCTGTTGATGAAAAAATAAATCAGAAGCTCTCACAGTTGACTGAATTTAGCTGATTCAAAATAACCTCTTTATATTTATATCAAAATATTTACAATACCATACATTCTTCTTTACAGCAACATAGCTCAATGAAGACTTCTTACAGAGAGATACAGAGACAAACCTGAGACTGAAAATTCAGCTCCTAACTCAATACCTTTTTGCACAGACTCAGTAGCACTTTCTTCACATTGGCTGACTGAGTTACCACATGACTCTTCCTGCTCATGAATATTCCAACACTCCTCCCTTCATGACAGGAAGAGACATCAGACCTATTGACTTAATACATTCTCCATAGTGAACACTACCCAATGGTTTAGTCATCATATCTGCCAAATTATCCTCAGAAGAACAATGATGTAAACTAATAAATTTTCCTTTTACAGCTTCCCTGACATTACAATACTTAATGTCTACATGTTTACTTCTGTCCTTCACCCTGCCACCAGTTGCCATTTTTATACAGGCAACATTGTCTTCAAATACCTTTACAGATTTTTTTACATTAATATTTAAATCTTGCAACAGCTGTACATACCATGTTACTTCAGAACACAATTCAGATAAAGCAATAAACTCTGCTTCCGCTGTTGAAATAGCAACAGTTGTTTGTTTTCTGGACTTCCATCCAATCAGAGTCCCTCCAAACATTATTATAATCCCAGAATTTGATTTCCTTGTGTTTATGTCATTTGCATAGTCACTATAAACATAACACTTTAATTTCAATTCCTCAGTAATCTGTATTTGAAGACCCAAATTTATAGTTCCCTTTAAATATCTGAGAACCCTTTTTACACCCATCCAATGTAACTTTGTAGGTGCAGCAGTAAAACGACTCAAAATGCTTACTGCACAAGCTATGTCTGGTCTGGACCCACTGTGATAGATATAACAAACTCCCTATTGCTAAGTGATATATCTCTTGATCACAGATTTCACCTCTGTCCGCACTTAAACTATTATAAAAATCCATACTCATGGGTGTGGGAGCAGTATTGCTATCTTTCATATTATATTTTTCCAATAACTGCTCAATTTTTCTCCTTTGACTGAGATACATTTTTCTGTATCTCTACACCGAAATAATTTTTTATTTTTCCCAAATTCTTTAATTGTGAAAAACCCTGTGCCACTAACCTGGCCTTATACTGTACATCATTATTTGGCAATACCTTTTTCTTATATACCCACTTACAACCCACAGCTTTGGTTCCCTGTGGCAAAGTCACTGATTTAAATACTTCATGTTCTCCCATGGATTTCATCTCTTTATCCATGGCCTCCTTCCATCTTTCTTGTTCAGCTTTTGGTAATGCCAACACTTCTTTATAACTTCTTGGTTCATACCACACATTGCAAACATTTACCTTGCTGGCAGAATACCTGTCAGGTGGAATTCCTTTATTACATCGCTCTGAACTATGTGGTATTAACTGCTCCTGTGTCTCAAGTCTATCTGGCTTCATGTGTTATTCAGCCTCTACTCCCTGAACATTGACATCTTCAATAATCATTTTTTCGTCATTAGATAAGTTATTGTCATTAAATAAATCACCATCATTAAGTGAGACATACCCAGAATTTGCATTAATTCTGTCCCAATTTTGTTCTGCAAAATTAGCAGACCTTGAAATTACAATTCTTTTACTTCCATCGCTAAAGCGATATCCTTTTGACCCTGGCTCATAGCCCACAAACCTGAGCTTTCTTGCCTTTTTCTGTCCCTTTCTTCTGATTGCTTTCGGAATATGTACCCATGCAGTACTTCAAAAAATTCTCAAATGTACCAGTGATGGCTTTCTCCCATATAAAATGGCATATGGAGTATTATTAATGGAGGAACTCCACAGCCTGTTAACTATATAATTGGCAATCAATATAGCTTCTCCCCAATATGACCTGTTCATACCAGAATCCTCTAATATTGAATCTTTCATTGTTTGCAAAACACCA
Organism: Bothrops alternatus; assembly: GCA_034064705.1. Classification (NCBI taxonomy): domain Eukaryota; kingdom Metazoa; phylum Chordata; class Lepidosauria; order Squamata; family Viperidae; genus Bothrops; species Bothrops alternatus. The sequence goes on from JARGCV010000009.1 coordinate 36,451,010, forward strand.
TTCCTTCTTTCAGCTATACCACTCTGCTGCTGTGTAAGGATTTGTATGTCTGTGTCTTATCCCCAACTGCCCCAACCATTGTTGGAATTTAGTTGACATAAATTCAGTACCTCTGTCAGTTTGCAACTGACACACTTGTTGTCTGTACCTTCTGTCTACAAAACTTACCCACTGTTTGAATTGTTGTAGCACCTCTGTCTTTCCTCTAAGCAAGTAGCAAAAACTATACCTGCTATAATCATCCACAATTACCAGTGCATATTTTGCTCCTCCCAAACTGGCTTGCATAAGTCCCACCAGATCTGCACGGACCAGCTCTAGAGCTCTTTTTGTTTGTCTTGTGCTATATTTACTAGCTGGGAATGCCTTTGACTTCAATGCTTTGCATACTGCACAGTCCAAATATATTTTGCATCCCTTCAAATTTAGCCCTTCTGCAAACTCTTGCATTTGCTGCAAAATCTTAAAGCTTGCATGGCCAAGTCTTCTATGTAGAAGATGAACACATGAATCATGCTCTGCAACATTCTTAAATATATGGGAACATTGAACCTTTTGTCCCTGCAACACATATAGATTATCTTCCTTTATGCCTTCTGCACAAATATTCCCATTCCTTTTGATGAGACACTTCCCAGTTACAAAAATGATCTCAAAACCTTGTTTGTCTAAATTAGACACACTTAACAAATTATGTTCCATCTCAGGTACACAAAGCACATTGGTAAACTTTAATTCCAAATATGGAATTTTTACATCGCCTCTTCTGATGACTTTTGCTTTCTGGCCATTTGACAAAGCCACAGCTTCTTGTGCTACTGGAACAAACCTGAAAAATAATTCAGAGTCATTAACAATTGTTTGACTTGCCCCACTATCTATTAGCCACTTGTCTCTGTTGTTGATATAACAAACTTTTGCAACACCAAAATGTTCCTTTTGCAAATCAGTCTTTTTTGCTTGCAGAAATGTCCTTTGATGCAAATTGTTCCTCTGCAAATAGTTCCTTTTCAGATGTGTGTTTGCTCCACAAATGTAGCAATTCTTTTCTTGCTGAGCCCTCTGCTTGCAAAATCTCTCTTTTGATGCAACTTGGTCCAATCTGCTTGTTTCTTCTCCGGAGACTTGCAGTCTGGACCCCCTCCTCAGGAATTTCACTTCCTCAAGGCTGTTCCTAAAATGTTGCTTTTCTTCTTCATTAAGCAAACATGCCTTTAAAGCTTCAAAATTTAAGTCTTGCTCTTTACACTCAAATATCACAGAAACTGTGTCCCAGGTTTTATCTAAACTGTTCAACACCAATAAAACCTTCTGGGACTCAGGGAATTTAATCCCACGTTGTTCTAAGTCCAAAAATAAACTGCATTTTATTTAAATGCTGTTCCACAGATTCACCTGGTTGCAAACAGGCCCTGTAAAGTTTTCTTGACAATTGCACTATATTGCATGCAGAAACATTCACGTGTACAGCTGTCAACTTCAACTAAATCTCTTTTGCAGTCTTTAAATTTGCAACATTTAGAAATTGTTTATCATCTAAATTCAAGATGAGATAAGCTATTGCTTGATCATGACTTTTCTGACCAGCAGCTGCAAACACTTGTGATGGATTTTCTACTATATACCACAACTCTTTTGCTTTGAGCAAACATTCCATTTTTGCAGCCCATATAATGTAATTCTTCTGGCCTAAACAAGGCACAGAGCTTTCCTTAAATTCCATTGCAGACATTCTGCTTATTCTGCCTTGTTCTTATACTTTCTAAACACAGGCAATTTCTTCCAGCTTTAAATTACAATGCAGTCCTTAGTAAGCTCTTAGCCCATAACCTATTAGAGAATTTTAATTTCTCTGTTGGTGAAAAATAAATCAGACGCTCTCATAGTTGACTGCATTTAGCTGATTCAAAATAACCTCTTTATATTTATATCAAAATATTTACAATACCATACATTCTTCTTTACAACAACATAGCTCAATGAAGACTTCTTACAGAGAGATACAGAGACAAACCTGAAACTGAAAATTCAGCTCCTAACTCAATACCCTTTTGCACAGACTCAGTAGCACTTTCTTCACATTGGCTGACTGAGTTACCACATGACTCTTCCTGCTCATGAATATTCCAACACATTTGCCCGTACTTTGACGATGTCCTCATCGCTGGGGACTCAGCTGACAATTTAGCCGAAAGGTTGAGAGCTGTTTTGCTACGTTTCCGCCAAGCGGGGCTGAAGCTTAAACAAGACAAGTGCAAGATCGGGGTTACCTCCACGGAGTTTCTAGGATTCCGCATTGATGCTCAGGGCATGCACCCTGCTGAATCCAAGCTGCAAGCAAATCCAAGAGTGAACTTCAGGCCTTTCTAGGACTGCTAAATTTTTACCACTCATTCCTTCCTCACAAGGCTGCAGTGGCTGAGCCGTTACACCAGCTCTTGGACAAAGAGGCCCCTTGGCAGTGGACACAAGCACATGAAAAGAGCTTCAAAGAGGTCAAGGCCTTGCTCTCTTCAAATGCGGTCCTTGCGCACTTCAATGAGAACTTGCCAGTGTGCATCGCCTGTGATGCATCCCCTTATGGGATTGGGGCTGTGTTAAGTCACTTGAAGGCTGATGGAATGCAAGTCCTAATAGCATACTACTCTAGAACCCTGTCATCAGCTGAACGCAATTATGCACAGATAGATAGGGAAGCCTTAGGCATAGTGGCTGGCATAAAGAAGTTCTATGACTTCGTATATGGCTGCCACTTCACAGTCTTTACAGACCATAAGCCACTGCTGGGGTTGTTCACAACGAACAAACAAACCCCACACATAATATCCCCACGAATGCTGAGGTGGTCTATCTTCCTGTCTGCATATGACCATACACTGGTTCACAAGCCAGGCAAAGAAATGGGTCATGCAGATGGTCTCAGCAGGTTGCCATTGCAGCAGATAAAGGCAGATCCAGCACCTGCCAACAGCATCCTGTCTATTCAGGACTTGCCTGAATCTCCCCTCAGTGCTAGGGACGTGGCTGCAGAAACAACCACCGATCACACGCTAACACGCGTGCTGACCTGGGTGTTGTCTGGATGGCCTGACACATGTCCAGGCTCAGAATTCCAGAGCTTCTGGCAGAGGAAGCACAAGATTTCCACCTTCAAGGGGTGTGTCCTATGGGGTAGCCAGGTAGTAATCCCAACCTCATTGAGGACTAGAGTCCTGCAGTCTCTGCATGAGGGACATCCAGAATAGTCCGGATGAAGGCATTAGCGCGCAGCCATCTTTGGTGGCCTGGGCTCGACAAAGACTAGTCCACGGGTGCACTGTTTGTCAACAGTCAAGGCCGGAGATGCCCCAGGCCCCAGTTCATAGGTGGGAGGAGATTCATACCCCATGGTCGAGGGGCCATGTCAACTATGCTGGGTCCTTTCAGGGGCAATTCTTCTTAATTCTCGTGGACAGCCATTCCAAGTGGCTAGAGGCCATGCCTGTCTCCTCCACTACCACTGCTAGGACCATCCAGGTGCTGAGAGGGATCTTTGCCACACATGCACTTCCAGATGTCCTTGTCTCTGACAATGGGCCCCAATTCACATCATTTGAGTTCAAGGTGTTCCTCCAGGCCAACATGATCTGGCATGCCACATCTGCACCCTTCCATCCAGCTTCCAACAGACAGGCTGAATGAATGGTGCCCACAACCAAGGATGCCTTAAAGAGAATTACTCACAGGACTTGGCATCACAGGCTAGCGGACTTTCTTCTGTGCCACTGCACCACACCTTGCACAGCTACTGGAAAGAGCCCAGCTGAACTCCGCTGGGGTCACCATCTCATCACGAAACTGGACAGATTGCACCCAGACCAGGTGGCTTCACAGGTGTCACAGCCGCGGGCACCTAGGAGACTACAAGTGGGCGATCCGGTCTGGGCAAGGAACTATGGACCAGGACATCTCTGGGTCACAGCAGTGGTGTGCAAGGTCTCTGGGCCGCTGTCATACGAAGCGGCCTTGGACGATGGTCGTATGATCCGACGTCACATTGACCAACTGCGCTGGAGGCTTCCCAGCAGCTCTTCCACTTTTGGCTCGGCTCTTGGGGGGGAGGAGGACCACAATTACAATTGGGGACCACGGTCTCTCCAACATCCCCAGGCTTCAGCTATTGCTCCAAACAGGGAGTCCGCAGAAAGGGGGTTCGCCGTGGAGGCAGCTCCGGCCTCTGGTACTCAGGCCACTCCAGCTGCTGCCCTAGGGCTCAAGGGACAGTGCTCCCAAGAGGAGTCTATTATGGACTTGGGGAATTCCACCCCCCCCCAAGGAACCCTGAGTTGGATTTAGCAGATCCAGCCAGTCAGCAGCTGGGTGGGTCCCCTGGGTCTTTGGGACAACAAAGTCCTGGTCTGCCTAGCCTGGCAGGCGAGCTGGCAGACCAGGCACACACACCAGCCATGAGAAGATCAGGGTGGGCCAGAGATCCTCCCAAATATTTACAAGACTATGTACGGTCCTTGTCAGTTCATGGGCAGGCCTAGTAGTCTGGATTAAGTAATGCAGCTCAAGGGGAGTGGGAGCATGGCAGTAGCAAGACTGTAGTGTTGTGTATATATAGATGCAAGTAATGGAGTGTTGGAGTATTTAAAATAACAAGTGTGCCTTATTATTTTAGCCGAGGGTAGAGGGGTGTTATGTCCTGGGCCAGTAGGCACAGGCTGCAGCGATTGGCCCGGGCAGACCATGTGGATGCCCGGGACAAGAAAGGCTGCTCCCAGCCTTGCGTGCACACACACAGCAGGAAAAGATCCTTTGCAATGATTGGCCAGCAAGGTATTGTGCAGGGGGGCTATAAAAGGGGGCCGCACCATTTTAAAATCTGTTCTGTTGGTGTTTGCAATAAAGAAGAACTGTTGGAACTCGTTGCTTCGTCTCAATGCCTCTTTTCCTGCAACAGAACACTATTCATCCATATAACTTGGAATAATCTTTTCTGTATCACTTATAATGCTTGAACACACCCAAAGAAGAACTTCTGCTTTGTAAAAATGTTTTCAGCTTTGGGTTCCCTCTCCTACTCATTTCTACTGTTATTTAATCACCTTTCATTTTGATCTCATCCCCTTATCCACCATATCAAATTTCATAATGACTGGTCAAGATGTGTTGGTTTATGAAGAACAGACTGTCCATCAGTTTTTGAAACAGAGATATAATGTATTTTAAGTAGAGAGCTGGTTAGGCTGCTGTATAGTTTGGACTGCAGTGCCAGTACAGGTAGTCCTCAGCTTACAACAGTTCCTTTAGTGACAGTTCAAAGTTACAACTGAAAAAAATGATTATGGCTGTTTTTCACACAACCATTGCAGTATCCCCATGGTCACGTGATCGTAATTGAGATGCTTGGCAACTGGTTCATATTTATGATGGTTACAGTATCCTGGGATCTTCTGACCTGCAAAGTCAATGGGGAAGCCAGATTCCCTTAACAACCATGTTACTAACTTAACAACTGCAGGGATTCGCTTAACAACTGAGGCAAGAAAGGTCATAAAATGGAACAAAAGTCACTTAACGATTGTTTCAATTAGCAGCATACATTATGGATTCAGTTGCAGAAGATCCTTAATAATGATATGACATCACAAAATTGACCAGGTGATTCCCCCATTAATCATTTTTCTGAAGTCCCCCCACCCCTTTGTATGCATCTATATGGGGGGGGAGTTTGCTTACTTTGTTTTGCAGAACTAATCCGTCTTGTTCTATGAGTACTCTTAGATATTTATCCACTACCCCATATATGCCATCTTGAATTCTCTGAGAAAAGATGAGATAGAAATAAACAAAATCAAAGATCACACTATAATAATTTGTCTGTTTATTTAGTTATGAAATTTATAGGCTACCCTCATCTGTTACAACTCCAGGAAGCTTATGAAATACAATGTATGCATACTGTAAAATCTCCCAAATCATCCAAAGTCTAGGGAAAAGGAATCATTTAAAACCAGAATCCCATACAAGTGGTCCATAAGCCACTTAAACCCTAGCCTGGGATAGAGCCAGAAGGGATTGTTTAAATATAGACAAGGTGGAGGCTTACAAATCGGGGGGAGATAATACCCAATGTAGGAAAACTAATCAAGGATAGAAAGAACCTAGAACTAAGAAGAAATTTCCTGACAGTTAGAACAATTAACCAGTGGAACAACCTGCCTCTAGAAATTGTGAATGCTCCAACACTAGAAGTTTTTAGAAAGAGATTGCACAACCATTTGTCTAAAATGGTATAGGGCTTCCTTCCTGAGCAAGGGGATGGACTAGAAGGCCTCCAAGGTCCCTTCCAATTCTGTTATTCTGTATTTTGTATCTCAGATGGCAGGTATCATGATAGAGTTACTTTAAGGTGAAAAATGAGGCATGCCCATCAGATGTGGTAACACAAATAACTGTGTATTTTAATCTAAAGAAGTTCTAATGTGCTCCACTTAAAACCATAGCAATTACAACACCTGTAACAATATTTAAATCCAATCTTCCTTCTGTGGGAGAGACTTTCAGAGAGCCAATACCAATCCATCTGATGGTCTCAGGCTGGGAAAATCTGCATCCTCCCATAGTTCTTTCTTTAGGGCAGACATGAGAAGATGCAGAGTGTAGATACTCTATAGAATCAGATGATCTCTGTATCATTGGAGAAAAATTCATCTCCCTTGATGGATATTGTAGCAATCAGATCATCAGCCTAGCACAGAGGCAGGAGAACCTATATCAAACATCTATAAAATTGCCACTCTTCCTTTTTAAAACAATCTCCTACAGAAAGTTTCGACATCGTTCAAAGCCAGCCTTTCAGACCCTGAGCATTTGGTCACTGGAAAGAGATCTGAGGTCTTTGGGCAGAAAACTCTACCTAAATGTTCCTTAGCTGCAGTACCCCCTCAATTCTCAGTTCAGATCAGCCAGTAGACATGGGGATGGTATGGCGATATTTGTTCCAAATACCGCTCCACAGTTAACCTGCAAAAAGATGCAGTAACTCTTTTATAGGCTGTTGTGATTAAAGTGCTAATTGAAATCTCTTAATGGCAGAGGAGAAGCAATCATTTATGGCTTTATCATTGTTTCTAGGTGTTTATTATTTAATGCTAAATGCTATTTACCAAGTCTGCTTTCAGGATGCTGTCACTTGAAGAATTCTGTTTGTAGAGAGGAACAACAACCAATTTATCTCTGTTTTTGACTTTAGCTTTGAAATACCAAGGGGTGATGGAAAGCCAACTATGATACCAAAAAGCTTTCCTCTTAGAAAATATTTTCTAAGTACTTTGAAAAGTAAATTTTGATTTATGACGTTGGTGTGGGAAAAGGTTATTTATGCTCCCTCTTTTATTAACATTGCTTGATAGAAAGCAAGTGCATGGCGCTCCGGGTAAAAGGGAAGTGCTCAGAACGCGATCGATCTGCAGGGCAAAACAGTCACCTGGGATGCCAGGTGCCATGCGCTCACTGCCACCTCTGCACACGCCCAGGCAGGTTAGGCTTCTCGCCGGTTCCCCTCACCCAGCCCAGCCTCTCCACTCCTCACTCTGGTGAGGAGAATGTGCTGCTGCTTGCTGAAACTGGGCAAGTTGGGAGGGGCACAGGTAACATGGACTTACTCCACTCATGGCGTCCCCTCCCCCGGAGTCCATGGGTGTGTGAAGTGAGTGAGGGCTATTTGCTGGTCTCCTTCAGGGGATGCTGCCTTTCTTCATTCCTGCTAGAGGGTGACCCTTCCCAGCTGCATTTCTTGCCTGTTTTTTGCTGCCATCTGTGTGTGCGCCCGGCCTGTTTTTTATCCTCTTCTCTCTCCTCTTCCTCCTTCTTTTCCCTTAGGTGCAGCTTCAGTTGACTCTTCCTCCTCCTCCTAAGGCTGCAACTTTTTTCTCTCTCCCTCTCCCGCCCAAACTGTCTCATTTTATATCATTTCCTGTCTCCGCCCCCTCCTTCTCCTTTCTCTTCTGGGTGAGATGGAAGTGCTGATCCTGGGGTCTTTGCCTCACCCCAGTAGCCCTGCAGCTCCCGAGGACTCTTTCACAGCAAGTCCTGGGCTGTGCCACTTTGGCTTATTCCCTCCGCTGCTACACTTGGCTAGGCTGGGCATAGCCACATACCACCTGCCAGGTGCCAATGTACCACTGATGGTACGCATACCACCGGTTGAAAAGCCCCGGCCTAGGGCACCGAACATTGGGGATGTCCTTCCAAACTATTCTAAAAATGCAGTTCTTCGCATCAACAAGAGACGGTGCCATTCTCATCTGACTTTTTCTGGTCTTTCAGTAAATGGATGAAGGTGGATAGGTGGTGATGGAAGTGCCAGCATGAGATGGGTTTTGTAGATGAGGAAGGAATTATTTACATTTGCTTGGCTGTCCAGAAAAGGCACAGACTATGAAAAGGATAGAGACTTGGGTGAATTGATCATTTCTGGACTAATCAAAATGTAAGTTTTATTATTTTGCAGACAAAAGACAGTGAGATGCAGTTCAAGGCATCAGCAGTATTATGGCTGCATTATTTCAAAAATTTCAAGAACATTCTCATTTTACAATAGTATAATAAGGGCTTGATAGCAGTTGAAAATGTACATATAGAAAAGCTTATATGTACTGAATATTTGCAGTCCTTTCATGTCTTAGCACTCCCCCACTATTCATATTTCTGCAGAAGGTTTAGGAAAGTACTTTTTTGGGGAAAATTCATGACTGAAGTACAATGGGAGGAATTGTCTCTGAGGAAAATGGATGATATTCTGTTATTTCTTACCCCATTATGGTTTTTTAATGCATTTGTAAAGATGTATGAAATTGTCATTGAACAATGGAAATATTAAAAATGTATTGAAAAATGTGAGTTTGGGCAAGAAGGGTACTACAGCTTTCTATTAAAGGAAGATTATGAGCCAACAAGTCTCTCCATCACTTATGAGTTAAAAGTTTTGCTAATATTTCACAAAATCTCAATGACATGCCCATTCTTACAATATTTTGATTTGCTCACAAGGTATTTTTATTTGTGCAATCTTTTCTTTCAAGATTTCAACATATTTATTTATTGCACTAGGAAGCCAGAAAGTTACTGAATTTTGATGTAGAAATCACTCTGAATAGTTTGGGCAATGCCCAGCCTGCAATCATATAATGTTGCCTCTTCTGCACATAGCTACTTTGAAAGCTTGAATCAGTTGCTTGACTGGTCTTACTATACTTTATTATTTTAGTTTTTATAGCCCATCTTAAACAGAAAAGTGGATTAAAAATAACAAGCTCCTGTAAAGATGTATTCTCTAAATCAGGTATGTCAAACTCACGACGTCATGTGACGTCGTGCAACATATCGTAACTTTTTCCCCATTGCCAGCAATGGGATGGGCACGGTTTCGGCGTGACGCATTCGGCCTGTGGGCCGACAGTTTGACATGCCTGCTCTAAATGAACTATTCTATTTGAAGAACAGTATTTCTAGCAACACGCATTACTAGAGTTTTCTCAAACTGAATTCATTGCGAACAGCATTTTAATTTTGACAGCTGATAAATTCAGTGTGGTTACCGGTATACTTGATTTGAAATCATATATCAAGTTACTCCAAAAGCAGTTAAATTTTCAGTAAAATTCTTCTAGAAGTTTAAAAGCAGAAATAAAATATTTCTTTTAAGCTGAGTTAACTGAGTATGTATCTTGAACGTTAAAAACAACAACAGGTTTTTAATATACTCATTGCAGTGGTAGGTAGCTTTCCATGCCTGGAAACACCATTGGGAGAAAGAACTCAAGAGGCATGAGAATTCTAAAAAAGGCAATAGTAAACAGCAATTGAAAACAATTCTATAAAGGAGAGAATATTGAAGACAGCAAAAGAGGCCAATGCACAGTAGCTTCTCTCTCTCTCTCTCTCTCTCTCTCTCTCTCTCTCTCTCTCTCTCTCTCTCTCTCTCTCTCTCTCTCTCTCTCTCTCTCTCTCTCTCTCTCTCTCTCTCTGTCTGTCTGTCTCTGTCTCTCTCTGTCTGTCTCTCTCTCTCTCTCTCTCTCTCTCTCTGTCTCTGTCTCTCTGTCTCTCTCTCTCTCTCTCACACACACACACACAAACTCTTAGCAAAGATCTGAGAATAAAACAAGGACAAAAATAGGAGATAGAAAGAGGTACAAATGATTCTATAGTGATGGTGTCAGACGGGTTGAAAGTAAAAGCAAGCTGAAGCTGGTGATGAAGGAAAGAACAAAAATAGCTCTTTCTGATATATTCAAAATAATAATAAAAAAAGAAAACAGTATGTCAGATGCCCAATGCAAAGAGAAAAATGCTATCAACATGAAGAGGCAGATTGAAGGCTTGAGATTGAAAGAAATGTGATCAGGAATCATCTATTTACTTTTTTCTTTATTTGAGACAGATGTTTCTAAGAATAACTGATGCAAAGATTAAAGAAGCCACTTAATGTCATTAGTGAGAAGTGGTTCGAAGATCTTTAGTGGGGCCAGAGAAAATTGCCTGGAAAACATTCAAGGATGTGATTGAGAATTTTCTTGACAACTGTAGAGCACCAAATTACGTTCAGTTTCTTACGACATAGAAGATGATGATGTTCAACATTTCACTGAAGATTCTTTTCTCCATTCACACTTAGATTTCCTTCCCAAAAATCTAGGTGCAGACACTGACAAACTCAGTGAATAATTTCACCATTGCCACAATAGAAAAATGGCATCAGGGCAACTGGAATCCATCAATGCTGGTTGACTAATGTTGAACACTGCAGTGAGACATTGAGTACAAACAAAAATCAGCAACCAACCACTTTTAGTCCTGTTGAATTCCTATCTGTCAGAAACATGTGATTAAATACATTATAGTCATTAAAAGTTAATTTCATATTTCTCAAGATTCCTACATGATACAGTCATTTGAAAATTATATTTCTACTCAGTTTGAAGAGGTCTGTCATAATCACCAAAAAGTTTTTCAGGAAGCAAAACTTGTGAAAACTATTGTTGTCCAGTATAACTAGTAAGATTCTAGAGCAGCTTCACAAGGGCTTTTTTTTGTCATAGAACGCCCAGAACGGAGTTCCAGCACCTTTTTTGGATGGAACTTTATAGGGTAGGCAAGGCGGGTTGTATGACATGTGTGAGTTCTGGCACCTTTTTTTTTTTTTTTTTTTTACAAAAAAAGCATTGAGCTTCACCAAACATAAAGAAGCAGAGCAGCCATCATGAAGTTTATCTGGAACAAGAGTAGGGACTACATACCAGCAGCTCCAGAAGTTTTCCTAATAAAATGTATGGCTCACATACCGGTACTTCAAAGGGTCCAGCTGGGACTATTTACCCATTATAAATCACAAGAAGTATAAACTAGTAAAACATTCATCTTGATGAACTTCCCAGTTTGTTTCCCCCCCTCCACCTTTTCACTTACAGATCTCTGCCTATTCCTTCAAAGCCTGTCTTAAAGCCAGCTTACTTTGTTATTGATGGCACTTGCTGAGTTACACACATTCAGTACAGTGAATCACATTGATATGAGCATCTCATTAAAGTCCCTCCCTGTTACAAATGTGTGTTCTCCAATAATGCTCAGTCTTCAAAGTGAAAACATTGATATTTTGGAAAATTGTATGAAAATGGAAAACAACATGTCTGTTTTTTTATGATAAATCACCTCCTTTCATCCCTGCCTCCCCACCTGCACACAAATAGACACAAATTACAATATTCATGATCATTATTTTTATCAAAAGGACATTCATGGAATGCATTTGCATAATTAATAAACTGAAGGAAATAACAATGTGCTCGGGGGCATGCCACAAGCAGTAAGAGGATTAATTTGTTTAACAAATTGCTGAATTATTTGGTCAGCCCTACTGAGCAATACATTATTCTAATAGCACTAATCATGTTTTTTCTCTTTCCATGTATAATTGGACCAACCAAGAATATAAGGTGGTGTCCATTTGAACTGTCCAACTATAATTTAGTAACATTTAAAAAAAAAATAATGTTAAGAGAAATTAACCTTGGGATAAAACTAAAAACAGATTAAAACAAAACACCCGGCTTATGTGATCTACGTGAATTATGGTAGCTGATTTTATTTTTAATTTATTTGTGCCATTTATATCCTGCCTTTCTGCCCAGAGGACATTCTGATACCAATCTTATATGCTTCTTTATATGAAAAGTTGGAATATGATTTATAATAAATCATATTTATTAATTGATTAATTAATAATTGATTAACTACAATTAATTAATTGATTAATATTAATTGTAAATTGTTGCACCTCAGATTTTAGCTGTTTTAACTGAATCTTTAGAAGTGTAATTACCAAATGGCAAGCAGAAGTATAAATGTGGTAAATGAACATTATAATATATGTACATAAATCATGAACATATGTCTATTTGACTCATTCAGTGTACTTGTTAGAATGCCACAAATCCACCATATTCTTTGGAATCATACAAGTAGCCCTTGGGTTATGGCCTCTTGTTCAATGACTGTTCAAACTTATGATGGCACTGAACAAGTGGTATTTACGACTGGTCCTTGAAGTTCCATCTGCTAAAAAGTCACATGATCATGATTTCTGATGTTCTCTACCATCTTACCAGAAACAAAATCAATAGGGAAGCTACCAGAAAGTCAGAAGTGGTTCCTTCTGCCACTTTTTCACCTGCCTGTGCTTCAGAGTGCTTGTCCATGAACCTATGTGGCACCTGCATACACACTTGCCCAGTAGTGCCTATCCCTATCATGACCTATGCAGCCACCAGCCTGCTTGCCTGGCTATCCTGCCCCTTCCTTCTTAACAGCCTACATAGTCCTTGGGTTATGAGAGCAACAGGGATTCCAGGGATTTTAACATCCTGTCATGTCGGATTTATGACTACATCGCTTAGCAATGAAAATTCCAGTCCCAGTTGCCATTGTAACTTAAGAACTACTTGTATAAAAATTGTAATTCAGTCATTACTCCACAGAATACCCCCTCCATCTATTGCAGGGTAGAAATAGAATTTAACACTTAAAGCCACACAAATAGGCTAGTTTCTTGACTATCTAGAATCCTAATCTTTCCTGAGAAAATAAATAGGTTAACCCTGCCTATTGAAGAAAAGGTGGTATTTCCCCATAGATTTTCAAAAAGGTTTATTGCCTATATTATGTGATTCATTCATTCGTTCATTCATTCATTTCTATAGCTGTCTAACTCAACCAAGTGACTCTGGAGGCTTACAATTCTAAAATTCTAAAACAATTTAAAAGACATTAAAACAATAAATGAGGTTTATTTATTGTTTATTATGCAAGTGTACAGACTAGATACAAGTTTTATATAATTATACTTGGTATAATACATATATGGTATCACATTTTTTTAACTTTCACTAAATAGAATCATTTTCACATGATAGCTCAGACCACCCAATCTACCTGGCTTGGAAAGATAAGGCTGAAATATAGAAATCTGGAGAATCTCATAATGAGAGTGGTAGCAGAACCTTAAATCAAATTTTTGGGCCAAATTTCACTTAAAAGTTCATGTGTTACATTCCTGGGACAATACTCAAACTTTTTCAATTAGGGTATTGGTCTACCTGTAGTGGTGGGATTCAAATATGTGAACAACCGGTTCTCTGTGTGGGTGTCACTTCCGGAAGTCCATTCTGGCCCTGGGCAACAAAAAATTAGCTATCGGTTCTGCTGAACTGTTGCAAACTGGCTGAATCCCACCACTGTCTACATCCAACACTGTGTTATATTATATTAAATATACTCCATTGGACTTAAGTATGTTCAAGAACTGAAAAAAAATCTGTGCAGGATTATGTAGTAGGTCCAGAAAATTGGATTTAATTCAGATAGAAGTATCAGTATATTAGCATGCTTGGAAAGAAATCCAATTCAGGTCACCTATATACTGCAATTCTTGAGCCTTTTGTTTAAAATAAAATGAATGGTGATGTCATCTATCTTCTTATTCCTTCAGCATGCCTGTTATTGGTAATCAGAAAGCTAATGTAGAAGTGCCTACATATACTATTAGCCTCTTAATGCTTTAGGGCACTTTTAAGTGTTATCAAGTTCCTGCATGCAAAATTATTAACACAATTAGCCTGCTGTATTAGCAACCAAGTCTTCCATTTATTACTTCTCAAATTCAATGACCTTGTAGAGGCAATCAATAGCTAAACTGATAAATGGGAAAGCTTTTTACCGATCTATTCCTTGAGAGCTGGGGCTGAATGTTGATTCTTGACAAGTGCAATTTATAATTTAGTGACTCAGAATGTTTTGCTCCAGCTGTTCAAATTTCCTTTTCAGGACAGTGCATCTATAAAAATTGGAACATTCAAATTGTTGGTTTATTGCATGTTACATTAGCGAATTCAAAAAACAGCCAGGAAGTACTAGTTTTCTCATTATACCCAATTAAAGTGTCCATCATCTATGTTTGTATGTTTATGTTTGTGTGTGTGTGTTTATGTATGAATAAGTTTAATATATTTAACCAGATAAATAATCAGTTCCTTTTCTAAATTGGATATTTTAAACTATATTTCATGATGATTAGGTAATGCTAAGTTTACTAATTAATCCAACCTCTCTTGATCTAATGAAAATTCATCTATTTTTAAAAATGTTTTCTTCAGATTCCATTTATTTGTTTGTTAGGTCCCAGCGCTAGCAACAGTCACTAAGCAATATGAAAGTTTAATGATATTTTTATCACCAGTTTGAACTATTTCATTCTGTTTATCTGACGATAGAGTGAACTGAAAAAGATGAAAATGAAAAAGTTTCTACCAATATAATTCTTAGAATTCTAGTTACCTATGTCTTTCTCAATATGGTGATATATAGACATGTTGCGGCTTCTAGAATTCTCTGCCAAGATGGTCATTGAGAGGGTAATCCCAGCACATCTGAATGGAACAAAGTTCAAAATGCTTAGTAAATATTTTGCCATAGTCTACTGTGAGCACTAATGAACAAAAAATATTATACAGTATATACAGTATATAGAATGTTTAATTTACATTCTACCTTTTATATAAAAACCCAATACAGCATTTCTAGTGTTCACTCCTACTATTTTCCCACAATAATAATTCTATGAGGTAGATTGAGGTTGAGAGTGAGTGTCTGGGCCAAAATCATCCAGTAACTTTTCATGATTAAGGTGAATAGTATCTGCTCTTCCTACTTCCTGTCTGACACTTAACGCCTACTCCACACAGCTCTCATATATGCCGATAGGCAGAATATGCTGTCTCTCATACAATTTTATACAAAATATGATATCAAGAATAAAAAATATATATTTTAATACAGTGTGATGGCTTACCCTGATGCCAGCTCAGACTTTGAGGAAGAGCCGGTTTCGGGGATTTTGGAGGGAGATACATAAGAAGCGCTGGAAAGTCAATGAGGGCTCCAAGCCAGGAATAGAGAGGTCAGGCACAATGGGGAAGTCACTGGAGGGGCAAGTGGATGAATGGTTGTCTGAAGAAGGAAAAAGAGAGGTGCCGTTGCAGATGGAGAGCTCACAGGTCCTGCTGGAAGCACAGAATGGAGGAGGGATGTAGTTGCAGCTTGCCAGTAGGATAATGAATTTCCTCCTTCATCTGATCCATGGATATGCAGTGTTGAGCAGAGGCAGAGAC
This sequence comes from Bothrops alternatus, assembly GCA_034064705.1. NCBI lineage: Eukaryota > Metazoa > Chordata > Lepidosauria > Squamata > Viperidae > Bothrops > Bothrops alternatus. The sequence goes on from JARGCV010000009.1 coordinate 36,466,720, forward strand.
AACATCAAAGACACATTACAACAATGGTTGAGGCCTCCAGAAGAGTAAGAGCCACAACTTTGAATATCCCTCGACACCCAAAATGGTAAAGAGGTAAATAAAGAAGAAAAAGAATTAATATATAATTATATACAATACAAATTTAACATAACAACAAATTCCCTAATTATAACTATGACCATCAATCATTTTTACACCTATTCTGGCATGAGCTTTCAAAACCAAATGACTCAACCATGCCCTAAATTGTAGTGATGTCAGCACACACTTTACATCTATGAGAATGTTCTATGGTGGTTCTAGAAAATTCTAGACCACTTTAAGATATTCCCACAAGCCAGCTGGGACATTTTGGAAGATGAAGTCCACACTTCTTAATGTGGCCAACATTGAGAAACACTGCTCTAAAAAAGAAACATCCCAACAGAAAAACATCTCTTCCTGACTGATGTCAAATGAATGGTTTTTGATGATGATCACAGTGGTCAGGCAGATCTATATGAAAGAAGACATTTCCCCTGGCTGCTACAGTTTCAGCAAATTAACAGTCCTTGAAAATGGACACATCTGAGTTTTTCAATAGTTTACAAGCACTTTGGGATGACACTATTAGTTATTAGCAGCAGCAGGTGCTACTTCATAAAAAGATACTTCTCATCCTAAGTTTAACCAACCTTCATTAATATAAGCAAGAAAGAGATATCAATGACACAGTTCCTCTCGCAATATTGCAAGGTTCAGATATAAGGCAATAGAAAACCAGAATAAAGTGGGTCCTTGGCATTGGCTAAGGTACTTCAAATCCCCATTTGGATTTGGCCTTGAATGATCAAAGTGCGCCTAAATTGTAATATTGCACATCATCACTGAGTAGAGTCAAATATTTTTTAAATGGCATATTTTCCCATCTTTTTAGAAGTTCATCAGCATGAGAGATCATCCTAATGCTGATCTTAAAGTGGCATTAAAACGCACAAAGACAAAGAATGAGAGGAAGGAGGGAAGACAGGGAGAGAGAAAATCTTAAATATATAAATTAAACTTATTGTGAATTTTATTAACAAGATATCAGTGAGTCAGAGTGAATCTGAAACTTGCAACCACATGAAGAAACTGCAAGTACCATCTTTGGGAATTATAACTGTAATGTTTTATACTTGTCCTAACATCTTCAAGTATGTCCTGTCAATACCAATCTTCATCTCAATCCAAGTTTAGCAGTGAAGGTATTACTGAAATCTTAAGTTGTCACTAGGGGTACAACAGTGTTAAGATTTTTAAGATTCCACTTTAAGATGCCACTATCCCTCCTCAGCTTCAAGGTGTGTAAATCCGTAATACTTTGTCACTATTAACTTAAAGATGAGATCAGCTACCTTGTTGTGGATGTGATTACATGTGCATTATGTGAAAGCTACGAGACGTGGGTCTGCCCTCTAACTCTTTCTCTCCCAGCACTAACCATAATCCAATGCTGTTTTCTGAGTTTACCTCAGGTCTATCAGTTCCACATGCTTAGTTTTTGACACAAACTTTTTCCAGTCTTTCAACAAAGTAGAGGAGAACAGATCTCCACTACTTTATTTTGGAAAAAAGGAAAGTTTGTGGACTTGCATGAAGACATTTCTGCCTGGGGATCAGAAACAAAAAATAGTCCTATAACTACTTGCACAGGATCAGATTTATTATGGCATAAGGTTTCATGGGATGAGTACATATTTTTATCAAATGTAATTGGCTGTGGTTCATAAAAGTTTATGAAACAACTTATTTGTTTGAGTTACTATAACTCTCTCTATAGATTCTTCAGTATAGAATAACTTGGCATGTAAACCCTCACAATCAATCTTGAAAGGATATTACTTTGGTATTTATGAGACAATACAGATTTAGAGTTGCAGTGTTCGCTGTGTTGTTTCAGAAAAGAACCAATTTCCTATGGTTTCACTTGCTTTGACTTGATCGAAAGACTCCCTTTAAATAGTTAAATTTCTTTGGCACTTCACTGCAGCCAATAACAATTTTGTACTGACTGCTTAGACAATATCTGTCATCTGGCTAATGGTATGAGGGACAAAATTTAGATATCGATCTGTAAGTCAGATACTAGCTTCAAAGGTCAAATATTGACTTAGAAAGGCAAGTACTGAAGTCAGCATTCAACTTTCACTAGATACACCAACCCCATATACTGAAATTTTACTTCAGCTGTTTCCCAGTGAAAGGCTAATATTATCATAATGTCCCACCACTGTAACAAGCAGCCTTTTGCTTATTACCTGTTGGCAGGCTATATTCACTCAGCACTGAAAAACATTGTCTACATGCTTGTGTATGCAGTGTAAGTAAATTTCTCTTTCTGCATTCTGATTTGTTTTTTTTTTTTTGAGGTAATTTTACTATTTTTTAAGCTGTTGTTCTTACATTGCCTCCCCCTCCTATCACATTTTGGAGCATCAGCTTTCATTATCTTGAAAACTTTCAACATCTCTGGCTACTCTTGCTTCCTGCTTTGCTATCCAAGACTCCTGGTTTCTTAATTCATCCCCTCCCACTTTGTTGCAAGCCCAAATCAATTATTATAATTATACTTCCTTAGAATATGTGTTGAAAAAGTGCACATGACAGATAATTATTTTTGATGCATGTCATATATCATTTGACTCTGGAGATCAGTTATTTGCATGTTGAGTGTAATGGTGGTAGGACTAATATTTTTATGCATCTCTAATAAGTATAGTAGAAATGATAAAATGCAACATCAAATATTTGACTCAATAACTACATTCTAATTCAGAATGGCTCATATTATTTAAAACAATTGGTACACATATCTGAATTGCAGTAAACATTCTGCATGGCTAGTATGGAAGAGTACTGAACTGGTTTTGGGATTCAAGATGGTTCCATTAAGTTGCTGGAAGATATAGATTAATCTGTTGATATAGAGTGGGGAGTGTGTGCAACATTTTAAAGGAGAAGATAGCATTTAATGTCAAATGTAATGCCAGAGATCAGAATCCCAAAAATGATTGAACCAAAGGAAAAAGGGAACTGGCCAGGAGATAACTAAATCTGATTTAGTTTCAATTTAATCAGAATTACACTTAATTGGGAAGCAGAAATGTGTCATCTATTTAATGTGAAACTTGTGAAAAAGGCAATTGAAGAAAACACAGGGATTAACAGAGCAAAATGCAAGCTTATAAATACAAGAAAGAAGGTTTTTGCATTAAAACATGAAGATGGCTCTGTGTGTAGAACAGTGGTTCTCAACCTTTTTCAGGTTGAGACCCCACTTGCCCCGCCCATACGCGGCGTGACCCCGGCGCGCATGCGTGCGCACGCACATGCGTCGGGCCGATCTGCGCATGTGCGGCATGCGCGTGACGAAAAAACAAAAACAAAACCAAAAACAAAATGGTGGACCGCTGTGTCCGGCGACCCCCGCGAAACGGTCGTTTGACCCCAAATGGGGTCGCGACCCATAGGTTGAGAACCGCTGGTGTAGAACAAGAAAGGAAAAGTTAGAAATAATTAGAAAATTCTATTCAGAGCTATGCAAAGATCACTCAAAGGTAACAACCCCCACAAAAGAGAAAATGCCAGATATCCTAGTGGAGGAAGTATCAAGTGCCATAAAATCAATGAAAAATGGCAAAGCTTCAGGAAATGACTGTGTTATGGTTGAAATGCTAAAAACTAGTGGTCACAGTTTACACAAGATACCAGTAAAACTATACTTGCCTCAGAGAAGAAAAAATACCCAGTGTATGAAAAAATACTGAAGTGATTTTTATACACAAGAAAGGGGCCAAAGATGATTTAAAGAACTAACACCCAATAAGCCTTCTTTTAGTAATCTATAAGGTTTTCACCAAGATAGTAGCAAAAAGAATATTGAGAACATTAAATAAAACTCAGCCAATGGAGCAAGCATGGTTTAGAAATGGCTACCTGGATCACATCCAGGTTGTTCAGCAAATCATTGAAAGGCATGAGTACCTCATGCCTCTGTGCATGGATTTCATTGACTACAAAAAGTGTGTGACTCAGTATTCCAGCAAACAATAATTAATGCATTGCTCAACCAAAGTGTAGACACTCCTTACATAAACTTACTACAATCAATGTATGAAAAACAATGGTGACAATTTACCTGAATGATCTTAAAGTGGAAATCAACATAGAACAAGGTGTATGGCAAGGCAATACAATATCATCTATCCTTTTCTCAGCCTGCCTTAAAGAAATATTTCGTAAACTAGAATAGGCAAAGATGAAATAAAAATCAGTGGCACCTATTTAAATCACTTAAGATTTGCAGATGATGTTGTTCTCTTCTCACAAGACCCAGAAGTGCTATCAAGACATATACAAGAGCTGCATAAAGAAGAAGAACCATTTGACTTAAAAATAAACCTGAAAAAGAGCCAGGTTATGTTTAATAAATTCACTAAAGAAGGGAAAAAATTATAATGGAGAAGAACTAGACATAGTAGACTACTACATATACCATGGCCAACAGATCTCAATGGAAGATGATACAAAACCAGAAATTGAACGGCCTGTTAAATGTGGTTGGCAGGCATTTTGCAAGCTAAGCATAATTTTCAAGAACAACTTCCCCCTATGTCTGAAGAGAAATGTTTTCGATCAGTGTGTGTTACCTGCTTTAATATATGCTGATGAAACATGGACACTAACCTCACGATTGATAAAAAAAACTATGAGTGGTGCAAAGAGCCATGGAAAGATACATGCTTGGCATTACAAGTCAAGATAGAAAGACCTGCACATGGATTAGAGAACAAACGAAAGTATATCATACCATCAAGAGAGTAAAAAAAATGAAAATGGGCTGGTTACATAGCAAGAAGAACTGATAGCAGATGGACCAAGGTAGTCATATAATGGATCCCACTTGATAAAAAGCATTCACGAAAGAGATCTAAAACAAGATGGATTGATGACATCAGCAAGTATTGTGGACCCAATTAGCAAAAAAAAAAAGCTCAGGATTGAAACATGCGGAAGAGGCCTTCATCCTGCAGTGCGTAGACAATGGCTAAAATGATGATGACACTTAATTAAATATAGTTAACATAAAACTCCCAAGATTTTATTATATAAGGAATATCTCTTCTATTATTTCAAAATTACAATTTAATGGTAATATTTGAAGAGGTCTAGAAGACTGCCATCAATTTTTTGAGAGGCCGCTCTTGTAAGTACTCCAGTGTAAAATATAGAAAGAAGATTGTGTTTACAGCTTCATTAGTCTTCTCTAGTACATATAAGTAATTATGCTGGTGCTTCTAAAGGGATTCTTTAGCAAGTAAAATGATAAAATTTTACTTTTATCCAGGCCAAGTACCTCTACTGTAGAAGTCAGTATTACTGTCTAATACTAATACTAGTACTAATACTAATAAAGTGTGATTTGCTTTCCTAGAAAAGACAACTGTCACAAGTACTAAGGTAAGGTTTAGAAATTTTAGCTTCTGGGTCATACATATTGCATAAGAATAATATATATATGTCTATTAAATATATGTCTCTAGTTTAAAATAAATTATCCAACTTCACACTATTCAGGTGGATTTTAAGATGATCAACAGCATTCTTATTTAAATAACATTTCTTCTTTAAATAACTCTCAGCAAAAATTCCCAGTTGAAAGAAGATTAACAATTGCAGTCCAACACTGTGTAGGATTTCGTAAGTCTTCCTTAGCACCGAATGATCAAGTTCTTAACACTCAGTGCACCAGCATATTCTTGAAATAATTACAGAGGTAATTATTTCAAGAAAGCTGAAAAAAGAAACAACCTAGAAGATCAGAGAAAGACTGCAGGAATGATTCCTTCCAAGGATGGATGGATGGACAGACAGACAGACGGATGGATTGACAGACAGACAGACCGACAGGATACAGAAACTTTTGGCTGGATTCCAAAAATGGTCAGATGTACATTTACCATGATTTTTCACTATAACATGCCTGTGAGAAAAAGAAATGGATAGCAAATATGAATGTTCATTGAGATCCTAGTTTTCAGGCATAAGATCCATACTTGCTGCCTGTAGGGGGTAGCATCTAACCTACTTACTGTTGTGAGTGTCCCTGAACCAGCTTGGGAAGTATCAGAGGATGAGGATCAGCAGCCAGGTCCCTCTGGGTGTTTTTCCCTCCCGGCAGCCGAGGATCAGCAGCCAGGCCCCTCTGGGTGTTTTCCCCTCCCGGCAGCCGAGGATCAGCAGCCAGGCCCCTCTGGGTGGTTTCCCCTCCCGGCAGCCGAGGATCAGCAGCCAGGCCCCTCTGGGTGGTTTCCCCTCCCGGCAGCTGAGATAGACAATGAAGAGCTTTGTATGCATTCTGAATCAGATTCTCAAAATGATGAGTCAGATTTAGAACAAGAAGATAAATGGATTAATCCGAGGTTCCGAAGGTTTGATAAGCGAAGGTGTCAGTTAACTGGAAAAAGGAAGTAATTGGGGAAGTGACGTATCGGACACTATATTAGAAGGGGAAAGAAAGACTACGCTTTTGTCACGAGCAACGTTAATCAATGAGTGGGCTGAAAACTTTGGCAGTGTTTTGGAACTCAGTTTTCTGGTGTTTTGAAAACCTATCGAAGAATAATGAGATCTTGGACAATGTGATGAAGAAAGAGTAAGTTAATTGGGATGTAGGAGGAGGAGAGCCTGTTTATCTAAATGTAAATAGATCTGATTTGGCCGTTCAGGCCAACATAATGCCAGCAGCTTGCTTTGAAATGAATCCTTTTGAAATGTATTAAATAAACCTCTTAAATACATATTTACGTGGATTTTAATGAGCTGCGAGAGGCCAGACATAACACTTACTGGAGGTAGGGTTGTCTAAAATTTAGATATGGTCTTGAAGGCTGTTAACATGCTGAAAATCCAGAGAGTTGTTTTGTGGGTTTTGGTTTTTTTTGTCCTAACAGGCTTATCGCCTTTAGTTTTTGTTGAAATTAGAAAGGTAAACAAAGGGGTTTTTGGGTTATCATTAAATATCATTAGGATATGAACATGCCAAAGAAACATTCTCTCAAAGGTTAAATGATATGGAATATGATAATGAATTCAGTAGGTTGTCACAGAGTACAAGTAAAATATTTAGACACTTTTAGCATTCCTAGGCTAAAGAAAGATCTTTCAAGGCCAGGCAGGTCATTCCACCTTTTGAACTTTTGCAGGGGAGGTTTTCTAAAATCCTACTCCCTGTGCCGCTGTATATATAGAAGCAGTTCAATATGTGTTATCATACTGTAACTTCTATGGGGTTATTTGAAATAGTTATCTTACTACCCAGCTGCACACTTGCAGAAAAAAGAGATAAATGTTATGTGAGCCACCTTGTTTTGGATATGAAACTATCATCTGTATGGTAACTAAATTTTGAATTACCATGATGGCGCAGTAGTTAGAATGCAGTACTGCAGGCTACTTTTGCTGCCTGCTGTTGCCAGTAGTTTGGCAGTTCGATTCTCACCAGTTCAAGGTTGATTCAGCCTTCCATCTTTCGGAGGTTGGTAAAATGAGGACCCAGATTCTTGAGGGCAATATGTTGACTCTGTAAACAGCTTAGAGAGGGCTGTAAAGCATCATGAAGCAGTATGTAAGTCTAAGTGCTATTGCTATGGCTATTATTGCATAGAAAAGAAGACAATAGCTGTTTTAAATATGAATGCTACATGTAGTATTTATGTTGTGAGCCGCCCTGAGTTCTTGAAATAGGGCGGCATAGAAATCTAAGTAATAAATAAATCTAAGTAATAAATGCTCTTGTTTTTACCTTCTAATGTTTTTATGTAATTGTTCAAAATAAAATTGATTGATATATTTTACATTAAAAGATGTCACTTTGCTGGTTTGATAACTGGGCTGATAGCCAGTTGTCAGGAAAAAGAACCATTTTCCTCCATTTTTCTGAGAGTGTTTTCCAGCAGGGTTCTGCTTATGACTCCAGGAGAGAGAGAAAAAGAGTTATCTAAAGCAACTTATCCTAAATGGAAGGAGACATGAAACAACTGAGACTGACTGCAAGACAGATGGCTGTTTGCCTCTCCAAGCGCTTGGTTGAAGCATATTTTCATTACTCAGAGTGATATAGTGTATTTACCGATCACAGAACAGCCAGACTGTCAGGGAGAAAAAAAAAACATAGACTGACTCCTTTTCATCAAAATTAATCACAACAAATTCTAAGTCTTTTAAAACTTAAGAAGTAAGGTGACCTTGGGGACAAATTGATAAAAAGTATTGGACAAAATCAAGTTCATGGTTTATGGCTAAACCAGTCTGACAAAATGAACAGCTTCAACATATACTGGTGCTGGTGCTGAGTACAAAAGGACTTTTCTTAAGTAATATATGCTTTTAGTGTGATTGGTTTGACCTTTGTTGATATAATCCGTATCTGAATCTGTCATCACTGGGTTTCTTGCCTCAGGCTAAGAATGAAAAAAAAATATATGAATAAAAAATCTCAGAGAGTTCCATCTGAAGAATGGTTATCATTCTTCATTACAAGATGGTAAGAATTGCTTACCATTTTGAAGTTCGGAGGTTGTTAAATGACAATATCTGAGTTTTCTGAGTTTACCAGAGCAATGTATAAAGCTATGTGTTGTACAATAGCAGGGTTTCCACAGTGACATAGATAATGTACTGTCCATTCACACAGTCAGTGGCAATGTGATCTAACGGTTGCACATAATTTATGTTACAATATTACACAGAAACATCTGAGGTAGCAGAACCACAACAGTAATCCTTTTAAATCATCAGTGATGCCTAATATCAATATGCCATTACACATATTCTGATAGGAATATATATTATTTATTTCTAGACTTAATTTCAATTTTTGTAAAGATCTAAATGGCAAGTAACATGGAGATTTTATCAATTTTTTATCAATTTGTTTGGGGTTCACAGTAAGATAAATGTATCTGAGTGTGCTTGACTGGAGTTCAATAATAATGTATTGACACAACCATCACAAGGAAGGATATTTTTAACATTTCATGATGCCAGGCACTTACAGAGGTGAAAGTCAGTTGCCAGACTGAAGTCCAGGAAGTATTCCATTTCGAACAATATATGGAGACCTAAATGCATTGATCAATGCTGGTAGTTTAAATAGTTTGTCAGAAACCTACTAACTTTTCAGAATAATACATTAAAAGATGGAGAGTGGGAGACCACCTCTTTTCCTTTCATAATAATAGGAAAAAAATAAATAAAATAATTGATAGAGACACATAACATTTCCTTTCTACTAGAAATCTATTCAAAAACACATGTTATAGAGAAGGGAGGAGGAGAACTAGATCAAGGCACTACCTGTAGATATCTGGGTGATTGGCAATAGATTTTCAAAGTGTTTTGACCATCCAACATCTTAATATAAATAACAAAATATTTCCTGCCATCTAGCATAGGCCATGGAAATGTAGAGATGCTATAATAGCTATCAGGTAGCCTCTAAATTGAATAAATGAATAAAATAACAAGAATTAAAGTCACAATTATTTTGTTTTTCTGGACAGTTGCCTTTACACAGCACCATAACCAGCCCATTTTGCCTGGAATGTTTTAGCTCAGCAATAGAAGAAATGCCAGTGTGTTGCACCCTTGACCTCTGCATTTTATAGCATGTGCGTTTCTTCACAAGAGTGTTGCAGTTTCTATTCAACAAGAAGGCAGTGAATGATCACTGAATGTCCATGATTCCTGGGTAATGACAAACCTAGAGCCAATCAGAACTTACTTCAGGCAGAAAAAAACAGTCAACATAAATGAGTGGCAGTCCTATGGCCTCCAACAAAAAGCAGTGACCCTCAACTTGCTACAGGGCTGTGATATATGAGAGGGCCATGTCAGACTTGTTTAATATTTCTGCTTTCCTAGCTTCTAGCTCTGCTCAGTAAAAATCACGTTGCCATTTCCAGTTTTGCTATGTAATCTCATGCACCAGGAAGGGCTTTGTGTTGTCACCTCCAGGGTACAGAGTGTAATCAGCTCAGGATTTACTGAAGCAGAGAGGTGAGCGATCATATCAGAGAACATTTGCTATGCTGCTCTTCAGCATGTAGGATTTAGGAACCAGGGCAAAGCTGACTAAACATATTATCTAGACGGAGAGAAATACACAGTACTGAATGAATAGGCAAAACCAGAGATATTATCACAGTCTGAGAGGGAAGGAGGGTGGGTAGAGGATCTAGACATTCCTTTCAGACCTTTCATGTCCATAAGCAAACATTAAAAATATCCGGAAGTCATTGAAAAGTTGATGAAAAACAAATAAAAGTGAAAGTATGTGGGGGGGGGGAGATATTCCAGCTTTCTGGTTATCTCCTACAGTATTTTTGGGATGTAAACATCAGAGAACCAGGCAGAAGAATTTTGCTTTAAAAAAAAACAACAAATTTTATTAGTTTTTTTTAACTCTTACAACAAAGTGCTCAGGACACACCGTGGTGCTGGGGTGTCAAATATCCAACAATAAATCCATATAAAATAACCCAATAAATACATTAAATATTCCCTCTCTATTTCCCTCAAATAATATATTTTAAATAATCAATTTTTACATTAAATTTCTATAAATCCTAATCCTGTTTTTAAACTTTATTAATTTACAATTACCATAATCCACTTTAACCTTAAGTAAACATATTATCACTTCGAGTATCCCTTCCAGATGTATTCTGGTTCTTAATCCCTTAAATCCTTAATTTTATCACAAATCTCTCTTATTTCTTCTTCCATTACTCAATATTTATCCTAATTAAAATAAAATATAAGTCTACCCTATACATATACCATCCATCAATCAATATATCTCTATAACAGAACAAAATAATACCAAACCTTAAACCATTTCAGTTCGTTAGGCAAGATTCAAATCTCATCCAAATAGTTATCATATCTAGAAACACCCATATTATTACACAAAGCACCATATTACTAAAATAACATACTCAATTAATTATTAAATCAATCCAAATCACTATAAAACCTCTTCCATTTTCATTCATTCCATTACAAAATAGTTTTCATACAAATAAACCTATTGTTCCAAAAATTACATTCTTAATCTATTTAACATATATATTCTAGTAATCACCATTTTTTCTATTGCTTCTAACCCTAAGTCTTAAATCTTAAATCAATCCATATTTCTACAGTGCCTTTTAATCCATTATATACAGTTTTAAATTTCTCTTTTCAGTCTTATTCTGGCTTTCTTTTTGTACCAACTGGCCAGTTTCCATAACAAAGTTTCTATCTCAGCAAGTAAATCTCCCTTTATTGCTTGTAACATCATTTGACTCAATAGAAAACACCCTCACCTCTGTAATGGGCGTGTGGCTCTTTTGTCAATAAACCCTCATTGCTTCAAAAGTTCGAGTTTCAATCTTTGGTTCTTCTAATCCTAGAGAATATGGATGGAATGCTTGTAAGGTAAAATAGATTCCTCTTTAATCTCAATTAGTTCTTCTTCTAGTATATTTTGATTTGTGGCATAGTCAGATGAGGTCTGGAGATCAGTTTGAAGGTTTGGAGAATTTGGAGTAAGGCTTCTGGCTCTTATTTCTGTAATAATCTCTTTCATTTTAGTGCATACTTCTTCAGTAGCTTCATAATTTTTTCCACTATAAGTTTACAGTTTAGTTGTAAATAAGGTTTCTCCATTTTAGTAGTAATTGAAGTGAGTCCCTTTTATAGTTTAGTGATGGCTATATTTAAACAATATCCACCCCCACAATTTCCCACAGCTGGATCAGCTTATCTTTTCTCTTTAAGAATAGTTTGAAGGTCAAGCCTACCTTATCTTCAAAGAAAAACAGATAATTGCAATATTAACTTTTCGCCACAAAATATCCTCAGTAGGTTACAAAATCTTTCCCAGACACCATTTTTTCCCTTTTCTCTCTCTTTTAAAGGAAAAGGTGGAAAAAATATTCTTCCAGCTTAAAGTGATAGTAAAGCTCTAAAAAAGGGGGTTTTTTGTACCCCAAAGTAAATGAAAGTAAAATATAGTCATTGAAATTACTTGTTCTGTCTTTTTATTCAGGCACCTTTCTTCCAATGCATACAAATGCCGCTCTTTCAAGGCAGGAAATTAATTCCAACAGAGCTTTTACAGGCAAACAATCAAGTAGGGTGAAGAGAGGAGAAGGAGAGGTCTCACCTGGATCATCCACGGTGGGTCTTTCACACTTAGATGTACCTGTGACTTTTGGCTGATGCAGCTAAGGAATCGGCCATCTTGCAGGACAATCTTTGCTCCATTGGTCCTAAGGAGTTAGCTGGAGCTGCGGAAGAAGCTGCCACCCCCCTGCAGTCATCAGCAAGCGTCCTCCTTGGTGGTTGCCCCTCCAGGGCAACTTTCAACCTACTAGGGGGTCTACTGGTGAAGAAAACACAGCCGGTGGAGGGACAAGTCTCTTCACACGACCGGAGTCGCCGTGTACCGGAACTGGAAGTCAGAATTTTGCTTTCTCATATACTTTTGGTTAATGCCTGTAGAATATTTTTTTAAAAAGCAAAATGTAATTATCAGCCACTCCAATTCTTAAAATGAACCTTAATTAAGACATTTGTTAATGTATTTTTCCCTACTTAAGGAAATAGAATGATGAAAAGATGAGAATAAGCATATGTTTGGATTTTCTATTTTGAACCTTATTTTAGCAAAATAAGGATGGCAAGTGCAGAAAATCTAACATATATATGCTAGTGCATGAGATACTTTAAAAAAATTGAGAGATTATAGATAGCTTCAGTGGTGGGATTCAAATATGTGAACAATTGGTTCTCTGTGTGGATGCCACTTCCGGAAGTCTATTCTGGGCCTGGGCAACAAAAAATTAGCTACCGGTTCTGCCAAACTGGTGCAAACTGGCTGAATCTCACCACTGGATAGCTCCACCCTCATGCTATTCAGACTCCTTTAAAAATTGTGATTTTAATTAAAAAATCAAGCTCAATGTCCGAAGATCTATGGGAGAGCCATCTATGCAGGGGCCTTATCAATGAAGATTCTACATGTGATCTTATTCCCTCTCTGAGATTGAAGTTTTCAGAGAGTTGTTGCATCTCTGTCTTGCTCTCCAAACTCTGAAATTTTCTTATCAGATACAGAAAAGGCAAATTCCTTGCTTCCATCTAAAGATATCCAGATTTTTGCAGCTAGCCTGGGAATTCTGAGATTTGAAGTATAGACATCTTAAAGTAGCCAAGATTGAGAAACACTATTCTAGAGAAAGGGTGTTTTTTGCAAGAAGTATGATAAGTGAGATACATTGTCAAACAGGCAAAAGAGAAAACTTGAATCTAAAATAAGAAGAAAATATGCAGAAGAGACCCAATTACTTCCATAATTCACAGGAATATAAGAGGGGCAGGAGAGACAACAAAATCAGACTAACAATTTTCTATTGTTATAACCAATCTCAATAAAAGTAGTTTTAGCCTTCCAATGAAATTGATTCTTGGTCTGGTCTAGCTGTTGGGCTAACACCTGTTTTGTTTTGTTTTTTAATAAATCAGCATGGACACTGTGAAAGGAAAAAAATATTCTAATAATTCTTTATGTATAAATCAAATATATTTCTTTGATAGTCAATTAAAATAAAGATCAGTGTCTGCTGAGACATACTTAGTAAAAGGAAGAACTGTGACTTTTGCAGTAGATGGTGAAAGATTGTGGTTGGCACACATTTCTCCACAGGAACAGAGTGTGGAACCAGATAGCATAGGAATTGAGAAACTGAGCTTTGTTCACGGGTACAAGACACGAGTAGAAATGGTAGTGAGGAAAATAGTGGTTAGAACAAGGACAGAAAAGAACAGGGAAGTGGCCCGGTAATCAGGACAACAGAAGTAGAATGAGAACTACCCAGTGGTCAGTTCCAGGAATAGGGATCTGACCTGGAGGTCACTTCCAGGAAAAGGGAAGTAGCAAAAGGTACTGTTCCAGAAAGTCACATGTTGATGTGTTTAACAAGAACAGGGAAATGGGATGGCTATTGGGTGGCACCAGAATGCTAGAGGTGGGCACAATGTTAAGGTACAGTATAAAGCCTGCTTCAAAGATTTGGGTGTTGCCATTTGGCTTAGCCATCACACTTAATGACTGCTTGTCCATTCTAGCCCTTATTGCAATAAGTTGTTGAAATGTAAGTATTAGATTTGTGTGTCAAATTGAAATAAACCTCTGGATCCTAAAGTGAAAATTTTGTTGTGTGTTTTCTCTTGTTTTTCTTTTACAAGTTTTTTCCCTGACAACACCAGAGGCATTATTATTCATCCATACTGGAGAGAGTATAAGAGAAAAGAAAAACTCCACTAAAATGCAAGCAGGACCTTGAGTACAATTTTGCTGTAAGGCTACCCTCCTTAGATTTGCTAGTAAGCTACCTTCTTAGTCATTGCTCTCCAATGCAGACCTGACATCTTGGTTAAGATAAAGTTATTGAAGATTTTCAGTACATTTATTAAGACTTTATTAAACAATCACTCTTATCTTATAAACAAACGTACACAACAAATTTGTAATAGTAAATCTGTGAGCCATGAGTGTCTTTTCAGAGGGCAGAAACTTATTCATGTTGTATATCGAATAACCTTATGCAGTTGGAAAATAGTAATGAGAATAGCTTCTATAAGAAAATACTCTTGAGACTGGTGTCTGCAAGAGAGAAAAACAAGATAAACTTTATTTAGGAAATTACATGGTTATAGGAAACACTGTGTTATTAAAGTATGTCTGCAGTCAAAACTTTGTAGTATCCTTTCCTACATTTTGGAGAAAGGGTAAACCAGGAAAGTATCTAAAATGCAGAGACAAATTCAGAAGAACCCATCTTAGAAGGAAGAGACGAATGCCAGGAGACAGCTCCATTGGGATTTCTTGCAAACCTAAATTCTGTGAAGGTTGCTAAGGTCTCTGCAAAAGATTGTGACTATATATATACAACACACACACACACAATCAATATATATATATAGGGCTACCCAGTGCTTTTTTCTAAAAAAAAAAAGGTGCTGGAATTCACACATGTCATACAACCCATCTTACCTTCCCTACAAGGTTCCATCCAAAAAAAGGTGCCGGAACTCTGCTCTGGGCATTCTATGACAAAAAAAGCCCTGGGGCTACCTGAAATCTGAACATCATTTGAATAATAAATATAGGATAAAAAGGTTGAGAGGGACTGGAATTACAGGCAGTGTTTGAAGACATGCAAAGTAAGATTATTATTATTTTTTGAAAAAATAGCAAAGGAGATTAAAGTGCAGAGTCCTTCTCCTAATTATGCCTATACCTATTGATCCTTGTGGTCGATAGGTTTATAGATGTGGAAAACCCATGCATGCGAAGTGAATTCCAACAATTTGCTTTTATTTCTTTGAAGTGTTCAATGATTAATTCACAGGTCACTGAAAGCTCTGAGGACAAGAAACTCAATGATTGGCCCATTAGGGAGAAACAAGTGAGCACTGACTGGCAAGTGTTCTCTGTGTCCAGCAATTGGCTGGCTTGGTTGGAGAAAGTATGAGAAAAATTTGATTGAAAATATTTTATGTAAGCTCCAGATTTGAACATATAAAAAAAGCTATATTCTAAGCATATATGAAATTTGTTAAAAGTAAAGGCAAAAGAAAAATCACTCTATGAATGATTATAAAGTGCATTGCGGATGGAAAGAGTAGTGGTATGACATACCTGAGACAGATGGAAAGGAGGGGCAAGGCTAGGAAGAGAATAAAAATGGGACAGATAAGGCTATTCTGCAAGTCACTGAACTGTAACAAACTCCTGCTACTAGGCATGGAAATCATATTTACTATATTTTTATTTCCAGGATGGCTACTCTTTACTTTTTGTCAGTCAGGTGAACCAGAGTACTTTAACTTAGGTCACACATTTACAGTGGTAAGAATTTCTTCCAGAATCCCAGATGAACTGTGCTGAAATTTAAGCATTACTATGCCAACATATTTTGTAAGGTTCTAGTGAATAAATCAGGTGATCTCTTTTATTAAAACAGTAACCAAACCTATCTGGACCTCAGTATTTTAAAACGGTGCAATAAACATGTTTTCTTTGGCACAGTTATCATTTATCACATTTCCCACAAAAGTTATACAAGTGTAAATGCCTAGTTTTATTTTCAAATATTTTGAAAGTTATTGTGGACAATTCTGAACTTTACAATAAGTATTCTGTTTTGACCTCATATTGTCATTTTGATCATAGCTAATTTCCTCTGTGGGACAATTTGTCACTGCTTTTGGGGGTTGAACCACATTATAAAGTCATTGTTGTTCTTTAATTATTATGAACATATAAGATTTTTTCTTCTAGTTTAATTTGATGGTGGTGGGAAAGGTAAACAAACCTTTCATTTATAAAAGTTTAGAAAAGAGAATATTTTAAAAGGGAAGATACACTAGGGGCCATTTATTCCCAATGACACTAAGGACAGAACTAGTATCTAATTAAAGGTTACAATCCACATATCTTTGGAGAAGACCTCTTTGTTTTAGTAGCATACTCTTTGTACAAAGAAATAATGGACCAGTTTTTCCATGGAAATAAATGATCATAAATATATAATCATGACGACTTAGAAGCAATTACTGTAGTTCTTATTGTGAGTATTAAGCACTCTTTCATAACCATTTAGTAACCTGGAAAAGAGATTTGTGAACAGAATGACATGGTGATGCTCAGTTTACTTTTACCTAACAGTTTACTTCCATTATTTCAGAACAGGGATCTGCCATTGCAACAAATCTATTCTTATTTCCAAAGCCTGCTTCCCAAACTATTATGCATTGCTTAAGGCTTTAGTCTGTTTCATGCTGTGCTCATTTACTCAGCAACAGCTCTCATCCACTGATTTAAAAGCAGTTAGGAAAAAAATCTGTCTGATGTTATCACTATTCAATAATAAACTTCAACAATTGTAAAATATTCAATGGTAGATTATCCACAGCAAAGCATCTTGGTCTTTATAGATAGATGTTGCATGCATATTCTTTAGAGGCAAGATGCACTTGCTACAAATAACTCTTTTCTTTTTTAAAAGCATCCTTTTACTGCAGTTTTCTAGAATATACCAAGCTGCAGATATTGTTGAATTACCCTTCATAATTCCTTTGGCTCTACTAGCTGGATATGATGTATTCCGGGGGTGAGGAGTACAGATAGTTTTGCAGCAGTTTTACTTAACCAGTAAGAAGGTTTCAATTTACTATGATTGACCTATGATCTTTAGGGTGCTGCAAGAATCAGTCCTTCCTCCTGTGTTCCTTAATATCTGTATCAGTATTTCTCAAGCTTAGAAACTTTAAGATGTATGGTCTTCAACCTGCAGAATTCGTCAAGGTGACTGGGAAATTTTGGAAGTTGAAGTTCAAACATCCTAAAGTTGTTAAGGTTGAGAAACACAGATCTATATGAAACAATTACAAAAGGTGATATAAGAGTTGGTGGTACAATATTATCAGTGTGTTGATTATATTGACATTTATACTACCATCCCCTGCTGCAGAGGAGATGCTGGCAGTATCCTATCCTGGAGCTTGGATGGGAGAGGACAGGTTGAACTGAACCCAGGTAAGACAGAGTTGCTCTTTCTACACCAGGATTCTCTCTTGTTATCCTTGGATGGTCAAGCACTCTCTGCAAAGGAACAGAACTATAGTTCAGGACTCTTTTTGGATCTCATTCTTTCCTACTGTATTTAATTTTAAAGAATAGGTTAAATATTTAGAATACTTGGGACATTAATATATGAAACCATAATTAATACAGATATAATATTCACTTATCTGCATTCATTACTAAGTCATCTGAATAACAAAATATTAATAATCTATTATATAAATATTATTGTACTGAAATAATATACTGTATTAAAATTGAGAAGATGGTTGATAGATGGCCTATAATTAACAATATGTTAAAGATTTAACAATATGTTGAAGCAGTGTTCTCCAACCTTTCTGGGTTGGTGTCCAGCATGGGGGGGGGAGAGGAGATAGTTTTGCATGAGGGGCAGGGGTGCGTGTGCCCGCCACTTGGTGAGGGTGCTGTGAGCACAAGTGCTCGCCACTCATGTGAAGGGGGCTGCGCACACATGCACACTCACCCATTGCTTGTGTGGCCCGGTTCTGAATGGGCCGCAGCCTGATAGTAGGCCATGGCCCAGGGGTGGGGAACCCCTAAGTTAAAGGACTGAGCTTTCTGTATATTATTATTTTATGGATATAACTTTAGTTGCTTAAAGTGTCAATTAATTACCATTTTTGTATTTTTTAAAATAATATTAGCAATGTTATAATTTTGGTTGTATTTCATATCTTCTAGTTGTTATATTTTATAAATTAAATGTTGAAATGTTGAAAAAAGAAATGTGTATGATTTATTTTAAAAGTTTTCTTATTTTTGCAGTCAGATTAAGAAGATTTTTTTTTAAAAAAATAAGAAACTTTGGGAACACTAGCTGAGCTGGTAGTAAAAAGATTTGTAATAAAATCTCCAAAGATATTCATTTGCAAAATAACTCAAGAACCTTTGGCAGTAAGAAATTTAAAGGACTCCTGCAGAGTTTTAATTCAAGCAGAACATAAAGTGTAGTGCTTAAAGGTCTTATACAAAAATATCTGCTCAAATAAAATGTAAGAGAAAAAAGGAAAGGGAAAACCAACAAAGAAAAAGAGCTATAAATAAATAAACATGGTAGTCATCAGAGACAACTAAAATTTTATTTTAATATCTTATTCAGGTTTTAATAAAAATAAGGAAAAACAGAGTAAGTCTCAAAATGAGAAAATAGGAAGAGTAAGTTATTAAAAGTAAAATATACAATGTGTATTGATATAACTGCATCTGCTCACTAATGTGCCACTATTTTTGGATAACATAATGGAATTAGAATTCTGATATTATAGAAAAAGGATGCCTCTAGGGTAAGGGGAATGGCTAAGCACTATTTCCAATAACAGTATTCATGCATCTTCCTAATCAAGTTTGTTTTAAAAGAAATTATAAGATAATTTGTATAGTTTTGGTGGCTGTTACTCTGGACTTTCCAGTTCTGTAATTAAAAATGAAAGTGAGGGTGATTGCAAATGCAAAGTTAAAAATCCCATTAAGAACAGAATAAGTTTATTTTATTTATTATTTTATTTATTTTATTTAATTCGATTTCTATGCCGCCCTATTCCAAAAAACTCAGGGCGGCTTACAACATAAATACTAACATATAGAAATCTGACATTAAATACATTATAAAACCCCTGGATTAAAAACCAATCATCCAAAGACAAACTTACAACAAACATACACTGGCTGGGGCAAGGTGTTAACTGCCCCAGGCCTGTTGGCAAAGATGTATCTTCAATAATTTGCGAAATAAGTTGAAATGGGAAAGTGGCAAACAGAGTGAATATTGCTTCATTTTGGAAAATATGACACACTTATGAGATTCCTTATGAGATTACAACAAAAGCAAACATGCCAGATCTTTTAAAACTATATAAAATATTACTGAAAGTCTGAAGCCTTTAAGGATTAGCAGTCATTTTACAAACTCATACCTTCAACACTCATTAAATTGGTTTAGAAAAGCACACTCAATATACCATTCCTCAGAGTATTAAAATAATTTTGTGATTTTAAAAAAGGCCATGGGGACTCAATTGGAGGAAAAAGGAAGGCTTGTCAAAAATAGCATTAAAGTAACTGGTTTACAGAGAATGTGCTTGGAAAAAAAATGGAAATCTCACAAATATCAAGATCAGAAGAAAAAAGAAATATATGAAGTATTTAATGGTAATTTCATTTGTTTAACACCTTTAAGAAATATTGGCTTTGAATCTACAGAAATCTAGCCACCCAGGGTTACCCTATTGTAAGATGAGCGGCCAATACATTTTACAAACAAACAAACAAAGGAAAATTTAAGGCGAAGTTGACTACTATTGTGAATACAGTTTTTTCAACCAGCATATATTCCAGGACACATCCCAACATTACAGATGGAATTATTACAAATGGAAATCACCTCTATGATTGAGACATAGCTTTTGGTCAGGTACAAAATCAAATTGCAGCAACCTCTTCCGCTGCTGCAGATAGAAAAAAGTTAGTCCTTTTAAAATCAAGGGAGATAAATTTTTATTTAGGCTGGAAAGGAAAGATACCAGGCTAGAAAACAGTAGATAGCTGGATAACTTTGGACCAGTCATTCAGTCCAACCATCTCACAGGGTTGTTACTGTGGGGAAAATAGAAGGTATATTGCAGTGATGGCGAACCTTTTAGAGACCGAGTGCCCAAACTACAACCCAAAACCCACTTATGCACCGTCGGGTGCCACATGGGTGTGGCCCATTGGCTGGGTGTGGCCCATTGGCTGGGCGTGGCCCATTGGCTGAGTGTGGCTGTGGTGGTAACGGCAGACTGGGTGAGACTAAAAAGTTCAATCAATCAATTCCAATTTTGCAAGAATTTTTCCCCCCGAGAAGTTGAAATTGACTGATTGATTGAACCTTTTTTTTTTTTGCACATGGCAGCAGAGGCCTAAAGCAAAAAGGTTTTATAAAACCCAGCTGAAGGCCTAGGACTGGGGCGACGGTGTGCGTGCCCACAGAGAGGGCTCTGAGTGCCGCCTCTGGCACCCGTGCCATAGGTTTGCCACTACTGGTATATTGGATAGGTTCACTGCCTTGAATTATTTATAAAAACAATAAAGTGAGATATAAGCAAACAAACAAACAAATAAATTAGAGTTTACTATCTCCCACCAACTCTGATTAAAATTTGGGATTCCCAAGAAACTAAAACACCTAGAAAAATGTCGTAGAGATATCTTCAGATTTTGCTAGGTGAGTAGAAATAGTTAAAAATCTAGCAAGGACCATTTGCTTTCTTAATTTTTATGTGATATTAAGTCAAAACTAAATTGCCTTTTATTTTTTGATGCAAATTCATAAATTGTGCATAATCATGATTTTTAGAATTTTCTTTTTTAAATGAACTACTATGACATATCAGTTTCCCTGATATCTCTTTCATTATTAAAAAAAATGTGGTGGTTACATGTTATATTTTTCTTTTCTTGTGTGAGATTGTCTGTCTTGGAAGGTGGGAAAAGAAGAATTAAATCCTCCAGTCAAGAAGTGGGACTCTGTAATGATTTCACTGTTTGTATTTTTTAAACATTTAAATTGTTTGAAAGGCATCACAGGTTGTAAACTCTGTCTTTCTCACATGCTGTACTTAGAAGGAAGATACCAAGATTGATAGACAGAAGCAATGGGAACTACCAAGTAGTTATCCAAAAGCAGGAAATGGGATCAGAGAGAAGACCGAGTGGTCTTTTGCAAGAAGAGATGTCAGAGGTCCAAGCTTTCACAACACGGCCTCAGATGTTTGACTACAACAGTTAATTTTGCAGTTTTTTGTGTGTGTGTGTGTATTTGTCCTTGGTATTAATGTTCCTGAATGTTAAAACAAAATTTGTAAGCCCAGATTAGGTTTCTTCTATCCTTTTAAGAGCAGAAACTGGAATATGGCCTACCCACCCAAGAGCTATTATCAGAACATTTATTTATTTGTTTCTTTTTGTATGAAATGATATATTTTCAAAGCTTTGTTGGCTAGAAAGAATAAAGGTAGGATCCCCACAGGGAACAATTGATTCTAAGTACTGGTATTTTCAGGCCAGCAATATGAGTTCTCTCTGAAGTACTTTTCTTCCCTGAATCTACCTATAGTTGAGCAATTTTATGACCAGAATCTTATTTATACATTTGTACAGCTAGATTTAAATGCAACTACAAGGAATAGATTTATGCCTTTGATTAAGTATGAAACTGACTATGATCACTACCTCAAGCTTAGTTCACATTTCCTTCTCATAGCATTAATGAATCTAGGAACAGACCAGATGCAAAATGCAGTTTTTGAGAGATTTTTAGGATAATACTGTATAATTTAGCTGCTGTACATGTGGCATTGACTAGGTGAAATATCTTTTGCATTATACATTTCATTGTTCTTTTTTAAACTCAGCCGCTATAAAGTTTCTGTGCCTTCTGTCGGATGGAAGGACTAACAAACCAAAATCATGAAAAGTATTTGCATTAATGATTGCAAAAAACAGAGCAATATACTCAGAATAGCTGATTTCTACTATGAGCTATAAAAACACACAAAAACTTCACAGATGAATACAAAGAACATATACAATTATATCTAATTAAAACTAATACCTGGAATTTCAAAATAAATTTACAGGACAATAAAACTTAAGTAAAATCTTCAGTAAATGATTATGTATTGTGATACCGTTTATATAGTTGTCTTTTTTTCTGATTGTTATAATGATTGGTCAAAGAAAACCTGTTTTCCAATGGAGAAAATATGATGGGATAGGGGAATGCACAGAATGTTTATAAGACTTTTTTCGTTGGTTAGTTTTGAAAGAAACATATAATAGAGAATAAAATGTATCGGTAAAGATAATAAGGAGAACTATGTTGGTCTAGTGGCTAGAGGCAAAACTAAGAATGAGGAAACTTTAAACAGCCTTACTTTAAACATAGAAAACCAGTTCTCTGCAAAAAAAAAAAAAAACAAATATGAAGAGACTTGTGCATACTTGTCCAGATAGTCACCAGAAGTCGTGATTGACTCCAAAGAATACAACACACATGGATAATAAAAGAACATGGACTGTGCCTCTGCTCTTATTGAGGCAAACAAAGCCAGCCCAGAATAATGGTTGCCATTGAACAATGCTGGAATGGAGGGGAGCAAACACTGAGCAGTCCCCTAAAAATGGCCATTCTAATATTTTGCTTCTTGGAATTTTCTTACTTTAATGTTACTTAGATGAAATTCATTCAAGGCTCTTGCCTTCAGACTTTAATTGCTACAGTTAGCTGTCTGCTAGATGACAATAACGAGGTGAAAAAAAGACTTTTAACATTTCACTTTCCCTTCTCTGCACCAGCATGTTTCATGATTATCAGAATTCAACTGTCAGCATCTTTCATATCACATAAAACAATATACTGACTGAGGCTGGGAATAAGAAAGTTTTATTAACTTCCTTCTCAAATAATATCATTGCTTTATTGAATCATTGTCCCTGTGCCACAGAGATAGCTAATCACTTCCCATTTTTATTTCCTACCATTTTCCCAACTGCCTCATTCCTTTCTAAGAATGTTTTTCTCCCAGACTGGTACTTTTATTTTAATGATTTCTTTTGCTTAGTTATAGATATTATCTTTTAGTGGTCTTCCTACTGGTAGCCAAATTTGAGAAGTTGGGTATTTTACTTTCATGGCTAAACTAATAATTAATAAATAATAATAATTATTTATGTTGCTTAATTATAATCATCATAGTTTTACTAGTCTTCCTATTTGTAATCAGGGACATTTTTAAGGTTGATGTGGTCTCATTATACATGTGGTTGAGCTGGGATTTATAAGGGAATCCTCATATAACATTTTCATCCTGCTGCTAGTGACAAGTACACAAATAAACCTAGAAAGCACTTGGACAGAGGTAGATAATAGCTCTTCTAGTGTCCTGAATATTCCCTCAAGGCAGCTGAGTTCAATATACCTTCCAGAATGTCTTCTTCAGGAATAGAGGCAACAATGGGCAAACCAATACAAAGCAGGCCCCTTTTACATTACTCTGAAAGCTTTATACTTCAGTATTTTCCCACTAGATGTGTTCTCAAGGCAGAATAGAAAAATGATGGACTGAGACATTATTCTGTCCATAGACTGCAATCCATGAAACATCTGAAGGGAAATGTTTAGTTTAAACTGATGAGGCCTGTTGCCTTCAGTCTATAACTTTAAATCCAATTACTTTGTTACCTCATGAATGAGCCAGATAGATAGCAAATCTATAGCAGAGACAGAAATTCAACTCTGATCCTTATTCTCTTAGGTTCTAATGTAATATAAACACATAACTCAATGGTACCATAAATTTATTTATTAGAAGGAAGAAAATGAAAGAACAAAACCAACACTACAAATTTGCTTAATGAAAATAGTGATATTATTTATACTATACAACCAGCGGAAAAAAAAATAACAATAGCAGTTTAAATCCATTTATAGTTATGCTTTAGAAGCATGGACAATGTATTGGCTGGCTCTGTTTGGAATCTGCTTAATTGATCAATGACTATGTTAATCTCTCAAATGATCCATGGGGTTAAATGTAACTCACAATTGACCCAACAGGTTTATTTTATTTAGTTGTATTCTGGAAATACCTAAACCCAAACATCAATTTGTTTTGCGTACATTACCCCCCCCCAGCTAAAAAACAATTGTTTGTTTTAGAAGGTCTGGCTGAAATAGATAAGCCTCACTTTCTGCTACTTGTCTAAATGATGGAGAAGGAACTACTGGTATTATGAATACTCTGTTAATGCAAGGACTCATTGGATGCAAAGAATTCTAAAAGAAAAATACATGAGAACTTTAGATTCCCAGATTGTGGTGTTTGACATTGTTAACGTTATTCTATGTTGCTAGAACTAGTGAGATTTGACTGGGTTTAGTAGTTGACCTTTAAGTGAGGACAGCATTACTGTCTAAGATAACTGATTAATGCATTATTTAATGTATTAGGTGTCCATCAAAAATCACATATATTTAAATCTATTTTTATTTATTTAAATAATTTATAAGATCTTCCAACTGATAACTTAGGACTCTGGATAGTGTATATCAAAAATCTCTTTGCTCTTCAATCACATATAGAATATGTTTAAACTATGCATAATACTATGTTTGGATGTAATGTTATTTTTTTGCTTGGTGAGGCTAGTAACTTACAACCCCAGGGATACATCCAGGCCCAAGCCTCTTTTTGTAGCCCTCAGAACTCTGTCTGTCCATGACTGTTGTCAATTAATGACAGTTTTACTTTGTGTTGAAGAAATTATATAGTATCAGTTCTAAGATAGACACATGCTTGCTTAAAATCTAAGACAATTCTCCAAATCTTTTTGTCTTCAAAATCAGTGAGCAACCCAGACCTTTATATTCCCCAGAGGCTTTCCAGATTGTGCTGCTAAAATTCAGCTGCACCATTTTGTTTTGGGTAATCAATGCTAAAATCAAGTAACTGAAATAACCTTAACTCCACTGTTGCATTTCTATGCATTTATAACAGCAAACACACCAAAAATTTCCTTTGTATGTCCTATAGTATTGTCAGTATTGATGATATTTAATTCTATATCAACAAAAATGCTGGATGTCAGCTTACATCACACAGAGGGAGGTTACTTGAGAGACTGCCTGTTTCCAGTGGTTTCTATTTTTTCTTTTCAGAGCTGTCATGATGCAAATGCTCTGGATCACTTCAGTGAAATAACATCATCCAAGAAGTGTGTCTTTTCTATCACAGTACCTGCTCTTTGGAACAGCTGTCCATTGAAATTCTGACAGCCCCAACCTTGTTGTCCTTCTGGAAGGTCTTGAAGATCTGCCTTTTCAATTAGGCACTGGGACCCAGGTGTTAGAGGATGGGTGTAGGTTTTGTGGTGTGAGACAGTTTTGTGAGGAGCCACATCATTTTTAATTATTTATTGCCTTATATGGCTTTTACACTGGATTATTTTACATATTGATTTTGTTAACCACCCAGTAATTCAGTTAAGATGAGTGGCCATATATTTTCTGTGAATACATACATATATACATACCTCATTTTCAGATTTAGTTTCAACAATCTCACAATTCACCTAAAGGTCCTTTCAACGTTAACTAGCCATCCTAATTCCTGGTGAAAACACTTGAGCCAATAGAGGTCTTCCATTGGCTCTATTAGCCATGTTAATAGGTATTGCCTCAGTGCAACCATACAGATAGTTTTACTTATATATCCTTAAGAATAAACATGTACAGTATTAGAAAATATTGTGCATGGTTATCTTAACCAACCCAAACTTAGTATAGTATGCAAGAGATCCTCAGATCATGTTGGATCTTGTCTCTTTCCATCCCTCCAACAATCTTAAATAGTACTTCTGAAAGGAAAAGAACATGCATTTTTTATAAAAAAAAATCAGTGTTTTATGGATATGTCTAACAATTTTTTTGCCTATTCAGATGGAAATAATGTGTTAATGAGAAACAGAAGCAAACTTAGCAGGATTTTTCTCTACTTGAAAGAACAGCTCAATAGCCCCATAAAAATGTTACTGAAGTACATCCATTTACAATGTTAATATTTCACTGTTATCCCAGTGGATTTTGGACCTCTGTGTATGAATTGCATATTTTGCACAAAATCTCTTATTCAAAGAAAATTCTTCAAGCACTGGCTGTGCAAATATCTGCTAGTGATCTCATTACAAAAGAAACCATATAATGGACCAAGATGTTATATTTATGTCTGCTTCCTATTAAAATAAGTAGTTGGTTAGCTAAAGATATTGTATTTGGAACTAATAAATTATTTTCCTTGACCCAAATGTACTGTATGGGAGCTGGTTATATTTATTTAATAGTAAAGGTAAAAGTAAAGCACTAGGGCAGTGCTCATTTCTATTTCTTAGCTGACGGAACCAGCATTTGTCCAAAGACATTTCCCTTGTCATGTAGATAGCACAGAACACTGTTTCATTGCCACTGAATTGGTATCTATTTATCTATTTGCATTTGCATACTTTTGAACGTCTAGGTGGGCAGGAGCTGGGGCAAGTAAAGAGAGCTCATCCCATTGCACAGAACTCAGGTCTTGAACCTGGGGCTGTCAGCTGACAAGCTCAGTGTCTTTAACCACTGAGCCATCTCGCCCCCTGTGTGTAATAGTAACAGTTGTGAAAGAAGAAGAGGAAAAAGATAGGTATAATGAATATGCTCAGATGTAAACACAATAATTTCATATGCTTATCACAATAGTGATAGCAAGATTAGTGAGATAGAGATACTGGAATAAGGAGGATGCAACAGAAACACCTCTGCTCAAAGACAAAGGAAACCCTCCCCCAAAAATCTATCATTAGATATTAGGAAACAGTTTTCTATATCTCTTTGTAATTATTTAGTGGTCTTCCAGATTTATTTATTTATTTTCAGTTCATTATCTCATACTTCTGTTGTTTTCTTTGGACGTATCTTCTATGCCACAAAATATTATTTCAGCTTTTCTAATTTCAAACGAATCATGCTAAAGCTGGTTTCTCACTTAAACCTCCATGCATACCGTAATACAGCTGTATTAAGCAGTCACCAGTCTCTGTGGATTGAGTATATTAGTCATACAGCAGTTAGCCATAATAGCTAATTTGGCCCGATTAGCTATTCTCAGTGGAAACACTTATCTGAATCAACTCTGCTTGCTGCAACCAGTCTATGACTTTATGCTGAACAAGCAAATCCATTCCCAAAGAGATTTATCTATTTTTCCCCCGTATTCATTTTTTACAATATTTCTGAACCACCCCACTCCTAATGGGTTCCAGGTGGCAAATAGCAAAACCAAAACAGTGCAACCCAAGGGAACAACAAACTAATAAAACAAAATTTTTACTGTTTTCCTATTTTTATCTTGGAATTTATGTATGTGGATGATGATGATGACTGGATCAATAACAATAGCAATAGCACTAGAATTATATACCACCCCATAATGCTTTATAGCACTGTCTGAGTAGTTTACAGAGTCGGCATATTGCCCCCAACAATCTGGGTCCTTGTTTTAGCAATCTCAGAAGGATGGATGAGTCAACCTCGAACCAGTCAGGATTGAACTCCTGCCGGTGGGCAGAGTTAGTCTGCAATACTGCTTTCTAACCATTGTGTCACCAGGACTTCTCAAATCAAACCATTTCAGGATGAAGATTTCTTCATTAAAGGTTATGAGCCATAATCCACCATGCTGTTCTAGTGTGGATTAGGTAGATAATTGGTTTTTTTATTAAGATTGAAAGAGAATCACTGCCAGTTTCTATGCCAAAGGGAAGACTATGACCTGGCTCTTTCTAGAGGGTCTAGTCTAGACATTTAACCACTATACTACATTGGCTGTCTTTCAGTGTATGTATGTATATATGTATCCATGCATGTATGCAGTGGTGGGATTCAGCTGGTTCGCACCAGTTTGGCAGAACCTTTAGCTAATTTTTTGTTGCCCAGGCCCAGAATGAACTTCAGGAAGTGGCATCCACACAGAAAACTGGCTGTTCACATATTTGAATCCCATCACTGCATGTATGTATTAATATCTGTAAAGTTTTGCAGCCTTTAATGCACACAGTTCCTTGAATTGAAGCATACTAGCACCTTCAATGAATGATTCAAGAAATAAGCAAAAACATAAAAAACTAACAAGTGTTACAATAGTGGCACTATCTATCAAAAGCAGATCTTAAACTGAATATCCTCCAAATGCTCTATTGAAGATCTATGTATCTCCCTGTAGATATTCATCAGGGAGATGTCAGTCCATATAAGGGCAAACTATTCTACAAAAAGTGGCCATGGCGAAAATCCAGCTACAAGGTCTTTGCAGATTTGTTTATTTATTTGCAGAGCTCATAGATTTCCACAGTTTGCTGATTCTGAGCATCACACATAATTGGAATTAAAATCATACATACAATTATATATATATATATATGTTTTTATGTATATGTATATATATATATATATATATTACAAAAATATTACAAAAAACAGGAATTAGAAAACATTCCTCTGGAACTAGGGATTATATATAAAACAATAATAAAGAACCCAGTCACATAACTGAGAGACAGTTCTAACCTTTAGACCAGCGTCCTTGATTCTATGGAATAGTTAGTTTTTTACTGGTTTCCTAAAAACCAGAAGATGCATATGGACATGGATATAAATCTGTACTTGTGTATATGTGTATGTGTGGGGGGGAGAGGGGAGAGAAAGAGAGAGAATGAGAACAGGGCTACTATTCCAGAGAAATGGGATGACAACTGAAAAGGTGTGTTTTCATGGTCCCTAAAGTTGCCAGTCTCTGACTAAGTGAACATGTAGGGAACCCACCCTAGTAAATATTATGAAGCATAAAAAATGTTATGGAGAGAAAACTCTCCTGCAAATAGCCAGGCCCTGAACTATGAAACATATTAAAGATGACAATCAGAAACTGGAATTACACCTGGAAGTTCACTGGTGACCAGTGCAGGTCTTGGAATAAAGCTGTAAACCAAGAGATATTGTCATTGTTACCCAAAGCTCTGCATCTTGGACCAGTTGAAGTTCCAAGGTCTTCAAGAAAAACCCCTTGTTCAGCACATGGCAACAGTCCAGTTGAGAGGTGATTAAGGTATAAGTGATAGTGGATAATTGTAAATAATTATAAGAAAAAACCATCCTGTTTTTCAAGATGCTACCTTAGTATACTATTAAACAAAAAGATCTGGAAAATAAAGGGAATCTTGAATACATACCAAATATGGATTTAATTCCTCTATGCACTTGACATAGAATATTCAGTGATCAAAGATATTGGTAGGATGGGGGAAGTCCTGTAAATTATTTTGAATATCAGTTGAAACAGCTGATTTAATAAATCAGCATTTTGTTTTGTTTTGCTATTATACCTGACTTTATAATACAGAGTAAAAAAATTTCTAAGGACAAAATTAATCATGTTTAAAATAATATAGTCCTTCACAAAACTGCACATGATTAAAGTTTTTATCTAGCTGCATCTTTATTTCTTCAGGAAATAATAGATAATATTAAATCAATACAAACAGAAAAAGCTTCTGGTCTTGGAACTATCTAAAAGAGTAGTATAAGATATATATCCTAAACTGTTTAATTTTTATGTTTTATGACTAATTTTTTAACTCCCTTGACTGAAGTTTATATCACTATAATTTTAAAGGTTGGCACTGATTCTGCTGATTGTGCAAACTATCAGCCAATGTATTTCAAATGATGTTGCAAAAACGCTGACAAAAGCCCTTGTATATACAGTAGGTGACACATGACATTACCTTAAATTATCCATCTTGGCCCTGCACAATCCGATTTTATCAAAAGGCAATAAGCCTTAGATAATACTTCATTATTATTTTAGATATTTTAGATGCACATTTGGAAAACTTAGCACTGATGTAGAGAAAAAGCTTTTTTATGGTAAGTTCAATGTTTTGGAGTCAGTTTTGGCAAAAGATTCTTTTTATTAAATAGATTACAGTATTGCATTATAATCTCTTGAGCAGGGTTATTACAAGTGGAATTACTTCTTCACATTCCAAGACTTCTTATGGAATTCAACAAAGATTATTTTTAATGATGTTACAACCATTGCCCTATCTTATCAGGCAATCAAAAAATATTCTGAGTGTACCAAATGGAGCTCAAGTATCCTTTTTTAAAAACCTTCATAATAAGCTGAGTGATATAGAGGGAGATGGTTTCTGTATAATCGGAGATTTTAATGCGATTGCAGATAAAACAAAAGACCATAAAAGTACAGAGGCAAGGAAAGGAAACAAACAAACAAAAAAAAACACTTTCCAAAACCTTGTTTGAGATGTGTACAGATCTTAGCTTACATGATGTTTGGAGGGAAAGGAATTATGATAAGAGGGAATACACATACTTTTCTAATAGACACAGATCATGGACCAGGATAGACATGCTATGGTTTACAAAAGAATTAGCCTTGGAAATTCAAGAAATTGATATCGAACCTAGCTTCTGGGCAGACCATAATCCGATAAGTTTTCACTTGAAAGGACAAAGGAGCAGGCCAAGATGGACTTTCCAAAGAGTGATTCTTAAAGAAAAAGAATTTAAGGAAAGAATGGAGAAAGAGATGCACCTTTTCTTTCAAGTAAATGACAATGAGGATACATCCTTGCAGAACATTTGGGATACGGCAAAAGCACACATGAAGGGTGTAGCAATTTCATACATGGTCAAGAGAAACAAAGAGAAAAAACAATATAGGATGAGGCTTGAGGAAGAATACAAACAGGCCGAAACACAATTTCAGAGAGATCCTGAAAACAAAGGATTGAAAAACAAAATGGATTTAATTAAACACAAACTATGTATAGAGGATTCGGAAAAGTTAGCACAAAAATTATAGGCAGCTAAGCAAAATAACTTTGAACACGCGAATAAACTGGGAAGATGGCTAGCATATAAACTAAGAAGGCAGAAAGAGAAGCAACGGATTATTAATTTGGAAGACGAGAAAGGAGAGATTCAGGGCGAGGAGACTATAAAAAGGGGAATCGCCCAAAGATACTAGGAAAAACTATATAAGAGAGATGAGGGGGAAAATGCAGAAAGAATAATAGAATACTTAGAGAAGGCAGACATACCGAAGATTCCGGAGGAAATAAAATCTATGTTAAATGAGGAAATAAGAATGGCTGAAATAATCAGGGCTATAAATAAACAAAAGATCAATAAGGCGACTGGCCCAGATGGAATACCAGCGGAACTATATAAAGAACAACAAAGTGCACTCAATCAATACCTACTAGAAGTTTTCAATGCTGTATTAACTGATGCTAAAATACCTAAGTCCTGGTCAGAGGCAAATATAATATTGATTCCAAAAGAAGAAGCGGAAAAAACATGGATACAAAATTATAGAACTATATCATTATTGAATTCTGACTATAAAAATTTTTGCCTCAGTAATGGCGGAGAGATTCAAAAAGTACCTAACTGATTTCATACATTCGGATCAAAATGGTTTTTACCAAACAGAGAGACTAAGCGGAATATAAGAACAATCTTAGACATTCTCGAATTTTATAAATCGCATAGTGATCGTCAAGTGGCACTTCTGTTCCTTGATGCACAGAAGGCTTTTGACAATGTCAATTGGCAATTTATGATCCAACAATTAAAATTAATGGATGTTGGGAAAAAATTTTTAAACGTGATAACCTCAATATATTCCGAACAAAAGGCCCAGATCATACTAAATGGAGAGGCCACTGATAAATTCAACATACAGAAAGGTACAAGACAAGGATGTCCTCTCTCACCATTGTTATTGATATATACATTAGAAATTCTTGCTAGAGTAGTAAGACAAGAAGAGCAGATTAAAGGACTTAAGATTAAGAAAGAAACATACAAACTTCAAGCTTATGCAGATGACTTAGCATTTATATTAGAAGACCCAGAACAATCAGGGCAGAAACTATTCAAAATATTGGAAGAGTATGGCGATCTGGCAGGTTTGAAAATAAATAGAAACAAAACAAAGATTATAACAAAAAACATGACTAACATACAAAAAGGAAACCTCGAGGCAAAATTAGGATACAAGTAGTTTCCAAATTAAAATATCTAGGGATAGTTATTTCAGCACGCTGCTCATCAATTAAAGAAGACAATTATGGGAAACTGGTAAAGAATATAAAAGTAGATTTAGACCGTTGGAAAAATTTGCATCTTTCATTACTTGGGTGAATTGCTGCAGTGAAAATGAACATCTTACCTAAAATGATATTCCTGTTTCAGAATATCCCAATTCAATTACACAAGAAATTTTTCAAGGAGCTGAATAAATTAACCTTAGAATTTATGTGGTCCGGTAAGAAGGCAAGAATAAAATTAAAGGCATTACAGGATGCCAAAGAAAGGGGAGGATTAGGTTTACCAGATTGGGAGCTATATTACGAAGCAGCGGCCCTAACATGGATTAGAGACTGGATAACCTTAGAAAGTAAAAGATGTTTACATTTAGAGGGTTATGACCTCCAGCAGGGTTGGCATGCTCACATATGGATGGGGCAAAGCAGAAACCACCAATATTTTTTAAGACATAAGGTTCGGCAAGAATTAATAAAAAACTGGAATATAGTTAAATGCCAATATTACACAAATATTCCGGCTTGGCTATCGCCATTGGAGGCAGTCACACATCCCATTTTGTATAGGAAAGACAAGGCTATTATATATAAAGACATCTTGACAGAAGAAAGTTATTTAAAACAAAAACAAGAGTTAAAACAACAAGGAATAGACATGGAGTGGTGGTCTTATCTCCAGATACAAGCAAGATACATGAAGGATAAGCGAGAATGGGGTATTAACACATAAGATACGGGGTTAGATAAAATACTGCTAGGCCTGGAGAAAAAACAAATAAAGAATGTTTATAAACACCTGTTGGAACATAAGCTATATGAGGAGAAGGTTAAAGAAACAATGGTGACGTGGGCAATAGATCTAGGATATAATATAAATATGGATCAATGGCAGCAAGTATGGGAGCGAAATAACAAAATCACATTGGCGACATCATATAAAGAAAACCTGTATAAGATGGTTTACAGATGGCATATCCCTCTGGCCAGATTAGCCAAAATGTATAACAGATATTCATCTATGTGTTGGAAATGTAAAAAAGAAAAGGGCACCTTTTTCATGTATGGTGGACATGTAGAGAAGCACAGGTGTATTGGCGTATGGTCTGGGACTGGGCAATAGAAATGACTAGGCAAAACATCCTATACAAACCTGAAGCATTACTATTAGGAATACTAGAGAAAAATGTAAATAAAGAGGACACATATTTAATTATTCATGTGGTTACGGCGGCAAGGATACTATTTGCTCAAAAAGTAAAAATATTTTGTCTTTAGGGTTTCTTAGGATGGTAGATATTTTTCTGTTTGTGCAGAATGCTGTCTTGACGTTATGTTTGTGCAGGACCTTGCTGATCCTGTCTGTGGTGCCTTTTATGTATGGGAGGAGGGCTTTGCCGTTTTCTTGTTCTCTGTCTTGGATTTTAGTGGGAGTTTCTTTTTGGATTAAGTTGGAAATCTTATTTCTTTGAAATCCGTTGGATGTTGGTGTGAGAGTGTGTGTAGATAGCGGTTTGTGTGTGTTTTCTTCTGGTAGATGGTGTGTCCTAGGGAGCCACTGGATTTCTTGTAGACTAAGACACCCAGGAAGGGAAGGTGGTTATTAGTTTCTGTTTCCATGGTGAACTGTATTTTGGGGTGTAGGCTGTTGAGGTGTGTGAGGAAGTTGTCCAGTTTTTCTTTCCCATGTGGCCAGATTACAAAGGTGTCGTCTACGTATCTGAGCCAGAGTTTGGGTTTGTGATCAGATTTTTATAGAGCTTGGGTTTCAAAGTGTTCCATGTAGAGGTTTGCAATGACAGGTGAGAGGGGTGATCCCATGGGTGCTCCTTCTATTTGTTTGTATTTTTGTCCGTTATAGATGAAGTATGTGTTGGATAGACAGTGGTTGGTCAGATCTAGGATGTGTTTGGGGGGGTTATATTTGTTTTGGATAGCTGTTAAGGCTTCTTTGATTGGCACTTGGGTGAAGAGGGATATGACATCGAAGCTAACAACTGAACTGGAATGAGTTTTTTATGGCCTCCCTAAGATACACAAATAAGGAACCCCACTTAGACCCATAGTCAGCTCCATAGGCTCACCTCTACAAAACCTAGCCAAATTTCTCGCCAAACAACTACAGCCCTATGCAGAATCCATCACCTCACACGTAAAAAAACTCATTCCAGTTCATATAAAAGAATATTCTGGGTGTAAATTTGCTGTAATTGAAGACAAATTGCTATGGGCTGTTGATATATTATCTATAAATAGAATATATTTAGCTCAGGTTGAACTATGAAGTCCTTGGTGTTCTCTGAGCTTTGTTGTTTCCATCCAGATATTTCAGTACCTGGCTAGGTAACTTTTTCAGCACTAGACTGAAGATGTTACCTAGCTGGGTAATGAAATATCTGCATGAAAACAAAGAATCTTGTTATATTACATGTTTCTGAATTATGATTTAGATCAGGGGTATCAAACTGCTGGCCTGCAGGCTGGTTGCATCAGCTCCGGCAATGCAAAAAAAGTCATGATGCGTCGCAACATGTCATGTGACATGGTGAGCTTGGCACTGTGATTTAGATGATGATAACAGTAGGTGTTTTAACTTTTCTGGTTTTTATTCTGACATGTATTTCTCTATGAAATCCAAATGTTTAAGTCCAAAAACTATTATTGGAATGATTAAAAAAATGATCTTCTTGGCCTTCTCTTTGTGACATCCTAGAAAAATGTGTATCTGGAATCGGGATGTTGTGGTGCTTTGGTTGCATTTACGGGTTTTAATTCTGTTGAGTTTTATTATTTTGTATGTTGTTGTGAGCTGCTGAGAGTTACGTTGTATGGGAACCATGTATATCTAATAGGTAGATGATAGCTAGCTAGCTAGACAGACAGACAGACAGATCCCTTTGATACTGTAGCATAAGCTTGATTCCTGTTTTAATTATAATTCTACATTTTCAGCATGAAGGCTGCAAGGTATATTTGGTTGATAAGGGGATGAAAGCCCATTTTTGATTCTTATTCACATGATGAACTTTGAGATAATCACAACTGGAAAATCCAATGTTAATATACCAATGTCCAAAAGTTTTAAAGAATTTTAAGTATGTTTCATGTTATAAAATAATACTAATTCAACAAAATATTTGTTCATTCTTATTGGACACTTCAGATTATGTTTAGAAAAGATTGGTTGTCAGCTTCAAATGTAAAAAGATAGATGGGACATGTATACATCTGATGCAGACTTGCCCTGCTATTTTTCCATTTTGAGTCAATATCCATAAAATGTTGCTATTTAAAAAAGTAATATAATTTAAACTTGTGAATGTGATATACCAAAATGTTGGAATGACTAATACATGAAGAATTATAGATAAACCTAGCATAGATCATAGTGACAGAGAGAGAGAGAGAGAGAGAGAGAGAGAGAGAGAGAGAGAGAGAGAGAGAGAGAGAGAGAGAGAGAGAGAGAGAGAGAGAGAGAGACAGACAGACAGACAGACAGACAGACAGACAGACAGACAGACAGACAGAGACAGAGACAGAGACAGAGACAGAGACAGAGACAGAGAGAGACAGAGAGAGAGACAGAGAGAGACAGAGAGAAAGAAAGAGACTATTTTAGAATAGGAAGAAAGTAATACCATATATTTAGAACTTGAATTTATGACATAAATTTACTATTTGTTATGAACCAGCTCTTTAACCTTTGTTTTAAAACTGCACTATTCTTTTGTATTCTGTCTCTTTTCATTTTCTTCTTGCTATGGTTTTCTTTTTCTTTTTAAAAATGCTTTTCTCTTTTTGTATTTTTTTCTTTTTCTGTTTCATGCAATTAAAAAAAGAAAGAAAAAAAGGGCACGTTTTCTCGTTTCAATGAAATATGCCTCAATTGGTATTAAAATGCATTGTTTATTTCCAAATTAATAAGGAGGCAGAAGGCAACAAATGAAATTTACTTCATTACAAGGATAATATTCTGTACACTAATAAAGTACTAGGAACATTGTGATACACAAATATAGTGTCATTTAGTTACAACAACAGATACATTCCTAATGGGGAACTTTTCAGATGGCACAGTCTCATTAGTCATCATGGTATTTCGTTCAGTGATATTTGTATTATCTACTGAATTGTGATTCATATATTTCTCTTAGCCCAATAAGAGAAAGACTGACAGGAATCTGAGTACTGGCTTTCTTTTAAAGATAAGGAATTATAGGTGACTCTAATTAAAATTAAACACAATTAAGTGAAAAATAAAAATATTCTGAAATCCACATCAGTTTTACCAATTGTTGGGACTGGTACTGTAAATTGAATCTGAATCTTGAAATTCATAAGGATCAATGTTTTGCATGTTGAATAATTGGGTTTCTCCTGGCAGAGTCTGCACTCACCTGAAAGGACCATGTATAGAGTTGAGTTCTTCTAAATTATCTTTGTTATTGAAAACTCATGTAATGTGCGCTGGGGTACATTTGGTGATATTAGCTACCCCCTAATTATTATAATTTCTGGATAGGTATGACATAGCATATGCATGTTGTATTAGATTGTCTTTGAAGATGGCTCCAAGTTGTAGAAGCTACCAATCATATAACAGCCAGACACAATGTATACATACCTTGTAAGAATTATTATCTGATACATTTTTGACCCAAGATCAAGATGTTTGACCAGATATTTAAGTGTCCAGATGAGTTGGGATACTGGTATTTGAGGTAATTATTTTCCCTTGTCTAAATATTAAGATCAGTTTTCCACTCTATACCCAACTTTGTTAATGCTACATTATTCATAAGGGTGATGTTTTGGTTGTGGAGCAGAATTATGACTTAATCTGCATCTTTAGATGCCCTTCTAGATGCATTAATGTATCCCTTTAAAGAAATAGCAAAGATTAGAACCACTTCATTAAATAAATTAAGGATCACCATATTTCAGTTGTCTTATTTGTTAGGAATCAGGTAATTTTGCTTAAAAATATAGACAAACAGAAATTCTCAAGCATTCCTCAAGCAATATTTTTATCACTTCCATATTTTTCTGTCTCCCAATCCCTTCAAAGTGGTTTGAAACCAGCTTGACCTTGGAACACTGAGACCACACTGAGAACATAATGAGTGAATCAATGTTCTCTTTCCAGCTGACCAAGACAAGTTTTTAAGAAGTAATTCAGTCAATATACCATTCAACTTGGAGCAACAAAGCATTCTTTCCTTTTCATATTTTCAGTACAAGTTGTATACCTTAGATTGTTTGCCAAAAATATGAGTGTTTTTAATAGAATCAGGCTGTTCAGCTACCAAGCTGTCATTCCTATATTAAAATTTTCATTTGAAGACAGCATGGTATCATGTCATCAATTTGGCAACCAGTTGCTTTTTGGAATGCCTCTAACTCTGCCTGTAGTAGGAGAAAAAGAATGATATCTGCTAAACAAAATGGTAGGCTATAAGAAGTGGTACTCATTGGAGAGGCACTTCCATTGGCCACAGTTTCCACTTGACCACAACCTCTCCATCCCTTATTCTACATCAAAGTGAGTGATAAGAAATGTAAAAATATAAGCAGTCCAGTGTTTTCCTTAACCAATAATACTTTGCCTCCCACCTCCCCTAAAAGTGTGGGAGAGAAAATATCTTGCCAATTTTATCTTTGCTCCTTCAAACCAAAGATTCTTCTGGGGTAGCTATATCTCGGAAGCTAAGCAAAGGAGGTCCTTACCAATGGGGATGGATTTGCAGAACTATAGCACTACAAAAAGGAAAAAAAAATGCAGGATTCTGAGAAGATACTGTTTACATCAGAGCTGAACTGCAATAAAATGGGTCAAACAGCAGATTACCAGAAGCCATGAGATCACAGAATTCTGAAACTGTTTTTGAATTGGTTTAGAATGGTTGTGTAGCATTACATTCCTCTCACAAAAACAAAAATGTCTTATCACAAAATGAATGTACACTTCATGCATAAAAATATTGGGTTGGACTTGGGAATGGTCATCAACATTTCTACAGTAATATTTTAAAATGTCCAAAGAGATTCAACTTTTTAACTCATAGTCTATTTTTATGAAAAAATATATAATATACATAAAGGAAAGAACTATAAAATGTGGCTATTTAATAGCAATCTTGTTCATGCCTGATGCTGTAGTTAAAAGCCTGTCAGAATTCTTATTACTAATTCATCATTAGGGGCTTGTAATTCAGCATTAAAAATTCCTTCCAGTTTAAAACATGTTGTAAAGGAAATACATTTTTCAAACTAAACATCAGAGAATTGTTTTTGTTTTTTAAAAGTTACTTTAAAAGCACCTGGAAATTACTTAGGCAATCAAACTCTGCCTTCTTAGATTTTGTATGTTCTTTATTTCTAAAATAAACAAAAAGATTTGTTACTAGAAAATCATAAACAATGTTGTTGTTTTCAACGCAGTACTGTAAAATTTGAAAATAGCCCTGCAAAGTAATTTGCAAAGTGGCTTGCATACTGGTTATCACTGGAGTTTGATTCTGCTCTCTTTCCATGGATTCAGGTTGTTGAATAGAGAGGCTGAACTCACTGGAGAAAAGAAGATGCCTCTATGCAATCATCTTTCCCTCTCCCGCCTCATTTTAAATCCACTCTGAATCTGTATCAGTTTTCTTTTCTAATTATTTATCAATTCAGGAGCTCTGGAGGGGAGATTTCATTGGGATGTCAATATGTAAGAAGGGAAAGTTCAGTCCTTTTTCCTCTTTTGCAATCTTGAAGAGAGCCTCCCCTTTTGAAGTTGCTGATAGCCTTAGATACAGGGTTCCTGGTAGAATCAGGATAAACATTCCCTATCAATCCTATATTAATTTAAACCAGGAATCAAATTAATTCTGATATGATTGCAAAAAATTCATTTAGGGACTTATCTGGTTTTGCTCTTACCTATTTTGGCTTTTGTCCAGGAATGACAAATGGCATAATTTTGTTATTCATACAGTACTTACAAAGTATCCACTGATTATGAGGAATAGATACAATTTTGAAAGAGTTGTCAATCCTAAACATATTTACTAGGGAGTAAGCCCCTTAAATGTAAATGAGTTTTATTTTAAGGAAAACATGATGAAGCAGTATTGTAAGTATCTTAATAGGAATTTAAAATTTTATATAAAATAGGAAGATGAAATCTTGCATTGAACCACATCAAGGCCAATATCATTTATATCAGTTTTCATCCATCTGGCATTCTGCAGATCTTCTGGAAAGATATCAACAGTTTCCAGGACTCCCAGCAGGGTTGTTAGCTAGCAGATTCAGCCTGGTTCACAAGAACAAGTGGATAATTTTTTGTCCTAAGAAATCAACCCAGTTGTACATGGAGCATATCAGGGCCGTTGCATTACCTGCGGTCAGCACATCAGGGCCGTTGCATTACCTATGGTCATCCTGATAGAGTAAATGGAAGATTTTCTACTGTTGGCATTAGGGCAGCTGTTGTGATGGCCAGCAGCACTTTCTTCTTTTTCCTTTTGTCTTCAATTGGGAGATTCAACACAGTTTCTTCTGTGGCAGGTGGCAGCAGCTGGTTGTGCCTTCCTTCCGTTTGTCCACCCACCACAGCCTTTTCTCATACCTCTCAAGTCACCAACTGCCACCTTTGTTAGCACCTCCAGGTAGCTCAGCCGTGTGTCTTTGGAAAAGCACAAAAACTATTATTGCTATTTCTGCTACTTTTACCTCATCTGTTCTGAGAACTGCCATGGCTCCCATGCCTCTTCCTCCTACTCAGCTTAGCTATTTTGGGGGTAATGAGCTGGAAAAGAACAGGTTGTTGCCTAATTTAGAAAACACCCCTGATTCCCTGTGGAAGTGGATGAAGGTCAAAGGTTAAGGACATAGTTGCTTGGAATGCTGACAGTTTTAGACTCAGCATATCTGAAAAGTGAATGTTTGGAGAAGATTGGTCTCTCCTAAATGATAACATATTTCAGAGTCAGGCAGGACTTTTCCGTAGTTATACTATATGTAAAGAAATGCATGTAGTATACTTAAATATAATAGAAAATTCTTTTCATTTTTTAAAAACAAACTTTTGTCTTCTGATGTCTTGAGAAAATGGTCCATTCATAGCAACTAAGCAGACAATATGACCAATTTCTTTTTAAAAAGAGAGGAAGAGGCAAAGGGAAATGAAACAGAAAAATCAAAAAAGAAAGTGGGGAAAGATAAAAAAAACAATTACTGTATGCATATGTCTCCTGTATCTTTTATTGTTATAGTTTAGAAAAGCAACATATTAATATGTCAGCTATGTGTTTCAATAAAAATATGATCAAAATAGCTAGGGGAAGAAATGGAAAAATAATTTATAGGTCCAGATAAAATCAAAGTGAAGCTTCTATTTTCTTCCATAGTGAAAACTATAGCAGTATAAATCTTGATATTCAAAAAGTAAATTCCTAACTTCAAGATCTAAAACAGATGGCACTGCCTCTTTTATCAACCTTTCCTGAATTGAAAACTAAGGCTCATAAGACGAAACTACACTGCTATCCGTGCTATTCCTTACACTTAATATGATTATAACTGGACTGCTTTCATATACCAGAAGAGCCAAAAGGAAATAGCAGAAAGATTGTTTTAGTCAAACTTTAGCTCAGCCAAGGACAGGTCTATATTTTTTTCATTGTCCCTGGATGATATCTTAAAAATAATTATAGCTTAATGAATTGATTTATTTGAAATAAAAACACATTAGACGTTCAAAATTTCTGTATGGCTGAGACAATTTTCTCAGGCATCCAGAGACCCAGATGGTGTCCTTGCTGTTGGTTTTCAGGAAAGCAGATAAAACAGAATTCTTCCTTGGAGCTTTTAATTTGTAATCTTAATTTATAATTTATAACGTGATTGGGATCTAGTTGCCTGAAGAGAGTTGCTTATTGTATGGTTATTTTATATTATGGTATAGATGGGAGTGATTATGGGAGTCTAGATAGAGTCAGTATTATATAAATATTGTAAAAAAAGCCTGCATAAATAAAAGTACATAAATGTTGCCTAGCAAGTGCCTTTTAACTGAAATTAATAGAAGTTATAATAACATCAATTTTAAAGATGAAAAGTCTGCTTTCATGGTTTCTTTCCAGGCATATCTATTGCAAACAATGCAGCCGGATGTATTAAAGTCTGTGACATTGTGAGAGACTTTCATTTTTAATATTCAAGGCAGCCATGCAGGAGAGCCAAGAGAAGTATGACTATATGTGAAGGTAAGAAGTGGAGAAAGTGTTTGGTTTTAGAAGGACCTCATGTTAATGGAGAGAGACAAAAGACAGTGGAAATCCAGAAAAGGAGGCAAACAGAAAAAGAATTATGTGGAGAAATCACTTTTCCCCCCAGTGTAATCTGCCCACATATTCTCTACTGGAGAAGACCTTTTGACAGAGTTTCAGAATTGGGCAAACTGAGAGAATCTGTTATCAGTAGAGATATCACGACTAATCCATTTCTTCCTTTCAAAG
Source organism: Bothrops alternatus (assembly GCA_034064705.1). Lineage (NCBI taxonomy): Eukaryota > Metazoa > Chordata > Lepidosauria > Squamata > Viperidae > Bothrops > Bothrops alternatus. The sequence continues at coordinate 36,508,675 of JARGCV010000009.1, forward strand.
TTAGTCCCGAGGCTTCAATGGCTTCAGGAAGCTTTTTTCTCCTTGCACTTCACTGGAATTATAGGATTGAGGAAAGTAGGTTAGAATGGCTCAGAACCTCTCATATAACAAAGATCTTTCTGACCATTTCACCTTCTCTAAAGGATGCTCTGGTTTCCCTTTCTGTTGTTAAGTAGGTCTTAAAAATCTGATTTCTGTTAGCATTGCTCTGTCATCAAGTCTGAATTCTAATGGGGGGAAAGTACTGCATCTATTTTAGCAGGACCAGAAAGGGAATGAGATTTTCCCCCATCACAGTCAAAATTAGACAGAAAAGTATCTTATTATGTTCATTATGATACCTTCCCAATGATCTAAATTTTTCTCATTTTAACTGAAGAACTTTTCACCATTCCTTTAGTGTGTGTTACCTTTATACCACAGAAACTGGCCCAGCGATGCCTAAACAGAATAAATTATACTTGTCTTTCTAAATTGCTTGCTGAATAGCCAGCGAATCTCCACAAACAGTCATTACAGACAGGAAAGAAATGGGAGGTATTCAGAGTCCTCTAGATATGTCATGATACAGTATATTGATTGGGAGCACAATTTTCTCCTCTAGTATCCTATCCATAATCAAACATTTTCAAAGTGTCAGAACAGAGAGTTTTCTCTCTCATGTGATAATGAATGGAGAACAATAGTCAATTGTACTAGATTTTTAGGGGGAAGAATTGGCTGTTTTATGGAAGGATGAGCCTATGCTATAGATTTCTTGGAAGAATCTGTCCTTGCACATTGTTTCCATAATATTAACCTTAAGAAACTGGAGAGATGAAGAAAAAAAATATAATATGAATAAAACAGTCACAGAAAAAAAATAACCTGATGAAGTGCTTAAGAGAATTTTTAGTCCATTTAAAAACAGCACTCCACTTCCATAGCAATTAAAGTATACTAAGAGAGAAATTATAATTTTTAAAGAAATATGTGTGATTTGGGCCCTGAAATTTGGAAGTGGGAACTGGTAAATACTCCAGGAGCTAGTTGTAGGCCAATTGAGGGTCATTAACTATCCTTTCTTCTTACTATTTGCAGAGCCTTTTTCCCACCTCCATTTGGCAGAAAGGCACTCATTTTACCTAACTGCATTTATTAAATGCTACTGTGATAATAATAGTTATTGTTAAATGTTAATAACATTTCTTTTTTTACTACTCTTTGTCCTGAAAACCAGTAGAGTGGTACAAAAAATAAGAAAATAATTTTAATTTTTAAAAACTATATGAAATAATCAACAGTAAACCCATTTATTTTAAGATGAGTGAATTAGAACTAAAGACACAGCAACTACATTTAGAAGAAGGTCTGGTCATACACAATTGGAAATCTGATTCTCTCTCTTTTCTGACTGACAGAACTAGAGATACCATAGAAGAAGCCTGGAAGTCTGGCTGCATGGACAGAGGGAATGCAAAAAAGGAAGGAAAAGCAGGGTTCTGTTATTCTCTCTCATTATGTCCTTCTGCCATGGACACTGTGCTCAGTTGTGGAAAGGTCATGCCTCACCAGTGCAATGCCAAAGAAACCAAAACACACAAAACCAAAATCCAATCATAAAAAAAAATGAAATCCAGACGTATAACAAAGGTTAAGAGACACACACACATACTCACTCACTCACTCTCTCTCTCTCTCTCTCACACACACACACACACACACAAAATGCCTTAAAGCTACCAGGATGGGTTTCATTAAAAACAAAATAAAACAACCAGGCTGAATTTGCAGAGAGTAATTTTCAGACATCAGAAAAGACAAGCAAACAACATAGTTCTTCTCAACATTTTGGAAAGGATTAAGGAACCTGAAGTACAAGTGCCTACTAAACAGTTTGGCTCAGCTTTTTCTTGGCTTTACTTGCTCTTTTTGTTATCAGGGTTAGTGCAGGGGGAGGGGTGGATATTCCTGACTTTTGATTCATATAAGACATTATTTTACCAGAGCTCCTAATTTTTCTTTGCACTCTTTTTAAATAATCATGAAATATTCATCAGATATTAAAAAGCACAACTACTGATCAAGCTTTACCAGCCGTCTGAAGCCATGCAATTCATGTTTGCCTCATAACAATTTTTTTTTGTTTACAGTGTATGCATGGCTTTTACTATATGCATGCAAAATAATGTACAACATATAAGCACTATAAATTATATTTGGAACAGGGCAAGCCAAGAAACAAGATGAATAAAATGAAGCAGTTTCATATAAATAGCTGCATTTTTAACTTCCAACCAAACATCATAACATTTTATTTGTCAACAAAATGCACTCTTCAAAGACATTCAGACATTTAATTAGGTGCAGCATCTAAAAACAAATCAACAACAAAAATATGACAAGCTCAATCACATGCATAAATTATTAACCTGTGAGGATCTATTGTGAATTAAATATGAATGAAGATAAACAGAACATTTACACTTTCTATTTGAACAGATACTATATATGCACAGAGTACCTCTTTAAGATGGTATCAAGTCATCTTGTGCCTTGGATAAGGTGAAAAAATATACTTATGTCAGTATAAACTAAATATGTTTTTGCTTGGCTTAATACAAATCTTTGAGATTTGTATGTCACCTGAATCCTATCTCATCTCAATATCAAAAATTTACAGACAGCCAGAAAGATTTTCTTTTCTCCCAGGATACTTCCTCAGAGCCACATCAGCATGCATTTCTCCAGTCCTTGAGTCAGCTGAAAACTATGCCAATATAAATTGTGTTAAGTTCTATGCTGTCTCAGTGATGAATGTTCAGGTTGATGCTGTCCTTACCATCTTAATGTCAGACAACTGAAGAGTGGCAGTTGTTAGATATCCCTGGTTATACTTCCCCTCCCATCCAGAATCACACACTGGCAAGAAAAAAAACCCTGCTAATATTTTTCCTTAATGTGAGATGCAGTGCCCTTGGCAAATGTGTACCAAGACTTTAGTTACCCTCCAGGTTCTTAGTGTAACAAGTCCCCAGAATGGCGATTCTCCTTATCATGTGATTCATTTTGCCACATGGATCAAGCAATCCTCTGGAAAAGCACAAGTCCAATATGTCAGGCAGGTTGTTTTAGATATGTTTTAGATTTAATATTCCTCTAGAAGTTCAGAAATCTGAAAAGCAAGTAAATCAGTAAGTAAGTAAATAAATCTTAGCTGGATAAATAGTAGACTTAATATGTGTTACCTGGACCAATTAGGTGAAGATGATGATATTGTTTACTCCAAGATGTCTGTTTCAGTTTCCTCAACAGTTTTAATCTTGAAGATGGAGGGTGAAATTGACCTTTAAAAATATCTTACCTGTGACTAAGATTCTACTCCTCAGATGATAGAGTGAACAGCCTTATGCAATAGGGACAAGTTAGAGATTCTGTTGTACTAGCTTCCTTGCTGCCTTGCAGGGTCCCTTCTGAGTTTAGGGTTTGCAGTCCTTTTGACTATTGGTTTTCAATGATTTAATTTTCCATGTTCTAGTGGCTGGAACTGGAAAAACTCAGCAGTTCATTGCCTCCATGGTAATTGTGGGATTGTCCCATGTAACAGAGACAAGTGGTCATGTATTAGGCCTAATCTTTGCTGCGGGCAATTGTGTTATAAAGAACATTATAGTTAGCATTTTGTCATTGTCAACGCATTTCCTGGCCCAGATATGACTGACTGCCACTGAGAAGCTGAACAGACCTACATTATTCTGACATCTAATAAATCAAGATGGATTCTGATGAGTGCTTGAGCATTTCCAAGTGATTTGGCAGGCAATTCTACTGAGTGTCTGGTTAACTACTGGCAATAAGATATATCTGTGGTCTTGATGTGACAGAGTAAGGTCTCTTTCTATCAGCCAATCCCAGAAAGCTGCACAGAATAAGGAAAATGTCACTGACACAGGATCTATTGAATAAGTAAATAAGTAAAAGGAGCTAAAACATTTTAAAGTCCACAATAAGATAACATTTGGAAGTAATTCAGGTAGATACCTAATTAACTGAATTGTAAGAACAAGGAGTACAGGAGAATTCCAAGTTGCAGACTGTTGTGTACTTCGTTCGCATGCGAATGATGAAGTCACATGGCGATGTTAAATAAACACTTTATTCTCATACTACAACAACCAAGCGAAAACAAAAGGCACGCAGGCCTTTTTATATGGCCAGAAACCCGGACAATGTCAACTAATAGGAACAGAGCGTTTTCGTGCCTTGCGCATGCACACAAGGCTGGCGCTGCTCTGTCTGGTCCCAGGCAACTTTTGGAATGCCCGGGACCAATGCAACATCCCGAGCTTGCTTTTGCAGGCTCAGGACACAACACCCCTCCCCCCTAGATGGAGCATACTTCGAGTACACTCATGTACGTCATGCATTGGGAAGAGTGGCATACAGTTGCATTATTCAAATGCAAGGAGTGTGAAATACTTGAGTCAGCCCTCAGGCAAACCCTCTTCAATATTGATTAATACAATAAATGTATCCGAAATAAAAAAAATAATACAAAATAATCTACCCACAAGTACTTCCATTATTCAGGGGCCTCATGAACAGTTCCCTCATGATTTGACAGCAACTTCACAAAGTCTCTCAGATATTTGGGTGGGCAGTTGTCCCGCTGCGACCTTCTAAGGCCCGGAGAAATTGCCTGGCCCACCTGCTCGCCTACCAGGCTAGGCAGGCCAGGGCGTTGCTTCCCTAAATCCCCAGGTGACCCTGTTGAGGGTGCCTGGCCTACCTGCTCGCCTACCAGGCTAGGCAGGCCAGGACTTTGCCACCCCAAATATCCGGTTGACCTGCCCAGCTGCTGGCTGGCTGGACCCTCTAAGTCCAAACCAGCATACCGTGGAGGGGTGGAAGTCCCTGAGTCCACAATGGACCCCTCTTGGGAACACTGTCCCTCGAGCTCAAAGCCAGCAGATGGAGAGAGCTGGGTAGCGGAAGTGCCCCAGTACTCTGTGGCCCCCAAGCACGTGCCCAAGGTGCCAGAGTCAGGAGTTGCCTCCATTGCAACACCCTTTGCTGGTGAACTCTTTTGGGAGCAATTGCAGAATTTGGCAAGCGCCCATGATGGGATTCTTTTTCTCTTGCTGCTTGTGATTTGTGTGGATATCCCCAGTCTCCCTGTTTGGAGCACTATCTGACATATGTGAATATTGTGGATACCCCTGGTGTGACTCCCTGTCTGGAGTAATTATGGATGTGTGGGATGACCCCCTATCCAGTGAATTCCTATTAGGAGCACTTGCGGAACCTTGGGATGAATCCGAAACAGCCTCAGTAGCAGCTAGTGAGGACCTGTTAGTCCTGGGAAACTGTGACCCAGAATGCATATTATAGTTCTCCCCGCCCCCCAGAGCACAGCCAGGAGCGGAAGGGTGAGAGTCCAGTCTCCAACGGAGTTGGTCTATGTGTCTGCGAAGAATGCGGCCATCACCCAACGCAACTTCATATGACAATGGCCCCGAGACCTAGCAGACCACAGCTATGACCCAGAGATGTCCAGTTTCTTGCCCAAACCGGATCGCCCAACTGGAATCTCCTAGGTGCCCGTGGTTGTGACACCTGTGAAGCCACCCAGTCAGGGTGCAGCCTGTCCAGTTTAGTGATGAGGCGGCGACCCCAGCGGAGTTCAGCAGGGCTCTTCCCTGTGGATGTGCATGATGTGGTGCGGTGTGCAAGAAGGAAATCTGCTAACCTGTGATGCCAGTTACTGTAAATCAGTTTCTTGAGGGCATCTTTGATGGTGCGCACCATTCTCTCTGCCAGTCCATTGGAGGATGGATGGAATGGAGCCGATGGTGCATGCCGGATCAGGTTGGCCTGAAGAAAAGCCTGGAACTCAGAAGATATAAATTGAGGGCCATTATCTGAAACCAGCACATCTGGAAGACCGTGTGATGCAAAAATTCCTCTGAACACCTGGATGGTCCTGGCAGTAGTAGTGGAGGAAACAGGAACAACCTCTAGCCACTTGGAATGGCTATCAACAACAACCAGGAAGACTTGCCCCTGAAAGGGCCCAGCGTAATCTATATGCACGCTAGACCATGGGGTTTGAGTTTCCTCCCACCTATGTACTGGGGCCTGAGGCATTTCAGGCTGGGACTGTTGGCACACTTGGCACCCGTGCACGTGGGCCTTGATGGCTTTATGGAGCCCAGGCCACCAAAGATGGATGCGTGCAAGCGCTTTCATCCTGATTATACCAGGATGTTCCTCATGCAGAGAGATCAAGATTCTAGACCTCAATGGGGCTGGAATCACTACCCTGCTACTCCATAACAGGCAACCCTTGAAAGTGGAAAACTCATGCTTCTTGTGCCAGAAGCTTTGGAACTCAGTATCTGGGCACTTGTCAGGCCATCCTGACAACACCCATGTCAGCATGCATGTAAGCGTGTGATCAGTGGCAGTTTCTGCAGCCACATCCCTAGCATTGAGGGGAGACTCAGGTAACTCCTGAATGGACAAAATATTAATGGTTGTAGCAGGATCTGGCTCTAATTGGTTGAGGGGTAATCTGCTCAGGCCATCTGCATGACCCATTTCTTTTCCTGGTTTGTGAACTAATGTATGGTCATATGCTGAGAGGAAAATGGACCATCTCAGCATACGAGGAGAAATGATATGTGGGGTCTGTTTGTTAGTGGTAAACAAACCCAGCAGAGGCTTATGGTCAGTATAGATCATGAAATGGCGGCCATATAAGAAATCATGAAATTTCTTAATGCCAACCACTATGGCCAAGGCTTCTCTGTCCATTTGAGCGTAATTTCGCTCTGCAGAAGACAGAGTCTTTGAGTAATAGGCCACGGGGACCTGTGTTCCATCAGCCTTCAGATGGCTAAGTACAGCTCCCACCCATAAGGAGATTCATCGCATGCGATGAAAACAGGCAGTTGCTCATTGAAATGTGCTAAAACAGCATTAGAAGTGAGGAAGGCCTTAACCTCATTGAAGCTCTTGTCATGGACTTTAGTCCACTGCCAAGGAGCCTGCTTGTCTAAGAGACTGTAATGGCTCTGTCACTGCAGCTTTATGTGGGAGAAATGCATGGTAAAAATTTAATAGTCCCAAGAAGGCTTGCAGCTCACTCTTATACTTAGGGTTTGGGGCCTGCTTGATAGCTTGCAATTTAGTTTCAGTGGGGTGAATGCCCTGAGCATCAATCCTGAATCCTAAGAAGTCAGTAGAAGTGACTCCTATCTTACATTTATCCTTCTTTAGTTTAAGGCCTGCTTTTTGAAAATGAAGCAAGATAGCCCTTAATCTTTCTGCTAAATTTTGAGATGACTCCCCAGCAATGAGGACATCATCGAAGTAGGGACAGACCCCAGGAATACCTCGCAGTGTTCTCTCCATGACACTTTGGAATATGCCAGGGGCTGCATTTACCCCAAATTGCAATATCTTGACCTTGAAGGCCCCCCTGTGAGTTACAATAGTCTGGGCCTCTGCAGCTGCCTCATCAACAGGTAGCTGTTGATAGGCCTGTGCCAGGTCAAGCTTCGTAAAAATGCGCCCCTCCCTTGAGGGAGGCCAGAATGTGACTTACCACAGGCACTGGATAAGCGTGCTGTTGCAGCGCCTTATTCAGTGTGCACTTATAGTCTGCACATATACGTATGTCCCCATTAGCCTTTAGAGGCGTTACTATGGGGGTTTCCCATGGACTAGAAACCACAGGTTCTAGAATGCCCTGCTGGAGCAATTTGTCCAGCTCAGCATCAATCTTACCATTGAGGGCAAAAGGTATTCTTTTCAACCTCAGGCAATTCTTCCTGAGGTTGAACCTTCTGGTGACCCAAACAGATGGATGCAATGTGGCCCTGCCTGCCACATGCCCTGCAAATGGCAGAGTGAAACCTGCAGTCAGGTCACTTGTGGCATCTTCCGCACCCAAAGCATTGCAGAGATGCTGGGGCCTTGACCGGACGTTCCTTCTGCCTCCTCTCAGCTGGCTGGTGAAGTCTGTCGACCTCCTCTTCAGGATCCACTTCTGATTCTTCTTGAGCATCCTCTTGATGGACTGTAGCTGTGTCTAGAGGATTCCTGGCGAGGCGCAAGGCCTTCACAGCCCCACCTGCTGCTTCCTCAGCTGCCACCTCTCACAACGCATCTTGGAAGGAGACATCTTCTTTTGCAAAAATCTTTTGTTGTAAGTCTCTGCTACTTAAGCCACATACAAAACGATCTCGCAGCCTCTCTTCCAGATCTTTGAACTCACAAGGTCTGGCTGCTTGTCTTAAGGCTGCAATAAAGTCCGCAGCAGATTCACCTGGCCTTTGGTCTCTCTGCTCGAACATGTGTCTCCAAGCAATGACAGATAACTTTGGCTGGAAATGTTCCTTCAACATTTTCTTCAAGTTAGCATATGTTATTGACTCCAGAGGTACAGGGGCCACCAGATTTTCTGCAATGTCAAAAGCTTCTTGTCCACAGGCACACAAAAGAGTTGCTGCCTTCAGGCTGTCTTCTCTAATTTGATTTACTCGGAAGTAATTCTCCACCCGTGCTATGTAGGAATTCCATCTCTCTGGGTGGGAGACATTGAAATCAGTCAAGCAGCCAATCTTCGACATCGTAAACTTTACAAACTTCACCACTCGCTTCCTCTACAAGCTGCTGTTGGGGAAAGGGTCCTTTAGCCGAGCTCAACCTCCAGCGATGCTGTACTGGCAGGCTGGGACGCTGATTCAGACACCGTCTTCCCCTCTTCAGGACTTCCTGGGTAAGTCCTCAAATCTTTTGTTCCAGCTTGCAAAGGATGCCACCTTCGTCGCCAGTGTTGTGTACTTCGTTTGTGTGTGAATGATGAAGACACATGGTGATGTTAAACAAACGCTTTATTCTCGTACTACAACAACCAAGCGAAAACAAAAGACACGCAAGCCTTTTTATATGGCCAGAAACTCAGACAATGTCAACCAATAGGAACAGAGCGTTTTTGCGCCTTGCACATGCGCTCAAGGCTGGCGCCGGTCTGTCTGGTCCCGGGCAGGTTTTGGAATGCTCGGGACCAATGCAACATCCCAAGCCTGCTTTTTCAGGCTCAGGACACAACACAGACCTTCTTCCTCAGGATCATGTTTTTCCATCAAGAGATGACATGGGAGCTGGCAGAGCATCTTGATACATGAACTTCATCTTCTTTGTTTTGTTTCCTGTCTCAGTATTTTGAACAGATTTAGGGTCTTCAGATCCAACATACAGAGAATTGCTAGCCTATTTAGATACATGATAGTCACGCTAAAAATCAAACTCTTTTAGATTCTTCCTAGTTAATAGGCAACAGACATTCGAAGCTGTTAATTAGCTCTGCATCTCAAGTGGACATTTATTGCATCAATATTCCAGTGACAGAATTAGGCCTTTCCTTGCATGTTTTTCTATGATTCCCATCATGACTATTCCAGAAGCTACGAGATTTACTAATAGCTAAAGTAGACATTGCTGAGACAGGATCATTTCTAATCATGCAAATGACTGTCACATGGGTGCATAATAGAGCAGCCAACAAGCACGTTGTGGGGAAAAGGTTTAGCAAGATTGCTCCATCTTTGTAATTTCTTTCTACTCCCTTTCCTCCACTAAACAGCTGCTTGAATAGATTTCTTGCTGAATATATAATTTTGTTTATATATTTTATACACTATAAGGCTTTACCCCTATATAAATTTGTCTGGGATAAATTCCATTGAGCAGCCATGTATAAGAATACTAATATATTAATTCTTTTCTCTGTTCCTTGTAGTGTAAAATACAAGCACTGTTTCTGATCCGCTCCCACCTGAGCTAAACGAAAGACCAGAAATCAAGTGTGTCATCCTTTGGGTATCCTTTTCCATGATTTATTTATTTTATTTTCACTTTTAACCCTTACTATGCATTTAGGTCAGATGTAAGTACTTCACAGCAGGAACTAAGAACCTACATTAATGCTCACCCACTGAAACACCATAGACACCTGAATAGGAGAAGCAGATGTTTAACTTCAGCTACTAGAGGAATTCATTCTTTGGGGACACTGACAGAAAATAATTCATACTTCCCAAATTTTATTTTGTTATTTTTTGGATTTATATGCAATATATTTAAAGAAAGAGGATACAAATAATAATATCTTTAAAAGTCCGTATCTGCATTTAAATGCAAATAAATCCCAGGTTAATTGGAAGTGAAGTATAAGAAATCTGAAAGGAAAGATTGAATCGACTGGAAATATTGAACCATCATCTGGAATTCCATTATTCACCTACATACCGGTTTATTTTGCAAGCTTCTATTCTCCAATATCTTGTTTTCATACAGGTGGAAAGCTGGAAAAGTTCATTTAGTTCATTTTAACTACTCTGACCCCATTCACAATTTTTCCTTTTTTGGAGGACCATAATTGAGTTATCTTTTACATTTTAAATTTTCCAAATCTTGTGATGCTGTTTTCACTTCAAACACAGCCTATAAAACTACATGTGATGCATTTTCTGTTAATAAAATGTTAATCTCTCTCTCATCTATCTATCTATCTATCTATCCATCCATCCATCCATCCATCCATCCATCCATCCATCCATCCATCCATCCAATCAATCTTCTATCTATCTATTTATTTATCTATCTTGGAGAGATGTGCATATAAAATGTTTACATTTTAGAAAGAAACATAGCTACATTGCAGTCCATTGAAAAAAATGTTTATATAAAAATAAAGACAAGATTTCCTGTTTTAAAAATAGGAGACAGGATATTTGTTGAAACACAGTTATGACTGAATGTATGGAGATTTGAGATCAGCTGAATATATTTAAATTTCAGACTACTGTCTCTTGTGCTTTGAGAAAAATGGCCGGAAGGTTTGTTAGACTTTTCTGGACTTCCAGAGTAATACAACTAGAAGAAAGTTGGATTTCTTTACATCTCAGGATAAATAAATATGGACAGAACCATAAAAAATAACTTTCATTACTATTACCTGTATTAATAAAAAAAACAAAAAAAGTAACTGCTGAGCACTCTCTTGGTCCACCTAAAATACCTACAGGGTTATTGGGCTTGCAAACTACCTGATATCCCATGTGGAAATGGGAGAACAAGAATGTATTTTCCAAAGATGTCAGGAACAACTGAAAGAATAAAAGAATTCACAATTTCTCTTCCCTGTTATTGTGTTGCAGTACCTTTTAAAGCAAAACAGACTTTTAAAGTTTGCTTTTTAAAATTCACTAGAATGACTTTCTTTCATTCTTCAGATATATCCCCTCAGCCAGTTCTCACATTTGAGTGAAAAATCTGTTCTTTCTTCATTTTCCTCCTAAATAAACTAGGGGCAGAAGACATCATGTAGACCCGTCTGGCATCTAGATTTCATTGCTTGGGTTTCTCCAGTCCTGCCCTCTTCAGTCCTCTTCCAGCCCTCTAGAGGTTGAAGCATCGTTTATGCAGAATAAAAAGGCAGTGATTTAGCCCACAGCAATGTCATACATGTGAACAATAAACCTTTGGCTTTAGGCATCTTTGATTTAAAACGCCACTGAGTAGGAAAGAAAAAAGAAGAAGCAATCAGCTATGGCAGGGATGCTATAAACACATTAGTTGATTACTATATCTTAAATAGATAATGTATATGCTCAATATCCTTGCTCATCCTCATTCTTCAAAAAATTGGAATTTCTTATTATCTTGTCATTGGAAAGCACTTGTGATTAATAAAGGGAAATTTTGAAAATCCACAGATTCCTTATCCAGATCCTGTCCCTGCAGCTTCCTAGAATACAGACTATGTCAGGATTTTGTTAGATAATACAGTGGAAATTAAAATAGCTGCTCTATAGTCTTTCTAAAAAGCTTCATAAAGATATGAGATGGACTTAGGTTTCTACTAGTGTTCAAAATTTACAGGTCACACCAGAGGTGTGATAGAATTTATTACTAAAATAATAAATTTTAGGGAAAGAGTGTTGCAAAATGTTATTAGAGCATTGTTTAAAGAAGAATATCGAAGTCACAGATAGTAGCAGCATGCAGATGTTATTACTGAAATAAACAACAGCAATTGTTTTCTTGGTTCACAAGAGAGCAAAATCAACAATTGGTACATTTTTTGAGGGCATCCAAAATGGCAAAATAGTGGATTTTGAACAATTAATCCAGAACAATGAATCAGGCAGCATATTACAAAAAGCTTGAGTAGGGAAAAAAACCCAGAAAGTCAGTTGCGTTTTGACAACTGAATACTGCAAATGGGCATGGAACCTACTTGGAACTATGGAAAGGATTGTGTTGTAAACAGGAGAGAGATTGTGTCGTATCTGTTGAGATAGTGCTGCTCAATCTTCATGCACTATTCAGGTGACCCTGAGGGCACAGATAAACTTCCAAGTGGCCTCAACGACTCTCAGAGAGAGTGCTAATGACCAGGTGGTTGAAAGGAATATAAATCCTTCCATCGTTCACCATTCAGTCAGATCCAAAGAATATTCTTAGATGAAGAGCGAATGGAAAAACACTGAGGAAAAACAAAGTCCAGTAGCTTTTTGAAAAAGCAGCTTTGAGACAACCTGACTCTTTCCTCTTTTCTTCTTTCCCATGCTCTGATTTTTGTATTTATTTATTTATTTGTTCGGGCTTGTATGCCGCTCCTCTCCGGAGACTCGGAGCGGCTAACAACATATGTATAAACAACAAATTACAATAAAAATCCCAAACAAAAAATATCTAAAAATACAATAAAAACACCCACTCATATTCAACAGTCATCCCCAGGCCTGCCGGCAAAGATGAGTTTTAAGATTTTTTCGGAAGGCCAGGAGAGTCGTAGAAACACGGACTTCAGGAGGCAGTTGGTTCCAGAGGGCGGGCGCCACAACAGAGAAAGCCCTCCCCCTAGGGCCTGCCAGACGACATTGTTTCGCTGATGGGATCCGGAGGAGGCCAACCCTGTGTGCTCTCACCGGTCGTAGGGAAGTATGTGGCAGAAGGTGGTCCTGTATCCTCTTGATGATGAGCTCTGGACAATTCCAAAGTATGCAGGTTTGTTACATTTTTAGCCAGTTTGTTCTGTTTTGTGAGAACCATTTGTTAGATTTTTTCCTCTGAGGAAGAAACAGTGGCACAGCAGGTTCAGATTGTGCAGAGAGGTCTTGATGTCCAGGGCTAGGCCTCTACGCTCCTGCTGCCTACGCCCCCTGCTGGCTACCTTCTAATCAGCCTTAGGAGGTCCCCATTGGCGTGTGTCTGCTGCCTCTAAGGAACAAGTTTTCCTACTAGACAACATCTAGATGAGAATCAAGCTCGGATGAAATCAGTCATTCCCTGAGTTAGATAATATTCCTGGCTATTTCAGTTATAATAAAGGTATTACCTTGCTATAGGTATTGATCACTAATTAATTATAGGTCTTAATTTGATCCAATCATATCTTTTGTATTTATAAATTAACATAGGTATATCAAATACAGAATCCAACCAGTGACTCATCTAATGTAGTACTGCCAAAATTTGTGGGTTTTATTTGTATGATTTAAGGCCTGAAAACCCAGGTAGCAATAAGCCTGTTTATGTAGTTGCTACCATGACTGAGCTGTTCAACTATCTAAAGATCATACTAAACCTTTTCTGCTTAAATTAATACAATAAATTCTTTTCCGCCTTTCTGTCTAAAACATGATTTCTCCCTTAAGTGTATTTTCACTGTTGCTCTTACAGTACAAGGTGTGTACTTTTGCTTAAGTTATAACACAGAGGATATTTATATTAGAATGTTTGTCATATTATGCACCTCATAAGCATTTTATCACTTCTACTGGGTTGCAGTTTGCATTGCTTCCCTCCCCTTCTTTCTTCTTTAATGAAAAAAGGAGAAACCAAAGTCATGTCTGATGATTACTGAAGCCAAAATATTTATTCATAAAGTGTCTCTGTATTGGTTCCAGGCAAGAGAGAGCTCCCTAAGCCCCTTTCTTCATTTAGATCCAAATGAAAACATTTCACAGGTTAATCACAGGCTGTGACAAGTAGTAAAACATTTCATAGTGGGGCTTCTTTTCTACATTAGATGATTTCTAATCATAAATCATACAGCAAATTAAACTTGCTTATAACAAATCCCACTAGATCCGTTGCATTATAGAAGGCTAGTTCATCCACTGAATCCATGGAGTATCTGTCTGAGGCATTACCAAATGTGCTTTCAGTTTTGTGCATCACAACACAAACTAGGAACTAGTTTTGTGAAAGTACCTAGCAATGCCACTGACTGCTGAAAGGAGACTCAGTTCATATCCCAAGAGAAGTTGAAGCCACATGCAGTAATGTCCTGAAACCTGATTTACAGATAATGTACTCTATGATAAAACCTGTATCAATATATGAGTGTAGCTGTATTTCATACTTAATAGATATGTATCACTTTTTGTGTGTGTGCATCTTTAAGTTGTTTTTTGATTCCTGGTAATTGCCTAGACAAGTACCTACAATTTTCTTGGCAAGGTTTTTCCTAGGGCCCAGAGAAAGTGACTGGCACAAGATCACTCAGCTGGCTTCATGTCTAAGGCGGGACTAGAACTCACAGTTTCTTGGTTTCTAGTCTAATGCTTCAACCATACACAAACTGGCTGTCATGTATGACATATGCTAGTCTTATGTAAGGTTAACTCACCAATTATTAATAATTCTACAATGATACAAATAATTCTAGTAGGAATTCTAAAGCCCCTGTCATTTTGCTCTGGTTATGATACTCACTGAGTGCCATGTCTTATAGAGTAGTATGTATGAACCAGGTTACTTGGGTTCTTCCCTAAATTGTGGTTAAACAGATAATTGTTAATCAAATAGTGGAATCACTTACTTTATAACTATAGTTTGCTTTTCAGTTCTAGTATCAACAAAAATATAATTGGAGACAATCTTAATGCTGCTACACATTCAGAGACCATATTTTTAAAGGGACAGAAGGTTGGAACACAATTGCAAATCAACCTTGTGCCACTGTCCATTTGGAACACTGATGGGAATTCAAAAATAAATACAATGTACTGGTTGAGACACTGGATTTGGGAAATGGTGATTCAAATTCCCACTCAACCATGAAGCTCATAGGGAGATTTATTTAGTCTATCTTCCTCAGGCCACTTTACTTACCTAGGCCATTGTCATGGGAACTAAATTAAGGAAGATTCCCACTATGATACCTTGAGTTGTCAGACAAATGGCAAAATATACATCCAGTTATAGTTTATTCACAAATTAGTCCATTCACTCAATCCAATGTTGTGGGTTGCTCCAGGGATATATAATGGCATCTTTGAGCCATTAAAAAAAGTGTGTACTGGTTTGGTAATAACAATGTGTAATAATAATTAGATTTTAGTATTGTTTCATTAATAAACAATTTGGGGTTCCATTAATATATATTTTCAAACACCCATCATTCTTGATGCATGTTCTTTGTACTCCATATAATTTCAATTTTTAGAATATGTATGCTAGAAATCAAAAGCTATTATATTTACTCTATATTATTCATAAATAAATTGATGGGGTTAAAAAGTACTGGGTATTCATGTTTTCTTTACATGTGTCAAACAGTAGCAGATGAAAAAAATCAAACAAGAAATTTACAGATGAATGACTTTTCCCCGATAACCAGTTTCATTGACTGAGAAACGGGCACCAATGAGAATTTTACCAAGTGTTCAGCAATTACATTCAAGACATTTTAAAAAACTAACTAAATAGTTTCAGAAAAGTGCAAATGGTTCAGATATGCCTAAGACATCTACTTATTAGCAAAGGATGAAGCAGAATTCATATGGTTTCGTTGGAAGTGAGCGAGAAATGGCGGCTTCTGTTACCTCACAGCAATATTCCATCAAGCTGCAGCAGCAGAGCTGAGTTGGGATATCCTGTATGTAGGACTTCTGCATTGGCTGGGTAGCAAGAAGAGATTCATTATGGAACGATGAAGGAGAACAAAGGGAGATGATTGCAATTTCATGAACTAATTTTCCAGTGAATTATTGGGCCATTAGTATGCTTTTTTTAATTGAACTGCTGTTTTTCAACAGTCCAAATAAAGGAGCTACATAAAAATAAGCGGGGAAAATAAATGTTAAAAACATTGTCATTTAGGGTCTTTAAGTCATTAGCTCTGTTTCCTCAAGGTGGCAACCTTAGAATGTGTTGATTTTCAACTTCTGAAATTTCTAATCAGCATGGCTAGGAGTTAAAGAAGTTGCAGCCCAACCTATCAGAAGGTATTAGATCTGGAAAGATCTAGGCCAGTGGTTCTCAACCTATGGGTCGCGACCCCATTTGGGGTCGAACGACCGTTTCGCGGAGGTTGCCGGACACCGTGGTCCGCCATTTTGTTTTTTGTTTGTTTTATTTTTTTATTTTTTTTGTTTTTTTTTCCACTGCGCGTGTGCCGCGCATGCGCGGATCGGCCCATCGTGCGCGCTGCACATGCGCGGATCAGCCCGTCGCGGTCCGCCATTTTGTGGGGTTTTTTGGGGGTTTTTTTGTTTTTTTTTCGTTGCGCGCATGCCGCGCATGCGCGGTTTGGGCCGTCGTGTGCGCGCCCCGCATGCGCGGATCGGCCCGTCGCGGTCCGCCATTTTGGTTTTTTTTTAAAAAATTTTTTCATTTTTTTTTCATCGCGTGCACCACGCATGCACAATTCGGGCCGTCATGCGCGCTGCGCATGCGCGGATCGGCCCGTCGTGGTCCGCCATTTTTTTGTTTGTTTGTTTTTTTATCGTCGCGTGCGTGCCGCGTATGCGCGGTTCGGGCCGTCACGCGTGCCGCGCATGCGTGGATCGGCCCGTCGTGGTCCGCCATTTTGTTTTATTATTATTATTATTATTATTATTATTATTGATTTTTTTTTTGTTTTTTTTCCCGGCGCGCATGGGCGGCGCAAGTGGGGTCTCAACCTGAAAAAGGTTGAGAACCACTGATCTAGGCTCTATTCCATCTCCAGGTAAGGCTGGAAAAACTCCAGCTTGACATTTTGGAGACCTACTGAGATTCTGAATTTGATGGACCTAAAATCTGGCTTAATACAAAGAAGCTTGTTTGTTTCATACATTTGTAAGATTGGTCAACTTAAAACAATGGGGCCCTGGGTGATATATAATGGAAATAAACCATAACAAAAATATCATACAACATCCACCCTCTATATAAAATGATCAAAAAGGACAAAAGAGGACTTCACTCAACTGAACCTCAATACCTGAGAGAAAAGCTAAGTCTTAACTGTTTTTTTTTAAAAAGTGAAACAAAATTGTGAGGCTGCCATATATGGGGGGGGGGGAGATCCAGTGACTAACCTCTCTCCTTATTGCTAAAAAAAGTGAGGAAAACAAATGTGCTTTATTTTTATCCTTCCCAGATGCTGATCACCAGCCAGCAGAATATAAACGTTTAAAAAATAAATATTGGTTGCAGTTTATATTGTTTTGGTATATTGTTATTAGGTGTTTGTATTGTAAACTGTTTTTAGATATGCTTCAGTATGGGACGCAGTGAATATATCCATGAGAATTATTTTACTAATATATATTAACTTACTAAATGCATTTGAATGTACATTTAAATAAAAATGTAGGAAATAATACAGGACAACATTTTTGCTTAGCACTATTCCCTTTTTCAAGTTTACAAATTTTTCTGCCATTTTTTAAATTCATTAGATTGACAAGAGTAATAACTAATGATATCTATAAAGTACAATAGAATAATAATTTAGGTGGTGATGTCTTTCATTATAACATGAGATTATGAATGCCATATAATATCTGTTGTAAGAATGTGTGTTACAGGCAGGTCTTTTTTTCTCATAGAATGCCCAGAACGGAGTTCCGGCATGTTTTTTTGGATGGAACCTTGTAGGGTAGGCAAGGTGGGTTGTATGACGTGTGTGAGTTCCAGCACCTTTTTTTGTTTAAAAAAAAGCACTGGTTATAGGTAATGAAGTTTGGTAAATCATGGAGATTAATCAGAAGGCAATACAAATATTGCTTAAAAGTATTAAAATGGCACTTATACCAGATAAGGAATGATCAAACATGGGAGGGAGGGAGGAAGGAAGGGAGGGAGGAGGCAAAGTACCAGCCTTGTTTTGGGGCAAATAGTAATGCAATCCTTGTATTTTGTAAATGCAATACAACTTGGAAAGGTTGAAGAACTTTCTTCTGTTATCATCTCTCAACATTTCAGGGGGGGAAATGGCTTCATTTCTTTTTGAGATGACCAGCATCACTTTGGAGTGATACAGGTGCATTCCATTCTACTGCCACTAAAGGCAGATGCACATATGAAGTTGACAAATAGGAAGCATCATATTAAAATGCTTGGCTGATTAGTAATATGTATTGGATACCTTGTTAAATAGATCCTCTCTAGAAATAATACAAATTTTCACATCAAATAAAATATAATACAAATCCACATGTATTTTTAAAATATTCACCACAAAAATTCAGCACATTATCTTCAAATGCAATTCTAACTTAGACCTTCTTGGGCCCTTTTAACATCTGTAGACCAAATATTTTTTAAAAGTGAAATACAGCCTTCCATAATTTCCATAAAAAAGCAAAAATAAGAGAGATGACAAAACAGTGCAAGTTCAGAGTCCTATCTGTGGAATTAAGAGTAGAATTTGTGATCCTTTGGTGTTGTCCAGCAGGTCTTAATCTTATTACACTGTTCTTTTTCCAAGAGCACTGGAGCAGTCTCACCATGGATGTTTCTTCTGTCATTCAAAGGAAAGTTTGTTTGGCCATGCAGAGACTCCATAGCATCTCTGTTCCCACATGCGATCAGAAGAATTAATTGCTGGGAGTGGTGAGGTAGATTTCTGGCTTTTAACAAGTAATTTTCATAATAAGCTAATTAAACAATAAGTATAATGAAAAACAGTTAATTGCTTTCCTTCATTTTTATGATCTAATGGGAGTTTTTGATTATAAAAACACTGTTGTGATATGGAGCCTGTAATAACAAGGGAGAAATGAACCTGATTTAATGGTACAGAGCTGCAGTTTTTTATTACTTTCCAAATATAATAAACCATCTTTTTGCTTCACAATATGTTTATATCACTTGGACCACCATCTATGCCATTCCCATCATCAGTTTTTTAAAAAATGCAGCACAAAAATAAGAAAAAGTTAGATCTGTGGACAGGAATATATAAAATGCATGCATTTATACTAAGATGGCAAAATACTTCAGCATCAGGTTTACCCTTTGCTGAGGCTCATGGATTTGAATACCTTTGGACGGTTACTTCAGACAATTTTTTGGCACTTGTATAATGTAATTCATTTAGTGTAGTGATTAAATTTAATGAAATATCTTTCTTACCACACTATGCATATAGTGTGTCACTATATGTGAAGACCATAATACCAAGTATCACTATATACATATCCTACAGATGACTTTAGTATCTCTCCCCCTACATCCTTTCCATGGTTTTATATAATCTATTTATATCAGGCTAAAGCTTCATATATCTAGTAAAGTAGACAATAGTCTACCAAAAGTTGTGCTTTATACATTTGTCAAGTGTTAAGAAATGTTACATTCATGAGCCTTACACTTTAGGCTTATTTCTGCTCACTAGTTAAGGGTATAGGTAGAATAGACAGTCTTGGTTAACAATTGACTGTAATGGCTTAGGCACATTATCTGTTGGCTTGTTAACTTGGAGTAATAGTGCTGATTTACATAAGATACGCTTGCACTACTATCTGCCCAGCTCTGTGCCTGCATGATCCTGCAACAGCAGCTATGGTTCTGATTCAATGTTGGTTCAACAGGAAATGCACTGCATTCAGAAACACGGGAACACTCCAGAATCAGGAAAAGGCCTGTTTTCCTATTTGTAAGAAATCTTTCCTTATCCTGTTGTCATGTTTGTCATGCTATTATCCTTTTGCTATTTTAATATGGAATGCTGCCTCAGAGGCTACTTCCCCATTAGTTGCAAACTTCAGATGTTTTAAATGCCAAGCAAAATACTCCACAACTAGTGGGAGATAAAGCACCGATTCTATGTTGATTTTTGGGGTGCTTCTTTTGTCTCCCTAGATCAGTTGGAGGTCCTCACATTTTGAGGTCAATAGCATTAATAAGAATTGTGGGTTGGTGCATGTAAGTTATTTTGATGATGTCAATAGAAAGTAGCATATTCATTAACAAATATAGCTAAATTCATATTAGGTCTCCAAGAGAAAGGATAGATCTGTTGTGGCAGAAGGCTATTGTTAATATTAAGCTTTCAGAGGAAAGCTATTATTTTTTCTATAGTTTCTTTCCTCAGAAATTTCAAGAGGGATTGTGGCCACCCTGATTTCCTAAAGATCTGTGTCTTAGGAAGTATCAGCCTTACCCTACAAGATGTATGGATACATTATTTTTATAGCAGTAATAATCAGTTAATCAGTTCAGGCATTTTAGAGCATAACTAAGAATAAAATTTGAGACTGAGGAATGTGAAACCTATCAAAATCACTGATGCTTACTCATGTCTAATGATTCCTTGGGATTATGGACAAAGCAATCCATGCTAGAGGGAAGTCCATGGCAGAACTGTCCACCATGAAATATTCATCAGGCTCACACAAATGAAATGGAACAGTTGTACTGGAGTTAAAATTTGCTGCAATCTCATAGAAAGTTGCTAGAAGGATGTATGACACAGTAAAATCTGATTGCAAACAAGTTTCAGAAAGAGCAAATGGAGGACAGAGATGCTTAGAAATTCCAAGGACTAAAGTGCTAGAAAACAACACTCAGGAATTAGGAAAAGTGTAGAAAATGTAGGAACAGTCTGAGATGTGCCCAGTCAGGTAGAAAAGGTAGAGATCAGAAAGATATAATAGTAAAACAAATCAGTGAAAAGGAAAAGTTTAGAGAGATGCATCATAAGATATAAGGATTAAGAAGTAAAGGTCCAAAGACGTAAAGACTATTTCTGAATAAACAAAAGGTAGAATGTAAATGACAGGAGCCTTTTATTTTTGCAGCACTTTGATCAGATGTGTCAAGTCTTTGTAGCTAATAAGAAAAGAGACAGCCTGCGGGTACAAAGGTATCAGGACTATGGATTCACAATGTAGGGCCAATGTAGAAAGAAATACTGAGAGGTCCTCACTAGTGAAGAAAATACCTCATAAAACAAGCCAAGAAGAGAAGTAGATTGGATCAGATGGGCCAACCCAGAAGGAAGGATAAGAAAGTCAAGCAGAGGAAGGAAAAAACTGTTACAGGTCTCTCAGCTGTTGCTGGGCACTTTGCAAAAAGAGTAAAAAAAAATCTGGTTTGAATGTGTACTGTGCCTTTGATATATACTTTTAAGGAAACTGCCCAGCCAGTTGGGAATCAGAAAGAGAAAAAGGCTCAGCATGCCTGTCTGTAGAAGACAAGAAGATTCATCCCATTAATTCCATAGCGTAACGTTTAAAGTTATTCTTGTGCTTGTGTGGTTATACTTATATTGTGTTTGTATTGAATTGTATTTGTATTAGACTTGTATTTCTGTATGCTTGTTGTAAAGCTTTTCCTCTGCATTCATAAGTAGAGATTTAGTCAAGGAGGAAAGGAGTAAATTTATCTTTTAAGAGTCTATCACAGTGCCATTTGAAGACTAGTTAGTAGGATTGTTTTAAAAGAATGTCAAAGAAGCTGCAGCATCCTTTCAGGCAGACAAAATACTGCTTTGTGAGTTTCAGACCCTTATAAAGAAAAGGAAAAGGGGATTTAAGATTTCTGTATTCGACTGCCGGCATATTCTTTTAATAAACCCCTTTTGCTCATACTACCAATGGAGCACTATCATTATAATGGCTATAGCATGGCAAACTTCATCACCATCCAAGTTCCCACTGTTGAACCCTAATTTATCCACATACGAACTACATAGTTGTGCTTAATTGTATAAAATTAATTCATAGTTTAGAAAATGACCTTTATATTTCATATCAAAGACATGTAGATCAGGGCTTTTCAACCTTTTCACCCATTGTACCACTTTTAGGATATGGTAGCATCTGAACACCACCAGTCACCTAGCAAGGTGTCAAAAACCTGATGACCAAAAAAAAAAAAAAAAAGGAAAAAGTGATAAAGTACAGGTAGTTCTCGACTTACAACAGTTCGCTGTCCAAAGTTACAATTGTACTGAAAAAAGTGCCCCCCAAACCACAGCCGAGCAAGAAAGCGCCCAGCGGTGCTCTTCCTCCTGTCCAAGGTTTTCATTGTTGTGAGCATTTCTGTTGAGGATTGGCAGTGGGGGTGGGGTGGGGTGTGTTTGGTTTTTATTCCCCCAGTCTGCTGGGTGGTTGCAGCAGGTTTTGGTGACCATGCAACACTGTGACCGTCATAAATATGAATCAGTTGCCAAGCATCTGAATGTAAATCACAAGACCCTGGAGATGCTGCAACATTCCAGCTGATCAGCGCTTTTACTGGGCTCAGCAGAAGCATCAGGATCAGTGCTGCTTTCCAGCTGATTGGTGCTTCTTCAGAGCTCAGCAGAAGCATCAGGATCAGCACCGAGCTCCAGCTGGAGCCTGGCGCTGATCCTGGTGCTTCCACTGAGCCCTGACAGCCCTGAAGAAGCGCCGATCAGCTGGAAAGCGACACTGATCCTGGCGCTTTCGCTGAATCCTGACAGCCCTGCATCTCCAGCCATCTTTCGCTCAGGCTTGTGTGGTGCTGCCACCAGTTCAGCTCATTCCCCTCCCCCGCTACCACTTTTCTAGGATGGTCGTGTACCACCTGCCAGGTGCCAATGTACCACAGGTGGTACCCGTACCACTGGTTAAAAAGCCCTGATGTAGATGACTTCATAATTTCTGATGAACTCTGATGAATTCTTAATTTAGAATCTTTAGATTTTCATATTTCTAATGGCTTACCTATGGAGAAATAGCTTTGGACAACTGTATTCAAGTTCAGATAAAACCCTAATAAAATTCCTTTATTTTTCTCTCTCATTACTCAATAACTCATAAAACATTATATTAAAAATCCACACTCCATGTAGACCTTGTTTACTTGCTTCCTTAATTATTCTCAATTCTCTCTGCATCCATCTTCATCTGATTCTTACTTTTTTGTTTTTCTCCTTCTGAGATATCAGTTAGAGTTCAGCTCCGTTTTCTTTTCTAGTTCCTCCCACTGTGCTTGGTCACCTTATGTTTCCTTATCACGGTCTTCAAACTTCTCCCTCTTAATGAACACAAATGAGCCCAACCTATTATTTCCCGTGTCCCATATTTCAAAATGAATCATTATTCTTTGTAAAATATGTTCTTAGTAGATAGATGTTAGGCCAAGTGGGCTGGGTAAACCGTGTTGTAGAAATTTATAAATTGTGTGCCTGCTTTGCAAGTGGGGAGGAATTATTATCTTTGAAATATATTTATCAGTATTCAACTAGGGCGAATAATTTATGTATGTTTTTATCTTTTTGTGCATATATTTTATGTAGTCTTTCTAATTTTGTTTTCTTTTTGTATTACCTTTTTTTCTTTTTTCCTTGTTATGGAGTTTGTATTTTAATGGTTTGAATAAAATAAAAAAAATTGAAACAAAAAATGCTAGAGCATTTTTGGATCCATCTGGCATTGATGGTCATTCTGGCAAAATGAAAATGGCAGAAGGCTAGAAGTCAGTGTCTTACATGGCAAAGGAAGGAAGGAAGGAAGGAAGGAAGGAAGGAAGGAAGGAAGGAAGGAAGGAAGGAAGGAAGGGAGGGAGGGAGGGAGGGAGGGAGGGAGGGAGGGAGGGAGGGAGGGAGGGAGGAGGGAGTATGGATCTCTGGGGACAATGCTCTCTAGGATCACTCCCATTCTCCTTCTACTTTGCAGCCAATGCAATAAACTAGAATATTAGTTATAAGTGATACAATGAAGAACAATGTCCACTTAAAACAATGTATACAATGTTTATATATATATATTGAGAGGTAGAAATTTTCTTTCAATTCTATAAAGCCAAATTTGCAGCACGACTGGCTGCAAACACTTGAATGGAAGCTATCAAATTTGGACCTTAAAGGCAATGTTATGCTTTGTTAAGTTTTTTTTATCACCCTAATAAAGACTTTTTGAAAAGGCTACCATTGTATATAATTGATTTACTGACAGACTTTTATAGCTGCTTCGTGATCTCCTGGGTTGAAGTTTGCTTGTATGGAATTTTTTTTAAATTGCTAAGGGTTTACTAGTTAATTCTGAAGGCAATCATACACTTCAATCTTTTTCTCACATAGTCATTATTATCCCAGTCCCAAATAAAATTAAAATATAGATTTGTCTTATATTTTTGTGCAGTACGGTCTTATGAAGAATTATGCACAGCATGCCAGATGGAAATCATAATATGAATAATCACTAAATGAGCTTTAGTGATTCTGTTTTATTCTTTGAAAGTAAGGATGTCACTTGATTCAATTTCTGAATCAATCTCTATTCTTCTATCACTGGAAGTTAATAATGCTCTCAATCTGATTCCTTCTTGAATCAGAATTGAACAGTTGTGTTTACTGAATTTTGAGTTTTATATTTTGTTTTGATTGTTGGTTATCTAAAGCCCTACAGATAGAGAGACAGGATAAAAATAGAAGTAATTCATCCACAGATGAGGAAACCAACAGGATTAATAAAGGTCCTCTATTTTCTCCAAATCCCTTTATCATTTTTAGTTTTTCTTATAAGGCATCAAATCTATCATTCAGGCCTGAACCTGGCCGAACATTCCCCCTGCCTAATAGATGATGCTGTAATAAGGTAAAGTATGGTTGACATCTAAAATCATAGTTTTTATAGGAGAAATACAGTTTATAGCAATCCAAATGAACGGGGGAGTAATGAGGCTTGGCAGTGACTAAAATTGCTATAATTCATGAAATGGGAACATGATTGCAAGATTGTCCCTATCTTTTTTTTTTTTAGTATAATTTGTTTTAAACAAACACATTGGAATATACTATACTGGCTTTTACATAATCTGGACTGTTACAGAACTACTTGATAAACTTTTCAGAAAAGAAAAAGATTCTACTCCATGATGACAAGTTGGAAGGAGCGACTTAACTGGATCTAGGATGATTTTTCTCTGTTTGATATTTGTAACTGAAAGAAAGTCTTAAATCTAAAATTTGAAAATGTATTTTTAATATGCTTAAATAATTTTTAAAGTATGCAAAGTGTTACTGAAAATGTATTTGAGAGTATTTGTATTAAGAGAAAGTTAAAGAAAATGATGCACCAGTTAAAAAAAAACGTTGTGTTTTAAAAAGGATGTTTATAAAAGAAAAAAAAGTATTATTCTGTGAGGGTAGTTTGGAAGGTGAGAGCTAAATTCAATAATGAAGTTTAAAGCCTGCATGTTAAGGAGTTAAAGAAAAAAGATGTATTATAAAGTGTTTAAAGAAAGTTTAGCATTTAATAATAATAATAAAAAAGGGTGGAAAAGAAAAAAGAGAGCATTTTTCTAATAAGGTCATAGAATGTGAAAGTATATAGTTAACTTTGTTAATAAAAATGTTTTTTTTAGTTTACAATCATTAGGTGCAAATAGAAATACATACTATTTCCACAGCAAGGAAGATAAAACAGGAATTTATCATTCTATTTAAAGAGGGGAATATATCTGAGTATGTTTTTCATTTGGATATCACTTCTGGATTTTGTGTTTGTGATAAAAAAATGAAACTTTGACTTTGGTTTTGTTGATGAGATAGATTTGTCATTATAGAAATGGCTAGTTATATATTAATAGATAAAAGCAAAAAGTTGAGGCTAGAGTATTTTTATCTTGTACTGTGCTAAAAAGAGTTGGAAGTCAATGCCTTTTTTTTCTTTTTTCCCTTGTACCTCACACCTTCTTTTCCCTTCTCCTTTTCCTTCCCTTAATTTCTTATTTCTATTTTTCTTTGTATTTTATATATTAAATAAAATTTAATTTAAAAAAAAATGTGGACTTAGACTGACTCAGATGTGTGTATGTGGGGAAGAAGGTGCAAGTGTGCGTAAATAGTGGTAAACAATATTTTGATGACTTCACTTCTGTAAAGTCAAGTTTGCAGCATGATTGGCTGAAAACATTTGCGAGGAAGGTATCAAATTGGACTTGAAAGGCAATATTAGCCACATTTAATAGTTTAGGAGATGCAAGAGCAGTGGTGGCTGGAGCAATGTTATAAAGTGGATAGAATCATTTCACACATACGAAGGGAGCCAGAATTTGCTAGTTTTTTATTTTGTTTTCCCAGATCATACTCCTGATGTTTTGGCAATTATGTTCAGCTGGTTTTCCAGAGGCCCCCAAACAGGTCTTGGTGTATCTATTATAGAATCTACAAAAGTCTGAAATACAAGTTTAGAAGATAAAATAGTGGAGTAGAAAAAAGGAATTGAACATCTGCTGAGTGTCTCTCAGTTTTTATCATGAACTTGTCCAATGGGAAAAGTAACTAATATAAATAAAGAAATTATTAAGTGAAGAATCTGAGATATCTATTTGGGAAATTTGTATGGAAATGACATTTATACAATATGTTGCAGAGAGAAGTTGAGATGAATGCTATAAATGCTAGAGTCCAAAAACAAATGACAGCATAAATTATATAAGATTATTGAAAAATTGTGAGGCTGAATGCATAGATGGCATAACTGGAAAAATGTTAACATCTGGATGCAGATTTCTTCTGGAGTGGTTGTGCAATATAATTAATGTGTGTGAGAAGACTGCATCAATATCAGAAAATTGGAGAAATTCTATTATTGTTTTTTTATACAAAAAAAGGTAGCAAGAGTGAATGAAAAACCAGAGGGTGCTTAGTTTGATAAGTATGCTTAGAAAGATGTTTGGTAGAATTGTATTTGAAAGAGTACAAAAGGTAACACTGAACAAATTTTAGGAGTGCATTGCAACTTTATGTCAGGCACGGGATATGCAGACCAGATTTTTGTTTTTTATTTAGAAATATATGAATGTGAGAAAAAGATTATTTTATGTGTATTGATATAGAGAAGGCATATGATACAGAGACTAGACTTGAATTTAGCAAGAATATGGATTTAAACAGTGCTTTTTTTCTTAAAAAAAAAAAAGGTGCCGGAACTCACACACGTCATACAACCCGCCTTGCCTACCCTGCAAGGTTCCATCCAAAAAAGGTGCTGGAACTCTGTTCTGGGCGTTCTATGAGAAAAAAAGCCCTGCATTTAAAAGCTGGTTGCTAAATGTACTAAGAGCTATGTAACATATCTGAGAATAACAGCAAATGGTTCAACAATGAATGGGTGACAAAGGATCTAGTGATGATCCATCAATGGATAATTTGAGTGGCCTTTTCATGGACTTCATACATCAGGGATCATGAAACTTTTCAGGCAGATATGATGGGCAGATTTTTACTTTGAATGCATGTACTTGGAAAAACTCACAAAATGGCTGCCATAGCAAGTGTAGTCAATCAGCCCTATTTTACTGAAAGGAAGGTTGCTTCCGACTCTATCCACCACGATACTGTCTACCATCTTTACCTTATTTTAGCCATACTTTCTGGGCAAGTGAGTATACTGTACATCCTAGGTTGCAGCAACTCATTACAGTATTTTTAATTTCTAAGAATTAAATCTAAAGGAACTGATGAAAAACAAATTATGCCTGAGGCTTATGACCTGCTTCCATTTGGTAAGAAATAAATCTGGATTTCAAAAAGTTCCAAAAGTACATGTGATAGCTGAGGTGGGTGGTGAGAAGGACTGGGATAAAGTGGATAGAAGCTTTGGTAAAAGCAACGTTATCCATAACCAAAGGTGAGGTATCATTAGTATGCTGATGATGCCCAGCCATATATCTTCATCCCCGGTGAAGTAAGCAATGCTGCCAACATCCTGTCTCAATGTCTGGCATCTGTAGTTGTTTGGATGGAGAGCAAGAGGCTTCAGATGAAAACTGGTGATACTGAGTGATTTTGGATTTTGAGGCCACCTAGATCTAGAAATTCATTACTTTTGGTTCTGAAGAGGTTGCAGTTTCCCAGACAGATCCAATGCACAACCTGGAGGTCCTTCAGGACTTGCAACTTCTGCCTGAAGAACAAATGGCAGTTGTGGCTAGGAAGGCTTTTATACAGTTTTGAATTGTCTGTTAGTCTGCACCCATTCCTGGATCAGGAGGATCTACACTCAGTCATTCATGCCTAGTCAACTTCCATATCAATTACTATAAAGTGCCCTACATATTTGGAAGCTTCACTTAGTGCAAAATGCAGCAGCATGACTGTTGTGTCCTGAGCCTGCAAAAGCAGGCTTTGGACGTTGCATTGGTCCCGGGCATTCCAAAAGCTGCCCGGGACCAGACAGAGCGAAAATGCTCTGTTCCTATTGGTTGTAACTGTCTGGGCTTCGGGCCATAAAAAAAGGCCTGCGAGCCTTTTGCTTTTGCTTGGTAGTTGTAGAAGGAGAATAAAGTGTTAGTTCAGTATCGCCATGTGTCTTCATCATTCACACGCGAACGAAGTATACAACACTGGCGACGAACGTGGGATTTTTTGCAAGCTGAAACAAAAGATTTAAGGACTTGCCCGGGAAGTTCTGAAGAGGGGAAGACAGCGTCTAAATCAGCATCCCAGCCTGCCAGTATAGTGTCGCTGGAGGGTGAGCTCGGCTAAAGGACCCTTTCCCCAAACAGCAGTTTGCAGAGGAGCGAGTGGTGAAGGTCGTAAACTGTATGATGTCGAAGATTGGCCGCTTGTCTGATTTTGATGTCTCCCACCCAGAGAGATGGAATTCCTATGTAGCACGGGTGGAGAACTACTTCAGAGTAAATCAGATTAGAGAAGATGGCCTGAAGGCTGCAACTCTTTTGTGTCCCTGTGGACAGGAAGCTTTTGACATCGCAGAGAATCTGGTGGCCCCTGCACCTCTGGAGTCAGTAACATATACTGACTTGAAGAAAATGTTGAAGGAACACTTCCAGCCAAAGTTATCTGTCATTGCTTGGAGGCACGCATTCGAGCAGAGAGACCAGAGGCCAGGTGAATCTGCTGCGGACTTTATTGCGGCCTTAAGGCAAGCAGCCAGACCTTGTGAGTTCAAGGATCTGGAAGAGAGGCTGCGAGATCGCTTCTTATGCAGTTTGAGGAGCAGAGACTTACAACAGAAGATTTTTTGCAAAAGAAGATGTCTCTTTCCAAGATGCGCTATGAGAGGTGGCAGCTGAGGAAGCAGCAGGCGAGGCTATGAAGGCCTTACAGCTCACCAGAAACCCTAAGAGACAGGTACCATCCATCAAGAGGACGCTAGAGAAGGATTGGAAGCGGATCCTGAAGAGGAGGGGACAGACTTCACCAGCCAGCTGAAAGGAGGCAGATGGAACATCCGGACAAGGCCCCAGCATCTCCGCCATTTGCAGAGCGTGTGGCAGGCAAGACCACATCACATCCATCTGTTTGGGTTGCCAGAAGGTCCAACCTCATGAAGAATTGCTTCTGAAAGGTACCAGGGTCCTCAGCCAACATAGGGTGGGTTTCTGCACATCACTCAGGAGTATTTTGAGGACAGGGACACACAAGCCCCTTAAGAAGAAATTTTCCATTAACATAAGGTTGCAAGGGGTTCCCCTATAAATGGAGTTGGACACTGGGTCCGCTCTCTCAATCATTTCAATTAACACATTCAAAAGGATATGCAGAAGCAGTGGCCTTTAAGTTAAACTCAGGCCATCGAATCTAATACTTACTGATTTTCAGAATTGTATAGTGTGTGTTAAGGGAGAGGCCACCCTTAGAGTACAGCATAAGGATTTTGAAGATCCCCTAGATGTGGTGGTTTTGGGGGTGAACGTACAAGTCTTATTGGACTTGATTGGTTCAAGGCTCTGGGAATCCAGGTAACTGGGCTGCACAGCTTGCAAACATTGAACCTTGCAGAAGTCTGCAAGAAGTGTGCAGATGTGTTTAGTTCAGAGCTAGGATCCTACAAGGGGCCTCCCATTTCGCTATGGTTAGACCCAACAGTCATGCCCATCAGGGTTAAGCCTAGGAGGGTACCTTTTGCCCTCAAAGGTAAGATTGATGCTGAGCTGGACAAATTGCTCCAGCATGGCATTCTAGAACCTGTGGATTCTATTCCATGGGAAACCCCCATAGTAACGCCTCTAAAGGCTAATGGGGACATACGTATATGTGCAGACTATAAGTGCAAACTGAATAAGGCATGCAGCAGCACGCTTATCCAGTGCCTGTGGTAAGTCACATTCTGGCCTCCCTCAAGGGGGGGGGCATTTTTGCGAAGCTTGACCTGGCACAGGCCTATCAACAGCTACCTGTTGATGAGGCAGCTGCAGAAGCCCAGACTTTTGTAACTCACAGGGGGGGCTTCAAGGTCAAGATATTGCAATTTGGGGTAAATGTAGCCCCTGGCATATTCCAAAGTGTCATGGAGAGCACACTGCAAGGTATTCCTGGGGTCTGTCCCTACTTCAATTATGTCCTCATTGCTGAGGAGTCATCTCAAAATTTAGCAGAAAGATTAAGGGCTGTCTTGCTTCGTTTTTGAAAAGCAGACCTTAAACTAAAGAAGGATAAATGTAAGATAGGAGTCACTTTTACTGACTTCTTAGGATTCAGGATTGATGCTCAAGGCATTCACCCCGCTGAAACTAAATTGCAAGCTATCCAGCAGGTCCCAAGCCCTAAGTCTAAGAGTGAGTTGCAAGCCTTCTTGGGGCTATTAAATTTTTACCATGCATTTCTCCCACATAAAGCTTCAGTGGCAGAGCCATTACACAGGCTCTTAGAAAAGCAGGCTCCTTGGCAGTGGACTAAAGTCCATGACAAGAGCTTCAATGAGGTTAAGGCCTTGCTCACTTCTAATGCTGTTTTAGCACATTTCAATGAGCAACTGCCTGTTTGCATCGAATGTGATGCATCTCCTTATGGGGTGGGAGCTGTACTTAGCCATCTGAAGGCTGATGGGACACAGGTCCCTGTGGCCTATTACTCAAAGACTCTATCTTCTGCAGAACAAAATTATGCTCAAATTGACAGAGAAGCCTTAGCCATAGTGGCTGGCGTTAAGAAATTTCATGATTTCTTACATGGCTGCCATTTCACAGTCTGTACTGACCATAAGCCTCTGCTGGGTTTGTTTACCACTAACAAACAGACCCCACATATCATTTCTCCTCATATGCTGAGATGGTCCATTTTCCTCTCAGCATATGACCATACATTAGTTCACAAACCAGGAAAAGAAATGGGTCATGCAGATGGCCTGAGCAGATTACCCCTGAACCAATTAGAGCCAGATCCTGCTACAACCAATAATATTCTTTCCATTCAGGAGTTGCCTGAATCTCCCCTCAATGCTAGGGATGTGGCTGCAGAAACTGCCACTGATCACACGCTTATACGCGTGCTGACATGGGTGTTGTCAGGATGGCCTGACAAGTGCCCAGATACTGAGTTCCAAAGCTTCTGGCACAAGAAGCATGAGTTTTTCACTTTCAAGGGTTGCCTGTTATGGGGTAGCAGGGTAGTGATTCCAGCCTCATTGAGGTCTAAAATCTTGATCTCTCTGCATGAGGGCCATCCTGGTATAGTCAGGATGAAAGCGCTTGCGTGCAGCCATCTTTGGTGGCCTGGGCTCGATAAAGCCATCAATGCCCAGGTGCACAGGTGCCAAGTGTGCCAACAGTCTCGGCCTGAAATGCCTCAGGCCCCAGTACATAGGTGGGAGGAAATTCAAACCCCATGGTCTAGCGTGCCAGGATCATCCAGGTGTTGAGAGGAATTTTTGCATCACATGGTCTTCCAGATGTGCTGGTTTCAGATAATGGCCCTCAATTTATATCTTCTGAGTTCCAGGCTTTTCTTCAGGCCAATCTGATCCAGCATTCACCATCAGCTTCTTTCCATCCATCCTCCAACGGACTGGCAAAGAGAATGGTGCGCACCACCAAAGATGCCCTCAAGAAACTGACTTATGGTAACTGGTACCACAGGTTAGCAGATTTCCTTCTTGCACACCGCACCACATCATGCACAGCCATAGGGAAGAGCCCTGCTGAACTCCACTGGGGTCACCGCCTCATCACTGAACTGGGCAGGCTGCACCCTGACCAGGTGGCTTCACGGCACCTAGGAGACTCCAAGTGGGCAATCGGGTTTGGGCAAGAAACTATGGGCCTGGACATATCTGGGTCACAGCTGTGGTCTGCATTGTCATATGAAGTCGCCTTGGGTGACGGCCGCGTTCTTCACAGACACATAGACCAACTGTGTTGGAGACTAGACTCTCACCCTTCTGCTCCTGGCTCTGCTCGGGGGGGGAGGAGGACCATAATATGCATTCTGGGTCACAGTTTCCCAGGACTAACAGGCCCTCACTAGCTGCTACTGAGGCTGTTTGGGATGCATCCCAAGGTTCTGCAAGTGCTCCAAACAGGAATTCACTGGATAGGGGGTCATCCCACATATCCATAATTACTCCAGACAGGGAGTCACACCAGGGGTATTCACATATGTGAGATAGTGCTCCAGACAGGGAGACTGGGGGTATCCACACAAATCACTAGCAGTAAGAGAAAAGGAATTCCATCAAGGGTGCTTGCATAATTCAGCAATTGTTCCCAAGACAAAGTCACCAGCAAGGGGGGTTGCCATGAAGGCGACTCCTGACTCTGGCACCTTGGGTACATGCTTGGGGGCCACAGAGTACTGGGGCACTTCTGCTACCCAGCTGTCTCCATCTGCTGGCCTTGGGCTTGAGGGACAGTGTTCCCAAGAGGGGTCCATTGTGGACTCGGTCCTTCCACCCCTCCACGGTATGCTGGCTTTGACTTAGAGGGTCCAGCCAGCCAGCAGCGGGGCGGGTCAACTGGGTATTCGGGGCAGCAAAGTTGTGGCCTGCCTAGCCTGGTAGGCGAGCAGGTAGGCCAGACACCCTCACCAGGGTCAACTGGGGATTTAGAGCAGCAACGCCCTGGCCTGCCTAGCTTGGTATGCGAGCAGGCAGGCCAGGCAATCTCTCTGGGCCTTAGAAGGTTGCAGTGGGCCAAGTGTCCACCCAAACATCTGAGAGACTTTGTGAGGTTGCTGTCAAATCATGAGGGACCTGTTCATGAGGCCCCTGAATAATGGGAGTAACTCGTGGGTAGATTATTTTGTATTATTTTTTATTTTGGATACATTTATTTGTATTAATAAATATAGAAGGGGGTTTGCCTGAGGCCAGACTCAAGTATTCCACACTCTTTGCATTTGAATAATGCAACTGTATGCCACTCTTCCCAATGCATGATGTACATGTGTGTACGCGAAGTATGTTCCATCTGGGGGGAGCGGTGCTGTGTCCTGAGCCTGCAAAAGCAGGCTCGGGACATTGCATTGATCCTGGGCATTCCAAAATCTACCCGGGACCAGACAGAGTGGCACCGGCCTTGTGCACATGCGCAAGGCGTGAAAATGCTCTGTTCCTATTGGTTGTAACTGTCCGGGCTTCGGGCCATATAAAAAGGCCTGTGAGGGTTTTGCTTTCGCTTGGTAGTTGTAGAAGGGGAATAAAGTGTTTGTTCAGCATCGCCATGTGTCTTCATTATTCACACGTGAACGAAGTATACAGCAATGACCAATTATATGCACACTTAAATCTGTGCATTTTACACCTCTGCTCTGCAAGCTGCATTAGTTATCAATTTGCTTTTGGGTGTAATTCAAGGTATTGAAACACTATAAAATCTTACATGGCATGCAGCCAAGTTATATGAAGAACTGCCTCTCTCCAGTGACATCTACCTGCTCCATCAGGTCCAGCAGAAGAGGCTTGTAAGTTCCATCCAATAGACAATGTTGTGTATTAACGCAATTTCATAAGGTCTGTTATAAAACGGTTAACTAAGATGTTCAATTTAAATCCTTAACTGTCTGTCTGTATATATTGCAAGCCTGGGTTTTAGGTGTGAATGTATGCTTTAAACTCATTGGCTGCTGCCTAGTGGCGGTCTGTATAAATATGAATCAAGCGGCTGCCAGAGCCGCTTCTGTGTGGATTGAATAAACGACCTGTTACTTTCACTCCTGTGTCTTCAATGCCTCACCGTTCTCACTACACAACAGAGAACGTTATCTAGTGGGATACAGAAGGTGGCCTTTTCTGCTCTGGAACATCTCTCCTCCAAGGTCAGACCTGGCTTTGTCATATGGCCTAGGGATCAGAGAATGTCATGGAGCCCATAAAATGACCGTATTGTTCTTGAATGACTGTGAGGGATTGTACTGTATATCTTTAATGGTTTTTATTGTTTGATTTTTTTTGCATAGCTGTTTTATTATTATTTTTTCTTTTGGAGGCATTGTTTATGTTTTTTTTGTAGGCTGCCTGCAGTCACAAATGTGAGATAGGCAGCTTTATAAACTGAATTAAGAAATAAATCGGACGGGTTTATTTTCCCAGTTGTCAGTTCCTCCCAAATCCTCAAGGATTTGAAGAGTTGCAAACACATTTATGTTTCCAGAAGAGCTATGGGAATTTAGGAGCAAGCAACTGATAGTAGGAATGCTGTGCTGAGTACCTTAAAAAAATCTGTCTGTCTGTCTGTCTGTCTGTCTGTCTGTCTGTCTGTCTGTCTGTCTATCTATCTATCTGTCTGTCTGTCTGTCTGTCTGTCTGTCTGTCTGTCTATCTATCTATCTATCTATCTAATCTATATATTGGAAATAGATAGATTAGATAGATCAATAGACAGACAGACAGACAGACAGACAGACAGACAGACAGACAGACAGACAGATAGATAGATAGATAGATAGATAGATAGATAGATAGATAGATAGATAGATAGATAGATAGATAGATAGATTACCTATAGATGTTTTGGCAGTATTTTTCAAGAGTTGGGGAAGCCAATTTTTCTGATTTTTAAAATATTGCAGTCCTTCCTTTATCATATTTAGAAAACATTTTCCTACTTATGTTTTTATAATATGACACCCAAAGTGGTCCTGATATATATACAGTTTAACCCAATCAAAAGTTAGCCTCTGGAACAGAAAAAAGGAGTTTTGGAATCTGTAAAGCAGAGTCTCAAAGTGTCTCTAAATTAAAAATAAAGAATTTTAATAAATTCAGCAAACATGTGCAAAATATTCTAAATATGCTTTAAGAGTAGCTAATGCACTGCAACACATTCCCTGATCCCTCTAAAGTTCACTATTGGCTTCTGTCCTACTATTTTTTTCAAATGTTTTTACTTATTATAGCTTGATCAGTAATGTGATGTCTGTTAGCTTTTGCCAAAACATAGCTTTAATTTGCTGCAGTTTCTTAATATTTAAAACCCTTTTGCTTCACATATTTGTATTTACTTCAGTGGTTCTTGCAGGCTTCATGAACTGGTTTAACAACTTTCTAGAAATACATTTTACTTATACAGCAAAATATAACATCCAAAAGGAAGAATGACACTTTTTTTCTTTCGGTGCATCTGAATAAGGAACCAGAATAACTAAGCCTGAAATATTATGGGTCTGAAAGGAGGTCTTATTTTTTTTTGTATTCAGTCCTGCTTTCTAAACTGGCTGTCTCATTTCATACGAGATTATTTAATACTCCATTGGTGAAACGTGATGACCATAATTATTTGCACCTATTTCTAGTGATAATCCCATTCCTAATCCTTATGTAAGTTTCTTGGGTTTGTACTTTATTTGAAGAAAAGCGCTTTTGAATTGATGGGACAGGGAATTTGAGACTGCCTTTGTCCAACTGTGTAGTGCAGCTTTTCACATGATGATCATCAGTCAAGAGAATGATCAGGGAAAGAGAAATGTGGGAGGGATACAGAGCTGATAACCAGTAGGACCAAAAGGGCAGGATGAACAACAGTGTACTCAAACTGAAGGGTCAGTCTTATTCCTAGAAAAGATTCTGTAGTGGGTTTTTGTTTTATTTTCACCTAAGACCAAAAATAATTTAGGGAAGTGTTGAAGACTATATGCTCAAGAATCAGAGGATGCCATTTGCTCTTCTGCATTCTTCAAAACGTCTCAAGCTGGAGCCAGGCTCATTAAGAGGTCTGCAGCCTCTTATCCATCAAGGTGGTCTCTCTCTTATCAAATGCTGCAGTAGCAATTCCTCAGAATGTTTCATTGGTCCCACTGTTACTTTTTGCAGCAATTGAGGGAAAGCAGCTAGCATGACTCCATGCAACCTATGCTGCCTCTAAAGTCTCTTGGAACACCTTCCTAGATGATGATCCCTCAGAGCAAAACATCTGAATGAGAAACTAGATAGTAAGACAGAAAGTGATGGTTTTTGGTTGTCCCAACCCACTGTCCTTTCTAGACTATTGTTGTCTGAGATATAAGAGAAATTATGACTCTTAAGCTGTTTGATCCTCTTGGGATACCCCAACAAAACTTGCCTCTGAAGAAGTTAGAGCTTCTGGAATACTTATTTAGGCTGATAAGCAGGGAAGTGACTCTGGTGTGGCGCAGGCATGCAAGCTGACATGAAAGAGCTGGTATTGGACCTATTGCACCATCCTTCCTGTTTATAATCTAAACAGGCCACTTTATCTTGCTGAACCCAACAGTGGGGTGTCGGAACACCAATATACTATGAATACAGGGCAGCCTACCTGACACTAGCATGATGGCATGGCCATTCAGAAGGATGCTTTCTCCACCATATTGATTTATTTATGTCTTTGAAACAGAATTCACTTATATTTTAACAGTCAGTTTACAGCCAAAGCAAACAATAGATTTGAGAGTTGCAAGTAGAGAAGCTTTCAAGCTAAATTTCCAGAAATCAGCATTTCGAAATAATTCAAAATATCATGAAAAAAATGGAACATTTCTATTTCTACTTATTGGAGATAATTCCCCATTTTGATGTATATGAAAAAGTAGATAAGGCAAAGAGAAAGCTAACAGAATATAATAGCAGGCATGAACTCACTAGCTTTAAAAGGCGGTTTAAGTTCATCTCTCAAGTTCTGTTTGATTAATAATGTTCATATCTCTTAAAATACTATACATTATTGAATCTTAATGCTAAAAGTAGGTTGTGGCAGATAGCTGAACCTTTAGGATGGGTGGGTGTCTCAAAGCTCCTTTTGAAAAACCCTCAGGATCCTTCCAACTTGTTCCCATTTCAGGCTTTGGGTAGTCAAATGATAGTCATCATGTTTACTAAAATTGTCATAAATTTTGTATTGTATAGCTTGGCTTTTCCTAGAATTAATACAGAGCCTTCTCCAGTAGTCTCCATAGTCCTTCAAGTTGATGGTACAAGTAAATACATCAGACAACCAGATCTTATGTAATGTAAGCCACAAAGATTATGGAAGACTTAACACACACACACACACACACACACAAAAAAACAGGAAGGAAGGGAATAAGAATAGAAATATTTGAAATTTGAAATTTCTGACTGTAGTTCCATTCTTCATCCTCCATAACTGATTAGTGAAACTACAACTTCCTCCCCTAATAAATCCAATACTATTTCTTATTTAGAGGCAATATGCAAGCAATATGTTCCAAATCTGGTCTCTGGAATCATTGACTTAATAGAGAGTTAAATCAAGGTTTGTTAACCTGTATACTGAGGGTAAGTTCAACTCCTTTTTTTTTCTTCAAATTCAACTCCTTCAGATTTGGATTTCTGAAATTCAGCACCACTAACCAGATTGTAATGTCTATGGAGATTCTTAGTCATAGGGGAATGGAAAGATTTATACTCCTTGCAGACAGCTGGTCATTTGCATTCTTTTAGCCAGTCGTTAGTGCTATCTGGAGGCTTATCTGTGTCACCTGAGTAATGCAAATGTGTGTGGAGCCTTCTTGGAACTGTTGAAAGGACTGAATTGTAGACTGGAGATAGATGATGTTGTATTCCTGCCCCTCTGTTGAGAGAGGGCTGTTCAATTTTGACATAGATGGCCTTTTTGTATACCTTAAGGAAGATAGAAGTGTTAACATTGAAATTTACAGGAAGCTCCCACACACAGATCAAAATTAAATTTTGATTCACACCACCTACTGAAACACAAAATGGAAGTTATCAGAACCCTACACCGCAGAACTGAAGGCCTGCCTACCAGCAAAGATGGTAAAGAAAAAGAACTAAAACACATCAAGGAAAACTTCAGAACTTGTGGCTATCCCAAGTGGGCCTTCATCAAATCTCAAAAAGGACCCAGCAGGACCTCCTTCGTAACAGACAAAGAAAACAATAAAAGAAACAATGTAGTCATTCCCTACATTGTAGGAATATTGGAAAAACTCAGG
This sequence comes from Bothrops alternatus, assembly GCA_034064705.1. Lineage (NCBI taxonomy): Eukaryota > Metazoa > Chordata > Lepidosauria > Squamata > Viperidae > Bothrops > Bothrops alternatus. Next base: position 36,547,043 of record JARGCV010000009.1, read on the forward strand.
AGGATCTTCAGCCAAAACAACATATGTGCATACTTCAAACCCAGGAATACACTAAAGCAGAAGCTTGTGCACCCCAAGTAAAACACCCAGACACAAACTGAGCAGTGTGGCATAGGCAGTACAATGCAGTGAGCCATGTGCAGATATGTACATTGGGGAAACAAAACAACAACTTCATAAACATATGGCACAACATAGGAGAGGAAATCCATCAGGACAAGATTCAGCAGTCCATCTGCATTTAAAAGACAAAGGCCATTCTTTCGAAGACAGAAAACTCCACATTTTGGACAGAGAGGATTGCTGGTTTAAAAGAGGGGTCAAAGAGTCCATCTATGTCAAAATAGAACAGCCCTCTCTCAACAGAGGGGGAGGGATAGACATCATCTATCTCCAGTCTACAACACAGTCCTTTCAACAGTTCCAAGAAGACTCCACACATATTTGCACTACTCAGGTGATCCTGAAAACATAGATAAGCTTCCAGGTAGCACTAATGACTCACTAAAAGAATGCAAATGACCAGCTGTCTGCAAGGAGTATAAATCTTTCCATTCCCCACCATCTAGTCAGAGCTAAGGAAGCTTCTTGGATGAGAGGCAAAATATCTTCAAAGAAAAACAGAAAAGTCCAGTTGCCTCATGAAAAAGTATCTTTGGTATAACCAGATTGTAATGTCTCAGTTTCTTACAATTTTGATACAAAATGAAAAAAATGGGTATCTATAAATGTAGAATTCATGGAAAATAATATTTAAAAATCTCAAAACTCTCTAAAAAAATTAACCCTATCCATTTGCATTACATCCTGCCCTATCTCCCACTTCCACAGCCTCTGAATTACTGCAATTACTGCAATTCTGGAATAGACAATGTTGAAATGAATTTACAAATGACATGATGTGACATTAGGCAGCTGTTAGATTAGGCTGCAGAGCAGGAAATGGAAGAACAATAATCCAGAAATAGGGAGAAGATGAGCAACTTGCAGTCATACCTTTCTCATTACAGCACCTCTGAAGTTTTGTCTAGTTAAGGGAAAGCTTCTGCCAGGACCTTTGATGCCAGGCCTGGAAAGAACTACTGGGAAAACACAAGGAATGGCTGATTAATCTAATACTAACACTTTCACCACTGAAGTGTTTATCTAATTTTAATTGAAGCTCTGTGTGGAAAGTACAAGTTAATTGTTGGTAGATGATTATAATAGCTGCAAGACTGGCACCAGGTCAAGAAACTGATGGAAGAGTTTCGAAAACAACTTCAGCTATAAACTTGGTACTTAGCAAACAAAATATTTTTAGTTTGGTTTTGAACAAGGCTGTCACTGCAGTTGACTGATTCTGCAACTATGATACACAAGTACAAAAATATATAAATAAACAAACAGAAGAAACCCCAACCAGGCTAATGTGAGGGAAAAGAAAATTCAAATTAAAGCAATGCCTCTATTAAGACAATTGAAAATAAACAACATTAGCAAGTTTTTCCTCTGGAACCCATCAGATGTAATTAGCTTAGCTTCAGTGAATTGAGCTGTCCAAACACTATATCCCCTGTTCACATTGCCTTCTTAGTTACTCTGATCACTATAGTGTAGTCCCTGTGGCTGTCACATACGTTTTTGGCACATGCACTGCAGATGTGCAAGGGGTTAATGAAGCTTCTGATGTGACCAGTGAATGAAATGTGAAGGCTTATTGACGCATCACTACTTTATCTCAGTCAAAGTGCATGAGGATTATTTCTATTTTTCATGGGGAACATAAACTTTCAAAGCAGTTCTGCGTTTGTTCCGATTTCAAATGTTGAAAGTGTGTGCTGTAAAAAGAGAGAGAGATGGAAGAAGGATGCACAAGCTTCATAACCAGTATTATCACTCTACTTTCAGTTTATCTGAAGACTGCCTCTGCTACCCTCACCATCATCACCACCACCACCATCACCACCACCACCATCATCATCACCACCACCACCATTTCCACAGAGTTATTTATTAGCAAGGACAGTTATCTTCCAAGACCACATCATTTTCCACTTAAATGAGAAACGTCTGACAATGTTCAGCAATTGATTTATGATTGCAGCTGACACTGATCATGCCAAACTATCTGAAGCATGGATTTATTTATAGAAGTTAAAGAATAATTGCATGAAGCTGTTACATTTTTAAGAGAAACAAAGACAGACCTGCAGGAAGCACATTTTCGCAGCATGTTGTGCAAAGGCTAATCAACCCCCTTGTGGGAGAACAATTAACAGAATTAAAAGTTAGAATTTTAATTATCATACAAATTAGGGTAAAATTAATCAGCTCATATTTTATGACCACTGTGTTCTCAGTCTTGCCAGTCTTAGATTAATTGAGATGCACCATGAAAGCATAAAATCCAAAGTCGAGTAGATTGTTTGTGCTTAATTTTCACTTTCATTTTGTTATCCAGCATTAAGCAAGAAGAAACGGAAAGTGAAATCTTTGTTCCTCTTTGGTGATTCTACAACAGAGTTTGTCATACTAAAATGGTTCTTTGTTACTACATATTTCAGTTTTATTGGCTCACCAAGAGAGGAATGATAAGTTTCAGTTTTGCTTTTTTTTCTAATTTTTCTAAACGTTATTTTGTTCTACTTCCACATCAAAAAATAAAGCAAAAACTGCATTGAAAAAATATAAGGACTGTTAACAATTTCCGCAATCATTTTATAACCATTTGTAAGAATTCATATTATTTCTGCATCACAAAATCTGGAAAGTGAGAGTATTAAAAATATTTTTGCTTCTGATTTGCATATTGTATTATGAAGTGCTAATTAAGTAACATAATATAAGAATATGTACTAAGAAAATTTGTTCCCCATTTCTTTCTATTTCCACAGGGGAGCAGTCTCTTGGCTTTTGTTATCAGTGATCTGAGTCTGAGACTTTTGCCCTATGTCCACTGAGACCATTGATGTTATTATGAATGCCACATGAAGTCTAATTTATTGGGTTGAGAGCTGAAATACCGAATATGTAAGTTTTTTAAATAGATGCTTAGTAGTGACCACAGTTTTTCTCCCCTGATTTTTAACATGTTGTTTAGGAATCATTAGTCTTTAGAATTAGCTGTATTTCCATTATCACAAAGCCTCCTTTGTGCAACACTCACCATGACATAATAATAATAATAGTAAAGTTGGAAGGGACCTTGGAGGTCATCTAGTCCAACCCCCTGCTCAGGCAGGAAACCCTTTACCATTTCGCACAAATGGATGTCCAGTCTCTTCTTAAAAACTTCCAGTGTTGGAGCATTCACCTCTTCTGAAGGCAGGTTGTTCCACTGGTTAATTGTTCTAACTGTCAGGAAATTTCTCCTTAGTTCTAGGTTGCTTCTCTCCTTGATTAGTTTCCACCTGTTGCTTCTTGTCCTGCCATAACATTATTGCAGAGGGAAACTAAGTTACTCAGCATTATTCCAAGACAAAATTCTGCATACATTTGGTGGCCAGAGGGGAATAAAAGATGGATGATAGCGAGATAATATTTTTAGGAGAATTTGACCCAATATCACACACAAACACAACTGTTCCCTATTTATAGCCTCTTAATAGTAGTGGCAAATGTTAAATTATTTAAGCATAACTCAAACACAGGAAAACATAGATAAATGCATGAAGGCTGGGCTGAGAAGGTGAAGGGACATAGGGACACATGAAGGTCAGGTCAATAAATGCATCTCTGTTCATTTCCCTGTTTCAGGAAGAAGACTTCCATAAGGATTTCAGAGCAAGAGTTCTGACTCAGAAAACCTTTCTTTGTTCTTTCCCCAAAAACTATTGCCAAAATTGCTTCTAACAATTGCAAAACTCTCCATACAAAACCAGCAATGCATTATTAATTGTATGATATAGATAATGCCATGCTTTTTTAAAATCATTTTATCATTTAAAGATTCTCAGAGAAGCCTGAATTTTCTTAGTGGTAAGAGGGAGTCTAACTCATTTTTTTCCTGCTATAGTCACAACCAAAAACATCTGTCTAAAATAACTATTTGACATTGACAGAAGCCTATATTATTGCCAATGGAGACATTATTTGAAATGTGAATAACAGTTTCAGAGAGATAATTTTCGTGCAGATCATGAAAGATCAGTTAAGTTTCCCCTGCAGCATCTGTTCCCATAACAAAAAGTGTGCACATTATAGCACAGCTCAAATGGCACCCTATTCCTTTTGAAATTGCCCAAAGTTGCCTTTTGAGCCTTGGAATATGTTTGACTTATTGTGAAAAAAGTAATTATGCTGTAATACTCATTTGATTGTTTTCAGGTATTTCTGGAATTTGGGAGAAGATCAAATCGCTTGAAGAAGTAATATCCTCTTAATCTGCAATACAGCAGATTTCCCTCTGACAGTCTCTTCCCTGCCACAAATCCACATTCGGGTGAAGCTGTTATAGAGGCAGCTTGAGGTTTTGAATGAGAAATTAGCTTACACCCCCATGCTCACTTATCATTAGGTGGATATTTTGCCCATAAGCCTTACTCAGATCAAGATATATAGAAAGCTGTACCAATTCCCCAAGTTCTCTTTGAAGTTACAATTCAGGAAGTGAGTAATTTTGAGATTTTGGTGAAGTTACAAACCATAAATCACAGTGTTACATAATATGCTGATAAAGTTGATTAAATGGGAAAAAAGATGTAATAAAGTTAAGAATGAGGCAAATGAGAAATTGATTGTAACTTTAGTTGTCTAAGACAAGACAAGGAACAAAGCGCTGGTGGCTTGACAAGAAGCCTTGGAGCCAATTCAAGATCAATCAAGTAGTAGGGGTGGGGGAAGAAGCCTTATTTAATTCAGAATATTCAGAATATAAACTTTGGCAGAAGCCGTAGCGAAATGTTTATAAGGTCTGTTTCATATAGACTGCTCTAAATCAAATGAGACAGCTTATCATGTGCCTCATAGAAATTGATTTCATAATCTCAAAATCCTGTTGTAATTGAAATTCTACAAACAGCCTAGAATGTAAAAACTTTGGAATATGAGAAATTAAAAAAAAACTTACATTATTTCCAGATCTGTCTTCCACAACAGTAGAGAAGTATAGAAGGACTTTACTGTACCTGCCATGGATATGTCCAATGGTACTAAATGTCTATGGTCATAGTTATCCCAAATGCTTTTTCATGAGGCAACTGGACTTTCTTGTTGTTCTTTGAAGACCTTTCATTTCTCATCCAAGACATTTCTTCAGGTCTAACTGGATAGAAGGGAATGGAAAGATTTATACAGTTGCCTCGTGAAAAAGCATCTTTGAGATTCAATGGTACTACTTTGTTAGCTAAATATCATTATTATGATTATCCAGGTTCTTAGAAGTCAAACATCAAAGTACAAATACCATACTCAACTTTCAAAAAATTGGAATGTCTTATTTTATGAAGAACATTGGAAGAATATTAGTGTAACAAACTCTAAAAGCTGGCTTAATGAAATATGTCAATTTCAACTTTTGAATTGGTTTTGAATCTAAGGAGAAACAATTTTGACAGTATCATTTTGTATGAACTAAGTTGAAATGGTAACCATTATATTATTATAAATGTAAAAGCTTTAAATTATAGAAGAGTAGTATAATTTTGAAATCTGAATAGTTTGATATTTTTATTTGTTTTTTTTTTCATTTTTATTTATCCTGTTGTTACATCTTCATTTCATTTTTGTTTTGTCTAGTTTTTTTAGTTAGTTTAGGCATTTATTTTTTGCATATCATTTATCATAAAATCATTTTATAGTCCACACAAATTGTCAAGCACAGGAAATCAAATGCATGCAGGTTTATTGCAAGCTAACTCACTCTCTATTAGAATCTGAATGACTAACAGTTAAAGAGAATTGGCGATAGAAAAGAATCAATGGAGTTCAAGATGGCTGGACTTAGATCTCTAATGGCATGAAGGGACTTGAGACTGATAATGCACTTGATTCTCCTTGAGGCTCAGTCGAATCATCTCCTACATAAATATTTATTACAATTATTAATATGCAATATTTATTTAAAAATTGAATTCCAAATTCTATTTGAAAAGCTTGAATTTTTTTAGACTTTTTACTCTAGTTCAGTGTTTCTCAAACTTGGCAATTTGAAGATGTATGGACTTCAACTCCCTGAATCTTTTCAATGGTGAAAATTTGAAGATATGTGGACTTCATGTTGGCTGGGGAATTCTGGGAGTTGAAGTCCACACATTTTAAAGTTGTCAAGGTTGACAAACACTGGTCTAGTTGCTCTTCTACAGAACTGCTAGAGTCTTTGCATCAAATCCTTGTATTAGTCTTCCCTATTTGATAATTTATGCTGAAGATTCTTCACATCCTGTATTGCTACTGTTTGTGATATGGTACAGTAGAAACCATCCACATGAATACTACAGTTTATAGTCTATGACTAAAGATTCACTTTCTGTTTCACTAGTTTTATTTCTGTTAGAAATGTTCCGCTAGCACATGCTGTGGTCTGAATATTTTGAGAGCCATCTGCTGCTAGGGAATCTTTTTTTTTTTAGAACAATTTTGTTTGTATCCATGATCAGTAGTATGCATTTAGTTGGAAACAGCTTGCTATGATGGTTCAGCTTGTCAGTGGTTGGTTTAGTTACTTTAGTCCTGTAAATTATCCTTACTTCCAGATCAAAGGATGGTATTTTCTAGGACATACACAATAACTTTTGCTTCTGTGAAATATAGTTTGTAATCTCTGAAATATTTTAGAGGCAAATTAATTTCCCAGCACAGTATCTGCACAGTAAAAATATGTAACACACACATGTACATATAGTTGTGAGACAGAAACTGATCAGGAATACAACAACAACAGTAAGCGCAATCTTGGCTCCATGACACCTAAACATACAGTTTCTTGTATCCAGGGAATAACTGCATTCAAATTGCCCCAGAGGGCCCTCAGGTTGAACCAATTTTATGCTGGTTAGTCATGTGTAAAAGTGGCCTTTAATAGGAAACATAGTTTTTCATCGGCATAATGAAACTTCAAAGCCTCTGATTTTGCTAGTGCCTTCAAATGGTTCAGGCATTCTGCAGCCAGATGGTGTAGAATTAAGGATTGCTCTGCAGGCTGACTAGTGACATGGAAGTGATTATTTTAATTAGCCCAAGATCAGATTCTGTATGACAAATGAGCTCCAATCGCTTAGAATAGATGCAATTTATGATTCAAAGGAAACTTCCTGACCTCAGCAAGAATTTTTCTAAACATAAGGATGAAATTAGAGATGGTCTTTGGCAAAACCAGCTGAATGCATGTAGAACTGGGCTACTTCATACATAGGTGCACAAGTATGTGATGGTGCTGGGGCATGTATCTATGATAAAAATAGTGAGCAAATAATTGTCAGTCTTGCAACCTGTTTTTGTTCCTTCTTAGTATTGGAAGTTGCAAGATAGATTGAGAGATCAGGCATTTATGTAATGTATGCAGAGGATTCTGCAAGGACAAGTAGGGCTAATGTGAAACTTCTTTTAAATAGTTTAATGCAGGGCTCCCCAACTTTTTGAACCAGGGGACATATTTGGGGTTTTTTTTGTAGCAAGTTGTGTTATTACTGTTTGGATCACTGTTAAATTATTTTACTGTTTTGTTTGTTGGTCTATGTATTATAGTTTTACATTCCTTTTTCATAGGCTTTGTGGCTTTATATTTTTTTTAACCATCCAGAATCACCTTAATTGAGTGGGCACCATATAAAAGTTTTAAAGAAATAAATAACATGTTCTGTGGCTGTATGGGGAATTGAACCTGATATCTTATCAAATACACTAATATATGATCAGATAAAGGCACATGGTAATCTTATAACCCTTAGGTCTTCTTTGTACTTCCTATAGCTTCCAGAATTCCCAGTAGCAAGATTGAGAAATATATTTCTCTAAAAAAGCTTAGGGAAAGGTTGATATAATGGGTAGTTCATTTATATTGATCTTTAATACTTTCACATTTTCTTCCATTACATAAAAGCCAATAAATCAGAGACTAAAATCTTAGTCTTTTAGTACTAAAAACAAAGCATTTAGCTATAATGTTAATTTGCTAACCTTGTGTATTATAGAACCGCAATTTTCTCAATAATTTGCATTTGAAAAATGTGGGACTTACTATTAGAATATGCCAATTACTTCAGCAAAATTATCTTAGTACAGCTTTATAAATTTGCCAAAGACAAATGGATACTGTATCTTTATGAATCCCATTTTTTCACTAAAACTCTCTGAAGTTTAGAAAAACAGAACTGCTTTATACATATAACATTGGAAAAATGGATATGCTACTTGAGGAAAGAGATAGCTTCCATATATAGACCAAAACTATCTTATTCATATGAGGAATTTAGATCACAATGTTGAACAGACAGTCTAGAAACTACCTATCTCTAACATTTGCAATTGTTGCCCTATGTAATTTCAGTAACATAGTGTAATTGGTGAAACATTCTACTTGAGTCGAGAAAATTAAAGCAGAAACAAGAACTAACAAATAATCAAGGGTGCTAAAGACTTCCAGATGGCAATGTGTAAACAAATTTTTCTAGATATAACATGTATGTATTTTGTTTTTGTTTTTTGATAACCATCTTAAGTTGATGCTTTCTTGAAATCTTGCCACGAGCTGGCTGATCGGCCGTACTCAGCATGTGGTCCTCAATGGAACTGCATCTACATGCAGGGAAGTGTGTAGTGGGGTGCCCCAGGGCTCTGTTCTGGGCCCCGTGCTCTTCAACATCTTTATCAATGATGAAGGGGATAGATGGGGAACTCATCAAATTTGCAGACCACACTAAGCTGGCAGGAATAGCTAACACTCCAGAAGACAGGCTTAAGATACAGAAGGATCTGGACAGACTTGAACACTGGGTGCTATCTAACAAAATTAAATTCAATGGTGAAAAAAGTAAGGTTCTATATTTAGGCAAGAAAAAACAGATGTACAGGTATAGTGTAGGAGGTACCTTGCTCAATAGTAGTAACTGTGCTGCAGCTGCCAAAAAAGCCAACACAGTGCTGGGCTGCATTAACAGATGAATAGAATCAAGATCATGTAAAGTATTAATACCACTTTACAATGTCTTGGTAAGGCCACACTTGGAATACTGCATCCAGTTTTGGTCACCACAATGTAAAAAAGATGTTGAGATTCTAGAAAGAGTACAGAGAAGAGCAACAAAGATGATTAGGGGATTGGAGGCTAAAACATATAAGGAACGGTTGCTGGAATTGGGTATGTCTAGTTTAATGAAGAGAAGAATGAGGGGGGACATGATAACAGTGTTCCAATATCTCAGGGGCTGCCACAAAGAAGAGGGAGTCAAGCTATTTTCCAAAGTGCATGAAGGCAGGACAAGAAGCAATGGATGGAAACTAATCAAGGAGAAAAGCAACCTAGAATTAAGGAGACACTTCCTGACAGTTAGAACAATTAACCAGTGGAACAATCTGCCTCCAGAAGTGGTGAATGCTCCAACACTGGAAGTTTTAAGAAGAGACTGGACAGCATTTGTCTGAAATGGTATAGGGTTTCCTGCCTGAGCAGGGGATTGGACTCGATGACCTCAAGGTCCCTTCCAACTTTATTATTATTATTATTATTATTATTATTATTATTATTATTATTATTGTTGTTGTTGTTGTTGTTGTTGTTGTTGTTGTTGTTGTTATTATTACATTTGCTCATTTGGATTCTTCATCTTAACACAAAACCTAACATGGCCATCACCATTATGCAGAGAGAAATCAAGCCATCATAATGAGAGAAGACCAATAATGAATAAAAGCAGTCTAGAAGATCATCAATTAGTCTTCTTTTTTTCTTCAAAAGATGCATTTTCAAAACATTGAACATATTCATTCAAGGATGAAAGACCAATTTATACCATGACTCTCTTCACAGGACTGTTGAGAAAAGATGAGGACAAAGTAATATTAGGTATATTAACTGCATAGAGTTATTTATCAAAATAAAAGTGGAAAATCAATCAATCAATCAATCAAATTATGCACAATATATAGCCTTATAAATTATGCACAATATATAATTTAAGAACTTTATACATTAAAACACATTTTACATTTTCATTCTTTTTTGCGGAATGATTTTTTTTCTTGATAGCAAACATTCACTTTTAAAAGAAAACTGACTTAGGAAAACTGTCAGACTTTGCTTTTACCAAAAAAAACAAAAAAAAAAACAAAAAAAAACCCACCCAGTGAGGAGATTGTAAAACAATCAATTTCTGAACCATAGACATCTTAGAAAACTGTTGCAATGTCTGAAGTAAGTTCTTCTGAATCTATTTTATTTTCTGAAACTTCTTTAACAACAAGGACACTTACAGTGGTGGGATTCAAATATGGGAAAAACTGGTTCTCTGTGTGGATGCCGCTTCCGGAGGTCCATTCTGGGCCTGGACAACAAAAAATTAGCTACCAAATTGGCTGAATCCCACCACTGGACACTTACCATTTTTGCAGTATCATATTTTACTTGTCAACATCTCCAATTAGAGTATTATAAGAAATAGTTCAATTCCCAAATTTGCATTAAGTGTCCTTATAGATAAGGAATAACTAATCAAAGAAATAGGACATAGATAGTTTTGTACAGAACTATTTCAGGGGGGACAAAGAGAAACAGCTGATACAGGTTATTTCCTGAAAAAGTTAGACTACTATTACATAATTAGAAATTTTCTTATTTTGACTTCCGGTTTGCCACTGCGGCCGCCGTGGTTGCTGGAAGACCAACTTCATCTTCCGCGTTCAGTTTCGCTCTGCTAGGGACCCTTGAAAGGGTCTAAAGTCGCCCTGTAGGGGCAATGAGCAAGGAGGGGACCCTGCCTGATTACGGGAGGGTGGCAGCCCTTCCGCTCGATTTGGGCAGCCTTCTAAACCGGCAAAGGACAGACCAGCCATAGTAATATGGCCCATCACTAGGCTGCAGACAGCCAAAGTCAAACTTACCCCCAAGCACTTCGAAAGCAGCATGAATGAAACTGGATGAGATCCGATTTTCTCTTTACCCTAAGTACTTTTCTTTCCTGTAAAAGCTGCCTGAAGTATCTTTCCCCCTGTGAGGGGAGAGGGAAGGGAATTTTTATCCCACCCTCTAAGAATAGCGGCAACTGACTACCCAGGGGGATTAAAGCATTAAAAGAACAACTTTAATCTAATTGGATTTATTTGTTCCTGAAACTTGGGGACCAAAATTTTCCTATTTTTATTGGAGATTTTTGTTTTTATCTACAAAAAAGAAATAAAATTGGAAAAAGGATTATAAAAAGTTTGGACTTAAAAAACCTTAAACGGCATCAATGACATCTTGTGGTGAAGTTTGGTATTACAACTTATTTCCTGCTGGACTGCATGGGCGATCTGTGGTGGGCCCTGGAGGCGGTGAATGGTCCTGTGGGCAGGTGGGTTGGGGGATGGGGGGCAGAGCAGGGGGCAGGGGGGTGGAGCAGGGGCGGGACCAGTTTTTGGGCACTTAGTCTCTAAAAGGTTCGCCATTACTGCTATATGAGATGATGAAATACCTTGGACTATAAAATTTTGCTTGACTTCTACTATAAAGACTATAAATACGTGAAAGAGATGGATGAAGACCAGGAAAAGATCCTTTCCATGTTGAAAGCAATACATGAAACCATTCTTTCAGCTTGTGAGACCTAACATAAAAGATCAAGATGCCAGCTTAGATACACAAACCCAAACTTTGACTACAATCAAAGAACTAACAACCCAGAAGATAACAGAAGAAGTGAAACAATCAAATATTAAGACAGAGGACTCAGTTGACCAACAAATACAGTTAATGGAAAATCCAGAAAAGGGAGTGACAACCCTGAAAATGGAAAATACTTTCTATATAAATCAGAAGAATTTTGAGAAAAAAGAAGAACAGATTGAATGGAAGATAAACATATCAGGGCAATTAAAGTGGAAAAATACTGTTAAGAACATAAGAAGAGCCATGCTGAATCAGGCCAAAGCCCATCGAGTCCAGCATTCTGTGTCACACAGTGGCCCACCAATTGTACATGGGGATCTTGAGCAGAAAGAGAAGGCAAAACCCTCCCTTTCCCTTGACCCCCAACAAATGGTACCCAAGGGAATCCTGCCTGCCTCAACCAACATAGAGGCAGCACATGGACATCCGTTTTAATAACCACCGATACACTTTGCATCCATGAATCTATCTAGCCCTGCCTTGAAGCTGTCAAGGCTGACAGCTGTCATGACCCCTTCAGGAAGTGAATTCCATAAATCAACGACCCTCTGGGTGAAGAAATATTTCCCTTTATTTGTCCTCACTTTCTTAGCTATGAGCTTTAGGGAGTGCCCCCTTGTCCTGGTATTGTGTGATAGAGAAAAGAATTTTTCTCTATCCACCTTTTCTATCCCATGCATGATTTTATACACTTCGATCAAGTCACCCCTTAAACGCCGTCTTTCAAAGCTGAAGAGACCAAGGCGTTGCAATCTGGTTTCATAAGGGAGGCACTCCATTTCCTTGATCATTCTTGTTGCCCTTTTTTGCACCTTTTCCAGTTCCATTATATCCTTCTTGAGGTGCGGTGATCAGAACTGTACACAGTACTCCAAGTGTGGTCTCACCATCGATTTGTACAGAGGCAATACAACACTTGCTGACTTATTTTCGATTCCCTTCCTAATCATGCCAAGCATGGAATTTGCTTTTTTTACTGCTGCTGCGCATGGGGTTGACATCTTCATCGAGCTGTCCACCAAAACCCCAAGATCCCTTTCTTGGGTTGTCTCAGAAAGTTTGGTCCCCATCAGTTGGTAAGTATAATTGGGGTTCTTTGCCCCGATGTGCATAACTTTGCACTTGTTTAGGTTAAAATGCATTTGCCACTTTGTTTCCCACTCACACAATTTCGAGAGATCCTTCTGGAGCTCCCGACAATCAGTTTCACTTTTCACAACCTGGAACAATTTAGTGTCATCAGCAAACTTGGCTACCTCACTATTAACTTCTACATCCAGATCATTGATGAATAAATTAAAAAGTAAAGGTCCCAAAACTGAACCTTGGGGTACACCACTTCTCACTTCTTTCCATCCGGAGAATTGTCCATTTATTGCCACCCTTTGCTTCCTACAATTTAGCCAGTTACCAATCCAGGACAAGACCTGTCCTCTAATTCCATGGCTGGAGAGCTTTTTTAGGAGCCTTTGGTGAGGGACTTTGTCAAAAGCCTTTTGAAAGTCAAGATATACAATATAAACTGGGGCCCCTTTATCTATGTTCTGTTGCTCTGAAACTGCTGTGTCTTCAGAAGGTTTCCTGTCTTGCAGCTGCTGACCAATTTAGCCATGCTCTGTCTGAACCATATCCTGTTTGTGCTAATGCACGTGTTCTGTCATAACTGTCTGGTATTCTTCCATATGCTGAAACAAGGATGTATAGAATATAACCATGTAAGGAATACTATGTAGTCAGGAAATGTATATATATATTAAAAGGGTATAAATATGTCCTACGAAACCCCTTTTGGGGTTCAGACCCTTTGCTTTGTTTAGCTCTCTGAACCTGTGCAATAAACCTTCCCTTCCCCAAAGAGCTGGCTCAAGTCTCTTATTTCTACAACACAATCATGAGGAATTGGAATAATATGGAGATAACTTAATACTAAGGCTAGTCCTTCCCAAAAATGGCAATTAAATGGTCTCCTTTATTTCAAATAACATATATAACAATAGAGGGAGATCTATTTGATGATCTAAAAGCACTGATATGGAAGCTTAGTTGGCAAAGGAAGAAAGCCAGAATAAGGCTGAAGAAAATTGGGATTTTGATTTATTAGAGGGGATTTCATATTATTAATTAGAGGGTTAAAGCAAGACGTTGAGATAAGGGGAATTCTGGTGATTAGATTTAAAATATTTGGAAATTAGTTGAAAATAAGGATTGTATCTGTTTAATATTTAAAAATTAGACCTAAAAAATAACTATTATGAATATGCTTGATTTATTGATTAACCCAGGTAATATATATAATGGTTTTGATTTATTAAAGGAGATATTGTATTATTAAGTAGATGATTTAATATAGTGGGAAACGGATAACTTTTAGGAAATAGAACAAGATTATATTCAAATAGATAAAATGTGTATTTTGGATATTAGATTCTGTTATGAATTGAGATATGGGAAATCTTAGTTACCTAAAGGCTGAACATTATAAATATCAAAGGTTAAATTGGAATATTGATGGGAAACTAAAAATTGGGAAAAAATTAATAACAGGATATGGATTGTTTATAAAGATTGAATGTAAAAAATAATTAAGATATGTATAAGCTAAAATTTTATTGATAAATGTAATAATGATGTTTTTAATGAGTTGATATAAGAAGAACTGTATTAGCTTAAATATGAGACAGTAAATGTTAAGGGAAAAAGAGGAAATATTTGATGTTGTAACTTGAGATTTGTACTAAAGATTTTCTTCTCGAACTATTGATTAACCCAGCCACCACGTTGGTTTTTAAATACTTAAATGTAAAATTGGAAAATGAATAAAATATTATATATAAAAAGAAATTTTCTTATTTTAATAGTAATTTTATTAAACATCACAATTTAAAATATAAAATTTTAGGATTTGGTTTTGTAAACAGAAGCCCACAGGCTTATTTTTTTTTGTAAATAGTAATTTTATTAAAATTACAATTACAATAATAACTGAAACAAACTGAAAAAAGAATGAAAAGAAAAAAATAGAAAAAATAGGTGCAGAAAAGAAAAATAGTAATGTAGAAAAAAGAAAGATAAAATAAGAATATAGTAAAGAAAAAAAATATAACTTTCCTCTTCATCACAAGTATAAACAATTTTAGTAACCATAGTAACTTCTCTTAATATACAACAAATTATCTCTTTTTCCTATATCCCATCTCTTTTCTATAAACAAATCCTTATTGTTCAGGCCTGATTAGCAAAAGTCCATTAAGAATTACCAAAGATAACAAGATATCTATTTTAATTTTGATAAAAAAAATAAACCAAGTTTATGTTGCTTCCCTTTAGAATCTAGATTTTTTTAGTCCCTTCAAATAATGTTGTAGAACTTGATTTATTTATTTTTGACCTTTTCACAAAATTGTTCAAACCTTTAACAAGTCTTTTTTGTAAATCCAGTAGAGGAATGTCATTCAGATTACTCTTTTGCTTTGTTTATTTGTATATTTTGGTTTGTTATTGTTTATCCCTTTTAATTCTTAAGACATCAGCTGATTTTATTTGTACATCCAATGTAGCATCTTTTCCATATCGTTCTAGTAGCATGTCATTTTTAAATCTACTTTCTACTTAAATCTACTTTTAAACACATCTCAGACTAATCTAGCATCTTTTAAACATGGTCTGATTATAATGGCAGTCACTCTTAAAATTAACTTCTGGATCCATTGTGCACTAACATCTTCCAATGATGAGATATTTTGCTCCAGTTCATATTAGTAAATCAAATTTAAGTGTTCTTCTCCTTTAATTATAATCTTTAATCCTTTCTGGTTACCTCAAGTGGCCACCCTTCAAAGTTTATGTTTTTAAAAAAATTGAAACAATAACATTTTCCCACGGGAAGGATTCTTATAATTAATTTCAAAATTTATTTCAAATCCATCTGCACTCCAAATCCATTTGTATCTTTCCCAGATCAAAATTAGACTGTTTACTCAAAAATAATAAAACATTTTTTAAAGTCCTTAAACTTGCATTTAAAACTTCCTTTACTTCTTTTGTCAAGGATTGAAGGAAACTCATCATGTATAAAGCTTGTCATTATAAAGGTTTCTAATAACTGAAAAGCAGTTAACAAGCAATTTACAAAATGGATTAGAAAAGGAACCATGCAAACCCATTGTCCTTTGTGGCTTGGGCTAAGATGGCATTCCCTTGGCCTGCAGAGCTCCAACCCAAGAGACACGGTTGTTTTGAGTTCTTCTTATCAGGACCATTGACTGGAGAACTTGTGGGCAATCTTTGTCCAGAGAGGAATTGCAAAGAGTTGGTTCATTCATTGACTCTCTTCTTTCATAGTCATCAGCTTCATTCTTGGCGAAGCCATCTTTGGTTAGCCATTTCTTCCCTGGAAGTCTCATGACTAGAAATTGTCCATTTCCCAATCTGGAGATAATAATTATTTGGAGAAAAAAACTCCTAGTTTATTGTGTGGCTCATTTATTTTCCGTATATAATTTGTGATTCATTCACTTTGATAGCAGTACCAAATTAAATGCTCCATCATTTACTTTCATAAAAATATAAAATGAAGGATCTTTCTTACAAGTTTAAAAGTTAATATTTTAAACAAAGAATCTAGGACACAATATGATGGTAGAAAAGTCTGTGACAATGGGATTGGAATAGCAAGACCTAAAAGAAATGAAATTAAGGGCAATAGTATTGATCTGGAGGCATCATATTCCATCAAAAAGTAAATGACTACTCACTTATTTATAGTGTTCACTGAGAGCTATAGAAGAAATAGGATAGCTTCAGGACTTCTGTAAAAAGATTTCCACTGGATATATTCCAGATTCCTGGAATCCCTTAGGATAGTTTACAAATTAATTACAGCTGCTCTCAAGGACAAAACAATAGAATGATAAAACCTCTTACTCTATCTGCCCGGTTACAGTATATCTATAATTTATAAGAACATAACTTTTCAAACTAGAAAATTAATTATTTTCCAATTAATGGGCCTTTCCTTATTGGCAGTTGCACTTGGACAAAGAACAGCATTGAACATCTGGGAAAATTTTTGACATTCAGTTGGAAACTAATAACAGTATGCCAAATTGTATGTTCTCTGTTAGGCTGGCAAACTGATCCACTAAAAGATTTTCCCTAAAAATAGTAAGCAAATATTTAATGCTTCCTCTTTTTGTTTGGAAAGGATGAAGTTTAATAAACATTCTTTTATTTTTTTTAAAAAATATCCCCTCTTCAGAAGATTTTTTTTTTTTTTTGGCTATCACTTTCTACTGAAGACCTCAATAATGTTAGAAATGGGTAATACAGGAACAATCCTTTTTTCAATTCTTTTTATTTCAGTAATATTTTCTCCCATTTTGATATATCTCTCTCTCCTTCCCACGTGGCCACCCACTAGACACACTATCCTCTTCAATGGCCATCTCACAAATTGTCCACCTCAATCTAGTAATTGCTTCAAATGTCCCAGGCAGGATGAATAATTGCCTATTGGATTCCAGTTAACAGAGGTCAAGGTGATGCCCGCCTGGCTTATCCTAGATTTGCCATACAACTTGCTGCTATTACATGGGGTTAGTCAAGCCTATAATCAGTTGAGTTGCACTGAGATGGAACCTTCTGCTTCAGTGAATTATTTTTGCAACCTAGCCACCAGGATTAGTCTGCTCCGGACGGCAGGAACAGAAGGGATTGTTAAATTTTACTCATGCATACATGTTCTATTTTTAATTATTACAGAAGAGATTTGCAATGAACAAGATGGAATAGTCTATTCTGCAGCATAGTGTCACTCCAAACCTGCAGTAATTTATGGCATTGTCTTTAAACATCATGATTGCGCACTGACAATATAAATCTCTGCAAGAAAAGTGGTTTAAGACCAGATGAATAGTATGCTCCCTGTCATTCTCAAACTTTTTGGCAGAATTCACTGTAGATTTAAATTTATTCTAAAGGAGAGCGTATTTTCATAGCTACACTGATGACATAAGAAATATTCCAATATCCAGAAACCTGAGCCATATATAATTGCCAGACCACTTCCTAAAGCAGATTAATATTTTCTGAGGATAAAGATGGACAAGATCTGCTTCTTGGTATATTGTTGAAGACTGCAATTCCATTATATGCAACAATTGGCCATGTGGCTAGAATTGATAGGAATTGGAATTTAATATTATCTGGCGATCCACACATTGTCCATCTTGTACAGGTAGTCCTTGACTTACGACTGGATGCTTCATAACTGTATAAAATTATAATGCTCCCAGAAAGTGTGCTTTATGACCCATAAAAGACTGTTGTAAAATGTTATACCTCACACAAACATCACAGTCTGCATTTAGAGCACTTGGCAACCTACTTGTTTATATGACCAATTGCAGCATCCTATGGTCAAATGACTGATTTGTGATACTTTTTGTTGACTTTTGGCAAGGGAGGGAGAGAGAGAGGGCGAAAGAGAGGAAAGAGAGAGAGAAAGAAAGAAAGAAAGAAAGAAAGAAAGAAAGAAAGAAAGAAAGAAAGAAAGAAAGAAAGAAAGAAAGAAAGAAAGAGACAGGGATGGAGGCAAGAAGAAAGGAAGGATTTTGGAACCATATTAAAAACATAGCTGTACATAGCTTCCATTGATTTCAGTCATTTTCACAAATTAGATATTGATATAAATTCAGCTCTGCATATTGATTTCCACCGAGGGGCCCATTTAAATGGAAGAACTTTTTTGTTAATGTGAATACATCTCTTGGGAAGGGGGAAATATAGAAAAAGTATTTTTTCTTCTCTCAGGATCTTTGTTCCAGGTAGACACAATAATTACAGAAGACACAGTACCAGTTCCATAGGTTTATAAATGAAACCTTGAATACATTTCTCAAATTCCAGCATAACTAATAGTGATACACATAAGTGTTTAACATCAATTTCAAACTAAATTTAACCAGAGAAGTTATCTAAATTAGTAGTTAAATAGTTACCAACAATTCTGTTGTAGTTGCTTGATTCTGGAAATACCTTCTAATGTGGAAAAGAAAGCAAGAGAACCTGGCAAAAAGCAGCAAATAAAATAGCAAGGTATACTATGGCGAAGTTATTACATACTGCAAGCACACGTTTTCCCATTTTGCAGAGTTCCTCTTTATTTTCTATTTTATAACTTAAAAGTGCCCAACTCTGACCAGCTGGTTTTCATTAGTCTTGTCATGAAATTTTGTCATATTTTAGAAAACAACTTACAGGTAGTTCTTAACTTATGACCACAATTGAGTCCAAAATTTCTGTTATTAAGTGAAACATTTGTTAAGTGAGTTTTGCCCCATTTTACAACTTTTCTTGCCACAATTGTAAGTGAATCACTGCAGTTGATAAGTTAATAAACGGGTTGTTAAACTATTCTGACTTCCCCATTGACTTTGCTTGTGAGAAGGTCACAAAAGCTGATCACATGATCTTGGGACACAGCAACAGTCATAAATATGATCCAGTTGCCAAGCAGCTAAATTTTGATCACATGATCATGGAGAGGCTGCAAAGGTCGTAACTGTGACCAATGGTCATAGGTCACCTTTTTAATGCTGTTGTAACTTTGAAGCATTACTAAATGAACTGTTGTAAGTCGAGGATTACATGTATTTATAAAGGGAGTTCAGGTCCTGATTCTTGGTGCTTTTATCCATAAGTCAAATTTTAACTTTTGGTTTTTGGCACATCATTGTTTTATTAGCATACTGCTGTATTTTCACGTACCTGTGCATTCAGATGGACAATAGATTTCCTTTAGCCTGAATATTCATCATACAGTTAATTAAGCTCAATATCAATCCTGATCCTTAGGAAAGGTCATTTATTGGGCAATGTTACAAAAGGGTTATATTCCATTCAAAGGTGGATTTCCTCTGGTTCTAGCTCTTGGCTTTGGTATAACCAAGGCACTATTCCAACATCTCTTTATTAAAAGTAAATTACAAGTTTGCAGCTGATATAGTGGTTTATTAGTTTACATCAGTTATGTACATTCCAATTTTTGCCACTAGCTTTTTTGATCTCATTGCCCCATCTACAACTGCCAGGTTAGTATGCTATCTTGATCCTAGAAACTTGCAGAATTTCCTTGATTTCCTTCAAATCAAGGAAACAACACAAGATCTGTAGGCTAATTACAGCCTACTTCCAGTGTCTGTACTTGCATGAATAATGAAAATAATGCACAGGATCATAAATAGTGGGAGTAAAAAAATGCCTGCATCATTATGTCTTCATCCCACTGTTTTCATTGTAGTTAGAGGTGTGTGATGTGGGTAGCATCACTGTCATATGGTCGGGTATGTAACTACATTACATGAACCTGGAAATATTCCATGTATGTGTTGTTTCTGTAGTTAAGAAGAAAGGAAGAGGAGATGACAACGAAAACATCTCAGCTATGCCAAAACAATTATAATTGGAATAATAATAAGAACTATGACACCGACACTATATGCAAGAAGTTACAGAGGCAGGGATGGAAATGGACTTATGTCCTGAGAAAAAGAAGAAAGGTGAGATAAAACTGCAGGAAAATATGTAAATGGTTGGAAAGAGGATTTTCTGGGATAGACATGCAAAAGAATCATTTGGGTAGAGAGTAAAAAAAATGAAAAAAGGTACAGAGGACACAATTTGTCTGTTTCTCTTTAGGCTTGAATGAATGATGAAAATCCTGTGATGTGACTCTGCCTGGTTGGAAAATGGCAGAACTCCAGAAATGTGCACTATCCATGTTTGAAGATAGCATTTTTGATTAACTATAATAAGGTTAATGTGCAATAAAAATGCTCTTCTGTGGTTAGTGTTCCTCTTGAGTTAATGAAAATGCAAATAACACGTTTAGAGTCATTTTAATTATGTACCTCTATTTGAGGCTTTAGCTTGGCAAACCTACAGTATGTTCCCAGAGCTGCTGGAGCCTGACTGCCTGTATTTCAAACCTTTTTATTATTAATAAGCCTCCTCTTTCCAATGCTATGCATTCCTTGTTTCTTTCCACTCTGTTCTCCAGTTCCACTCATTGTATCTGAATACCCTTCCCTATCAATAGATCCTTTCCTCACCAGGCAGCAATCTTCTCCAACTTGATGCCCTTCAGATAGAGTACAGTTGCCATCATCTTTAGTCTCTCTTTACAATCTTCTTTCTGATTAGCCTTTTCATGTCATCATCTCATCACCTGGCTCTTTTTCTCTTTCTTTTTCATGTACTTTTATTTGTCCTTGGAACGTTTTTTCCATTTCCCTCACTTCCTGCCTCTTAAGTTCCTATGATTAGTCTTTGTTGGTGAAATGAACACGGTTATAAATCAGTAGTAAGTCAAGTCCTTAACATACAAAGAGGTGTCATGATTAAACCTCTTCAAATAGGATTATGACCGTTCAGGAGAAATTAGGAAGATTCCTTTTTGAAGCTTTGGAGAACCAGATGAATTAAAAGTCTAGTTCAACATATGGTTGTTTCTTTTTTCCTCTTTTAATCTGGAGTAAAAGATGATGCTGTATTCCTTTGCCAAACCTGCAGGATATTTATCCTGAACATTGACTGAGTAGCTGAACATTTTCTGCCACATGATTCAACCAATCACTGTCAAAAGCTTCACTGTCATGAGTACATGCAGGGTAGTTATAAAAAAGACATTAAGAAATAAAGTGATGCCAGATCAGAAGGTGTCTATCTATAAAGTGATGCCAGATCAGAAGGTGTCTATCAAAACTTGCTGGAAAGTACAGAAAATAGGATGGCTGTGTTTGTTCTACACTAGGAAGGGAAGGGCTGCAAAAACTTTCCAAATCAGTTTCCTTTAAAGCAGGGGTGTCAAATTGCTGGCCCACGGGCTGGACATGTCACGTGGAAGCCGCGCCCACCCCATTGCCTGCAATGGCAAAATAGTCCCGATACGTTGTGAGATGTCAGGTGACATCGCGAGTTTAACATGTCTGCTTTAAAAGATAAACTTGAATGACATTCACAATATTGATTCAAATGCTGATATTGATTTTCTGGTTCTTGAGGCAATGGTTTCAAAGGATTCGAGGCTCATGTCTTTACTACATGCATATTACTTGCATTGGAAAAATCCAATTATCCCATATTCAACACTGATATCAACCTCAACATTCATTTCTTTGTGAAATTTCAGTTTGCCTTAATATATATATATTGTTTTGGCTTTGGTAACTGTAAACCAGTTTTCCTCAACCTACATCCTTCATATATTTGGGGCTTCAAATTATTATTATCCCAAACCATGAAACGGTTACCCCAGATTTTCCCACCAAACAACCCAAAATACATGGTCAGTATTATTGAAAAATGAAAGCTACAGAGAGATCTTGAAGAATTAGCAGACCCACCTACTTCAACATCCAGTTTCTAGTGAATGTCATCTGGGACAATCAAAGTAATTTCAGTATCACATCCTTTTTGAAAATTAATTTTCAGATGCATTTGAATCTATTCTATGAGTCACCACCTTCTCAAGCACATTTCCCAAAAGTATAATCCATGAGGCCAACCTATAATTTTGCTGATCTCCTAAACTGAAGGAGAATTTCTTTGTTTTTCTACAATAGTTCCATGGAGTAGTCTGGGAGAGATGCTCTTCTTTTATTTCAGAGAGATCTTTGTTATACATATTAGAAATAGCATTTCCATCCAGTTAAGTGAATGTTTTATCAGAACATTTGGGATATGAATGACTTAACTAATTAGCCTGCAACCTAGAGGAATAGAAGCGAATTGCTTACTGGTTTTTAACTGCTTGCAAAGTTCCTCTGACATAAAATTGGACTTACTACAAGTCAAAACATTTAAAAAATCAGATTTATTTATTTAACTTTAATTGCTGAAGTTTTGTAAAGTTTTGCAACCAGAAACAATGGCTTGTTTCTCTCAATATGCTAAATCAAAATCACAGTAACTATATTATTGCTTAGTACAATCTGTCAGCCTTGTTAATTATGGCTTTTAAATAAACTGTGGTTAAAACAAAATATGTCTGAGTATGATGTATGACTCAAGTTAGAGGACAAACTATTCTGAAATTACGAAAGTTTTCAGAAACTGTTCTCAGCAACTGTTCTTGGCAAAATTTTATTCTGAAGCTGAGGAAGGAGAGATGCTTCAAAAATAGTATCTCATGTTTTTAATTGTTTCTTATTTTTTGAATCTGTATGGTTTCTTAGCCAGTTTGAATATTGAGTGTAAACAAAAGTACAGGATAGAAGACAAGAAAACAATCTCTTGTGACCAGCTATATAAATCGATATAGTGCTGGGTTGGATTACATTTCCCATCATTCACAGTTTCATGGTCAATCACTTTTGCTATTCGTGTTGTTTATAGTAACAGATTACCAAATCCCCATGTGAAGACCGCATCAGCTATGAAAAAAGAAATAAGCAGAGGTAGCAGTCAAAATGGCAGTTTATTACTGGTTTCTGGGTAACTGAAATCAACAAAGAAGTGGTGGCAGACTCAGAGCAGCACTGCAGACCATGTTATCATAGAAAATATAAATTGACTTGTAAAAAATCTTACTCTGAATTATTTAATATACTTAAATTTTATGGTTCTAAATCAGAGTTCATTGTACAGTTGAGATCGACCGAACTACAAGATTTATTTTACCAACTGATTGATTCGGAGCATCACTATTCTCGAGGCACATTAAAAAAGAATGCAGATTTCAATGTAACTTATTTAATGAGTACAAATGTCAAAGTTATTCTATACTAAAACATTTCTGCCTCTCAACATATCAAAAACCCCTTTCTTTCACAATGAATTAATTACACTTCTATTATTTTCCTCCAACAAGAAACTATACATTATACTTCCCAAGTTCTGAGCTTCTTAGGTTCACCTTTCCACCTACTCAGAAAATACATTCTGAAGCAGGAATGAATTATGCATATTAACTCAGTATAATGACATCACTGAAATTATCTCTGCAAACCTGAGGGCTAGGAACATTTTAAAGAATAAAAGTTGAAGAGCTCACGATTTTTGCATAAGTCACATGGCTACAGGCTTTTAAAAATAGGCTTTTACAGGATTTATGATTACAGGCTTTTATCTACTTATAAACTTTCTATATTTCCCCCTATTACAAGCCCCAGGGGGTACTTTTAGATTTCTTGCTCACATACAAACCAAAATTGCTTTCACAGTAAAATTCAAAATTCATACATGTAAATAAATTCTGCCATCTTCTCCTTTCACATACTAAATATGGATTGAAATCTATTACTCTGTAGGTCTCCACCTTCAGGACTACAGCTGTCTTCCAATGATTAATTGCCATCATGCTTCTCCCTTTCAGATCATTTGGTAATATTACCTATTTTTAAGAGAAAGTATCTTAAGCACAAAAAACTTCGCACTTTTACTCAGATATGCACACATTTCTATTATACTGACACCAAAACGTCAAGTTTACAATAAATATTAACGTTGATTAATCAAAAGCCAATTAGGGCAAAATCAAAGAGAGAGAAATAGCTAAACTATTATGATCTGCAGCTTTAAATCATAGTCTAGTCTTATGCACAACAAGTCCTGAATATATTTAAAGAAAAACAATTGCATGGGCACAGAAAGCTGACCATGAATTTTTCAGCCTGCCCCTTTTGAAGGACCTTTGGGTAGGCATGGCTTGCAAAAATATTAATGCTGTTCACTTCTAAGCACATCTTATTATAAGAACAATGTATACCTTTCTGATTTCAGAATCAGAAATAAGGACAGAATTATTTTAAAGTGCCTTCCATAACACAATTGCGCTAATATGTATATTTTTGTGTTCTTTCTTCCTAAGACACACACTCTATCTCTCAAGTTCAATTGTAACTGGATTGCCATTCTTTAGATCAGGGGTGTCAAACTGCCAGCACACGGGCCGGATGCGTCATGCCGAAACCACGCCGACCCCATTGCCAGCAATGGAAAAACAGTCGTGATATATCGTGACACATCACATGATGTTGCGAGTTTGACACCCCTGCTTTAGATCTAGTTAGACAAGACACCCAAGTAATGGTTTATATCATAGGTAGAGAACATTTACAGCTTAGTTCTGAGAATGATTTTAAGGATCACATTCAAACTATGATAGAGTGCACATACAAATTTCCTTCCAAAATAAGCAGGATCATCAACTGCATATGGATACATCTTTCTTCTACATGCCTACTTAGAAGTAACTGAGACCATCAATTAAAAAAAAAACCCTGTCCTCTCCATGCCTATTCAGAAGTGAATAAGTAGGCTTATTCCAGGGAAGCATTAGAAGACTAAAGTCTCTTTTTAGAAAATTAAACTATAAACTCATAACAGTAATTATATTATAGAATGAACCTCCAGCTTCCCTTTCTTTATTTTACTACATAAAACCATTCTTAGAAAAGCTTTTATTTCTATAGAATATTTGGATAAATTGCGGTTTGCACAGTGCAATCTAAACTATGCCTATCCAAATGAGAATACAATTGGGTTCAATGAAGTTCATTCCCAAGAAAGATAGTAGGATGATTCAAACCTCCTTAAACAGAGTTAAGAAACATAAACAGAACCACAAAGCATTAATTGTATTTGTACTTTTGTAATATTATATGAAACAAAACACACACAAAACCTTTTTTATTTACCTTCCCCGTTTGTCCTGTGTATGTGTATATCTGTAAATACAGTCTTCATGCCAATCATCAAAACTTTACAAATATAGTCTTACTTTCCAATCATTCTATTCTTTGAGTGATAAGCTAAAGGCATACAATTCTGAGGGCAGAGATATTAATTGTGTCAACAACGAGTATCTGCTTGGCTTCACAGCCACGAAGCACAGGGGAAAAATCCCATTCAAGTGCAGACAAGGTGGGATGAAGAATCAGTGGGTTTAAACTATTGTGGATATAAAAGAGAAACTTATTCTTCTTACTCAGAGAGAAAGTAACCAACCAATTATTCAAACAAATATTCATTCTAATTTGCAGTAAATTTTCATTTAGCTTACCACATCATGTGTCTGAGAGACTTCTGCTAAGTTCTTGTCTAGCAGTCAACTTAATTTCAGAGCACTAAGAGTGTAAGGGTTGGTTCATAGGCTGATGACGATTTAGTAGCTGATTTTATAACCTGCAGGCTTATCCATTATCTTTTCTAGTAGTAATCTAATTAAAAATTACAATTATAGCAATAAAAATAAAAACAAACTAAAAAAGGATAAAAAGAAAAAAATAGAAGGTGCAGAAAAGAATAAATAGTAAGAAAAATAGAGAAGAAAGAAAATAAGAATATAGTAAAGAAAAATCAAAGAAATGAAGAACTGACCTCTCCTTTCATCACAAGTTTAAACAATTTTAGTAATATATTACCTTCTTTTAAAACACAAAACTTCTTTCCCATCACATCTCTTATCTATAAACAAAAAAGCATTGTGATTTCAGTACTTGTGCCAGCAAAAGTCCATTAAGAGTTACCAGAAATAACATATCTATTTTAACCTTGAACAAATAAACCAACTTTGTATGCCTTACTATTATTTCTAATATTTTTAATCTTTAGTCCCTTCAAATAATGTTGTAGAAATGGATTTCTTTACATTTTTTCTTAGTTCTTTTTCTATTTTTTTAAAAAAATAATTCTAATTTTTTTGACCCACCAAGTGGTAGGTGGAGTCAGAGGTATGGGGGAAAGTGGGCATGGGCAAATAAAGATGTATGGTGGAGCCACGGTGAGGCAGTCCATCCAGTCACTGTCATGCCGTGGTCCCTGCCATTCAGACCCCACCATCAAACTTCATCCTTCAGCTCTGCTGACGAGCCTCCCATCAGCTGCCACACCCTCTTTGGCCCCAGCAAACAGGAAGGATGGGGAGCCCCCCATTCCCAAGAGGCAACTGGAAATCCCTCCCTTCTCCTCCCAAGCTTAGCCCTGGTGCTGCCCCATGCATGACTGGGTGAACCCTGGAAAATGGCACTGGGTTGGGTCACCACCCAAGGCCCCAGACAGCTCACATCACTGCCAGGGGCCCCCTAGGTGGCCCAAGAGGGATGAAAAGACTCCTCCAGTGGACCAGTCCCAGCTCCTGCCCCAGTCCCTTCCCCTCTGCCAGATATCCCCAGATCTTCCCCACAACCATGCCCACCAGCCATGCCCACCCAGCATGCCACCTAGCCCCCCGAGGGCAACCACAATGCTGATGCAGCCCTCAATGAAATCAAGTTTGACATCCCATTATTATAGAAACATTATCCAGGACACTCTTTTGTTTGCTATTTGTACATATCTTTTAATTATTAAGATATCAATTGTTTTCTTTTAAATATCCAATGTTACATTTTTACATTTCATTCTTGTAGCCTGTCATTTTTAAATCTACTTTCAGATCTGCTCTTAGAGCTGTAAACCCTTTGGAGGCAACTGTCTGAAGCATTTGTAGGTGATCTCAAGTCCTTTCCTTATCCAGAGGAATTATGAAGAGCCGGTCTACTGACTGGCTCTTCATTCCACCGCAGTCATGGGCTCCATTTTCCAAGAAGCTGCTTTCATTCCCCCATTTGTTCACTGGAAATCCCAGGCTTATCCTTTATCAATTGAAATATTTGAATTCAGAAAAAAGTCATTAGAAAGAAATTAGAAAAGTCTCTACTTTTAATTATTTCTAAATGAGAAATAGTTCATTTGCTGAAATCGTGTTAACACTACCCCTTTCACTTCAGTAGCTCTTGTTAAAATGACCTTAAGTTATTTATGCCTAGGAAAAGTGTTACTTTAATTGCTCAACAGGCTAATCAATATTCATTGCCAAGGTCTGATATGAAAAACTGCTCTAAATAATACTCTAAATATTCACTGCCAAGGTCTGATATGGAAAAACTGCTCTAAATAATACATTGATACAAACTAATCCCTAGCATCAAACTAACAAGAGAGGCAATTGGACAGGACTATTATTTTACCATTATCAGTTTGCCTATCCCCTTAAATAGCTGTAAATTGTTGTATTGGAGGAGAAGACAAATTGCCCATTAATGAAATAGCTACCAAATAAGCATGCTCTCATAAAAAATAAAGACAAGAGGATCCTGAAAAGAATAGCAACAAAAAAAATATATAGATTTCATTTGTTTGGCGCTCCAGATATTTGGGGAAAGGGTTTGCTGCAAGACTACAGGTCAAAAATGATCCCTTGGTCTGGAGAGAACAAGGGAGAATTTCAGAATAACAGACTTGAAAGGGATCTTGGAGGTCTTCTAGTCTAACCCCTGCTCAAGGAAGAGACCCTATACCATTTATGCTTCCTCTCATTCAATGTACAAAACTTGAATCTTTTTTTCAACAGTATCTGTAGGTCTTTATCTCCACAGCATCTTAGGACAAGATGCTAATTCAAGAGTTGGGGCAATAATGGAGCACTATTACCTTCTCCTACACTATATTAACCTATGAGCATTCATTTCCTGAAGACCTTCTTTCATACTGCCTATTGACATAACTAGTCCTGAGTAAGTTTCTCTATGTTTGGTAGGTTGGTTTCCACTTAGTAATCTAGGTAGGCAGGCATCATGTATGTATATGTAATTCAAAATATTTGGATTACGTGGATCTTTACATTAACATTCCATAATTCAGGTTTTATTCAGATGCTATAGATTTGACTTTTTTCAGGTCTAGGAATTTTCTTTGAACTCTTGATCCAAAACTTAACCAGTTATTTAGTCACTGGATCCATATAGAGAAAACAGTATAAATGGATCCTATATAAAAAAAAATTGCAAACAAGCTGCAAATTGAAAAAAGCTATTACAGACCATAAGAGCGGATTGTTCTATATAGAAACTATATATTGTTATTGAACTTATTGAAATGTGGAGATAAATGAAACTGCTTTCTAAAACAAAAGAAGTAGCAATCACAGTAGCAAAAAATAAAGCAATTTTTGCAATTTTATATGTCCAGACTTTTGTTACATTATATAAACATCAACTGCATTTTAAAAGAGAAAGCATTGTAAAATCATTTGCTGAAGTTATATGCTAAAATTTGGATACTTGCAACTTGTTCTGTTTTGTCATGTAATCTATATATTCAGTTTCTTCATATAACCAAATGAATACAGCAAAACAGGCAACTTTATTGATTGTCAGGCCATGTGTCCTATTTTACAATTTTCTCTTGGAAGGTATCATCGATAAAAATACCAGGTCTCAGTCTGGTTTGAAGTTAAAGAAGCAAGAAAGTACCGGGATTCTGGAAGCTGTTCATCAGTATATGGACTCTAGGCAGTAGCCCTGAAAGTAATTCAGTCATAGGCATGTTCACGTTGTGTATTTTAAAAGTATGCTAATTCTTTCCAGTTAAACCAAGAAAAAGAAAAGCTCCACAATCAATAAAGACTAAGAAATTTATGACTGCAAAAGGTTCCATGGCCCATAATCCAGTTCAACAGATTCATAGAACCTCGTCTTGCAAGAAGCATTTTATACACAGTCAGATATAGATTTTATAGCTGCCCCTTTCTGATTTTTTTTCATAACCTATAAGTGGCCACGTTGTGATCCATAGTCAGTAAGATGCAAAAGTATTATCCATATCAGTCTTTTTCATTGGACTTTAACTGCAGTATCATGTACATTGTTGTATTAAGTACAGGAAGGCATTGGCTGCTCAGTTTTGTATACTAAAATATAATTGAGGATCAGGGATTGATTGAACTGAATTTTCTGCAAATCCTAATCTATACTCCTCATTCACCAAGAAAATGATGTGAGGCATCTCAGTAATTCTGAGGCAAAAGATTTCTTACAGAATAAGATTATTGGTTTGGAAGGGAAAATAAATCCAAGCTTCCACTGCATAAAGCTTGAATGGTAATGAAAGCTGCATCTCATTAGGATTAGCAATGCAAAAATGGTTCCAGTTAATGAACAGTGCAAACATTTTGGCAGTTGCAAAGTAGACAATTGCTGGGCTGTTCATGCTATTTTAGTTTGAGTTTCTAATGAGGTTGTCCATTACCAAATTGAATTTTTGAGGGGTTTATTACATTGCTGGGAAATGAATACCTCACCATAATCCTTCTCTCAAGTATGTTCTGTGCTGTGTAATCTCTTTTGTGCCTCATACAAAACTTACATTTTAAAGGCTTGGAAGTATAGCCTTTACCATTTCTATAGCCTGCCAAGAAAGTCTTCATGTATTGGGAATGCATACAGAAATGAAAAGTTTTCCACAGCCAAAGATATATTTTTGGATAATCTATATAGACACAAAAGCAAATATAGATTGCAATAGCCTTTTTATTGAAATCTTCTCATAGGTCTACTATTTGAATACATTTTTCATCAACAGGGGCAATTTATTCTAGAAATATTTGCATTTCTCCACTCCCATTAGCATCTTTAATACCTTTATTAAGCCAAATAAAAGACTACAATAATTAGAAGTTTATTTCATTCATTCATTCATTCATTCATTCATTCATTGAAAGGACAACGTAACATGGGAAAACTGATATAAACCTTCCTATATCATGTGGAGTTTGTTCCTCATCTTAAATGAATGATGATAAATGATGCAAAATTAGCGTCCTATAGAACAGTAGTTCTCATGCAGTTTGCCAGGTTCCAACACTGCCACATTTAAAGCATCTTTCAAAACTTTACCTTTTTGATTTGTTCACTAATGGCCCGACATATGCCTTTCAAAGAACTGTTTCCAGTCTCAATTTTTAATTATTAAAATAAATCATTAAAAACTGCTAGTGTAATTATTTTTAATACATGTCAATTAAAGTGATTTTATGAGTAAATCAAAGTACAATTACTTGGTTTGAGTTGCACAAATCATGGAGGCCACTAGATGACAGCCAAGAGTTAAAGTTCTAGTAGCTATTCCACTTTTGCAGTTCAGATCTGGCCTGCAAGAACAACATGATACACATCCCCTATGCTAGCAATATCTGAGTTGATTTAATTTTTTTTTGTGAGAATGGCATTTGGTTCATAATTTGATACCATCTTACCAACATTTGCAGAACTTATTCATAACTGAAGTAGAGAATTTGAAATATGAAATCCCTGAATCTGTCAGATGTTCAGGATTGAAAACATTCATTAATGTCATCTGCTTTCTATCACTGTACTTTTCATCACCATAGATAGCATTTTTGGTTAGCCCCTATGGCATTACATCATCTTCATGGTGATAATTATATAATAAAAAATGCCCCTGATGCAGGAAGACTTGTACATGAAAAGGCATTCCTTGTGAAATGATGAGAGTGACACATTGCTTCCAGGCAGAAAAATTGTAAGCATCTAGCTGTGATTGCACCATTGCAGGAGATGTCCAATTGAAATAGCTACATCAGATTTATTTTTTTGTTGCCCAGAGCTAAAGTCCCGGCTAAAGGATGATTGTTGAAATAAGCAATGACATTTAGTAGATATGCTAATTAATATCTAACAGCTATTTTCTTTAGTGCAATTAAATCAAGACACATTCTTTAAATTTTTAGTGCTTTTAATCAAATGGCACCTTAATTTCTTTGGCAAACCATTTCACACACAATAGTTAAAATACAGAGTAAATGCTCTGCAGGAGAGTATACTCAAATTTAATGAAATTGTAACAACTGTCTTAGTGAATCTAATTTAGGTGCTTATTTCAGATGCTTCGTTTAATGTGTTAACAAAATAAATTGCATGTTATTGGGAACCATCAATATTGCAAGGAAGGTTACTGAATTAGCAATGGGATTCAGGCAATAACACATTGGTATTAAAGAAGCAAAAACCATGCCAATTATTTTCTATTTAAATAATAAGTTGGGGAAAATAACTCAAGGTAAAACATTACTTTTTTGTTCTCATTGTTTAAATGTTTTCTTCTTAACATAATTCTGTGAATCATGACTTTATAATGAGTCAAAAATTACAAAAGCTAAATCTTCAGGGACTCATAAGTAAATTGATCTATACAATATATAAACACATAACACAAACACGTTTGTTTTTATTTAATGTTCTTATTGATTCTTGTTCATCACTCAGCGTTGCCCTTGGTGAGATGGCTAACTATATACATTTGATTAATAAATAAACACACACATGCATGCACACATGTAACTATACATACATACATACATATATATACACACACACATATATACATGTAAATAGGGTCAATAAAAACTATATTCACTTTCTCACTATATGCAGCACAAACTTTCAGAAGGAAATAGTATAATACTTTTGAATACTCAGTTTATGCTGAGCTAAAATATTGTTCAATGCCTGGCTTTCAAGAATGATCAATTATCTACAATACTTTACATAAATCGGACATATGAGGAATTTCAACTGATTTTTTCCTCTAAACATTTAAACATAAACAACAAAAACAATACTCTTTTCTTTTTTAGCAATCATCACTTCCAGTGAAATTCCAAAGTACAAAGGGCAGTTGCATTAGGTCAGTTCAAGAGTACAGAACAGGATTCCAAACTCTTCATTATGAAAGGTGGCAAATAAATCGGGCAATAGATGAAGTAACCACTGCTGTATTCCTAAAATAGATGGATGAAGAGGTTGCTCCATGAAGTACTGATATGCTTTCTCATTGTGTTTATAACTATTCATTCATTTCTAACAGTCAAACATTGGTTATATTCTTCTCCCCATTTTTTAAAAGATAAAATCTAGTTAGGATTAGATTAGCCTCCATCAGTAATCAAAAAATGGGTTTTGGTATTAAATAGGACAAATTTTTAAATAAACATAGACTCAGGACTTACGGATAAACATTTACATGAAAGCCGTCTATCTGATTTTTCAGGATTAGGCCAAATTTGATTAAAATGTGGTTTAAAAAAATCTAGTTCCAAAATGTAATCTAGGATTCAGAGCATATTTGATATTCCCGGAGCAAAGATAATATGAAACTATTAGGTTTTTTAGACCATTGTTAAACATACAAAATGCGTATTTCCAAAATGACAAGATGTTAATGAAATGCCTCAATTATTTATAGAAATTTCAGACTAGGCAAAATCTGCACCATAATTGGGACCAAACGTAACCTGGACAAAAGAAGCATATTTTCTACTGTATTCATTAATGACAACTAACCAGAATTTAATTGTAGGCTGCACATATCTTTAAAAATAGTCTGGTCTTTCATTATAAAAACTAAGCAATCCAGGTGGATATTGTAAAAATGGAAATAAATTAGGGAAAGAGAGGCCCACATGCTCTGGATAGTGTGGTTGGCCTTATAAGAATATAGAAGTTCATCACATATTTTTTCAGATTTTTTTAACAATTGCCTTTTAAAATGTTCTAATAAGGCAAAGTTCATGTACAGTTGTTTTAATACATGTATCTAGTTGCTGAACCTTCTGTAAATGCAATACATTTTGATTACTATTAAAATATGAACCCAGAATATTTGTCTGTATATCATGAGCTATTGAGGCTGCCATTCTACTATATTTTCAACACTCTGCAGTGGGTATTGCTAGTGCAGGCTGCAGCCATTAAAACTGTTTTTCCACTCCCTGCATTCCTATCAAATTCCAAATTCTGAATTATCTCCATCCCAGTTCCAGGACTGGAAGCAATTACCTTAATTGCTGCCAGATTCTTATTACCACACATTCACAAAAGCATGAACTGAGACCTGCCTGTTACATTCCACCCACAGTATAGATTTCTCTGGTAAAGCTTACATGCTTCAGGGATGACCCTGTCTCCCTATTTCTTCCCTTTGATTCTCCATTAGGCCAAAGAGGCAGATTTTTATTGGAATGTCTTCATCATCATATGATTGGTGTCTCTGTGGGGTCAGCTAAATAATAATAATGTATAACTTGTCCTATTACTGCTTTTTATTCCCTTAGTTATAAGAAACAGCCCAATCCAGAAAAGTACCATTTACACTTGGGATGAGAAAAGATTGATGTTACCCCTTGTCCTTTTTAATTTAAAAATATTTGTTGGTGCTGCAGGGCTGTGTTTTTTTTGTTTGTTTTTGTTTTGGGGGCTTTTTATAGGGCTTCCAAGTTCTAACATACAGGAACCACAGATTTTACATTTTACTGTTCTTGAAATATTATTATTATTTATTTAATTTATTTAAATATTTTTTTATTTAATGCAGTACTGGTTTCTTCTAAATTTCATCTTATCCAGAGGAACTGGCACATTGCAGCCTAAAAGCAATATCCTTTTCTAGTCACCAATATAACAACTACTTTGAGGGTAGCTCTCCTTAAACAGAGAATGTAAAATAAATGGGGGAAGAATCAATTTTTGATCAATGGAAATTGAAGAATAAAAATGTAGGACATGGATCAAAGCAACAACTAACCCTAAATTATCCTTAAGAGACAGCAGATAAATACTAAGCTGCCTAAAAACAAAGATTTCTTCTCATTTATACTGATCCACCTACACAAGGTTGGTGCAGCTAACTATGTGGCTTCTTTAGCATGTCACTTTTCCATGGGTATGAATGCAAAGAAGGATTTATTAATCAGTGATTATATATTAGATGTGGTTTGCTTGAATGAGCAGTTTGGATTTTCACCTAGGACTTTGTTATTCTTCCAGAGCTAGGTATTTTCAATAATTTTCTAAAGCGCTACAATTTCTCTAGCACTACAATAACTTTTTTCATTCAGCCTTTCTGATTGTCCAGCTTTCAAAGACAAATGTCACAACTGGGAAAACCAGAGCCTTGATAATGCCCTCTTGTGTCTACACATTAGAACTGCTTAACTCATTTTTTATACAAAACGGAAAAAAACAGTTCAACCTACATGTACATTCCATCTACATGGAGGAAAATATATAGTGGGGCACTTCAAGGCTCTGTCTTTGGATCAGACAAATCTGATCATTTAGATGTGGATAGAAAGGGAACTCATCAAATCTGCAGACAACACCAAGCTGGCAAAATGTAAGCCAACATTCCAGAAGGATCTCAACAGGCTTGAACACTGGGCCATATCTAACAAAATGAAATTCAGTGGTGAGAAAAAATGAGGTTCTACATTTAGGCTAGAAAAACCAAATGCACAAGTATAGAATAGGTAGTACCTGATTTAATAGTAGCAACTGTGAGAGAGATCTTGGAGTCCTAGAGAAAATCACTTAAATATAAGCCAACAATGTGCAGCAGCTGCAAAAAAGCCAACATAGTCCTAGACTGCATTAATAGAGTGATGGAATCAAGATCATGGTACCACTTTATAATGCACTGGTAAAACCACACTTGAAATATTGCATCCAGTAATATTTTTCTGCACTCTTTCTAGAGTGCAGAAAAAAGCAACAAAGATGAATAGGTGACTGGAAGCTGAAACATATGAAGAACAGTTCCAGGAATTGGGTATGTGTAGTTTAATGAAAAGAAGGACTAGGGGTGCCATAATAGCAATATTCCAATATCTAAGGGGTTGCCACAGAGAAGAAGGAGTCAACCTATTCTGCAAAGTACCTAAAGGCAAGACAAGAACTAATGGATGGAAACTAATCAAGAAGAAAATCAACCTAGAACTAAGGAAAAATTTCCTGACAGCTAGAACAATTAATTAGTGGAACAATTTGTCTCCCGAAGTTGTGGGTGCTCCAACATTGTTCGTCTGAAATGTTATAGGATTTCCCACTTGAGCAGGGGGTTGGACTAGAAGACCTCCAAGTCCCTTCCAATTCTTATTCTGTTAATATTTTATCTAGTCTTTATTAATAAGCTTTCTCCTAAGTTCCATACTACTCTCTTTTCCATGGCTACATACTATAAATACACTGTAAATTGTTGAGTTTAAGAAACCAAAGTCTATTACTATTTCAACTTCTCCTCCTCGTTGTATTGCCTGTTGATATAATTTTATATATTGCACAGGAAACTGAATTTTTCACTTTCTTCTTTCATTTACCAAAAAAATATCTTTTTTCTTTCTTTCTTTCTTTCTTTCTTTCTTTCTTTCTTTCTTTCTTTCTTTCTTTCTTTCTTTCTTTCTTTCTTTCTTTCTTTCTTTCTTTGCCATCCATCTTATCCTGGGGTAATTTTTAAGTCTTCCTTGTTTCCAATCATCCAAATAGTATCATCAGCATATCTAAGCTTATTAATGATCACAGCAATTTTAATTCCAATTTCTATTTTTTCTAGTTCAAAATTTCTCTTGTTATGTTTGTCATTTCTTGAACATTTTGTTAGTAGCATATGAGATAAGTGGAATTATTGGTAGTTTGAATATTATTTTATACTGGTTTTTTTGGGTACTGGAACATAAACTGATACATTCTAGTCTCTTTACCACTGCTGTTTTTCATAGCTTGCAAATCACATACAGTGTAACACAGTTTCTGCATCATTCTATGAGTTTTGTTGGCATCTCATTAATTCCTATAGCTTTGTTTTTAGCAATATTTTCTAGAAGACTTTTAACTTCATTTTCCAAAACATTTGGCTCTATTTCATTGATCAGACATTTAAATATATATTGTTGATTTGGGCATATTTTTGTACAATTCTTCTATATGCTCATTCTAACTCTTTTTAAAACTTCTTTCTCCAATGCACTTTCTCTAGCATTTCTTGTAATGTTCATTTGTTCCTTTCTTTAAATATTGCCAGTTATCAGCAATCATGACAGTGGTATCCAAGCAGACAAATATATATATATATATGGTTATTCGGGTTTTCTCCCGCATAGAATTGGAAGTGTATTGGCGACGTTTCGACGAAGTCCCATTTGTCATCTTCAGGCTGGTGTTTTTGGCTTCGTGCTTCTAGGAGCAATGTGTGATCATAGCTGTTTCTTCCTTTTAACTGCCAGCGGGGGTATGAACTGATTGGGTGGGAGCTTGGCTGTGTTCTGATTGGGTGGATGTGTGTTCTGATTGGTTAGGGGCTTGGCTGTGCTCTGATTGGATGGGGGGTTGGCTGTGCTCTGATTGGCTGGGGGAGTGTTCTGTTTGGGTGGGGGCTTTGTTGTGCTCAGGTTAGTCTGAGTTGCAAGGGGATTTGTGATGATGAGCTGTGTTGCTGTTGTTTGGCTTTGCGTTCGTGGTCGTGCCTCATCTTCATGGTGGGTGTCTTCCTTCTCCCAAACAGCCCACCTTCACTCAGTGTTCGTTAATTTTCTGGAAGTGTAGGTGCAGGATTGTAAGTCTCCCCTTTGGTTTCTTTGCAGAAGGACTGCTACATCACTGGCTTCAGTTGGATGATGAATTGCTCATCTGGTTGGGGTGTTTGAGAACAGGTTCAGCTACAAACAGTCTTTTAAAGGCCAGTATGTCTTTCATTAAGGGGAGGGGGTACATATTCTCCATGCTGACAGCATTTAACATTTTAAAATCAATGCACAGCCTCAGTGATCCATCCTTCTTCTCTTTGAAGAGCATAGGGGCAACTACACAGGATTAGCTGGCTGAATGAATCCCCTGACTCAGTTCTTATCAATATACTCTCTCAGATCTTTTAACTCTTGGGGGAGTCATAGAGTATATTTTGGGCTTGGGAAGTTTGGCGCCCAGCAAAATCTCAGTTGTTCAGTGGGTGGGGAGGATGCCACATTCCTTCTCACTGAATGCATCAGCTAAGTTTTGGAATTCGCTTGATGAGCTGAGTTCCAGGTAGGGGGCCCACAATGGATTTCAGAGTCTCAAGGGTCTGCCCCTGGTTCTCATTTGCCCTAGCCCCCAGCCTATCACTGGCTAGAGTAGGAGGCAAGGGCCCCATCACTAATCTTAAAGTCCTCACTCCATTTTCCCACCAGATCATAGGGCGCCACTTATCAAGCCAGGCTAATTCCAAAATTACAGTTTCAGTCATTTTTGGGACCACTACGAAACAGATGAGTTCCCAATGCTCCCCCATTTCCAGGTGCACTGGTTCAGTTAGGTGAGTGGCAGGAGCTCCCCCTATAAAAGATCCATTCATACCTATGGGCAATAATTTGGCACAAATGTCTAGCTTAAGTACCGTGGGGAGGTTGATTAGGCATTTGGTGCAGCCAGAGTCAATTAAAACGTGCAAGTCCATTTGGGCACCTGTCTTAGGGACTAAGGGTTTTGCAGGTCATCTTCTCCTTCATCATCACTGTCATAAGGGGCCAATGTAGGCAAGCACTCTACCGGGGTCTCATGTTTCCCCTGGGGAGGAAAAGTGACCCATGCAGCTTGCTCCTGGCTAGCCCAATTTCATACTGCATAAGGTTTCCTCTTGGGTTTTGTGGAGGTAGCAGTTGTGCTCTTAGATGGAAGAAATGGAACTGGACAATCAGCTGCTCTATGTCCAAGCTGCCCACACCTGAAACACTTGATTGGAGGTCCAGTATATACTCAAGGAAAGCCAGAGGCAGTGGTAGGAGGAGGATGTCGGGCCACCTGACATCTTTCTTGGGTTCACCTTGGTCTGGACTCAGATGCTGTGGGTCTCTAATAATGGTCCAGTTCGATGTCTAAGGTTATAGCCAGATGGTACCATTCACAGACATGGTCAGATATCCCCCTGTAGGTAAACACATGGAATAATTCATGGTCTAAGGTTGCCTTAAAGTGGTGAATTAGTGATCACTCAGGCCACTGCCTGATCTGTCCAGGCACTTTCCAGAATTCTCTTACATATTCTTTCGCTGGCTGGCCCCTTTGCTTCAAATTATGGATGTCCTTCTCAGCTTGCAATGCTTGGGATCGTCTTTAAACCTGGCTCTCAGCTCACAAACAAATTGATGTCCCACAAACAAATTGATGTCCCACCATTCTGGTGCCTATTCATCATGTAGGTCAGTCACCCATTTGGCAGCTTCCCCTTCCAGGCTTGCTGCTATGGAATCAACCATTCCAGCCCTGTCTGAGTAAGCATTTGCATAACAATTCAGACAAGGCCACAATTGATTCAGGAAGAAAAGCAGTTTCTCGGGGTCCCCATCAAACATGGGTTTGATAGAAGGTAGGTCCACAGGCTGTTGCCTGCAGTAAGCTTGTTGTATACCTGATTGCTGGTGCTGGGTTTGGGGTCATGGTCCAGGCCCCATCTATGGAAACCCCTCGACTGGGCTCCTGGACTTGCAATCTCAGTTGGGGCTCTGCCAGCACACTGGACTCAATGTTAAGGCTAGTCCAGGCAGCAGGATGCAGCACGAACCATTGCTATGGGAATTGGGCTTCGCCAAGGAGGTGGAAGGATTGGGAAGCATCTGTCATCTCCTCCACTGGAAATCTCCTGGCGGGCAATTGGCTCCACTTCCCCCATCTCAAGTCGATCAAACTTCTCCCTCAGACACTTGATGGAGTGGCTGTGGATGGCAGTCAGGTACCTCCACTCCCCTGATTCATCCCACCCAGCTGGCCACTTCACCTTCCTTAGCACAGAAGAACGAGAGGTATGGGATGAGATCAATTCAGCCTCAGCAGCCTTAAAGGTGCTCCTCCACTGCAGGGCAGCACCCGATTGCCAATTCTCTCTGATGATCAGTATTCCTTCTTGCTGCCTCAGCATCTCCAACAGGATTGCCCAGGCTTTCGGCCTTGATCCAGCTGCAGGGGCTGCACTCTTGGCTAGGGCTGTAACCTTTGTCCCATCAGCTGATGATGCACTGAGGCCAGTGGCTGATCCTCGCTTCTTCTCCATCTCAATCTCTTCCCTGAGTCTTTGTCGTCCTCCTAACAGGGTTAGGTAAGCAACCGGTGCTCAGGACCCCAAGTTTTAAAATTTTAAAGAGACTTGGTTTAATGTCATGGTTCCTATAGATGAGACCAGTAAAAGCAGAACTCCAAGACAAGAGGTTTCCTTAAAGAACATGTTTATTGGCTACAAAGTATCTGCCCAGTCAAAAGTGAAACCAAGTCTGGAGTTCCCTCCAAAGTGTTACCATGTTACAAAGTTGAATTTCCTACCCCAGCACAGTGTAATCAACTACGTTCCCCAATATAATACTTTGGCGGGCTTTCTAACGGAAGGTTCAGCCCGCCAAAAGTCAGGCAGCAATGACCTTGGTTCTCACAGGATAAAATGTTGTTTGGTCTAACATTAAAACCACCCATCCCCCCTCCCAGTAATGTGGCAATCGAAAACGAAGCAAAAATGGCTTCAGCCAAAATTGTTGCAGAGTTGACACCTGTTTAATTTCTGAAGCTATAATCCCTTAGTATTTTAATAACTGTTTACTGTTAATGTTTTTTTGTAACTTAGCTAAAAAATTTAAATTTCTTATTATGGCAGTTTTGAATTGTTACCCTGTGGATTTGCCCTATGGTTAACTAGCATCTTTCATTAGTTCTTCTACCAATTTATTTGATTGCTTTATAGTTCTGATCTCTTTAATTGTATCTTTAAAATAGCTTTATTTCTTTCGGTATGGTGAAATAATTATCAGCAAGTTGTTATTGTGCTTTTAATCATGTTGATTTCATTATGTTTCATTAAACATTTTATTCAATCTGTAGTATTCTTCAGGGAAATTTTTTCCTAATGTAGAGAAATTGTTGCAATGGAGGGAAATTGCAGCCTAAGTGTCTCTTATCAAATAACCTGCCTGATCCCTCTCTGACTGTTTTATTGCTGGATATGAATAATTGTTTACCAAAGTGTTTAAATATTTAATTTGGTTAATTGGGATACAATAGCATTTAAACTTTCCATAGGTAAAAGGTATTAGTCCTAAAACTGACATATATTTGGCAAGACAATCAATTCTGAATTACTGATCTTGGTAATTTAAATTAAGATCCACAGTATTTTTTTAGTCTTTTATAGTATCATGCAGGATAGAGTATATACTGTATATGAATTATATGACTAAGGTGTTTGTGTGTGCATATGTGTGTGTATGTATGTATATAGTGTATAATAATAGCACTTAGACTTATATATGTTTCATAGTGCTTTACAGTACTTTCTAAGCAGTTTACAGGATCAGCATATTGCCCCAACAATCTGGGTTCTCATTTTATTGTCTCATAAGGATGGAAGGCTGAGTCAAACTTGAGCCGGTCAGGATCAAACTCCAGGCTCTGGGCAGAGTATGCTTGCAATACTACATTTAACCACTGTGCCACCATGGCTCTGTATACACCACTTGTACAGAAACTCAAGCTAGCATGCATAATGCTCCTTCTTCTCTACAACAATCAACCACTCTGTGATACATCATAAATAGATGATATTTGTGATATGATCAAATTGATATTGATTCTTTGTGCCGACATAGTTAGATCTTTCCTTACCTGGCCTTTGGGTCTTTCAGCAATGCACCCATCTCCGTTGTAATCATGCGCTTTGCTATGATTCATCTCTTCTTTTCCTTTCTATCTTTTCTAGCATTACAGACTTCTCAAGAGAGCCAAGACTTCATATAATGTATACCCAAAATATGATAATTTGTACTTTGAGAGAGAGATAGGAGTTTCTTAAGAGCAGCATTAACCTAGAAATCTATGAACACACTCTAATAGATATTTAAGCCCCACAACAATTACAAAAAGGAAGGGGAAATAAGGCGAGAAGAATAAGGAAATGCTTTGTTGAATCAAATTGTGTATCATTTGTGATACAATGAAAATATTCATATTATTTCTACTATGTATTTTTGCTTGTAATGGCAAATCTAAGATCTCACATCTAC
This sequence comes from Bothrops alternatus, assembly GCA_034064705.1. Taxonomy (NCBI): domain Eukaryota; kingdom Metazoa; phylum Chordata; class Lepidosauria; order Squamata; family Viperidae; genus Bothrops; species Bothrops alternatus. The sequence continues at coordinate 36,588,511 of JARGCV010000009.1, forward strand.
AGCATGCCAACTGTTGTATGAACATGACAAAATGGTTAAAAAGTAAAAAGATGGAACTATTCAAATTCTAAATGTCTAGTATTTAACAGGAATAAAATATTGTTTTACCAGGCAATAGTGAAGGCCAGGATAAACAGATGGGATCAAATTTATTACTGATATGCCAGATAAGATGTCAATGCTACTAACATTGGATGTTCTTGCTTTGACAACAGATGGGAATGCAGCCATTTTTCTTTATTGCTTTTAAAATTGTTGATGCTGGGAGGGGGAATGTGGATGAGAGTCCAGCTAGTCATAACAATAATAACTCAGCCGTGGGAATCCAAGATCATTGGGCCCAGAGTTGGTAGAATTTTGGAGGGCTGGAGAGCTAGGGAGAAAGCCCCCACTTCAAGCTAATTGAGGAATGTGATTTATGACTGAAAGAATTGTGCTTTGATACTTTGTATCCAGGGGAGTGGAATTTAGTTTTTGGTTTTGACTATGTAGTGCCGATACTTTGTTTCTCGAATAAAAGATTCTTTAAGGTAAACAATGCCTCAAAGTTCTTTTGAAGAGTTTCATCTGTTGGAACCATGACATTAGAACTATTTGTCTTTGAAGACATTTTAATCTCCATGGTCAGATGAATCACATCCTAGGATAGAAAAGGAATGTATTTAAGAAGTCCCAGAGAATGGGTAAAGTGCTAAACAACAGGACATAGAATACATAACATAATATAATAGGATTGTAAGGGATTTGGAGATGTTTTAACCCAACACTCTACTCAAGCAGGAGAGATCAAGCAGGAGACTTTTGAAGAGAGGAAGATTCGTGTTTAATGTTAAGTGTTATCACCTTTAAAATGTGGTAGTGGGAATCAGATCCAGACAACTATAGGAGAGATATTTTGATATAACAGTGGTTAGAATGCAGTATTGCAGGCTAACTCTGCTCACAGTCTGGAGTTCCATCTTGATGGGTCAAGGTTGACTTAGCCTTCCATCTTTCTGAGTTTCATAAAAATGAGGATCCAGATTGCTGAGGGCAATATGCTGACATTGTAAACTGCTCAGAGAGTACCGTAAAGCACTATGGAGTGTTATATAAGTCTGTTATTGCTAGTGTGTTTTATTGATACTGATATTGATACTGGAGCAATTTTTCAGAATTGTTCTATGGGATCCAAGATTGGCTAAGAACCTGATGGTATTCTGTGAAAAGCTGAAGGCAACAACATTTGACTCAAACAGAGCAAAAATTTTTCCACTAGAGCTTTGGATGTTGATGAGAGGCTATGGGATTTTTAAAAAATTAATAGTTTCCTTGGCCTGAAAAAAAATTGAAAACTCCTGCTGCACAGAATAGTATAATCTATAAGTCCTTCAAAACAATATAGTAAATATCAGAAGTCAACATGGATTTAGATTTTTTTCATTGATCTGATAAGAATAATGTAGGACAACATTAGCTTTATTGCAGCCAAAAAAAATTAATAAAGTACTGCTTGCCATTTTGATTAACTAACTGGTTAAATATCAGCTTTTTAAATATGGTACAACAGTTCAGTGAGTTTGTAATTGGCAGACTATCTCAATTTTTTTATTTTTTTATTTAGTAATTTCTTTATTATCAAGTTTGGTGTAGTAGTTAAGGCATCAGGCCAGGAGATGGTAATTCTAGTCCCTTTTTAGGCACAAAGACAGCTGGGTAAATTGGACCACTCTTAGCCCTATGAAAGAGACAATGGCAAGCTACTTCTGAAAAACCTTGCCAAGAAAATAGCAGGGACTTGTCTAGGTGATCAGTCAAAAAAATGTCTCAAAGCAGACAGAGGGAATTTATTAGATAATGGGAATGCTGTGGGTATAAAATAGCTTATTTTACAAAGGATGTGACAAAGTGCCCCATGTCATGTCACTGTGATAAACAAGTAAAATGCACGACAATTAGATGGATACATAGAATAGCTTGCTTAAAAAGCATACTAAAAGAGTTTGAGTTTTTCCTCATTAAGTTGAAATGCCAAAGACGATGCTGCAAAGTTATTTTTTCATTAATGACTTGAATAGTTAGAGGGGATATTTAGCAAACTTGCAAATACACAAAATTTGGTGGGAAAGTGTTATACTGGGAAATAGAAAAAATTCATAATTTGTAGGTTGAAATAACAAAATAAAATTTAAAGCAAATTTATTCACGAAGAAAATATAAATCCATTTACCAGTATAGAATGGAGATATCTGGCCCAATAATAGTGCATATGAAAAAGATCTCAGAATAGTAATTAGCTGATTTCTGAGAAAGAAGGCAGTCTGAAAACAGTTCTATGAAAGGTGGAATTAACATTTATGTCCATGAATAGAAAGCCTACAAGTAGATTGGCTCTTCTGACCCTTTGAGAATTTCTGGAGGGGGGAAGAATCAGGAGATGGAAGAATTTACTTCAGCCATGAACAGAGTCTTTTTAAAGGTTCTCTTGCTAAGCACTTTCAGAAAATGCCTATTAACTGCTTCAAATAAGTTAGACACCTTCAGAATGACAAGATTGCAAACACTGGGTGAGTGTATTCAAGTCTTAATATAAGAAAATGAAGATGCATTATTATAATTTTTAAGAAATTAAAATAAACAGCAAAAGCAAGAGGAAAAGTTGCAAACCAATTAAAGGCTTAGAAAACGTTGGCATTTTGAATATAAAACTTGAAATTATTTTTAAAGAATAAATTCAGGTTTGTGGGAAAGAAAAATGAATTTGGGTATTGGAGACATAATAAGACAAGTAACTTATAAAGGCGTTCAAAGATATCTTTGAGGCACTAGCTTACACCTGGAAATGTGTTGGGACTTTGAATCAATTGTATCAGCTATGTTGTGTCTTCTGGGAACAGTCTGTTCCCAGAATAAGATGTAACAGAAAATGCAAAAAATTCTACCCAAGACTAACAGAACAAGTCTTTGAACAAGAATTTGTCATCCAATATAAAGAAAAAATGGAGGAGGCTTAAAAATCAAGAAGGAAACAAAAATGACAATCCCAGAGAGCAACTGGAACAATTTTTTTCCTGGGTTTAATATATTGAAGAAATTAAAAACATGGATCAAGAACTATCTGCATGTATTACAGAGAAAGACAGCATTGTCCTGTATAAAAAATGGGATGGAAAATTAATTAATTTTATTGGAGTTAAAAACGGGACATGTTGTCATTTTGGGTGGTTCTTTTTGGATTTGCTGATATCTCAACTGGAAACGAGGTATATATTGTATTTCCTTACATTTCATGTGGGGTTCAAGCTTTTTCCCCTAGATACTTTATGTAGCTGAACTTGATAACATTTAAACTGGATCTCTATTTAATTCCTGTTATTTAAAGTAAGAAGTAATTGTGAACATGTTCTTTTTAAAGGAGAAATTATTCCTCTATGTTATGTTAAATTTTAGTATTTTGTTTATATTTGGATACTGGGATTACTTTATATTTGCTAAATGTGCATTTAGTTACAGTTGAGATATGGAACTGTTTGTTTGAATGAAATATGTTGCTGTTTGGGGTGGTTTTCTTTGTAATTATCAGCATTTGGAATGAAAAAATGTGTACTGGAGTTTGCCCTTTTTAAAGGAGAAATGGTCTCTGTTATATTAACTTTTGGGGAGTTTTGTTTACACTAGGATATTAGGATTATTTTATGCTTTTTAAATGGAATTTTGCTTACAGCTAAGTGTTGAGATATGGAACAGTGAGTTTTCTAAATGTGAAATATTATTTTAGAGCTCTGTTTGGATATTTTGCTGATAACTGAATTGGAGAAGGCATTACTTATTTGTCTATTAAGATGGGTTATGGGATGAAGAGTTTTATATTTGTTAATTAAGAAGAGGCGAAAAGTTTATGAAATTGTTGATCATAATTCTCATGATGAAGATGAGAAGTTGCTTTGTTGGGGCATGTTCTTTTCACATTTTTGCTTTCCTGAACTCTTTTCATTTTAGTTTCAATTGCTCTTTATCACTATAATTAATTCATAAAATTATAATTTTTAAAAAGAGATATTTCATATTGAATGTTAGTCTTCAGTGTTGTCTGGTTTCAAAGGGGCAAATGCAATTTTAGACTGCATTAAGAGGAAGTCTGGAAGTATAACTGATTATAGACTGGAAAAGGTCCACTGTAAGGACCCAGTTCAATCCCACATCTTAAGAAAGCAGAATTCTTGGAGACGGTTTCCTCCAACAGGAACTTTTATTAAAAGTAGTTGATAACAGGCATAATAGACAGGATCTGAGGGATTCCTTTACAGATCGATACTTTAAAGTGTCCCCAAGCAAACACCACCCCACAGTTCATCCAGACCAGCGGTTCTCAACCTATGAGTCGCAACTGTTTCGCGGGGGTCGCCGGACACCGCGGTCCGCCATTTTGTGTTTTTTTTGACGCGCGCGCGCTGCACATACGCAGTTCGGGCTGTCATGCGCGCGCCGCGCATGCACGGATTGGCCCGTCACGGTCCGCCATTTTTTGTTTTGTTTTGTTTTGTTTTTGTTTTTTTATCGCGCGTGCGCCATGCATGCGCAGATCGGCCCGTCACGGTCCGCCATTTTTTTTGTTTTTGTTTTTTTTTCGTCGCGCACGCGCCGCGCATGCACGGTTTGGGCCGTCGCGGTCTGCTATTTTTTTTTCCGTCACGCGCGCCGTGCGGGTCGGGGTCACACCACACATGGGCAGTGCAAGTGGGGTCTCAACCTGAAAAAGGTTGAGAACCACTGATCCAGACAGTTCAAACCGGCCAATTCCCAGGTGTTAAGTCAATTGTGGGAAAGGGGAGATAACATCAGTCTGGCTCTGGTTGTAGCAGCTCTTCGCACCTCCTTTTGAGTCCGGAGAAATAAGCCAGGCTCTGGAAGTTGTATTTCTTTCCCCCCCCCCTTTTCATAGCTGACAGGTTAGGGAGAAGAAAGTCCAGAGAGATATACAGTGCAGGAAGCAAATTGTTATATTGTAGCTGGCAGCGGACACAAAAGCAATAAATAAAGCAAAAGGTTACATTGTAGCAAATAGAGGAAGAAAAAGCAATAACCCCACAGGCATATCCCCCCTCCCCCTTGGGAGTATGACAGAACCCAGGGAAAAGTGAGATTTGTTTTTAGATCAGAGGAGATAGATAGAAATGAAATAGAAATGGGTTCTGATATCCTGCCCCCCTTAAAAATAGGAGAGATCCGCCTATAGAGAAAACAAAACAGGTATAGAGGTTAGTCTGGTTTGTTGGGATATTCTATGAAACTTCTTTAGCAGTTTAGGTGCTCTGACGTGACATTTATTGACCCACTAATTTTGTTAGGAGGGAAGGTGTTTCCATGCTACTAGGTATTGAGATGCCCCATGATAGTTTCTAGAATCTAGGATTTCTTTTATCTCGAAGTGTTTTTTTCCTTCAACCATGATTGGAGGTGGGGGGGATTTTTGGCTGTAAGGGCGACTGTTGTTCTCGTTTCAGCAAGCTGAAGTGAAAAATTGGGTGTATTTGCCTGAGGGTTTTGGGTAGTTCTAATTCTACTGTTACTGGGTTTATGATTCTTTTAATTAGAAAAGGTCCTATATATTTTGGGCCAAGTTTTTACAGGGCTGTGGGGATTTTAGGTATTTTGTAGATAAATATACCATTTCTCCTACAGAGAAATATAGGTTCGATTCTTTTTTTATCCACTTGTGATTTGTGTGCTTGTCTTGCTTCGTCTAAGGCTTTCCTAACTACCGGCGATGGGATTGCCGGTTCATTTGGGATTAGTTCTGGCATAGGGTTCAAACTTTGACCGGTGGCTACTTGAAAGGGAGTGTAGTCTGTGCTGGAGTGGACTGCATTATTGTAAGCAACTTCTGTGAAAGGGAGTAGGTCTGTCCAATCTGCTTGCTGGAAATTACTAAAACATCTTAAGTATTGCTCAAGTACTGAGTTAGAACATTCTGTCTGTCCATTGCATTGAGGATGATGACTAGATGACAGTCCCTGAGTGGATAAAAATTCCTTCCAAAATTCTGATGTAAATTGCACTCCCCTATCAGATATGATGTGTTGGGGTGCCCCATGCAGTCTGTAGATGTGCTGCACAAATAGTTTCACTAAGGTTTTTGCGGTGGGAATCTTTTGGCAAGGGATAAAGTGCACTTGTTTGGAAAACAGGTCCATAAACACCCAGATGACAGTGTTTCCATTGCTTTCTGGTAATTCCACTATAAAATCCATGGATATTTCTTTCCAGGGGGCTGAGGGATTCGCCACTGGTTGTAATAGTCCAGGCGATTTCCCTTGCAAATTCTTAGCAACTGTGCAAGTTGGGCAGTTGGCCATGTAACTTTCTATGTCCTTTTTCATGGACGGCCACCAAAATTGCCTTTTAATTAAATGTAATGTTTTTACAAATCCGAAATGCCCTGCTGATTTTGTATCATGGCATTACTGCATGAAAATGACACTCTGGGTGGTTGGTATATATAACTTCTCCCCCACCCATGGCAATCCGTCCTTGATTGTGCATACGTGTCTATTTTTCTGAAACCATTAATCTGTTTCCAAAGTTTTCCGGAATTCAATTCTGGTTTGGCTACCCAGCTTCGCCTTTATTTTAGCTTGGACTCTGATGGTTACTGGCGCTGCCAGTTGTGGTTCAGGCATAAGTGGTTTAGAACTGGTGGCTCATGTGCTGTTATATTGGGGCATGCGAGACAGTGCATCTGCCAGGAAGTTCTTTCCCACCAGCAAGTGTTTGAGCGTAAAACGGAATTAGTGAAAATGCTGGGACCAGCAGGCTTGCTTGGGAGTGAGCTTCCTGGGTGTTTTTAAGGCTTCCAAGTTTTTGTGGTCCGTATGCCTCTTTTCCCCACACGGCCCAGCGCTGTTCTGTTTCGGTGAGTTTCCTGGATGTGTATGTGCATGGTTGCAATACCCCTTCATCGTTTTCTTGTAATAGTACAGCCCCCACAACCACATCACTTGTGTCTGCCTGTATTATGAAAAGTTTATCTGCGTCTGGGTGCCTCAGTATGGGTTCAGCGGAAAAAAGTCTCTTTAACCTCTTGAACACCGCTTGGCATTCCATTGTCCAATTTAGTATTCTGTATTGATCAGACCCCATGTTGCCCCAGCTTGGAGTATCATATCCATTCTCAGCACTATAATTTAGCAAGAATTCTGATAAATTGAAAAAGTTTCAGAGGTGATTACAAGGATGATCAGAAGATCAGAGCACCATAAACAAGGATGTAGGATCTCAGAACTAAATCTGTATTTAGTTTAGATCTATTCTGAATTTCTCTAGTATATAGACTAAACATATAGGAAAAAATATTCCAATTGAATATTTGGGAGAAACTTGCTAAGGATAAAAGTGGTTCAGTAATGGAACTAATTACTGATGAAAGTGGTTCCTTAGTGGATGTGCTTAAACAAACATTGAAGAGCCATCTCTCAGGGATGCTCCAGCTTGCGTTCTTGCACTGAGCAAGGAGCTAGAAATGATGGTCTAAAGAATTTTTTCCATCTCTGTGATTCTGTCATATGAGTTGTTCAAAGCAAATCACTTGCCTAGGTTCTGTTGTTAAAAAACATAGCGAGTTAATGCATTTGACTGTAGTCCAATTATTTCCTGGAGATGTTTAACAAGTTGCTATTCCTGTAAAGTATTACAGAATTGTATTAATATTGCCCTTCTTTAGCTATGTAATTTTGCTAATGATCCAGCATATTTAGTGGCATTATTATGTCCTAGGAGAATGATGAGCCTGACTAGTAAGCCTCATGAAGCTTGGATGTACTTTGTAACCCATTCTATGCTGAGAAATTTGTTCTGCCCTACTGCACCTAATTGCATTTTAACTTGTACAGTGAAGTGGGACTTTCTGCTCTTGATAAATGAATAATAATTGCATTTAATAGAAGTTTGAAAAGCTGAATGATTAGATCCACTAATTGTGCCATATTGTTGAATATGGTGATACATTTTGCTAACAGCATTCTATAGTGTTGCATTTAGATTCAGACAGAAGTAGCTTTTCAATATTTTACATTGATTTTATGTTAAATTAAGGTAGTCATTCTGTTTGCAGGATTTTTGTATTAAAGAAATCCGAATGAGACGACTTTCAGAGTTAGAAAAATAAACTCTATTTATTTTAACAAAAGAAAAAAACGATTTGCAAAGCGTGGTGGACTCTCACCAGGTAACCTCACGGTTACAAGGGAGGAGTCACACACCTACAGAAGCATCAGCAAAATTTATAGTTAGTAAAAATCACACCCCTTTTTCAAAACATCACTACTCTCTGTGTTCCAATCATTTCTCACTATCACAACTATTCCCTGGTTACAGCTACAGTCTCTTCTCTATTGGCTACATTCCTTTCTTCTTACTCTATGCCTGGGCGGATACTTTAGGAAGCATGGCTATGATTCATGAAAAATTTTAAACCTTTTGAAAATACTCCATTTTGAAAATACTCTCCTCAATCCCCCATTTTTTTTTTATTTGGTAATTTGTTTAATATTTTTCTGAATTTCAATCAATCTCTCCTTTTCTACTATCTTCTGTTCTCCCCTTGTCTGATTATGGGCTATATAACCACTTTGACTTTGGGCATAAGTAAATAATGTTTGTGTTCCTTCTGTTCCCCCTTTATAGCCATATACATATATACTTCCAGTTATGGGTCCCATTGCTTTAGGTTCATAACACTGAATCCCTTGTTTTGTATAACATCTGGAATATTGTGTTTGGTTTGAAATACAGGGTTCTATTAGCGTATTATTACATTCTGGCTTGTAAGTATAATATAACAAAGTTTCCACTATTCTAGTCCCCTGTTTTGTTTTCTGAATACATTCATTACAATTTCTCTGGGACTTAGTAGTCCTAGCATTTCTCATTCTTTTGAGAGAGAGTGAGAATGATCTAGAGCTTTGAGGTTTCCGAGTGGTTTTCTCAAAATCATTGTTCCACTCCACCCTACATTGCCCTTGCCATCCCACAGGTAACTGCTTTATTCTATTAGTCTTATTGCATACATACTCCATATCATTATAACTAATAATTGAAGTATGACAAATTCCAGACCAAAGAATATTAACAATCCTGGAGCATCTAGGGTCATTTTCTGTTATGGTTAATCTTTCTTTACATACGCTTTCAACTCTTGCCAATTTCTGCCTAGAGTCTGAGCATTTTATAGTTTCACTCTTATTCACTAAAATCTTTTCAGTAACCTGAAATACCACATCACAATCTCCATAAGTCCCACTCATATTAGAGGATACAAACCATTGGAATTCAGTTTGTTTGTCATAATCGTTGTTTACACATAATTGATCTTTTATTCTACTCCCCTTTCTTCTGGTCCTTTGTCCGACACACAAGTCTGTAGCAGTTCCTAGAAGCAGGGAGAAAATCAAAACATTCATTGTCTTTTGAATTTAATTTTTAAAGGGTTTCCAGATACTGGAGTCACGTGCCACTCAACAGTTGACTTTTTCACTCTAGTGTAGTGGGTCCAGCCTTTCTCCTTGGTCCTTATAGCGGTGTCCGTCACCAATAACACCAGGAACGGGCCTTCCCAATCAGGTTTCAAAGTCTCTTTTCTCCAGGTCTTTATCCACACCTCGTCTCCCACTTCAATGGAATGTACTTTGAAGCTCAACGGGGGTTCAAACAAGTTTCTCAAACTTGTGAACAGGAAATTTCAAAGGGGGTGTTGGATCAGCAAGCCTTGTTTCCTAAGACAAGACAAAGCAGAAAACAGCCCCAGTATCTAATTCTTTATAAACATGTCATTAGTTTTCATATTGTGGAATTTCCCACTTGAGCACTCACCAAACTCTGCTTGAGTTTGTTTGCATACAAATCTTTATTCAAAACAACATAGCTCACTTATAATCCCAAAATGTTTCTCAACTCCTTCATTTTAGACAAGGATTGAATTACAATTCCTTCAATTCTCTTAGATATTATGTTTTATCAGTGTGTCCTGCACACAGACATAAAAACAAAATGAATAAATAAATAAAACAACAGCCCCCCCCTTCGTTCTCTTCTCCCCATCCAACATCCACCACGTCTTATCAACTTTGCTATAACCATCTATCCATAAACAATCAGGCTGTACATTTATCTGCAGTTCTATCCAGCATTAACATTCATAAAGAGGTAAAAACTTATTTTCAGTGCAGCATCACAAAAAAAAAAAACTTAATGAGATACATGTAGCTTTAACAGAAGGGAGAGCTTGTTGTCATTAGTTACGTTATCAAACTAGGTCAGTTACATTACTTCCTTTCACACACACACACACACACACACACACAGATTCTGCATTTCTAAATGTTAAATACAAACTGCCGCAACAAAAGAAATGATACATTTGGAACAAGGAGAAGTCATACTAAACAAGTTATCTTTGTCCCTGAGCAAAGTTACAATAGGCCAAAGGGAAAGAAAAAAAAACTACAGTTTCTACAGACTTTCTGTCTCTCTCACTTAAAACAATACATTTCTCTCACACATCCTCCATGGAACTCCTCAGGCAAACACTTGCCACCGCTTCTCAATTGACCCCTAAAACAATAAAATCTGCCATTCACAACTTCTTCCACAGTCTGGGATGGGGAAGACTCACTCACACACACACACACACACTCGCTCAACCTCCTTGCACATCAGCATATTCACACATTCACTTCCATTCAAACTACTTGCATAAACAACTTCACATACGGATATTTCATTACTTTCTCTTGACAAATTAATAACTATTGGTCCTTCATTCCACATTCAAAGCTTTCCCTATTCTGGTATCCACCTCGAAATCCTCTTTCTCTGCTCTCACTACATACTGGTTCCTTTCATTCCTCCTATATTTGAACTCTTTTCTAGGAGGTTTTTCCTGCTTTTTCCTGCTTCATCACTTGCTGTCTTACTTTCTCTGTATCCCTCTAAACATACACTTTCCTCTCTGTAATTTTCTTTTAATAGCAACATCTTGCATTGTTCCAATCGGATCTTTGAAGAAGATATTTTTGGTCAGGAGGTAGGTAATCAGCACTGGGAGGGTTATTTGGATAATCCCTTTCCCATACCTCCATAGCAGCCTTCCTGATCAATCCTCTTTCCTCTGAGCTAAAGAGGATGTTTAAAATATTATTCAACTCATCCCAAGTGTAAACACTGGGTCCCAGGAGCAAATCTAGCTGTTCACTCGCTCCTACAGGGTCATCAATAAAATTCACCATTTCTTTCCGAAAGGCTCTGACTTCAGAAGCTTTTAACGGCTCCTGTATATACATAACTTGGGGGTGTCCTTGCGCATCAGGACCCCCAGGCACTTCTCTGAGGGGATATTGTTGGACCTCCTCCTCAACTTCCCCTTGCAGGCCAGCACCATCAGGGGTTTTATCCCAACTCATTCTCCGATTTACCAGAGTATTCTGAATGGGGGAGGGGGAAAGAGATGAAGTGGGGGGGTTTAGAAGAGGAAATGGAGGAGACGTTGTGGGAGGGGTCTGAGGCAGGGATGGAAGAGGCGAACTAGGAATTTGAATCGGAGAAAGAGGAGGATGTAAGGGAGGGGGAATAGGTGGGGGGGTAGGAATCTGCATCGGAGAAAAAGGAGAAGTAGGAATCTGCAGAGGGGAAGGAGGAGGGGGAGTAGGAACCCGTGGATGAAGCTGGTTTGGATTGTATGGAGGGGGAAGAAGAGTCAGAATATCTCTTTCTCTCTCCTTTTCATATGTGTGATCAGTTTCTTCATTTTTAATCATTAATATATGTTCCAGTGTATTCCACAAATCAGGAACCCATATTAATGCATAAGCCAATTCATTGTCTAGACTTTTGCATTTCTTCTTTTGCACATATGTGTATAAATTATGGCATTGAAAATAATCATTTGGCCCATTCCTTGGCCATTCTACGTTATCATCTTCCCACCAAATAAAACAACAAAGGTTAACCATATCTTCCTTATTTAATCCTAATCTCAAAATCTCCCTATTGTAAGGTGGTGAGCCCCACCTAGCCAATAGTTTGCCTAAAGGGCCATTTGGGTCAATTTTGAGTTTAGGATTTTTATGGATCCGTTTTAAACATTTCTTTTTCGAATCTCTTGAACTAGTATTACCTCCCATCTGTCCCACAGATGGAGTCTAGGTTAGGATACGTTCATGTGCTCCTTCCAGTGGCCCTTCTTTACACACAAACACCGTTCTCTGGATCACTTCCCAAGTGTCCCCTTCAATCACACTGTCCTGCAGATCTCTCCCAGAGACCCCTCAAAAGGACATTCCCCTCCTCGGCACCGCCACCAGACACACACACACATACTACCCTACCTGACCGCCCTGGATCTCGTGTCTTGGTGTTTGCAAACCAGTACTCACCAGGGTCCGTGCACGGATGTTACCCGGTCTTTCCCAGATTCTCCAGATATCTATTTTAATGTTTAATTATTCCTCTTTTACTTTATAATTCAACTCTTACTAGTCATCTGTTTATGCTTTTAACGGGCATTCAAGAGCCACTAAGTCCTCTGGCTGGCTCCTCTCCGCTCTAAATAGAACGGGGTGCACCCAGAGGGGCCCCCCAGAATCCAGAAGTGGATTGAATCCCAGCGGTGCCTCCAATTTGTTTGCAGGATTTTTGTATTAAAGAAATCCGAATGAGACGACTTTCAGAGTTAGAAAAATAAACTCTATTTATTTTAACAAAAGAAAAAAACGATTTGCAAAGCGTGGTGGACTCTCACCAGGTAACCTCACGGTTACAAGGGAGGAGTCACACACCTACAGAAGCATCAGCAAAATTTATAGTTAGTAAAAATCACACCCCTTTTTCAAAACATCACTACTCTCTGTGTTCCAATCATTTCTCACTATCACAACTATTCCCTGGTTACAGCTACAGTCTCTTCTCTATTGGCTACATTCCTTTCTTCTTACTCTATGCCTGGGCGGATACTTTAGGAAGCATGGCTATGATTCATGAAAAATTTTAAACCTTTTGAAAATACTCCATTTTGAAAATACTCTCCTCAATTCTAATCAGCAATGAAGCTCAATGATTCAGACGAAGAAGCCAACGTTATATGGATGCTAGGGGAGATTTATCTGAGATTTACCTAAATAATGGAACTACTGGATTAATAATTAACATCCCACTACCTTCTTCCCTATATACTGGGCAACTTTCTTTAAAGTTGGTGAATTTGCTGGTAGACAGTGGGAGAACTGTACTTTCAGACTTGCAAGATTCTGTTAAAGTAGCTTTACATTAAGTAGAATTAGGTCGTCTGTCTGGTCTACCTAATAAAGCTGACAGGATTTGGGGTCTCCAAATTTTTCAGCCGCATGCTGACTGAGGAGTTAAAGTCCATGCATCTTCAAGCTGCCAAGTTTGAGAATCTGTGGGGAGGGGTGTTGCCTCCAAAAGAGGCATGAGGTCTTATTTTGGGGGAATGTCTTATCTCCAACATCGACAGCCCTGCCCAGCTGGTCCACTTCTTCTGGGGCCAAAGGAGCAGCTTCATTCTGCAGCTGCATTCTGGCCTGCATTTTGCAGTCAGGCCTTTCTGGAAGTCCTATGCAGCCGAGTACCGAGCTATGGATTCAATCCATAGCTCAGTCCTCAGCTGTAGAGGTCTTGCAGAACCAAGCTGTGGATTGAATCTATAGCTTGGGTCTTGGCTGCACAGGCCTCCCAGAAGGGCCTGTGATTGAGAAATGCAGGCCTGGCTGCAGAAGACGCCACAGACACCCCCAAAAATCAAGCTAGGGCTTATTTTCAGGGTCAGCCTTAGTTTTGGGGAAACACGGTACTGCTCTGTACCAACTTTCTAGGCACCCCATTAAACCCAGTGAAAGGCAGCAAAGCTACACCTCACAAGGGCAAGTAAATGGAAATTCTTAATTGAGGTGCTATATTTGGAACTCTAAAAAGGAAATGGGGGGGGAGAAAGAGTTACTTTTAAACAGATTTTTAATTTTTTTATTTTGAATTTTAGTAGATACTTTCAGCCTTGGCTGAGCAACTCATCTCTCTAGGACTGTTGCTAGGGGCATTTTTGAATTTTCTGTGATTTTCTTTCTTCATCCTTGCTATCTTTGTCTTGAGAGAGATACAGAGCAAATATTTCAAAAATTGTTTTCAAAGGAATGTTTGGTATCTGATGTAATTAGTATTTTCTTGATGGAAAATATTATTTTAACCCAAACCTGAAACAGCTGAAGTTTTTATTTCTTTGTTATATCTTAAGAACTTTTTTTTCCCCCAACTGAATCTCAGATTGGTTTAATTGTTATTGATTTGTCTTTGAATCTCTAGGTCAAACTGAATCAAGATTCAAGTGTATTCTATATACTATTCTCCACTCTACTGTAGTCATAGCAAATGACTTGCATTACTGAAAATAAAAAGTAATTTATTTCATGTGTGAAATTTATATATGCTTAACAGAAATTTAATCCAGTTCCTACTAGACACACTGACAAGGAATTATGGGAGGGAAAATCCAACATAGCTAGAGGGAAGTAGATGGGACTGTATTAACTTTTTTCAAGAATATGAAGATTGAGGCAAAGATCTTATGATGTGGTTATTCATATCATCTAATCTTTCAGTACATTGAGCATGAACAGATATAATCATTGTATATCCAAGCATTTCCTAAGGTTATAGTAAACTATGGAAAATATAATTGGATTAAAGAAACTGCTTTTTCTGCTATTGATGGGATCAAAGAACTATCATCCTGAAATTTTTATAATTCATATACATTCATTGTACTTAATCTGATCATCTCGAATCCTTGATACTGGGTCTATTAATATTTTAATTTTAATATTATAGATTTTTAATATTATAATTTTTGTACAAAAGACACAGTATTTTCCTTCAGAGAACAGTTTACTGTGCTGGGGTGAGAAGACAAAGGGGACATCAGGAATTCTTTTGAATAGTTAAAAAAACCCAAATGAAATAAATGGCCTCTCTAGTTGGTAGATCTGGTCTGCTAAGAATCAGTTTTCTTCATACAATTGGGGAAGAGCTGTTTCAGTTTTTTTTACAAACTCCTCTTCATCCTGCTCCTAATTCATGCTTGCAAGACAGTAACTGAGAAGCTCTCTGTGAATTATGTAATCAACTATGTTGATAGTTTAGACATCCAGCAGGCAGAAAGATTGACATATTTTACTTTCAACACATATACACTTCAGTTCTTCAATGACCTACAACAAGGTCCACAATTTATAGTGAGAAAAATAAATAATGCTTTAATGTTTCTGCTTTCCTTTGAAGTTGAGCACTTAATGGAATATCAGTTTAATTTTTTTTCCCCACAGCCTGTCAACTGGGTTCTGTTAAAAAAAAAAAATCCACTTGAGAGTTCAGACATGGATCTGTGACATAACCTCACAAAGAAGAAAGTGGAATGACTCTGAACAATTTAAAAAAACTGATCCCTTAGATCAGGGGTGTCAAACTGCCCACCGTATGCATCACAACAAAACCATGTCCACCCCATTGCCAGCAATGGGGAAAAAAAGTTCCGATACATCACGCGATGTCACATGACATCACGAGTTTGATACGTCTGCCTTAAATGATGATCATGTTCCCCTATCAGGTAACCAAAGCCATTCTAGCTAATATGTGGCTTAAAATCCATTCCAATATTCTTTATGTGGCAGTGAAGTCAAAAGCCCTCAGAACAATTTTGTAAAAAAAAATATGTAGGTACCATGAGTACTATGCTAAAATAGTTTTGTCATTATCCAAACATTTTCTTCTGTTGCAAAAAATGCTTCAGCCTCCACCTCATTCTCAATCTGCTGTTGAACATATAGTCTAAAGCAATGGATAGAACTGCTGCTATAGTGGGTATTCCTAGTTCTTTTTCAATCTCTTTTTATCACTTCAACCTCCCTGGCTGCCCTATTGCTAACCCTGAGAAAGTCTTTATGATGTCTTATGTTGGCAGAGGAAATCAGAAACGCTGTGCACCTGTAAGAAATGACAGCATAGAGAAAGATAGGAGGATACCCATTTACAAAGATCAGTACTATATAATTTAAATAAATATAAAAATTCTTACAACCACAAAAATGTCACCCAAATGAAATGAATTAAAGTTGGACCAAGAATTCTGTTTTATTTTCTCAGCTATTATTTCATTTGATGTATCTTGTTAAAAATTATTTGAAAGAAGAGAATTTTAGAAACCTAATGGGTGGTGGAGTGTGATATTCTCGTACTTATTTAATAATGAACAGCCAAGGGGTGTAGGTGAATATCCTATTTTACCTTGTACAATTATCTGTTATGTGGTCAAAGTCTCTCTGGCTTCTCACATTAATTAAATGTCATGGGGAGGCATCAACCAGGATCATCATAGGCTGGACTTCATTGAGAAATTGTTGGAGAATGCTTTCATGTTGAAAAAATTGGAGAATGTAAGGTTTCTTTTCCACAATATCTGGAGAATCTTGAAATGACATTTCTATCCAGCAATTAAAAAAAGTATTTTCTAACAAAATCCACGGGGGTGGTATGTACCGGTATGTGTATGTGCAAACATAAACACACGTGCACCTGCACACACACACACACGTGAATAAGCAGATCACTAATTCTATGTCTACCATGAGTTAACTCTTCTATAAAACAAATTTTCCAATTGTTGCGAGAAACAAGTATACAGAGACATTGTTCATTTTTGCAGCAGAATTACAAATTCCCAGTCTAGAAACACTGTGATCACCCTGTATTTGCACAGCAAATGCAAGGATTTTTAAGACAATAATACCTAAAATGGATAAGTTCAGTTTTCAATTTAAATCCTTTACCTTCTACATTACCCCATAATGTGTTTTAGATGAAAACTAAACTCCCTGTTTTCATACTCCCTTCTGATATAGAATAAATGATAGCCAATCCTTCCAATAATTGATAGAGAGTTGTAACCTTTTATCTAAGTAGGGCTATTTCTGTCAACACCAAAGGGTTTCTTGAGGATAATTAGATTCCCTTATATCTATATAGTCCAAGAAGAGAAGCATCTCAGAAGAATTTATCAAACCTTTTGAAGTGGGAGTCTCAATTATAGAATCAGTTTTAAAATGATTCTGATGAAGAATACGTTTAATATATCCATTTAAAAATGTAATTTGCAGGTGCAGAATGATAGTGATACGCAACCTGGGGGATTGCTTTAGAATAACTTTCAACAATTGCAACAATACAGTATTAAATCAAGGAATCATTCTGCTTGCTATTTTTAGGACTGGGAAGAACTAGAGAACCAGATGAAATTTGGCTTTGACCAAGTCAGTATCTCTCAGCCTAACTTCTTTCACAAAACCTGTTTGGGGGATAAAAGACCACATGAAAGCTATATAGTTCCCCAAAGCTATGTAGTTCCAACCTTCCAAAAGAGGCATAGAATTCTTTCTCTGCCTTTCCAAGGCTGTTATCAGAGAGCTGTATTTTTAAAAAGCTTTTTTTTAAAAAAAAAAAAAATGAACCTGTTGGCTGCACAAAGTTGCCTAGACCTGCTAGAGACAGAACCAAAGCTGAGTCCTTAGCAGGGCCAAGCAAGGGTCTTAGCAAGGTTAGGAGCCAAGGCCCTGCTAAGAAAGAGCCAAGGCAGAGTCCATCTGCAGCTTGTAGATAATAGACTACTCCTGGCATGATAAGCCAACATTCTGCATATTGTTGTTGGTGAATGAAGCCAGGCTTGGCTGGATTAAAATGACTTGCCTAATACCTTTCATGTCTGAGTCTGGATTTTTCAATGTAAAACCTTAACCATTAGTTAAGGGCAAATTTTAAAATGCAGGTTGAATGTCAAAGTAGTAAAAAAAAGTCATAAGTTATAAAGATGAACACTTGTAGACTAGTACTGGAATTTGAAGATGAGATATAGTTTTATGTTCCCGTAAAATTTCAGAGCCTTCTCTCAGCTCTTTGCTAAGCTCCTCTTTGGTCAGATTTATTGCATGGGAAATGAACTAAGCAATAACAATAAAGAACAGAAGTAGTTAAAGACATTCTATCTGGGTTTGGAAACTGGACTGGAATGGATAATTAATAGCCTTTTTCCTAGTAGTTACAATAGCTCAGTAGTTCTATGTCTGAAAGAAAGAGAGAGAAAAAGAATGAGGGAAAATGTGGAAGGGAATATGAGGATTTTAGCTCCATAAATTTTCAATTCATGCCATGATACTCATTGAGTATCCTGCAGAGGTATTGGTGGTCCTGTTCCCTGCAATTAGAGTCTGACACATGATATTAATTGCCAAAGTTATTGTTGGTTATTAATACATGAAGCACATCACAGGTACAAATTTTTCTCATCAGTTTTAATATTTTCTATGAAAACAAAAATAGTATCAAAAGGAGCAAAGTACATTTTTGAATTATAGAGCCTGACCCTTAGGTTCATTTTTTGGGAAGATAAATTATACTATACTTCATATTACCTCTAAGAGGTCCCTAGATATAGGAGCAATAGGGGCAAACTGCTTGTTAAAAATCATGGTTACTTGCCTTTTGCCTCTTCACTGGATCTCTGGAAATCAAGCAGCTGAAGAAGATGTCAGCCTTTTGTCCATAGATAGGCATATTATATATCCAATTGTAAATAGCCTGACTGAATGAAAATTATAGAGACAAGTTAACAGCCTCTGAGAGTTATACCCAACCGGCAATGGAAAATGCCATTAAAAGTTTTTCTAGTTGGGATGTTGTTTCCAACTAAGCATTTCCAAGAAGGTCATATGTTGTCAAGTCCTGTAATCACCAGGTTTGGCCAAGTGACTGTGACCTGGAAGGAATGGAACAAATGCAAAATAAAACCATAGCTTTTGGGACCTTAACCGTCCACACAGATCAAAGGAAAAACCCTTCTCCTTTCCCCCATCTCTCCCTCTCCCTCTCCCTCTCCCTCTCCCTCCCTCCCTCCCTCCCCCCCTCTCTCTCTCTCTCATGTAAACACACACAGAGCTTTGTGGGGTTAAATTCTTCCAAATGATTGCTCTTCAGACTTTGTTCCCAGATTGTTTTCTATTGGCTCTCCTGTCATATTTTTCAGTGATTCAAGATATATAAAGTGCACTCTGTAATTCCCTGGTTTTCAAGAGAAGGTAGAGTATTGGGGTTTGGAGAATTTTTCTGCTTTTGTTTAATGGAAACAAGATTTATGAACAAATACGTTTTCACAAAAACAGTTTTTTACTCCTCCCTTCTCCATTTCACACAGAACACATCCTCTCAACATACTGAATTTTAAAATATTTAACTTTAAAGTTTGTAGAGCAAGTTTTCCCCTAAAGATAAAATATGAGGCCAAAAGTTAATTGTTGCAATCATCTAGCCTGGCTTGTAAATCACAATTCTTGATGAAAAGTAAATACAACTTATGTAAATTTGGAACTGTTGACTGTATAAGATCATTTTAAAAATAGTTGCAATCAAAAGTACAATACAATCCTATGTATATTACTTCAATGTTTAATTTCCCTCACTTTGAAACAGATTCATGTTTCTCGTTTCAAAGGGCCTTCTTGACCCACAAGATTGCTAATTTACAGTAAAGCTTACATAAAAGTACTATTTTTTCCAGTACTACTTTCAGACTATTTAGGAAATTTACTATGCACCAAATATATTAGGTAGATTTCCCCTGATAACATTTCACTGTTTTGCAGTATAAAAAATGAACAATCCAGACCTTACATCCAGCATTGTCTATTTTCTGGATTTTTTTCATATGGAATGGCATCTCTAAAGCACATCTGTTTAATAATTTTCTCTTTAAACCCTTGGGGGAAATCCACAAGGCATATGAATTGGAGAAAAATAAAAATACAGCAAAATAGCCTGCAAATACAGTAATTGCTGAATTATATGAAGTGAAGCCATGGCCATGGCCACAATCCAACATAGTTAAGCCTCTTGAAATCAATAGACATTGCTAAAGAACACTGATGGGTTGTGGTTGATATTTCTCACACCTGTTGTTGAATTCATTAATTTTCTATTTCAGATTGAATACTTTTGTCCCTGGATACAGGCCATATATGATGTATTTCCTTTTTCTTTGTATAAGGAGCTGATATAATTTATTTTCATTAGTGTCATTGATACATACAACTTGAAGTGCTATGCCTATCCAGAAGTTGGTTTATTATAGATAGAAAACTTGTTGTATACTGGCTTGAAAAGCTGATTTACGTAAAAATAAACATTAATGAGCTGGATTCAAAGAAAATAAGATTTTTTCTACACATAGAAATGCTATTGACAAATAATAGTTCAGCGTTGCATGAAAATGCAGTTACAGGTGTCTCTCAACTTATAACCATATGCTTATAAGTTGAAGTTATGACACTTCCCAGGGGTGCTTACAACCCAGGTAATAATTGATTCACTTAAGTATTGCAGCATTTGTTTAACAACCAGTGGAAAACTGGGTCGGTCATGGGGTGACTTGACTTATGACTGTCATGAGTTATGACCATGATGGGCAGGCTCCATTGCAGATGTAAGTCATGTACCACCTATATGTAAAATAAATCAAACAGACAAAGGAAGAAGACATGTGGGATAAAGCAAAACATACAAAATAAGATTCCTTTGAGGTATATAGTTCCAACTCAGTGAGAAAAAGGTAGATTGTAGATTGAAAGAAGAAATTATTGACTATTTGCATAACAAATTATCAGGCTCCATTATTGTCAATAGGTGATATTTGTGTCTCAACCACTAAAACATGTTGAGCTGCATGTAATCTATATATTGAGGGGCAATTGTGTGATGTATTTGCACTTATAAATCTATAAAAGTTCTTCTAATTCAAATTTATCTATGTACATATTTGATATGGAGAGGCTTTTATTTAAGATAAGGACACAATATAAAAATGGAGAATAAGGAGCAAGGAAGAAAGAGAGAGAGGGGAGGGAGAGAGGGAGGGAGAAAGAGAGGAGGAGGTGGATGATAACTGAAAAGAAAAATAAATTCATAGGCCAAACAGTGTTCTGTATACAGTTCTGTTCCAAACATGTCAATCCCCTAGCTCAGAGGTCCCCAACCTTTTGGGACCAGTTCTGTGGAGAGAGGTTTTTCCGCGGACACCAGTGGGTGCATGGTTTTGTGTGCTACTTGCCTGCATCTTGTGGATGCTTGTTTGTGAGGACTGGTTGCTGGCATGCCATGGCCCAGTACTGGTTCAGACCCTGTCCTAGCTTAAAATTCTCAGATATGTCTTCATAATTCTTTCTATGTACCTCTGGACAATCCTGGATTTCTATGTATCATACCAAGACCTTAAAGTTAAAATGTGCATATCATGTTCACTTAATTTTGTCACTGCATGGAAATGTTGTCAGTGGTTACTCTGTGTAAGCATTGTACACAGGACACACTGTACACTCTGTGTAACCACTGTATCTATATAAATGTGCATACTTTTTTCATAAAAAGTAAAAGAAATCACCGTAGAAATGCTTCTGGGTTTGTCATGTATAGTATTCTTTCTATTAAGTTAGCAATATGAAAGCAAGTTGTCATTGATTTTCCTTTTTGTTTGTTAAATATTTTATTTTTCATTGTTACAGCAATGTAATTTACTTTGAACAATATATTATTTAATTTAAAATACTTTTTGACATGTACTTTACACCTCTACTTTACCTTGTATTTACTTAACTATATATACCAAACTATGATTCTTTTCTGTTACTTGGAGGCCATTTTTAATTTTAATTGTGTTGACAACTACAGAGTTCAACCTAAATGTAGTAAGAGGAACACATTCATTCTATAAACTTTCTTCCTCTGACTTATTCTAATGCATATGAGGACAATTATCCTTTGACAACTTTGACGAATAGCATTGCTCTTTTACTTGACTTGTCACATTGATCACCAGCTACTGATACAATTAATAAAGCATTGATGTCCATACAGCATATTAATAATTAGACTGAATTGGAAATGACAAGACCAATACATCTGGTGCACTGACTTTTTAATCTTTTACATCCTGTCAGCTCCCAAGATAAAAGAAATAAAAATCCAACATCCTATCTCTTCCCTCACCTCACAAGAAGTTCTTACCTATAGGGCACCTTAGCATATTTCAAATAAATATCACTTCTGAAAGAATGAAAAAAAAACCAGTTGCTAGTGATGAATGCTTTAAATTATGTCAAGGATCCAAGGTAATTAGTTGTTATATACACTCAAGAGCTTGTATTTATTTAATGGAATAGATAGCATTTTTTTTGTCTTAGAAAACAAAGCCCTATCACAAACTGTTTTTGAAAGTTTTTTTGTTTCCCTGATCTTTGGGGAATGTTTGGGCCTGAATGTTTCACTTTCAGGAGACTTCATAGCCTTGTTGACCACACAGAGCTGACTGTGCCTACACACACATACACGTGTATAATATATACAGATATACTATAATTAGGTATACGGTTGTACAAATACAAAATAAAGCTGTAGGGTACATACAAAAATATTTTATTTTCCCTTTCTTTCTGGCTTGCACTTTTTGTAAGACAAAAGTAAGCAGATTTATATAGAACAAAACATCTTTTAAAATGTAATGTTTTTTACTATGTTGCTGCTCTATGATGATATAGTTTTTATAAGAGGTCAAAAATCGAATTAATATCACTTTTCCCAGTAACTGTCATTAGACACAAATATTCACAGCAAATTACAAATTCTATTTAACTTGAAACCAGATCCAGCTGCTCCAATAAGTTGGAGGTTCCAACCTCCTATCACCAAATTGTTTTTTATCCCAACAAAGTGAGGAGCTCAATAGATAGTGGATAGGTTACGAATATCTAAGTTGTTTGTTTTTTTTTAGCTCCAATCCAATAGTTAAATAAGGTGGTAAAAAAAGCCTAAAATATTTCTACAACTGTCAAGAAGTTGCAAAGTAGTTCCTAGATAATGAGATTAATTTGCAAATACCTCTATGAATCAGGTACTTAATATAGACTGCCTCTCACAAGATCACCCAATTGGTGCGGTAAATTCAGCAGGGAAGCCCATCTGTGTGTCTGGTTCATGGTACAGTGACTTGGAATTGAGGGGTTTTTTTAGTAGTGGTGCCTCAACAATGAAAATCTCTTGCAAGAAAGTATATTTGGTTCCTAGGTTCTTGACTTTTAATTGAAAATTGAAGGGATGCCTGCCTACTTTAGACTATTTCTAAAATGAAACCTGTGTAATTGTACTTTCACTTTGATTGTTTTGTTTTTATGTGAATTTGTTTATTGCTGGTCAACACAGTCTGCACCTTCATTTACCTATTGGTAGCATAAGCTGAGAACTTCCTAATTGTTCTGGCCTATTAAGTGCAGGTAGTAGCAAATCAGACACAGAGAAGAATGATTTTGCTGTATTTTATTGCAAGAGACACTGGTGGCATCTCAGACTTGAGCTTTCGTATACAAATAGCATGAGCTTGCCTGTGGTAAAACTCAGCTTTGCTTGTGCTTGTGATATGGAAAACCAGACCACATAGTATCCTTACTATTAGCAAAGAATAGTGCATGTGACATGGGCATACCTAACAATGCCAACCTTACTGAAATGTACATAAATTAGTTAGTGATTGAAGAACAGGTAGTCCTTGACCACGATCACAATTGAGCCCAAAATTTCTATTGCTAAGTGAGATACTTGTTAAGTGAGTTTTGCCTCATTTTATGACCTTTCTTGTCACAGTCAAGTGAATCACAGAAGTTGTCTAATTAATAACATGTCTCTTAAGTGAATCTGGCTTTCCCATTGACTTTGCTTGTCAGAAGGTCGTAACCTTAGGAAACTGCAACTGTCATAAATATGAATCAGCTGCCAATCATCTGAATTTTGATCATGTGACTGTCATTAGTGTGAAAAATGGTCATAAGACACTTTTCAGTACAGTTGTTACTTTGAACGGTCACTAAATAAACTGTTGTAAGTTGAGGACTATCTATACATATACTTGGTCTCACCAATTCATGCCATGGCATGTAGAAGATTATGAGTAGAAATCTGAGAAAATATATGGTAAAGGATATGAATAAGTAAATAATAATAATAATAATAATAATAATAATAATAATAATAATAATAATAATAATAAAGTTGGAAGGGACCTTGGAGGTCATCGAGTCCAACCCTCTGCTCAGGCAGGAAACCCTACACCATTTTGGACAAATGGCTGTCCAGTCTCTTCTTTAAAACTTTGGGCTCCAGATCGCGGCGCCTCTAGCTGGACGGAGAGACTTGTCTCCTCGTTTGGCTAGTTTCCCTCCACCGGTAGACCCCTGTGGGGGTCGAAAGTCGCCTTGGAGGGCGCGAGTGCCTTCAAGGAGGCTGTGCTCGGTTGCAGAGGAGCGGCAGCTCCTCCAGCTGTCCGAGCTTCTCCGAGGGCCGATGGAGAAGAAGATCGGCCGTAAAATGGCCAATCATCTAGCCGCACCAACCGCAAGTCAAAAGAACAACTAAGCATGAAGAACCACCGTGGTGAATCCGGGTGAGACCTTTCCTTCTCTTGCTATCCTAATTTTTCCTGTAAAAGTTTTTATTTCCTTTATTAAGAAAGCGGCGGCTGCCTAGATGGAAAGAAGAGCTAAAAAGAAAAAGATTGATTGTGTGTGTGTGTGTGTGTGTGTGTGTGTGTGGTTGTTTTTTTTACTATTGGACTTCTGTTGGGTGAATTTCAGGGGAAAAGAAGAAAAAAGGGACATTGCTACTTGGTTTTTTTTAATTTGATAATGTTGGGGATACTCGCTTTTTTGACTTTTTGAAAAAAAAGAAAAGAGTCTTTAACTTTATTAATTTGGAAAAAAGAAAAAAGACTTTATAGTTCACTGAGGACATCTGGTGGCGAAAAGCATGTACTTCTCCCTGTTATTTGAAGAGGGATTGGATTTTATGTGATAATAAGAGAAAAGATAACTTGACAGCTGGGTGGTGAAGACCTTTGGAGGCGGACATTTGTGGATCTTTTTTAAGTAGTCTCTAATGAAGGAATAGGCAAATTTACCACCAAAATGACTGAAAGTTATTCACATCTTGACTATGATTTAATACTGGAAAAATATTAGAATTTACAGAAGATTTTAAAACTTATTGGAAATCTTGGAGAAAATCTAAAGATGCCACCTTGGAACCTCACATCGGCCCTCCAATATTGAACCAAGTTATGGAACAAGGAACAACAGAAGATGAACAGAGTAATTTTGAACAGGCCTACATACAACTTAAAGAGACAGAGACACTATACTTACAACCTAATTGTGAATCTACACTGAGAAAAAATGTGGAAACTACTGAATCAACTAATCTTACACAATGCCACTTACTTTTATTATTATTATTATTTATTAAATTTCTATACCACCCCTCTCCCGAAGGACTCGGGGCGGTTTACAGCCTTAAAATTTAAAAAACATATAAATGTACAAAATTAAAATATTTAAAAATAAATTAAACAAATTAGGCCATAAAATCTATAAAACCCAATATATACAAATCCTAAAATCCTAAAAATTACAAAAATCCTAAAAATTACACAATCCCCCTAAAACATTTTCACCCGGTTGGAGCCGGAGCTTCTATGCCAGGCCGGCCTGTTGAAAAAGGAAAGTTTTCAGTTCCCGACGGAAGGTGCGTAAGTCCGTCATCGTACGGAGTTCGGGGGGGAGCTCGTTCCAAAACGTTGGAGCTCCCACAGAGAAGGCTCTCCCCCTGGGGGTCGCCAGTCGACATTGTCTGGCCGACGGCACCCTGAGGAGGCCCTCTCTGTGGGAGCATACCGGACGGCAGGAGGTATTTGCTAGCAGTAAGCGGTCCTGTAAGTATCCGGGTCCGATGCCATGGAGCGCTTTAAAGGTGGTCACTAACACCTTGAACCGCACCCGGAAGACCACCGGCAACCAGTGCAGCTCGTGCAGGAGCGGTGTTACATGGGAGCGCCACGACGCTCCTGTCACTACCCGCGCGGCCGCATTCTGGGCCAGCTGAAGCCTCCGGGTGCACCTCAAGGGGAGCCCCATGTAGAGAGCATTACAATAGTCCAGCCTGGAAGTGACGAAGGCATGAGTAACTGTGCATAGCGAGTCTCGGTCTAGGAAGGGACGCAACTGGCGTACCAGGCGAACCTGATAGAACATCCTCCCGGCCACGGCCGCCAGATGGTCCTCTAAAGATAGCCGTGAATCCAGGAGGACTCCCAAATTGCGAACCCTTTCCGCGGGGGCCACTGTTTCGCCCCCAACAGACAACAAAGGAGTCAATTGACTAAACCGGGATGACGGTAGCCACAGCCACTCGGTCTTGGAAGGGTTGAGCTTGAGTCCGTTCTTCCCCATCCAGACCCGCACGGCCTCCAGGCATTGGGTCAGCACGGCAAGAGCATCGTTGGGGTGGTTCAGCGTGGAAATGTACAGCTGAGTATCATCAGCGTACAGATGGTACTCCACACCAAAACCACGGATGATCTCACCCAGCGGTTTTACATAAATGTTGAACAGTAGGGGCGAGAGGACCGACCCCTGAGGTACCCCACATACAAGGGGTCTCGGGGTTGACCTCTGACCCCCTGTCAACACAGACTGCATCCGGCCGGAGAGGAAGGAGGTGAAACACCGCAAAACAGTGCCCCCTATACCTAACCCCTCCAACCGTTGCAGCATGATACCATGATCGATGGTATCAAAAGCCGCCGAGAGGTCTAATAGCACCAGAGCAGAGGAACAACCTCTGTCCCAGGCCCACCAGAGGTCATCCACCAACGCAACCAATGCTGTTTCCGTGCTGTAGCCAGGCCTGAAGCCCGACTGGTGTGGATCCAAGTATAACGATTCCTCCAGGTGTCGTGGGAACTGTCTGGCAACCACGCTCTCGACAACCTTCGCAAGAAAGCGAAGGTTGGAGACAGGACGATAATTTGATAAAACAGCTGGATCCAGGGTAGGCTTCTTAAGGAGGGGCCTCACTACCGCCTCTTTCAAGGCGGCAGGGAAGACACCCTCACTTAAAGAAGCATTAATAATTACCTGGAACCAGCCTCGTACCACCTCCCGGGATGCCAGCACCAGCCAGGAGGGGCACGGGTCCAATGAACAAGTGGTCGCCCTAAGTCCCCCAAACAACCTGTCCACGTCCTCGGAAGTCACGGGGTCAAACTCAGCCCAGATAACAGTCTCAAGACCGGACTCCGTCTCTCCCACCGGACACACCCAGTTGAAATCAAAGCCTTCCCGTATCTGAGCGATTTTATCATGCAGATATTTTCCAAAATCCTCAGCTCTACCCTCTAAGGGGTCTCCTCTCACCTCCTGATGAAGGAGGGAGCGGGTCACCCTAAACAAGGAGGCTGGGCGGTTATCTGATGACGCGATAAGAGCAGTGAAGTAAGAACACTTCTCTGCTTTTATCGCCACTAGGTAGGACCTAATATGGTCTCTTACCAGTGTTCGGTCAGATTCGGCAAGGCTCGATCTCCAACTGCTCTCTAGGCGTCTTTTCTGGCGTTTCATCTCTCTCAGCCCCTCATTATACCAAGGGGCCGATCGAGACGCACGCCGAATCAGAGGCCGCAAAGGCACGACCCGGTCTAGAGCGCCGGCCGCAGCCCTATCCCAGGCTGCCATCAGCTCCTCGACCGAGTCGTGTATCCGAACCTCAGGAATTGGCCCAAGCTCTGCCTGGAATCGCTCGGGCTCCATCAGCCGCCTGGGGTGGTACCATCTCACCGGTTCCGCCTCCCTGCGGTGGGGTGCAACGGTCAGAAAGTCCAGGCGTAGGAGAGAGTGATCAGACCATGACAGGGGTTCAATGACTATATCCCCTATATTCTGACCACTCAGCCACTGTCCAGAGACAAAAACCAGGTCAAGCGTGTTCCCCCCTGTGTGTGTGGGGCCTTGAATTACCTGGGCCAGGTCCATGGCTGTCATGGAAGCCATGAACTCCCGAGCCTCACCGGACACCCCGCCCATGGACGGCAGGTTGAAGTCACCCATAACTATCAGCCTAGGGACCTCAACCACCACCGCGGCGATAACGTCCAGGAGCTTGGGCAGGGAGGTTGATACGTGGCAGGGAGCCAAGTACGTAATCAACACCGCCCTCGGGCCCCCAAGGTCCCACTTCACCAGGAGGGATTCACAGCCCGCCGTCTGAGGAACAGTGACCTCCCTCGGCCTGAAATCTTCCCTAATCACCACCGCCACTCCTCCACCCCTGCCCTGGGCTCTCGGCTGGTGGAATGCAAGGAAACCCGGTGGGCACATTTCCACCAGAGGGACACCACCCTCTGGTCCCAACTAGGTCTCTGTTATACCCGCCAGATCTGCTCCCCCCTCCAAAATTAAATCTTGAATGAGGGGGGCCTTATTTACCACAGACCTGGCGTTGTACAGCACCAGCCTACAGCCAGGGTCCTGTGGTTCTGGATAACCCCGAGAACCGGTTGAGCCTTGGGGGTCGGAGCACACAACCACTCGTAAACAGTGGGTGCGCACTCCCTTATTATGATACGGCCCCCTGCTCCCGCTATACCTGCCCCTCCCGCTTACGGTACTAATAGGAACTAAATTAGCCTTACAACTTACAAATGATGGACAACTTTGATGATCAAGAAATAACTGTAATTGACTCAGTTCAACTACCAAAAATAACAAAGATTGACATTCAGACACAATCTTTTGGAAATTACAATAAAGCGGAAAGGGAAAGAAAATTTGTTAAGTTTGAACTGGTTAGAAAGTTTTGTAATCAAATCTTGAGGTTTGATAACCGAAAAGCCTTGTTATGGGAACCAAATTGGCATAGAAAGAAAGCTAGAGTCAGGTTTAAATGTGACATAAAATGTTACTTGATGGGTTAAAAAGGCTTTAGAAATTTTGTCTGATTTAATAATGAATGAAGGATGTAAATTTACTGTTATTATGGTTGATAATTATTTGAGGGAGTTAATTTTTTTTAGAGGACAAAAAGACTTTATAGATGTAGATTGATGAAATGATTGAATATATTCTTTAAAAAAATAGAAATGTATGTTGTTGTTTTTTCTCTTTTTTTCTTTTTTGACTTACATTGTAATTTTAAATATGAGAATTATGTTGTAATAGAGAAATAGAGTATGCCTGATCTAATTAGGAATGAAAGATGAGAATTTTCTGATATTATAGTTGATAAGTATTTGAAGATATAAACTTTATCAACGGCTTAAAAAGATTTTCTATAGATGTAAACTGATGAAATGATAGAATATATTCTTAAAAATAGAACTGTGTTTATTGGACTTATATTATTATTTTAAATATGATAACTGTGTTGTAATAGAGAAAGAGGAAGAGTTATTCGTGATAAGGAAGGGATTAGTCTCAATGAATGATCTTTTATTAAGGATACCTGAAATCCCAAGTATATACTTACTAAAATGTAATTGGAGTATGACAACTGTAATTAGTAAAGCTTAAAAACAGGAAATAGATTATAATTGCATGTGATTGATGATTTTTGTTCGACTGAACTTTACTTAAAACTGTATTAACTTTAATAAGCAATACTATATTTAAGAAACAGAGAGGAAATTTTTGATAATTAATTTGAGCTCTATTTATATGATTTTGTCTTTGAATGATTGGACACCCTAACCACCACATTGTGTCCTAAGCTTTTGGAAAAAATGGAAAAAACCAATAAAAATTTTTATTAAAAAAAACTTCCAGTGTTGGAGCATTCACCACTTCTGGAGGCAGGTTGTTCCATTGGTTAATTGTTCTAACTGTCAGGAAGTTTCTCCTTAGTTCTAGATTGCTTCTCTCCTTGATTAGTTTCCATCTGTTGCTTCTTGTCCTGCCT
Source organism: Bothrops alternatus (assembly GCA_034064705.1). Taxonomy (NCBI): domain Eukaryota; kingdom Metazoa; phylum Chordata; class Lepidosauria; order Squamata; family Viperidae; genus Bothrops; species Bothrops alternatus. The sequence continues at coordinate 36,618,421 of JARGCV010000009.1, forward strand.
TCAGGCACTTTGGAGAATAGCCTGACTCCCTCTTCTTTGTGGCAGCCCCTGAGATATTGAAACACTGCTATCATGTCCCCCCTCATCCTTCTCTTCATTAAACTAGACATACCCAATTCCAGCAACCGTTCCTTATATGTTTTAGCTTCCAGTCCCCTAATCATCTTTGTTTCTCTTTTCTGTAGAAGGAAAGGAATGAGTATGCTTATGATTTTAAGAGAAAAGAGAATGTTGTATTTGTTCTGAATAAAGGTGGCCTGATCTTCAGGGATGGAGCTGATAAGTAGGTACAACAAAGTAAATGTAAGTTTAATGATTGTACTTGTTCTAAGATGTAAATTAGAAAATGTGAAATTGTGTTTTTGAGATTCTTTTGAATGAGTATAAAAATATGAATTCATAATTTGGATTTTGTAATATTTGCATGATTTACTCCAATGAATATTGATAATGATTTGTTCTCTGAGTTGTTTAATATTTATTTTTTAATAATTTAATTTAATTTAACAACTTAATTTAATTTAATTGTTGCCTGTCTTGCCACAGGGTAACTCTGATGGCTTACAATATTAAATAATAAGACTATAGATATAAATATATGCTACAAAATACAATAGCTAAAAGCGAGAAAGTGAGTTTTTCCCCATTTCACAACTTTTCTTGCCACAATTAAGTGAATCACTGCAGTTGTTAAGTTAGTAACATGGTTGCAAAGTGAATCTGGCTTCCCCATTGACTTTGGTTGTCAGAAGGTTGCAAAAGGGGATCACATGACTCCAGGACACTGCAACCATCATAAATATGAATCAATTATCAAACATCCAAATGTAAATCATGTGATCATAGGGAAGCTGCAATGATTATAAGTATGAAAGATGGTCATGTCACTTTTTTCAGTGCCATTGTAACTTCAAATGGTCACTAAATGAACTGTTGTAAGTCAATGAATATCTGTATTAGGAAATTTATTTCTAGAAGGAAAATGAAGTGAAAGATTGCAAGTTACACATGCTGTATATTGCAAAAATAAAGCAAGTAAATTAATTTGTGTTGCATGGTAGAATATTTACTGTAGATGGGAAAATGTTAAGATATGCAAAAGCTGGTGGTACGTATCTATTATAAGGAATGACTGCTCGTGAAATAAGTGAAAACGGTTAATTATAACAATATACTTCTACCTACTTTGTTATAGAGAAGTGAGAATTGGGCCAAGAATGGATGATTAATAAATGTGAACTAAATACAAAGAGAATGATTAGTACAGGAAAAAATAGATGGAAGTGATCTAAGAGCAAATGGCAAGTTTGAAAAATTATTGGCATTGTATTTTTGAAATGACTTGCCACAAAGAAAATCACAAAACAGAATTCAAATTGGTAACTTTTAAAATAAGAGACGGGGAACGTTCATACAGGAAAATCTCTGCATGGCATATGGCAGAAACAACTTTAGTAAGGTTACATGCCATACCAAATTATATGTGGAATTACAGTTATATAATATATATTTTACGTGAGAAACGTTTTTGATAAAACGACTAAGCCTCATAATTTCTGGGTACTGGCTATTAATATTAATCCAGTGATATTGTATTAAAGCTGCTATTCTCTGATTACCAAAGTGACTGAAAATCCCTACAAATGTTATTACAGATATTTGAATAAAACAAATTAAAATAGATGAATGTCAAATATGAAAGTAGACAGTCATTATCCTTCCTCAGTCATTCAAGGGGAAGGGGAAGGGGAAGGGGAAAGAAACTACTGTCGTCTGTGAAAAGAATATTTGGGAAAAATGCACAAAAGTCCTTACTGAATATGGATGATATACAAGAATCCATAGTAAATTTGCATCCCCAAGCATATTTTCCAAGCACCTTTTTGCAGCCTCCAAATTGGTACCACCAAAACTGAGCAGCAAAAACTAAAATTATAGTGATGTGATTTTCTACCTATTTTTTAAAATAAATAAAGAGGAAAGAACTCATATGGATGAGGATACCTATTCTTCTATATTATAATACTCTTCAATGATGCCTATTAATATTTTAAAAAATGACCAGAACCTGGTCTGGCTCCCTCTGCTAACATTATCATACTATTGTCAAGTGCATTGTCAAGCATTCGGCCAACAACAACAATAACAAGAACATTGCTGTAATTCCTAGAGTTAAGAGTTAAATGAAAGAGGAAATTCCATTCAGTTGTGACTTCTCTGTTGTCTTTTGGCTGCTCTGCATTCTATAGAGTTTTTAAGATAATAGTAGTTTTCCAAAGTTTATGTAATACAGAATCATATCATTTGAAATGTAGGCAGCTGCATTTATCTGCAATTTTATAGAATTATAACTTGCCCAGTGAAGTCACTGCACAAAGCCACCTTTTCATATTTTAAACCTGATATGTCATGACTTCATTTTGTCACCTGCTCTCCCTTACCTCTCCTGCACATACTTGGGGCTGGAAAGATACTTCTAAGCCTGTAGTGGCAAACTTATGGCATGCGTGCCACAGGTGGTACATAGATTCTTCTCTGTGGGCACGCACGCCATCGCTCCAGTCCTAGGCCTTCAGCTGGGTTTTATAAAACCTTTTCGCTTTAGGCCTCCACTGCTGTGTGCAAAAAAAAAAAAAGGTTCAATCAATAAACCAATTTCAACTTCTTGTGGGGAAAAAAAAGATCTCGCAAAGTTGGAATTGATTGATTGAACGTTTTAGTCCCATCCAGTCTGCAGTTACCACCCAATGGGCCATGCCCACCCAATGAGCCACGCCCACCCAGCACCCGATGATACATAAATGGGTTTTGGGTTGCAGTTTGGGCACTCAGTCTCTAAAAGGTTCACCATCACTGTTCTAAGCTATCAAGTGCAATACAGCAATTCACATCCTTGACTAATAACTATAGAGTCTTTGCTTCAAGATGTCAGTAAAGAGATATCTGTTATCTCTTTAGATGACTTTAGATAACCCTCCTGAATACATGAAATAAGAGACGAATAGGTTAAAGAGTTGCTAGTGACTTGGCATTATTGATCTTAAAACATACTTATTACAAAATGTAATATTCAATGATGGGTCCATTAATTATTATGGTGATCTTGTCGTTTTTGAACTGTGATAACTAGAAGCCACAGATATTTTCTTTATAACTGAACTTTTCATCTGTGTTTTAATGTATTACATCAAGATTATCATTGCCACACATATTAAATTGTCAAAGATGCTTCAGACCTCCTAATGGGAAACCAGTTTCACAATCTGAATACTTTTTTTTATATTTCAAGAACCAACAGTCCTGTCACACTGAGGAAATTACAAGAGGGTTAATTATGCTTTCAGTTATCTTTAGTTTCAAGACCATATTTATATATTAAACTGATATAAAACTGATATGGTGATAGTAATATGAATTCTGGAATCTTCAACCAAAAATCATTCCACTTTCAATCTAGAAATAAAAAGTTATGAATATACTCAGTTTAGTATAGTAAGTCCTTCTCTAACAGCAGGATACGCTCAAGGCCTTTGGCAACAGCTTTCAAGAAACAATTATTCTGTACATTGGCAGTGGAATATGGATCAGTGTATTCTACTTTAAGTTCATGAGAATTTCTTTGTTTTTAATCTGTGTTCCAGAAAGCAATAACAGGCAGTTATTATTTCCAGTTTGCTTTTTGAACTTGCATTACATATTATGTATACATGATCAGGTGAAATTGTATATCTTGCTTACTACTGGCAATTTTTCCTCATATTTTTGTGTGAAATTTTCAGCAAATGGTGAAGGATAAAAAATTGTTTGTTTTATTAATAAAATGTATATGCCACCAGACATATAGATTCTGTAATAATCATAATTCTATATAGTCAATTTCTAAAGTCTATTACTGAGGGAAATTCAGAGCTACTACTTGTAAGATATATCTTTCATTCAGAGCTGCAAAATGGGAAATAAGCAAACTAAGGAAAGGCTTCCTTAGATTGGTGGTAGACTCCGAAGAATCTGAAAGCAGAGCAGACCTATGCAAAGTTACAAGGAACCAAGACTGGATGGAACCAACAGAGGAGGTGGAATCTGGGTCAGGTAAAAACTGGTAAGTATAGAAATCATTAAATAGATTGCCCACAGCTACAACAAGATCCAGAGGCACCGAACAAATGGGGCTATCTGGTGGCTTTTGCCCTTTGCAATTGTGGTAAGATGCAGACAACACATATGTATACCTGCCCTTTGTGTCCTGATCAGTGTATATTTGAGAACCTCATGGCAGTGCAACAGAATGCAATTAATGTTGCTAATTTATGGGCAAGATCTGTTTAAGTTGTACATATTGTAATTTTATATTTTAAACTTTATGTCATCTTATTTTAATTGTGATGCTTCTGACATGAATAAACAAACAGGCAAACTATGAAATTCTGGTGCAACTAGATGTCCATGGAGAATCTGATTTTGAATAACCTTCAAATGTTTTACAACTTCCAGAATTTATAGCCATTAGTGATACTATCAGAGTATCCTGGAAATGGCTTCAGTATCTTGAAGGTACTAGGCAGGGAAATATTGATCTCCTTGGGGTTTCTTATTTTTTATTTTTGCAACTCTAGCATGCAAAATATTGCAGAAACTTTGAAGAAAAGTATTTCTTGATTCTAAGTTTGTTTTAGGAAAATATACTCTACTTTGTAACCATTAGTAGCAACTGGTAAAAGTTTCCCTTGGGCTTTCCAAATAGCTACACAAAATAGTTTTGCTTGATTCCAAACCTGAGGGAATTGCAGAGTAATGGAGATGTATGGTAGGGAATAATTTATCTCCACTAGCAGTTTTCAGTAGGAAATGAAAATATATGGAAACATTCAGTGCTTCACTGGTCAAATAGATCATCAGTGCTCCGATATTCCCATGGGCAAGTTCAGCAAGAGCACCAAAGTTTCTATGTGGTAGGGCTGGGGGAGAAGAGAGCTATGAAGCAACAGAGTTGAACTGAAGTTTCAGAATTTATTTGATTATTTTTTTTTGTAACACTCTTAACTACTTACCTAGTGGAACATGTAGGAATATATTTGTAGAAATGGAGATCATAATTTACTGTACAGAAAGGATAAAAATATCTATGTATGTATCCCCTGATTCATTTTTATATCTTCAAAATCCATCCAAGATCATGCTGTCACAATTTGGAGATATAGTGGCATTTACAGAGTTGAGTTTTTGTGTGTTATGAGTAAATAAAGTTAAATAGGCATAGGAGATGTACACCACAATGAATGTATCTGTTTTCTTTTTAGCATTTTCTAAATGGAGCAAAATGCAAAAAATTTCATCTCTGCTATTTCCAGTTCAAACATCACCACTATATCATGTATTCCTTGCAGTCCCCTAAGTCCACCAAAATTAATCAAAAAGTTGATCTATGACTGAAAAAAGTTGCCCACTCCGATTTGCAGCAAATGAAAGTTCAGTAAAGAATCTCAATATATACAGAGAATTTTTTTCTTCATCAGTTTTTCAAGACGAAATCAATACATCCTACAAAAGCAGATGAGTGGGAACCAGATTCTGGGATTTTTATAGTTAAAGATCTCGTATAAAGTCTGAAAACATATTTGAAGGAAATTCCCAGTAATAAAAGGCACATTGGATGAGACTTCAAACCAAACCAAACAAAACAAAACCTTTTGGGAAACATTTCTAGCAAGTGTATGACACTCTCATGAATATATAATCAGGTGATCTTCACAGAATCACATCAGTGAAAATATCAGTGCTTGAGGCATAAATAAGCAAAAGAGGAGACTTCTCTTCTAATTCCAATATCTTCAAAGGAATTTCTAATAAGAAACATATACCACAGCACAACTCATTTACTTGGAGTAAAAAAAACTGAATCCTTAATATGAAGAAGACCTGGAGATGGAATTTCTGTCTTGTGAAAGATCAACTGCTATTTAATATAATCTTAAATATAATATAATTTAAAAGTATACATAGTCCTTGACTTACAACAGTTTGTTTAGTGTTCTTTCAAAGTTACTATGGCACAAAAAAAGTGACTTATGACCATTTTTCATACTTACAGCAATTGCAGCATTTCCATGGTCACGTGATCAAAATTCAGATGCATGGCAGCTGGCTCATATTTATGATGGTTGTAGTGTCCCAGGGTCAGGTGATCACCTTTTGCGACCTTCTGACAAGCAAAGTCAATGGGGAAGTTAGATTCACTTAACCATATTACTAACTTAACAACTGTAGTGTCCTAAAATGGGGCAAAACTCACTTAACAAATGTCTTGCTTAACAACATAAATTTGGGCTAGATTGTGGTCGTAAGCTGAGGACTACCTGTACATCTATGTCTTCATCTTGGTTTTGGTCACTTGATTCCCATTCCCTGTCTGTCAAAACCACAGTTAAAATACTTATCTCTGTTCCGTGTAATGACAGGAGACAAGAAGAATCTTGTAACTAAATAAATACAACACAAAGTAATGAACTTTACTACTTTTGATAGATTAGATCTAAAAATAAACATTGACTTCCTCTTCTTTCCTAATCTGCTATCACTGCAACAGTTCAGCTAATGCAGTCATATTGCATGCTGTGAACAGCTGGTCACTAGCAAGTACGGTAGCATAATACTTCAACTTCATTCCTTTACCAGGATCCTCTGAGACAGAAAAAAGGGAAGAAAAATCAATAAATGAAGACCAATTACAACCTTTAAAAGAACTTTAAATTGAAATTTCAACCAGCTTCCCAGAACAATATAGCAGAGAAAAGATTGGTTCATTCTTTAGGCCTTGAGCAATAGAAAATCATGTACTCTGGATCATGAACAGAAAAAAAATACAATTACATTTGTACTGTAGTGGAATACACTCTAAGGAAGCACTAATGAGAGGCCATAGTGAAAAGATAAAACACATCAGTAGGTATATAGCACAGTTGAGCATGGTTGCAATGCATTAAATTAGATTTTCTGGCATCAAGTTGATATTTTGGCATTATTTATTGATTACATTCATATATTTCAGAATCAAATTCATAGCAGTTTGCAAGCAGATAAAACCAAAATACAATAAAAAGCTAAACAATAGAATAACAGTAGCCATAGGTGGGAACCCAGTGTGCAAGGTAGTACTTATTACGCTTAGAAAATTCCATTCTGATGGCCTTCTGCATGTTATGACTTGGGAGCCAACATGTCAGGAATTTGTCCTATTAGCTGATAGAATTTCAGCTTCATTTATTTTTGCAAAAGTTTAGGCCATTTTTCAGCTATTTCGGTATTTCCAGCAGTGATTGGTCCCACTTATTTTTTGCTTGCTCTAAGTTCTTTCCCAAGATTAGATTTCCAGCAAACTTTCCAACTTCAGGCAATTATGAATTGTTCAAAGGGAGCTGCTTATGAAATACATTGATGCATGTCACATTAAGAAGCCCTGAAAACTGCATGCTAATCTTTAGCTTTGCTTACCTCTTTCTCAGCCTTATTTATTTATTTTATTCAAGTTAGGTCTAAGTTCAATCAACTCTCCTTCCATTCCATAATCATTTTTTTCACATTTTGATAAAAGGCAGCAAAAGTTCAAAGACAAAGAACACACACTAGCTTTGATCCTCCCAGCAAATATAACCTTATAATTTTTACAAAAGCTTAAGTACAAAACAAAAGTTCAGGAGCAGAAAGTTTCTGGCTTATGTTCATATCATTGCTATTAATGCTACAAATAAACATACTTATAAAGCTCCCAAGCTATAGACTCCACAACTATAGACATGTATCTTCAGGCATGGTGAGTAGTATCCCACACAGAGTTAGCAGCAGCAGACAGAGAACCAGATGGAGAAAGGGCAATATTATCTTACTTGGATCTAACTTCAGCTCATTTCATCCCATTCAGGCTCCTTGTAGACACAAGATTAAGTTTTCATGTCAGTTCAGAGTGGGGAAAAAATGGGATATTATCATTTGACTGTTCATAAATCAATTTATAAAATCAATTTATGCTCACAAGAGTGCTAATTCTTAGGATCTGATGCCCTTATAATCTAGCACAGAAGCACAGCAAAACTATATTTATTCCATCAAATATCCTCGTTATTGATAGGAATTGCTTAAACAAATGGGCCTAGGTCCATAGGTTTGTCATGCTCTCAGTTTCAGTGGGATTTAAAGGCCCTTATGTACCAAACAGTGACCCATGAGATTTAAATAATTGTGACAAAGTTGAATAAATGTACATGTTTATTCAGCCTGACAGTTAAAGCTTATCTGGCACATTACCTTTTTTAGCTAAGTTTCAAAAAGGGTCTTCATTGAAAGGTTACTGTAGTAATTTTCTCATTTTTGTTAAGATTTCAAAAATAAAAAAGCATCTTAGAAATTTGATTAAATTGCCTCATCCTAATATTATAGCCTGGTTAAACATCTCTGGATTTGTTTGGAAGAGAATATATAATTTGAAGTAGGAAATCATAAACTCAGTGGGAATGCAGGATTTGTAATTGTTAATTGTTATTAACGTATTTAAATTCAATACATAAACAATTCAAATTTCAACTCTTCCTTTGTCCTCAAAACACATATATATTCTACCTCTTTCACATATGCATTTTAAAAAAATAATTAAAATATAATGAAAGACCTAAACAAATATGAAAAATATTTATGTATCAAAAGCCGATCTTGTAATGACATAAAATGACATTATTATTAGGACATAATTCAAGTGGCACCTGGTGTGCATACAGCCCAGAAATCTACCTATTTTGTTACTATATATTGAGGTTCTAAAACTATGTTTCCATAGTTTTCATTTGAAGTGCATATTAAAAATGATATGATATAATAGACAGGAAACACATATTTCATACCACTTACCCACTCAAACTATAACTTTGAAAAGCAGGATATTTAAGATTGAAGGGCAAATTATATTCATCATCATACTCTTCCCCTTATAAAAAATAGATACATGAAATGCAGGCCAAGGAAACAATTTATTCAGAAGTCAGTTCAGCAATATTCATTAGGGCTTATTTCCAGAGATTAGTATGCATATAATTGCAGGAACTATTCACCATTTTCAGACTGGCGTATTATTAGATTGTGGTATGCACATGTTCAGTAAGCATGTTAGAAAGGCACTGTCCTTGATATAAAAAGGCCTGCTTCATGTCCTTTTTATTACATTACAAATCATTCAATATTGGGCAATATAAAAATCATTGTACTAAATAATACATATATAAGTATACTTTATCTTTCTAGTATCAGCTTGAAGTATCCTTCTCTTTGCTTTTTTCACATTCACATGTCTCTTTTCCATTTGTTCCAGTCATTCCTCCATAAGCTTTGGAAACATTTGAAAATTCAGTGAACAAGTTTGGATGTTTTCCAAAACGGCTGCCATGATGGACACAGCTATAAGATATTTACCAGAAGGCAGTTGCTGATATTATCTCTACCATATATTTATATAAAACATTTATGCAACCTCCCAGTGTAGAACAAACTCTGCATGGCTCCTAAACAACAATTAAAATAACATTAAAAACCATATTACATTTATTTAAACCAAACACCTAAAAACTAAATCCGCACCAAGTCAAACTTTTGATGTGCAATCACCTCATCTTATCTTAATGCTTGGAATGCCTATCCCAATGCTCACCTCAGACAGTGAGACAGATTGCATATTAATCAATTGATGTCAAGTCTTCACGCTTTTGGAAAACTAGGGGAATTAGAGAAGTTCAGCAGGCAGGATATTTGATAGGGCAGGGACTGCCATAAAAAAGACACCCTTGCTGTATTTTTTTGTTTGGTTATTTAGCTATTTTAGCTCTCGTATCTTTGGGCTACATAAACATATCTCTCTCTCTCTCTCTCTCTCTCTCTCTCTCTCTCTCTCTCTCTCTCTCTCTCTCTCTCTCTCTCTCTCTCTCCCGCTTCTCTCTCTCTTTCTTTTTCTCTTATTCAGGTGACCATTTGTATTTTTTTAACTATGCTTGAGAAACCATTCCAAGCCACAGGCATTCTAGTGAATAAAAGTTATGTAGAGCAGGAGTCCTCAACCTTGACAATTTTAAGACTTGTGGATTTCAACTCCCAGAATTCCTCAGACAGCTTTGCTGAGTTGAAGTCCACAAGTCTTAAAGTTGCCAAGGTTGTGGACCCCTAATATAGAAGATAGTGCTTTGATTTAGGTTGTAAATCCTAATTTTTGAAAACATAAAAAAATTCTAAAAAAGAACAACTCAAATGAGCTGAAAGCAAGGCAAGTACCAAGGGAAATATCCTATCACATCCTGTTTGAGCGAGTGTCCATAGGGACTATAATTGTACTGAGCTAATATAATAGTAGCCTACTTGCCAGTCTTTTCTTAAGATCAGGACTTTCTGTACATAAACACCACTATTTATGGGCAGGATGTAAAAATACAAAAAGAGATTTAGATGCTATATTAATACACTTGCATTAAATATATCCCTAATCCTGTCTCCATGTCAGATGAGGATTTCCTAGGTTAGGATGGAGTCTGCCTCAGACTTGTCCTTGGACTTCCATCTTTCAGATCACCTTGTCTAAGTTCCTTCCTCCATCTGACATATAAACAGCATGGCCACCCTCTTATAAATCCATGTGGTTTTTTTAAAAATAATAATGCCTTCAAATACAAACTGTTGAATAGTTTGACCCAGAGGGACATGCATTAGTAACATAATCTTTATACTTTTATTTAAACTCAGTAATTTAAGGTCAAGAAAAGTGAATAGTAAAACAGTAATGCTGGAAGTGGGGAAGTACAGGGAATAACTTTCCAAGGGGCTTTATGACTTTGAATGCCTTATTTTATGAACAATGAAGTCAAACTTTTATGCTTCATCTAAGCACATAATCTATAAGAATATGCAAATTGTTATTAACAAAGTTATCAGAGAGTGCAAATGGGCATGGAAGAATGAAGATACTGATGACTACATCCTTTAAAGATTTTCATCTTCCAAACTCATTTACATTTCAAAATATATAAATTTTTGTATTGATGTTGCAATTTTTAAAAATAATCTTAAAATGTCCACTGGAATAATGTTAATATCTTTCTTACTTAAATCATCAAATTATCTTCTCAAATAAATCTGCAATAGGAGTTCAATATTCAACTAACTAGATAACAGCAGTCTTTAAGGTACATTAGCAAGGCAACATTATAGGGATGGAAATGAAGTCATTATTGTCAAAATTCTATTCTTGTACATTAAGGATCATTTAGGATAGGACAGGACAGGACAGGACAGGACAGGACAGGACAGGACAGGACAGGACAGGACAGGACAGGACAGGACAGGACAGGACAGGACAGAAAAGAACAGAACAGAACAGAGCAGAGCAGAGCAGAGCAGAGCAGAGCAGAGCAGAGCAGAGCAGAGCAGAACAGAACAATAACTTTAATGTCACTTTGAATATACACTAATCGGCATACATTAAAATGAAATTTCGTTGCATACAGGTCTCAAAGGGTAACCATCTCCGATATACACTATATAAATATGACATACCTACCTACCTACCTACCTACCTACCTACATACATACATACATACATACATACATAAATACAGAATTATTCATATGCCCACATATGTTATAAGACACAGATAAACAACAGTCTAGCTCAGGTTATGTAACTTTTCTAAACCCTCACCAAACCAAGCTGCTGTAGAAAATAGGTTAGACTCTCCCTGTGCTCTTTATTCTACATGTAGATTTTTAGAAATATAACTTTAAAATTATTGCAGAGAATTAGGAAGATTTTACATCCTCCATACAACATGTTTTTCTGTTTATCAATATCTAGGAAAACTGTCCTTAGGTATGTTTGAATCCTGAGTCTCTTTTCACCATTTTAGGCAAGTGGCATAATGGCTACTAATCTTTAATGTTGCTTCTACTTGCTTTCAATTTTTTTTTCTCACTGAGAATCTGAGGGTCTCACCCTCAGCAGCTTCAATCCTCACAATCAGACAATTTGCAGAAATAGCTTTGGCAATTCCAAACTTTTTCCAGTAGGGAAAGCCACAAGGCACTCAAAGCAGAAATGCTTTTCTTAGGAATTCCAGCATGCAGTTGCTTCATCTGTCCCATGCCTTTTGCTGTCAAGGAAATATAGAGGAAAGACAAAAGTGCTTTCTGTACATAGATTGGTTTTGCCCATGCAAAAGGAACTTGGCATTTTAATTGACTATTTAATGAAATCACAATTACATTTGTTGCAATACAGGAAATGACCAATAATTCTTTGCACGTATAAATTTTATGAACTTTTTGATTTAGCCCTGAAGGAATGAAGACTCTGTTCAAGAAGAAACTTGGAGTGAAAATAATTACCATATTTCTATTGTGAAGCTGATTATTAGATAGATGTATAATAGTGATGCTCTTATCTCATTTTGAATAAATATTGAGCTAATGGATATGCATGGTTGAATAATATAAATTATATCTGGGTTTTTTTAAAAAAAATTGTTCAAGCTGCAAATTATAGGCTTGCTAAATGCCTATAGGAAGGAAGACCAATCTAGAATTCATATTATCCATACATTAGATAATATGGATTATCATATTATCCATACTTTGAAACAAAGAATCTTCAATGAGAAAGAAAGAAAATAAAAAGAAGAAATATGGTGATTTATCAGAAGAGACTAAATAGGTTGGCCATGTTTTTCTTTCAGCAATTCTCTTAGCACAGGACAATGTTCTTCACAACATTCTTCAATGGATAAAATATTTGGAAATAGTAACTTCACCACTGCTTTCTGTAGGACCATACCAGTTGTAGGGGAAATTGTTCTAATCTTATTCCAACTTAATGATCTCTGCCTATGGGTACCTTGCCTCTAGATTTTCAATTCATCATAACTCCATTTCTACAAATGTCATTTTAGAAAGTTCATTTCAATATTTCAGAATAGCATTAAAAGCATATTGGTATCAGCCATGATAGATACAGAGCCAATAGACTATAGATCAGATGACAGGAATAATAATAATAATAATAATAATAATAATAATAATAATAATAATAATAATAATAATAATAATAATAAAGTTGGAAGGGACCTTGGAGGTCATCAGGTCCAACCCCCTGATCAGGCAAGTAACCCTATATCATTTCGGACAAGTGGCTGTCCAGTTTCGTCTTAAAAACTTCCAGTGTTGGAGCATTGACCGCTTCTGGAGGCAGGTTGTTCCACTGGTTAATTGTTCTAACTGTCAGGAAGCTTCTCCTTAGTTCCAGGTTGCTTCTCTCCTTGCTTAGTTTCCATCCGTTGCTTCTTGTCCTGCCTTCAGGCACTTTGGAAAATAGCTTGACTCCCTCTTCTTTGTGGCAGCCCCTGAGATATTGGAACACTGCTATCATGTCCCCCCTCATTCTTCTCTTCATTAAACTAGACATACCCAATTCCACCAACCGTTCCTCATATGTTTTAGCTTCCAGTCCCCTAATCATCTTTTTTGCTCTTCTCTGTACTCTTTCTAGAGTCTCAGCATCTTTTTTACATTGTGGTGACCAAAACTGGATACAGTATTCCAAGTGTGACCTTACCAAGGCATTGTAGAGTGGTATTAATACTTTGCATGATCTTGACTCTATCCCTCTGTTAATGCAGCCTAGCATTAACTGTGTTGGCTTTTTTGGCAGCTGCAGCACACTGCTGACTCATATTTAAATGATTGTCCACTAGGACTCCGAGATCCCTCTCACAGTTACTACTATTGAGCAAGGTACCCCCTATACTTTACCTGTACATTTGGTTTTTCTTGCCTAAATGTAGAACCTTACTTTTTTCACCATTGAATTTCATTTTGTTAGATAGTGCCCAGTATTCAAGTCTGTCCAGATCCTCCTGTATCCTAAGCCTGTCTTCTGGAGTGTTGGCTATTCCTGCCAGCTTGGTGTCGTCTGCAAATTTGATGAGTTTCCCATCTATCCCCTCATCCAAATCGTTGATGGAGATGTTGAAGAGCACTGGGCCCAGGACAGAGCCCTGGGGCACCCCACTACTCACTTCCCTCCATGTAGATGTGGTTCCATTGAGGACCACATGTTGAGTACAGCCGGTCAGCCAGCTACAAATCCATCTGGTGGTGATGCTGTCTAACCCACATTTTTCTATCTTATCAAGTAGTAGGTTGTGATCTACTTTGTCAAATGCCTTATTGAAGTCCAAGTAAATTATATCCACAGCATTCTTCTCGTCCACTAATTTTGTCACTTGGTCAAAGAATGTAATAAGATTTGTTTGGCATGATCTGTTTTTGATAAACCCATGTTGGCTTTTAGTAATGACTTTGTTTGCCTGTAGGTGTTCGTTGATTCATTGTTTGATTATCTTTTCCAGAATCTTCCCAGGTATTGATGTCAGGCTGATAGGTCTGTAATTTTCTTTCCCTTTTTTGAAGATGGGAACGACATCAGCTCTTTTGCAGTCCTCTGGTAGTTTCCCAGTGCTCCAGGATCTTTGAAAAATATAGTTCAGTAGTTCTGAGATCACATCTGCCGGTTCCTTAAGAACCTTGGGGTGTAATCTGTCTGGTCCTGGTGATTTGAACTCGTCTAGGCTGGACAGATGCTCACTTACCATGAGATCCTGCTTCCTTCACTATCACCTCCTAAGCTTGATAGTTTCAGTCAGTAAATTGCATGGTTTGAAATAGCACTATAATTCTCTTCATAATTTTGAATATGATATTTTAATAACTTACCTCCCACCATATTAATCATACTGGCTATAAAATGGCCTTAATTCTTTGGATTTTTCAACATCTTCATACGTTTCCTCAGAATTTCTTTAAACAACAGTCTCTTGAGATCTTGACTCTTCAAATGAATGTGGGAAACTATCTGAATATGCTACTCTACACATGGTTGAAAGACAACTGTAATTCCTATACAGTTGTGGAATTTAAGTCTTTCAAAGCTGTATTTCCCAATATATCACTGACTTGTCCTCCCAACAATAATGCATATCTAAGCTTGCTTTCTCCACACTTTACATTTTTTTCATCCAAACATACATAGTCTTTGATTCTAAACTGTGTTTATGGGGCCCAGGTTTAGTTTGTTGCAAGACGATCACACAAACTGACTACAAACAATAACATAACAAAGCAACAATGATGCATTGGATATCTTCAAGAAATACCAATTCCCTGCTAGCAAGAACTGATGAGACCATAGATAGACAAAGTAATAGAAAATGAAGCTAAGTGTTCTTCAGAATTCCAACAGACAAAAACCTGCCACATAACACATAACAATTGTCCATAAGAAAGGCACAAAAGTCTGGATAGTGAACATGGCAATATCTGGAGATGGTAGAAGAGAAAGAACTAGAGAAAAATCACTAAATACAAAGATTGGCAAATAGATGACTGTGGCAAAAAAAAAAGCAAAGCTAGGACCAATAATAATAGGTGCCTTGGGTGCAATGCCAAAACATCTGGAACTCCACTTGAACACCATTGGTATTAACACAATTACCATTGGTCAATTGCAAAAGGTAGTTCTATTTGGAATAGCTTACACCCTACAATGATACCTCTAACACCATCAAACAACAATATCTCCCTGTCTCAGGTCCCTGAGAAAGACTGATGCCAAATCCAAAATGCCAAATCCAGTTTAAACATCTGTATGACTAAACATCATCATCATAACTTACTACTATTGTAGAACTGTTTAATATTATCTCTGAGGATATACTAGTATCATGATACTAATATAACAACATACAGAATAGTATATTGGGCTGGCTGAATTACTAAAATGATCCAAATAGATGGTTTTCATGTTCTTACCATTCCTTCTCAATTCCAACATTTTTACACTTCTCTATTAAGATTGCTGATATAATCTATATAAAAAGCAGTTGTAGATTTAATTGTGGATTAATTGTGAATCAGGCTTTGTCCTTTTTTCATACTAACATATTCTCTATGCCATGGATTTCTGTAAAAATGGTCTGCCAAAAAGCAACCAATATTTTTATTAAGCAACAAAAATATATTGTTTATAATAGCAAAAAAAAATCTTTGACCTAATTGTTTGAAAGTTCATTGCCTTAGCTACTCTGTCAAAATAAAATTTAGTTCAAACACTGGAAAAAACCTCTATATTCCTTAAAACACTTGATAGTCATGAGAAGCAAAACACAGTGGGAAATTTGACTAAGCCTAGTTAAATGCCAATCCTTTAGTGAAATAAATGGGGGTAGCTCAAGAAGACATTTGGCTTCCCCAGATTCTGTTTCCTACTTTAATGAGCTTTGCTTTTCTTGAAAGTAGCACAGTCAATTTATTCCCTGTTGCCCATTGTCATGTGGCCTCCTTGCAGGAATCAAATTCTATATGGTTGTAAAAGCTGAGTTGAAATGTTTGCTACTTTACGTACTCATTATTAGGATACTTGGGATATTTCTTGTCCAGTGTATATGTGAATGTTTGTACATAGCTTTAAAATTCCTTTTGAAAAGAAGGAGAGAAAGAAAAAAAAAGAATGATGAACTCATCCTAAATCAGATAAACTCAGCTGTCTGGTCTGTGTTTCTTTTGCAATGATGTTGCCTTTAAAACCCCACATTTGTCCATTCCCCCTATCTTCCCCCCTGGCTTTATAAAATTGTAACCTAATCTTTCCTGATAAGATTAATAATAAAAATATGCAATAATTTTCAGCATAGTAATTCAATTTGTGTGACTCCATCTTTGACTATAGGAATTCAGTTATTTTGATTTATTATTATTGATCCTGCAATATTAATTTTAGATCATTTTCTCGGTAGAAAAGTGGGAAAAGAGAAACCAGGCACTTACATCCTGTTATACTGCAGCATAATATCCTGTGACAGTAAAAAAAAAATAATAGAAGAAAACATCACTATCTTTGGCAGGTCAGAGATAAATACATGAGCATTAAAAAGCATGACCAAAATGCCACTTTAATTTTGAAGCAAATAAAATTTTAACCAGGACAACACAACTACCAGTTCAGTATTCACTTGGGGCCTTACCTACATTACAAACTGCATTTAAGTCTAAGACTGTCCCCAGAAGAATGGGGGAAATATTAATAGGATGAGAATGTGGAAAATAATCTGTTAATAATTATTGACCATGACTAAACTACTATTGTTGAATGGGTTTGTTCTTATGGTTCATTAAAATAAAGACATCCATGAGCAGTGCAGTTTATCTACTTAGCACTGAAATTATTTTAAGGGACATTTATTTGTAGCAATAGAACAATCTCATGAACTTCAAAACATTTTACTCTCCTGAATTATGTACTGCACCCAAACTTTTTGTGAAACTTACATGCTTACATTTGCTGATAAGGTCAGACCTACTATTTATACTTTCTCTCTGAATGTTTACTCCCTGCGTTGTAAACATTGATATGTACTAAAAGAGGAAGGAAAGAAATTATGGTAGGAATTTGAAGAATATAAATAAACAGTGAAATAAAATGTCATGTTCTGTTCCTGTTTTGGCAAAATGTCACTGTTAGATGATAAACAGGACTCTTTTGAATTGACCCTGTGGCCCAAGGTTGGACAGCTATGCAGGAGACCCAATCTGAAAAAGAACCAGAGCAAGTAAAGAAAGATTGATTTAAACAGAGGAAGGAGAGGACCATGAAAAGAAGCCCGTTTTCAAGGAAGATGGTGAAAAATCTATCAATAAAGTGAAGTATCCTGATAAATTCAGGCTTCAACTTTCTCACCAATAATGTATCTTAGCTTTTAATATCTTTCAGTAAATTCTCATCTCAAAAGGTAGGGAGCTTAATTGAATATTTAGTCTTCTTATATTATTATATTATCATTTGGTGTTAATTGCTTCATAGACTTTAATTATCTGAGACAGAGCAACTAGGTAGGGTATTTGGGATCCTAAGTGTGATTTTCCTTTAGGTATATAGATTTGGACAGTCATTAAATAAATAGAAGTATGTGTTATGAGGAACTGTGTTTTGGTGGAGTGAATGATACCTGAGTGAAAGTTGGAAAAGGGAAGCAGGGTTCACAATGTCCATAAAGGTGTATGCATTGAGATACACATAAATTTCAGATGTTGGAAGTTTGGGCACCATTAAAAAGAGGAACAAGAACAAGGATGCATTTTGTGTTACAGTATCTATTGCAATTCTGTTCAAGCATCCATAGTGTCTTGTCTAACCTGGTTCATCAGTATATGATCTCTAGAGGCAGGCGTAGGCTGAAGGATCAATGCTCTATTGTCAACTTGCATTCAGTCAAGTACCATGAGAGTAGAAAAACTACATGGAGGGAAGCACAAATAGATAATTCTATTCCATCTGACATCTGAGCTACTTTCTATGCTTTGCCTCCCCTTTACTAAAGTAACTTACCAGGGCATACTGCCTCCTTAGAACAGGAGGCTAATAAGGTACATTCCTGGTAACACCAATTAAGATACAGATACCCCCCTGTTTAGCCCTCTGCAAAAAAAAAAATGTATTTGTGCATATGTCTGGACAATCTGTGCTGGAAATGCAAAGGGGCAGACAGATTGCAACTTGGAATCACGATCTGTGTAAAAGTTGCTGATTACATCCTATTGATGGTTTCTGCAGCTGAAGCACAAGGTAGAGATATAGACCCTAATATGGATGGAAAACTGACATTTCTTGGTGTTTTGTCATTTGGAAATACATGGGAATTGATGATTGCCAAAGTATAAACGTTATACTTTTATAGTTATTGTTCTGTCTGGCCCCTCTCAGCTCATTAAAATCCACATAAATATGTCTTTAAGAGGTTTATTTAACACATTTCAAAAGAATTCACTTCAAAGCATGCTGCTGGCATTTTGCTGGCAGAAACAGCCAAGTCTCATGTATTTACATTTAGATTAACACATGCTCCTTCCACACCTTCCAATTAACTCACTCTTTCTTTATCACATTGTCCAAGGCCTCATTATTCTCCCGTAGATTTCCAAAACATCAGAAGACTGAAGTCAAACGCACGGCTACTCCTTGATTAACGTTGCTCGTGACAAAGGCGTAGTCTCTCTGTCCCCTTCTAATATAGTGTCCGATACGTCACTTCCCCTCATTACTTCCTTTTTCCACTTAACTGACACCGTCGCTTATCAAACCTTCGGAATCTTGGATCAAGCCATCTATCTTCTTGATCCAAATCTGACCCCTCACTTTGTGAATCTGATCCAGACTGCCTGTAAATCTCCTCCCTGTCTGGCTCAGCTGCCGGGAGGGGAAAATACCCAGAAGGGCCTGGCTGCTCTTCCTCGGCTGCCGGGAGGGGAAAACACCCAGAGGAGCCTGGCTGCTCATCCTCATACTCTGACACTTCCCAAGCTGGTCTAGGGACACTCACAACAGTTATATATGTACATCTCTTTTCCTTCTGATAGCCATTTTTCTCTCCCTTTTCTTCCCAGCTAGGGAAGTTGTAGGGTGCAGGAAATTGCTCTGTCCAAAGATCAGTATTGATTGCTCACAAAGATGAATGGAACTGGACTACGAATACATGTTGACCCAAGACTGTAAGTTGTCCATCCCTCCTTAAGGATACATTTTGGAGCTATTCATGCTTTGCAATGATCTGGAAGTAGAACTTTGAACCTGACAAATCAGATGTTCATCTGGATGAATATGGGGAAAAGTGTTTTATGGAGTCTATTGATGCAATTTAAAGTGTCATCATCTTTTTCTTTTTCAGATGCATGCTTCAGCCTGTGAAAAGTATTGCTGCTTTAATGAATAACAGAGAGGTACAAAATGCTCCTTTGTATTCATTTTCAACATGTATAGAGCCCTAAGAATGTACTATTCTTTAGTACGTGCAGAACATAATTGAAAATAAATGTTCAGACCATTAAAAACTTACCCTAGTGGTTTAAAAATAGAGATTGGAGGTAATGCTTTGATAGTTAAAGATCCTGCTGAATATATCTTGTAATAATCTTTTTTCAGTGCATCTTTTGATACTACTGAACTATTTATCCTACTTTCTACATTGCTGAGGAGATAAAACGGCAATGGAAGAAAAGTCTTATGCTCAATCTTAAACTGTTCAAGAAAAAGCAGAGGAAGAATGTAATACAGGTAGTGATCAATTTAAAACTGTAATGGAATCTGGAATTTCCATCATAAGTCATGATGGTTGTAAGTCAAGGCACCCATGTGATTGGGCCTGATTTTGCAAAATTTTTGTGGTTGTCATTAAGTGACCTTCATGTTGTTAATTCAATTCATGTATTCCTATCGGCATTTTTTGCTGGTAATAGCTGAAAAGGTCAGAAACAAGCCAAAAAAAAAAAACAACCAAAAACTCATTGTAAACTCTGGTAACAAGTCTGTGGAATGCTACAACTAAAGGTGGCTGGACTACCCAGCATTGAAATGCAGTCATGTGACTGTGGGGTGGGTGGATGTGCACAGAATTCTGGAATCGGGTTGTAATGATTGCTAAGTTAACAGTCATTAAGCGAAGACTACCTGTTCACAAATGGTCTAATCAAAATCATTTATTATACTAATCTAGGTGGGCTTAACCTAAACTGAATTGAAGATAATGATTTCTACTCTTTCAAGTGATAAAAAGACTTTCTAGAATTTAGCAGTTCTTCATAAAGTTAGCTTACTGGACATCCTTTAAGTTTTCAATAAGTTGTGATCCTTATTTTCACTCTACCATGCTTGTCACATTTTTCTATTTTTGGGTCCCGAAGGAGCCAAAAATCAGAGAAATCAAACCTAACTTGGTTCCTCCCCAATCTGATTGCTAACATCCACCTAAATTGGTCCTGTTGTTTGTAAAATATAGCCTAGGAAAGAAATCACAGCTTGATTACAGGTTACTTGCTGATTTACTAAATGGGAAATTTCTTTTGTGACTAATCCCTTAATATAATTCTATTCTAAACATAGCTTTAACTTCTTTTTCCTTCACTTGCAGGGACAAGTTCTTTTGCAAATAAAGTGAATGAATGCTACTAACAATGAATAAATAGAAAGCTACCATGTTCAAGGAACTGTATATTTCAGAATCTTCATATTTTATATCCCTTTTCTGCTTCTATTTCTATCAAAATTTGATGAATAATATAATTCAAATAATCATCAATTTCCATTTTAACAAATGGAATGTCACAGTATTCCCCATATGCCACATTATCCTTTCAATATGGAAATATGGCAATTATCTGAATTCCTTTAATTCAAGTTCTGAATTATAGATATAAATGATATATTATAAAAGGATTGCAGGGTCTTAAATTATTTGCCTTTTTCCTTTCAATATTCTGGACAATATTATTACTAGTGATGCGTAACAGTGTCAAAACAAAACAAAGTTTCCTAGTTGATACTACTGTTGTGTGTATATATATATACACACACACACACACACACACACATAATTATAAAATCAGACAGCTTTTCAGTGGTGGGTGATCAAGAAATATGAAGCAGTATACAGTCCAACAGAAAAGAAGAAGGAGAAGGGGAAGGGGAAGGGGAAGAGGAAGGAGAAGGGGAAGGGGAAGGAGAAGGAGAAGGAATTAGAGGAGACAAGATAAATGAAACATATGAGGCCATTGAAAATTAGTGACAGAATTTTGATAGAATCATATTTTTAAAGAAGTATATAAAAGAATTAGAATGAAAAGATTGAAATTCACAAGAGTTGTGGGTAGATGGCATTTTTCATAGGCATCTGCAGGGATCTGGAAGTTTGTATTTTAGATCAGAGCATCAGAATTAAGTTGTGTGAATAGAATCTGAGAAGCTCTGGAAGACGTCTTCGGCTTCATCAATGATTTGGATGATGAGATAGATGGGGAACTCATCAAATTTGCAGACGACACCAAGCTGGCAGGAATAGCCAACACTCCAGAAGACAGGCTTAGGATACAGGAGGATCTGGACAGACTTGAACACTGGGCACTATCTAACAAAATGAAATTCAATGGTGAAAAAAGTAAGGTTCTACATTTAGGCAAGAAAAACCAAATGTACAGGTATAGTACAGGGGGTACCTTGCTCAATAGTAGTAACTGTGAGAGGGACCTCAGAGTCGTAGTGGACAATCACTTAAATATGAGCCAGCAGTGTGCTGCAGCTGCCAAAAAGGCCAACACAGTGCTAGGCTGCATTAACAAAGGGATAGAATCAAGATCACGTGAAGACTTAATACCACTTTACAATGCCTTGGTAAGGCCACACTTGGAATACTGCATCCAGTTTTGGTCACCACGATGTAAAAAAGATGTTGAGACTCTAGAAAGAGTACAGAGAAGAAAGATGATTAAAGGACTGGAGGCTAAAACATATAAGGAACAGTTGCTGGAATTGGGTATGTCTAGTTTAAGGAAGAGAAGGACGAGGGGGGACATGATAGCAGTGTTACAATATCTCAGGGATTGTCAGAAAGAAGAGGGAGTGAAGCTATTCTCCAAAGTGCCTGAAGGCAGGACAAGAAGCAACAGAGAGAAACAACCTAGAACTAAGGAGACAGTTAGAACAATTAACCAGTGGAACAACCTGCCTCCAGAAACGGTGAATGCTCCAACACTGGAAGATTTTAAGAACTGAACAGCCATTTGTCTGAAATGGTATAGGGTTTCCTGCCTGAGCAGGGGGTTGAACTTGATGACCTCCAAGTTCCTTTCTAACTCTATTATTATTATTATTATTATTATTATTATTATTATTATTATTATTATTATTATTAGTAGTAGTAGTAGTAGTAGTAGTAGTAGTAGTAGTAGTAGTAGTAGTAGTAAGAACTACAGTTTTCAACAAGACTGTGGTGAGGGATAAATTTTGAACATTTCCAGGTTCAGCCACGCTACTAGAAACTCACATAGACTTAATGGATACAAATGCTTTTAGCTGACTTTGGTTGATTCACAAACAACAACCATTTCCATTTTAGGGATGATTTGACCATAGTTTCATATTCTGAAGTTGATGCCTCTTGTTTAACTTATTGCAATGCACATCACATGGTGTTGAAGTTGACTCAGAAGATAAAGCTAACACTGTTTATAGCAGCTACATTGCTATCAAAAGCTAAATTGCTATCAAGAATATATTTAAAAGTTTTGAAAATAAGTGGAGTGGTTTTAATATGCCTCAAGGCTCAGATTATATTGATGCATTAAAAAGCTCCAATTATTTGGAGAGATTATTATATGGAAGTGCATTCTTCTCTATGCACACCTTTCTCAAGATATTAATATTTCCTAAAAGACTGTTCTCTTAGGATAATCTGCCCAAACTTTCAGCATCTGAAATTTATAATCTGTCAAACTTTGGGATCTTCATTTTCTTTTAAGTAAGTTTTTTTAAATTATTTTTATTTAGAAAGATAATTCCCAAGGAAAAATGAGTCTATTTCTAGAATTGCAATGAAAAAAATTATCAGAATCAGGAAATTTTTTAAATATAAAAACTTTGCTACCAATGTTTGCCTCACATCCAACTATTTTTAAAAAGAATTCCATAGAAACTCATCCAATCTCTTAAGCAGAAAATCAGTAAAAAAAACAACCAGATACTTAAAATAGAAAAAAAGTTATCTCAAAAAATAAATCATGAAGGTATCTTTTCAGAAAAAGAAAATCCAATGGCAATAGCTATTATAGTACTGTCTTACTGAAAATTACCTTGGTGTTTGTTCAGAAAGGAATGTATCCAGAGTGGTTTGAAGTGAATTCAGAGGTCAATGTTACTTAGTAAGTACGAAAACATTTATTTGTTCTCAAGACTGTGGCCCTCCTTTCTTTCTTTTTTCTTTTTTTTTCTTTCTTTTTTTTTAATATATAAAATTCTTTTATTAAAACAATCAACATTGGACATAAAAACATATTGTGCAGCAATCATCATGACACCTGATATACAATACTAAGTATTAGTCATTGAAAACGTCTGATTTAGTAAGCCTTTTTCCACCCCTCGCATCTAGCCTCAACTATACTCCTGTTACACTTTGTTTGATTGGTGTTTCTCTTATCTGGTTCCATGTTAATGTGATCAACATTAAACCAAAGATCCTATTGCTAAACAATCATCCTAGGACATAGCATACAACATTAGGTATTAATCTTTGTAAACATCTGTTTTAGTAAACGTTCTTTCCTCCTCCCTTCCCTCTTCAAGTATACTCCGAGTACCTTTTGTTTGGTTGGTGTTTCTCTTATATATGGTCTATCTACTGTGTCTAGTCTATTGCATATTGTTCGTTTGCGCTTCTGAATTGACTTCATCCCATTACTAGTGCAATCTTTTATAGTCCCTAGCCAGAGATCCTGAGGTAAAAGTTCCATATCCTGAAGTAGAGATTCAGTCCGCTTTAACAGTATTAAAGCAAACAACATTGGTCATAAGGTTATGTTAAGAGGCATTAGTTATAGAACATATACATTCAACATTGGGTGTTAGTTTTTGTAAACATTTGATTTGTTAACCCTTCTTCCCTCCTCCCATTGAGCCTCAGCTAAACGCCAGCTGCATTCTGTTTGATTGGTGTCTCTCTTGGATATAGTCTATCCACTGTTTCCAGTCCGTCAAGAATTGTTCATTGGAGCGATTTTTCAAGTATGCTGATATTTTCGCCATTTCCGCCAAATTTGTTACTTTCGCAGTCCATTCTTCAATAGGCGGTATTTCCGGATTCTTCCAGTATTGTCCCACCAACAATCTTGCTGCCGTAATTAAGTTCAAAAATAAATTTGTCTCTGAGGTAGTGAAATCCTTTGTGATCCCTAACAGAAAAGCCTGAGGTAGAAAATCTATACGCTTTTTGAAAATAGTTTGGAGTGTCCACCATATCTTCCTCCAGAATGCTTTGATTTTTCTGCATGTCCACCATATGTGAAAGTAAGTAGCCTCCCCGTCCCCGCACCTCCAGCATTTGGGCTGGGAGTCCGGGTAGATGAGTGATATTTTTTTCGGGTCTAGGTGCCATCTATAGAACATCTTGTAGAAGTTTTCCCTTAAGTGTTGCGATTTCGTGAATTCTACATTCCTCACCCAGATTTTCTCCCACGTGTCCATGGCGATAGGGTGTCCGAAGTCTTGTGCCCACTTTATCATACAGTTCTTGACTAGCTCGGTTTCAGAGTCCATTTCTATCAGAATGCTGTACACTCGTTTGATGTGCATAATCCCCTGTTCTCTAATCTGTTTAATTAGATTCTCGTTGGTCTGGGAGAAGCCCTTCTTCTTGTCTTTATGCCACCTTGATTGTAGTTGTATATATGATAGCCAGGTACTTCCTATTCCTCTGTTTGCTAGCGTTGCTTGAGGTTTCAAGAGGAACCCGTTTTCTTCTCCCAGTACAAGCTCACTGTAGGGCACCACTCCTTGCCCTTGGGATGTGTTCATATCCCCTGTTGTGTGTCCAGGGATCGTCCAGATGGGAATCTTGTCGTGTAGGAGGTGCTTATATTTCTTCCAGACCCATAACAATGGGATTTGTAGTGGGTTCTCCTTGAAGTTCCTATCTGCCTTTTTGTCGTATACTAAGTATGCGTGCCAGCCGAATAGTAGACCATGCCCCTCAACATTCAGAATTCTATCATTTGTCATGTTGATCCAGTCACTAACCACCACCAACGTTGCTGCATAGTAGTATAGCTTTAGATTAGGCATTTTGAGTCCCCCTCTCTTCCTTGCGTCTTGGATGATTTTTAGTTTCACCCTCGGTCTCTTGTCGTTCCAAATAAATCTGTTGATGCCCTTCTGCCAGTTGTCCAAGTCCGCATCCTTTTTGAGTATGGGTAGCATTTGAAAGAGAAATAAAAATCTGGGTAATACATTCATCTTTACTGTCGCTATCCTGCCGAGCAGGGACAGACGTAGTGATTTCCACCTTTCCAGGTCTGCTTGTATCTTATTCCACAGGACCTCGTAGTTATTCTTGTATAATTTCGCATTTGTTGATTCTATCTCCACTCCTAAGTATTTGACTTTCTTGACTATTTCACAACCCGTTATTCTTTCCAAGTTCCGTCTTGCTTTGTTGTCTAGGCTTCTGACTAGCATCTTTGTTTTTTGTATATTTACTTTGAAGCCTGACACCCTACCATAGTCCTCCATTATCTCCATCAATTTCCTTGCTGACTGTGCTGGTTGCGACATTGTCACCAGCAGGTCATCCGCAAAGGCACATAGTTTGTAGTCTTGCTGTTTAATCTGTATGCCCTGCACATCCTCTGCCGCTCTTATTCTGTTCAGTAAAATTTCCAGTGTTAGGACAAATAGCAGGGGGGACAGCGGGCAGCCCTGTCTCATGCCTCTCTCTATATTATATGAGTCCGTTAAGTCTCCATTGACAATGATCTGACCTGTTTGTTTCTGGTAAATTGCCGTTATGGAGTTGAGAAACTGTACTCCCATCTTCATCTTCCGGACCAAGTTCTTCAGGAACGGCCAGTGCAGTCTGTCGAAAGCTTTTTCTGCATCCACAAACATAAGAGCGGCGGGTATCTGGTTGTGCTTTTGCAGGTATTCTATTATGTTCAGCAGCTGTCTGACGTTGGTTTTCATCTGGCATCCTTGTATAAATCCCCTTTGGTCCGGGTGTATTGTTTTTTGTAGTACAGTCATTAGTCTATTGGCCAAAATTTTTGTGAAGATTTTGTAGTCTGTGTTTAGTAGTGAGATGGGCCTGTAGTTTGTGGGCTGTGTGTTGTCTTTCCCCTCCTTTGGGATTAATGAAATGTAGGCTGTTTTCCAGGATGGTGGGACCTGGCCTCCTTCTTGAATGTTGGCAAATAGTTTTCTGAGGGGTTCTAGCATCTCCTCTTGGAGGTGTTTGTAGTAGGTCACTGTTATCCCATCCATCCCGGGCGATTTTCCTGCTTTCAGTTGTGTGATCGCTGAGTGTATTTCCTCTTTTGTGATTAAGGCATTCAGGGCTTCTCTTTGTGTGTCGGTAATCGCCTGTATCTTTTCGTTTTGTAGGAACTCATCTATCTCTTTGTCTTGTATCTTATCCTCGGCATATAGTTTCGAGTAGAACTCCGTGAAGGCTTTCTTGATGGTTTTTTGTCGGAATTCTTCCTTGCCTTTGTATTCTATCTTTTCAATTATGCGGGATTTCTGTTTCTTTCTTAGAATGTAGGCTAGCCAGCGGACCGGTTTGTTGGCCTTGCAGAATGTCTTATGTTTTGCATATTGTATATTCCTTGCAACTTGGTCAGCCATCAACATGTCAAATTGCTTTCTTAAGATCTTGAGTCCTTCTTTGGTGACTTTGTCCTCTGGCCTTTTTATTAGTAGCCGCTCCCTTTTACTTATCTCATTTTCTAACTCTTTTCTTTTTTGTTCTTGTTTGCGACGGTGCCTGCTATTCATGGCTATGAGGATCCCATGCATGTACACCTTGCTGCCTTCCCAGATCATTTCTATCGGTGTTTCATTGTTCATATTTGTGTCGAAGAATTCCTTCATAGCTTTTTTGCATTCCGCCACATTGTCTTTGTGTCTAAACAAGCTTTCATTGATTCTCCAGGACCTCCTCTGTTTCGGGCCATGTCTTAATTCCATCCTCACAGGGTTGTGGTCTGTCAGTGTCTTGGGTAGGATTTTCACCGCGTTTAGACAAGTTAGCAAGTCACTAGAAGTTAATATAAAGTCGATTCTGGAGAAGGATTGATGTCTGCCAGAGAAGAAGGTGAATTCTTGTTCTTTGCCGTGCCTTTTCCTCCATACGTCTGTCAGTTCGAGGTCCTCCTTCATGTCGAAGAAGGATTTAGGCAACTTGGAGTGTTTTTGCAGGTTCGGTGCAGTTCTTTTTTTGTCTAGAGCAGTCTCTATGACCCCGTTCCAGTCGCCCATGATGATGTAAGATCTGTAGTTAAGTTGTGTTATTTTCTTGTGTAGCTTTTTGTAGAATTTGCCTTGTTGCTGATGTGGTGCATATACGCCCATTACTAGAATCTTCTTGTCTTCTTGTGTTATTTCAATTGCCAGGTATCTACCTTGGGGGTCAGACTCTATTAGCTTAGCCATTACATGTTTCTTTACGTATATAACAATCCCATTCTTTTTTCTTGGCGCCGCTGCCACAAAGTGCGCGCCTAGTTTGTAGTTGATCAGATATTTCTGGTCTGCTGCTCTGATGTGTGTTTCTTGTAGGCAGATTATATCGCTTTTACCTTAGTTCAGGTAGTGGAGAATTTTTCTTCTTTTCTGGGGGGAGTTCAGTCCGTTCACATTCCAAGTCAAATAATTAGTTGCCATCATCTGTTGCAGGATACTCTTGCGAGACCATTTCTGTTATTTCTCCTGTTGTCTTCTTTGGTCTCATTCCCACGATATCCGGATTGTTGCTCATA
Organism: Bothrops alternatus; assembly: GCA_034064705.1. Taxonomy (NCBI): domain Eukaryota; kingdom Metazoa; phylum Chordata; class Lepidosauria; order Squamata; family Viperidae; genus Bothrops; species Bothrops alternatus. The sequence goes on from JARGCV010000009.1 coordinate 36,646,840, forward strand.
TTGGTTTGTGAGGTCTTGCCTTGCTGGTCTGTGTGTTTGGTAGTGAAGCCTGGTAGCCTGTCCTCTGTAGACTGTCCTGCCTCCTTGTTTTTGTTGCTCTCTGCTCTCTGCGCCCTCGCTCCTAGAGGTAGTCCATTCATTTCCTCTGCCACTGCCCCGATCTGTGCTTCTGCGCGGCTTGCTCGTTGGCCTCGATCCCTCCCGCTTTCCAGTGGTCTATCTGCATCTTCTCTCGCGGTGGGTTGAGGGCCTCCCGACTTCAGTTCCTTCTCGAGGAAGTCTTTGGCTTTCTGGACCGAGGTCAAGTAATGTCTCTTGTTTTTATAAGAAAGTGACACTCCTGTTGGGGTTTCCCACCGGTATTGCAGTGCACGCGATCTCAGTTCTGTGATCAGGAATTTGTAGTCCTTTCTGTCTCTCAGCATCGCCTGGGGGATCTCTTTCAGAACCTTCACCTCCTGCTCCTCTATGTAGAATGCCTTGTTATAGGAAGTGGCAGAGATGTGGTTCCGGAACCTCTGTGTTGTGAAGTGGATGACCACATCCCTTGGTTGGTGCTTGTTCACTTCCCTCCAGGCGCCCACTCTGTAGATTTTTTCGACATGCCACTCAATCTCATTGGCGCTCGTGCCCAGGAATGTTGCCAGGGCCTCTACAAAGGTCCTGCGCAGTCTTCCCTGGGGTTCGTATGTTGTCTCTTTCCACCCTCTGAACCTGATTGCAAATGCCATTTGCCAGAATTGTATCATGGTGGACTGGTCTTGAACCTCTCTTTTCACCTCTGCAATCTGTCCCTCTACGCAGTTTTCCACTTCCTTCATCATCTTTTCCGTATTCTCCCTTGTTTCTTGGAGGTTTTTGTAATGTGTTTGCAATGCCTCCTTCATTTGTTCCAAGTCAGTGGCCGTCGCTTTGCGCTGTTCTTCCCACTTTTTCTCCAGGTCTCTACCTTGGTCCACCAGTATCCTCTTCATGTCTTTGTATCTTTCCTCCGTCTTCCGTTCTGTTTCTAGGCGTCCTTTCTCCGTCTTCGCGCCCATTTCTGCCAATTTTCTATCCATGCCATCCATCCGTACCACCATCGTCGCTATCGTCTCATTTAGTGTCTCAATCGTCTCTTTTAGTTCTTGGATCATGCATGCTGTTGCGGAGTCGTGGGTTGGCGTGTGGGTCTGAGGGCATGCAGTTGGATGGGGGTGTGTGTGGTTGGGTGGGGTGTTCCCTGGCAGCTTTGAGAGCTGGGTCGGAGAGGGTGCAGCTCCCTTCGGGTTTGGCAGTTTGGTCTGTTTCGTCCGTTTGGCTGCCATTTTGGGCTTCTCCTCCTGTTGGCCTGTCCACTCTTAAAGCCACCCCTTGATGCAAAGAATTGTGGGGGAATTGTTCCTGTGCAAGATCGTCAAGCTGCTAGGGTGGGTTGGATCAAATTCTTCTGTTACAAGTTAGCAAGTGTTCATGTCTCACAGTTAGTATTTTAACAGTAGAGTGGTAGTCCACTAGGGGGTGTAGCTTGTTTTCAATTAAGCTTTTCTGTACTGGCAGGGGTGATACAAAGATGGGAGGATCTGTGGCTTGGGGTTTTTGAGGATGGCCTTTTTCTCAAGATGCAGTACAACACTAGGTTGTGGTCTGGTGATGATCCAGAAATCTGGTCCTTCCAAAAGGGGAGGGGTGCCTTCAGGGTTTAGGCAGTGAAGGGGTAGGAGCCTGTATTCTGGCAGCTCTATGTTCAGGGAGCCAGTTCAGTACCTTTGCCTTGGGTTTCTCTTCACTCCCCTCTGCCAGCCTGTTTCTTCTCTTTGCTCTTTTCTGGCTCCTTCTTGCCCCTCTTTCTGTGCCTTCTTGCCCAGGTCACTTCCTCCTGTCTTCTGTCCCCCTGTGTTTACAGATCCCCTCTGCCTTTCCCTTTTTGCGTTCCAGGGTGCTTTCCAGCTTTCTTCTTCCTCCCACCTTCTTCCCTGGTAGGTCCTGCCCTCTGTTGAGTCTCTGGGGCTCCCTTTCTGGTGGGTCTGGAGTGCAGCGTGTGGGGCAACACTCACCAGTCCCTCTGCCTGGGTCTTCCCCCGCCATCTGTTCCTTTGCCGCCTCCTTTTCAATACTGCTCTCCGCAGGCTCTACTTGCCTCCTCCTTTGTTCTCTGGACCTGGCTCTCTCTTCTGGGGGTCTTTTCCGGATCGGCAAGCCCTCCCGGCGGCCTCCGCCAGTCGCGCCGGTGTCTGCTGCTACCGCTGCTGCCTTCCTTTGTTCCCGCCGGCCTTCTCCGACTTCGGGGCTTCTCGGAGCCTCTCGGAGCCTCTCGGCCTGTTAGGGTCTGCCGGCTGGCCGGCAGGCCACCGCCGGCTTCCTTGGCTCTGTCCGGTGCCTCTGTGGGACCCTCGGCGGCGATTTCCTCTTCGCTGGAATGTGCCAAGGGTCCTCTTCGGGTGCGCCTACCTCTCCAGTGCACCCCTCCTGCCGGCTTCCTTTACCTTCGGGGCTTCTTCGGCCTCTTCAGGCCTGCCGGCCGGCCGGCCAGCCACCGCCGGCTTCCGCGGCTTCGTTCGCCGCTTGTGGGGGACCCTTGGCGGCGCTTTCTTCTTCTCCTCGCTGTGCTGGGGTTCCCCTTTGGGTGCGCCTACCTCCCCGGCGCACCCCTCTCCCGGTAAGGTAGGATTTTTTAATAATTTTCTAAGCCCCGTTCCGGAGCTTTCCTAGAGAGGCTCCGGCCATCGTGACCGGAACCGGAAGTCCTGGCCCTCCTTTCAAATGTTATGTTTGGCAAAGAATTCTTATGGCATGAAAACACTTCAATCTTACTTACTTCTTGCCTGATTAAAGACATAATCCAAAGATCTTTTAAAGGAAAATAAACTTTTGATGTTTCTCACATCTTTGGCTCACTCTGCATTCCTTTATGGATATGGGTTGCTCCAATAATTTCTGAAATCTATCTGTACCATCTACAGTATGTGGATTGTATGGCTGATGTGACTGCATGGTACAAAGTGATAGAAAAATCAATAAAAGAACAATTTGTACTAGATTAAACTCCCAGTGATTCTAGGTGATGCTTGGTAGAGAAGGCTAAAAACTGAAAAAAAAATGATAGGCAGGGAAGTTAAATTATAGGAGCTAAAGGAAATTCAACAGGTAAAGAAGGCAAAGTAGGCAAATAGTAATGGTCTAAGAGAGAGGAAATTGCAATAGTCATTAAAGAAAGCAGAGAAAAAGGTACAAGTCATGAGGAAATGAGGCAAAACAGAGTTACTAAGAGGAAGTGGAGTTAAGTTTCACATTCAACCAAACCTTGTTCAATTTTGTATTTAGCCAGCCATACCTTTAATGGTAGAGTTTTTGCAATATTGGTAGAATCCTGTTGCTGAATATCACTTATTTTGCAAAATAACACCTTACAGAAAAGGAAATGTGCCTTATGAAAAGGAAACAATGGAGGAAATAGAATTGTTTTCTTTGGCTTTACGACTAGTGGCCCTGTTTGACAGGAAAATATTAGAAAATCGCCATAAAGCATATTTTGTAACAGGCCTGCCTGATTCATGAACACAGCCACACAACCACACCCAAGTACATAACCATTCATATTGGTAGAATATCAGAATTATAATAAAGTTTGGTTTAAATGTACAGAAATAGAAATGGTCAATACCTTAAAAGCCATAATACAACTGATGGATTGCACTCATGATTTATGAAGTAGAACATAGCTCTTTAAATTACATCACATTTTTTAATTTGGATAATTTATTTAATGAAATCTGGGAAGGCTGTAGACATAATAAATCTTAATTTCAGCAAAGAATTTGACAAATACAGCTATGATAATCTAATTAGCAAACTGGTTATGTTATGATCTGGATGATGAGACTATTAAGTGGATACACAGCTCTCAAAATCGTGTTCAACAAGTTCCTTTTCATGTACATAGTCAGGCCTAGATTGTATACTCTTTACCTGACTTGCTTAGACATTAATTACTTTTAAATTGTGAATGCCTTCAAAACCAGATTTTCCCAGCACTCATTTAGATATGCTTATCAAATGTGCAGATGATACAAAATTGGAAGGATAGGCAATCTTCTAAAGGATGGGAATGAAATTCAGAATTACATAGTTAAGTTAGAAAAATGGGCTGAAAATAATAGAATGAAATTTAACAGAGATAGTGCAAAGTTCTTCCATTAGAAAATGTAAATGAAATATACATCTATGGAATGAGAGATACCTGGCTGGGCAATAGTGCTTGTGAAAAAGATCTTAGAGTAGTAGTTGATTACAAACTGAATATGATACAGTAATGTGGTTTGGCAATAAGGCAGGAGGCAGGAAATCTGAATAACTTTAAATTAATGGCAATAATAATTCCTTTCTGATTCTGTGTTACTTTGACATTCACTATCTCCTCAAGTAGGAGTTCAGGCAAAATGAAATAGAATCAAAATCATTCCGGTGAATATTCTTTTCTCCTGAAGAAGCCAATGTTCTCTATCATCCCAGAGTGTAAGTTCCCTTTGATTGTATAAATTCAAGGAGAAACTGGACAGCCAACTATTGCAGATGTAGTCATTGAGATTTTTGTATGAGCAGGAGCTGGACATGATGATCTAAATAGTCCCTTCCAATTCTGATTTAGTGATCATTTTGAGGAATATAAACCTGTTTCATTGGCTTCTTTTCTCACACATAAATTAATCCCATTACATCCATAACTTATACCTGCAGAAAAAACATTATGAAATTCCTAACATTATTACTTCATTTGTAAACTGTACTATGAACCATATTCTGTAATTTTACCTTACATCCAACTTACTATTTATATATATAAATAGAAGCAGAAGCCAAAAGCACCAGCCTGAAGATGATGAATGAGATTTCATCGAAACGTTGCCAAGACACTTCAAATTCTACGCGGGAGAAAACCCGAAGAACCAAAGACCTACATAAATAGTATATATATATATATATATAAATAGTATATATATATATATATAAATAGTATATATATATATATATATATATATATATATATATATATATATATATATATATATATATATATATATATATATAGTATATACATATACATATACATATACATATACATATACATATACATATACATATACATATACATATACATATACATATACATATACATATACATATACATATACATATACATATACATATACATATACATATACATATACATATACATATACATATACATATACATATACATATACATATACATATACATATACATATACATATACATATACATATACATATACATATACATATACATATACATATACATATACGACCACACATTGCTCCTAGAAGCAGAAGCCAAAAGCACCAGCCTGAAGATGACGAATGAGACTTCGTCGAAACGTTGCCAAGACACTTCAAATTCTACGTGGGAGAAAACCAATCAGAACACAGCCAACCCCCCAGCCAATCAGAGCACAGCCAAGCCCCTAACCAATCAGAACACACCTCCACCCAATCAGAACATAGCCAAGCTCCCAGCCAATCAGTTCAAACCCCCACTGGCAGTTAAAAGGAAGAAACAGCTACGATCACACATTGCTCCTAGAAGCAGAAGCCAAAAGGACCAGTCTGACCTCTCTCTCTCTCTCTCTCTCTCTCTCTCTCTCTCTCTCTCTCTCTCTCTCTCTCTCTCTCTCTCTCTCTCTCTCTCTTTATATATATATATACATATATACATATACATATACATATACATATACATATACATATACATATACATATACATATACATATACATATACATATACATATACATATACATATACATATACATATACATATACATATACATATACATATACATATACATATACATATACATATACATATATATATGTATCGAGTGTTTCTTTTTTTAAATTGCACCCTGTAAACCCAAATATGGGAGAAAGAAATCTTTCTTTCTTTTACCTGTTTCAGCTGAACCCAGAGCCATCCGCACGAACAAATATATATATATGTTTTTATTTAAATTGCTAACAAAGAATAAGGGAGAACTGGTGCTTGCACTTGTGTGTGTGTATATATATATATGTTGTTTTTAAAATTGTTGACAAAGAAATAAGGGATTTCTGATATAGCTATTTCGAGTTTCTTAACTCTCTTCAGTCAGAACTCACCCTTCCGGGATTCGAACCTGGGCAGTCTGCATGCTAAGCAGATGCTTTAACCTATTGAGCCACAAGTTCTCTCCCGCTTTGTCAGTAGTCAGGGAGTAAGGATATGTGTCAAGTGTTTATTTTTTAGATTGCACCCTGTAAACCCAAATATGGGAGGAAGGAATCATTCCTTCCTTTTGCTTGTTTCAGCTCAACCCAGAGCCATCCTGCAAGCACAAATATATATCTGTTGTTTTTAAAATTGTTGACAAAGAAATAAGGGATTTCTGATATAGCTATTTCGAGTTTCTTTACTCCCTGACTACTGCTTAGCATGCAGACTGCCCAGGTTCGAATCCCGGAAGGGTGAGTTGTGAGTTGGCTGTGCTCTGATTGACTGGGGGGTTGGCTGTGTTCTGATTGGCTGGGGGAGTGTTCTGTTTGGGTGGGGGCTTTGTTGTGCTGGAGGGGTTCAAAGTGGCCAATGATGCAGCTGTGGTCTGGCTCCTGGTCTGTGGTCGTGCCTCATCATCGGTGTGGGTTTGAGTTTGCTTTTTGCGTGGATGTGTGGTGGTGGCATCTTGTGTGGTTCTGGTGTCATTCTTTGTGTTAGGGATTCGCCTGTCAATAAGGGCGGGTTTCCAAATGGCTGGTAGGCAGGAGGTATCATCTTGTTTGTTCATGCTGTGAGGGCATTTTTCTATCTCGATGGCTTCTCTGATTATTCTGTTATTAAAGTGTTCAGTTTTGGCAATAGTTCTGGTCTTTTTGAAATCAATTTCATGTCCTGTGGCTTTAAGGTGTTGGACCAGGGAAGAAGTTGGTTCCTCTCTTTTGACTGAGTTTTTGTGTTCTTCAATGCGTGCATTTATCCTTCTGTTGGTTTGTCCAATGTATGTAGTGGGGCAAGCAGTACATGGGATTTCATATACTCCTTGATTTTCTAACTCAATTTTGTCTTTAGGGTTTCTTAGGATGGTGGATATTTTTCTGTTTGTGCAGAATGCTGTTTTGACATTATATTTGTGCAGGACTTTGCTGATCTTGTCTGTGGTGCCTTTTATGTAAGCTCTATGGTCTCCCCAAGATACACAAAGAAGGAACCCCACTTAGACCCATAGTCAGATCCATAGGCTCACCTCTACAAAATCTAGCCAAATTTCTCGCCAAACAACTACAGCCCTATGCAGAATCCATCACCTCAAAAGTAACCAACTCATTCCAGTTCATAGAGATCATAAAGAAACAAAACTTACAGCCCAGCGACCTACTCGTGAGCTTCGATGTCATATCCCTCTTCACCCAAGTGCCAATCAAAGAAGCCTTAACAGCTATCCAAAACAAATATAACCCCCCCAAACACATCCTAGATCTGACAAACCACTGTCTATCCAACACATACTTCATCTATAACGGACAAAAATACAAACAAATAGAAGGAGCACCCATGGGATCACCTCTCTCACCTGTCATTGCAAACCTCTACATGGAACACTTTGAAACCCAAGCTCTAGAAAAATCTGATCACAAACCCAAACTCTGGCTCAGATACGTAGATGACACCTTCGTAATCTGGCCGCATGGGAAAGGAAAACTGGACAACTTCCTTACACACCTCAACAGCCTACACCCCAAAATACAGTTCACCATGGAAACAGAAGCTAATAACCAACTTCCCTTCCTGGATGTCTTAGTCTACAAGAAATCCAATGGCTCCCTAGGACACACCATCTACCAGAAGAAAACACACACAAACCGCTATCTGCACGCACGCTCACACCACCACCCAGCACAGATCAACTCCGTAGCCAAGACACTCATCTCCAGAACCAAATGCCTAGCTGACGAACAACACCTAAAAACCGAACTACACACTCTCACTAATGTACTAACATCCAACGGATTCCCAAGAAATAAGATTTCCAACTTAATCCAAAAAGAAACTCCCACTAAAATCCATGACAGAGAACAAGAAAACGGCAAAGCCCTCCTCCCATACATAAAAGGCACCACAGACAAGATCAGCAAAGTCCTGCACAAATATAATGTCAAAACAGCATTCTGCACAAACAGAAAAATATCCACCATCCTAAGAAACCCTAAAGACAAAATTGAGTTAGAAAATCAAGGAGTATATGAAATCCCATGTACTGCTTGCCCCACTACATACATTGGACAAACCAACAGAAGGATAAATGCACGCATTGAAGAACACAAAAACTCAGTCAAAAGAGAGGAACCAACTTCTTCCCTGGTCCAACACCTTAAAGCCACAGGACATGAAATTGATTTCAAAAAGACCAGAACAATTGCCAAAACTGAACATTTTAATAACAGAATAATCAGAGAAGCCATCGAGATAGAAAAACGCCCCCACAGCATGAACAAACGAGATGATACCTCCCGCCTACCAGCCATTTGGAAACCTGCCCTTATTGACAAACGTATTCCTAACTCTAAGATTGACACCAGAACCACACAGGATGCCACCTCCACACATCCACGCAAAAAGCAAACCCAAACCAATGATGAGGCAAGACCACAGACCAGGAGCCAGACCAGAGCTGCAACATTGGCCACTTTGAACCTCTCCAGCACAACAAAGCCCCCACCCAAACAGAACACTCCCCCAGCCAATCAGAACACAGCCAACCCCCCCGCCAATCAGAGCACAGCCAAGCCCCTAACCAATCAGAACATAGCCAAGCTCCCAGCCAATCAGTTCAAACCCCCACTGGCAGTTAAAAGGAAAAAACAGCTTAGACCACACATTGCTCCTAGAAGCAGAAGCCAAAAGCACCAGCCTGAAGATGATGAATGAGATTTCATCGAAACGTTGCCAAGACACTTCAAATTCTACGCGGGAGAAAACCCGAAGAACAAATTCAAGAATTTGTCATTGTTTTTGCATCTGTCCATCTAGTTCCAGAGACTCTTCTTGTAACTGATGTAGGAGATGCATCCTGTTGCTTAGTTGCTGTAGAAAACAATCCTTTTCTGCTCCAGGCACTTGGATTTGAATATGCAGAGACCATAAACAATTGGAATGTTTGAAAATTATTCTTTAGGCACAAACAAAACAAAAGAAAAAAGCTATTGGCTAAGGTTACATATTGCATTAAACCATTTTTATCTATGGCTTATTGGGTTCAACACAACACATGTTATCTTTCAGGTAAGCTCTCTTTTTATATGGAACTACTGCTGCATACATGAATCTTCAGTAATGTATCTTTTTTTCCACATACATTTTTTTGTGAATATTTGGTCAGGACAAAATAAAAGCTAGAAATGTTGGACTGATGACCCTGAAAAGTCTATTGGGAATAGAACACCAAATTTCATTTCCACTTGAATTCTTGGCAGAATTCTTTTACATTCCCAGTGTGAACTTGGCATTTGCTCACCCATATTTTAAGCCTAAAAATACTGCCAAGTGGACTCATTTCTAATTTACCTAGACAAACATTCTTTGATGGCTTTGTTCTTCCCTCTGCCTTCTTTGCCCAGAAACTGTGGAATTGGTAGTTCTTGAAGAAGCATGTCAAACAGTGAGCCACAAATCAGTCTTTCGAATTACAGCTCCTAGTTTTAACTAAACAAGCACTTTTTTTTCAAGAAATGTTTCCTCTTACTGGTAACAGGAAATTTCTCAACATTCAAACAATAGAGGGAGATATTTTTCCATACATATCATGAAGCCTGACTGCAATGCTTTCGTTAAAGGGGTGGCAATTTCTGGACTCCATTAATATATTGCTTTATTGTTCCATTGTGTTTATGGCTGAAAAATATGAATGTTTTTCATGTATTGTGGGCTATAATGGAAGCAGTGCAATATAAGTAATCATCTTTCACCATGTGCATCATTTATGAGAGAATGTATTCTTCAAATCAGAGGATTTAAATAAGAAGTATTGTAGGTAAATATATAATGACATTTGTTATAATTATTAATTACATTCAAACACCAATATCTGTGAATCTTGAGGCAGGCAATCAGCAATTCCTAGGCCACAGATGTAAATATTCACCAACTGCTCATCCTCAAGGTCATTAAATGCTGAATCAGAGTTTCTTAAATTGTGAGAAGGGCAGGAGGAAAAATCAAATTCAGGAACACATAAATCATTTGCACTGCAAATCTAATAGCAGCTTTTAATAGCTTCATTTTGTCTGCAGTAAAGTTCTTACCTAGTGAAGATGTGTTTCTGTATCTACTGCCAAGTCAAATAGAAGAATAGCCAAGCTAAGTCGCTTAGTTTCAGATTTGTTGATTATTATCAGGTACTAGTTTGAAAAGTCTGTCAATATGTGCAAGAATCTATGACAGCGGTTCTCAACCTGTGGGTCGCGACCCCATTTGGAGTTGAACGACCGTTTCACGGGGGTCGCCAAACACCGCAGTCCGCATGCACGGTTCGGCCCGTCGCGTGCGCCGCGCATGTGCGGTTTGGCCCGTTGCGCGCGTGTCGCGCATGCATGGTTCGGCCCGTCGCGCTGCGCATGCGCAGTTTGGCCCGTCGCACTGTGCATGCGTGGTTCAGCTCGTCGCGTGCGCCGTGCATGCGCGGTTCAGCCCATCACGCGTGTCACGCATACGCGGTTTGGCCCATCGTGCGCGCCACGCATGCGCGGTTTGGCCCATCGACGTGCGCCACGCATGCGTGGTTTGACCCGTCACGCGCGTGTCGCACATGCGTGATTCGGGCCGTCGCGCGCACACCATGCATGCGCCATTTGGGCCGTCGCGCCGTGCATGCGCGGTTTGGCCCATTGCATGCACCGTGCATGTGCGGTTTGGCCCGTTACGCCGTGCGTGCATGGCTCGGCCCATCGCGCCACGCGTGCGCAGTTCGGGCCGTCGTGCAGCGCATGCACAATGCGGGCCGCCGTGCCGCGCATGCGCGATGCGGGCCGCCATGCCGCGCATGGGTGGCGCAGGTCGGGGTCACGCCGCGCATGGGCGCCGCAGGTGGGGTCTCGGCCTGAAAAAGGTTTAGAACCGCTGATCTATTATATGAATATATAGTCCAGATTATAAGAACAATATATTGTTAAGAATGACGAAGAAAAGGAGAATGTAAATATCAGAGCTACCCTGTATTTAATTTGGAAGTTGATATTATCTCTCTGTGTGTGTTTATCATGTGTGCACAAAAGTAAGAAACTATATGTTTATTTTGATATGCGGAATTAAATTCTGTATTTCAAATTCAAGGCAAAAGCATGGTCTACTACTAAAAGGAGAATTAGAGATATACAGTTGAGAAAAATAATATTGTAATAACATGAAAAATTGAATCTTAAGAACTTCCCCTTTAAAAAAATCTAATAACTTTCCATTGTTTTATTTATTCTACTTTACAAATTTTATTTTATTCATTTATTTTATTAAATTTATTAACAGCCCATCTTTCTACACATTAACTTTGCTAATGTTATTCAGATGATGAGAGTATGGCAATTAAATCCTTTTGTGCCAATACAGCCTAAAGGTATTCTAGCACCATGTCAATAGACACCATAATTATGATGTCATAAGCTAGTAATACAAAAAATAACACTTTTATTCAGCTCAGTGGAGAGCCAAGATTTACTGTCCTGTTTTCTTTCTTCCATTAAAAATTAGAAACACTGGTTTATACTTAAACTCTTAGACTATAGAGAAAGAGGGGGAAAGGCCCAATTTAGGCTGTACAATTACAACTAAGCAGAACTGCAGTGACTAACTTGAAATGTCTAAGTAATTTGGAATTGGGTTACAATTTCCTCCCCTAAACATGCATTGATTTGTTCATTCTGAAATGGCCACTAAGGAAAATTTCCAGGGCATATTACCATGATGCATAGACAATGGAGATCTTACAGAAACTATGAAAGAGACTAACCACATTGTTACATCATCTCCTGATTTTGCTGTTTCATTTGCAAATGGTAGTATATAAAATCCTGTTTGCATCACAGCCATATAGAAACCTTCATTAGAGTTATCTGCCTGTATTGTTCCACTCATAAATTGCCAAAGGACCTCTTTCCCTGCACTTCTGCCATCTGTAATTTTCCCCAGGAATGACTGAGGATATAGATATGAAGACCTGGTTCAGACCCAGAACTGTTCCTTGAGTATTCAAGAAATTGCCCTTAGATCTGAAGTTGATTTTGGGTAAACATTACATGATACATACCTTTTTGAGGGTTTTTCCCCCCACATGACTTGATGGAAAGAAGATATGTGTGAACTCACCCTCAGCTTTCAAAGGATTCTTTAACATGGAGTTGTATTCTGATGCTGCTCAACTACTTGATATGCTACCACCCTGTATCTCTACTTAAAATCAGTGCTCATCCAAGTACAACGCAGTGTCAGTGTCGACTCAGCAGTAAGAATTCTAAATTGGAAAAACAGAATAAGGCTTAAAGGTCAAGCAAGAAGAATTAAGGGATGATGGCATGAATAATTTGTGACTGCAATTTAGTATCCTTTAACTGTTTCTGTTATTGCTATAGTCTTTTTCATATTCACAGTTGTGATCTTTTATATATCTGAATAATTTAAATCTGTGCAACCACAGACTGATTGATTAGTGAACCCAAATTTGGTGTTTTCAATCTCTCTCTCTCTCTCTCTCTCTCTCTCTCTCTCTCTCTCTCTCTCTCTCTCTCTCTCTCTCTCTCTCTCTCTCTCTCTCTCTCTCTCTCTCTCTCTCTCTCTCTCTCTCTCTCTCTCTCTCCCTCTCCCTCTCCCTCTGTCTCTCTGTCTCTCTGTGTGTATGTGTGTGTATATATATATATTCCCTTGGCTTTGCAGAGACTATAAGAACGTGTTCCCTCAGTCCTGGCTTAAACTCTGACGATGCCAGCAGATGCTAGTGAAAGCTAAATTTTAATAAATTTTTTAGTCTTGGTGATCTGTGTTTTCTGATTTTGAATATCTATCTGTCTGTCTGTCTATCTATTGATCGATAGATAGATAGATATAGGTATAGATAGATAGATAGATAGATAGATAGATAGATAGATAGATAGATAGATAGACAGACAGACAGACAGACAGACAGACAGACAGACAGACAGACAGACAGACAGACAGACAGATAGTGTTTGCATATTGTTAGATTGAATTTCACAAGGTGCTAATATTTACCTATGTCTGTTTGCCTTGACAGTGTTGTCACCAGAGTCTTACTGATATGTCCTAAATATTTGTACTTATTTATAGATATACAGGTTAAACACTGAAGAGTTTAAGAATCCAAAGCAAGCTTCCTAATGCATGAGAGTCCAGAAGACAGTAATTGGAGAGCCTCAAGCTGGAATGCTTGTTTAAGAATAGCCATCTACAAGGAAGATTTATGGTGAGAGTTGAAGCTTTGTCAAACTGGTGTCCAGTAACCTTTAGCTGCCTCTCTGTGGGAAATACAGAGGACTGAGGTATTTAAAACTTCTCAGCTTTGCTGGAACAACTGGTACAGCTGGTGAGTGTCTATTCTTGGTGCTGAAAATTCCATAACATACTTAAGCATCTGAAAATCAGGACATAGTTATGTTCATATAATGGATTTACAGGGCTAATAACTAGAGTATTTTACAAGCACATTCAACATACTATTCCTTTTGGAGGGGATAAGCAATGTTTTTCAGGGTGTACAAAGAGTAAAAAGTAGAATACAGAAGAATTTAAAGACAAAAAATAAGAGGAAAGGAAATGTAACTAGGGTATATCAATTCTTTATACCTTTTCATATCTTTTTATACTTGCAAATTACACTTCAAACAATGCCCTTTACTCTTTAAATTTTTTATTCTTTCTTTTTTTTCTCCAATCTTTTTTATTAATTTTTTTTCATCAATATATGTTAATTTTTCCAATCAACAAGTTGTCTGAAATTTGCTAAACTAATACATGTTCAATTCCTAATCCTTCCTTCTTTTCTCTAACCAAGAATAAAATAAATTCCAAATTTGATAATAGTCTGTATCTTCTTTGTCTTTCAGCCTCATAGTTAATCTGTCCATCTCTGCACATTCCAAAATCTTCCTGATTATTATTTCTTCCTCTGATGGCAATCCTTCATTCTTCCAATATTGTGCAAAAATTATTCTTGTTGCTGTGGTAATATGTAGAGTTAAATATAATTTTTGCTTATTAGTCTTTTCAGACATGATGCCTAGTAAAAAAAGTTCAGGTTTAAAATCTACTTGTTCATCCAATATTTTTTCTAATCACATATGTATATTTTTCCAATAAGCCTTTGCCTTCCCGCATGTCCACCAAATATGATAATACGTGCCTATATTATGTTTACATTTCCAACATCTATCTGACATATTTTTAAACATTTTTGCTAATCTTGCTGGTGGAAGGTGCCATCTATAAAACATTTTATACAGATTTTCTTTGTATGAAGTTGACATTGTTAATTTATAGTTTCTCTCCCATAACATTTGCCATTTTTCTAATTCTATGTTATAACCAAATTTTTTTGCCCATCTTATCATTGTTTCTTTCACTTGTTCACTTTCCATATCTAAAATTAACAAAAAAGTATACATTTTCTTAATCAATTTCTCATCTGAGGTTAACAAAATCTTATCAAACACAGTTTGATCCTTATAAAATCCATACATTTTTACATCTTTTTTGTATCTATTTAGTATCTGTAAATGTGCCCACCAGGATAGGTTAATTCCTAAATTTTCCAATTCTTGTTTAGATTTTAATTTCCCATGAATATCTAAGATATCTTTATATGTCCATACTTTCTCAAAATCCACTAGATTCGGAGGTATAAATGCCTCCATCGTTGACAACCACCCTGGAATTTTAAGATATATTTTAGCTTTAATTTTTTCCCCATACTGTTAATAAGGTATTTCTTATAAAATGATTTTGAAAATACTTATGAACTCTGTTTTTCCCATACCATAAAAAAAGCGTGCCACCCCAATTGTAAGTCATGTCCTTCTAAATACAATAACCTTTTATTTCTGAGTGTTATCCACTCTTTCACCCATGTTAACACCGATGCTTGATAGTACAATGTCCATTCTGGCAGCCCAAAACCTCAATTTTCCTTAGCATCTTGTAATGTTTTCATCTTAATTCTAGCTTTTTTTCCCTGCCAAATAAAATTCAAAACCAATGAATTTAAATTTTGAAAAAAATTTCTCTCAAGTTTTATCGGAATTGTTTGAAATAAAAATAAAACCTTTGGCAACACATTCATTTTTACTGTAGCAATTCTTTCTAATATTGATAATTGGAGATTTTTCCATCTTTCTAAATCTAGTTTTATTTGCTTCAATAATTTTATGTAATTATCTTCTTTTATTGACGAACATCTAGCTGAAAGGTAGATACCTACCGGTAAATATTTAACTTTTTCACTATTTGTACCTCTGTTTTCTCTAATATTTGTCTTTTTTGTTTATCTGTAAGGTTCTTTACTATTACTTTGTTTTTATCTTTATTTATTTTTAATCCTGCCACTTCTCCATATTCTTCTATCTTTCCCCATAGTTTAGGAATCAACAAAAAAAAATCTTTAAATTTTTCATTCTTTCTGATCTCATCAAATTCATTCAATCATGACCTCCTAAGTAGCTTGTCCTGCCTTTTCCCAAAAACTGTTTGCCTGTTTTAGATATTTAAGGCTGTCCCAAAGGCTGCAATCTTGTAGGAACAAGTTTGGCAATGGGGATGTTGGGAATGTCTTGTTGGCGTTAGAAAACCAGAGTGGACTGGAGGTAAGTTCTGATTATGTATCTCCCCTTGAAACTGATAATACTGGACTGCCTACAGAACCCCAGATGCTGTTTCTGCTTGGCCCTTTCAGCACTGATAAAAGACTTTGGCCTCATTTATAGTTTTACAATCTGGCTTCATAGTAAGAGAATTGATATATAACACTCTGTTAAATTTCCTGCTAGAATCTTGTTAGGCGTTGAAAGTTGAAGGGGTTACACTTTCTATGCAATTAGCTTTTTAACTTTCAAAACTCCTGGTTTTTATAATAGCCCCATGTCCTTTAAGGAACAAGGCATCTTGCCTGGCACTTCTTGAATGCCTATAAAATCTTTGTTTCCACATTTCCAGGGACAATGGGAGAGATACTACCTCCCCTTAGTTTTTTCCTGACATAATTAAGGATGGATGGGCCTTCCTTTCAAAATGCTTTTTAGATATCTAATTGTGGATGATATGATTACAAGGGAATGTGGAAAAACTAAAATTCTGGGTTTTTTGGCTGTATCTTCCCTTCCCCCCCCCCTTTCCATTCTGTCCTGCTTCAAAGCTCTGAGATGGTTCCAATGATGGGGGCTAAGAACTTCAAGGTTCTGCTAGATTATGTGTTTTCTCTTTGGCCATAACTATGAGAATCTGTCATCTTCAGTTATTGAACTTCTGCCAGATTAAACAAGTTCTGTTTACTGACACTGCGGATTTATTGGTTCAGGCCCTGGTGGTCTCTCTTTTAGGCATTACCTTAACAGTCTAAGGCGTGTCTTCCTTTTTCCTTCTTCAATCATTAGTCTTGGTCCAGAACTTTGTAGTATGTGTTATTCTCAATCTATCTTTTTCTCATATTTCTGCTTCTGCAGGGCTTTTATCAGCTTCCTACGATAGCCAGAGTCCAATGCCAATTGTTGGTGCTAGTATTTAAGAACCTGCAGTCAGTTATTTACCACTCCCTGTTCCAGCCCCCATCCTAGTATGTACCTGTTTATACAAAATAGTTAATAACAAAAGGGATTCTTTTTCCCCTTTCTATTCGCATTTTATATGTTGCTTTATCTATTTGGATATATTTCAGAAACTAGGTCCTTGATTATGGAATTGTGTTCTTGCCCAATTCTGGCTACTGCATTTAAGATTGATTTGAAAACCTGTTTATTTAATACAAAACTAATTTTACCCAGTCATGTATTTATATATTTGCCTACTTATTTCCTAACATGTCAGTGCTGTTATATGCTGAAGAGTGTAGAGCATCGTCCATTAAAAGTATGCAAATAATTATACAACACCCTGCATTATAAGGATTTTGACTATATTGTGGAAAAATCCAAAGGCAATTAATTGACTTGTTTTGCTTATTTGTTCCACGATAACAAGCTGGAGAGAAAATAAAAGTGAAACAGCAACCCTGCCCATGGCACAATTCATTGCTAAAGTCTGGCAGCAAGAATATGCTTCTGACCATGGATTCACTGCAGGGACAAACCACACCAATTGCTGCTTGCCCAGCCAATGTGGGTGGAGCTCATGATACCATGAAGCCTTGCCAATACACCTGCAGAACAATGGCTCAAGAGATGGAGGGACTTCCTGGAGAAGGTAATGGGTTGTGTGTGTGTGTGTGTGTGTGTGTGTGTGTGTGTGTGTGTGTGTGTGTGTGACCAGAGAGCACTTTGGAACATAATGTTAAATTAATTCTAGTCAGTCTATGAAGGGATTATTTTTAAAAATTCTTTTAACCTGCCTCTTCTAAATCTCTATGCCTGTGCCAAATCTAACCTTGCAAAGTCACTACTCCACATCAATATTTAAAAGTTCACCTAAAAATTTATTTTCTGGCTGGCTGCCAAAAACAAAGCAAACAAAGCAGTTTCTTCTTTTAAAATCGATATCAGTGACTCAGTTCCCCCTAAGAAAGATGCTCCATCCAATGGTGGGATTCAAATATGTTGTCATGCCTCTGTCGGAGACTGACTCTGAGGACAACATGTAGTTCCCTGTTGAGGCCCAGGAAGGGGTGTCTGTGGCTTCGGAGGACTGTGGGGAGGAGCAGGCTGAAGCAGGCCAGGGCCCTTCAAGTTTGGAACAGGGAAGGCAGAGCTCAGGCAAGGAGCAAGGCCCCTCCCCATCAGATCCCAGAGCAAGGAGAGCAGAGAGGAGCAGGGAACAACGGAGGCAGGCTCACTTGCTCAGGAGGAGAGCGTCACGCCCCACTCCACAAGGCATACCTGGGGAGCAGGATTTAAGGAGATGCTGTGGGGTGAGGCATTTGCCGGGAACAAACATGAACTCTTGTGATGTGAGCTCTTGTACCTGGACTCTTTGTATTTTGGATGAAGTTTGTTTCCTGCTGAGTTCTCCTTGCTGTCCTCAGTTTTGCAGTTTGCAGGTTACAGGCAAGCTGGGCGTTGAAAAGATCATACTTTGTTTGTTATCTGTTTTACTTTAAAGAACTGTTTAACTTCGTTGACTGTTTTATTGAACTTGTGCCAGCATATGTGGGGGCTGTTGGGTGAATGTTGGCAGTGCTTACAAAGACAATTGTTCTGACCAGCTAATTGCTTTGCCTCCGTTCGGGGCCCTGCATCATCACATATGTGAATAATTGGTTCTCTGCATGGATGCTGCTTCCAGAAGTACATTCTGGGCCTGGACAACAAAAAATTAGCTACTGGTTCTGCCAAAGTGATGCGAACTGGCTGAATCCCACCACTGGCCCCATCCTGAGAAATTCCCATCTGCCTGTTTGCCACTTTATTTGTTTGTTTGTTTATAAAATTGATATGGCCTCCCAATTCACTCACAGTGACTTCAGGAGACTTACAGAAGTAAAACCCAAATAACCCCCACCCCTCAGTCAAAATAAAAAAAATCACCTAGGGTGCCCAAGCCTTTTGAAAGAGTATCAAGCTGTGGGCTGATGTTATCTCCAGGGAATAATATTTCACAGGGAAAAAACAATGATGGAGATGGCCCTTCTACTTAGGCCCACTAATGGAACAATTAAAATCCCATATGTAAATTACAACCTCTAGAACTCACAGAAAACAAGAATGATCATGGGTTCAGCTCACACCTTGGCTCACATTAACAACTCTTTTTCTCTTTTTTGGACTTGGTGCTAAAAGGACAGAATAACTACAGTAAAGATATGAAACCAACAATGTTTTTTTTTAAGACACGCAACACTGTTTTAATGGCAAAACATTTTTGATTTTAACATTTAAGCATAGGTTGTTGGCATTTTTCTTTTATTAAAACATTAATAATAATCGGTATATGGAAGTGGACTTGGAGTAAGTAAATGAAATATTTTTTAAAAAAATAATGAACTTTAATCCTGAAGCATGAAAAATGTTCATCCAGTTTTTCATGTGATTCATTGAACACAGCATGTTAAAGCATGGTAAGATTCAAAAGCAAGGATCAAAGACTGGCATGTTGAGCCAGAAATGTTCTTATTCTTTGTAAAAGTTCCTTCTTTACACTATCAGGGACCAAAGCTCTGCCTTTTGGAGTAATTTCAGCCACCAAATCATCAACAGTAACATGTTCTAGCCCTTTCTCTTTGATGACATCTTTGCAGTGTGCCTTTAGCTGATCTTTCCAACCGCGTTCAATTAATTTGGCTCTCAATAATTCTTTAAGGCGTTCTCGTTCTCCTGTTTCAATTAACTTTTGATTAATAGTTGCCCTCATTTGTGCATCTTTGTTCATTTTTCCCACCTGAGTGCAAGTAGACCAGATCTACTCCCGGGCGAGCCACTTGTTTCCTCCGCGAGCTGAAGCTCCGAGGAGACCCGGTTCAACGGAGCCTCGAACTCGCAACACGACCAACCCTCCCGGATGCCCAAGACTTTACCCAACTAAAGAGAAGAAGCCTTGCAACAGCCTGCCTCAATCCTCGCAGAAATGTACCATGGGCTGCATCAACAGAGTGCACCTAGAGTCTTAAACCTAAGCTTAATAAGGCAACATTGACATTGCTTTTCATAGACCTAGGCTGCCAGAGAGTCAGGATGCCTGGTTCTGTAAGTACTCTGTCTGAATAATGTCATAATAGATATTACAAGGACTTCTTATGTTCACAAGTTTAGCCCTATTCTGGAAGAGCAGTAAACCTGTTCTTAAACATATGTTTATCACTCTTTTGAAAGGACACAAGACTTATTTTGGGAACTGGTGCAAATTGAAGAAGAGAACTGGATTTTGTCAACTGCCTATAGCTTATCCCAAATGTGTTTTCTGCTATTGGTTCTGCCACTGTGAGGTTTTGTGTGATCATACTTTCTACCAGTTTTATTCCTTTGAGAGGCTGGTAAGTTTCTTTACTCAGGCATCATTTTACACACTTTATTGGCTACCTCCAGTACTGTTGGTCATATCTATTCACTGGCAGCAACACTTGTTTGTTTGTTTATTAATCTTGTACTCCTGCCACAATCCAATGACTCTGCAGCCTACAAGGTTTACAATGCAATAACAATTAAATCATCCATAGTACTATCTAAAATCAATACATTTACAATTCATTATGCTTGGGTTCTGCCCATTCCTAGATATAGTAGGCGGCTCATAATAAATGATTTAGAACCTCCATAATCCAAGTGATATAAAAACAAAATTCATACAAAATCAGTAAGCCATGATCACTGTATATTATAAAGTAGCCACAGGAGGGATGAAACTCTACTAGAAGGATTTCCAAAGAATCAGGATGGCAATGATAAAAGAACATATAAACGGCCCCATCAAATGACAGTTCCAGGGATATAGCTGACTCTAAAATCTAGTTGAATGGGTAGATGAATGCCAGAGAAGAAGATCTCTCAGATAACCAGAACCATGTATGGCTCTGCATAGGTAGCCATGAAACCAGCACAATAAATATCATCTGGAGTTCTACTAGCAATTAATGAAACTATATTGATATAATATATTGAGGCCCACTTACCACTGCTTGGGATACCTCATTCTGTACCAGCTTCTAGATCAGACATGTCAAACTCGCAACGTCATGTGACATTGCAAGATGTATCGGGACTGTTTTGCCATTGCCGCAATGGGGTGGGTGCAGCTTCCGAATGATGTGTCCAGCCTGCGGGCCTGCAGTTTGACACCCCTGTTCTAGATGTTCCTCAAGGGCAGCTCCACTTACAGCACATTACAGTAATCCAACTGGGAAGTAAAACAGATATGAATGGTTATGAAAGTGTGGGAACACAATTAGCCATGTGATCTAGTGGTTTGGGCCAATTCTAGTCAGAACAGGCAGTCCTGCAGGTAACTAGATGTCAAGTCTTAAAGGGCTTTATATATAAGCAACAGCACTTTAAATTGTATTCAGAAATCAATCGGCAACTAGCACAGGGCTCATAAAATCGGTATTATACCATTCCATTACTGTAAGTCAGGAAGTACATAGGTCACCATATTTTGGAACATTCATACTTTCTGGATAGTCTTTAAGGGCAGACCCATGTAAAGCACATTGCAGTAGTCCAGCTAAGTCTTCTGAGAACATTTATTGCTGCACCTTTGCCCTCCTGCACTAGGAAAGATAGCAAAAGTATAGGGCAAAGTTGACACTAGCTGTGACCTCCACCTATTGTACCAGTAGGAGCCATGAGTCTAGAATTATACTGTGAATCTGCTTCTTCATGAAAATGCCTGGCTATACACAGATACAATACTGGCAGTGACTGAGAACTCAAAACTTCAAACAAAAATTTAATTATACTTGAGTTCAACTTCAGTCTATTGTCTCCTACAGCCTTCTGTATATCTAGAGCCTCCAGATATGGGGTTAGGATATAATAGCATTTCCCTTATGACCAAGGGCAGTGATATAAAGTTGGGGACCATCAATATACTAATAATATGAACCCTGAACCACCAGATGACTTCATCTAGCAGCTTCCTATACATATTAAAGAGCTAGGGAGGGAACGCTGGATAGATAGGAAGTATAGTAAAATGGGCAATAAATTGTGCCTATTTCCTCTTTTAGCCCAAATGATAGTCACAGGTAACATGAAGAGGTGTGGGATGAAGGAAGAGAGAAATTGTCTACCTTTCAGAAGAGTTCTGTCCCATTTCACAAATGTCTAATCACTTGACCAACGTCTCAGTTGGGCTACTTTTGAGTATGAGTTTAATGTTCTTCAAGAAGAAACTTCTATTCAGAAATAGCCAAACAACAGAACATTGCTGCAGCAAACTATCACTTCGGCAACTTCAAACATAACTAAAGCCTCCATCCAAATTAAATCAATGATCACTACCTCTAAATTGTCTTGCATTAAAAGAACATGTGCAGCACCAATCGCAAGTTGCTGCACACCCAGTAAGGGGTGCAAATTATGCTGATGTACTTTTCCTTTGATTCAAGGACTGGAGAGGTGTGTGTTGATATAGTCATAAAGAAAATAAAGGAAACTCACCACATATAGAAAAACATTATTAATTTTAATAATAGAAGCCAAGTGCATACATATAGCAGAACAAACCAAACCAGCATAACTCACTGGCTTATCCAGATAGCACAGAAATGAATTTTGCACTGCTGGCAAAGCCAATAGCTGATATCTCTTTCCCTTTGGCAATGCACCAAGCATGCTACCCCAAACTGAGGTAAGTGCATTTGAACCTATCAAGGGAAATGAAGGCGAGAGCTGGGGCTCTGGCTGCTCTCTCTCCCATGTTGGACCTACTATCCATGATCTTAAAGTCCCAACTAAAATTTGGCTGCCTGTTGTATCAGCTGCATGCATTAATCAGAATCATGTGAAGTTCTGAGTCCTGCAGTCAGAAATCATCTCATTCTCACTCCATTCCCATGACTGGATGAAATGTTTGAGGTGAAGTGGACACAAGTGTCAAAGTCTTTGGGTCCTAATGTTATTCCCTCTGTCAGAGATTAAGGAAGGCACTGCCAATCTACTAACAATGACACAGGGAAGCACTTGATACTCAGAGGCAATCAAATGATGAAAGCACTAGAACAGTGGTTCTCAATCTTTTCCGGGGCTCGACCCCGGCCCGCATTGCAAAGGGGAAAAAATGGCTGACCCAAAAAAAATGGCCGACCCAAAAAAAATGGCCGACCCCCCAAAAAATGGCGGGCCCGCATCACGCATGCGCGGCACGACGGCCCGCATCGCAAAGGGGAAAAAATGGCCGACCCAAAAAAAATGGCCGACCAAAAAAAATAATAAAAAATGGCGGACTGGGGTGTTTGGCGACCCCCGTGAAATGGTCGTTCGACCATAAATGGGGTCGCGACCCACAGGTTGAGAACCGCCGCACTAGAATGTAACATCACCTATTATGTTGAATCATTCTAGTTATCCAAACCCTCACTGGTATGATCATGCTGCTGTTTGTTAAGATCTTGCTGCCTACTTCTAACAGTAGACTTTAACAAGACAAAACTTCATTTAACTACTTTTAGATATAGGAATGACACATATCAAACTTTCTTGCTTAAACTCATATGTCAGAAACATTTTTAAAAGCTTGTCAAAAGGGTTTCCATGGAAGCCACTTCTGAAGGAACTTAAGCCCAGGATTTATAACTTCTCCCTTCATCTATTAGGGCAACAGAAAATACCACAGTGCAAGAGGCAGTGCTATAATCAGAGAATCTAATTTTAGCTTTGTGTTAAAAGCTACAGCCATCAAATACCTTTTAATACATACTTTAAAGATTCCCCTTTTAGCAACAGTACAGAGGGGTGCAAGATGTGAGGAAAACCATCAGTCTGGTCCGTTCAAAGCAATTAACAAAATCTCAGCAAAGCTTTCAGAAGCAAAGCTTTTCTAAATGAATACCTAAGGGGAAAAAATTAACTGACAAGCTGAGGTAGCAAATTAGCTGCAGCAGAAAAAGTGCTTTGTGGTTAGTTTCTTCTTTTTGATCTCTCTCATTATGACTGTCACACAGTTAGTGTTTCCCCTTGTCTACTTCTTCCTGTTCATTGAAACACTGATTCTGGCCAACAACATCTGGTGTCATGTTCTTCATGCTCCCCTGAATGAAATACTAATCCTTCTCACTGCTTTATATTCTAGTTCACCGTAGGCTGGGGGATGGATTTTCTCTAGAGTAGGAATGCAGAAAATGAATGTCTTGGTATGCAGAGTGATAAGCATTCCGTTTACTTCTAATCTGTCAATAACCAGAATTCTCTGTGCATATTACCAAGTTGCTTAAAATATTAAAAGAAAAAGACCAAAAGACATAATACATCAAAAATCCACTGGATAGAGCATTTGGGAGTGGAGGCTGTGCTTCACATTAATTAAAGAGCTGAGTGGATATAAGTGATATTGCAAAGTAGGCAGCAACTACATCATACACTTGGGTTGGATTGAAATTTTCCATTTTTCCCTGTTTTCTGGGGGGATTTTTAAAATGGCATCTTCAGATTCATATTTGTGTTAGTATGGTTCTCATCTCAAATCTGTGGCATATCTTAAGGACTATTTTTGTATAAACTGTAGGAGAAGAGTCTTATCAGTCTATGGTAGCAAAAAAAAACCACCAGATGAACTTTAGTAGCATCTTTTCCAACACGTTTTATGTTTTTAACATATTACGAATGTTAATTGAGAAGGTACCTGTAATCTATCTCATATGTAACCTGCATCTGGAAAACTAACTGGATTTCACCCTCTTGTCCTCCCCACGTTATCCCAGTTTAAATTCTATGTCAATCTATCCACTTCATTTATGCATCTGATGAAGTAAGCTGTAGCTTGTAAAGGTTACAGCTTTTAATAACAGTTGTTAGTTAGAATAGCTGCCATCAGACTCCTTCTGTCCTCTAATCACAATCAGAGTGATCTTGAACGGCAGATAGCCACCTTTCCTTTGCCATTTGAAATAGGGAGCCCTGGGCAGCAAATATGCTAAACAGTTAAAGAAGAAGCACATGAAATTTTAACCTGTTTTTAATTTATATTTTATTCATGTATTTATATGATTTTATTATGATGTTGTAAACTGCCCAAAGTTACTTAGGTGAGTTGGGCGTTTTAAACTATGTTGAAGTTTTGAGAGCCCTAGTTAAAATATACCCCAAAGTTGAATTAGGATATTTGATAATTTTCATAACTATTCAGATAAGATAAAGGTAATCATTTCTAACTCTAGCAGGCAGTGTTCATCTCCATCTCTTAGCTGAGGGAGTCAACATTGTCCGAAGACTTTTCTGTGGTCATGTGGCCACATAGAACATTGTTATTTTCCCACCAAAGCATTTGCATGCTTTCGAACTGCTAGGTAGGCAGGAGCTTATTATCGGGGCCCTCAGCAGTCCGGGTTCAGGTCCGGCTACAGCACGGAAACTGCTTTGGTCGCGCTGACCAATGATCTCTGGCGGGCCCGGGATGGAGGCTACTCCACTATCCTGGTGCTTCTTGACCTCTCAACGGCATTCGATACCATCGACCATGGTATCCTTCTGCGCCGGTTGGAGGGGCTTGGAGTGCGGGGCACCGTTTTACGGTGGTTCACCTCCTACCTCTCTGGCCGGTCGCAGTCGGCGTTTGCAGGAGGTCAGAGATCGGCTCCAAGGCCTCTTCCATGTGGAGTCCCTCAGGGGTCTGTTCTCTCACCTCTGCTTTTTAACATCTACATGAAGCCATTGGGTGAGATCATCCGTCGACACGGGGTGAGTTATCATCAATATGCTGATGATACTCATCTTTATATCTCTACCTCGTGTCATTACAGCGAAGCAGTGGAAGTGATGAACCGGTGCCTGGAGGCTGTTGAGGTCTGGATGGGTGCCAACAGGCTCAGACTCAATCCCGACAAGATGGAGTGGCTATGGACTCTGCCTCCCAAGGACAATTCCAACTGTCCATCCATTACCCTGGGGGGAGAAGTTTTGTCCCCCTCGGAGAGGGTTCACAACTTGGGTGTCCTCCTCGATCCACAGCTAAGTTTAGAACACCATTTTTTGGCTGTGGCGAGGGGAGCATTCGCCCAGGTTCGCCTGGTGCGCCAGTTGGGGCCCTATTTGGATCGGGAGTCACTCCTCATAGTCACTCATGCCCTTGTCACCTCGAGATTCGACTACTGTAATGCTCTCTACATGGGGCAACCTTTGAAGAATGTTTGGAGACTGCAGGTAGTCCAGAATGCGGCCGCGCGAGCTGTCTTGGGTCTCCCAAAACATGCTGATATCACTCCAGCTCTCCATGAGCTGCACTCGCTACCAATCGGTCTCCGAACACAATTCAAAGTGTTGGTTATGACCTATAAAGCGCTTTATGGGTTACTTGCGGGACCGTCTTCTGCCTCATGAATCCCAGCGACCGGTTAGGGCACATAGGGTTGGCCTCCTACAAGTCCCGTCTATTAGGCAATGTCATCTGGCGGGGCCTAGGGCAAGGGCCTCTCCGTCGCTGCCCCAGCCCTCTGTAACCAGCTTCCCACAGAGGTTCGCACTGCTTCCTCCCTCCTAGTTTTCCAGAAATTATTGAAGACTCATTTATGCCGACAGGCTTGGGGCGTATGAACTGTACTCTGCCCCTGGGCCTACGAATGTGCCTCCATCAGTGACTGTGTGTTGATTGTGATTGTATGTTGTATGAATGTGTTTCGGATTGAATGAATGTGTTTTGGATTGGATGGTTGATTGTCATTGGTAAATCAATTTTATTGTATTATTGTTGTAAGCCGCCCTGGGTCTCAGGAGAAGGGCGGCATAGAAATTTAAATAAAGTTAAAGTTAAAGCTGAGGCAAGGAACCGGAGCTCACCCCATCTCAAACCCTGGCTGTCAGCTTTCCAACTGACAAGCTAATGTTTTTAACTGCTGAATCATCCTCTCCCCTTGAATAGCCACTGCTATTCAGATAGCAGCATAGAAATATGATATATGGACAGATAAATAGATGGATAAATGGATGGATGGATGGATGGATGGATGGATGGATGGATGGATGGATGGATGGATAGACAGACAGACAGACAGACAGACAGACAGACAGACAGATAGCAATATCAGTTAGACTTATAAAGTGCTCCATAGTGCTTTATAGCACTCTCTGAATGGTTTAGATGTCAACATATTGCCCTCAACAATCTGGGTCCTCATTTTACCAACCTTGGAAGGATGGACAGCTGAATCAACCTCAAGTTCATCAGGATCGAGGTCCAGACTGTGGGCAGAGCTGGCCTACAATACTGCATTCTAACCACTGCACTACCAGTGGTTAGATAATAAATATAGATGCTAAAAGTAAAGTAGCAGCTTCCATTATGAAAGCTGGGGTTTTTTTTATTGAACTCTAGAATCAAGAAATTTTATATCTAGGTTAGCAGGACATATATTACATGAAGAATAATACTGAAGCTGTGGTAAAAAATACATTATTACACAAGCAGAGGTGGGATCTAACTGGGAAAGATCTGTGCATCTTCATTGTGCCAAATGTGTCACATTTAAGTCAACAGCTGGGATATTATTTGGAGGTGCACAGATAGGTAGGAAGTCTATCAACCCTTATGACTACTGCTAGGAAAAGATGCTTGTTTTATTACTTCTTTCATGTGGAATCCTGATTCTCACCTACAGCAATATATAAAATAATAAAAGACAATTTGTTCAGAACTATAATTTGAAACATAATTTGAAACATAACCAAGATAATGAATAATATTTCTGGAGGAGAATATCATATATTACATTAGCTATGAAATGTGTAAATAACCTCATAACCATAGTATCCAAGGAACAAATCAGTAAGCTCTCGGAGTCCTAGTGGACAATCATTTAAATATGAGTCAGCAGTGTGCTGCAGCTGCCAAAAAAGCCAACACAGTGCTAGGCTGCATTAACAGAGGGATAGAATGAAGATAATGTGAAGTATTAATACCACTTTACAATGCCTTGGTAAGGCCACACTTAGAATACTGCATCCAGTACGATGCACCACGATGTAAAAATATGTTGAGACTCTAGAAAGACTACAGAGAAGAGCAACAAAGATGATTAGGGGACTGGAGCTAAAACATATAAGGAACGGTTGCTGGAATTGGGTATGTCTAGTTTAACGAAGAGAAGGATGAGGGGGGACATGATGGCAGTATTCCAATATCTCAGGGGCTGCCACAAAGAAGAGGGAGTCAAGCTATTTTCCAAAGCACCTGAAGGCAGGACAAGAAGCAATGGGTGGAAAATAACCAAAGAGAGAAGCAACCTAGAACTAAGGAGAAACTTCCTGACAGAACAATTAACCAGTGGAACAACCTGCCTCCAGAAGTGGTGAATGCTCCAACACTGGAAGTTTTTAAGAAGAAACTGGACAGCCATTTGTCCAAAATGGTATAGAGTTTTCTGCCTGAGCAGGGGGTTGGACTAGATGACCTCCAAGATCCCTTCCAACTTTATCATTATTATTATTATTAAGCTATTAGAATATACTTAGAGCTAATCTATCTCAATAAAATACAGCAATTTTCTCTCTATTTGGGCACTTACCTTCTTTGTTTAGTTACTGGTATGTGAGTTGCTATTTTTATAATAAAATTAAAAAAAGAAAGTGAAGAAAAAGGACAGATTGATTGAAAATAGCTCCAAATATTCATTGCTTCTTTCTGAATGTTTACATTGTCACTGTAGTATATCGAAAACAACAACTCTGTCCCTCAAAAATTTAAAGCAGTTACTGAAGATAACAAATTATGCAAAATCAACTTTTGCTGCTTTTTAAGAACTAGAATGTTAAAAGTTTCCTTTTGAGTTATTTTTAAATTCATAAACATTTCCCAGAAAAAAATGTTCCTTTTCTTCTAGGAAGGAAGATGAATATTGTATGCTGCCTTTAATAGGTTGTTTATCATAAGGTTAGCATTATTGCGGGAGGGGGGCGGTATAAAAATCATTAAAAAAAAAATTGCAAACAAATTCAGTGATGCAGTTTGTGTCACTGAACTCAAAATAGCTGAATGTCAGCAGCATCCATATACACAATAACCAGGATGAACATCTGATATTTCTACAATGAATCAAATGGTTGTGAGAGAGCATCCTAAGAACTGAAAGTCTCTGTGGCTGTCTTTGAGAATCACATCAAAGCAGAAAAGATCACAATCCTAAGAAATATTCTTTACAGTTTAAAAATATAAAAATAGGGAGAAAGGTAATTCCATACTGCAACCTAAGCTGCTAATCTTCCACACTATTCCTAACTCTTTCCAAAGGCAACTTCAAAACTATCAGTCCAGATTGCAATGTGTTGGCAATGGAACCAGGCTGGTGCTCTGTCCAGATCATGATCGGTGCAAGATATGAACTATCTTCCCCTGCTTCTTGCTCTTTCTATCTCCCCAGGAGGGGAAGCCCCATCAGTTGGCTTTGTGTGGACCAGTCCACCATTGTCTGATTTTCTGTTTAGGGATTGTTCCCTCAGTTCTAGTCTCAGTGGCTTTCTTTTGCTCTCCCAGATATTATATGCTTTCATATTCCCTTCTCACATTGCTACTTTTGATACTAAACAATTGCTCCCCCCCATCCACAGCCCCTTCATGATACCATCATTGCTCTGATACTTCAATAATCAAAACATCAGGGAACATATTCTTTAATTTCTGTGTTTTTGGGTGAGTTCATGGAATGATTGTAGCAAGGAAGAACGGATGGTTCAGCTTCATAAAAACAAAATAGCACTTGCCTTTATTGCAACATAAACATTCTAAAATGTGAAAAAGAAGTCAAGTTTTTCAGTACTGTGTGTGTTACATCAAATACAAGGACAGCAAGCTTCACTGAGCTTAGACAGAAACAAATAAAGTGCCAACTGAATAATGTATGGGTTGAATGAATTGATGAGTTTCTAGAAGATGGAGGGAAAAGGAAAGCTCCTAATGGTCATTCTGGATCAACTGCAAAATTATATTAATATTATTACATTTATCAAGCACACCAGACCATATTGTGGGTCCCAACTATCAAGAAAGAACATCTAGTGGGACTTAGAAAAAGGGCCTTCTGTGTGATGGCTCCCTTTGGAATATCATATCCCCAGAAACAAGATTGTCAGTAGGCTTGGGAACCCCATTTGGATCAAGTGGCTTGCCTGATTCTGTTTTCTAAGAAAAAATAAAAAAGTAAAAAAATGGCACCTGCTGAGCAGTGAGAGCATAGTAACCTGATAGATCAGGATAGAATGGCTACCCAAATCAGTGACTACCGTATTTTGGGAGGTGAGAGAGCAGGCCAGGTCGTGCAGCTGGCACAGCCACTAGAACAGGCAAGTCACTGGACACAATCTTCTCTGAATGGTTTAAGATGGCTCAGGTTGAGGAACTGCAGTTTTTAATGGAAGCTAAAAAAACCTGGGGGTTCGGGTGCTTTTATGAATGGCTGGGAGACAGAGGACGATAATGTTGTTTCTGCACTCAGAAAGCATACTGGCAATGGGAGTAGTGGAAAGTGAGAATCTGCCCAAAGGCAGAGATCTGTAAAATGACTGAAACTAAATGAACATGAGTTGCAATTCACCTTATGGAGTAGTGGATACAAGTGGCTGTACTTTTGTTGTAAAGGAAACAGATGCTATTTTTTAAAAAACAAAGATTCCAAAATGGTCTTATCCATCTAATTAATCCCAATTACATAATGTCTTGCAATGGTTCTCTATTTAAAAGAATCATGCTTTGTTACATCAAAGAAAAGTCATATATCCTTTGGTTCATGCAGGAATGGGAACATTTATAAGTCCCTTAATGTATGTGCCTATTTCTATCAGCCCAATAATATTGATATTCTTCCCCTCAGCACCACTGATCAGCAGTACAATCAATCTTGATATTTCCCTGTAGATTTCTTTATACAATTTGGGCAGCTAATGTAGAAAATTTTTAAATTTTATGGAATTTGACCATAATTATATGTTTTTCAATCACTTCCACGTGCAGTCTATAATATATGAGGTTCTTTATAAGCCAGGAATAACACAGAATTTCAGCACACTAGCAATAGACCAGTTCAGCATCAATATTGTAGAATTCTGGAAATGTTCTCTAACTGTGTGGTTTTTTAATTTTGATATTGCTCCTTTAATTTAGAAGTTTTAATCTAGTTTTACTTTTCTTTCCTTTTGTTAGCCATAATTATGCTGAGCTCCTATGTCAGGAGAAGCCATGGTTCGGCAGTGATAAAATACTTATTTCTATTTCTATTAGATATTTTTAGAATTTTTAGAATCACCAATCATGGAGTTATACCAACACTGCAAGCATAAGATAGTTGCATAATGATTAAAGTCAGTGTATTAATATGTCAACTCATCAGAAACTACTTTTGAAGAACCAAGCAAAAATTAACTTAGCAATTAAATCTGGCAATTGGTAACCATATCCTTGTATCCAAAAATCAAATACAGAAAAAGGTTCAGTATTCCAAATGCTGTGCCTTGCATATTTCTTGCCTTGATGTATATAGTTTATTTCTCAGTATACTTCATCCAAGGAATAAACAATTTCCAAGGGTCTGTCTTGAAAATCTGTTTCTTCCATATTACCACTTCAGTCTTCAATTATAACTTTCATAAATTTCATGAAAAAAATGTAAGGGAATGTGATTATATTTCTTCCAAATATGAACAGTGAATATTCCCCTGCAGAAACCTACTTTGATTTGTAACCTATGTCTTATTAGTTGCTAAATTTTTAGTTAATATCAGCCCTAGTTTATATGCTGAAACCAAAAAAGACCAAAAATTGCACTTCAGCAATATTTAGAAGGCCACTGCCTCATTAGTTCTGTTGCATTTATAATTATATTTCAGTAAAGTAAAAAGACTAAAATTGTAAAGCAATCACATTGTAGTCATATGCTCTTAGTACGAAAATATTATTGATTCATCATTCTTGTTTAATATAGTTAGAGCACACAATGTTTTGATGTTTTTAATTATGCTGAGAAATAGAACTGCTCCAACCATATTAAGGCACAATATCAGTCAAAATGCTTCTTGAAATAAGTTTTGCTTTTTCACATCACTCATGTTCCCTAATTTAAGGACTAATAAAAAGATTTTTGGGGATTTTATATCAGCTGTAAATCCACTGAAAATATGAAAGGGACTGAACTTTATTGTTTGTATGTTTCTCAAGGTGAGGATTCTGCCATGCACAAACTATATGAAAATTTCTGAGATAATAGACTAAATTTTAAGAACCACGATAAAATTACAAAGAAGTAATAAAAAATAGCTATGATCATATAGGGCAAGGGTCTTCAAACCTGGACCTTTTATGACTTGTGGACTTCAACTCCCAGAATTCCTCGGCCAGTGTGCCTGGCCGAGAAATTCTGGGAGTTGAAGTCCACACGTCATAAAAGGGCCAAGTTTGAAGACCACTGATGTAGGGTCTGGAGGCTAGCTGGTAACTAAATATGATGTACGTAAATATCCATAAGACTAGTGTATTCACTTTGGGGATAAGCAGTGTTATTATGTAGTTTGCAGAAAAGTGTAAGAAGTAGAAAGCAAAATAAAAGAAAATAAGGGGAAAGGAACTTTAACTGCAGTAGATCTAACTAACAAAACCTCTGTTCACTGTATATTGTCTCTTTTTTTATCTTTGAAAACCATGTCCATACATTGTTTCACAGATTGCCTTGTATTCTTTAAATCTCATATCTTACTTTCTGAGGATCTCATCAAATCCATGTAATTACATTTTTAGTCTGCTCTCTTTCATTGTCTGCCAGTAATATGCATTAACTTCTCTCCTCATTTTTTTGCAGCAATCCTTTTATATATATTTTTTCTCATCCATAGTCTATTTTACTTCATCATTCTACCAAACAAAACCTTTTTCATATTTCTTAGTAGCATAACTTCATACACTATTGTGTAACATAATTCTTTTCATTCTATTTCAAGTATCTTCTGTATCATATTTCCTCCCATACATTTTCCATCTAATTTCTTAGGTAATTCTATATATTGTTTAGTATTTTTACAGCATTCTTATTCTCTATTCTGCAGTCATTCTACTTTCATTTAATTTCTTTTACTTTTATTTCTTCCTTCTCTATTCCCAATATCTCTCTATTAATACTGTACTACCAAAATCTATTCTATCCTATTTGTGGTCCCATGACTCTTGTATTCTTCAAAGATTTTCTCAATCTTTTGTCATAAACAATAAAATCAATCATTCTTAACATGTCTGCATATAAAAAACTTAATTTTAAACCAAATATTGAGAAGGAAAAGAATTTTTACTAAGCAAATAATCAAAATTCTTATGTATTTTCATGATGAATCCTTTTGTCTGTACTAATTCCCAATCATTCATTCCACTGGATCACATTTATTCAGAATGTTAAAGGATTATTTTGCTATGGCAGGGAAAGTATAGACAAAAGTGTCAGAAGTGTTTTACTTCTTTCAAGTGCTACTTCGCTCAGTTATATACGGTAGTTTTTTTGCTATTGTTTGTTGGTGTGTGTTTGTGTACTGATTTTTTGCTCACTCTGGTGTATAGCTCTAGACTTGCTATACTTTTAAATTTTTCCTTTGCTGTTACTCTAGTGTTGAGATTGAATTTGCAGCCAGTAAGTCTAGATTTCTCTTGACAATTATCAGCATGATTATCCTGATTACAAGGAAAAACCGAAATCATTTATTTAAAAACTAGTCCTAGAGAAGGAGATTCTCCTATTTGAACTCATTCAGTAAAATGAATAGGTAGAGAAAGCATTATCAGCCTAATTTTATTCTCAGTGATAATTTTTCACCTGGAAGAACCTAGACACCATGGACTTGGGTAGAAGGAGTGTGGAGTTGGAGACTTTAGGAATGATCTGGCAGGCTTCTCATATATGTGCTATATACATTTATAAGTTGTGTTACAAGTCTGAGATCCAACAAATCACAGCTGCCTGACAAGCAGCACTATGTTGAGGAGAACTTCAGTTAGTTTATGGGGTCCACATTCCTCATTCGTTTCCCTAATCTTTACCATTTTTCTTTTCCTGATGCTCCAGTGACCAAAATCATTATGATAGAGCCTGGATTGTAAAATGCAGCAAAGATAAATATTAATAGCATAGCGCACCCATGGGATAAAATATGAGCAATATCTCCAGAATGATCTCTTATAAAAATAATGAAAAAGACTGTACATGATTCTACACTAATCACTACCAATGATTAACATTCCACATGCAATATTCCTACTTTTTGGAATAGTCACAAAGTGCTTAGGGGAATATGCCTGTTCAGTTTTATTTCATTTTATTATTTTATTTTATTGTTACTCATCTCAGCAAACAATAAAAACCAGAGTCAAAACAGTATACAAAAAAACAATTAAAGCAAATATAATTTTTTTTTAAAAAAAACCCAGGGTGACAAAAGGGAACATCAACACATGGGCTTCCTGTTGGCAGGGATCCCAGGCTTGCGGGGAAAAAACACATTTTAAGGGATTTCAGAGGAAATGATATTCCAAAGGCCAGCAGAAAAGGCTAATCTTCTAGGTCCTGTAGGGGGAATTCTTTTGTAGAATGGACTGGCAACATGCTTCTCCTCCTGGACCTGATGGCACAGGTAGAAAAAAGCACAGAGGGATGCTCCCTCAAATTACCTGGATTCATGCCATCTGAGCTTTAATGGTCAAAACCAGCACTTTGAATTGGACCTGGAAGCAAACTACGTTTCTGGTTTTGCTTCTCTTTAATTTTGTTCGGTTATGCTCAGAGACTTGCATCCATCCAATATGGAGAAACCAAATTCAAGTATAGGAGACAAACAGGGTTCCTGTTGTAACTAAAGGCCTAGATACCAATGCGAGCATGTCCAACATTCAGAAAAAAAGAATCTTGATGCATACTTTTATAATTATAATAGCACATCTTTTATCATTGTAATGTGATTTATTCATTGATAAATCACAATGGAAAGCTAGTGCAGTTTAAGATTCATTTGCTATAAAGAATAACGGGTTGTGAGATAGTTAAGAAGGTTAAATATTTAGGAATTGATATTGAAGCTTCTAATGGGAAATTATACAAAAATAATTATGAAGTTTTGTGGAACAAGATACAAATAGAACTGAAGAAATGGAAAAAAATTACAATTATCTATGTTGGGTAGAATAGCGGCAGTTAAAATGAATGTATTGCCAAAATTTTTATTTCTTTTTCAAATGTTACCTATACTTAAAAAGGATGCGAATTTGGGGGAGTGGCAGAAAGGTATTAACAGATTTATTTGGAATGGCAAGAAACCGACGGTCAAATTAAAAATTATTCAAGATATAAGGGAAAGAGGTGGTTTGAAAATGTCCAATTTTAAGTTATATTACCACGCTGCTGTTTTAGTAGCGATAAGTGACTGGGTTAATCTAACTAATGATAGAATATTGAATATTGAAGGGTATGGTGTACTATATGGTTGGCATGCATATCTAGTTTATGATAAAAAGGTGGATAGGCGTTTCAAAGAGCACCTACTGCGAAGTGCTCTGTTGCGTGTTTGGAAAAAGTATCAGTATATATTAAAGGAAAAAATTCCTATGTGGACGGTTCCCAGACACGCAATAGAGAATATAAATAGAGTACAAGTTCAAGATGTGGTGCCCTATGAGAAACTCCAAATTAAAGAAGGGAATTCATTATTATTAAAGTCCTTGAACATGCTAGGTGAGGAAGGAATAGTCCATACTTGGTTTTCATATTTACAATTGCAGACTAGATGGCAAAAAGATTTGAAGATAGGTTTATCTCAAATAGATGAAAATTTAGTTAAACAAGTTAGAGACCAAAGGTCTATGCATATTAAAAGATTATATAACGTATTGATAGAAATTGATTCTGAAACTGAATTAGTCAAGGACTGTATGATAAAATGGGGACAGAATTTTGGACAACCAATCAGGATGGAAACTTGGGAGAGGATCTGAGTGAGAAATGTAAGGTTTACACAAGCGCAACACTTAAGAGAAATTTTTATAAAATGTTTTATAGATGGCACATGGATCTGAAAAAATTATCATATATGTACCCTAATTTACAACCTAAGTGCTGGAGATGTAAATGTACGGATGCTACTTATTTTCATGTATGGTGGACTTGTAGAAAAATTAAGGCTTTTTGGATAAAAATATGGTGGATACTTCAAAATATTTTGAAAAAACGTATTGAAATTTCACCACAGTTGTTTTTATTAGGTATTATAAAAGACTGCACCACCATAGAGATGAACTTAATTTTGAACTTGATTACAGCAGCAAGATTGTTGGTGGGACAATATTGGAAGAAGCCAGAATTACCATCTATTGAAGAATGGACTTTGAAAGTTATAAACTTGGCAGAAATGGCCAAAATATCTGCATATTTGAAGGATCATTCAAATGAAAAATATATGTTGGACTGGAAAAAATGGATAGAGTATATACAAGGGAAATACCAATTCAAGAAATTGTATTTACTACATAGTTAAATTTTTATATGTTGGAACAAAAATATAGTTAAATTATTATTAGGATTTATTAGGATTTATATAATAGTTTTGTTTAGTTTAGTGGGTTTTCTTGTGTTTTACCCTGTATTCACTTTGGGAAGTCGGGGTGGGTGGGTAGGCAGGGTGTATTGCTGTACTCAACTGCAATATTGGTAATATATAAGAACGATATATTTAATAGATATAAGAGGGGATGCTCGGGCAGTACCTCTGGACCACATCTGGAGGGGGTAGATTGAGGAGTGAAGGTGGAGGGAAGTAGGTAGGTAGGTGAGGAGGGAGGAGAGTGAAGGAGGGAGAGAGAGGGTGGGGGATGGTAGTAGGTAGGGAGGAAGAAAGAGGGGGATGTGGTGAAGGGGGTGCTGCCAAGCAACACCCACAGTTATATTAAGTATTTTAAAAGAATATACACTTTGTTTTTTATGGGAGAAAGTTGTAAAAGATTGTATTAGTTGAGTGGTTTTCTATTTTTTTTCTTGTTTGTGATTATAAAATTAATAAAACCTTTTTAAAAAAAGATTCATTTGCTCCTCTTTAAGTCAATATGTGTATATACTTATATATGATAGTACCATGTTAAAAATGCTATGCAATATTGAATTGGGCTGCAAACTGTGCCTGTGTGGTGATCTAAACCAAGTCCTGATAATAACAGTGTTTTCTACAGACGAGACCAAGTAATTTGGAATTCCAACTCTAATGTGAATTCCATGACTTACCCTAATATATTTCACATCCAGATCCCTTTATAAGTCTATAAAGTCCTTTAGAATAATCAAATAGTATTTTTATCAGTAACTGTTGACTAAATTAAAGAGGAGGCTGATGATTAGAAAAAGTAAACCATTACTATTATTCAGAAATACAATTGCTGCCTTCACTCTCTCTGAAAATGTGTAATAAATCTAATTATAATTATAATAGCCATTCAAGTGTACAAACATTTGCAGAGAAGTGTGTTGGCTTTTTCACAACTTATTTCTTAAATGGATGAACCTTTATATGGAAACCACTGACAAGAATACAAAGGTGATAAGATTGCTACTATTTATTTCAAAATAATTTTATGCGAATGTAAAAGCTTCTTGGTTTATAGGCAAAGAAATTATCCATTTTGTTTTCCTTAGAAATATGGACTTATATCTTAACATATTTTGCTGGAACTATACAGATGGTAACCATATGTATACGTAGATAAATCTTCTGGATTCGAAGAAGATATGCTGTCATATGGTTCATCTTTGAACCTGGAAGTGACTCTGCAGTCGCAGTCTGGAACCCCAAAGTCTAGCACAATGGGGGCACAGGAAATCCATTGTTACAATAACTGTGGATGTCTTTCTGTGCTCTGCTCATGGTTTTCCATCTATTTTTGGTGGCACCAGTTTTCAAAGCTGGTGTAGGCTTCATAGCACATGGCTTGCCAATGGGCTGCAGCTTCTTTGGCTGGATGTCAAAGTAGTATATGGTTTCCTTCACAGCATCTGTGTAGCACTTGTGTGGATGACCTCAAGATCTCTTTCTGGTCTCGGCTTCCGGTGGCTCCGCCGGCGCCGCTAGGGTCTCCTCTGTGAGACTCCGTCATCTGGATTTGTAAAGCCGTGAAAAACAGCGCACACCAGCTGTTTTTTCGCGGTGAAAAATCCCCTCTCCGGGCAAAGGAGAGGTGTAGAGCATCGGGAGCAAGGTTGAGCCTTCTTAAACCCCTGCAAAATAAGTTTCCAGGGATTAAGAGTGAGCTCCCTAAGCTCCGGAGGACGCTCCTATCCAGAGACGCTTCTGTCTTCGGGCAGAGAAAGACGCCGCGACCACTTCTGCCTTTTTTAAAGCTAACACTGGAGAGACTATAAGCAGGCTGAATGACTACAGAAGTCTTAAAGGGATTGCAAGTATCTTTATTGTTTCTTTTTGGTTATACATTTCTAACGTCTACAATCAACATAATGTTTCAAAATGGCGTTTAGCTTTCACTATTTTCATTGTTAAGGAAAGTGCTGGAAGTGAAAGTGGAACTGTTACTTTTTTCTCTCTTCCTGTTTCTTCAAGCGCAGCTAGAGAGATGGCTGTGATTATTTGAAACTTAAAATGGAGTGGAATTTACAGCCAAATGCTAAACCTATGTTGGATCGTACTGATGAATTTTATGAAAAAAGGTCTGATACACAGAAGATTTTTACCCAAGACTTTAAAGAGATTAAAGCATCTTTGAAAGAGATTAAAGCATCTTTGAAAGAGGCTTCTACAGAAATATTAATCATATTAGCTAAATTCTTTCTTCCAAATGAAGTTGATGTACAACCGACTGCTGAACAATTTATTTTACAACTTGAACATGGAGAGGAGTTAGATCAATTAACTGGAACTTTTTCTTCAAATGAAACTGATTTACAATTGTCTGCTGACTATTATATAACACAAGAGAAATCAGAAGATCAACAGGGAAGAGAAGAGGATTGTTTTGAGCATAAAGACTACAACTGGATTTTGCTAGATGGAAAGTTGGTTTATGGAGAGCAAGAGGTTTTGTTTCAAGAAGGGGAATTCTGTCCAGCCGGGCAGCAAGAAGAGGATTTAATTGATAAAAGAGAGACTTTGTTTCATTTTATGAAGCAATTAGACTATAAATGGATTCGGTTTGTTGAACAGTTTATTTATGGAAAGCAAGAGGAGTTGATTCAAGAAAGCACGATTCAACTCAAGAAGCAATTTATCTATGGGGTTGAAGAAATAAAGAAGAGAGATTTATTATTTGGATGGGTGGCCTTGTTATGGCGGTGTATTTGGTTAAAAAGAAAACCTAGAATTCGTTTGAAGTAGTGAAATTTAAAACTGTATGTAAGGATGTTTGGGTAATTTAAAATTATGGAATGAATTAAGGACTAAGAATATGAGTAAGATGATTAATGGTTGACATAATTAAATTGATGAAGGATGTATTTGTTTTGATAATCTAGATTTGATATTAGATTGGAATGTAAGTTAGAAATGGTACAAATAGTTTGTTTTTATGAGAGAGCCCAGAAGTTGATTGATTAAATGAAATTTATAACTAAATGAGAGAATTAAGGTTAATCTAAGATTATGGGTTGATTTAAAGATTGAGATTATAAGTAAGTTCTAAGATAGGATGTTTAAATGATATATCAAGATATATTATTATAAATTAAATTTATTAGATATGACTTAGATTGACGGTTTAGATGTAAATGATAATTATTATTCTTAACAAGATGTTATATTTTTTTTTAGAATTGAGGGATTTATTGATATTGTTATTTTTAATATTATCTGTTTAATTTCAATAAGATGAGTTTTTTCTTTTGTGTTTTGCTTAAGGGATTGATTTGATTCAGAGAATGTATATATTATATAGTTTAAAATTCTTGTTAAGACTATATAATAATTTTGTTGGACGTAGTGGGGTTCTCTTTTGTTATACCCTGTAATCATTCTGGGAAGTCGAGGGTTAGGGAGGGATTATAATTTTAGAGATGATGTTTTCGGGGAGGGAGATAATAAGTATTAGAATATGTTTCTTAACTGTAGTTGGGGGTATTTAGGGACTATATAATTTTTTCAGGGTGCTCGGGAGAACTCTAGTCACCGCATTGGAGGGTGAGGAAGGTGGAAGGAGAGGTACTGGTATGTATAGAGGGTTAGAGGGTGGAGAAGGAGTAGAGGAGGATTGAGGGAAGAGGTATAGAAAGGCGAAAGTATGTAGGTAGAAGGATAGAAGAGGGGGTTAGGATGTAGGAGGATGTGGTGGGGGGGGTTCCGAGCAGCTATTTGTATTGTTTGTTAATTATGTTATTTGTTTGTTATCAGTTGAGTTATTATATTTTTGTGTTAAAATTTGTTAAAAGTTTATAAAACTTAATAAAAAAATAATTAAAAAAAAGTTAAAAAAAAGATCTCTTTCTGGTCTCCAGTTCCACTGCAGAGCAACTGGCAAGGCATATGGTCTTTGACATTCTAATGATGTTTCTCATCCATAGCTTCTGAGCTCTGATAATGCTGGCAGACTCTGCATAATCTAAGCCCTCCAGGTTGGATACACAGCCTTGCCAATGAATGCCCAGGATGAAGCAGAGGGTGTGCATGTGAAATTCTCCTATTGAGGTGTCATCAGTACAGAATCTAGGACTCATATCCATATAAAAGAAAAGAGAGAACCACAGCTCTGGAGACCTCTACTTTGTAGAGATGCAAAGATAATGTTGATAGAGCACCCTGGTATGCACCCACTCCAGAGGCTGGCTTATCTTGCTGATCCTGGAGTCAATTTCTTTATCCAAAGGCCCATCACTTGACAAGATGCTTCCCAAGTATTTAAAGCTATTCACATTTGTCATCTGGATGTTATCAGCAATGATTTTTGTTCCTATAGTGTTAGTAAATTACTTCAGTCTTGTTCAGGCTGATAGACTAAGGAGTATAGCAGCATCTGAGAATGTGTTCAGCTTCATTTGTAGATTATTGTCTTTGTGTGCCAGAAGCGTACAGTCATCAGCAAAGAGGGTTTCTTAAATGATTGCATGGAAACACTTTGTCCGTCTATTAAAGCAGCTAAGGTCAAAGAGAGAGGTGTCCAATCAGTACCCGTTGTACACTCCTTCCTTCAGGCCTTCAATATGTTAATATGCAAATGAAGAAGAGGATTGGCGATAATACACAGTCCTGGAAATGGCAAATGCAGCTGATGTATCACCAGTGTAAAGGACTTATTTTGTCATTCTGTCATTGAGCATCTGAATAACTTTAATGATTTTTTTTGAGTATCCACAATGTTTCTGGGTAATTCAGAGAACCTTCCTGTTTACTGTGTCAAATGACTTTGTTGGAGTAAAGTGCCTTGTTCTGCTTGATGCACTTCTCCTGGACGTGCTTGATGACAAATATCATGTCTGGCCAAATGCAACAGTGTTCAGAGCTTCCTTTCCAGGGGCGACAAGTCCTATGAGGAGAAAGTGGGAAAAAACCTTGCCTGTGATAGACAGTAGTGAAATACTATAGTTTCCACAGTCTGATTTGTAATTTTTCCCTTGTTTTTATAAAGAGCCATGATGAGAGCATTGAGGAAGTTGTCAGACATGCCCTTTATGAACCAGTTTGTACAGTTTGTCAGCCAGCTACAAATCCATTTGGTGGTAATGTTGTCTATTCTACCTTTTTCTAGCTTACCAAGCAGTAGATGCTGACAATAATAACATACCAGGATTTGTTGAAAGGAAAGTGGAACTTATGTTCATTTAGTCCAGTAAGTAGAGTTCAGATGTTCTTCAGAAGAGGAGTTTTGATTGCAAAACCTTCTTCATAGGTCTTGTTCTCAGTTTCTATTTCCCTTTCCAAAAGAACATACATCTACGGAATTGCTTCCTATGATAAACCCTCATCTGCAAGCCTGATCTCACTGAATGTCAATGCAATGATTGGCTGCTATGAGTTCTGTTAGTCTTTCAGACCTTGCCATCTTTTCTCCTTTCAGCAGGATGCAAATGTTCCAGGTTCCAAAAATAAATTTGCTTTGATTTTCTAGACTCTTAAGATATTTTGCTGGAGGTTTCACATGGTAACCATAACATTGCAACAAAAATGTTCCAAGATGTTGATGATTTACAAGGTGAACCTCTGAATTTCATGGAATGATTTACATAGCTGGACACTTATTCAGTTCCTTTATCTTTATGAAGTTCACCCAGTTAAAGATTATGACAATGAATTTTATTTTATTTATTTTTATCCTGCCTTTATTACTTTTATAAATAACTAGTAGTATA
Source organism: Bothrops alternatus (assembly GCA_034064705.1). Taxonomy (NCBI): domain Eukaryota; kingdom Metazoa; phylum Chordata; class Lepidosauria; order Squamata; family Viperidae; genus Bothrops; species Bothrops alternatus. The sequence continues at coordinate 36,689,009 of JARGCV010000009.1, forward strand.
TAACTGGATTGTAACAGAAGCTGAATCATGAACAAATATTAGTCCAATGATCAGCAACTTCTGCCATTAAATTGGATCCAAGACAAGAGACAGTGTATATTTTGATAAATAAATAAATGAATGAATAATAGGGGAATAGAATCATAGCTTCATAGTCTTTTCCATCCTGACTATCATGACATGTGGTGAATTGCTGAAGTGGTATAATTCCCTGGTATTTCATGTTCATTGCATATTGCTCCATATGCCAAATGTGCCATATTTCAGCTTCAGTAATGTTTCATTTCAGCCAAAAGCGACATCTCAGTGTATCTATTTTTTGGAACAAGTTGTAACTTTATTTATTATATTACCATTATGACAGTTAATCTATCAACGCATGCAAGGCATGTAAAGACAATGTATTGTGAAAAGTATCAGGAATACTTTGTTTCTGAACCTGAAGGACATAAATTGCAACTTTTAGAAAAAGAAAAACTTTACAGCAAATAACAAGCAAGCAAATATTTCTGGACTATTTCATTTTTCAGCAAACGTGTTCCCGGTGACAAGCTCACTTGGCAATAGAACTGGTGGGAGAGGACCACCAGTTGAATAATGAATGGCAAATTCATGTGATATGTGCTGTATAAGAAAAGATAAATAGTAAGGGCTAACTGAGATGTAAACAAATAAATCTGCTGTTCTCCCACACAGACTCATAGACTCCCTGCTTAGCTTTGTGTTTTCATGCAAACAAGTCATCCACCCCCTCTATATTTTTTTTATTTGAATTCTTCTTCCAACATGAAAAGTGTTTCACAAAACAAAGGAATAACAGTTTATATGATTTCTGACACAACATTTTATTGTTTTTCTCTTGGCATTTATATTTATAGGTTAACTACAAATGGAACGATACTGTAACTACTTGCATTGCATTCTAAGTAGTTGTCAAAGCTTTGTTTTTATAAACCAAGGCTCTGCCCTGTTGAAGAACAGATTACTAACTTTGGCCACATCCAAAGTATTGAAACTACCTGTTATTGTTGTTGCTCCATCAGCCTGAATCAATCCAATGCCAAATGAATGCCTCATCACTGAAGATTTCAGAGCATAGCATGCCACACTGGATCAACACAGGATGGTGGATAGATTGGGCAACAACAACAACCCTGAACTACAGCTGAGAGAGTGTGATTATCCCCATTCAGATAGCTTCCCTGCTTTCCCCATTCCTAATCCAACACCTTAACTACTACACCACATTCTTTCTCTCTCTCTCTCTCTCTCTCTCTCTCTCTCTCTCTCTCTCTCTCTCTCTCTCTCTCTCTCTCTCTCTCTCTCTCTCTCGTCATCTTGTCTTCCATCTTTCTTGTATTGACCATGCAGATATTTATTTTTCCAATTTTTCATTCACTGTTATAACTGTTCAGTTTTGCACTTTACACTTATTCACATCTTCTCTTTACTTGCTTTTATGTAATCATTTAGACCTCTAATTCATCATGCAGTGCCTTTTAATTTGCAGAAAATCTTGACCACCATCTTTACTTGGTAAATAAAAATTATCTGTATTACTTTTGGGGTGCAATGCATGATATATTGTCATATGTTTTGGGACCTTGTGATCTAAAAGATCTAATCCATACCTTCTGTATGGAACATTACAAGGACAAATATGGTTGGCATTTTAATTCAACTAGCCACTCTTTCCAGGCAGGTATTGTTGTTTTATGGCAGACATGCTAAACACAAGGCCCAAGGGCCAGATGTGGCCCACAAAGTGGTTTCATATTGCCGCAAAACCATCCTGGAAACAGTGAGGGAATGGCCTCCGCTGCCTTGGCTCTGGCCCAGGCCAGCCGGGAGCCAATATACAATTTTGTGGTGGCCATCTATGCTGAAACGCATTCAGTCTCCCTCTGACTTTGCCCTGGTACCCATCATGAACAACCTGGCTAAGGAGAGCAAGCACAGCAGCAGCAGCCTTGAGGAGGAGGTAAGTGCAGCTGGGCACCCCCTTGGAGAAGTGGGGCTGGGCTTGGTGCCATGGGTGCTCGAGGGCCAGGCTGGGTATTTGAGCTCTGCTGCCCAGAGCTCCAGGAAGCCCACACCACCATCCAGCTCCCCCCCCGCATGGCCTGAGAGGAACAGTGAGGTTCCTCCAGTGGACCATGCCTTGGCACTTGCCCTGGTCCCACCCCCTTCTGCCAGAGACCCTCAGATCTGTCCCACTCCTGCCCAGGGCCAAACAGGTGCCTTGACATGAACAATGTAAAGCTGGCCATGCCCACCCAGTAGGCCACACCCACTCCCACCACACCCACCCAGTAGGCTGCACCCACCCTGGCCACACCCACCAAGCCCCCCAAGGGCAACTGCAATGCTGATGGGCCCTCAATGAAATTGAGTTTGACAAACCCCCGTTTTATGTTATTAAAGTTATCGTCACAGGATATCGTCCTGTACCAAGGAAAACTGCCTTTTGTAATTGACTGATAGTGATTTGGTCAATGACAATAATGTCCATGTAGTGTTCCAGATATTTTGGAATTGCATTGAAGGTGTCTGTTACTATTGGTGTAGTAGTAGTAGTCACCTTGGATGAAATCCAAAAACATCTGGAACATCAATTATTCAGTCCATGTAGGATGAAAGTGTCTTCATTGAGGGTAATGTAATTACTATAGTGGCCTTGTAGTTAGAATTTTTTCAACTTCTCTATCTGAGAGAGGCATTAGAAGTCAGAGAACCTGCAGATAGGATTAAAATTATTCCTCCCCAAATTGTGTGGGGAATAAAATTAGTTGAACCAGTCCAACTTGGATTTTTTCTCCCACCATGGTAGCTTGTATCTACTTTCTAAAATTTACAAGAAGTCACTTCTATTTTTAAAAATACCCAAAGCTTGCCATGCTACCACAGTGCCAAACTCTTTGCAATATTGATATATGCTTCCTAGCAACTCTTGAAAAAAGAAATCTGATTTTTTGTAGTGCCTCTGGTCATGTGACCATTCCAGAAAATAATGGGGGGGACCCTATACCATTCAAAATCTTTTTAGCAGTTACAACATGATAGAAGAGAACCTAAAGGAAAGGGAGGGCATATAATTTCCTATTTCTTATCTTTCTCATTCTTGATTTAATCCAGGTTAGCATTTCCCTGCCATTGGGGCTGAATGCACTATGATGCATGGAATAAGTGCTTCAAATGCAGCATCTCTCTGCTATTGTTAAGAAATGTAGACCTGGCCTTGGGAATGAGGAAGAAATGAATGGACTGTTAAACATGGACTTTCAGAAAATATTATTCAGTCCTGAGAAAGAGAATAATGTAAGAAAGAAATTCAAAATAACTCTGCCTAGATTTTGTTTGGTATAAAATGGAGAAGATTTTCAAGATGTTATTTTCCCCTTCCACAATAAAGAGCCTCCTGGAATCCATCTGATACTTGTTTTTTGACCTCTCCTACAGTGAAAGTATGATCATTATTTATTAAAGTAGCTGAACATTTCAGACTTTTATTTGAGCCTAAAAAAAGATATGCAGGTGCTTTAAGATCCTTGCTAGTTTTAAACTTCTCTCTATATGCATTTCTCTTTCTTATGTTAGTAATTTTATTCCTGATTCTACTACTACAATTAAATTAGTAAGACTGTATGAATACTCGTCTTGGAGATTTGATCTCAAGGCAGTTCAGTGTAATCATAAAATCAACTTTCTGAACAGAATCAATAAAAACTCATTCTACTGTAATTAAAATGCTTCAGAATTGGATAATATGAATATTTATAATCAATTCAGTTATTAGCATCAAATCAACACAGCGATGCCCCAGTCAAACTGGATTAATTTTCTGAATTAATATGAATTGTCAAAGTAAAATTCATTGATACTTTGGATTACATTTTGCATGATTTATTAAGGAATATATATTAAGTTACTGAATGTAAAGCAAACACTATAGGGAATGAAAAATTGCCTTAAAATTATTTAAAGTCTATGCTTCTTAAAAAAAGAAAAACTGGAAGAGTTACAACCTTGAATTTGGCAATCAACTGGATAGGTTACTTGTAATACCATAGTGTTCTCCTACTATGGTGAAATTATTTTGTTTCCATTTAGTTTTTAATTTATTTATTAAGTTTTCATAAATACATGTAGATTATAGGAATTGGAAGATGGTTTTGCATTCTGTAGTTTTGTTCATTATTTTTATGAGATGCCAAATGTAACCAAGTATCTGATGAAATGTTGATCACTAAAGAAACATTTGCCATTTCAATTTAAAGCTCAGCCTCACAGAAAAATGGAATTTACTTTAAAATGTATATTTATGCAGTACCCAGTTTAGTGTGGCTGTAAGAGAAAATTGTCACCTAAATGAAATGGAAAGAAATGGCACTACTTTCCAGAAAGCAGAATAGTGTTTCTCCCAACTTTTCAGCCTATCATACAATCATGTATTTCCCAGAGTGAGTACTAATGAAATCCTCTTCTCAGCCATATCATCTTCTCAACCCAGATTAGCCCAGTCTAATTTAAGGTAGCTAGATGCTATTATTTGCTGACAGATAGAAAATAAGGTGAGAATATACACCAAATGAGATAGATAAATGATAGATAGATAGATAGATAGATAGATAGATAGATAGATAGATAGATAGATAGATAGATAGATAGATATAGACAGACAGACAGACAGACAGACAGACAGACAGACAGACAGACAGACAGAAGGTTCTAAAGATTCTTCCCAAAATCAAAGCACTGTCAAAAATCAAGCACAACCGTAGTTCATAGATGGTTCCAAATTGCAATCCTAGAATCTGCAGGCAAACAATCAGTTTTTAAGGAACCACTTCAATCCACATCTTAAGAAAGCAAAACTCTTGGAAACGGTCTCTTCCAAGAGGAACTTTTATTAAGAGAAATTGATAGCAGGCATGATAGACAGGATCTGAGGGATTTCCTTACAAATCGATGTTTTAAAGTGTCCCTAAACAATCCCCACCCACAGTTCTTCCAGGTGATTCAGACCGGCAGATTTCTAGGTGTTAAATCCAGGAAAGATAACATCAATCCGGCTCTGTTGGGCACAATCATTCAACAGCTCCTCACACCTTATTTTGATGACGGATAAATAAACTAGATTCCGGAGGCTGCATCTTTTCACACACACACCCCTTTTCCTAGCTGGGCGGTAAGGAGGAGAAGTTCAGAGGGACATAGGATGAAAGGCAAATGGTTACATTGTGATGGTTAGCAGACCCGAAGTGAATAAACAAAAGGTTATTTTGTAGTGAATAGAGGAAGTGAAAGTAATAAAACCCGCATGCATATTCCCCTTTCCCCCTTAGGAATATGGCAGGATCCAGGAAAGGGTAAGAATTGGTTTTATATCAGAGAAGATAGATAGAAAGGAAATATAACTGGATTCTGACACAGGTTGCATATGCTGTAAATACCCTCTGGAAAGCTGTTGCCAATCAGGGTAAACTAGATTGAACTACATGGACAGACAGCCTGACCTGGAATGAGGCAGCTACCAACATTCTTAAGTACACACACAGAGTATTAAAATGCCTAAACTTCAAAAATGTATTTTAAAATTTTCCTGAGGAATAAATATTGAGAGCCAGCTTAGTAACCCAAGATACTGGATGAATGGAGCTACAAATTATAAAAAATATACTCTGCATTATTCTGATTTTTGAACATATTTAACTTGTACATACTTATGTTCATTGTCTTTGGGGAAATACACATTCATATGTCATTATGGCTTAGTGTCTGGAAAATTATATCTCAAATTCCATGTGGGAATTCAAATATTTTTTAAATGAGCTCAGGTTACAAAATTAAGTTTAAAAATGCATTGAGTCTGCAGACAATAACACATGCTAAAAATGAATCTGGGTGATTCATTGGCAATGCAAATGACAATTTGAATTCATTTAATTACACTTGGAAATATATAAATCTATTGCAATACAAAGGTAGTTTGTATGCAGTTATTCATCCTAGTTATGATGTGTTGGAGAAAACCTTTCCAATAGGCTAAATAATTATTGCATTTGTTAATCTGCAGGGTTCTAAAACATACTATTAAGAAATGATGAACAACTAGAATTGAGATCAATGCATTTCTGCATTAGTATGTAGGTTTTCAAAAATGCAAATAGTATCTTTAAAGGGAAGGGAAATTACTGGTAATTACAAAAATTGCAACAACAAACACTGAGGTGTCGTTAAACTTTCCCTTTTGTACTACTATAAAATGTTTACAGGAACTCTACCAAACACAAATGGGTAGAAGCTTATCACAATGTACTTTAGGTTTATATTAAGCATAACATTCACTCTGGGCTCAGTTCAGTGAATTGGAAAATATCTGCTTCAACTCAAGCTGAACTACAGGATGTCCAATTTGACCTGGGACCAGAGTGAAGCATGGGATTTGGAAATTCAAAGGTTAATTCCTTTCTCTCATGGGAAACCAAAGGAGATGGTTAAAAACTATCATTCTATAGTTGTTTTTATTTATTTATTTTAAAAAGGAAGAGACATCATAGAACTGCTCTTTGATAAGCAAGTTGAAATATTGCAAAATGATAAGTATAAGAGTATTAAAGCTTGAGATTTTTAAATACCTATGTTTTTCTTTTTCACAGAATTAGATTACATTGGATAACAATCTGTTTTGTAGGATCCCCTTTTTAAAGCCCAGTGACTAGAGAGTCTCAAACGAACCATTTCCTATTATTAGAAATTAAACATGCAGCTCAGCAAAATCCACCTATCTTCCTTTTTTTTTCTTCTTCCTATTCTAAATGGTTGGGTGAGTTAAAGGGAATTGCATGTGGGGTCCCCTAAGGAAGGTCTCTTCTAATACATTCTTTCTTTCATTAACTCTGTCTACCACAGCAGTCCCATTTGCTGCTGCTTCTCAATTTCTTACAATTACTCTGACCCTGCCAACCTAAGAAATGTATCTGTTCCTGCCTGAATGAATGAGACCAGGAAAAGCAGGGCAAGTCCTTGCAAATTATTAAAATTGCTGTGGCATCTGAGATGATCAAGAGAAAAGCATTTTGCTCTGGTACCTGGTGCTGAAGGACACAGGAGAAGCACACTGTTGCCTTTGCCTGATGGCTTGCCCAGAGTGCACTGGACCCCAGAAACTATGGCTGCTATTAATCCAGCCAGTGTTCAGCCACTTTCCAACTGTCCTGCTGCAATTTGGCTGCCCAAGCTAGGTCTTTCTCATCCATCCAATAGACCTTATTGGCGGCCTGCCAGGAGACCCTCTGAAAGATGCTATGCTGCCACTCTATACCTCCTGCATGCACAACTGCCCAGTGTAAAACAGGAGATTCTGCTAGAGAGCTCAGGAACAACCTTGTTCCCTTTGTTACTTACCAACTCTGGAGAGGGAGAGGGAGCCAGGGCTGTGTTGATTTTTTTTTTAGCAGATAAATGGGCACGTACATCATGTATAGATGCCCATGCTGTACGGCTATCTGTTGGTATTCAAACATATTTTTAATAAAATACTCCAATATATATTCAGCATTTGACCATCACAGTTTGACATTTCCAAATCTACCCAGTCCACTCAGAGTTTTCTTACTGTCCCAGTAACATTTGTACAATATTTCAGATGTTTCTAAAATGGAAACTAATAAAAAGCTGTTTGAACTCTATGATGAGCCAGGAATGACTGATTGGTCTGGCAAGAATTGCAGCTGAATACTAATAAACTGATAGCAATATTTGCGGGACAGAAAGCAAGGAAAATAGCATTTCAAAAGTAAAAGCAGTTTCTCTCTGAATGCGTCCAAAGAAGTTCTTCTCTCCCTAACGAAGAAGAATTAGATTCTGTAAAACATAAAAGCAGCATTTATTTATATTTTTGAAAGCAGAAGAGGAGAATAGCCCTGCAGGCTGAGCCCTAAGCCAGCCTTTTTCGTTCAGGTTCTGTGGAGATTCCATTTTGAATTTAGTTTTACTATCTCTTTTTGAGAAGTAGATCTGCATTTTAATGTTTGGCTGCTCTTACAGAGATTGGGCCGCTGAACCCTTGTTGCAATGGAGTCCCAAATTTCTTCAATTTGCTCTGCCTAATAACTGCTAAAATCTGGGGAGAATGTCTGCTAGAGCATTATGCTAACTCCTCATGAAATCATAGAATCTATTCAAGGCAATCAGATTCATACTTGGGTTCAGAATTCAACTGAATCAAAGGCATATCAGTTCTATATATATTTTTTATTATTGGAAAGTGTTTTGATAGCAGTAAGAAGTTTTACTTATGATCTCTTACTTCAGTGACAATACTGTAGCTTTAGGTGAAGGTAAAGATGGAGAATTTTGTATTTTTCCTCTATCTTTGCATTTTTTAAAGATAGTTTGTCCTATCCTATCCCATCTCACATCAGTTGTAATACAATAAAAAGATCAATTTATATCTATAAGTATGAGCATTCTTTACATTTTCTGTATAGTTTTGCCTATTATACATATTTTTTTGCAAACACATTTCTTAAGTACCTTATTCACAATTTCTCCTAACATTCAGAAAAAACATAAAATTCAGAAAAGTGCAAACAATGAGTGCTAACTGCATTTTAGTGTCCATATAAAGACTGGGAATGCTAATTAGCTTGATTTATATGAAATGTGAAAAAGTTGAACATTCTATATTTAGTGAGAAACAAATAAAGTAACTTGTTTCTACTTTAAGTAGAAACACCATACTATTGTGATTGCAATACAGGTAATCCTCGATTTATAATCACAATTGGAAAAGAACTCTGAGTCACTGAGAGAAGCAGTTGTGAGGCATGACATGACTGCTTCTTTCAACAAGCACAATCCTAGCACTCCCAATTACAATTATTAAGCAATCTAGTGATCCATTAAGCAGACAGAGCCCCAGGTAAGGACTGCAAGATGCCTGGGGGGGGAGGGGAAGGGGAAGACATGTGCAAGCTGAAAATCCTCCCTGCCAAAATATAAGCAGGATTTTCAGCCCCTGAGCAGAGAAATATTTATGCATAATGTGTACTGGGCCTCTCGAGCATCCCCCATCCTGTGGCACCCTGTGTTCCTTATCTTACCGTGCTGCCTTTCCATTCAGGGGCTTAAAATCCTGCTTTGATTTCAGTCCTTCTTGGTTCTGGGGGCTGTTTGTTGAAGCTGCTTGCCAAAAGATTTTAGGTCCATGCCTGCTCGGATCGCTGTTTCTACTGGAATTGTCTTTGGCAAGCAACTCTTTCAGCCAGCCCCCAGAATCAAGATGGGTTCCTCCCAGCAGGTGGCAACAGCTTGCAACCTTCCCTGCCAGCTTCCCCACTGACTTTCTGGAAAAGCCAGCAGAGAAGATTGCAAAGGGCGATCACAAGATTGCAGGGCCCTTAGCAATTGGTTACAAGTGTGAACAGGTTACCAAGCATCCAGATCATGATTCTTATTGAATCATGAAAGAAATCACATGATTGTGTGTGACTTTTGTGATGGCTGGAAGTGCTTTATAGGCCATAAAGCACCTTTTTCAAGCCATTGTTAATGTAAATCATCTTTAAGCAAGCAGTCATAAATTGAGGACTACCTATATACAAGAAAGAAATCATCCAAAACAATTTACAGAGACTTCAGTTACTGATCTTCTCTACCTAGTAGAAATATATGATAGAATAAAGTTTAGTCCTGTTACAAAATTATTTGAAGTAGCTGCCACAGGCAAGAAATTCTAGATATTCTGAAAGGACATCAATCTGTTGTGTAATTTTTATTGGCAGAAGTGGGGAAAAGCACAGTTTTACCTTCTGCTCAGGTGTATAGTAATTTGACTAGTACAGAGTTTGGATTTGGGCAAAATTAATTTGTTGTAAGTAGAAACGTGTCTTAAACCAGCCCTAGAAAGCCCAACAATGCCATTCTTTAACAATAACAAATCTTGGTTAAGATACAGTTTATCAGTTATACTGGTAGTATTCATTTATATAGCAAATACTTTCAGATCTTAACCGAATCTGGCAACTTGTGATACTAGAATCACAATTAATTATAAATTGCCATGAAATAGAATAGAAATCTTTTCTAATCCCTATCTGCACGATCTCTAACATGAATCAAAGTATCAATGCACTAGAGGCTCCTCTCAGAAAACATGTGAAGAAATAGCTGTATTCATCCTCCAGAAACATTTTGGAGAACAAAAACTGCCATCAAGAACACAGAGATTTCTTTCACTGAGTTGTCTTGAATGATTAGTTAAGCCTTGCCTATATAACATTTGATGGAGCTAAGGATGATTTTACAGAAATATCAGTGTGTAGTGACAAGACAATAAACCTTGCTCTCTTGATAATACAAAAAGAAGCTACCATTTCATCAGTAAAGGTTCTACTTCAGATGTTACTTTAGAACAGGGTCAGGCAATTTATAGCTCAATTTGAGCAGCCTCCAGTGTGGCTGTGCATAATAGGCCATGAGTAACATGTGCCATAGTCTTCCTTCTAGCTATTCCCAATTTTAGCAAGATGGTTAGATAGGAAAGCTTTCTAGCTTTGCCTTCCATTTGAGCAAACTTGTTTCAGATCACTGGTGTCATATTACAAATAACAGCAAGAAACCATTGATCTGTAACGCAGTCAGTAAAAAAAAAAGAGATGGTAAAGGATTGCTTTTCCTCGCTGCTACTTTCCTAATGAGAGGAAGCAGCAGTTAAACTTCCCCTTCTTCAGATCCTCTGAATATCATTATGAGAGAAAGATCTGAGTATATGCGTTTTCTGACTGGAAGCTAGACATAACTTTCAATCAGAAAAGTTGCCCAACTCTGGACCAAAAGGACTGGACCAGGATCAATTCCTGAAATTAGTAGGCTGCACTCTGGTGGGTCATTGTTAATGTTAGCCTTGTCTGACATGCACACACACAATGGACACAGAAAATCCTGTGCACAAAACCTGGCACAAGACAGAAATATTACTCTTGACACTGATATGACACTCCAGATATGGTGGGTCATAATAATGCTAGGTAAAGTGGGATTACATATCTATTAGAAAGTACTCTGCTCCAGAACCCCTCAGACCTTGAGCCATTTTAATATCCATATTCCCAGATTAGCATTCCATGTACCCTGCACTGTTTCCATGTTATTTCAAAGCTTCTATCTGCAAACTGTGAACTTTTTGGCAATCTTCTGTGCTCTCTTCAAACTGCTAATTATAATTATCAGTATCATCTAGAACCCACAGAAATATTACATGTGGTTGGGCCAAAAATATTGGATTCAACTTTACTTTTCACTTTAAAATTTTTACAGCACACAAATAACTATATAATTGTGCCTCCTGGAGCAGATAAGTATAATTGCAGAGATATAGCAAAAGTGTTAGAAATAAGATTGGAAAAGGTTTTGCCATATAGAGTAATTATAGGTCTGTATGAGTCCATGCAATTACTATATGACCAATTCTGATTAGCTAACTGCTTTAAGGCCAAGTTGTAATGCAGCCTACCTCCCGTCCATCTACTTGGAGCACAGTCAACGGTTAGATCAAATGACTCACATAATGTCACCATGACAGAAGCTGCAAAGATCAATTCAATCTAAGTCTCACACGCTGCCATGACATTTTCATTTGAGTAGCAACAGGAACCTATTATAAAATGACAGTGTCCTTGCTGATAAACTCTGTAAAAGAGCAGTGAGTGGAACTCTTTTGAGGAAGCCAGTGGGAGAAAAGGCATTTTTGAACATCTGAAACTGCAGTCTCAAATTACAAAAGTAGAGAAAATGTGGGAATAAAAATAAAGCAAATCTGCAAATAGAAATAGTGGAGAAAAATGGAAATAGTGGAAAAAAAGGAATCTTTCCAGACTGGCTTAATATTGGTAACGATAATTTAACTTAACCTTAACTTTCTGGTTTTATCAGACTGAACCCTTAGCAATCTTTGAATATGATTATTGAGGGAAAAAATGTTACCCTATGCTACATAGTGTAATGGAAGACCCATTCTGTTTGTATGTACACTGTATATTTGTATGTACACTGAAAGCTTATGTATCAGAGACAAATTTCTTGTCTGTCCAGTCACACTTGACCAATAAAGAATTCTATTCTATTCTATTCTATTCTATTCTATTCTATTCTATTCTATTCTATTCTATTCTATTCTATTCTATTCTACTCTACTCTACTCTACTCTACTCTACTCTACTCTACTCTACTCTACCCTACCCTACCCTACCCTACCCTACCCTACCTTAATCTACCTTATCCTACCCTAATCTACCTTATCCTACCCCAGTGATGGTGAACCTTTTAGAGACCGAGTGCCCAAAAACTGTCTCCGCCCCTGCTCCACCCCCTGCCCTGCCCCTGCTCTGCTCCCACCTGGTCCCCCACCTCACCTGCCTGCAGGGCCACTCACCGCCTTCAGGGCCTGCCGCAGATCACCCAGGCAGCCCAGCAGCGCCATGATGGCCATGCCCTCTGCCCATGCCCCGCATCATCAACTGTGCGTGATGGGGCATGAGGGCAGAATCTTGTCTACACTGCCTGGCTGCCATGTCCTTGGCTGTGCTGTTCCGTGTGGGGGGCAACTCTCCTCCAGGGGTGCTGCTGGTGAGGAGGGGGTCATGGGGGGAGGCAAGGCTGGGGCAACGGCACGTGTGCCCACAGAGATGGCTCCGAGTGCCGCCCCTGGCACACGTGCCATAGGTTCGCCACCACTGTCCTACCCTATCCTTTTTCTTCTGTTATTGAGCTAAATCTCCAAAGGAGGAGATTATGCTGTGCCCTTTCTTTTTGACTTTTTTCTTTTCTCACATATGCCAGAGCAAAAAAGGCAAAAATTCCCTCAAGTCAAGCTTGGGGCCTACAGGGTTATAGAATTTTCTTGACAGCAGTATGGCAATGGTTTGTTAATTTAGCTTAAGCCCCTGGCTTCTGTGGATTACATCTAAGTAGCAGGTGAGATGGACAAAGTCTGTTTCAATTAGATACTAGACTCGTCTGGTTTTGCCTGAATTGACCACCAGTTTTTCTGCCCATTTGCCTCATATTTCTCAGGAGTAAACTACTGGGATCACATGTTGAGTGAAGCTGAAGCACTAGTGGACTGTTCACTGTTGGGAAGGGAGGGAGGGAGGAAGGAAGGAAGGAAGGAAGGAAGGAAGGAAGGAAGGAAGGAAGGAAGGAAGGAAGGAAGGAAAATTTATTCTTGTGTCCAACTCCTTTTTTAGTTTCTTCAAGCAGCAGGATGCAGGGAAGGGGCAACCCAAGGAGCAACTCAAGAGCTGTCTCTTGAGTTCTGTGTTCTTATTTGGGGAATGTTGAAATTAGGTCTAAGGGCTACAGGTAAATTAAATTAACATAAAATTTCTGGCAACTTATCTTTGATTTAGGTCAGTGCTTTCTACTGATATTTTGGAGAGTTGCCCCAATTTACTCATTACTAGATTCTGTGAAACATCTGTTTATTAGCATTAGGTAGCTTTTTGTTTTTCAAATATTCCATCTGGATTTGGCTTAATATTTGGCTGAAATAGGAACCTGGCCATTTAGTAACTATTTAATTACCAGCCATGTAATTCATTTAAAATTCAAAGTTGGGTAAATTAGATACTATAGGTTGTATTGTTTATGTGCACTGTATGTTTATCTTAATAAATTGTTGCTTAATAAACTAATATTTTGCTTTGATAATTTAATAACTTTTTAAAAACCAAATATAAATAAATAAATGTGCACACACTATATATATGTATGTGTGTGTGCGCACATACATATTTATTTATTTATTTATTTATTTATTTATATATAAATATTATATATAAAATATTTTTTGCAGGAGGTATGGCAGTTGTAATTTACTGATTGTTAGTGGCTGCCTTCAACATCATTACACTGACATAAAAAATATAAATCATTCTGGGGCACATGAATAAGAGTAAATATATATTTTGCCACAGTTAAACAAATCATTGTAGTTGTTAAATGAATCACATGATTGTTAAGCAAAACTAACTTCCCCAATTGATTTTGCTTGTTGGAAACCAGCTGGGAAAGTCACAAATGGTGATCAGATAAGCCCCAGGATACTGCAACCATCATAAATACATGCAAATGGCCAAAGCACCCAAACTTTGATCATGTGAGCATGAGGGGAGCTGTGACAGTAATATGTGCAAGGACCGGTTGTAAGTCACTTTTTTTCAGTGCTGTTGTAACTTTGAATGAATGGTTGTACAGTAAGGACTACTTGTTATGAATCACACTAGAAGAAATCTGTATCCAAGTCACAAGAAGCCATATTTGTTTTTTGCCTTTTATGTTGTTTTTTGAGAAAGATAACTGTGTTCTGATTGTGAATGTGCATCAGTCTGCTGAATCCCAAATTGACAGGCAAATGAGGTTATTCTAACCTGATTAGATTTCCCAAATCTTACCTCTCCTTCAAAACTCAATCAAATTAAGTAGTTTCATCTGATTAGAGTCCAACTATTTTACAAATTACTGACTTAAATTTTAATTTGCATATTTTTGAACCTTTTAACTGTTTTTCTATTTATCTTTTTATGAGCTATAAGCCAAGCAGAGTCACCTTACTGGAGGGATGGACAACAAATACATTTAATAAATGAAATAAATAAATATTCAAGACTGATTCCAGTTCATGATTGATACATGTATCTTTTTATTCAGGGTTCTTTTTATTCGTTGGAGGTTTTCTTTATTTTACTCCTATTTCAAGTTTTAGTCATTTTCTTTTCATGATTAATAATCTGGTTTTCCTTTGATCTGCCTTGCTGTTGTTACATAAACAATATATATCTCTGTCTTCTTTTCTTTCATCCCCCTTGCCTTGCTAATATTTCAGCCTGTTTTATAGACATGTCTGATTGAATACCAGATTAACACTCAACTTGTAGAAAGCAAAATTTATTGAATTTTCACCTAGATCTACATAATCAACGTCTCTTTCCATTTCTGCTGGCATCGTTCAATGTTCTCCTTAAGTCAAAAGGTTGGGAACTACCGTTTGTTTTCTTTCATGATTTTGTTGTTTGAATAATTCTAGCTGAGGCCCATCAATATTCTCTCAATAATTTCCAAAAATGATTTCATGATCCTACTAAACTGATAAAAAGATAAATTTGTTTTTACTGCTTTAATATTACAGTGTTCTGCTGTTTGTCTGTATATAGTGCGGAAGCATCACAATTAAAATAAGGCATACTATATGATATAAAATTTAAAATATAAATTTCAGTCCAGGTGTTTTATTTATAAAACTTAATCCATTTAATCTATTCTTTATTTGTGCTACATAATCATATAGAATCCTGCTGAGGTTGTATTTTGTTTGTCTGATTTTATTTTCTTTGAATTTGTCATTTTGCAAGGAGACATTGGTGATTTAAATTTCAACCAGCATCAAGCTTTGGTTTTGGTGATTAACTTCTCCATCTCAACTTACAGAGCTTATAGCTGATTTGGATTTGGGGCAGTCTATTCAATAATGTCTGGTTGCTTAGGTTGATGAAGGTATTTCCTATACACATTAAATTTTCTGGGCAGAACTGCAGTAATCAATCAATAGCCTGTCTCCTGCTTCGTTGTGTACACCTGTTAAATTTTTCCCATATCCTAATGCTGTTTCACTTCCAACTTTAGCATTCCAGTGTAATATAATCAGAATGATGTCTTTGTTTTGATTTTCTGTGCACCTCTGTGGTTGCAGCACAAACTTGGTAATAGTAATGTTGATTCTTGTGCTTGAATTGAGATCTCCCTCCCTTTCCCCAGGTGCTGACTTTTGTTCAAATTGATGGATTCTACATTTCTTCTATGATGTACTTGTCCATAGTTGAAGATCCGATGCTCTTCTGATTAAGTGGTTCATTCCAGCCAATGTCAGTTTTTAATTCAGCCAAAAGTGCTAGTGCTACTTGTACTTGAACTTTGCTCTTCCCCAGTGGCTCATTAGATTCCTTCTGATCTGATCTGACAGGCCTTCTTCTAAGGCTTGGTTTTGGAATATACTGCATGGGTAATGCCAGGAAAAGCAGGTCAGGGATTATCTGTGGTCTCAGATGAACAGCAGCCTAAGGAAGAGATTAGCATTCAGGCACCTGAAATTGACAGATACTTGGGTTATGCAGAGCAGTTGGCAGCCTCAGGTATGAAGGACCAGATCCAGGACCTACCACCATCCCTAGAACATATCCTGCCAAGAGTTGAGCAACAAAAAAGGATTTGGCACAGCTTCTTGTCCATCAACGGTGTTGCTGTCTTTGACTGTTGTTGCATCTACTGTTGGAAACAACTACTCCACTTACTCAAACTTTGAGCCTCTTGAGTTGTGGAAAAGGGGGGGAAATAAGGTGAATGTTGCAGAGCCTCTGCATTCGTTCATAAGGGCAAACAACTGCTGTGGTGCTGCAACATTCATAATATCAGGACTTGCTTGTAAACACTAGGAGGCGCTTATTGTGTAACTTCGAACGAGTGCTAAATGAATGGTCGTAACTCAGGGATTACCTGTATATACCACACATCTAAAAAAAGAAGGCTGCTAGTATCTTCCCTTTGGCAGACACACTCTTTCTTTGATCTTTACTGATTATTTAAACCTTTTCTCAACACTTACATGGTAGGAATGGTCATTCCATACAAGCAACCAAAGCAATTATTGCCCAGGCTGCCACATTAAGTGGGGTTGCTGACTGCAGGATTCACAAAAGACACCAGTCCAGGGCTACCACAGCTTCTTGGTTAGAGAATACTTTTGACCTCTAAGATTATTTTCTTAATGTTAGCTATTGAATACCTTTCATATGTTTCTTCCAGTATATACTGTATCCATATCTTTCTTCCTTATGCAACCTTCTTCCCCCAATTTTGTTTCTCTCTCTCCCTTCTCTGTCTCTCTCTTTCCTTTTTCAGAGGGTACACCTGTGCACAAGGTCATGCTCAGCACCTGGAAAATCTGACGTATTTCTATAAATGATAAGTTATGCTAATGTTGATGATTTTGCCACTTATCACTAAATCAGAATCTTAATTTGAATATGGTTGTTCTATTTAAAACAGGGCTTCCAGCCAGGGCCCCTATGCAATTTTTTCCCCAGTACATACAGCAAAATGATATTGATAAATGTACATCTGAAAATAAACTTGCAGGGGTGCATTCCCAGATTTAAAAAAAAATAACAAAAGCAAGACAGACATGGATTAAAGGATACAGAACCCTCTGCTTATTCACATTTTAAGATAACACAGCAATCTCTTCTTGGCTAGAATTTGTTTCTGTTTATACATATTCATACCTCAAGATTGTCACAGCACAGAAAGCATGAAAAGATTATTTTAAGTCACTGTTTATCACTTGGAAACATGGTTCTGTCTCCTTTTTCAGTACAATGCAGAAACAGCCTCATATTTTAAACAATGATAAATCAAGATGAATATTCCATATCAAAAAGTTCTCAGATAATTTGGTTATGTCAGAGCCCAGAGTTGTTCTCAGTTATATGCTTGATTATAGAGATAAATCTAGACATAAAGGCAGATATAAAGGATTTCTATATGTGGAACCTACTATCAGTTACAATAGATAAAGCTCTACCCTCTTATTCAATTAACAGAGAGCTACATTTCTTTAACTATTAAAAAAAATATTGGGGATATAGTTCTGTCTCCAGTTTGATTTCTTACAAATGTATTACATTATAATTTCCAAGTTTCCCTAGCCAGAAGGAAAAACAAAACAAATAGCTTAATTTGATAGCTATGAAAAACTTAAAATTTTAGTGTGCTTATCTAATAGGCTACATAGTATTTTTAGGGTTGTTCTAAATATATTTCAAATTTTGCTTTAAACCCCTACCTCCTACTTTTCATATCCAGCAAGACAGCTACTAAAATATCTGTACAAACAGATTACATTGTCATACATTTATTTTTATATGCAGTGCTTTTTTTCTTTAAAAAAAAAAAAGGTGCCGGAACTCACACATGTCATACAACCCGCCTTGCCTACCATACAAGGTTCCATCCAAAAAAAGGTGCCGGAACTCTGTTCTGGGCGTTCTATGAGACTGATATCATCATCCAATGTACTTATCTGTATTTCTCATGTATAATAATCATCTCAAAAAAAGCTCAGGGCCATATTGGTTGGAAACATCCTGCAGTGGATAGACAATGGCTAGAATGATGATGAATAATCTCAGATGAATTGTCTACCCATACCTAGCTTGAAATATGCTGATATCTATCTATCTATCTATCTATCTATCTATCTATCTATCTATCTATCTATCTATCTATCTATCTATCTATCTATCTATCTATCTATCTATCTATCATCTAACACAGCGGTTCTCAACCTTTTTCAGGCCATGACCCCTGACCTGTCAAGCTCCGCGCATGCGTGGTGCTACCCCCTGCACCACGCATGTGTGGTGCTGCCTCCTGCACCGGCCGAGGCTTAGGCCGCCACCCGTTCGGGGCGGCAGCAGGCAGGCCCAGGTCTCCTGGGCGGCCGCGGCGGCGATGGCAGAGGGCAACCACGGGCTGGGCCACCAGCTGGCCCAGCCCAAGGGAGGTAAAACACCCGCCGGGCCCCACGCACGGCAAAAACCCTCCCTGCGCCCGCCGCTGTCCAGCTAGCCTTACCTTCGCTGCCGCCCATTCGGGGCGGTGGCAGGCAGGCCCAGGTGTTCCTGGGCGGCCGCAGCAGCAACGGCGCATGGCGACCACGGGCTGGGCCACCAGCTGGCCCAGCCCAAGGGAGGTAAAAAACCCGCCGGGCCCCACGTGCACCAAAAACCCTCCCTGCGCCCGCCAGCCTCCCACTTCCCACCCCTGGCCCTCTTTTACTTACATTTTTAGTAGTTGCTCAGCAGGGAGGGGTGGAAAGTTCCGGATAGCTCACCTTCGCTGCAGACAACTTGCAGCACCGTTTGCAGACTGGGATTTTTGGTGCGCTCAGCAGGGCAGAGACAGCATGGACAATTCCTATTGGCTTTTGAAAGCCAATAGAACTAGACTCTATTCAAGAGAGTCTATTCTATTGGCTTTCAAAAGCCAATAGAATAAGAGGGAGTAGCACAGCTAAGGAAAAGGGGAAAAAATGGCGGACTGCGTTGTTTGGCGACCCCCGTGAAATGGTCATTCAATCGCAAATGGGGTCGCGACCCACAGGTTGAGAACCGCTGATCTAACATCTAACATCTATCATCTATCTATCCTCTCTCTGTCTGTCTGTCTGTCTGTCTGTCTGTCTGTCTGTCTGTTATCGTATTTAAGTACTGCCATCTCCCTCACAGGGGAAGTCTGGAAGGTGTACAATAAAATATTAAAAACATAAACAACAGCATGGAAAATTTAAAAGAGGCAAGGGATGTTAAAAATTGATTAAAGGTGGGGAGGAAAGACTTTCAGGGCACCAAATAATCTCATGGTTGTATGCTGCTCTGCGAGCCCCAAGCAAAGCTGCAGAGCTATGTTTTTACACTTTTATGGAATACCAAGAGAGCGGGGGACCTGTCCCACAGGTGGGGGAATCACAGAAAAGTTTGTCTTCCTGGACCACCAGGCAGATTTTTTTGGCTGATGGGGTGAGCTACATACCAGCAGCAGAGGTGTCATATGTACCATTCTTTGGGCGCCTATTATTATTATTATTATTATTATTATTATTATTATTATTATTATTATTATTATTATTTATTTATTTAATTTAATTTAATTTCTATGCCGCCCTATTCCGGAGAACTCAGGGCGGCTCACAACATGATAGAAATTACAATAACATACATAAATATAAAAACCCTTAAGTTAAAAAAGGAAAAACCAATCGTCCACAAACATACACACAAACGTACACTGGCTAGGGGCAAGGTGTTAGCTGCCCCAGGCCTGCCGGCAAAAGTGTGTTTTAAGCAATTTACGAAAGGTGGAGAGGGTGGGGGCGACATGGATCTCCGGGGGAAGTTGGTTCCAGAGGGCCGGGGCCGCAACAGAGAAGGCTCTTCCTCTAGGCCCCGCCAGGCGACACTGTCTGGCTGACGGGACCTGGAGAAGGCCCACTCTGTGGGCCCTAACCGGCCGCTGGGATTCATGAGGCAGCAGACGGTCCCGTAAATAACCTGGTCCGATGCCATAACCAACACTTTGAATTGGGTTCGGAGACCAATTGGCAGCCAATGCAGCTCGCGGAGTGATGCCGAAATGTGGGCATTTCTAGGCAAGCCTAAAATTGACCATGTGGGCTCTGAAGCTTCCAGGGTAGCCCCATGTACAGCATATTTCAATAAACAAATTGGAGATAACCAGGGCTTGACTGGCCAGAAAGATTTCCTATCCAGGGCCTAATTGGCACATAATACAAAGTTGAGCAAACCATCCCCCCAGCCAAGGCTGCCACCTCTTCTTTGAACAGCAGTCTAGGAAGACTCCCAGATTACATACTGGGTCTGTCTGGGATAGTGCAAACCCATTGATAACTTCCAAATGCAGAGGGGCTCACTACACACAGACACCATGTGTTACCAGGGTTCAGTTGAAGTCTGTTGTCCCCTATCCAGGCCCACACAGACTCCAGGCACCACAAAAGACTCCAAAGCATCCCTCAGTTCACCCAAGACAGAGATAAATAATGGGTTTTATCCAGTGGTGGGATTCAGTTCGCACCACTTTGGCAGAACTGGTAGCTAATTTTTTGTTGCCAAGGCCCAGAATGGACTTCTGGAAGTGGTATCCACAAAGAGAACCGGTTGTTCACATATTTGAATCCCACCACTGGTTTCAGCAGCATAAGCAGGTATAGTTTCAGATACAATACTATCATGTAAAATAAGCCAGCAATACCATTCAGGTAAGTTTATAAGTTTTGGGGTTCTTGTTAGTATCTGACCTTGGTTGTTTTCCAGCAGATACTGTATTTCAATACAAGCCTAGATAACATCATCAGTGCATGGTGAAGTTTGCTCATTCTTTATATGTAGTAGCTTGCCTTGTCAGTCTTAGTTAGGAGTGGTTTCTTCCTTGATGGTTCCTATTGTTTTTATTCATTGAATTTCTTACATATTGTATATGGTGCCAAAGATCTCACAATAAATGGATAAGGCTTTGTAGGTAATATCTACTTAGGCAGCAGAATAAAATGAGAAAAATCTGTGGTAATGTTCTGATGGACTCTTCCATATTACACTGAAAGGGGAAAATATTGTTTTTAAGGCTTCACACACATGCCACATATATACTGCAATAACTTGCTTTTTATTCCTAACACTTATTCTAGCTCAGTCTAATAGTATTTATTGTCAGAAGGCTGACATAAAAAATACTTTCCAAAAGTGTGAGCTATGCGTCTTTGAGGTCCTACTGTCCATGTTATTACCAGCCATCTCAGGCACATAATGATGAAATATCTTGGGTTAAGCATAGAAGATCTGTTCACATGGTTCTAAGCTTGCTTTGCTACATGATATCTAGCTTGAATCATATACATTCACTGCTTTTGATGTAACACAGTTTGCTTTTTACACCTGAATTTTCACTTATGTGAACACCTTATTTTATAGCCATTAGAACTCAAGGACAATACTTACATGATCCATGTCTCTGGCATAATTTTTGCTTCATTCCAGATTCAGAATTCATGGTTGCTTTACTTTTTCTGAGCTATCATTCAAATATGTGTGTATTTATGTAGGTATGTATTGTGTGTGTATTAATTATGGCTGCATACACTTCTGAGGATCTTAGAATTACTTGTATTCACAGTTAATCAGTTCCAGTATTTGATTATTCTTCCTTAATATGCTTTATGTGCTAATATATTACCTTTATTACTAGTTTATGTCCTACTAATCTAAACGTGCCCTCATGGAAATTATTTCAAACAGAATCCGTGCAGATTTTTCTTTGTTTTTTTCCTTTTTGTTTAATCTGTCTTGAATTCTTGACTCAATAATAAATCCCAACATTGGCCAATGTGTTCTAAGTAATTGGACAAGTCTATTATATATTTCTATGGATTTCAATGAAAGGTTCCAATACTGTAGCTGCTTTTTCCAAATGCAGCCACTGAAACGTATAGAGCAGTTTTTCCTCTGTGTGTATTTTTCCTTGGAAACAAGTCCTACTGAGTTCAGTGCCAGTTACTTTCAACCACAACCAGACTTACAGAATTAACATTGTATTATGATCCAATAGTCCACAGCTCTATTGTGTCCATGTATTTACACATATGAAAGAACAGAGACACCATTCTGAGTACATATCCATATCATCCATAGATTCCCAGCAAGGCACCATTTAGCTTGAATTTTTGTGAATATATTTCAGTATTTGTTAATTTATGCTATTACTTAAAAAATTGTTTGTTTGTTGGGTTTTTCTAGCCCTTAAAATAATAAAAAATCAATGAAGAATACACCATCCAGTAACATATAATAGCTGAAAATCACATTATATTTTTTGAAACAAAAATATAGTTTCCTACAAACTTACCTTTGTAGTTTATCCATGCAATTTTGCGGTTTTTATAACTATATCTGTCTAGACATAGACAGCATCTCAGGATAATCTCATACTGTAGCATTATGCACTTTTAATCCATTTTGTATAACTTTCCAATCTCATTGCCTTATCTTATACCATAATGATCCTCCTGTCTTTTTATTCTCTATAGACTCCATCATCCCCAAGTAAGTCACCAGCATTTTAATAGCTGGGAACTTAATTATAATTTGAATCAGAGCCACCTGACTAGAGATTTTGTTCAACATTTCTGTAGGGAATAAAAATTTAATTTTGAAAAGCATCCAATTACTTGTACTAAGAGCAAAGAAAATCATATATATACTACTGATAAAACCAATATTATGCATTAAGAAATGAGATAGCTTTTTAAAAGTCATTGGCCAGAATAGGCTGCTTATCCCACACTGAAACTGCCTATTTAGTCCAATATTTATCAGCAGCTACATTTTCATACTATGAATATTTAATATTGAACTTATGGATTGTGGGTTGGTTTACAGCTGATAATTCCAGTTTCAAACACAGGAACTAGAAGAGTGGGAATACACCACAAACTCCCTTAGTTCTTGTATATTCAAAATCCTCCTGTACAATAGCCCATTAGTACTATTCTAGAATGGCTTTTTTATATATCCCAAATATTAACTAAGAAATCACAATGGCCTATCCATCATGTAGAGACTTCTACTCACAAGTTAAATGGATCAACAAAGATTCGTTTATGGTCAAAATAAAAGCTGATTGCTTATAGTTACATATATTTTAGAATAATTGGTTGGTGAGCTAACCCTGTTAAATCCCTGTTAATTTTTAACCCAGGGAATTATAGAGTTTGAAGGACTTCATTATTGATTAGAACGTTTTCTTTTTTGGTTAATAACAAAAGTACTTTCTTGGAAACAAATAATTTAGGGGAAAAATATTCACTGCTCCTACTCTAGGATCAATGTATGCTAAGATTCCAGAGAAACTGCCAAGATTTAATCTATAGTCCAACCTCCTGAAAAACCTGAATAGTGATAATTAGTAGACACCTCACACAATTGTAGGAAAAAATAGAAGGCGGAAGATGTGTTAGATATGTTTGCCTCCTTGTGTTATTTATAAAAAATAATGAAAGTGGGATAAAAATAAATGTCTACTAAATGCACAGTGATGTTATTGGTTGTATTTTTATATTTACCACTGCATCTCTAGGAAGGTAATTGGGTGGATATTATATTTAAATCGAAGGAATTAAGAAGTGGAATAGAAACCACCAGAAACCACCACTAGAAATATCATCTAGTGATATTTTAGGATAACTAGGTAAATAAAGGATGGTAAATCAAGAGAAAAATTAAATGTTGAACACCTTATGATTCAAATGACTACTTTCTTTTAACACAAATCAAAATTTGCCAATATATCTGAATCAGCAAACAATGCTTTATTCATTTATTATAATTTGGTATTGCATGTCAAATGGGTAGGTTTTTTTAGCTTGGCATAGGGTAGTATATCTATTTCTATGATATATAATAAGTAATAACTTATTTTTCAAAACATAAATCATGGAAATTTTCCACAGCATATATAGACTATGAGGTAAGGGTGAAGTTTGTTCTCCGAGCTTGTGGGTTGGTTTCTGAACATTTCATCACCAGGCTAAGTAACATCTTCAGCTGAGTTTAGGGATGTCAGTGTCAGTGTTCTTCTGTTTATAAGGGATTTAGGTGTGCATGTGTCAAGTGAGGCTCTTGTAATGGGTCTTGTGATGGGTCAGGTGTGAGTCATCAGTGAGTCTTGTGATGGGGAGATTACATCAGGTCAGGGTCATTGGGAGGTGAATTGCTGGTTTGGAGGCAGGGCTTGCGTGGGTTGGTTGAGGGTCGGTTTCTGGTTGGCTGTGCAGTTGATTTGGATTCTAAGAGGTCATAGACTGGTTGTAGGTCGATGTATCTATTGATGGAATTGCTTGTGGCACACCAGGTTTTGATGAACTCACCAGTGTGGTGGGTAGCTGATGATTTTTGTGTTGCTCCAATCAAACTGGCACTATTTGGTTCAGTTTGGGTAGAGATTAAGGATTTGGGATCATGGTGTTTAACTGCCAGCTGTTGTTCATGTATCCTGGTTCTTAATTGACATGATGTTTGTCCCACATAGAATTGGTTGCAATGGTTAAAGTTGATTTTGTAGATTACATTGTTTCTTTCATCCTTCTGTATCTTGTCTTTGGTTCTGGATAATTGCTGGTGGAGTGTGGCTGTGGGTTTGTGGGCTATTACTATTCCTAGGGGTTGGAGAATTCTGGCTGTCATTTCCAACACGCTTTTTGTGTATGGTAGAGTTAGTTTTTGCATGGTGGTTGGCTATGTGGTGTGTTGTGGTTTCGGTGCTGTGTGTCAGAATAATAAGTTTTTTGGGATAGCCGTTACAGAGAAAGACATCAAGCATCCATTTTTCTTCTGCTTTTCTTAGTGTTGTGGTACTGCAGTGTGTCCTGGCCCTTCTGTATGCAGTGGAATGGTTGCTTGCAAAGCTGAGGATCTGGTCCATGTGGGTGGATTTGCAGTAGATACAGGTTTCTAATTCTCCTAGTGTAGTCTCCTTTTCATCCAAAAGATAAAAATAGCTGTTAATAAAAAATAGAAGTAACACATGCAAATCATTAATAAAAGCAAATGAACAAACCATAATAGTTAGATTTTTTTCACAACTGACATGTTGAAAAAAAAATTTTTGTAGCAGGACACAAAAGTTCTTGACAGTATAATGGAAAGATTCTAAAGTTCATTCCTAATATAAATATTTACATTTTATGAAGATATAGCCTTTTGCGATAGGATGAGGGGTAAATAAAGAATTAAAGTAGTCAGATAATGGAGTCACACTTAATTATTTCTATGAAATACCTCATATCCTCAGCTCTCTTATAAATGATAATCCTTCTGTTTTTAAAACAAAGTGACCTAAACCATTCTTTTCTAAAATAAGAGCAATTGCCTCTATACCTCTTACACAAATGGAAGCACATGTAGATTCTACACTGAGTAGGGCCATTTTGTGAATAGAAGACTGGCTTCTGAACAAGAGTAGATAGCTGTTAGAAATTCTGTTTAGAGCAAACAAAGAGTACAGTCACCATGTGTTTTACTGCTTAACTATATAACTGTAACAGGAAAATAGAAAACTCTACTCAGAAGAAAAGACCATAGAGTATATACCATAGACCCAAACTTGTAAATACTGTAGTTGTTGCATAGAAATACATTCCAACAATGGCTATTATCCAACTGTAAGATCAGGAATAGAAAAACTGTGCCTTAACACATATTGAAATATGGTAAATCAGCATCCCTCAGCCTGCCTTTGCTAGTTACAACAGCTGGAGTAGCCCACTTGTCTCTCACAGATGACAGTCCTCCATTCATTTATGATTGCCATACTCTGATCTGTAACAATGCTGTATGCTGAATGCTGAAGATGAGGAAATATCATTGAAAGATTGCAGCTGGTATCAAACTGCTGAATCCAGAGCTTTTCCCCTTCATATTCGAATTTCTCTGAGACCTTTGGATAATTTTTTTCACATTGATTTCCAATCTCTTTCTCTCTTTTTTGGTCTGGTTGGGTGACAGGCTGCCTACCATTGTCAGCATTTGTTACATTGCCCATTGGGCTATCTGCTGTCTAGTGTCCTTTTAATTGACTTTTCTGTCAACACCGTTTATGTTCCAGTCATCATTTTTTTGTGCAACATAAAGTTCAGAAACATATTAAACTGCAATTTATTTCCCTCTATTTTTTAAAGTTATTTTTTTTCTGATTCTAATTTGTCTCCAGGTAGATAATTCAAACAATGTAAATCCATTTCCTTACAAAACACTCTTTCTCTTCATGGCACAGTCATCAGTAGCTTATTACCGGTAGGACTTTGAATAAACTATCACAATAAATAAGTCAAATCAGATTTTAGAGTTACTATTGGGTAAACATGTCTAGGATATGCTGAAAGTCACCAAACCTAGGAAACTTTGTTACAGATTCTTCATCCTGCTATATTTTTTTTAGAATACTTTGATATTTCATATAATAAGATATCAAACTGAGCATTCTTTGTCTTTATTATGAATTTGAGGCCCCATACCAAAATGCCTATTCATCATGGTTCATCCTGATTAACTTACCTTCTAGTTTTAATTCATCCATTTGACCCCAATATTTGGAAACAATAAACTTGAGGTTACAGGGCTGATGGTAGACTTCCATGAAGATCATGAGACTTGTCCACAGAAAATTTCCAATGCTGCAACCAAATATCATTTAAAATAGAACAAAAGAATGAAGTTATTATCTCTGATGGAAA
Source organism: Bothrops alternatus (assembly GCA_034064705.1). Taxonomy (NCBI): domain Eukaryota; kingdom Metazoa; phylum Chordata; class Lepidosauria; order Squamata; family Viperidae; genus Bothrops; species Bothrops alternatus. The sequence continues at coordinate 36,715,926 of JARGCV010000009.1, forward strand.
TATAATTGTATTACATACATACACACACACGCACACACATATACATATATAAAATAAAATTTTAAGTTTGTCCTAAATGCATCAGGATTTATAAGGTAGCCCTGAGCAAGTCACTAAATTTGGCTTGGATCACATGGTCGAACGTAAATTAAGTGATCCTGTTGTTGTTGTTTCCTTTCCCTCTCTTTCAGTTTTCTTCTGGTTCTTAGGCTAAGTGGTCTTGGTGTTATTGCCCCAGATCAGCTGTTGTTGTCCTTTGATCTGCTGTCTGAAAACATAACTCAATTGAGAAAATTGAGTTTATAACACTGTTGTTTTCTTGACTTTAATATAATTTCCTACTGTTGCACTCAAGTGCTATTGCCATTGGCTTGGCAAAAAATTACACAGACATAACATTTGCTATCCTCAACCCATTGTATGAATAAGTCAATTCTTCAATCTTCTGGTATTGGTATAGGTAACAATAAACATCTTGAATTACATTTGGAATCTAGTTGGCAACTAGGATTAAAAATAAAAATGCATCTGAACCATGATTAGGGAACTGTATTTAACCATGAATTGAATCATAACTCAAGCATGTAACCTACTGAATGAACTTTGGCAATAACCATGTTTCTGCTGAATTTACTAGCCAAAGTTATTATGAAGATAAAGTGAATGTATCTTTAGTTTCCTTAAATAAATGTGAATGAAGTGAATAACAGAAGTGAACAAGTGAAGGTTCTAGTTTCACCAGTTCATAATTCCCAATCCATGTTCAACACTCTGTCCTAATACCGAACAATGTCTGAACCAAAGACTTAAATGTGTGATAAGAAGAAAAATTACTTAATATATTTTATCAAAGTCAATGTGACAAAATATGTCACATTTTGACACATTCCTACTGCAGCAATTAAACAGTATTGTAAAATTGTGAGGAAAAAAATAGCTTAAACTTTGAACAGATCTACACAATCTGTTTGCTACCATATGATTATGTTCTTCTAGGCTTTAATAGAAATAACTGTGAGTGAAAAGTGAATACCCAATTATTTTTTTATCCAAATTTGTTATGTTTACATCATATATATTCAAAGCTTAGTCATTACACAATATGAAGTTAAGATTTAAGAATATAACGCAGGTAACAGTTGGCCTGTTTAGTGAAACATAATAAAAAGTAAATAAGAATATAATATTAAGAAATAAAACAATAAAGCAATATTACTACAGCAGATTTGACAACACTCTATGTAAGAGAAAGAGAAATATGGTGTTTAATAGTTTCAAGTGTACCAGAATTTTTTTCCCCAAGGCAATCATGAGCTCAAAACAGGATCGAAGGACTAAGGTGACTTAGGTGATTACAAGAAAAACAATGTGTTGCAGCTGAAACAAGTAGGAAATTTATTTTGTGGAATAAAAGGTAGCGGACCTATAGCAGACAGACAAAAATTAGCACACAAAATACTAACAAGCCCTTCTCTGAAAATATGATTCCACATTCCAGTAGCTATACTGGTTTACATTAATGAAAACTTTTTGTTTCACAGTTTTATAGTTGTATTTCCAACACAATCATATAGTTTTCATAGAGTGTACAAAAGATTTCATAATTAAGTTAGAAGGAGGGATATATATGTACTGAGTGTGAATAATGAAGAAAATGTTTTGTGACATTGTCAGGGCAATGGTGCAGGGACTAGGTTGCAAAGTTCATGTCACAAAACTCTACAGCCCGTAATTGGCTCCAGTGTGTTCCATATCAGGTCAGTCAGAGGCCAGTTTCAGTAATGTGGAACACAATAGCTTAACTCATATTGTTTTATGAGAAAGAGGTTTGAAGGACATATTATATTATAAAGTCTCTTGGCTATTCAAGAATTTCATAAGCTGCAAATGATATACTTCTCCTGAATGTGCAATGTTAGCTCTTATTTTCTTTCTTAGAATGATTGAAGATACTTAATTGGGGGTCATTATATCAGACTGTTGCACTGATATTGCTGTGTATTAAAGGAAGTTTTAAGACTATTTGATGTTGCTAATTTGGACTGTCCATGATAAATAATCACTATTAATGAAGAGATTGCCACCTTGTTGTTTTATTATTTCTTTTCCAACAGCATTCTGAAGTAGTTCTTTGTTTACATTCCTCTATACAGATAGCTTGGTGATAGCTTGGTGATTTTATGGTCAGACATTTGTCACAAGGAAATTATGCTGTATTCAGGCAGGATACCTTCCTTCTCATTAATTTACTTTACTTTGTCTGCAGGTTGTTCCAGGAATGTTGTATTTGACTCCATGTTGCTACAATGCTGTTTATATTCCAATTCATTACTTTTTAATAGCCTTTCCTCAATCTGAAAGTACGAATAATTGGATTGCTTGGAAATTTCTTAAAGCATGGAAAAATCAAAGGCAATTGAAAAAGAGGTCAAGAAAAGATAATGTGCCTTCATATTATCACTAAACACAAGCATAGGCTTAAAATAACTTAAGAAAGCATTTACCAATTCTGGTAAAATGATGTCCATTGCTTCATGGAGAGTTAGAAACAACTGGACAATCACAACTTCACTTTCTCCAGCCTCACTTGGTCCTGTTTCTGTCTATTTCCAACTTTTCAGCCATTCCTCCATTCACATATAAACTGCTCACAGTGAAATAGTATACATTGCCATGGTGTGCATAAACTCACAAGAAGAGCTAAATACCGTATACTGTACATATAAATATAATTTAGTTCAGATCTCTTTCAAATACAGGACAAAGGACTGGACTTTTCCTGACTTAATATCTTTATCCTCAAATCAAAACTGAATCAAAACTGTAAGCAACCAACTAATGTAAATCATAACCGAGAAATCTAAACTTGCTTGGTGTTCTTGATCCTGCTGTTCATTTTACAGGAGAAAGAAAGCCAGCATGAGCAGATGCTTGCCTTATATAAATTCACTATCAGTGAACTCTGTAACCTAGTGGAATCTTTATTGCAGAAGTTATCAGTATGATGGTACATGAGCAGCAATAACTATTTATATAACACTAAATTCAATCAACACCTTACATAGGTCAAGAAGTATAAAACTGCAGAAGGTGAAATTCAAAAGACAGTGAAGAAAACAGCAAGTACTATTTCTGGGAAAAGATTTTCAAATTATGTATGTCCTAATATTTGTACAATCCCTCTGTAAATTCATTTAATAAACATTATCCATTTATATTATTTTTTGTCTTATTTGATTTTAGTTCTGTCATAGGGCAGTATACACAGACAAGAATAAAAACATTCACCTCACCTAAAAGCAACTTAAAATTATATTTCAACTCTTGAGAGGCTTTAGTAATTATCCTTACAAAAAAGTCAATATTCAGGAAAATAATACTATCTTGAGTTCCAAAAGATTAGGTAAAACCTTTCTATACTTCTAGAGTGCTGTAAATATATAGGAAAAACTGTTGGATGGACAAGTGTGTGTGTGTATACATATTATATACATATATATACATATTATATACATATATATATATATACAGATAGATAGATAGATAGATAGATAGATAGATAGATAGATAGATAGATAGATAGATAGATAGATATAAACCAGCCGTTTATTATTAAAAATAAAACAATAAAAACAATTATTTACAATACTAAAAACAATCTTAGCTTTCACTGGTCCACTGCCAGTGAGTGTTAGGGGTAGGGAGTTTTCTTATAAACCCTGCTAACTCAGTTTTTTACCCATTGATCGTGTGATAGGGCCATCCGTCCTAACCAACCACAATTGCCTGAGTTGTCCCGCCTCCCCTCATTTGCATTCCAGTTTTACAGCTTTCTTTTCTCCCATTGTTCCTTTTTCCATCCTTCCCACCCTTGTCGATCCTACCATTCCTGATGCTATTGCCCCTGGTGTATCTTCCAATCGCCTCCCCCCCCCCCGTGGTCATTTTGGGCTGCACATCTGGATCTGGCATTGTGGGTGCCCTTCCATTGCTGCTCCCCCTTTTTTTCCCAGTTTGTCCACCTGTTGTTCCTGTCCTCTGCTGCTTATCCCTATCAGCCCTATTTCCTCCAGTTTCCCTTCATGCTTGGACGTGCGTGTGCACAGCAATATCCTGTCCCACTGCCTCATCCGCACTCGATCAACTGGAGTGACTGCTGAATTGCTCGTAGATCCACTCCATCGTCTGCACCCAGCAGGTCGCTCCCCATATGCAGGCGTGCATGTGTGTTGTGGCATTCTCCCCCCTGCCTCATCCGTATCTGATCAGCTGATGTTTTTGCAGGAGTATTTACGGGATCATTCCCCCACAGGCCATGATGTCGTTCTTCTCCTCCCTAGCCTTAGCGATTCATCATTCTGTACTCTGCGGGCCTCTTGGCACCTACTGTATCACCGGATGAAACTGGCTGGGTAGCCATTCCACTACATATCTGGTGTAGATGGGCACATTCCGCTTGCTTGGCCTATTTATGTGTTCAACAGCATTCAGATGCATCTTGTGAGTCATTGGGTGATTGCTTGTGTAATGTAGCATTCTATCGGTATGGGTCACCAGTTTCATCTGGCGATACAGTAGGCACCAAGAGCCTCGCAGAGTACGGAACAATCTAGGGGCAACAACTTGGATAACGATACCCTATGGCACACATATTGGCGCTGCACAATGTCAGCATGGCCCATTGACCTGATCAAACACTCCTCATGAAGACAATGCACCCCAAGGAGCCACTGCCTGAAGAAGAAAAATCATCGGTGGTTTATAGAGTGCACTGCAAGGACTGCCAGTGTAATTACTCAGGGGAGATGGCCAAACGGATCAAAACCAGGATCCATGAACACAAGCTGGCCATCAAAAGGCAGGAGCAGTACTCACAAATATGGACACACATGATCAGCAATGACCACTCATTTGATTTTATGGGGACAGAAGCCATTGCCCAGGATGCTTCCAAAGGAGGGTGTCTGCTCAGGGAGGCCTGGCTTTCAGATACATGCTCAATCAATTGACACATAGAGCTGCCCCCGGCATATCAAGCATTAAAAACACATGAAGAGCAAGTTAGAATGTTGATCGTGCTCACAAGGAGAAGAGCTAAAGAAGGCAACAACTATATGGAAAGGAGACTGGATGCACGATGAATCGCTGAGGCTAGGGAGGGAGAAGAACAATGAGTGGAGAACGATGCGACTCGCAGGGAGGAGAAGCAGGACAAACAGCTGCCCATGCGTGGCCGGTGGGGGAATAATCCCATAAATACTCCTGCAAAAACATCAGCTGATTGGATACAGATGAGGCAGGGGGAAGAACGCTGCAACACATGTGCACGCCTGCATACAGGGAGCAACCTGCTGGGGCGCGGACGATGGAGCGGATCTGGGAGTGATTCAGCAGTCACTCCATCTGATCGAGTGTGGACGAGGCAGTGGGACAGGATATTGCTCTGCGCGCGCACGTCCAAACATGAAGGGAATAGGGCCGATAGGGATAAGCAGCAGAGGACAGGAACAACAGGTGGACAAACTGGAGGAAAAGGGGGGAGCAGCAATGGGAGGGCACCCACAATGCCGGATCCAGACGTGTGGCCCAAAATGACCACGGGGGGGGGGGGGGCGATTGGAAGATACACCAACGGTAATAACATCAGGAAAGTTAGGATTGACAAGGGTGGGAAGGACAGAAAAAGGAACAATGGGAGGAAAGAAAGCTGTAAAACTGGAATGCAAATGAGAGGAGGCGGGACAACTGAGGCAATTACAGTCGGTTAGGACAGATGGCATGACATGATCATGCCATCTGTTAGGACAGATGGCATTGACATGATCAATGGGCAAAAAATTGAGCTAGCAGGGTTATAAGAAAACTCCCCATCCCTAACACTCACTCTGATGATGCTGGCAGTGGACCAGCGAAAGCTAAGATTGTTTTTAGTATTGTAAATAGTTATTTTTATTGTTTTAACGGCTGGTTTATATCCTTCCCAGAGTTCGAGGATTTTATATCATTGTACAGATATGCCTGGGATTCGTATTTTTATAGTTATTATATATATACACACACACATATATATATATATACCCATCATGATATTCTATGTTGAGGTTAGCATATTATGAAAAGTACATTCATTCCTCATCAAATCTTATTGGTATCTTCTGAGCCTAGCATAAAGTCACATTATTCTTCCCAAATTTTGCTCACTATCATCTCTCATACCCATTCAATCAATAAATATACCCTCCCATACTGTATATAGTATTTATTATTGAAGTCTTTCCCTTTTTATAGAGGAACAATAATAGGATTCTTCCAATTGTCAGGCAAAGATGCAGTCTTCATATTGTATTAAACAGATTACACAACAGAACCCTAACACTTTGGTTCACTTGATGATTAATGTGCCTGTCAGCCACGTAAACACCTTAAATAAAATATAATATTGTAAAATAACACATTTTAGAAAGGTAGACTATAGCAGGCCTCAAGTTTAGTCGTATCCATGATGCATGCTTCATTGCCTGCTAACAAAAGGCGCATGCTGACCAGTAAGCCACAAGTGCAATCAAAGACTTGTATTACCCCAATCTTGTTACTCTATACAAGCTAGAAACTTTAATCTTTGCAAGCCAATATACTAATGCCCACAAACTCAGTAGGTAAAAAGTCATGATTTAACACACAGAGAATAAAACTGTCTGAAGGCAGAGAGTCCATTTAGAGTACAGGAAAAGTGCTCTTGGTCTTTCACTGCAATCTTGATGTCCTCCTTGCAAACATGTGCATTTACTTATCCTGAATATCTTGTATGAAAAAGGCCAAAACTGACATCACTGTAAGTAGAAAATAATCTCTTATGAAACATTGTTTGAAAATCAAGCTAGGACCCAGGGAGCAAACAAGAGAAATGAGTTGGTTTAGTGAGGCATATATGTCTTTGCTATATGGTGTGCCTTCCCAATTTCCCAAAACAAAGCATTTCATTGAAATGTTTGTCTTTCTGTCTATCTATTTACATCTTTTATCATATCTCTCTCTCTCTCTCTCTCTCTCTCTCTCTCTCTCTCTCTCTCTCTCTCTCTCTCTCTCTCTCTCTCTCCCTTCTATTCTATTCTATTCTATTCTATTCTATTCTATTCTATTCTATTCTATTCTATTCTATTCTATTCTATTCTATTCTATTCTATTCTATTCTATTCCAAACAATGATTTGCTTAATAAACTGTTTCTCCATTACTACCACTATATGTAAATTCAGGCAAAGATGGAAATGAGGGCAAATTCTTTTTAATAGTGTCTTTCCAAAACTACAATCACAGCCCATCAAACTTAAATATTTATTCCTCCTAAATAAATGCATTTTAAAAATCCACTTGATGTACTGTGTTTTACATACTGTGAACTATTACTTTAAAAAACCATTCTGTAAGAAAAAAGGTAAGGGTTTTGAGCATCCATGTTATTTCTTTACACTGGACATTCATAAGACTAGAATGACTTAATACCATAGCAAATACATGTGCATCAGCATTTTATTTCTTGGGAATTCACAATGCAGAAATTTGGTATTGTATTAGTACTATTCAGAGCTTTTTTTTGTCATAGAACGCCCAGAACGGAGTTCCGGCACCATTTTGGGATGGAACCTTATAGGGTAGGCAAGGCAGGTTGTATGACGTGTGTGATTTCCGGCACCTTTTTTTTTTTAAGAAAAAAAGCACTGATACTGTTCATATTCCCAATAATATATAACCACAGACTGATGCTATTACACAGTTGAAGCTAAGCAAGGCTTGACCTGAATGGTAGACTTCCTGGGGAAGCAGAATTGGATAAGTGTAATGAGTGAGTGAATAAATGAAAATGGTCTAGAAATCTGCTTTTTTAAAAAAATTTATAACTCTAGTTGTATTAGAATACTGTGAATCAGCTTCCTGCACTAGTTGATATAAATCCAAGAATATACTGAAGAAGCCAAAAAGATTCTGAAAAATTAATAGGGCAAGTCATTCTGAACATGGTTATTATGTTCAACCTAACTGCTACTACCTCAGGGGTTCTCAACCTTGGCAACTTTAAGACTTCTGAACTTCAACTCCCAGAATTCCTCAACCAGCAAAGCTGGCTGAGGAATTCTGGGAGTTGAAGTCCACAAGTCTTAAAGTTGCCAAGGTTGAAAACCCCTGTAAACTACCTGTTTCCACTGGAATCTGTTGCTAACACCAGACAGATATATAGTCAACTTACAAAACTAATCAATTGTAATTAACTATCCATTCTATTCCATTTCATTCCATTCACCTCACCAAGCCCATCTTAGCCCACCTACCTCATCTCTTTCAATAATGTTTACTTGCTGGCTCCATTGTTTGCATAACTAGAACTTTTCAAACTAATCTAATACTACAGGATAATCCTCTCCATTTAAAATAGGAAACAAATAATTGCCCTTCATTATAAAGTTATCAGGGCACTTAGATAGACAATCAACCTTTCTATTTTCAGATTTGAAATTGAACAGAGCTTGAGTGGGGTATAAAAGTTACTGGCATGTATGGGTACAAAGATGCAAGACACAAATCCATGGCAGTTGCAGAGAGCTATGGTTTACGTTGAAGTTACCGTAGTAACCACTTCAAACTCTCTATGCCCTAGCAACTTTTTTATGGTGGCTATTTACTTTTAAGAGATAAGAATCAGCAAAAATATTTTAGAAGATAAAAGAGGAAGGAGCTAAAGCACATTTGGACTTGCAAGATTGTTTTAATATAGCCATTTGAATAAAAGTATTTGAGGCTTACATGTCATCTGTTTCTTGGTGTTGCCTTGTAGAGCTGACAGATACACATTTTTATTTGCAAGGTTCTCTTGGTGACAAATATGCACAAAAATGTGAACATAGTCCCAAAATTCATTTAATATAGCAGAACTTTTATCTATCTGCAGCACAGTTCCTAGAATTGTAACAAACTTCCTTTGCCTATACTTACAATAAGAGTTTTATTACCCTATTATGGAGAAGCAAATTATTAATACTATTAAATATCATTATTTATGTAAAGGTTATGACTAAATTTAGCACAGTGGTCAATAGAGGTATAGAGAAAATGGAAGATGTGTTTAGTTTCTATTTCAAAATAAAACATTCCATCCACTGAAAGGGTTTGAACTGTCCATATTTTGATGAAACAATACTTTCACTGGTTTAAGTGTGCCATAATTTGTTAAAACAAAATACTGTTAACTGTTCCAGACACAAAAAAAAGAACTTTAGAAAATGTGTCTACCTCCCTTTTTTCACCTCCAATAAATAAAAGCAGTTCATGTTGATTGCTACCAGCATGTCAGGTTGCAGAAAAAATGGCAGGAGGAATATATTATTACACGTTTGAGAACTTCTGTGGAAGAATTTATTTCATCCTCATCCTCTACTACCTTCCTTGAATTTGGCTACAAGCAGTGGTGGGATTCAAACATGTGAACAACTGGTTCTCTGTGTGGATGCCGCTTCCGAAAGTCCATTCTGGGCCTGGGCAACAAAAAATTAGCTACTGGTTCTGCCGAAGTAGTGCGAACTGCCTGAATCCCACCACTGGCTACAAGATATCGTTTGCTCTGGGAAATATTTGCTAATTTAAAAGAATATAAGGAAAGTTGGATAGCTCTCTTTAAAAAATACAGATATCTTAATCTCTTACATATACAGTACATTTCAAGCCAATTATCTTCTTTAGAACAGGCAGTCATCCTGTATAAAATAGAGTCCAGCTACCCTATTAAGACAAATGTGGTTTCTTTCAAAAATGTTTTAAACTAAACCTCCTAATCTATGTTGTGTACACTTAAAATTAACTTTGAAGATAAATAGGAACTTGGTACTTAATAGAATTAAGTTATAATTTCTGAAGAAGGAAAGAAGGAAGGAAGGAAGGAAGGAAGGAAGGAAGGAAGGAAGGAAGGAAGGAAGGAAGGAAGGAAGGAAGGAAGGAAGGAAGGGAAAAACCTCCCTGCCTGAGTGGACAGCACGGACATTTTTGCTACAAAACACAACAAAGGACTTATAATGAATCATGCACATACTCTTGCTCTCTCACTATGATATGTAGTCTTAAACCTGAGATTAAGTCTCCTACTACAATGTTAATTTTGCACCAATTTTGATGCAATTTTGATCATTTGCACCAAGCCTCCTAAACCTGAAATTTGGATTTGTAATTCAAGTGAGCAAGATATGTCAGCTTTCTGGATCCTTGGAATAATGCTCTTTATGAATAAAAGCAATTCTTCCTGACATGTAACCCACTAGTTTAGCATAGAAAACATATGTGCTTTCCAGGTTTCTATTGTGGTTCACGTTGTCTGGAAAAAGAAACAAATATTTTTTCCTGCTGTCAAATGAAAGCCCCAATGGTGCCTTGTCAAAGATTTTCCATTGCTGCTCCAGTGGCAAACATTATAAGGCTTTTTATATATTCATTGCCATAAATTCCAGCCTGGGATTATGATGATCAGTGCACAGTTTCCACTAAGCTGTTGCATATCAGGATGATTGGACAAGCCAAACACAATCACAGCATGTCATTTGATTAAAATAAGTCTGCATGCTCTCACAGGTAGAAACAGATGGCAATGTTTTCATGCCATCAAAGTATTAACTGGGTAAGCAAAGGGCTTAAGGATAACTTTCTGACATGTTTAAAAATAACTTCATCATATCAACATTCAGGTAGAGTCCTGAAATTTTACAGCAGCTGCCTCTTGCTTTGAAATTATATATACATATATATAATTTCAAGACACCAGCATAATAATCCTACCAGCAGACAAGGGCAACGCCACGGTGGTCATGAATACATCTGACTACCAAACCAAATTAATCAACCTACTCCAAGACTCCACATACAAACCCCTAAACACAGATCCCACCACCTACCTGGAAAAAACCACTAGATCCAAAATAAAAGCCTCCCCCATTAGCGAAGAGATCCAGCAAAGAATCATTCCCAGAGAGGAATCATCCAGATGCCCTAAGCTCTATGGTCTCCCCAAGATACACAAAGAAGGAACCCCACTTAGACCCATAGTCAGCTCCATAGGCTCACCTCTACAAAACCTAGCCAAATTTCTCACCAAACAACTACAGCCCTATGCAGAATCCATCACCTCACACATAAAAAACTCATTCCAGTTCATAGAGATCATAAAGAAACAAAACTTACAGCCCAGTGACCTACTCGTTAGCTTCGATGTCATATCCCTCTTCACCCAAGTGCCAATCAAAGAAGCCTTAACAGCTATCCAAAACAAATATAACCCCCCCAAACACATCCTAGATCTGACCAACCACTGTCTATCCAACACATACTTCATCTATAACGGACAAAAATACAAAAAAATAGAAGGAGCACCCATGGGATCACCCCTCTCACCTGTCATTGCAAACCTCCACATGGAACACTTTGAAACCCAAGCCCTAGAAAAATCTGATCACAAACCCAAACTCTGGCTCAGATACGTACATGACACCTTCGTAATCTGGCCACATGGGAAAGAAAAACTGGACAACTTCCTCACACACCTCAACAGCCTACACCCCAAAATACAGTTCACCATGGAAACAGAAGCTAATAACCAACTTCCCTTCCTGGATGTCTTAGTCTACAAGAAATCCAATGGCTCCCTAGGACACACCATCTACCAGAAGAAAGCACACACAAACCGCTATCTGCACGCACTCTCACACCACCACCCAGCACAGATCAACTCCGTAGCCAAGACACTCATCTCCAGAACCAAATGCCTAGCTGACGAACAACACCTAAAAACCAAACTAACACTCTCACTAATGTACTAACATCCAATGGATTCCAAAGAAATAAGATTACCAAACTAATCCAAAAAGAAACCCCCACTAAAATCCAAGACAGAGAACAAGAAAACGGCAAAGCCCTCCTCCCATACATAAAAGGCACCACAGACAGGATCAGCAAGATCCTCCACAAACATAACATCAAGACAGTATTCTGCACAAACAGAAAAATATCCACCATCCTAAGAAACCCCAAAGACAAAATTGAGTTAGAAAATCAAGGAGTATATGAAATCCCATGTACTGCTTGCCCCACCACATACATCGGACAAACCAACAGAAGAATAAGTGCACGCATTGAAGAACACAAAAACTCAGTCAAAAAAGAGGAACCAACTTCTTCCCTGGTCCAACACCTTAAAGCCACAGGACATGAAATTGGTTTCAAAAAGACCAGAACTATTGCCAAAACTGAACACTTTAATAACAGAATAATCAGAAAAGCCATCGAGATAGAAAAACGCCCTCACACCATGAACAAATGAGATGATACCTCCCGCCTACCAGCCATTTGGAAACCCGCCCTTATTGACAAACGAGTCCATAACACAAAGAATGACACCAGACCTACACTCATGAAAACCACACAGGATGTCACCACCACACATCCACGCAAAAAGCAAACCCAAACCCACACCGATGATGAGGCACGACCACAAACCACAATCACACATTGCTCTTAGAAGCACGAAGCCGAAAGCACCAGCCTGAAGATGATGAATGGGACTTCATCGAAACGTCGCCAAGACACTTCAAATTCTATGTGGGAGAAAACCCAAAGAACCAAAGACCTATAATTATTTTTTTTAAAAAAGTCAATATAGGTAGTTCTCGGCTTATGACACAACTGAGCCCAAAATTTCGGTTGCTAATTGATACATTTGTTAAGTAAGGTTTGCCCTATTTTACAACCTCTCTTGCCATAGTTGTTAAGTGAATCACTGCAGTTAAGTTAGTAACACAGTTATTAAGTAAATTTGGCTTCTCCATTGACTTTGTTTGTCAGAAGATCGCAAAAGGTGATCACATGACACCGGAACACTGCATCTTTCATAAATGTGAGTCACCTGCCAAGCATCCAAATTTTGATCACATGACCATGGGAATGTGCAACAGTCATAAAGTGTGAAAACCGGTCATAAGTAGCTTTTTTCAGTGCTGCTGTAGCTTTGAATGGTTACTAAATGAATTGTTGTAAATTGAAGACTCCCTGTACTTTATTTTATAATGCTTGCAACATTTATATTAACATAATCAATACCAATCCAACCATATGTTAAAATCACTTATGAAACTATGATCAAAATATCTATGATATGATCAAAATAAAAGAAAGTCACATGATATGCAATGAATCCAAAGGCTAGGTTTTCCCCTTGTAGTTTTCATTTTGGATGGAAGCAAAAGCTGATCCAGGACAGGTTGCTTCAGCAACAAATACAAAGTTCTCTTTGGCCTCATTGTACTAACTCGAGGCTGGACTAAAAGTCTTTGTTTTGATAGTAAAAACAAATATTTTGAGGTTCTGGAAAACTAGCTCGGTTACTCCTTTGACATAATGATGTTGTAAAGACCCTAATAATGAGAAACAGAGCAACATGCAAAGATGAAATTCAACAAAGTTTTTATTTAATTACATGATGAAGCTTGATGTTAATTGGTCTGCAAATGGCTGCTGTACTGCAGATTAGAGATATTCAAGTAGCCTTATAAATATTCATGTACCACTGAAACAACTGTTTCTCTATTTCTGCTTCACTATTACAAAATAGTCTGCTATAATCCATCAACCTTGTACCAACAAAGCCAACTGAAGTAAAAGAAGGATATAGAGCAGGGCTTCTTAAATTGGTGGTACGCGTACCACCTGTGGTACTTTGCCACGTGGCAGATAGTACGTGACCATCCTAAAGAAGTGTAGCAGGTGAGGGGACTGAACCAAAGTGATCCAAGCCTGAGGCAGAGGCAGTTGCAGCTGCAGGACTGTCTGGGCTGGGCAGAAGCCCCAGGAGCTGGCAGGGCTCCAGCTGATTGGCTCTAACTGATTGGCACTTCCAGAAGCAGCACGGAGCTGGAGGTGAATTGAAGAAAAGAGGGGGAAGGAAAGGCTATAAAAGGAGGTGGTTTGGGTGGGAAAGGGGAAAAAAGACAACAGGGAAAGAGAAGGAGAGCTCAGTAGGCAGGAAGGAAACAGGGACAGGGAAGAAGCAGCAGCTGTTGCTGGAAGAAAAGGTCCTCTGATTTGTTTTCTCCAGCCAGGAGAATGCAATCAGCACTGTTGAATAAAAAGCCGGCAGACGAGCATGTCGAAAAGGAGGTGGGTTTATTTAGTTCTGGATCATCTTGCAGCTTGATTAGGTTACCATAAGGATTTTTGTACAGTTTTTACAATGTTTTGTAATTCAGAGGCTCGGTTTGTGTACTTTGGTTATTGGAATATTTTAGTCTGTATTTTAGACTAGCAATGAGTCCAAAGTGTGGACTTCCATAGTTTTAATCCCTTTAAACAAATGTAATTAGTTTTACCCCCTTATCTTGAGTCTGTCTATGGCTTTTAGAAAGTTTTCTTTGAAGGTAAACAGGCTTAATTTAAGGCTAAAGCGTTTGCAATTGCTGGAGCCTTTCAGTCTTGGGTTGCAACATTGTGAAACGTGACATGTCTGACGCAGATTAAAGAAAAAAATGGAGTTTATATGTTTATTTATTTTGTGAGCCTTTTTTGCTTTGCACTTGATTCCTGTGTCTTTAAGGATACCAGTTAGGGATTGGGAGGGGATGTGTGCATTCTTACTACACTGTGGAAGGAGAGCTCAGAAGGGAGAGAGGAAGAAAGGCTGACTAGCTAGCTCAGGGGTCTACAAACTTAGCAACTTTAAGACCTGTGAACTTCAACTCCCAGAACTCCTCCACCAGCCATAATGGCTAAGGAATTCTGGGAGTTGAAGTTCACAAGTCTTAAAAGTGTCAAGTTTGAAAACCCTGAGTTAGCTGGTAGTGGTACATATTAATAAACACAGATAAATTCATTATACATTTGTCAGTGCAAAGGGAAAGTGATTCAGCAAAGGAACAGCCACCAAAGAAATTAAAACTGGTACTTTTTTTACTTTTTTCCATAGTTTGTAATATTTTATTAGATTATAGAATAAAATAGAAAAATACAAAAACAAATAGTAGGACACAGTGGGGAGGAAAAAGGGGGGAAAGTGAGGGGGAGAAGGGAAAAAGAACAGACTTCCTCTGTTGCAGTAGCAGGAAGCTACTACTTAAAACATTGAACCTCACTTTTTACTTTTCCATAATATTGTAAACTAGCCATTTCTATAACAACAAATGAATCTAATCAGTAAAACCCAAAATCCGCACCCCACCCCTTTTTAGTTATCAAGTTATTGACACCCTGCTAACACTAGAGGTACTCAAATATTGTCATGTGAAAAGTTGAAAAGCTCTGATATAGAGAAATATTTGTTCACATATATACTAAAAAGTTATAGCTACTGTACCACGTATTAATCTTTTGTTTATTAATATTTTACGATTGATTTCATTAAATGTAAATTATTATAAACTATATTTATGTTCCATTGCAATACATACAACAGCTTCTATATTTTTATATAAGTCAATTTAAAAAATCTTTTCCAAACATATGGAATACATTTTATCACTTATGAAACAAAATCCTGCCAGCCTGATGGAAACTGGATATGGCAGCAGCACTGGACTGACTTTAAAATAGAGACAATATTAATTAGGCTCAATGTCTAATCACAACAAAACTGTATCAAAATGCTTAACAAATTGAAAAAAAATTAAAATGATATTATCTGTCTACAAAAAAAAACCCATATAAAATGGGACATTTTCATTTGTTAAAGCAAAGGACAAAACATAGAGCCATGGAAGAAACCAAGAAAAATGGAATAACAATTTATATCAAGTCATCAGCTTGTAAGATATTGGAAAAATATAAAGGCAAAATAACAATCCTGCTTTCCATTTATGCTCCAAATAAAAATAAACAACAATTTTACAAAATACATTTTTCAAAAGTTAATAGACATGGAAGAAGGTTTGTGGAAACATGAACGGATTGTTAGATTTTGAATTTGGACAATTTATTTCAAAGGAGAATAGTTGGAAATCTTCCGCAAATGGTTTTTCCAATAGAGCAGGCGTAGTCAACCTTGGCACTTTTATGACTCGTGGACTTCTACTCCCAGAATTCCTGAGCCAGCTAATTCTGGGAATTGAAGTCCACGAGTCATAAAAGAGCCAAGGTTGACTACCCCTGCAATAGAGGAATGAATTGGCATATGATAAATTCATGGAGACTGTAAAATCCAAAGGAGATTACACTTTTTTCTCAGCATACATCAGCCATATTGAAAACCAGATAGATGTTGAATCTCCTAGGCTCTAAAGCCATACATTAAAGAAACACAAATTCCCTCTATGATAGATGTAGACCACAATCCAATTATAATAAAAACTATTCTTCAGATGCATGTTGCTATTTCAGGACAATGTTCTACAGAAAATGCAAAAAGGAGTTGAATTTTTCTTCAGAATAATTGTAAATAAATCTCTGTTACCATCATTTGAGAAAAAAGCTCAGAAAATGATGTTTTTATTTATCTAAAAGCAAAACAAAAGGTAGACTATAATAAATTTAAAGAACAGTTACATGCCAAAATAAGAAAATTAGAACAAATGGACAGAATTAATCCCAAAATACAACTGAAAGAAATAAGACAACAGATGAAATAAGACAACAGATGTTGAAGCAACAATTATTTGTTATCGAGTCTGATATCCTAAGAAATGTATTTGCTTATTTGCATGTTCAACATTCTTTTATTGGAAATGGAAAAATTACAAAAGAAATTTGCTAAAGAAAAGAATGCAAATAAACAAATATATTCTTAGGATATCAGACTAGAAAAAATAAAGAAACACAGATATATCGGCTACAAAGGAAGTGACTGAACTGTAACATACAAGATAAGAAATACCGGTAGAATTGGCAGCGTTTTTCAAGAAACTATATTCCATTGCTAACCTCAATGCAGTGGTTATGAACAAATGCACAGAAAATTGTGTCCTTAAAGAGTTTTATGATCAACATAGACAAATATTAAGTAAACCAACAATTATCCAAGAAACAAAAGGGGCACTAAATCAAATCAAACTTGGGAAGGAACCAATTCCAAAATGGCTCAATACTACACAGAATTCAAGGAGGAATTGTTGGAAACACTAACAAACATAGTGAACGAAATCAAAAACAAAGGTGATACCATAAGTCTAGGAAGAAGCACACATAAGTTATCTTATACAGAAGGGAATGATCTGGATTATTCAGATATTTCCATTAATGCGCAGTGATTGACTTTGTTGCTCAAAGTTGATAAATAATAAATTTATTTCTTCTTAATTGCCTTCCATTGAATGTATGTAAGAAGCTCCAATTTGATAAGTATTCAGTCCCTCATTTGCTTATTGATCTTATTTCATTAAACATCTCCCTATAAAAACTTGAGCTTTATTGTATTCTTATTAAAGATGAAATGTAGTCTCTTTTTAATGATAAACTCTTCAGCACTCAAGGAATAATTATGTGTAATAAGTAAGGTACTTATAGATCTTAAATCACAGCAGTGTAAGTTTTTAAGGTGCATTGACACACATTAGAATGCCCAAATCTTCACGAGGGTTGGCAATGCTATGTCATTCCATTGTTTTCCTGACTCTTCTGAACTTGTTTCAAATATATTGTATATTATTTCCAACAAATTTGAGTGCATGTTTTGCATGAAATCTTTGGCTTTTCCAACATAACTATCCATTAATAGTTGATTAGTTGAATAGTTAATTAACAATTAGCAATTAATGATTAACAACGGTAAACATATACCAACATTACTGTTGTAATATTTGCAATTACTAATCCATATAATCCCCTCTTTGATACCATTACCATATTTCATCATACCTCTTTGACAGCTTATGCTTATTTGAGAAATATCAACCACATGTTAAGCATAGGCTGTCCCAAAAAAATTTTATGTCTTAAAGAAAGCTTTCTGTTTTGAAAAGGTAGACAAAAAGGGATTTGTTTTCCTTGAGATTGTCCTAACCAATAGGGAAGAGTTTTATAAATAAAATCAGTAGGCATTTTGGGAAAAAATTGCCATTTAATTTTGACATTCTTGATTTTATGCAAATCAAAGCTGAATATACTTATATGTGTGCTTTAGAGTTCAAGAAAGAAGATTTGAGTAAATTCAGAGTGTCACTGAGTAGGACTGATGAGCAGAAGTCAATGTGAAAATTGGCTCAGGACTGTAATGGTTCATGTAAAAAACTAGTTATGAATAATATCAACAAGAGACATGGGGAAGAAGTCAGAAAGATAAATGAAAGAGGCTGCATGAAAAGCTTAGTGAAGACATTATATTGATGTATTTTGGAGGAAGCAAAAGGGCTAGATCACCCCCCAAAAAAACCCAAAAACCAATACACACATAGGCCAAAATTATAGAGATGATGCAGGCAAGATAAAATTTAGAATTATATGAGTTTAGTGAAGGACACTAAGGGCAACAACAATCACTTATTCACATTCATTTATATTAAAAGTCTAAAGAAATTGGATAGCAAAAGGCTAACTGGGGTGGGGGGAAAGGGAAGACAAAACTAATTTAGTACAGTTTTAGCTTGCTTTCCAAAGAAGATATATGCTCTAGTAGACAACTGTGAATAGCAGGCTGAAAAAGAATTACTGTAGTTTAAGTTTAATAAAGACATAGTCAGGAAACATCTATAGGTAGTCCTCAACTTACAATAGTTCATTTAGTGACTGTTTGAAGTTACAATAGCACTGAAAAAAGTTTTTCACACGTATGACCTCATGGTCATATGTGTGAAAAACTCAAATGCTTGGCAACTGACTGATATTTATGATGGTGTCCCTGGATCATATGATTTATTTATTTATAATAAATAAATGAAACTGTCCAAGTATTGGGAAATGAGTAAAGTAACTATTTTCAAAAAAGGATGAAAAACAAGATACAGCGAACTGCAGACCAGTCTGTACGATTTACCAAGCAGGTTTACCAGGTGCTTCGCTAGACTAAACAGATTTTCTCCCATGGGAATCAAGATCATCAGCTGTTCCCGGGACTATAGGCTGAGTGTTTCGTGAAAAGCCCGCCAAGAAGATATATTGGGGAAAGTAGAAGTCTGCATAGCTCTAGGGGTGGGATTTCTTAACTTTGTATTAGGGATTGTTACGTGTCTGTTCAGACTTGGTTTCACTTTTGACATGCCAATACTTTGTATCAATAAACATATTCTTTGAGGAACTTTCAAGCCTCAGAGTTCTGCTTTATTTGTCTATGTCTGTCGGAACCATGGCATAATATGGTTTGAAATCTAATCTTTCTATTGCTAAGAATGGTTGATTGCTTCTCTTTCAGCTTTAACCTCTGACTGTTCACAATTCTATATGGAAATATAAGGGATACATGAGGTGCCTGTTGAAGTCTTCTCTAAGCTGATGCCACTTGGATCTTCATCAGCATGGCAAGATATAGAGAAATCAAAGTGTTGTCCACCTTAAACATGTTAGATAACTAATGAAACATTATTTTTTCATTATATATTAGTGACATATCATATTAAAGTTAACAAAACTTTAACAAGAAAAATAAAAGGCAATCAAAGAGTTGTGATAAAAGTGAGTGGGGTTTCTTCTTACTAATGTATTTTATTCATTTTGTCCATACTTTCATAAAGGCAGTTTATTTGCAACAATGATTCTGAATGACCTGTTCCATCTGATTCTTAAAGCGAGGTCATAAAGACCTGCTTATTCCAAGAATATAAACATTAACATGTAGTTAATGCTTTCCAACAGAAATGTTATCTTTTCAAATGCAGAAAGCTCGTAAGTATTCGAATAAAAACCTTTCAAGCTTCATTTTTCCAACAATTGTTTCATTATGGTAAATATGCTTAATGCTTTAGCCTTTAAGAAATGTAGTTGTTATGTGTGGGAGACCATATTGCATATTGATTGAGTGACAATTTTTCATAAGTACTCATATTGTGCACAATTATTTTACCCCTCCTGATTTTTGAAAGTTATGCCTATTTTTCTTTAAGTAAAAAGATTTTAAACATCTGTGCTGATTTTCATTTCTATAACAGAGACATATGCACAATGTGGGTACATTACCTGATGGAATAAATAAATCTGTTCAAACAGGATTTGCATGACCAAATTTCTAAAAGTGCTATGAAAAAATATTTTCCCCATTGGCTTACCCAAATAGCAATTTTTGTTAACATAGCATTTTTCAACAGCTATGTAGCTTGAGGATCGAGACTACAAATGCCATTTGTGCAAATGGACACAAAAATGTTGTGGTATATTATTACTTTTCCATAGTTTTTAAGTACCTGCACGCCAGTTTCATCAAATACATGAAAGGTTAGTCTTTGGTATTGATACATAAATATGCAGGTATAAAGGGGATAGGAATCAGACACAGTGATGTGAAAAAGGAGGCAAGTTCTGAGACTCTTAAATGCACAGTTCTATAATGATTACTATCATTTTATCCATTTTAATAATGATATGACTCCTCTTTTTTACAAAATATATGGAAAGTGAGTAAAAATCATGACAATGAAAATGTAACCTAAAAGAGTTCTGCAGCAGCTAAAGCAGCAGCCAAAGACAGCTGCAGAAAGAAATATCTGCAAAGGTAACTAATATCTATAAACAAAAGAAGTTTACTGGGCATTCACAATAGCAGTAATTGGTCATGGTCTTAATACCTCTGCTGTACTTGTGTTGCTATGCTTACTTCCCATCTGTAGTAGGAAAAAGTTGACTTACACTTGATGAAGATCTAAACAAATGTAATCAAACTTGCTAGCAAATTCCACTTAGCAGTTTTACAATGGTGTCTCTCTTTGAATCCCTTTTGTTGAAAAATGGCCACTTTCAGATCAGAAGTCAAATATCCTGTAAAAATATATCTTGATAGATTCTGAGTGCTGCTTTTTTGATGTGGGATATCTGTCCACATGTTTATCCATGTGCAAACTAACCTAATTTTTTGTGATATAGAAAGCAGAAAAACTCAGTTGGCAAGTGATATCATAAATCTTTCTAGGGCATCCTGTAAAACACTTTTAACATTAATGAGCAATGTAAATTGAAATAGAGCCCAGAAACTCTGAATAGGGTTATTCACTTTATATCACACTGTAGACAATGGAAAACTTAACATATCTTTCTCTGGTGTGAAGCCATGGCCCAGTCCTTCAAGTTCTCAAGAAATATCATCTATTCAAGGTAATGAATAAGGATGAAAAGCATTTTAAACTGTGGCATATGACTTAGTTACTTATTAAGCACACTTCAAGCAGTGTACAGTAAAGCTCAAACAGGACAAAACTGTCCTGTTTTAATGTATACTTCAAAACATGATAATAAATTTAGAATGCCACCCTTTAACTTATAATTGTTAGGATATTTTGTTTAATTTTGTTCAAGAGTTTTTATACATTCTTCAGGAAATACTGGAGCTGATATTAATTATGCTTTATAAATTCACAAAGTCTCTTCCTGTAGTTTAGTCTTTTGACAAATATTTATACCAAAAAAATCCCCCTCAGAGTTGTTTAGAGACACAGAACACATTTTAAAAGTTATGCTAACCAACTCCCTGCCAATTCTCATTCTCCAAGAATATTTGAATTCAAGGGATAGTGTGTTCAAGACTACACTATTAATCACAAGGAATAATATTAAACAAACAGATAAAATAAAATCAATATGTACAGTACACATAGCATTTTTTTTTAAAAAATCTTCACTCTAGTCTTTTTGACAGTAATAATAAGTTGACATATTTTAATCTGAATTTTAATCCATAAGTAAACAAAGACATGTTAGAAGGGGAAAAACTGGGTTCATTCTGAACCAGGATTTAAAGAATGTAGAAAGTAGGCTATTGCTTGAAGCAGAGGAATTTATTTTTGAGAACAATAATACAGGTAAAAATGCCAGGTCAACTGTCAAAGGTATTTTTCCCTTTTGTTAGACTCCCACTTTCCAGTTTTAAACAGCAACATGATTATGTAAAAATACTTTGTGATACAATCCCCCTTAAATTTCTGTGATAGGCTCACAAACAGATCTCTTGCAGCTTTGAGAAAATACATTATAATTTACAAGATTATCATAACAGAATTATTCTCTCTGCTCTATTAAACTTTTTAGCTAGTCAGTAAACTTTTTAAAATATATAAGTTTTAAAACATTCAATAATGATTTGTCATTTTTTTAAATTAAGGATATAATCATAGTTATGGTACATATGGGAACCTTGCATTATACAATAGAGAGCATGAGGTTAGAAAGATGAGTCACAATGTCAAACAAGAGATTTGACATTATAAATTCATGATTTTAAAAAGGAAAAGACTGCAATGTTGCTGTGCTCAAAGTTGGCTGTCAATATTTAGCTCATTTATGAAAGTTCACTGTGAAAGTTTAGTTCATTTACAAAAGCTCTCCACTCTGTGCCTAAAGTGATAATTAAAAAGTTGTGAACTTACAGACCACACTCAATTACATGTACCTGAGAAGAATTACAATGGTGTCCCATCCCATTTTGAATATTTGGTACTTGGTTGAAAGGAACAAAATCTTGTTCATTTTATTTTAAAAGTGTGCATAAAGAATAAATACAAACAAATAGCAACTCCAGCTTCCAAGATAGTTGTGATTAAGTCACCAAGAATAGTCTACATTTTATGAGATTCTGTACTTCGATCGACTCCAGTGGAGGTTGCAGTAATATAGGAGCTCTTTATTTCTACTCAAATTGAACGCCATCTGGAAAGAGCTTACATTTTTGCCTTTTCTTTTGCTCTTTAAGCAGACGAATGCTCCAGTGATTAAACAAATCTCATGGGTAAATTGAGAAGAGAAGGGTTGATTTAATCTGAAATATCTTGATGAAGTCATTTCCATTCAAAGGAAATTAGAAGAAAAGCACTGTGTCTAGTTTATTATCAGAGGAAAAATTAAGCACAGAAGGGAATTTAGTCATACCCATGAAAATCAATAGTAACTTCCTTTCCTACCACTTATTTTCTTTCATTTAATTATTTATTTCCTGGGTACTGACTCTGATGCAACCAAAGCAGATGATTATTAAAAAATAAATATTATGATTAACAGTAAGGGCTTGGTTTCAGATATCAGACTGAAGATGAGCCAGTGGAAGCTGATTATACCATTTTTCTTCAAGCAATCATAGTAGAGTCACTGAATACTGCAACAGCCAATAACTATCTGGAAGCTGTCCTTTAAAATGAGGGTAATGAATAGGGTAAACTAAATAAATCACATTGCTGAGGGTGGTTTCCCTCAATGCTTCCCTGGAGTCTTGGAGTCCAATCCAACAGACTTGCTTGTCTACTGCTAAAGATCCTGTGATGAGCTGTGCCAGCCATCTATTCCTGAAATTAGAATGGAAATTAGAATGGAAAACTTGAAGGCACACCATCCATTGTTGACATGTTTTCTGCAGTGGTCTGTTTTGCAAATCATTCATGAAGAAATCAAAGTGATATCTATTTCTGGCACTCTTTCTCGCTCCTTTGGATAGCTAGGATTGGGAACATCTTGAATATGTAAAAGTCTTTTCTATCAAGTCAGAGCAGTAATGTAGTTTGTAGTTTCTTCTCCAACTTGCTTGATTCACTCCAGGGTATTACAAGTCCATCTTCAATCCAGAGACTGTTTTCAAATGGATATTCTGGTAGTCTAATAGACAAAGCAAAACCATCACTTATCATCCCAATCACCATTTTGCAAAATATAGAAGTTACAGAAGAAACTTCTGTTCAGAATGCAAACTAAAACTTAATTATTCTTTGAAAATTATGCTTTTCCAAATTTTACAATTTAATCATTTTTTTAAAAAAAATGCATTATAAAACCTACCTATTGAGAACAAATAATAAAGCCTATGTTTTGTGAAACTAGCATACCAAAATGTACTGTTAAGGAGGATTACTAGCACACCAAAATGTACACATATGCATTTATTACAATGAAACACTCACAAAAACCCTAATTTAAATGACAGTCAATGTCAATTGCTAGTCATTTCATGGATATTCCTATAAAATTATCTTAGCAATAATAAATAATCTAGTCCAGTATTTCTAGGCCTTGGCAATTTAAGACATTTGGACTTTACCTCTGAGAATTTCTCAGCTTGTAATGGATTTCTGCAAGAAATAAACAAGTGGGTCCAAGTATGCTCCATTTTTTGTTGCCCAAATTATTAGTTCAAGATTCCACATTTCAGACATTAAGATGCACCAACTGTTAGTCATCAGATTTCTTTGTGGATTGAATAGCTTGAAGCTGTCTAGATATACTGTACAACTATCTTTCTCACAGATGACATTTTTTTTGCAATTCATTATACTATGCATATAATTTTAGTTGATGCTTCACTATATAAAAGTGCTTCAAGGTCTTAAACATCATTGAATCCCCAGCTGTTTCAGATGTGTACTCATCACCTATCTGAATCAATGTTCCCAACATTAAGTAGTATATATTTTTGTAGAAGTATATTATTTAAAATCAGTCTGAATATTTTGCATTTTTAAGATGTCAAAAAGTTAGGTGAAAAGACAAGCTTAAAGTTCTACAAGTAATACTGTTCTCTCACAAATGAAGCCAACTGACCCAGATTCAATCTTGTAATAATATTCTCTAATTATTTCTCTTCCAGGATCATTCTGTGTTAAGAAAGCATAAAGAAATAATGAGCAGGAGGTTGGACTTGATGGCCTCCAAGGTCCCTTCCAACTATTATTATTATTACTATTATTATTATTATTATTATTATTATTATTATTATTACTATTATTATTATTATATGGTTTTTCTGAGCTATTTTTGCTCTAGGATTTCTTTATAAAATTAGGCTTGGGTTTTATTTTATACCTAAATAATTATACTAAGTATCCCATACTATCAAATCAGATTTTCCAAGTTGTGAGCATCAGTGCCGGAGCAGTTGAGTTTCTATGAATTAACCTGTATTGTGTATCTTGAATACACCTAGTCCAGGGGTAGGCAACCTTGGCTCTTTTATGACTTGTGGACTTCAACTCCCAGAATTCCTGAGCCAGCATGGCTGGCTCAGGAATTCTGGGAGTTGAAGTCCAAGAGTCATAAAAGAGCCAAGGTTGCCTACCCCTGACCTAGTCTATGAATATACAGTAGGATATTGGAAAAATAAGACCAATTTTTTTTAATCTCCTTAAAGTGAGAAAAAGGAAGAATTCTGCATGATTTGCATTTCTTGGCATTATCCTTTCAAGTAGTTTACCAGCCCTTTGCTGCCTTTGTGCAATAAATATTTATTACTTACAGTTCTTATAGACAGATTTCATTCCGCCCACCCCATTCTGTTCCTCTCTGTTTATGCTTTATCATCTAGTCCCAGAAACCTCTAAGTCTCACTATATACAGTTTCTTGCAGCTATTATATAGTCAAGATTGTCTCTTAAGCAACCCTTAGTTATAATTTTAGACTGTTTCCCTAGAAAAAAGTCAACAGCTACAAAAGTCTAGATTAATGTCTCTGTTAATTTTACTGCATGCCAAATATAATGATAGAGGTAAATTATATCACCAATCCTGAAATAAAACAGAAATTCAACAAAAACAATTAATCTACACTGTATAAAAACAATGTAATAATTAAATTATATTGAGGCAATAATACATAAAGTTCAGGGAACAAACAATAGTCTTATAATAAATCATCAAACTATAATTAGGTTCAGTAAAGTCAATCACATTGCAAAACAATGCATAACAATTTTGCCCTAATATCATTTGTCAAAATCAACTATTGTAGTCAGAGTTAGTCAGTTATAGCTGGTAGAGGAGACAGCAATAAAACAGAATACGAAGGATTTATGTTATTTAGCTATCTAGCTTGCTCATTTGTACATCTTACAATATTATACACGCCATCTATCTGAAAAAATAGTCTTTAAATAATCTTTACCAAAAAAAGAAAGACACACTAGCAGTTGCATATTTCTGCATATCTTAACTAAAGAATTTTTTATCCACAGAGATTGGGATGCTTTCTGCTAACAACAAAATAACTCTGTGAAATAGATTGTTTTTTTTAATGTGGTTTAACTTATCTGGGAAAGGTCTATTGCAAACAGACTTTAGATGAGTCACAAGTGAAACCTATCAACATGACAATGCAGTGAGCACTGGATATGAAGATATCCCTAGAGGGCATAAAGGGTTCAGTGGAGCAATTAAAAAGAGATGTACTCTCACTAATGAGATTTTTCCAAAAAGGGAAGCTTGATCACGTTTTTTAGAACAAAGTGGAGAAGTTATTATGATTTGACATTTACTTGGAGAATGTGAGGTCACTATTGAGATTAAGAGACAATGAAAGGAGTATGAAGATGAAAAATCAAACTGAAGTTCTTAGAAAAAGAAAGTTATAGTTAAAACATTGCCTGAAACTTCTTTGAACTAAGTTAGTAGAAGGAATAATAACAGCACTTCCCTTATTGACCAAGACACAACCAGTTCATAAATGCATAAAACCACAAACAAATCAAAATTCAAAACATTAACAGCTATCTCATAATCGTGTCTTTTATTTACCATTCTATCTCCCATACAAGATAACTGGGGAGCTGTCAGAAACCATTAAGCAGATGTTAAGGTCAGTATCTTTCACTGCTTGTCATTAACTGAAATTCAGAAATGATTATAACTATAAACATAGAGTCAGCATGAGTTTGCATAATCCCAGAAGACAAAGGAAGGTCAAAGAAACAGTTATTATGCATAGGTTTCATTGTTTGCAAACAAACAGAATTTATATTGGTTATAATTTATATCCTTTATATGAGGATCCATTTATCAAATTGGATTTAACTACTGACTAGTTAGTCATATGTTTGGAAATTTGCTTGAGCTAATAGTTTATGGCATAAATTAAAAATGTGGTAGGTGTATGCTACCCTCCAAGCCATAATGCAATCCACTAGCCATACTACAAACTCACCTAATGCAGCTTCCCTCAAACAATGTGTATTCCAGATAAGAAATTTCCCTTTGTAAAGTTCTCTAGCAACTGTGGCTTTTCCTAAGAATTTTGGAAGTTGAAGTTCATGTAACTGAAAAATCCTGAGATTGAGAAAAACTATTTGATGGATGTGACCAGGGTCTCCAATATATGCAAAACCTATGGCAAATGTAATGTTTCACATGCAGTTAATTAAAACGAGATGAAAGCATTATTCATCTTACTTTATGAACATGATAATGCCCTTCTCAAATTGATGAAACTAGTTAAATAACTGGCAATTTTTTTCCTGGTCCAATTAATGAACAACTCTTCTGTATGTACAGGAAAACAAAATTCATATATTTAGGAAGAATGCCCGGAGAAGATGGTAATGACAAAATTATAGACCAAGCCATCTATTTATAACTCATTGAAAACAAGAATATCATCTCCAAGCATGCTATGAAGTCCTCATTCACTTTGATGACCATCAAAACAACTGGATCCTGAAACTTCCAGTGAGGATTTATAGCAAATTAGATTTCCTGAAAAAACAGAGATTGGAGCTAGAAAGTGAATTCTGGTTTGTGAGATCTTTCCAGATAAAGGACAGATTGTGAGTTTGCCTACTTGTACTCTGAACAGCTAGTCTCCTTGAATATACTGCAAGAAATGAGGGTTTTGCAGTCAGCTCATGAGTTTAGTGGCTGGGAATCAAGGAATTTATTTATTTTTATATATTTATTTATTAAGTGTCTATGCTGTTCATTTCACCAAGGTAATTTCAATCAAGCTCACAACATAATGAACTCTATATGGACACAAGGTTTGTACTAGTCTTAAATTTGTTAAATACCTTGGGATGTAACTAATTATAGCTAAGGAAAGATTTTCTAAGCAATAACACTGTCAACTTCTGAAACAAATAGGTTGGGGGAGGAGGAGGAAAGAAAATGAAAGTATGCTAGACTAAGCACAAAGCTGTCCCATGGGAACCAAGGTTATTCCCACAGATGTTGAAAGGAGGAGCAAAGATGAGTTGCAGAGCCCCCCAATTACTTTCATTGGGTAGCATGATTTATAGCATAATAGAGGGGAGGGTAATGTTACATTTAGTTACATTGAATCTCTAGGGAAAAATTTAGAGTTGGTTTTACTTTTGACTATGCCAATATTATGTATCCAATAAACATGTGCTTTGAGGAAACTTCAAGTCTTGAAGTTCTGCTTTATTTGGTTTCATTAGTTGGAACCTTGAAAAATGGTTCTTAAGTCAACAAAGAGAAAAAATGATTTTAAAGATTTAAAAACTTTTAGCAAAAAGCTGATCAAGGAATGGACATAAGAAAATTTAAACCTGATAAAAGGGATACTTTTTTTGAAAGATTAATTTTTGGTGAAAGTACTTTTAAACAAGTTGGAATAAAAATAGACTAACAAACCAGAACCTTGTGGGAATATTTCTTGTTTACCATTAAACAGTGCAAACAATAAAGGTAAGTCAGACTGTGATGCTAACTGTAACTACAGAATACCATTTTGAGACAAAAATATTAAAGGAACAGGAAGACAAAATTAAGCTTGCCTTTTCTTTTTCCCTTGCAATTATGGCACTTTCATTTTATACATATTATTGTAATATTATAGGGGCAACCACTAAAAAAAGTGGCAAAATATGGAGGGGAAGACCAGATTGCTAGAGCAACCTACAGATAGAGAATTGTTTTGCTCTAAAAATTTATGAAGAACTGGGCAGTAACTTAGCTGAATCATTTGATACCAAATTGAAAGCTTTTAAAAACAATAGATGAAAGACATGAAAAAATGAAAGAAGTAAAAGGCAGAAAGTACTCTAAAACAAACTGAAATTCTAGAGAGAAAGATAGAAGTTATAGACAGAGAATTGGAAAAAGAAGTAGATAATCTGGCTCTACTGTATTGAGAGAGAAGGATTTTTAAAAAAAAAATTTAGTACAATCCCAGAGAATTCTGATGAAAATGTTAGAGAAAAGTTTATTAAACCTTAGCAATTTTTTGGGATTGAGATGAGGATGATACAGAGACAGAAATTGATAAAGTATATACAATAATTATAAAATTTATGAGAATAAGAAATGTTTCTAAGGATTTTAATACACTTTGTAGACAAGGGATCAAATTTGCTTGCAGCATTATAATTTAAGACTGAAAATTGATAATATAGATGTAATTGTTGTTAAATTCCTATTAGAATCTTGTGTAAGTGGAAAAACTATTCTTTTTTGACTGACAGATTGAAAAGGGCAAACTGGAAGGTGTGATTTTTACTTTTATATCTGTCCAGAAAGTGAGAGTAGTTCTAGAAAATGTAAAGGGAAATTGGGGAACATTCAAATGGAAGTCTCAGATAAGACTACACAAAAAGTTCAACAGGTACAACAAGAAACTGAAAGAGATGATACTGAACAAAGAACCAAAGTATCATTGGCTTGATTATGGTTTATAAATACTTAATATGGAATATAAATATAAATGGAGCAAATGCTCCTCAAAAGAGAAAAAAATCATTATTTGGAAAAAAATCAAAACAAAATATATGCCTGTAGGAGAAATATATTAGAAAAAAGGACAATAAATTTTTATGGACATTTTAGGGTTGATTAATATTTGGAGTCAGAAAAAATAATTTAAGAAAATATACCTACTTTTTTTTTAAAGACACAGACCATTTTCAAGAATAGATATTATTTGGCTTTCAAAGAATTTTGCTATTAAGGTTTCTAAAGTACAGATATTACCAAAGACCTTTTTCGAATAATAATCATTTCCTTATAAAAGGAAATCTACCTCTTTTAGATGAAGACTAAATAGTTGCTATAGAAAGAAGAAATAATGGAGGACTATAAAAGAAATTAAAAGAGTTTTTGAAAATAGCTTAGGTAAAGGTGCTCATTCAAGAATAGTTTAGGATGCAAATAAAGCTTTCATAAGAGGTTGTTTTATACAATATAATAATGAACTAAAAAGGGTCAAGAGAAACTAAATGCTATTTTGGATAAAATAAAGAGAAAAGATGAACTAAAGACATTTCAGAGAAAATAGTTTTTTTCAACAAATTAAGCTTTTACAATGACAGTTATCTATGCTAACAGTAAGAAAAATGGAAATAAAATAGAGCTATGTGAAGAAGAAAAAATGAGTTTGCAAACAAACCAGAGAATTGGTTGGCATATATATTAGTTACAAAAAGAAAAGGAAAAGAAAATGATACAAGGAAATTACAAGAGGGAAATACTGTATTAAT
Source organism: Bothrops alternatus (assembly GCA_034064705.1). NCBI lineage: Eukaryota > Metazoa > Chordata > Lepidosauria > Squamata > Viperidae > Bothrops > Bothrops alternatus. Next base: position 36,746,248 of record JARGCV010000009.1, read on the forward strand.
GGATAACATGACTATGCAAAAAGCATTTCATCAATCTTATTCCAATTTGTACAAAAGAAGCGACATTGCTCTGGATAAAATCGATGCATATTTAAATAAACAAAATTTACTGAACATTACAGACGAACAGAGATTATGAACAGACCTAGAATAATAAGGTTAGTTTCTGAAGCTGTATAAAATATTAAAGCCAGGAAATTGCTTGGACCAGATGAATTACCAGATTCTTGTAAATGTTTTGTGGATGAACATTTACAACCTTTGCAAAACAGAATTAATTTATCCTACAGGGGAAAAAATGTCAGAGATTTGAAAACCTGCCAATATAGTACTAATACCTAAAGAGGGTATTTTGTATTCCCCTTGGCAAAATTCTAGTATCCCATGATAGGTTAGCCACTTAGATTTGCCTTTAACATGACTTTAACAACAAACTATTAAATAATGATTCTTACTTGATAATGTAATGTAATCATTGTAATGATTACAATGGTTCTCAGCCATTCTAGCTGGAATACTGGAATGATTTTGTAAGAATTTATTCAGAGGATCAATGTGGGTTTTATCTAAAATACAATTTAAAAGAGAATGTTAGAAATGTGTTGGATATTTTGGAATATTTTGATCGACATAATGAAAAACAAGCCACACTGATTTTCTGGGATGCAGAGAAGGTGTTTAATCATTTAAATTTGACTTCCTTGTTCAAAATTTTAAAATTTTGGAGAGAATTTTATAAAATGGAAAAGATTTATTTACACTCCACAGAAAACACAAAAAAGTTGATTATGGAGATCTAACAAAACTCTGTGAGATATAAAAAGAAATAAGAGGGGATGGCCACTGTCTGTTGTCTTGTTTATTTGTATTCTTGAAATACTGAATAAAGATATACAACAAGTAGAAGGGGTTAGGGGAGTAAAGATTTTAAAAGAACCTTAAAAGTTTTTGCAGATGACTTAGTGTTGGTTTTAAAAGAACCTTTAAAGGGAATTAAAACATTAATGGTCAAATTAATGAATTCGATACATGAGCAGGTTTCAAAATTAACAACAGAAAATCAAGATATTAACCAAAGAATATGAAAATCAAACATCAAGCAGAATTAATGAGTAAAACAGATTTTTAAGATTGAAAAGAAAGTAAAATATCTGGGTAACAGTATGACAAAAATGAATGGTATTTATTTTAAAATAACATGTTAAGACAGGGAATGAAGTTAAAAAAACGTGTTAAGATGGAGAAACTGCAATTGTCATTGCTGGTAGAATTTCTATGATAAAAATGAATGTCTAGTCTAGATTGATGTTTTTATTTCAGAAAATATATGTTTTGACAAATGATGCACCATTTAAACGGTAACAGAAGGAGATATCTAAATTTGTGAGGCAGGGAAAGAAATAGGAGTTAAATATAAGATGTTACAACATGCAAGGAGAAAGAGGAATTGTGTCTACCTGAGCTGAAATTTTATTTTATAACTTGCAGTTTGGATGAAAGGGAGGATGCTGCTGAGAAAAAGAAGGTTCTTGGAGTTAGAAGGACACAATTTGGGATTCGGGTGGCATGGATATTTGCTGTATGATAAATCAAGTTTAATGTGGATTTTAAAAATCATGTTAGATATGCCGTATTGAAACCATGAAATAGATTAAACCCAGGATGAGCCCCCAAACCCCTTGGTAACTTTCAGCACATGAAGCATTTTACAGATAAAAAAATAACAGACAAATCTAAGTGACTAACCTATCATGGGATACTAGAATTTTGCCAGGGGAATACAAAATAAAATCAAGAGAAGAACTGGTAGCAGAGGGATATAATTGTTAATGGTTTTCCTATTTACAGGTATTAGAGGTATATGACTCAACTGTTTGCCTTCAAATAGCAAGTGGTTAGGTACATACATTTATTTATTTAAGCATTTCACAGAGAGAAAATCTTCAGGTTTTGAGTGTACATTTCACATTGCTTTTATTCACAAGTGCAATACTTATATTTTGATTTATATTTCCAAGATTACTTTATTGTATATGAGGTGATAGAGTGCTCCAAAGTACATGCAGTAGTAAGCCTTATGATAAGGCTGGATGAATCAACCCACTAAATTATAATTTAGTCTGAGTTTAAAATTACAATAAAATTAAACCTTTTTCTGAGAAAAGTTGAGCCAGATTCTGATCTTTATTAGCATTTGCAGCTCCCCGGGTGATTATAGAGAAAGCAAGGGAATGAAAAGCTCTTAATCCTTCTGATACATTATTTTTCCTTAAAGGATGGAATTAATATTTTAAATTACATAAATCAATTTTCAATTTGCCTAAAAAACAAATATTTAGAATTAGTTTAGATATTTATGTCTAGTTTGCAGATGAAATTGATTTTTTAAGAAACTCAAAGCAATTTGATATTCAGCCTGCATTTTAATGTTTGAACTAATCATGAAAAAAAATGCTGCTGGTTTGATTGTTATAGAATATGTTGGTTGATTTACACAATTAATATTGCTTAATAGAAATAAGTGCACCCAAAATCATTTGGAATATAAAAATGGTCAAAATTTCATAGTTCAGAATTGTTATTTTCTGAAGGAAACAAATGAAGCTGAACTAAATCATATAATTAAATTATTTGAAACATACCTATTCTGCTTTCAGAACATCCTAGCAGTGCTTAAAAATGCTCAGTAAAGTTTAAACCCAATTAAAACTTCAGAGAGCTAATAAAGTGTCTCATCAAACACAAACTATAAATCAGACAGAAGATAAACGAGATGCTTAGATATAGCAAAAAGATATTTAAGAGAATGAGATAACCCAAACCAGTAAAAAAAAACACAAAACTCTCCCTCCGGCCAGATTAGCCAAAATGTATAAAGGATATTCTTCTATGTGTTGGAAATTTTTTTCATATATGGTGGGCATGTAGAGAAGCACAGGTGTATTGGCGTATGGTCTGGGAATGGGCAATAGAAATGACTAGGCAAACATTCTATACAAACCTGAGGCATTACTATTAGGAATATTAGAGAAAAATGTAAATAAAGAGGACACATATTTAATTATTCACATGGTTACGGTGGCAAGGATACTATTTGCTCAAAAATGGAAAGCAATGGAAGTACCGAGTGAGGAAGAACTAATAAAGAAAATTATGTATTGTGCAGAACTAGATAGGTTAACTAAAAGATTAAAAAATCAGGAAGAAACAGAATTTTATCGAATAAGGAATAAATTTTATAGATGGAGGGGAAAAAATGGAGGTCACAAATAAAGAGATAAGTTAAGATAGAGACCAGAAATGTATAGTTTGTATATAGATATATTATTTGTAATTAATGTACAATATGGACTGAGATGTCAGTCAAAGACGATTTACCATGTTTAATGTTTTTAATCCTTTTTTTCTTTGTATTCAATAAAAATATATATATTAAAAAATAAAAAAAACCAGTACTCTTACATTCATTTAGCAGGACTGCTTTGATTCCAAGGAAAATGGAACCTGTATATTGAACTAGAACACAATATTTATGTGTCTTTCTGCAAATGTTTTTTCTTATATCTTTCTTAAGTTTAATTTCAAAATGCTTTTATTGTACAAAAATTTGGTGTGTACATAATCACAGTTTTTCTGTTGAATATATTGAATTTTTAATGATTTTTAAATAAAAATATACTTACAAAAGGCAATAGAATATGAATCACACAATTTGAAGACAGGAAATCTCTAAGAAACCCTTTGATAGGTAGATCTTTGGATCAAATAAAATTCACTATCAGAGACATTGGGAAAATACATATTTTCCTATCTATTACTTCTTTTCAGTTTCCTCTCTATAACAACTACTGAAGTTTGACATTTGAAGAAAGTATTGAAGAAAGGAAAAAGAAACTTTACAATAAATGGAGTCATTCATCACACAAAGTCATAATGTGGTTTGTTTAATTTTGACTTAACATGATATGTGACACCTCTCAGTACTATTATTTGAAGTTGATGCAGTGATACTTTCCATGACCCCAGTTGGTTTAAGAAGAATGCTTTCTCAATATATTTTTGTGGGAAATTCTTGAATATTAGCTACTAAAAGAAAAAAGGTCATGAATTTTGTTAAAAGATTATACATGTACAAATGACAAATTAATGGGTTAATAAAAATCCACTTGAGCAAGTTGTAATTTATAAATATTTGGGAATATTTTTCAAATTACAAAATTCATAAGTGGCAAAGAATATCCAAAAAAAGTGGAATATCCATGTTAAATTTCATTTTTGCTGTATGGTAATTATTAAATTCTTTTCAAATTAAATATGTTCAAGACAAAATTAGTGTAGGTAATTTTTCTTTCTGGAGGTGGGTCAGTCTAAATCTTTAAGATCTATATTCTCAGAGCTTTGTGTGCATGAAGACTATTATACTAACTATTCTAGTTAGCCTGGCTTATTTTAACTTTGTTGCATAGTTTTCAGTTTGTTTAGAAGAAGTACTGAAAGTAAAACTTTAATCATATAAGATGTTCCCTGAATTTTTGAATTCCCAAGATTCTAGAGAATCAGAACCATTCTCAGGCAACATATGAACATAGTGGCAACTGGGATATAGTGAAATTCCCAGGGAGCATTGGGGAGCATTATAGGGGGAGCATCCAGGATTATTTTTGGATCGAACCAAATTCCTAAAGTCCTTTACATAGGCCTGTTTATATATGCTACTGTCAAATAAGTAAGAAGGGATATATCATAAAATCCCATTCACTGAGCATAGTTTATACTTTTGGAATAGGCAGTGGTAGTGATGATGAGACATATTTTTTCATACAGTCTGTATTATATAATTATTTGTTTTAGATAATAATAATAATAATAATAATAATAATAATAATAATAATAATAATAATAATAATAATAATAATAATAATAATAATAATAATAATAAAGTTGGAAGGGACCTTGGAGGTCATCGAGTCCAACCCCCTGCTCAGGCAGGAACCCTACACCATTTCGGACAAATGGCTGTCCAGTCTCTTCTTAAAAACTTCCAGTGTTGGAGCATTCACCGCTTCTGGAGGCAGGTTGTTCCATTGGTTAATTGTTCTAACTGTCAGGAAGTTTCTCCTTATTATTATTATCTTAATGAAAATGACAGGCAAGTCTAATGAATGCACATATTTCTCTTTCTTTAATCAGATTTTTGTAATTTCTGAAAAATATGGCTAGGTTTAGTTCTATTGGTTCTTCTACACGCAAAATATACCAATTTAAATTAATTAGCTTAGTAAGCATTATTATGGTCTTTATCTATTGGTATACAAATAATTCTTTTAAAACAGGCATTATATATCCTATAATTGTATCATTCCTTTTGTTTCTGTGCTATCTTAAGGATCTGACAAATATTTATTTTTTATCAAGTAGGTATTATGCATATTGTGTTATATAAACACAATGATTCAGTTGTGTTAACAAATCATGGATACAGCTAAGAGTAGCTCAGTGTGCTGTATCAGCTTTTGTTAATACTGTGTTATAAAAATGGGTGATCTAATTCAGTCTTCCTGTGTTTCAATTATTATTGTTAACATTAACATGCAGATAAAGTATTTATAATAAGAGAAAATTTACAGAATCACAGATATTTGTAGAAGAATGCTCATTCTTGGTCATCTTTGCATATCTATTGCCTCATTTTCACAGAGAATTGGTTACCATGCAAGTAATAGAATACTCTGTGTCAGAAAGAAAGAATTTAATAAAGAGCTCAGATGTTTTCCCTAGACATTCAAACAGAAGAGACAAAGTATAACTAAAGAGTTCTTTGAAGAATATTGGAATATAATACAATGCAATACAAAAGAACATATATTCTCCCAGTTGCAGTCTCCTAAGTCTCCAAGTTCTCACTTTGATTTTAGGTGTCCCAATCTTGAATCTGATACATACAGAATATACAGAATAACAGAATGATAGAACAATTGGAGTTGAAAGGGATCTTGGAGGTATTCTAGTTCAATCCCCTGCTCAAGCAAGAGAGTCTATACCATTTTGGATAAATGGCTGTCCAATCTCTTCTTAAAACTCTCAAGTGATGGATCCCACAAAGCTTCTGAAAGCAATCCGTTCTATTGATTAATTGTTTTCATTGTCAGAAAATTTCTTCTTAATTCTGGGCTGGATCTCTGTTTGAAATTTTCCATCCATTACTTTTTGTCTTGCACTCAGATGCTTTGGATAGGTTGACCCTTCTTCTTTGTCACAATCCCTCAAATATTGGAAAGGCAGCTATAATGTCACTCCTAGCCCTGCTTTTCATTCTAGGACACTACTAGGGTAAACTAGAATAGACTTTAATGATTTTATTTGTACATTTATTTTCTTTGTGTAAATTCCAAAGGAGATGCTATATGAATTTGAGCCAAAAATTTGGCTTCGAGAAAAGAAAGGAAGAGTGAAAAGGGGTGTCCTAATAGACTTTGAAGATTTTAATTTGGTCTAGTTAGTGTTCAGGCATTTCAAATCCCCACAGAATGTAATACTACCCCTATTTAAGGGAAGGGGGTGGCTCTTCTACTTCCCTTGCAGTTTTTTTTAGTAAATATCTTTTTGTTTTTGTTTTGGAAATTGATAACCAGCCTATTCTGACAGGATTTTTTTTCTTCTTATAGATATTTTTAAAATAACCTTGATCTTTATATTTTACTTTCAGACAGTTAATTAACTTGGTGATTTTGCTTAAATTGATTAATTTGTTGAATAAGAATAATACTTATCTGCAAATGTAGAAATAATTGTTAAGCAGAAAAAATAAATCTTCCAAAAATGTTATGCACCCATTCAAGTAATTTAGCCACACTTCTAGCTTTGCAGGGGATATTTGACACCACTGAAATAATGAAAGAGCTCAAGACAGTTGGGATTTTCACTGAGTGGAATACATTTAAGTAAAATCCTGTCCCTATATTGTTAGAGATATGAATGGTGTGACGGCCTAGAGGTAGAGCTCTCACTCCAGGAGGCTGTGAGTTTGATCCTAGGTAGTGACAGATATTTCTCTCCCTGGGTGCAAAGAGAAAATATCTGCTGTGAGCTCCACAGAGGTGTCAGGAAGGGCATCCAGCCAGTAAATGCTCAGCTCCATTCAGTTGCCCTGACTCCACCTTGATGCAAGGGATTACAGGATTGTTAAAATAAAAATATATTGTTAAAGATATATATAATGACTCTTTTGAAAAGAAGGCCCTATAATTAATACACTATGAGCCTTATGCAACCATTATAAACAGAAAAGGCCTCCACATACAATGTGAATTATTGTTCAATATCCTTGTCAAATGGAGATGCCAGAATGTTGACAGCTAAGCACAAACTGATTTAATGAAAGGATATCAAGTCAGTGGACTACAGTATTAGATTTTCCATGAACATTTTATCACTGTATTCTGATAAAATGGAAATCTATTGTTTATATTATAAATATATAATATTTACAAATATAATATATGTCATGTATGTAATGACTGTTAGATGTGGAGAAAACCTTTGATGTGGTGCAAATGACAAAAATTTGAAAAAGTTGTCAAAATGGATATTTTCCATCCAATTTTATCTCTTTAATAAAAGTAAGTTTTTAATTCTTTCATTTGGGTAAATACCAATGGGATATTTTCCTGTAATTATGATGTAGAACTCATCTAAAGTGTTCTGCATCTGCTTGAATATTTAATTTGAATCACATAATCTGTGACATTCAGAATATTTGGGTTATGGGAACTCAACATAAGTTGTAGCTATCTACTGACAGTATCTTGAGCATTTTCAGTGATTTTCAAGAATGTTTACTCAGATTTGTGGAAATGGTAGAGCGATTCTCTAGATATACAATTATTCAGAACAAACATAATATTTTGCCAGTTAGTAATAAGATATTTATGGAAGTATGTAGAAAAATGGCTTTTATTTGTAAGAATTTACTGTACAAACATTTCTGAGGAGAGAGATTCAGGCTTAAATGCTTAAGAGATAATTAGTAATGGCAGACAAATGGGGACATTAAGAGATAAATATTTTGGGGTCTAATAGAGAAATATAAACACAGTAAAAATAAATATGGCTTCAAGATTGATATATACATTGATATCAATGGCCTTTTGACTCCACTCAGATATTTTAAACTAATCAATAACCTGATGGTTAATTTTCCATGGGATGGTTACTCAGGCATAAAATAGCCAATGCATATATGCCATATAAGGAACAGTATACACAGCTGTATACTTCCCCAACTTTCAGATCAAGATTGGGTTGTAGGACTATACTTATGGGCATCCACAAGAAGAAACTAAGAGTGAAGTACAAATGATACAGATATTATTATTATTATTATTTATTTATTCGATTTCTATGCCGCCCTATTCCGGATACATTGTTTAATGTGCAAAACATTGTCATTGTGGCAATACATGCATTTAAAATATAGTGATAGCTTTCCAATTCCAAAATATTATTATCTATCGATCTATCATCTATCATCTCTCGATCTATTATCTCTTGATCTATCATCTATTATGGTCTTACTTTAATGCTAGGATTTCTTTCTAAATTTTGAGTATGATAGCATGAGCTTGCAGAAATGTTGCCAAAAGGACCCTGCAAATATCTGCTTGTAAAGAAAAAACATTTTCTCTTTTCCCAAGCCAAAAAAAAAAAAAACCTTATACAATAGCATGATATTTTTCTCATGATTGGGTTTAAAAAACAAACAAGTCAATTTTTTTTGCTTTTCATTTGAACACAACTTTATTTTTTTCAGACCACTAAAATCTCTAAGGACCACTACACAAGAGAGGCTTTTGTAAAGTAAAAACAATTATAGAGCTCTGAATTGCAGAAGCGACCTTTGGCTTCAGTATCTCTGGGATACTTCCATGCTTTAATTAACAGAGACTACAAAGAAAAAGCATGATGTTATCTAAGAGAAAATAAAATATACATTACATAAATAACATCTATATTTTAAATATTTCTGTTGCTTTTTCCAGTAAAATCTTAAAGACAACTTCTATCTATCAATAAATGCTAAAAATAATCTTTTTAGAAACTAAACAAAAAAATCTTTAAACAAAAAAGTTTAATTTTAAAAATTAATATCCTATAAATAATTATAATGATTTCATTACCCCATTGCTCATCAATTGTAAATTCAACAGAATGATAAAGTATACTTAGGGAAATGCCTTTTCAAAAACTTGCAGCAGAGAATACTGATGCACTTTGACAAAGCATTTATAAAATGTGGGGCTGAAAAAGTGTCCCCCACTTTTGTTGCTTTGTTGTTCTCATTAGCTCAGATTCTCAGATAAACATATTTCAGGGGAAATGAGTCCTTCAAGTGACCAGGAAAATCTTTAATCTTGCTGTAATTATGCCACCTTCGGATCTGTAATACCAGAGTGAGTTTTACTGGACAGATGCAGAAGACTTGATCCCTTCGTTTCCTTTTTCATAAACTGTACATAATTTAACATTTTTACCAGCCAAGCCTATAGTTCCGAAGCAATTATAGTCCAGTCCCTGATTTTAATTCTGGGAAATGTCAAATTCCAAGTTTGTATCTAAAACATGAAGAATTGCAGCTGTTATCACATAGAAATATCCCAACTATTTATTTGCAATGGGGAGACATTGCATTAAACTTGTTCTCTTAGTTTTTCAAGACAGCTGAATTCCCAATCTTTAGTTAACTTAGCCAGCAATACTGCAGGCAAATGTGGATCCCAGGATAGATATCAGAACTTCCCTCATAAGGCACTGTTAGAGAAGTCTCTTACCTTCTCCCAATTCCCTACACCATATGCAAATACATACCCTAGCACTAAATCTCTCTCATAAATGTAGGATTTCAACACTTCCTTTCCACCACCACCCCCCAAGAGTTTTGCATCTTTACTCCTACCCATAGCTTTATTCAACTCAAGGCAGGGAAACCTTTACTGGAGATCATGATGTGACTGCATTAAAAACTGTACACTTCTTTGGATTTCTGTTGAATGAACAAGAACCAGCCCAGTTTTCAATATCCAAATCATCCCAGGCTAAACTCACAATATATTGAAGGCATCATATCTGGGAAAATTCCACCCAGCCAGGGGAGAGGAAATGGGTTTTATGAGCTTGCATCCCATTTTGTGTATTAGAAATAATTTAAGATTAAACTCAACCTGGCCTAAATCTATGCTAGAGTTATTTTGTAAATCTTTCTAAAAAAATTTATATGAAATAACTCAATTCCTCTCTTCTCAGTCTCTTGCTATTCTTAAAAATACTTTAGTTTTATATTCACTTAGATGAAAACTTTCAGTGTCCCATTGCTTTATACATTATTCTCAGTAAAAATTGTACCTCCTAAAACTCTGTGGAAGAAACTGTTTTACTGGCACCCAATCAAATAGCTTAGGGCTCTTTTCTGCACTTTGATGTTTGTAAGCAAATCATTTGCACTTAGCTTAATACATAGATCTCATCAAATAATCTCTTCTACATCAGTGAATAAACACACTGAAAAAAATACATTGAAGATGAGATGCCGTTCTTTAAATTATATTTGGGCAGAGAGAGAAGATGAGCTAATACAGGCCTGAATAGCATGAAATTATTTCTTCTCAAGGCAAATCTTTGGTTCTTCGGAATTAATGAACTGTAAAAACATTAGACAAGCTAGGCTTTTTGCATGCATTCACAATCATATGCATAGTCCTTGGGTGCATAGCCATCAGGATCACAAGCTTGCTTGTATCCTTTTTAATTGTGTTGAATCTGATTGGGGAGAAAGAGATATGTCATTATATAAAAAATGGATAAATTCTATTTCTTCCAATAATGTCAGCCAGGGATATTTCAAACAATTCACTGAAATATTAAAAAGGAATGTTACAGTGTTGGAGCAACTAATGGTGTGGTTGTTTTCTATCTTCATCACTCTACAGCTTCCTGGGATTTTCCCTCCTCCTTCAATCACCTTGGCATCATTTGCCCATTTTAATGAACAATTGAAAGGGATGGTTTTGCCTAGAGCCATCACTTGCCTTTTTTTCCTTGTTACAAAAGGAAATGCAATGAAGAAATAAAAGGGGATGAGCAACTGATATGAAGCACTAATTCATTCATGCAGTTGATCTTTCCTTTCTTTCTATTCCTCATCCCTTTGGACTGTAGTGAGGTCATTCATATGAAACTGCAATACAAGATGAGAAAGATGAGGCCGGTGGTTATGTGGAACTTCTCATAGCATACCTGAAAAATTCTAATGTGAAATGATCTAATCTGATTGGAATTCAGCTGCTTGGAAATTTAACTTTTCTCCAAATGTTGAGACAATTCTTGGCAGAACTAAATAGAATTCTGGGTTTAAAAAGACATCAGAAAAAGTAAGATTATAAACTTTGCCCCCAATTGCCTAGCCAGAAAAGTTTTAGAATTTCCATCTATATATATATTTTTATAGTTTTAATACTCTGGGAAATTAGGATATTCAGCTAAAGTTCTTAGAAGTGTAGAGAAATTAGGTTAGAGACCAGATGATGCTTGTTCCACATCTCACAACTTGACTACTCAGTAGAATATGGCATAATTTAAATCATGTTCCAATGTCACGCCACTGAATCTTTTTAGTCTTGGCAGCACTTGATAGTAGCCTCCACTGATGGGAATTTGAATTCAATCATATTCTCCAAGAGCATCTTACAGCTTCTTAATGAAAGCTATAGACAGATAGAAAGCTATAGATAATGAATGCTATAAATCAGAGGTGAAACTCAGTGAGAAGAGAGATTTCCTACAGCCAGACTATCTTGGCAGACTCACTTTTGCTTTTACCATACTTACCATGGCTACTTTAACATCTAATTGTCTGTAATTTAAATGGAACAAGAAAACTTTGAGAAATGCAAGAGAATTCCATGAGGCCAAATAAATAATGCAGTCAGCATTATTTCAGCAAGTATTAATGAGACCACAGCAATGCATACAGTTCCAGCCACACTACTTATATAGAAGACTCACATGTAATTACTTTGCTTTAACTGGCTCTTGACCATTCATGTTTGTATTATTGGCAAATCTAAAAACATTAGCTTTATTTTCAGTAGGACTAGTGTTGGGCTGCACAAACCCTGATCACTATATTTATTTATTTATTTATTAAACTGGTAGCAAAGAGATAAAATAAATACTACTCTTTGCTGCCATCTTGGGCCTGCCCCTGAATTCTGTAGCCCAGAATTGGAAGCCCAAATTTTGAGTGATAAGTGAAAAAGTAATTGGCAATTGGAAAGAAAAGGTCACATATCAACCTTGCTGTAAAGCAAAATCAAGCTTCTAATAGCGAGTGTCACACAAAGTGCACTAACCAAATAGGTAGTAAGACAATAGGGGAACTCAGGCACCACACAGGTTACGTAGAAAGTAAACACAGGGTCAGTCATAAAGGACTCAAATGTCTATACACCAATGCACAGAGCATGAACAGCAAACAGGGTGAACTAGAAATTCAGGTTAATGAGGGCAAATATGATATTGTTGCCATTACGGAAACATGGTGGGATGAAACCCACAAAAGGAACACACAGCTAGAGGGATTTAAATTATTTAAAAGAAACAGATCAAATAAAAGAGGAGGCAGAGTTGCTCTGTATGTAAGAAATAACTACATCTCTACAGAAATAGAGCACAATCATGATGAAAACTGTCTTGAATACATTTGGATCAATATAGGTGTATACTACAGGCCATCCAACCAAACAGAGGAAATAGATGAACTTTTTGCTAGACAGCTAACTAAGGTATGTAGGAAGCACATCACAATAGTAATGGGGGACTTTAACTACCCTGACATCAATTGGGAGACAAACTCTGCACCAAGTGGAAGATCAAACAGATTCCTTGCAAACTAGCAGACAATTTTGTCTCCCCAAAAGTAGATAAGGGAACTAGGGGATTAGCCATTTGGATCTAATTCCCACTAACAGAAATGATAGAAGGTGTTGAAGCCACAGGAACCTTGGGAGGAAGTGATCATGCGATATTGGAATTCAACATTGGAAGCACAAGCAATAGAACACAGTCAAACTAGAGTCTTGGACTTTAAGAGAGCTAATTTCAATAAACATAGAGAAGGCTTGGGAAGGATTCCATGGATGAGAATCCTCAAGGGGAAAACAATTCAAGAAGCTTGGGAAATTTTGAAAAGTGAGATAATAAAAGCCCAGTCCAGCACAATACCAACAAAGAGGAAAAATAACAGCTCTCAAAAGAAACCAGCATGGCTGCATAAAGAACTATCTGATAAATTGAAAGATAAAAAGGACAAGTATAGAAAGTGGAAAGAGGGACACATAACTAAGAATATCAACAAATAGCCCGAGCCTGCAAAGATGAAGTGAGGAAAGCTAAGGCTCAAAATGAACTAAGGCTTGCGACCAAAGTCAAAAATAACAAAAAAAGCTTCTTTCAACATGTAAAAAACAAGAAAAAGGTGAAGGAAATGATTGGTCCATTAGTGGGGAAAGTGGCAAGAAGGTGACAAGCAACAGGGAGAAAGCAGAACTATTTAACTCGTTTTTTGCATCTGTCTTTACACAAAGGGAAAAAAAGACCAACCTATCAAAAATAGTGCCATAAAAAACAGAATAGAAACTCAAGTTAAGATAGGCAAGAAAATGGTAAGTGAGCACCTGTCCAGCTTAGATGAGTTCAAATCGCCAGGACCAAATGGATTACACCCCAGGGTTCTCACAGAACTGACAGATGTGATCTCAGAACCATTGAACTATATTTTTCAAAGACCCTGGAGCACTGGGGAACTACCGGAGGACTGGAAAAGAGCTGATCTAGTTCCCATCTTCAAAAAAGGAAAAAAATGGACCCAGAAAATTACAGACCTATCAGCCTGACCTCAATACCTGGGAAGATTCTGGAAAAGATAATCAAACAACGAATCAGCGAACACCTAGAGCCAACATGGGTTTGTCAAAAACAGATCATGCCAGACAAAACTTATTGCATTGTTTAACCAAGTGGATTGCTGTGGATATAATTTACTTGGACTTCAGTAAGGCATTTGATAAAGTAGATCACAACCTACTACTTGATAAGATAGAAGAATGTGGGTTAGACAACATCACCACCAGATGGATCCGTAGCTGACCAGCCGTACTCAGCATGTGGTCCTCAATAGAACCACATCTACATTGAGATGTGGGGTGCCCCAGGGCTCTGTTCTGGGCCCAGTGCTCTTCAACATCTTCATCACCGATTTGGACGAGGGGATAGATGGGGAAATCATCAAATTTGCAGATGACACCAAGCTAGCAGGAATAGCCAACACTTGAACACTGAGCGCTATCTAACAAAATGAAATTCAATGGTAAAAAAGTAAGGTTCTACATATAGGCAAGAAAAACCATATGTACAGGTATAGTATAGGGGGTACCTTGCTCAACAGTAGTAACTGTGAGAGGGACCTCGGAGTTCTAGTGGACAATCACTTAAATATGATCCAGCAGTGTGCTTCAGCTGCCAAAAAGGCCAACACAGTGCTGGGCTGCATTAACAGAGGGATAGAATCAAGATCACATGAAGTATTAATACCATCTTACAATGCCTTGGTAAGGCCACACTTGGAATACTGCATCCAGTTTTGGTCACGATGTAAAAAAAAGATGTTGAGACTCTAGAAAGAATACAGAGAAGAGCAACAAAAATGATTAGAGGACTGGAGGCCAAAGCATATAAGCAAAGGCTGCTGGAATTGGGTATGTCTAGTTTAATGAAGAGAAGGATGAGGGGATATCAGTATTCCAATATCTCAGGGGCTGCCACAAAGAAGAGGGAGTCAAGCTATTTTCCAAGGCGCCTGAAGGCAGGACAAGAAGCAACAGATGGAAACTAATCAAGGAGAGAAGCAACTTAGAACTAAGGAGAAACTTCCTGACAGTTAGAACAATTAACCAGTGGAACAACCTGCCTCCAGAAGTGGTGAATGCTCCAACACTGGAAGTTTTTAAGAAGAGACTGGACAGCCATCTGTCTGATATGGTATAGGGTTTCCTGACTGAGCAGGGGGTTGGACTAGGTCCCTTCCAACTTATTATTATTATTATTATTATTATTATTATTATTATTATTATTATTATTATTATTATTATTATTATTATTATTATACATTTGAAGACTGCTGCAAGTTTTGAGTGAAAATGCCTAGTTAAAAATCTATTTGGTAGTCAGACACGATTTCTGGACAAAACAGAAAATTACTATGCCAATATTTTCAGCTCTGGGGAAAGCGATATATTTTTCTAAGCAATTAGCATGTTTATAGAAGCAATATAATTATAGCTCTGTAACTTAAGTGAAAATCAATGTTCACGCATCACAAGTGAGGTTATTGAGCACCATATGTGACAATCGACCTAAAAATAAATGGTTCATCTAGATTCTAGATGCAATATCTCAGAATTTTAGGTGCTTCAAAACTGCCTCTTATGCAAATCTAAGTGATTATTAGATAATAGCAGACAGATACAGAAAACTCTATTTGCTGCTATCCAGTGGTTATCCCTACCTACAGTCCAAATGTCATACTCTTGACCAAGAGAAAGAACAAAAATGAGTAGTTGATGGCAGAGAACGAAAAAAAAAAACAATATCTACAAAAAAACTTCCCAGGTGATTTAAAAAATGAAAGTTATTATATTACAAGTTTCTGACATGTAAAATAACCTATGTTTCTTCAATAGGCTTAAGAAAAATCAAAGACAACGAACCAAACCAAACTTTATATTACACAGGGAAAGGGAGGAAATGAAGGAATGGAAATGAAGAAGAAGGAAAGTATAAGAAACAAACTAGAGAAGAAGACGTCAAGCAAGAAAAAGAACAGCAATGATATAAAATAAAAGTATTGGGCTGCAATTCATTTGCAAGGCAGAGCTGTGTCATAACTCAAGACTGTTAACAATGGGTAACAATGAAATAAAATTGCACATAAAAGCAAATGTATGGTTTTTTTCCCTCTTTTGGTTCCCTGAGCTCCAAACCTATCCAAAAGGCTATCATTAGGGTGATCAGTAGTGGTTCAGTTGCAAAGCTAATGGGAGTGAACACATTGATCACTGAATCAAATATGCCCTATTCCACTTTTTGGTTCAAGGAAGTATCAAAAGGCTTAGACTTCCCAGACTGCATACTTGAGGCAGAGCTTAATACATTAATTTGAATTGGAGACAATATAAGTTAAGGATCTGATCGGACTTGAATCAATTAAAAATTATTCAAATTGCCAACCCTTGTTGAGATTGAATTTTGCTCTGAGATGATGCCAAAACCCTGATAAAAAGAGGTTGCTCAAGAAGGTTTGAGGGAAGGACAGGGAAAACTGTCCTATAAAAATAGCAGGCACCAATCCAGCCGGCCAACCCCACGCCCCCCACCCCCGAGTTAGTTAAAGGAAAGGCACATCTACCACACTTAAGAGTATTTTTTTTTATCATCTGTTAGCTAGCTAGCAATCTCTCTGACCACTGCTCTGTGTCATTGGCAGACTGTAAAATGAAACAGAACTTTGAGATGGAAGATAACTGATATGTTCCCTTCCATATAGCTGGCAAAGAGATAGCTCTATAATAAGGCATGCTGAGATACACTATGAGGCAGAGGATAAAAATAAAAAGACTCAGTCACTTACGGAAGAAGCAGTACCTCAGGCAGTTGATTTGGGGTGTTTGGAAAGGGCAGCAAATCATTAGTTATTTATTATTTTCATTTTTTACTGCCAGTAAAGGGAAGCTCATGGGAATATTTGCTTGCTGGATTATCTCACAGGCAAGAATAATTTGACCAGCTCTGATGGACATGCATTGTTTCCTCATCTGTCACTAGCAGGTAAATATCTTGGCCTGGCTCAGCATCAGTTCTCCTGGTCTGAATAAAGCTTGCTCCCAGAAAAGCATGAGGAGAATGTCATTTGAGTTACTTTCTGTGGAAGCTTTGAATGTTTACACACAAATAAAGCAATTCCAATCAGAAATAAAATGTATTCAGCTGAACTACACTATGGTGGTATTTTCATACTGTCATTTGTTTTGTTTTGTTTTTTAGAATCACAGCTCCTTGACCCTTTTTTTGAAATTGAAGAATAATAAATAATTTTATTATGTAAATAAATTGTTTTTAAAAAGAGAAATCTCAAACAAATTCTATAAGTCTCTTAATAAGCCCAAATATCAGTTTAGTTTTCAGCCTAGTATATCTGTACTAGAAGACAGGAGCCATGCACTTTTATACTGGGGGGGGAGCTTCATCACCAAAGTGCCTGCAAACACAGAGAGGAAGAGGGAGAGGGAGAGGGAGAAGGGGGGAGAGAGAGATTAGATGTGTTGCTATATCAGCCCCTTATGAACAGCAGTAGTTTCCTACTAATGTTATAGATAATTTAATACAGTTTTATATTATAAGGAACATCACTGGATGAAAAATCCAGTAAATCTCAGCTCATTAGAATACATTAAGTTTATAAATGATTTGTCCTCCTTTTTAATACCTACAGTCACTGCAAAGTATCCTTGCTTTAACCATTTACATGTATATGTGTACTGTGTTGCATCCATGTTGATCAATAAAAGCTTTTCGGTCTAAAATTATTTGACAAGCTACATAAACAAAATAGATTCTTCTTTTTTTTTCAAAGACCAAAATGATAATTATGCTGGCTTCATGGTTTTTCTCAGATTTACAGGTTTTTTTTAACCATTATTTTACAGCAAGGAAGTTTCCTAATAAGTTAAGATATCCTGCAGGACCATTGCCCTTTCTCTTTTCCCCTTCGTAATATTTAATTTCATCATTAAAAAATTCAAAGGCCAAAACTGCAACTGGGATCTATGTCAAAAAGCTGCAATGGAGCGATTATTCCTGTTTAGCATTACAGTCAGTATATTCTATTCCATTCCTCCTGTCCAACCAGGTTTTTTTTATTCTCTACCCATAAGCATGCATAAATGTCATATATACACATTCAACAGCCAAGCCATATTCACTTCTAAGTAGGTTCATGCTGTATTCCTTGTATTACTTTGGAAGTTTTTCTATTTTGCAAATGTCAGGACTTTCCAAAGCTATATATTATTACTGTATTTATTAGCATTGCCTTATATTATATTTTGCCCTTCCCAAGTCCTTCATTGTGCATTTTGCATACATCTATACAAAATATTTCTATCTATGTACTAGTTTTCTATTCAGGTTGAATGAAGACCCTTTATTTATTTTATTTATTTATTTTGTTTGGACTTATATGCCGCTCCTCTCCAAAGACTCGGAGCGGCTTACAACATATATATAAAACAACAATTACAATCTAAGTCCAAGCAAAAAATTTAAAAATAAAACCCCACACATATTCATCAGTCACACAACAATCCACAATCATCCCCAGGCCTGCCGGCAAAGATAGGTTTTAAGATTCTTTCGGAAGGCCGGGAGAGTGGGAGAAACGCGGACTTCAGGAGGCAGTTGGTTCCAGAGGGCGGGCGCCACAGCAGAGAAAGCCCTCTCCCTAGGGCCCGCCAGACGACATTGTTTCGCTGACAGGACCCGGAGGAGGCCGACCCTGTGCGCTCTCACCGGTCGTAGGGAAGTATGTGGCAGAAGCTATTTTGGTCAATCAGAAACTGGGGCTATCACCAAATATTTATTATTTTAACTGTACTTCTTTATATATAGTACTGCAGCTGGATCTATATATATACACAATCCCTAAATATCCTGATTGACTGCAGTGCTACAGAAGAGATAATGATAAATCAAACTATAGAGATTTAAAATTAATCTTTATAGTGCAATTTTACAACCATTCTGTATCTGTCAAATATCTAGCTAGTATACAAGTGGCACAAGCCATTATGAAAAAGTGGCTATAGATTCCAGCTCCATGTTCAAATCACTTTAAATAAAACTTTTTTTTCAACAAAGCCAGTTCGAACAGTCAGTTGTACAGTATTAAATAATGGCCAGTCAAGCAAGCTATGCATATGCCCCAACTATATTCAGATTTCAGTTAAATGGTCAGAAATTCATATTTCTATTTAATTATTGTTGCTTATTTAATTCCTTACACTAGGATATGAAATAGTTTTTTTTGTTTGTATTTTTATTTTATGTACTATTAATGACTGTTGTGTAAATTGTTTGAGTTTAGCCTGGAGTAATTTTTAGTAAGAATAATTTTTGGGTTTCTATAATTATTGTATGTCTGAAGCTTTCTAATTAAAGAAAATATTTTTGTTATAGAGATTAATTCAATATAAATTTAAAATTGTTTTTGTATGTAGGATGGCGTCATTTTTCTTGGAGCAACACATCGGCAATACACAATAGTATTTACTTTTAACCTGCATGGGAGATATATGCCAACTTCATGCATCATTTAAGAGCATCATTTAAGGCAAGGACCTATACATGTAGCCTACTTGAGGATTATAAGTCCTCTTGAAGTGTAGTAAATATGATAAATTAATAGCCTGCTGCTTATGCTATGCAAGAACCATAGCTATAAAAGTATTGTCCCTTACTGTTGATTTAATACAAATGTTGGTTGAAATTCTGGTAATTGTAGTTCAATACATTTACAGATTCCTGGCGGAAGAAGATTGTAGCAGAAAGCTTGCTCTAACCAGAGTAAAACGAAATTGTAATCCAGTTTAGCTACATGACACAAATTGCTTCATGAAGAACATACTCACCTCTAACCTAGCAAATATGAGTCATTAGGAGGTACAAGCTCATATATTTTATCTTTGCTGGTAAACCAGCATAGTAAAATTTGTGGAAGAGGGAATATTAGTGTGCTTGTACTTTTTTACATATCTAGGCAGGGTTACTGCCTGAAGTTAAATTGTAGCTAGATTGTTATGGATAGATCCAAATGTCAGTTAATCATAAGGGATTAACTGACCTTATCCTTCTCCTCACCCCATCCCAGAGAGACTATGCTCCAGATTCTCTTGTTTAGAGTTGCCCTCTTATGGAACCTAGCAAGTGTGCCTTTTCAGAGATTGCCTCTGTTCTATGATCTCCCCCTGATATAAAACAGGTCCCAACTCTGCTCCCTTTTAGGAAAACCATTAAAACCTGACTGTTCCTATAGGCACTGGATTGGAGCCAACAGAATAGATCTCCTTTGGATTGCTTTATTTTGTTGCCATTTTGTATTTATATTTTATATTCATATTTAATGTTATGTGGTTGGTGCAGGGGGTTTTGATTTGCTTTTTTTGCGTCACTCAAAGTCATGCTGTTTTGGGCAGCCTTATAAATCTTATTAATAAATAAGTAACAGATATATCTATCTATTTCTGGCTTCTCATTCCTTGATCTGTTCCACTCAATTCTACATTTTTGATGCATTTTTAAAGTATCAAACTTCCAATTTTGATCCTAATTTTCCTTAAAATATATATCTTTGGGTATATAAACACAAGCACATTTCAATATATATTCTCAGTCAGAATTGCATCACTTTATTTGAAAAAGAGCGAACCTGATAACTGCAGTCTGATTCATTTTAGTTCAGGAACTTTGAATAATTCAATTAAAAATGCAAATCAAACAAATTCCTCATTTGAAGGTGAGTTGGTTGAGAAGATAAAAATGGTTTCTTCTTTGCAAAAAGAAACAAGACTGAACTTTTCAATAAGCTATGATTTTAGTGTGCACTATTTTGCTTCATTAATAAAAGCAAGAAGAACAACTCTGTATCTTATCATCTTAAAGACATATGCCAAAGAAGCCCTGTTTTGCTGTAGTTTTATGGCACTAACGATCTCTCCCAAAAAGATTACTCTCTGTGCAGAATGATTTCCAGAGCTTGGGGAAGGAACTTAGCAGAATAGACTGTAGGCTTGGTTTCTCAGAGGTTTTACCAGTGTACAAGGAGCAAAATGGAAAAGGCCAGCGCATAGCACAATTCAATATGTGGCTAAAGGACTGGTGTAAAGGGGAAGGCTTTGGATATATTAGTCACGATGTCTGTAGCTGGTCCAATGAAAAGATGTACAAAAGAGATGGTTTGCATCCATCAAAGAAAGGGACTGAGTTACTTGGCTATAAATTCACAGATTTTTTTGGAGGAAAATTTAAACTAAACAGTGGGGACAGTGAATTAATTGATACTGAACAGCCCTGTCTCCGGCAATCTAAAAATTATAGGGCTATCAGTGCATGTAAGAATACCAACCTTGCTGTCAAGCAAAATCAAGCCTCTAATAGAGAGTACCATACAAAGTGCACTAACCAATTAGGTGGTAAGACAATAGGGGAACTCAGGCACCACACAGGTTATGTAGAAAGTAAACACAGGGCCAGTCATAAAGGACTCAAATGTCTATACACCAATGCACAAAGTATGAACAGCAAACAGGGTGAACTAAAAATTCAGGTTAATGAGTGAAGATATGATATTATTACCATTACGGAAACCCACACATGGAACACACAGCTAGAGGGATTTAAATTATTTAAAAGAAACAGACCAAATAAAAGAGGAGGTGCTCTCTATATAAGAAATAACTACATCTCTACAGAAATAGAGCACAACAATGATAAAAACTGTCTTGAATGCATTTGGGTCAATATAAAAGGGGAAAAAATGACATTGCCATAGGTGTGTACTACCAGCCACCCAGCCAAACAGAGAAAATAGATGAACTTTTTGCTAGTCAGCTAACTAAAGTAGGTAGGAAATACCGGTACATCACAATAGAAATGGGGGACTTTAACTACCCTGACATCAACTGGGAGACAAACTCTGCACCAAGTGGAAGATCAAATAGATTCCTAACAAACCTAGCAGACAAATTTGTCTCCCAAAAAGTAGATAAGGGAACTAGGGAATTAGCCATTTTGGATCTAATTCTCACTAACAGAGATGAAATGATAGAAGGTGTTGAAGCCATAGGACCCCTAGGAGGAAGTGATCGTGCAATATTGGAATTCAACATTATGGAAGCACAAGCAATAGAACACAGTCAAACTACAGTCTTGGACTTCAAGAGAGCTAATTTCAATAAATTATGCTGTGGACATAATTTACTTGGACTTCAGTAAGGCATTTGATAAAGTAGATCACAACCTACTACTTGACAAGATAGAAAAATGTGGGGTAGAAAGCACCACCACCAGATGGATCCGTAGCTGGCTGACCGGCCGTACTCAGCATGTGGTCCTCAATGGAACCGCATCTACATGGAGGGAAGTGTGTAGTGGGGTGTCCCAGGGCTCTGTTCTGGGCCCAGTGCTCTTCAATATCTATATCAATGATTTGGACGAGGGGATAGATGGGGAACTCATCAAATTTGCAGACGACACCAAGCTGGCAGGAATAGCCAACACTCCAGAAGACAGGCTTAAGATACAGAAGGATCTGGACAGACTTAAACACTGGGCGCTATCTAACAAAATGAAATTCAATGGTGAAAAAAGGAAGGTTCTATATTTAGGCAAGAAAAACCAAATGCACAGGTACAGCATAGGGGGTACCTTGCTCAATAGTAGTAACTGTGAGAGGGACCTCGGAGTCCTTGTAGACAATCACCTAAATATGAGTCAACAGTGTGCTGCAGCTGCCAAAAAGGCCCGCACAGTGCTGGGCTGCATTAACAGAGGGATAGAATCAAGATCACGTGAAGTGTTAATCCACTTTACAATGCCTTGGTAAGGCCACACTTGGAATACTGCATCCAGTTTTGGTCACCGCGATGTAAAAAAGATGTTGAGACTCTAGAAAGAGTACAGAGAAGAGCAACAAAGATGATTAGGGGAATGGAGGCTAAAGCATATAAGGAATGGTTGCTGGAATTGGGTATGTCTAGTTTAATGAAGAGAAGGACGAAGGGGGGACATGATATCAGTATTCCAATATCTCAGGGGCTGCCACAAAGAAGAGGGTGTCAAGCTATTTTCCAAGGCGCCTGAAGGCAGGACAAGAAGCAACGGGTGGAAACTAATCAAGGAGAGAAGCAACCTAGAACTAAGGAGAAACTTCCTGACAGTTAGAACAATTAACCAGTGGAACAACCTGCCTCCAGAAGCGGTGAATGCTTCAACACCGTTTTAAGAAGAGACTGGACAGCCATTGGTCCGAAATGGTATAGGGTTTCCTGCCTGAGCAGGGGGTTGGACTAGATGACCTCCAAGGTCCCTTCCAAATTTATTATTATTATTATTATTATTATTATTATTATTATTATTATTACTATTACTATTACTATTATTATTATTATTACTTCAGCTGTAAGTTGGACTAACAATGTGTATCAGTGTCCTGTTATTCAGTGCACAATTTTTTTTCCTCCATCAGTCTGCTGCTTCCTTAGTTTAATTAAATCCCAGGGGAACTTATCATAAGGGAACTCTTCTTGTGAGCTTTACCAGATCAGACAGTGATGGAGAGTGGCACAACAGAAAAAACACTCAGCAATACCACACATTTCAGTGGTAATGTTAAAAGCTTAACCAAACTGAAAACAAAGTGCCAAACAATGTTGAGGATGCACTATTAAAACATCCACATTTTCACAGCAGAAGAAAATGTGTCAAAATTGGAAGGTAGATTTCAGTGTTGCATTACTTAAAAGGAGGAAGGACTTTGTCATGACCTCTTTTATATCCCCAAGGTTTTGTGACAATATACTTTTACTTATTTATTTTAGAAGAAATCTTATTGGATTAATTTTTCATACTTATCCCCAAAAGGTAATATAGAAAGCATATATTATGAGAGAAAAATCACAAAAGGAGCCAGTATGAATATGTGCCTGTTGTATTTAAACCAAGGGTGACAGAATGAGATGCCCTGATCTGGACAGAGATATAAATTTATCTCAAAGTTAAAAGGATATATTTATCAATGCCTGGCACTTCACAAGCAACTCCATCAATAGACACGTTGACCTACAATCAGCCTACGAACCTGTCAGAATTAAGAAAAACCACAGAGACAACCAGAGACAGAACCGACCCTCAACCAACCCATGCAACACCCCCAGCCAGCACTTCACCTCCCAATGACCCTCACCTGATCTGACCTCTCCATCACCAGACCCATCACAAGACTCTCACTGGTGACTCACACCTGACCATCACAAGACCCATCAGAAGACCTTGACCTGAATGACCCTCACTATCACAAGACTTACTGACCACACAAACCCCTTACAAGCAGAATACTGAAACTGCTAGAGTTGAGTCTCCCTACCTATCTTCCAACTCCTCACACCCCACTGTATCCCAGTGTTCCACCCGGTCCTACACCATCCTCCTCACCCCATGTCACTGATCTCTGTCTTACCTTCTATAGATCTCCAGCACTCCAGTGCTAGTCTTGGGAAGGAAAGCAGGCTGCTCGAGCATTGGCATCTCTAGATCACATGGTTCCATCCTGGAAGTCGATGCTACTTTCAGGGTGACTGCAATAAATTGTGGCTGCTTGAAAATGGCACTCATTTGCGAGATAGCACCATGCACCCTGCAGGTGTTTAACTAAGGTGTTATATTAAAAACATAAAATTAGATCAAAATACAGTCATAATAAATTCCTGTTACATTGATTATATGTTTATCAAATTGGGGCCACCTCTTAGTGATCATATAAAATCACTAATACAATCTGTCCCAAAAATGATTTGTCCCCACCAGGCCCATCCGATCTTCCAACAATGCTTTTATCTTCTCTACAATTAAGTCCGTCTGCCTTGATGCTGGGTATCCTCTTTTTTCCTTTCTTCCAATTTTTCCTTTATCATGGACTCACAGACCTATGTTTTCCCATAATGTGTCCAAATTGATATTAGAGTCTGATCGTTTATCCCTCAAGTGAGAACTTTGGATTAATTTGTTCTGATTTATTTTTTCCTGGCCATCCATTATATTGTCAAAATACCATGGATATCTTCTCCAGTCTTCTGGAGAATTCTCCAAACTTTCACTTCCATAATATGTCATAGAACACCACTACAATTCTGATATTTGTAAATAAAGATATGTCATAGCATTTGAATATCTCTTCCAAAGTCTTCATTAGTATTCCACCAAGTGATATTCTAGGAAATATTTCTTAGCTGATTGCTGATTGATTGCTGGATTGATTGATTAATTAATTATTAATTGTTCTAACTGTCAGGAAGTTTCTCCTTAGTTCTAGGTTGCTTCTCTCCTTGAGTAGTTTCCATCTGTTACTTCTTGTCAGGCCTTCCAGCACTTTGGAGAATAGCTTGACTCCCTCTTCTCTGTGGCAGCTCCTGAGGTATTGGAACATTGCTATCATGTCCCTCCTCGTCCTTCTCTTCATTAAACTAGACATACCCAATTCCAGCAATGTCTTGGCCTCCAGACCTCTAATCATCTTAGTTGCTCTTCTCTGTACTCTTTCTAGAGTCTCAACATCTTTTTTAAATCGTGGTGACCAAAACTGGATGCAGTATTCCAAGTGTGGCCCTACCAAGGCTTTGTAAAGTGGTATTAATACTTCTTGTGATCTTGATTCTGTCCCTCTGTTAATGCAGCCTAATGGCTTTTTTGGCAGCTGCAGCACACTGCTGGCTCATATCTAAGTGATTGTCCACTAGGACTCCGAGATCCCTCTCACAGTTGCTACTATTGAGCAAGGTACCCCCCCATATTATACCTGTACATTTGGTTTTTCTTGCCTAAATGTAAAACTTTTTCAGCGTTGAATTTCATTTTCTTAGATAGCTCCCAGTGTTCAAGTTTGTTCAGATCCTCCTGTATCTTAAGCCTATCTTCTGGAGTGTTGGCTATTCCTGCCAGCTTGGTGTCGTCTGCAAATTTGATGAGTTTCCCATCTATCCCCTCGTCCATATCATTGATGAAGATATTGAAGAGCACTGGGCCTAGAATAGAGCCCTGGGGCATCCCACTACACACTTCCCTCCAATTATGAATTAGATGCAGTTCCATTGAGGACCACACGCTGAGTATGGTCGATCAGCCAGCTATGAATCCATCTGGTAGTGATGCTGTCTAACCCACATTTTTCTATCTTATCAAATAGTAGGTTGTGATCTACTTTATCAAATGCCTTACTGAAGCCCAAGTAAATTATATCCACAGCATTCTTCTGGTCCACTAATTTTGTCACTTGGTCAAAGAATGCGATAAGATTTGTCTGGCATAATCTGTTTTTGACAGATTTAGTCATGATTTTGTTTGTCTCTAGGTGTTCGCTGATTTGTTGTTTGATTATCTTTTCCAGAATCTTCCCAGGTATTGAGGTCAGGCTGATGGGTCTGTAGTTTCCTGGATTGATTTTTTTTCCCTTTTTTGAAGATGGGAACTACATAAGCTCTTTTCCAGTCCTCTGGTAGTTCCCCAGTGCTCCAGGATCTTTGAAAAATATAGTTCAGTGGTTCTGAGATCAGATCTGCCAGTTCCTTGAGAACCTTGGGGTGTAATCCATTTGGTCCTGGTGATTTGAACTTGTCTAGGCTGGATATGTGTTCACTTACCATTTTCTTGCCTATCTTAACTTGTGTTTCTAATCTATTTTTTATGGTACTGTTTTTGATAGGTTGGACTGTTTTTTCCCTTTGTGTAAAGACAGATGCAAAATAGGAGTTACATAGTTCTGCTTTCTCCCTATTGCTTGTCACCTTCTTGCCACTTTCCCCAAATTATCTTGCGCTTCAGCTTTTTCTAAAATCCGTTTGAGCAAGAATATTGTGTGGTAATTTGCGCACTCTGTTAAGTAGCCTTTTGTTTGGTATGAAAACTTATATCTTCTAATATGTGGACATTGCGTCATGCTTCAGGTTTGCTGATGCAATTTGATTACTGTAGAATTTTATTGATTCTTTTTCTATTATCATATTCCTGTATATATTCCATCTACTGTCTAGATGTAGATGGAATGTAGATAGTAACTCCATACTAATTTCAGGTTCTTTTTACATGTGTGTCCTTCTCTGTGTGTGCATGTATAAAAAATCCCTTCTACCTCTATGAGTATTATGTGTCTTCTTCAATCTCAAGTCTTCTACCAGAGGCCTGGGAGTTTGAGACTTCTCTGCATTATCTTAGCTGTTCCTAACATTGCACTCATCTGGATAAAGAGCTCTGACATTGTTCCTAGGATCTGTTGGAACTACTCTCTTACTTAGCAGTCACAGCCCCAAATTCTATTCTCACACTACTGTGACAACTTTGGCTTTTATATTCCACTTTATCTTTGGCTTGTCTCTTAGGCCCCAGTACTTCTCCAGCTCCTCATACGTCTTCCTGATGTTGTTGTCATTTGGCACTAATACATCTATCACCATCACTGTCTTCTGGTCTATACACTATGCAGATGTTCTTACATACAATACCAGCTACTTGATTGTGCTGTTCACTGTATGGTGTTCCTACATTCATACAGTGGTTTTGATACTCACAGATCCCACACATTATCTTTTTGAATGGGGTACAATCTTTCTGCAATGATGAACAAGAGCCAAATATGGAAAAGCAAGGACATCAGCCTGGCAACCAAAAGTAAGTTAGTCCTGTCTATTATGTTCCCATAGCTACCTATGGTTGTGAAAGTTGGACCTTAAAAAACAAGACAGGAAGAAAATCACCTCATTTGAGCTGTGATGCTGGAAAATGCTTCTGCATATTTCTTGGAAAGCAAAAGTGATTAGCAAGCAAGCACAGGAGTTCATAACACCAGATATATCACTGGAAGGCAAATCACAAAACTGTGTCTCACTTACTTTAGCCATGTCATGCAGGAGAATTCATTGGAGAAATGCTTGGAAGGGTAGTGCTAAAACCAGATTGCCAAAGAACATGGTGACTAGACCCCATCAAAGCTGAAACCAACCAGAGCATAGAACAACTCAAAGAAGTAGTGCAAGATTGTAAGATATGGAGATACTTGGCCCATAGAATTGCCAAGAATCAGTCATGACTGAATGGATTACATCAACGCATCATTTATAGTATATGCCTTAATTTAATTAAAGGATTTGAAAACTATATTTGCAGTTAATGTGGGATAAAAAGTACAATTTCGTATGAATTCAGATATCAAATATTTGATAAACACAAAGGGAGAGAGAGAGAAAGACATAGGTCACATGAATTCTATATATGTCAAATTTCAAATTAGATTATGATGTTAAAGAAATTTAATGCCTGGAAAATATTTGGCTGAGTAGGCTGATCTAATACAAGAATGTCTAGATTAGGATGATTTTTTTTATTTATTCAATTAAAATTCAGCCCTGGTTTAAGCTTCCTAATGTCTGATCTCTCTGCGGCATCATTTTTGCATGAGGGGGGCAAATGTGTCCCTGTTTATTCTTCTGTACTTTTCAACAACTTAAGATATGTTAATAGTACCATCCTTCTGGAGATCCTAGATGGTTTCGGTATTGAAGGCATTATAGTATTATTGAATATGTTATGGCTTACATCCCAAATGCCCATTTTGCAAATGGAAGACTTCTTTCATTTGCAAAACAGGGCTTTCAACCCAGCTGAAGTTCCCACTAATAGAAGGCAGGGAAGCGATTTTCATCAGCTCCCTATTTGCCTTGATCTCCACTATGTCATTGCTCTAGAGATATACGTAACTAACAACACTAAGAGACCAAGGGGGACTTGGGAGGGAAAAAATGATTTAAAAACACAGATGAATCTATGCATAGAAATGAATGATCCATGTATATAAAAAGACCTGTGTTATGCAGGAAAAAACTGGCAACAAAAGAGGCTATTCTGTAGGCTATCCATCATTAACCCCCCAGTTTTATTTAATAGAGAGCAATAAAATGACAAGACCTATAGGATATTTTCAATTAGTAGCACATGAACTCTGAAAAGCCGTACTAATTCTTTATCATTCAAGCTGACAAAAACTCAAGAGGAGAATACAAATATAATTGAAATGCACTGATGTATCAGCAAAATTATCAAGTTCTCCACAGAAAGGAAAGTGAACAGAGAATGGCAATTTCTGTTAAAGAAGAGAATATGGAAGCAATCAGAGTTTAATTTAAAGTGTGAGCAAGAGACTGGAATTAAAATAGCCCGTATTGCACTAAACGATATAAAATCAGAGTACCAGAGAAAATACGCTGCTCAAGGGCTATGTAACTTTGCATTATGTTTTAATCCTGTTTTTAGAAGACCCCACAAATTAACTGGAGTCTAACTTTCTCATTATTGGACAAATATTTCAATCCAGGATATAGAATATAAATTAAATATAGACAAGCCAATCTACTTTATCATAAAGCATAAATAATTTCTGGCTATAAAAGAAACCATAGAAATTAGCCCCAAACAGTCAAAAGCATGGAAATATGCTAAACGGAAAGAGGAGTTGCGACATTCTCTGTTGTTACTTCCATATGACTAGCTAGTAAAACAACCCTTAAGCAATTAAACCTCTTCCATTCACAGAGTTGAGCATCACCTTTCTATTGACCCTTAACCTCAAGAAGAGGGGGAAGAATAGGGTCAAATACCAACCTATTTATTGTTGAGCAAAGGCAGACATGTCTACAAATGTAAAGATGTCTTGTCTGGCCTCCCCATAGAACGTAAAAAATAATTCTCATTCACATTCTTTCCCACAATGACAGTTTCTCATTCGTCCTTTGTTCTTGAAATCTATACAGGCACCAGAATACAAGAAGCATTTGGGAACTGTATTGCAGGCTTTTCAATGCTTAACTGTGAGAATGTCAGGATTGCTTATTTAAAGACAATAGTGTATAATTTCAACTGAGTTATTTAACTAGTAAAATGTTTAATGAGTGCTACAATCTTTGCGATGCAAAGTCTTTTAACAAAAAATACTTTCCAGTCTTGTTGCTGCTAAATGCTGTATATCCCTTTTCATAATATAAAAATACAATTTTGCTACAATGCAAGACAATAAAAAGGGAACTAGTAGAATATGACTTCAAATTCCTCATTTATAAGATTACATAACTGCAAAAGAATTTATGCAAATATAATACATATTTGTATGAGTTTTCTTATTAAAAATACCAAGCATTTGATATAAAACATATATGTGTTACATTTCGAGTGAACTGAATTTTTTCTAATACTTGTTAAGCATATTTTAAAACTAAATATTGATGGTGATTATGGATCAAATTAGCAACTAATACTTGGTCATCCATATTACTTATCTTGTTGTTTATCTATGAGAATTACAGAAAGCTCAGTCAAAATTGATGGGGACCAAAACATATTAAATTGGGTTTTAAGGCATAATCCTATATAGGAATTTTGCTTGCTGAAGGCTCTAGATTTGGAGGAAGCTCTGCTAAATGCAATAGAATCAAAATATAAATAAAAATGCATTATTGCTATGACAAACATACAGTAGAATTCCTTTGATAACGTATCAAATATCAAGTACTTCATTAAAACAATCAATATGCAGTTTTCATGGGTGTTTGTATGTAGGTCTTTGGTTCTTTGGGTTTTCTCCCACGTAGAATTTGAAGTGTCTGGGCGACGTTTCGACGAAGTCTCATTCGTCATCTTCAGGCTGGTGCTTTCGGCTTCTGCTTCTAGGAGCAATATGAGATTTTAGCTGTTTCTTCCTTTTAACTGCCAGTGGGGGTTTGAACTGATTGGCTGGGAACTCAGCTGTGTTCTGATTGGGTGGAGGTGTGTTCTGATTGGTTAGGGGCTTGGCTGTGCTCTGATTGGATGGGGGGTTGGCTGTGCTCTGATTGGATGGGGGAGTGTTCTGTTTGGGTGGGGGCTTTGTTGTGCTCAGGTTAGTCAGTGTTACAAGGGGATTAGAGATGGTGAACTGTATAGCTGTTTGGCTTTGCGTTCGTGGTCGTGCCTCATCTTCATGGTGGGTATCAGTTTGCTTCGTGTATGGATTGGAAGGGTTTAAGGTGGCTAATGATGCAGCTGTGGTCTGGCTTCTGGTTTGTGGTCGTGCCTCCTCATCAGTGTGGGTTTGGGTTTGCTTTTTGCCTGGATGTGTGGTGGTAACATCCTGTGTGGTTTTTGTGAGTGTAGGTCTGGTGTCATTGCCCGTGCTATGGACTCGTCTGTCAATAAGGGCGGGTTTCCAAATGGCTGGTAGGCGGGAGGTATCATCTCGTTTGTTCATGCTGTGTGGGCATTTTTCTATCTCAATATTTCATGTCCTGTGGCTTTGAAGTGTTGGACCAGGGAAGAAGTTGGTTCCTCTTTTTTGACTGAGTTTTTGTGTTCTTCAATGCATGCATTTATTCTTCTGTTGGTTTGTCCAATGTATGTGGTGGAGCAGGCAGTACATGGGATTTCATATACTCCTTGATTTTCTAATTCAATTTTGTCTTTAGGGTTTCTTAGGATAGTGGATATTTTTCTGTTTGTGCAGAATGCTGTTTTGATATTATGTTTGTGAAGGATCTTGCTGATCCTGTCTGTGGTGCCTTTTATGTATGGGAGGAGGGCTTTGCCATTTTCTTGTTCTCTGTCTTGGATTTTAGTGGGAGTTTCTTTTTGGATTAAGTTGGAAATCTTATTTCTTTGGAATCCGTTGGATGTAAGTACATTAGTGAGAGTGTGTAGTTCGGTTTTTAGGTGTTGTTCGTAGACACTTCAAATTCTACGTGGGAGAAAACCCGAAGAACCAAGGACCTACATACGGACTCCCGCAAAAACTTCAGAAAACAAATATCATACCTCTACGGGGAGGAAATCCACCATCTGACCAGGACCTATGAGAAACTCGAAGTCCAAAGAGCTTCCATTTTATGTGACCTTGCATTCCTACGCAACTGCCGAGATCAAAATTTAATCCCCACATGCTTCCAATTGAAATTCCACTCCAACTCTGCAGCCACCAAACGCATCCTGAAAAGAACAGAATTGGCCCTAATCAGAAATGAACTTCACACAAAAAGATTCCTCCTAGACCGAATCAACAAAGATCTCCTCACACTTCACCTCAAACTCAGCAACAAGATCCACCCCGCACTTTGGGACAAATCCAAACAACTCGCCGTCTGGAGAGCCGAAACACAGACCACCCTCAAGACAGACACACACACCAGCAAACTCCAAAGATTACAAGAACACCAGAAACAAACCCCTCCTCCCTCACAGCCACACATGAAACAAACAGTGCATAACATCTCAGATAGGATCCTCACCAAAGCCGAAACCAATGTCCTTTCCAAAGGATTCAACTTTGCAGTCGCTCCCAAACACATCCCCACTGAAACCATTATATGCAGAGTTGAAACCAGCCTCACCAAAATCAACCCCGACGACGCTAACAGAATCAGACTCGAAATCACCAACATACTCTGCACCAGCGAGCCACCCAAAAGCAACTTACCCAAAGAGGAGCAGACAGCACTACTTAACCTGAAACAAGACACCAGCATAATAATCCTACCAGCAGACAAGGGCAACGCCACGGTGGTCATGAATACATCTGACTACCAAACCAAATTAACCAACCTACTCCAAGACTCCACATACAAACCCCTAAACACAGATCCCACCACCTACCTGGAAAAAACCACTAGATCCAAAATAAAAGCCTCCCCCATTAGCGAAGAGATCCAGCAAAGAATCACTCCCAGAGAGAAATTATCCAGATGCCCTAAGCTCTATGGTCTCCCCAAGATACACAAAGAAAGAACCCCACTTAGACCCATAGTCAGCTCCATAGGCTCACCTCTACAAAACCTAGCCAAATTTCTCGCCAAACAACTACAGCCCTATGCAGAATCCATCACCTCACATGTAAAAAACTCATTCCAGTTCATAGAGATCATAAAGAAACAAAACTTACAGCCCAGCGACCTACTCGTTAGCTTCGATGTCATATCCCTCTTCACCCAAGTGCCAATCAAAGAAGCCTTAACAGCTATCCAAAACAAATATAACCCCCCAAACACATCCTAGATCTGACCAACCACTGTCTATCCAACACATACTTCATCTATAACGGACAAAAATACAAACAAATAGAAGGAGCACCCATGGGATCACCCCTCTCACCTGTCATTGCAAACCTCCACATGGAACACTTTGAAACCAAAGCCCTAGAAAAATCTGATCACAAACCCAAACTCTGGCTCAGATACGTACATGACACCTTCGTAATCTGGCCACATGGGAAAGAAAAACTGGACAACTTCCTCACACACCTCAACAGCCTACACCCCAAAATACAGTTCACCATGGAAACAGAAGCTAATAACCAACTTCCCTTCCTGGATGTCTTAGTCTACAAGAAATCCAATGGGTCCCTAGGACACACCATCTACCAGAAGAAAACACACACAAACCGCTATCTGCACGCACTCTCACACCACCACCCAGCACAGATCAACTCCGTAGCCAAGACACTCATCTCAAGAACCAAATGCCTAGCTGACGAACAACACCTAAAAACCGAACTACACACTCTCACTAATGTACTTACATCCAAGGGATTCCAAAGAAATAAGATTTCCAACTTAATCCAAAAAGAAACTCCCACTAAAATCCAAGACAGAGAACAAGAAAACGGCAAAGCCCTCCTCCCATACCTAAAAGGCACCACAGACAGGATCAGCAAGATCCTTCACAAACATAATATCAAAACAGCATTCTGCACAAACAGAAAAATATCCACCATCCTAAGAAACCCTAAGGACAAAATTGAATTAGAAAATCAAGGAGTATATGAAATCCCATGTACTGCCTGCTCCACCACATACATTGGACAAACCAACAGAAGAATAAATGTACGCATTGAAGAACACAAAAACTCAGTCAAAAAAGAGGAACCAACTTCTTCCCTGGTCCAACACTTCAAAGCCACAGGACATGAAATTGATTTCAAAAAGACCAGAACTATTGCCAAAACTGAACACTTTAATAATAGAATAATCAGAGAAGCCATCGAGATAGAAAAAGCCCACACAGCATGAACAAACGAGATGATACCTCCCGCCTACCAGCCATTTGGAAACCCGCCCTTATTGACAGACGAGTCCATAGCACGGGGAATAATAATAATAATAATAATGACACCAGACCTACACTCACAAAAACCACACAGGATGTTACCACCACACATCCAGGCAAAAAGCAAACCCAAACCCACACTGATGAGGAGGCATGACCACAAACCAGAAGCCAGACCACAGCTGCATCATTAGCCACCTTAAACCCTTCCAATCCATACACGAAGCAAACTGACACCCACCATGAAGATGAGGCACGACCACGAACGTAAAGCCAAACAGCTATACAGTTCACCATCTCTAATCCCCTTGTAACACTGACTAACCTGAGCACAACAAAGCCCCCACCCAAACAGAACACTCCCCCATCCAATCAGAGCACAGCCAAGCCCCTAACCAATCAGAACACACCTCCACCCAATCAGAACACAGCTGAGCTCCCAGCCAATCAGTTCAAACCCCCACTGGCAGTTAAAAGGAAGAAACAGCTAAAATCTCACATTGCTCCTAGAAGCAGAAGCCGAAAGCACCAGCCTGAAGATGACGAATGAGACTTTTGTTGCCACAAAGCATGAAATTTTGCTACATGCTCAAATTAAGCCAATGCAGTACAGATATTTTCTCCACTAATAACAAAAGTTGCATTTGACTGCCATTCTAAGCCAATTCACATATCCCTTTCATTATAACATTTTTATATAATAATTTTTTTGGAGATTACAGTTGTAAACATAGGAACTATTACAAACTAAATACATACATACATGCATGCATATATACATGCTGTTGTTATTAATTGTGAAGTCGTGTCCGACCCATCGCGACCCCATGGACAATGTTCCTTCAGGCCTTCCTGTCCTCTACTATCTTCTGGAGTCCATTTAAGCTGAAACTTCCCCTTTCATTACAACAAGTATAAACAATTTTAGTAACTTAACATCTCTTAAAATATAGCAAATGTTCTCTTCTTCCCATATATTATCTCTTAAGCATAAACAAAATCTTAAAGTCTTATTCAGTCCTGGTCAGCAAAAATCCATTAAGAGTTACTAGTGATAAACAACTGATCTATTTTAATCTTCATCAAACAAACCAACTTTATAATCTTTTCTTGTACTTTTATATTCCATTCCTTGTACTTTTACTTTAATTTAGTTTTTATCTCTTTTATCTCTTCAAATAGTATGTTAGAACTTGATTTCTTTTCATCTTTTCTTTATTCCTTCTCAAAAA
Source organism: Bothrops alternatus (assembly GCA_034064705.1). NCBI lineage: Eukaryota > Metazoa > Chordata > Lepidosauria > Squamata > Viperidae > Bothrops > Bothrops alternatus. Next base: position 36,781,524 of record JARGCV010000009.1, read on the forward strand.
AAAAACTTCCAAACTTTAACAGGTCTCTTTTGTAAACTTAGCATAGAAAAATTCACTCTCCTGGTTTGTTATTTGTATGTCCTTTTTACTTACTCATACATTTACCAGTTTCATTTTGTATATCCATTATATTATCTTTTTTCCACATAATTCTTTTTTTTTATAATGTATTTTATTGATATTTTTTAATATACAAACAAACAATCATCAACAAAACATAAATACAATTTCCAATACTTCTAGTAGTAATAACTCAACTGAAAATAAACATCTCAAACAGTTAACCTTCATCCTTCTCTATCTCCATCCTATTCCCCTTTCTTGTCAACTTCCACTTAAATCAACCTTCACTCCACCAAAGGCCACCCAAACAACCCTTTAATAACAATAATTAAATATTCTTCCACCAACTCCAAATACAGTTGAGAAACTGTAAGTATTTTTGCAAGTATTTTTATTGTTTCTTTTTGGTTATACATTTCTAACGTCTACAATCAACATAATGTTTCAAAATGGCGTTTAGCTTTCACTATTTTCATTGTTAAGGAAAGTGCTGGAAGTGAAAGTGGAACTGTTACTTTTTTCTCTCTTCCTGTTTTCTCAAGCGCAGCTAGAGAGACGGCTGTGATTATTTGAAATTTAAAATGGAGTGGAATTTACAGCCAAATGCTAAACCTATGTTGGATCGTACTGATGAATTTTATGAAAAAAGGTCTGATACACAGAAGATTTTTACCCAAGAATTTAAAGAGATTAAAGCATCTTTGAAAGAGATTAAAGCATCTTTGAAAGAGGCTTTTACAGAAATATTAATTAAATTAGCTAAATTCTTTCCTCCAAATGAAGTTGATGTACAACCGACTGCTGAACAATTTATTTTACAATTTGAACATGGAGAAGAGTTAGATCAATTAACTGGAATTTTTTCTTCAAATGAAACTGATTTACAATTGTCTGCTGACTATTATACAACACAAGAGAAATCAGAAGATCAACAGGGAAGAGGATAGTTTTGAGAATAAAGACTACAACTGGATTTTGCTAGATGGAAAGTTTGTTTATGGAGAGCAAGAGGTTTTGTTTCAAGAAGGGGAATTCTGTCCAGCCGGGCAGTAAGAAGAGGATTTAATTGACAAAAGAGAGACTTTGTTTCACTTTATGAAGCAATTAGACTATAAATGGATTCGGTTTGATGAACAGTTTATTTATGGAAAGCAAGAGGATTTGATTCAAGAAAGGATGACTCAATTCAAGAAGCAATTTATTCATGGGGTCGAAGAAATAAAGAAGAGAGATTTATTATTTGGAAGGGTGGCCTTGTTATGGCGGTGTATTTGGTTAAATAGAAAACCTAGAATTCGTTTGAAGTAATGAAATTTAAAACTGTACGTAAGGATTTATGGGTAATTTAAAATTATGGACTGAATTAAGGACTAAGATTACGAGTAAGATGATTAATGGTTGACATAATTAAATTGATGAAGGATGTATTAGTTTTGATGATATAGGTTTGACATTAGATGGAATGTAAGTTAGAAATGGTACAAATAGTTTGTTTTTATGAGAGAGCCCAGAAATTGATTGATTAAATGAAATTTATAATTAAATGAGAGAATTAAGGTTAATCTAAGATTATGGGTTGATTTAAAGATTGAGATTATAAGTAAGTTGTAAGATAGGATGTTTAAATGATATATCAAGATTTGACTTAGATTGACGGTTTAGATGTAAATGATAAATATTATTCTTAACAAGATGAGTTGTTTGTTTAATAAGGAATTAAGTTTAATTTAAGATTTAGGGTTGAATTAAAGATAAATTTTATAAGTAAGGTTTAGAAGAGGATGTTTAAATGAAGATACATATTAAGATATATTATGATAAATTAAATTGAATAAGAATATAACTATTATTATTATTATTATTTGAATTGAGGGACTTATTGATATTGTTATTTTTAATATTATCTGTTTAATTTCAATAAGATGAGTTTTTTTGTGTTTTGTTTAAGGGATTGATTTGACTCAGAGAATGTATATGTTATATAGTTTAAAATTCTTGTTAAGACTATATAATAATTTTGTTTGACGTAGTGGGGTTTTCTTTTGTTATACCCTGTAATCTTTCTGGGAAGTCGAGGGTTAGGGAGGGATTATAATCTTTTTTCCACATAATTCTTGTAGCTTGTCATTTTTAAATCCACATTCAAATCAATTTCAGTTTATCTAGTAGATTTTGTTCCTCTTCTGTAACATTGTTTACATGCCATCTATCTATGATAACAGACATTCTTAAAATTTACTTTTGTGTCCATTGCTCACAATATTCTTGAAAACATACATTGTTAAATATTTTGCTTTTCTGTATTAATATACAATAGAGAATATATAAAATTTATTTTATATATTCTTCTTATAATTGTAATATTTAATTTCCTCTAGCTCCCCCTATATTCAACCTTCAAAGTTCCATCCTATCATGTTTTTCTTGAAAAATCCAATTTCCAATGAAAAGGATTCTTATAATTAATTCAAAGTCATGTTTCAAATCCATCTGGACCCTTAGTCCATTTTTAACAGTTCAAAAACAATATTCTAAATATTCTTTTTCTGTTTTTCCCAAATACTATTTTTTCTAAATTTCTATATTCTCCCATTGAATAGAGTAAAGATTTGCTGATCTGTAGGTTCTTAAGATTTTAAAACAATAAGATTTTAAAACAAGAGATTAGACTTGTTTGAGTTTTATGTCTATATAGGCTGTATTACAGCTGTAAACTTAGTTGGAATTCTATGATGCCCAGCTATTCACATAAGCTGATCTCTAAAACCTTAGTTCCTGCAGTCTACACACAAGGAGCACCTGCCCAGAGTCCATATGGACCACGTCAAGATAGCAATAGCAATAGCACTTGGACTTATATACCACTTCACAGTGCTTTACAGCCCTCTCTAACAGGTTTACAGAGTCAGCATATTGCCCCCAACAATCTAGGTCCTTGTTTTTACCTCAGAAGGATGGAAGGCTGACTCAATATTGAGCCAATGAGATCGAACTGCTGGCAGTCAGCAGTCAACAGAAGTAGCCTGCAGTACTGTATTCTAACCACTGAGCCACTCTGTTCTCTGTAAAAGATTTTACCAGTCACAACCTAGCCACCAATCTCTTCCACAAATGGCATTCCTGCTCCTCACCATATCCTCACCAGAAGCCAGATTTTCATTCAGTGACTTGATGATTTAATTTTGAAAGCAATTGTTAGATCAGAGGAGATTTCAACAGTAATTTTGATATAAATCTAAATTTCAAAGTTCCAATCCTATATATAAACAAATCGTTTTAAGATTATCATTCAGTTTCTGTTTATAGTAAGCTTATATTAATACTTGAAAAATGCATTGTTTTCTGCTAAAACTTGAGACTTAAAAAGCCAAAGTTTATGAAGGAGGAATCAGGATCCTGGAAAACTATGAATGATCCTATTGGCTGAACTATGTTGTCTCAAAAGGTTCAAGTTACTTACTTGCTTGAAAGAGCCAATTGTTTCCTTTTGTATAATTTTGAATGTTTTGCTCCTGATGAAATTGAAAAGATGTAGAAACTGCTATGTCTCTAAGCCTAAATGTAGCATTAAGAATAAACCCTGATAGATATTATAGATTCTCCCAAAACATAAATTGAATGAAACTTACTTTCAGCTGAGTCTCCTTAGAGCACTGTGGGACTCCATGGTATTCATTATTCTCACATTTGGGGTTCATCCACATGTTACGTAATCATACCATGTAATTGTGCAATAGACATATTTTTTCCATCCTAATTCAGTTTCCTGTATTAAATATTACTTTAGCGAGAGTTGGACTTTCTTCAGAACAAAGCTAACATTCAATGTGGATAATCACAATGAGAAAATAATTGTCAAAATAGACAAATGCAGCTTGCTTAAGTCATGTTCATAGATGTTTTGATAGTACGGTATTATTTTTCTACCAACCCCTCAGGCCACACATAATTTCTTAGCCCTATCTTGAAGATACTTCATGCAGAAAAAAATGTTCAGGAGGGAATAAAAAAATATGTTGTTGAACTCACAAAATGTTTGGATTTAATCCAATAGTTTTATATTCATAAGCAAAAAACCAAAAGGGAATAGAGTCAATTATGTGTACCATGTAGAAAAGATCAATGTTTCCTCAAAAACGCAGCTTTGTCCATTCCATTGGGGGAGGGGGGACCAAAAGAAAGAAAAACTTTTTCTTCAAAAGCTATTTATTGGTTTGTTTGGACTATAAATGGCCATCTCAGTATATGTCTCCTGTCTTCCTCATAATGAAAACTTATACAGAGGACTCTTATTCAGCCTGAGAATTCCTGTTAGGCTTCTTCTGTGCTAAATTTCGATAGTCTTAGTTGTGACTAAGTGATTATATGTCACTATAAATATTTTGCTACAGAACTAAAGATGGTAGTTTTTATTAGCTTTGTAAATCCAGCCAACTAAATGAGTAATATATCTTTGTTCTGTTTTCATAATCCAACCAGGACCTCTGTCACAAAGCGAGGATGGATTTTCTCTGGAAAAGCTTGTTTGTTCATCAAGAAACCTTCAGTACAAATCTTATGATGTGAAATAGAAATGATCGCCTTTTGGCAAATTGTATTGTATGAATTACTTTTGTTTATGTTTGGTTTCCCTATCACTGTCTGTTTCTATAGCACAAAATACAGAATAATAAGAAACTGAGTATTTACATTCTCTAATGAGTAATTTAATCCTGACCACAATTCTCCTATGTACAGCAGTACAATTACATTGTACAAATATGGATCATTGCAATGCACTGATGCATAGATGTTTTGGTAATCATTTCTGTTCTGGCATGCAATTAATTCATTGGTGCCTCAGAAGCATCAGTATTGAGTTGCTTTATGCAATTATTATGATTATTTCCAGCAGCATCCACGATATGACTGGTTCTTTGCCAGCACCTAGCATTGTTCCCAGCACCAGAAAAAGTGATAAAAATTAGTCTGATTGGATTAAAACAACAACAACAAATAAACAGCATCACATCTTATTAAATGTTGCATGCCTTCCATATTCTTCTGATTTTGCTCAGAGTAATTTTTCACCTAGAGACATAATCAAATTGTGGATGCATATATTTACAAAAACATAATTCCAAATTTGACACCACCTGCTGTGGAGTGTGTCTTAATGAAATACATATCTTCATCAATCTAGTTTCCATAGACCAAGAGGTAGCTTCTAAGAACTTATAATCTTTAAGGAAGATGTTTATTGAGTCTGGTTTGTTCCTGAACATTACAACTGTTATTCCAAATCTAGTACATATTATGCACTCTTGACAAGTCAGATTTATTTAACAGTTCTCTCTCTGTTATCATGGATTAAACTGAATGATACCTGTAAAATGTGTTAAAATGGAGGCAGAGTAAGGGAAGAGAGTAGATTTATTAAAGAAAGAATGAAAACCACTAGAAGAATAGCAAGTTTTACATCAGTGAACTTAAAATAAAATTATGGTTCCAAAAATTCTACTCTACAGGGAATAAAGGGAGTAAGCTTAGCTGAAATGGAACTGGTCTGTTTGCTTAAAGTTGTGGGTGATGAAAAACTTCAGTTCAGATTTGTTCAAAACTTTAGTTGCAATAAGCCAAGAATTTGAGCACATCAGTGGGATTTTAGATGCCCCTTTTAATTACTACAAATGATCTGAAATTATTTGAAAGATGAAAAAGCCTTTGTGGCACAATCTTCTAGTGTTCACTGGTATTACATGATTAAACAGATCCACAAGAGACTTTTTCAACAAAAAATAAAAAGAAACATATTTTAGCATATCCCATAAATCATACACTTTCAGAATTGGCCTCCATGTTCACAGATGCTGCTAGAGTAAACACTATTCTATTCTCATCCAGCTAGGGAAAAAATGGAATGAATTGACTTTGACTTTGATGAATGTAAACAAATATAAAAGCATTTTTTGAAAGAATTTGTTTTACATCAGTCAACAACAGTCCACCAGAACTGTTAAAAACATTTGTGGATTCACACACATATAGGGATTGTTATAAAATATCACATGGAGAACCATGGTTTGGAGGGTGGAATGGAAAATCTAGACAATGATTTTAGATAAAACTTGATGGAATAACTTTTCAAATCTTTGGCAATTACAATTACTCCTGATAGCTCATGGATTTATTTTCTATTATTATACTCTCTAGAAAATCTGAGGTTTATTGTTCCAGAACATCCATAGAGACTACAGATTCTGGACTACATCATCAAGATACATACCGGTATATCACTAATCACAACTCAGTAACAAGATGTGTTAAAAAAATTTAGCAGATTTATTGGAAATGGACAACTGTTATTAACTGCTTTAACTATAATTGCTTTAACTAACTTAAAACAGAGGTCCTCAGCTCCTGGGCTGCGGCCCACTACCAGGCCACGGTCTGTTCAGAACCGGGCTGCGAAAGAGGCAAGCAAGCACACATACACAGCAGGTGGGCAAGCAAATGAACACAACTCCATTTGTGTGAGCAGTGGGCTCATGTGCCTGCTTGTGCAAATGGAGCTGCTCACACACAGGCACTCACCCATCATTCACGTGCAACCATCCCTCTTCCCCCTACCAGTCTGCAAAGCCGGAAAGGTTGGAGACTGCTAACTTAAATGATACATTCAAAATCATATTTCCTGTTTACATATATCCTGTACATTCTACAGGATAATCCACCCATTAATACAGTTAAAACCAATGCTAAAAGCTACAGTACTAAATACAGTTTCCATTAGATATGACAGCATGGTCAACCATCAGAGAAGAAAGAGATTGTAACCCAGCAATATTTAAAGTAGCACTGGAACCTTATTGCCAATATATGTGCTTATCTCTAGAAGTTTGTACCATTAAATTCACTAAAAGGTAATAACAGAATGGTACTGGGTGAATGTCTGAAGATTATATTTCATTTATTCATTTGATATTTTAAATTACATTCCATTTGCCTCGTTTGTCTGCAGCTCCAAGATACACCAAAGTACAAATCTGACTCTGTCAAGGAAGAGAAGGTGGTAGGGTAGGCTATGTAATCAATTATATTCATATTGCTTCAAATATCAACTGATTAATAATTAGAACAATAAGAGTTGTTCATTATGAGATGGATGTAAAATAAATTTAACAAATAAATAATCAAAAGATAAAATTAAGCATAGATTGAAGTATTTTTAATAGTAAAAGATTAAAGGAGGAAGCCATTTATATTTTGCCTAGTTGACAGAAGACATAAGGCTTACAGATAGAGTAAACCATTTTAGGCTCTGAGCATTAAGAGATAATTGTTGGTGAATTTTTTCTAATTATTATTCCACAGCCAATTTGGACTTTTAACCACTTCCTATTAGTTTCTACACCCTTTTTTAATAATTAAGACACCAAACTCTAACAATTTAGCATTAGGACAGGCATCTGCTTGAATTTAGCATGCTCAATTTTCCTGGCTTATGATCCCAGAAAAATGAGAAGCATAGTTTGGTTAATGGCTGCTTTTCATATTCTATTATCCTATGCCTTTGCAAATCTAGGATCTTCACTTTTCTCAGAAGTATCCAAAATTTAAACTCAACACTGAAATGAAGATTTTATTAAAGTAGATTAGTTTCATTTTCTGCACTTTTAGGAACCAAGATACATCTCTGTCTTCATGATTTTGTTTATTAATTTAAGAATTAACTTTCATTTACATCATTAAAATGTTCATTTTGTGTTTTTTATTTTAATTATAGGCAGACACTTGAGGATTCCTTTGTGTAGAAAAGTGGGCTAGAATGATTTTAAATGAATAAATAAATAGATAGCTTGTGTTTGAAAAGCCAGACTAGTTGGATGATATTTAATTGGCTCCTAGAGGAAGGTATAAACAAAATCTGACAATCTTCAATGGAAACCAACTGGCATTGCTTGATACAAGAAGTGCCAAAATGGGGTTTTCTGCAACCTGGAATGCAGCAATGGGGTTCATTAGTATCTGTCATACTTCACTCAAACATTACAAATATTGCTGGAATTGGGTATGTCTAGTTTAACGAAGAGAAGGACAAGGGGGGACATGATAGCTGTGTTCCAATATCTCAGGGGCTGCCACAAAGAAGAGGGAGTCAAGCTATTCTCCAAAATGCCTAAAAGCAGGACAAGAAGCAACGGATGGAAACTAATCAAGGAGAGAAGCAACCCTAGAACTAAGGAGAAACTTCCTGACAGTTCGAACAATTAATCAGTGGAACAACCTGCCTCCAGAAGCGGTGACTGCTCCAACACTGGAAGTTTTTAAGAAGAGACTGGACAGCCATTTGTCCAAAATGGTATAGGGTTTCCTGCCTGAGCGGGGGGTTGGACTAGATGACCTCCAAGGTCCCTTCCAACTTTTATTATTATTATTATTATTATTATTATTATTATTATTATTATTACAGCAAAGTGTATATTGGCTTGGCAAATACTATATGCAAATCGGTCTCTAAATTTGATAAATAAATTAATTTAAAACTTCTTGCATTAAGGAATTCTGCTAACCTGAGAAGATCAAAGCTTGTTTGCTTTCTTATTTATATATTGTTAATGAGATTTATTCTCCATCTGAAACCAAACCAAACCAAACAGACCCAACAAATAAAACACTGTACAAAACAATGTTATAGATTTATTATTGTAAAAATGTAAAATTCAAAATCTAATCCTCCAATTTAGGTAGTCAATTTAAGAGTTTGCCTGTTTCTGAAATGCAAACTGGGAATAAGGGTTATCCTTGCTTCAGAAGACAAATTATTCCAAAGAAGAACTATTATAGGGAATGCCTGTTGCTATGTCCCCCACCTGTTGCACTTCCTGCTGGATGGGGACTCTTAGCAAGCACTCTCTTGTTGCTCATGCAGAGTGAACAGAAACTGCTGGGGAAAGGTAGTTTCCAAGTTACATAGGCCCAGAGCCATATAGAATTGGCATAATCCCAAACAATTGCCATTTTAGTAGATTTTATCCATCTGGTTTTCAACTCTGTGAATGTGAGTGATTTCATATATGATCACAACTAACACTAGCTATATCATTCAGCCATCCATTCCTAAAATGGTGAAAGACACTCTGAATAGGGCTGGTTGATATTTAATAACACCAGAGAAATTACTACACTTCTCTCTCTTCATGGATGCAGAAAAGATTGTGTTTAATCATGAGTTTCTGCAGAAAAGACAAGACATAAACCAATCCAACAAATAGAATGCTATATTAGGGGAAATGACTAAAAACAAAAAATATGTAGCATTTCCAGTTGTTTATTTAAACAAAAACAGAGGACCATTGAAACTAAACAGTATGTAAAATCCTGTCATCATATTTAAACAGATACACAGATCTCTATCTTTGAAGTTCCTTTTAATCCCTGAGCAACATTTGGTGGGTGAATGAAGAAATAATTTTCATTAATGGACCATGTCCATCAGCTATCATCACCAAATAACCCATGTTCTTTAAATACTTTTATAAGAATTGCCTTTAAAAATTCCCACTTTTCGATAGGAAATCTTAAGGTGACCATCTTTCTGCTGACACCAGCTCTGAAACTGTGAAACAGATGATGCACAATAAGCACTGTTCAAATCAGGCTAAAAATAGCTCAAGAGTGTAAAGGTTGGTCTTTTATTTTGCATCAGAGGGCAAAGCAACATGCTGGTCTTGCATGTAGGCAAATTAGTTTTTCTTCCAGAAGATGTTTCATCAATTCTCCCTCAACTGACACCAATGTGGCTGCCAATATCAATAACTCACAAAAAGAAAACAAGAAAAATACTGAAGGGAGGTCAATAACATTTTTAGGTTGTTATTACTTAATTTGGCACTAGTCTCTCAATGTCTTTCCATTCACTGCAGATTTAACACTAAACAAAAAAACTGATTCAGCTTTTTTATATACAAAACCATATTCCTCTCATTTTCACAGCAATCTCTAACAGATTAAAAATATAATAGTACTGTGTTGACAAATATCTCAGCTGTTGGATGATCCCATTGTGAAACAGAACTAAGAGATAATAGCAGGCTCCAGTTTCTTCCAATAGATTCTGAGATATTTTATATGTAGTGACTAGATCACATAAAAACTGGTCAACTTTGTTCTCATTTTGAAGTTTCACTTAATCACTTGCATTCTCAATGGTGTGACTACTGTGAGCTTTTTCTAAATCCAGAAGGCCATCTACAAACAGCTGTTAATTCAGATCAACTTTCTACATCCTGTCTCCCTAACTCAATTCTATCTGCACATACTTGTAACTGGCATGATTCTGTCTGATAAATAACACAGACACAGATAGAAAAAATAGATCTGTTGCTATATAAGTGATATCTATACATGCTGGATTTTTCACTTTATCTTAAGTACTGAATTATCACAGACTGCAGTAGAAGCAAAGAGGCATCTGTTGTTGTTTTTTCCAAGATTCAGAATTGCTTCCAAGTTGCTTCCAAAATTCTTTCAGCTTTTTATGATCTCCCTTCAGTGCTGTGGCAGAGAATGTTGTTTTCTACCATACATGTTTTATTCAATGTGTATCATCTCTTCTATCTATATTTTCTGATTTGAAAAGGTACTATGGACAGAATGTATGCAGAAGTTATTACACAATGAGGGAGAAGACACATGTGTACAAAGACCTCCAGACACCTTATAACTAATGTATGTGAAGAATCCCATGTCACTCTAAGAAGAATTTTACAGAAATGGAGCTGTATCCATCAACATCCACTTCTTACTCCTCCATTGCTTGGACTGCAACTGCTTGGCTGAGAAACTGGCATTGTTGCTTGCCAGCTCCAACACAGTTGAGGGCTCTTCAGCAGGACTATTCAGTATCCATACAATGACAGTTTCTTGGAGAAAGCTGCATTTAAGTATTGCTGGCTTGGTTAATGACTCCAGCTGTAGTAACCATAATTCAGAGCAGTGTTTCTCAACCTCAGCAACTTTAAGGTGTATGGACTTCAACTCCCAGGCACTATGCTGGCTGGGGATTCTGGCAGTTGAAGTCCACACTTCTTAAAGTTGCTGAAGTAGAGAAACACTGATCGCCCCAATTAGGGGAGCCACTTCAAGGGAAATATGAGGGTCATAATTTTAGAGGCATTAAGACTGCAAATGCATAGAGTGATTGGTGCCCATCCTGGGTGGGAACCAAGAATAGCTAGAGTATGTGGCGTTGTGAAGCCACTCCTCTAATTAAAGATAATGCTTGATATCACAGAGGATGTACTCAGTCTGCTTGAAGTCAGTAAGACATTGAGTCTCTGATGATTTTTTTCTGACACCGAGGTAAGTAATGCTTCTGGGGGGATGGATGGAGGGAAGGAAGGAAGCAAAGGGAGAGAAAGGGACAGAAAGGACAGTTAAATGGTTAAATGACCATATGTATTATAATGTATCAGCTTATGGCTTTAGCAGCTATATAACTCAAAGCAGCAATTAACAAGAAATAGATTTTTTATTGGAAGCCCATTAGAAGAAGGTAGCTTAGACATCTCAGAACTATTCCTGCTTCCAGTGGCCTTTCCAGATCTCAAGCCTCAGAGAGTGGTTTTAGTCCCTCAAATAACCTACCTTTTCTCCTCTTGTAATGCCAGATCAGTTCAAAATAAAGCACAAATCATTCCATGATTCAGTTTGGGGTAAGAAAGCTTACTTTATGTAATGTCAGTAAAAAAAAGATCTCACCGGGGAAAGCTGCCAGGCCAGGACAAATGCATGATCTTCTAAATAGGCCTTCTGTAGTAAAAGTAAACCAGCAAAAGATGTAGGCAGAGAATAGGGCAGAAAACCATAACCATCCTACACAAGGATGCCTGTAAGCGAACTCTTTCACATTGAATAACCTGTGAATAAGGTTAGCTTGGGATTTGGTTTGCACACTCCTGCTGCCTAGCAGAATCTCTGACTGAACTGACACAGATCATCTCAGAGTCCAAATCTTATGGTAACAAGAGAAATCAAAATCTGCTGAGGAACCAGTTAGTTTGGAGCAGCTTAAGAGATCAAAATACCCATGGCAACTATGGACCTATTCCAATTGGTAACAATTGGGACATCAACAGAATCCCTGGTAGAACCAGTCTCAAACATTCCCAAATCCTTTTGAAATCCAGCTGGACCCAATAAGATCTATAGGGAAGTCATCTAATAAATCTACTGCTCCTAGAGATAACTTTAGCTACTAATCCAGCTTAAACCAGATGGTATCCTTCCACAACAATGAAAAAGCTGAGAAATCGCCACAAACATAACAACTTCCTTACTAGGATAATGTAAACAACAACCACAGAATCAAAACAAACAAAATAAGCATGAGACTGAGGTCCTATACTAAGTCTTTACAATACCAACATCTGATCGAAGTCACATCCTCATTTTGTTTTTATTTTTTCCCCTTCCCAGTGGAGGAAACTATTATTACACATCTTTGAGAAATGGTCATCTAAACAGTTCAAGTTAAAGAAGATCCACCACTTCTTGAGGCAACCTACTGTGCAGAAATTCTTACCATTGGGGAAATTTTCCTGATGTCCAATCAAAATCTACCTACTTGTAAGTTAAACCCATTTTATTACAGAATGCTACTAAATAATTCTGATCCATATTGTTTGACAGCCATCAAGATACTTGAAGACAACTATCATGCAATCTTTTCTTCTCCTAGTTCAATATACCCACTTAGCTTCACAGATAGACTAATGGCACATGGATTAACTAAAATGGACATAATTCCTGATACAGTCATGCTTTGCTCTCACTATACATAAAGTGCAAGAACAAACGATGGAGAATGTGCTAATTTATCGGGAGAAACCAGCATTCCAGCATGGTCAGTTTTATGTCGCTTTAAGAGAAGAAAAAGAAATGAAAACATTAGCATATTTTTAAAGAATGGCAGATCAATAACTAATATTGCTATCAAAAGCATCCTGTGTTTTAAAAAAAGCATCTATATTTGTCTTGATACGCATCTTTCTTCTTTATTAAAATGTTTTCTTCTTTAATTTTAAAACCAAAATAATAGCAATCCGCCCATGGTCATTCTGTTACACTTTTTAGGTAAGGAAATATCTCTGAAAGGATGACCCAACAGGTCACAGATTGTCTAGTTCTATTATGGAACCTTTAGAAACTTGTGCTATTTTTTATGATTTTTTAAAAATAAAACCATATTCAGTATGCCCCATGAATCCCAGCGACCGGTTAGGGCACACAGGGTTGGCCTCCTACGGGTCCCGTCTGTTAGACAGTGCCGTCTGGTGGGACCTAGGGTTAGGGCCTTCTCTGTTGCTGCTCCAGCCCTCTGGAACCAACTTCCCTCAGAGGTTCGTACTGCCCCCTCCCTCCTAGCTTTCCGAAAACTCTTAAAAACACATTTATGCAGACAGGTTTGGGGCGTGTGAGCTGCGCTCTGCCCTGGGCCTTTGATTGGGATTGTATGTTGTATGAGTGGTAATAGTTATATAGTTTTTATGTTGTATATTACTATTTTAATTTATTTATATTTTTGTACTTGTATTTTTGCTGTGAGCCGCCCTGAGTCTGGGGAGAAGGGCGGCATATAAGTCAAAATAAATTAAATAAATAAATAAATGCTACTTCTGATGTATGATGATTTAATTTACCTCATGATAGAAAGATAATGCTCAAGATTCTGTGATCCAGATTTCTGCAGTACATGGAAGGAATATTGCAAAAGATACTATCTGTATTCAGAAAAAGCAGAAGCAGCCACAATCACACATCATGAACATTTAATGAATAACAGAAAAGGCAAATGTCTAAAAGGGCATTTGTTTTTGTTTTATCAATTATGCTAATATTGTACACTATGTAGATCCCAACATAAAGCCCTTAAAAGAATAGGTGTACCAGACTACCTCATCTGTCTGTTTTATAAGGACTACACAGCAATAGTTAGAATGATGATCTATAGAGCAATAAAATGGGTCAGATTCAGAAACTAGTGCAATAAGGTTGAAAATTAATTTATTTATTCAGCTGCCCCAAAAGAAATGGAAACTGGAATTACAGTTGCTGGGAGAAACATCAGCAACCTCAGATATGCTGACAATACCACTCTGATGACTGAAAATAAGGAAAATTTGAGAAATCTCTTGTTTTAATTAAAAAAAATAAAGTGCAAAAGTTGTTCTGCTGTTTAATATTTAAAAAGCTAAAATTATGTCAGCAGGCAGTACCAAGTCAATGCAAATAGGAAAAGTTAGAGCACTAACAGTATTTTATATTTATAGTCTCAAAGAATTCATAGGAGTGGATGACTGCAGCCAGGAAATAGATATCTGCTATTTGAAAGAAAGCCTGAAAAATCTAGACAAATATTAAAGCCAGAGACATAATGCAACAGCAAAAGTCATTTAAGAAAGACTGTGATGCGTGGAAAAATGAAAGGCAATTTTTTAAGAAGGCCAAGAGAAGACACGGTGGCAAGATGCTTCTACTGATGACATAAGAGAAGTTTCCAAGAATTCACAGTAGTAGTTTGTCCAACTTTTGGCAGATACCTGAACCAAAAATTATTCTTTTCTTATCACAGTTCTGACAGACTTTTCTTCAGTAAGATTAAGATTCTTCAGGTATTAAGATTAAAGGATTAACAGTACAAGAATTCCAACAAGTAAACTATTTTCAATTTAAAGGCAATATATCTCAGTGTACACTAAAGGCTCAGATTGTCAGTATATTGGAGAGGAGAAAGCTAAGTTAGTTGATAATGAGAAAGGCTACAGCTTGTTGTTTACATAAAGATTTATTTTTTATCAGTTTGAGAACTAATTCTTTACAGAGTTACTAACAGACAATTCTGACAAACTGATAATCATGAAGAATCAAGTGAACAATAGGAACACCAACTTTCTCTAGTAATCATTCCCATATAATTATATATAGTACACGTATATTGCTATCATACTTTTTAAAAACATATTGCATTTTGTAGAAATGAATCCCCAATTTCATTATATTTGTCCATACAAAGTCTACATCTATAGGCAATCCGTTCATAGATGGCAAATGCAATCAGATACTCAATCCATCGAGTAAAATGGAACCATCCATTTATCTACACAATGCTGCAATATTAATCTTTTCGCCATGATAAGGGCAAACGGAATCATGGCATGAAGTTCCAATGTATGCATGTATACTTGCAGATAGATAGATAGATAGATAGATAGATAGATAGATAGATAGATAGATAGATAGATAGATAGATAGATAGATAGATAGATAGATAGATAGATAGATAGATATTAGCTATCTAGCTAATTTTTATGCTGCCCATATCCCCTATAAAGTGACTCTGGCTATAATATTATTATTTGAACATTTTAATTTTTGTTATTTTTATATAATCCAATACTGTCTCCCAAAATTCAATAAGCATAAGACATTGTAAAACATCTTTTTAAAAAGCATTATCCTTATTATATTTCCAACAAAATGTTGTTTTTAACAATTCTTTTCTATACAAATATAACAGAGTCCAAAAAACTCTAAATATTATTTTTTGTTGTCTAAATTGTAATTTGAGATCCACTCTTCCTATAGGAGTTAAAATGGTCTCCCTTTTTTAAACAATATAGGCACATTCTTGGAATTCATCTTGTATTTAAACAGCTTTTGAGATTATCCGCTGTGGTATTCTTCCTGATCACTCAAGAGATTTGGCAATGAAGGGGGGCAGCATTTTATTTATTTTTATATCCCCCCTTTATTATTTTTATAAACAATTCAAGGCAGTGCAGACATACTACTTCTTCCTCCTATTTATTTCACAACAATCCCATAAAGTGATTTGGGCTGAGACAGTGACTGGCCCAAAGTCACCCAACCAGCCTTCATGCCTAAGGTGGAACTAGAATTCATGGTCTCCCACTGTCTAGGCTGGTGCCTTAACCACTAGACTGATTTTGTTCATATCTCTCAGGCATATTTCAGATTGTGTTATTTTACCATTCTTTGTAATGGGAGCTACCACAGCAAACCTTTATAGCTCCATTCAGTCTGCAGTGCTTCTTAAAATCTATAAAAATCTGTTGGGAGATTTGTAGTTTGACGCAATCAGTATACTAATATCCAGATTTCCTCTGTAACATCTCCAGATTATGGTATAGCTCCTTTGAACATTTACTTGTAGACAGTAATGGGATGCATAAGGGAAAATAAATTGAAACATAATCCAAAGAAAACAGAGGTGAGAAGTCATTTTCCAGACAGGTGAATCATCTGTCTCTGCTGAATGGGTCTGCAACAGAAATATGTAGTTCTTTAGATTCAGAAAAGGTGCTCTGGATAGGCTGTGGACAAGCTCATTGTACCAGTCTGCACCTCTTAATGAAGCTATGCTTATTTCTGGGCTTGCAGGTGACTGAGTTAAGAAGGCATTAAGAAAATGGCCTTGTTGCACCCAGTCAATATCTCTTTAACAAAAGGGATGTATATTGTTGGGACTACCATATAAAATTGCTATCTTCCAGAAAGAACAGGCATTCTACTTGGAAATGTTTCTGGATCCAAATTGGTTTCTAGTTTCCCCATTTAGGCAACATCCAAGATATTTTATCAGCTTACAGTGTTTTTAGAATGAATGACTGTTAAACTAATTAAGAATAGTGGAGAAATAGTATGGCATTTACTGGATTTTATTGAGATGTAAAATTCCAATTCAGTCCATGCTGACGAATTCAGCAACATGGGTAATATCAGTTTTGTTCCAAAATTAGAGAGCAATGAAATAAATTTATCTATATACTTCTGTTTCTAGTTTCATTTTATCATATTCTAGTTTTTTAAATATATTATCTCCATGCAAAAGTGCTATGTGTTCTTTTATATTTCTAAAATAATAATAGTAGTTGTAACTAACTTAGAAATTATGCTGAGAATGCACTTTGAATGTCTTTCTATATTTTGCATACAGCCCGACTGGTTTTGTTTAGAATCACCATAAAAATTCTGGTGTAAAAATTCTGGAAATCTACTTTCTAAGATGATAACTGTATATGTAGAATAAATTTCTTATACTTCCCGAAGACTTCACTTAATTTAAACCACAGACTAGCATTCAAATCTGTTTAAGCACAAATTGTTTATACTGACACCAGAAGCAAATGTGGAAAAAGGGCAGGGAGTTACTCAAGTCAGATATACAAATGACTGGATTATTGGATATGATAGTAATGTGATTAGATGTGGCAGCATTTTAAGTGACAAGTAGGTCAAATTTGGGGTCGGTTCCATAAAGTAATGGTAGAATTACAGCAATAGTGAGACATTGAGAGAACAGAGAGGACATTCTATGAGAATAATTGCTTTTTAGAGAATTACAATTAGGAAGTTAATCTTAAACTGATCTTGATTATCATTTTGCCTACTGGTATTTTTCCTGGTTTTATCAATATTCCTTGGTCCTCCTTGTTTTATAGCTGAGTTGACAGAATGATTACGTCTCAAGTCATTGGGAAGATAACTAGGGAGGGGATGGTTTGCTTTGCTTTACTTTCCCTCTCTCAAGTGAAGGAAATGTACACAGATACACACACATGTACACACAAACAGCAGATGTTGACAAGTCAATCTTTCCAATGCTATGGTTTTGAGTGGTTCTAAATATATGATGGCTAAAAGCCCATTATGAGAAGATGTTATGATAATGGTATTAAATTGTCACTGAGTTCACAATACATTCAATGAATACCAAATAGCTACATAATGATAGGCTGGGGCAAAATTATAGAAAGTGGCATTATTGTTTGCTTTAATTGTCTGCCCATTATGAAGAAAATTGGAAAACCCCAGACAAGCTATTCAATATTATATGGGAAGAACTGTATTCTTGTCTGACCCTTGTTCTGTAATATTTAGGATGACAAAAAGTGTGTCTTGATTAGTGGTGACTTGTGCCCACTTAGTTGCCTACCCCGCAATTCACTGGTTGTCTCCTTTTAATTAATCCCAACATTAAACTCTCTGATCAATAGGCTAACTCACACTGTTTCAATTCAGAGTTGTTGTACATTGGTTCAGACACAATTCATTGCTTCTTAATATAGGGGGGGAAAGTCTCCACACAAATAGCAGGAAACTGGGTTGTCATTATGATAAAACCATTTTAAAGCACTAGTGATAGACAAAAACACTGAGATGTGAGGGGGGAACTGAAGAACAACTGCATCAGCAAAATATGCTACATTTTTCTTTAAATAATCAACTAAGCTTTTATAAGAAATGTGTCTGGAATATATTGCTATTAAATCCTGTGTCAAAGCAATGTACCGACCAAATAAATGGCAAAAATACCTCCAACTTTGTCATTTCTTATATCTTCTGTAAAATAAGCAAATGAATGTCTATGGAGATTCTCAGTCATCCAGGTCATAGTTGTCCCAAAGATTCTTTTTCACACAGCAACTGGACTTCCTTGTTTTTCCTTTGAAGACATTTCACTTCTCATCCAAGAAGCTTCTTTAGTTTTGACTGGATGGTGGGGAATGGCAGGATTCATACCCCTTGCAGACAGCTGGCCATTTGCATTCTTTTAGAGAGTTGTTGAAGGGCACCTGGATGTTTATCTGGGTGTCGTCAGGGTTGCCTGAGTAGTGCAAATGGGTGTGGAGCCTTCTTGGAACTGTTGAAAGGACTGTATTGTAGACTGGAGATACCTGTAAATGATGTTGTATCCTCCCCCTTTGTTGAGAGAGGGCTGTTCAATTTTGACCTAGATGGCCTGTTTGACGCCTCTTTCAAACCAGCCATCTTCTCTGTCCAAAATGTGGACTTTGCTGTCTTCGAAAGAGTGGCCTTTGTCTTTTAAATGCAGATGGACTGCTGAATTTTGTTTTGATGGGTTTGTTCTCCTATGTGATAAACACATGGCACAACATATAGGATTTATATAGCAGATAGAACCTTAAGGCATTTTCTCTCAAATGAAGGAAATGTACACATACACACACACCAAACACAACAAGCTAAATCAAGACACTTCCCATTGGTGAAGCGGACATAGTTTAATGTCCTCTGAAGAAGTCCTGTCAACCAAAATTCTCCACAGTAGAATAGTGTAGAAGATCTAAAAGAACAAAGCAGTTTGGCATTGTTGAACTCCAAACTATACTATGAAGCCTCTGACTTTGATAACAAGAGTAGATCTTTTTACTTTACCTTTCTTGTGGGAATGGGATTTCCACTAAGTTTGAAAGAAATTACAAAGAAAGGATTTAACTGATAGTGAAAACTATACAACACAAAATGTGGGGTACCTCTGGTGAAATATGGCTCAGAAACTAAGCAAATTAAAGATTGTATGATTAAATTTTCTATTGAACCTGTCATCTTTGCATAAAATGTTTCTGCACCTTAAATTTCTGCAAAGTATACCAAACTAGTTGTATACATGCTAACATCTTCCAGGATACCCTACACTTAGTAGCAGCAGCAGCAGCAGCAGCAGCAGCAGCAGTAGTAGTAGTAGTAGTAGTAGTAGTAGTAGTACCGGTAGTAGTAGTAGTAGTAATTTGGAAGGGACCTTGGAGGTCATCTAATACAACCCCCTGCTCAGGCAGGAAACCCTATACCATTTCAGACAAATGGCTGTCCATTCTCTTCTTAAAAACTTCCAGTGTTGGAGCATTCACAGCTTCTGGAGGAAGGTTGTTCCACTGATTGATTGTTTGCACTGTCAGGAAATTTCTCCTTAGTTCTAGGTTGCTTCTTTCTTTGGTTAGTTTCCATCCGTTGCTTCTTGTCCTGCCTTCAGGTGCTTTGGAGAATAGCTTGACTCCCTCTTCTTTGTGGCAACCCCTGAGATATTGGAACATTACTATCATGTCACCCCTCATCCTCTTCTTCATTAGACTAGACATATTTCTCATTAGAAAATTTATATAGAATAATAAAAATGGAATTGTGAGAATGTGCCTTGATGAAAAACAAATCTGACACAAAGTTTAACTATTTTGTAATTATATTTTTATTCATGGTTGGTACTATATTGAAACGTTTCTCTCAAGATAAAGTTTTAACATTTAAGTCATAGATGATTTGTTAAATAAGAATAGATTTCATATTGCCCATATAATGTTTTAAGTCATACTTTATATTATGCATATTACTATTGTTGATACTTGTATATTAATCTCATTTTAATAATGATCTATAGTTCTAAAGTGACACTATTATTCTGAGAATTTTCATTTAATTTACTTAATCTTATGCTTGTGAATCTCTTGTTTATTCTGTGCTTTTCTCACTTTTCTCCCCTCGTTTCATTTTTACTTTGTTTCTTTTTTTTCTCTCTTTTAAATTGGATAGTGGTTCAGCTACATAAATAGCTATGGCAAAAATAGTCAATTCATTTCTGAATAAAGTGCCTAAACTGTTAAAGGTCTCTCTTTGAGGGTGATAGAACTTCAAGTCAGAATATAGTGGCAAGGCTATTCAGAGAGAACCTTTGAAAGCTCACAATGAATGTTCAAAAATTGAAGGCCATGGCACTTACATGTATTGCTATTCTGGACCTCTGTTAACTAATAATTCAAGAATTGTAATCTAGCAGACAAAGCCATAGTTATAAACACAGTCTGAATTCAAGAGGAAGTTGTATCTACAACAACCAGCATTCACAGGACACGTTTCCAGGAATGTGGAAATAGTCAACATTTCCAGGAATGTGGAAATATTCAACATTTCCAGGAATGTTCAACATTTTCAGGGATGCTTCCTGTAAGAGGTAATTTGTGTTTATTTGTGTGTATGTGTGTGTGTGTATGTTTATGTGTGTGTTTTCAACTCAGATTTTGTTTGTTTTGTTTTTGATTCCTAATATCTATTAACAAAGAATAAAGCCTTGTCATTCAATCTTAATCACCAAAGTCCATTAGATATAGTAACTCCTTACTTGTGTTTTATGTAGATATGAGATTAAGTAAAAAGATTAAGTTTCATATTTCTTTCATTTACTTTAACCAGTAATTTGTCATTATCTGTAAAAATACAAAAAACCCTCTTCTTTCCATAACAAATCTTTAAGTCTTATTTTTCAATGATCAGAATAAAACCCATTAGGAATCACTAGAAACAACATATCGAAATTTGATCCCATCAAACAATATCCCACAAATTTTTTCTTCATCTTCTCTCAGAAATTCCTTTGCTTACCTCACTTAACAACCCCCCAGCTTCGCTATCAAAACTCTGGTCCCAGTTGTAATTGTAAGTTTGGGACTACCTATATATTCACGTTTAGAGTTTATAATTATTAAGATGATATAGTGAACCAACTATAGATGCAATTAATGAAAAAATAAAAAAAATATTTGCAAATTTTTGATAATTGTAAATCCTTTATTTATTGCTACTTTATTCTTATTTCATGATTTTTATCTTCCTTTTAAAAACTTTAAGGTAGTTATTTATTTTCTATTCTTAAAATATTTTAAACTATTTTTTTAATTATCTTTTGAAACATGGTTCCATAATTCCCTATTGTTTCATACCAGGATCAGTCAGAGATCACCTTTAAACAGGAAAAAAGCATGCACCTGCTTCTATAGACCTGGAGAAAGCCCTGTCCAGGCATCTGTGACATCACAGCAGGCAATCATATAGGAAAAAGAGACAGAGGAGTAAGACAGAGAGGTAGAGATATAAAAAAACACAAGGCCAATTTACTTATTACCTATAGTTCCATAATTATTTATCTTATCAATTTTGTACAGTTGAAAGCATATTTGAGTGGTTTCAGACTGAGCAGAAGATTGGGAGTATAAAGGTGATTAGTTTCTTGAAAGAAAAGCAATTTGGAGAAAGGTGATCTTGAGAAGACAAACAGGTGATTAAACAGTGTCTTCCCCTCCAGCCAGATGTCCCCTGCAGCTGCTTTTCACTACTGAAAGAAGCCAGTGGCAATTGTAGTTCCATCTGGAGAAGGAGGAAAAAGTCTAGACATTCATCTTCCATCATGCTGACAGCTCTTGGCATATCAACGATGTGGTGACAGTTACTAAGGCTTGTAAAGTGAGAAGGATCACGAACAGTACACAATAAATGGATTTGTATCAATTCCAACAGGAGAAAGAAAAGAGAAAAGAAAAGAAAAGAAGAAAAGAAAAGAAAAGACAAGAAAAGGCTTGAAATGATCTCTCTAGTTTTGAAAGTGCCTGACTTGGCTCCAAATCAGCTGCAATTTTATTTTTACTTTTCAAAAGTAATCTTAAAGCATCCCTTTCCATCCAATATGCCTAAATTATCCATATGCCATCCAGCATGCATTTCATGCAGCTATTATTCTCTCTGATAAAAGATTTCTTATTCTAAGCTTCTCTTTTCATCTTAGGGGAAATAATGAGACACTCACACAAGCAGAATAAATATATTTTACAGCATCAGGATAATTAACTATCAATATTCTGTAGTAATAAAAGGACTTATGGAAATTGTTTGAGGGAAAAAAAGTTATTTTCCTTTTCCCTTTTAATAAAACTATTGCATTTACCATATAATAGGAAAAATGCTGTTCCTGTTTTTTGAGGAAGACAACTTTTATTAAATTTGGACTAAGTAAATATTTCCTTTACAAGGGATTATTTGGTGGGGTAGTTAACAATATCAAAAGACAGTGGCCCACCATTCTGCCCTGCCTGTCTCCTGAAATATCAGTTGCAATGAGGTGCTTGGTTGCTTTTTCAGTGCTGATGGTGTTACCTAGTTTGAGTAATACGAAGTCTGCAAGAAAACAACCAAACTCAGAGAGTACCAAGGATCACTCATTTCAACCCTTAGCTACAAATATTCTCCTGTATTGCTATCAGTTGCAGCTAGTCCCATTCATATCATGAGTCAATCCTTTTTTTTAATAAAATAGCAAATAAGGTACCTTTCAGAGTGGTTCAAGATTTTTCTGTAAGACATTTCTGGACTCACGGATATGTGTTTGTGTTAGAATGCTGATGCATTATTTACAGAAATAGAGGGTCCCATCTAATTCTTCTTAAACATTTGAACTACTGCCTTCAGCCTATATATTCAGCAATATTTCTATTACAAAATGCAGGCTATAATATTATAGAGCTTTTTTTCTCTCTCACTCACACACATACACACCTGTCCTTCAAAATGTTTGTTGTTACTCAGTCATTCAGTCATTTGTTGTTACTCAGTCATTCTTCATGCTTTAATGAAAATCATTACACTGAATTGTCTGTCAGTAACTTCTTTTTGGATTTCTTGTAAGCTCTTGGTTATCAGTGATAGGCTCTAGCCACCTTGTGTTAATCAACTTTTTAATTGCCTTTAATTTTTATAAGCATCATATTCTTCTCCAATAACTCTTGCTTTCATATTATGTATCCAAAATTTATGAGCTTTAGCCTTGTTATTAGTGCTACCAATGAGCTATTAGGTTTTACAGTACTTGAATTGAATCCAAAATATTTTGCAACTATTTTCCCCAGCACCACAGTCTCAGATCTAGCAAGTTTTATTTTATGTGTTGCTTAATGGTTTTTTTTTATGGCAAAACCTTGAGCTATATTTTATTAGTATGTGTGATATGTACAACTGTTCTATAATTCGAGCATGCTTTAGCACTGTCCTTTTCTTAGGATATACATAACATAACATAACATAACATAACATAACATAACATAACATAACATAACATAACATAACATAACATAACATAACATAACATAACATAATATAATATTGTCTTTTCCTGCCATTTGGCCATGATTATGTTTTCCACATATTACAGCAAAGCATAAATACAACTTAAATGACACAGTTTTAGACAATTTGATTGGTATTTTATCAATTCATGGGCTTCCATATTAGTATTATTTTCTATGGCCTATTTATGATCTCTAGGTTGTATGGCTCTAGTGCAGTGATCAGACCTAGATACCAGCAGTTTAGGGAACTGCTTTTGTACAACTCAACATATTTGTACCATCTCTTTTTTTTTTTTTCAAAAAAAATTATCTGCCTTTTTCCAGCATTAACACAGAGGAGAGTTCTCACATAGGCTGTTAGAAACTGAAGGCTAAGAAAGAGAAGAATGAAATTGTTGTACTGATAGAAAAAGACTATTACCTCAGCCCAGATGCTTTAAGGAAGGAGCTGAAAGCAGGAAAAATAAGCAACTCTGGAGAAAGAAGTAAGAAAGAAAGTGCAGTCATTGTAAAAGCATTAAAGTTTAAGAGATAAGTTGTGAAACAATATCAGAGTCAGAAAAATATTAATGGAGATAAATAATTGGGGAGGAGTAAAGTGAAGATGTCAAGTTCAGACAGAGAAAACTATTATCAAATACAGAGGAAGTTTCAGTTTTAAAATCAAGTTCAACTACAAGAAATTAAGTGAACATAAATGGGAAAAACAATAAAAGATGCAAAAAATATCTTTTTCAAAATGACATAAATAGGAAACCACTGTCTTTCGTATTGGGACAATTAAGGACAATTTGTATACATTTGAACAATCAAATCTTTTTGTAATAAAACCCTAGTTGCTATCTTTTATAAAGAAGAAATTATGTGTCAAAGTTTCCCTTGATTATAAATCCTGTGTCTTTCCATTTGATCTCTTCAGTTTCTTTGCATTGTTTATTTAGCGATATACCCTGGTGTCTTTTTGTTCTTGCTGGCTCTACTGCATTTTACTTAGCCTCTTTCTTGGCTATTTTCAATGTGAGGGGTCCTTGGTGCTCTCTGAGCTTGATTGTTTTCTTGCAGATATTTCATTACCCAAACTAGGTAATATCATTAATGCTAGTATGAAATAGGGGTTGCTCTCAATTTATACTCTAGTGGATATTACCGCATGGAATCAGCCTAGCACACAAACTAGTTAATGACCTCCAGAACATCCTAAGTAAACAGAAGACCTAGCAGCTCCAGAAAAAAAAACCAAGTAATCTACAATATATAGTATAAAGACTGTGATAAACATAGTACAAACAGGCAGCAGACAAGCAGAACACATCCATGAATACCAGCTAGCAGTCAGAAAACACAGTGAAAAGTCTTTAATTTCACAACACATGGATAGAGATAAACACAGTTTTAATTAGGGAATTGTGATCATCCTAGACCAATGCAAGTCCAAAAATGGTAGAGAATTCCTAGAAGGCTAGCATTCTGACAAATTGGCCAACAATAAGGACATAGACATAAACAACATCTACATACTCAACAAAAGAGATCACCAAAAAGCCAAAAATGAAACAAACAGACCAAAATTCCCCCCCCCATCAGCAATCAACACTCAGAAGAGCATAAATTAACATGAAGATTAACATCAGAGCAACAATCAAGTAAACAAGAGCCCAAAGAACTGCCAAACAAACTAACAGTAAACAGCCCAACCGAAGAACCACCAAGAACACTCCCATCAATGCTGGCAGGGCAAATCACAAGAATATAAATTTCAATCCATTTTGTCATTTTTGTATCTGATCAGTTGTTAACACTTTTTGTTAACAGTGTCTGGTCTATTTCTCCTATGATTTTCAGTTGCAGCAGATCTAATATTCTTGTGTTATGAAACATCCCACTCCAGCCCCCTTCAGCTTGGTGACTGCCATAATGTTCAGTCTTAAATTTCTGTTCCAACACTAGCAGTTTGCCTTAATTCATGATTCTGACATTCCATGTACTACTTATATACAAACCTGTGTGTATTCATAGACACACACATACATGTGTATACATACATACACAAACATACAGACATCTATATATTTCATAGAACTGCATATCCTTTTTACTTTAATCCAGTCACAACATAAACACTAGCGCAATTTGTACTTTTCTTCTGAGCTAAGGAGCTCATCTTCCATTGAGCTTCCATGCTGAGATTGTCCTGAGTAATAGGAATGTGAATAGTCATTTACTTATCTTGGCAGAATACTAGAATGGATTGCCATTTTCACATACATTCTCAATAGTATAGACCAGTGGTGGCGAACCTATGGCATTAGTGCCAGAGGCGGCACTCGGAGCCCTCTCTGTGGGCACGCATGCTGTTGCCCCAGTTTCTCCTCCCCCGTAGCCCCCTCCTCACCAGCAGCCGCCCCTGAGAAGACTCAGCACCAGGTGCGGCCCGTGTGGAGCTGCACAGCCAAGCACATGGCAGCTGGGCAGCTGATGATGCTGCCGGATATGGGTGGAGGGTGTGGCCACCATGGCACTGCAGGGCCACCTGGGTGATCTGCAGCGTGCCATGGATGGACTTGAGGGTGGGCAGAGCAGGGTCGGGCTAGTTTTGGGGCACTCGGTCTCTAAAAGGTTCGCCATCACTGGTATAGACCATAGCATCAGTGGGATCTGCAAATCCTTCATCCCTATCTATCCTACAAAAGAGAACTATTGCAGAAAAAGCAGGATACTAGTACAATAAATAAACAGATAAATGAAATGGAACAAGTTTAAAAAGCAGCTACAATGGGGCAAAAAAGTATTGAGTCAGACAATGTGATTGTCTGGATTTGTTTTCTCATTTTGTCTCTCATAGGTGAGGTCTACCTATGATGACAATTACAGGCCTCTCTCATCTTTTTAAGTGGGAGAACTTGCACAATTGGTGGCTGACTCAATACTTTTTTGCCCCACTGTATTAGTAAAAAATAGATATTGCAGACCACAAAAGCTCCAGAGGTTTTTCATGTACCTGTCCTAATTGCCAGTTAGTTCCCTTCCTTTCCTATGGAGAATAACACATAGCCAAAATAAAAATTAACATGAGCATGCTTTTGAAAAAGTATACTCTACTCAACACTGTGCTTGTTTATTTTTTCATAAAAAGCAACTGCATGAGACCCTAAATTCTGGAGATAAGAATCTTAAATCTTTTGCTCACCAGATCATTTTTCTGCTGGAAATGATTTGCTTATTACTATAATTTGCTCTTCTATTTTCTGTTTGCAAAAAAAAAAAGTGTTGTTTAGAGAAGTGATGTGGAAAGTTTCCACTTAGAAAATAGAATGAAAAGGAAATGAGTTAGGCCTTTCTTTTTTTAAGCTGGATTGGCCCCTGCACAAAGCTGCTTGCATGAACAAAATGAACAAGCCTTTTTAATTTATATACTGCATTTGTATCTCCCAATTTTTATTTTTATTTTTTTTAACTCAAGGAGAAACACAAGGGTCTACCTTCATTTTATTTCATCTGCCAACCACAGCCTTATGAGATAGGTGGCGCAGAGAAAGGGATCCACCTAAGGCAGGGGTCGGCAACCTTGGCTCTTTTATGACTCCTGGACTTCAACTCCCAGAATTCCTGAGCCAGCCAAGCTGGCTCAGGAATTCTGGGAGTTGAAGTTCACGAGTCATAAAAGAGCCAAGGCTGCCTACCCCTGACCTAAGGTAAAGTCTGTGGTTCAGTGGGAACTTGGACCCGACTCTTCCCATTTCAATTTCAGTACATTAATCAATGTGGTATACCCATTGGTGAATAACTTTTTTTGGACAAAAATGTCCTAGGAAAAATTTTTTGAAACACTTTTCCTTGTTTGTATGAATACATTTGTTACAGTTTAACATACTGTTGCAATGTTTTCATCAGCACATTTGTAAAGGCTTTTTCAAGTGGAAAAAATTCCGACAGAGTTCATGATAATATGTTGCATTTATTTTAAAATTGCTTTTCCTCTTTGCTTTTTTTCTCCCTTTTTAATTTAAGAGCAGGAGAAAACAACCCCAGGGCATAAGCAGATGTTTCTGAGAAGTGATGCCTTCTGGGGAGAACAGAAAAGCTGTTGAGGTCATCAAAAGGTCAGATGGAAAGGGTTTGAAATACCAGAAATGGCATATTGATTTCTCACTTTTCTTATTAAAAAGAAACCGAATAAGTAAATTCATTCTTAATGTCTTCTTGTCAGCCACTAGCAATGTTGATTCTACATGCTAAGCTAAATGGTAGGGCAACATTATCTGACAAAGCTGTGAAGTTGAACTCATTTTCTTTTGCCTTTGGAGCAAAGCAAAATGTTGTAGCTCTGATGTCAAATGTTATTTCTAATGGTAGGGTTCTGACTACAGGAAAAATTAATCCAATGTTTAATGAATGTTGTTTTTAAGCTAAGGCAACCTCTCTAAATGCCACAGGAAACACACTTAAAATATCCTTATTCTCACCAAAGGCCAAGTCTATTTATTCTCCTACTGGCAATATCTAATGACTTTACTGTGTCCTCCCTGCCAAATTAAAGGACTAGCAACCCATCCTTTAGCTCAATGGCTCCCAAACTTTTATATACCCCGCACCCCTAGAACGCTTCTGATATATTCTTGCACCCCTTACAGAAGTTTGAAATAACGAATTATGCATATACACTATAATTTTGAAACTTCTAAACTCAAGCTTTCACACCCACTGGAATATTGTCTCGTAGCCCCGGTTGGGAAGCTCTGCTTTTGTTGATATAAAATGATACTAACATGAAACTTTTCATCTATATTGCTGGTACGAGGTGAGAAAACTAGTTTTGCATACTTTGGTTCTGTCATTTGATAGTGCCTAAATAAGGGAGAGGTGCACTAGGTCAGAGGTCCCCAACTTTTTGAGCACCAGGGACCGTTTCCATGGAGAGAGGTTTTTCTATGACTGGAGAGGGTGTGGTTTCATGTACTGCCTGCATCCTGCATATGGGGCTTTGCTTGTTTGCGCAGACCGGTTTCTGGCATGCCGTGGCCCGGTGCCGGTCCACGGACCAGAGGTTGGAGACCCTTGCACTAGGTGTCTTATGTTTCCATCATTAACTAGGGGCAAGGCCTTTGATTGAGTAGATAATTCCAAAATATGGATCACATTAACACTAAAAACACCTGATTACCCATATTTCTTAATATATACAGCAAATAAATATATATTCTTTACCAAGAATAGATAAAATGGACTGTGTTAGAGAAATAAATAAACTATCCTTGGAAGGAAAGCAATGGGCAAATTGATAAGATAAGATAAATAAATATAAGGATATTCATGCAAACAAAGATCAGAATTATTGAAGCAATTGTTGTTCCAGTAATAATGTGTAATATGAAAGCTGAATGCTGAGAAAAAACAGATAAACGGTCAAATTATGGGCATATAGATGGTTATTGAAAACATACCTATCAATCTTTTCTTGATCAATAAAGTCGCCCGCCATTTAGGGCAATGATCAGCAAGCAGAAATTCACATATGCAGAAACTTACAGACTGGAAAGCCAGTTTGGTAATAGCGATTAAGATGCAGGACTAGAAAGCTGTGAATTTAACTTCTCCCTTACTTATGAAAGCTGGCTGAATAACTTTGTCCCAGTCTATCTCTCTAGCCACCCCACCTCCTACCTGTCTATTATTGTGTAGAAAATAGGTGGGAATACTGTATTGTGCAGACCACCTTCAGTTGTAGAAAATAAACTGGGAGATTGATGATGGTGATGATGATGGTGATGATGAAGATAGATAGATAGATAGATAGATAGATAGATAGATAGATAGATAGATAGATAGATAGATAGATAGATACATACATACATACATACATACATACTTACATACTTACATACTTACATACTTACATACTTACATACTTACATACATACATACATACATACATACTTACATACATACATACATACAGAGAGAGCAAATGTGTGTGTTTTAGTTATAAATAAATGTGATCATATGATATAACAAAATAATAGAAAAAACTATTATGTTTGGAATCACTGAGGAAAGTAAAAAAATGGCAAATGGATACAATGGATGGATGGAATCAGCAAGATTATTAAAATGTACTTGGAACAGTAAGACGTTATTACAGAAGACAGTCAACATAGCAAACATTGGTCCTTTCAGTCACCAAAACGCAGGTAAAAATTGGTGGTGTGTTGTTATTAAAATAGTGCTGAATGAATCAGTGAATTTGTTTCCTACTTCTCCCATTTCCCCTCTCTCTCAGTACTTCAGAAGTAAATATAAAAACACATAAATTGAGCAGGCCATTAATTCCCACTTCATATAGACTGGCTCTGAACTGGTTAGGACATCTAGTTTGTGCTGTCTTAATTCCCCCATGCTGTCTCAACAAGTATTTACATAATTAGGCAATGGGCAAAGACTGCAGTTTAACAGCTCATCAAAAAGCATTGGCACACTGCTGAACTAAGAATTTCAGGAGCCTAACAAATTTTCACTGTAATCAAAGCCTTAGTTTATTCTTTGGAGAATAATTATGTGTTAATGTATGTGACTTTGTTATTCCAGTACTTTAAGTACCATTGTTGCAAATCATTTTTGCCAAGAAACATGAGGTATTGCTAAATTATAACATCTATTAATATAAACTACTATTATTTCATTCTAAATTCCTCTAACTGAACTTTTTTTACCAAAAAAATGATAAAAAAGAAGTCATAAATGCTGTAAGAACACTGAAAAAATGGTAAGGCTACAGGTGTAGACAATATAACTGAAAAAGTGTTAAAATATAAAATATATCAACATGGATATCCCTCTGTTATCAAACTCTTGATTTCATATTACAAACCCTTTGAGAAAATTCTAGTATATCACGACAAGTTACCCATTGATGTTTACTTATCATTTCCTATCTATAAAATGTTTCTTGTGCTGAAAGCAAAACCTAAAATTGTATTTATTTTATATGCTAAATAATCTTTTTAGGTCTCTCAGTTCTCCTTTCTAATTTTCAGAGGCCACTTATAAGGTGACCAACCGTCCTCCTTTGGGGAGGACAGTCCTCCTTTTGTGAGTTCTGTCCTCCCTTGAAAAGTGTCCTCCTACATGTCCTCCTTTTCGATATTTGAAGACTAATCTGCAGGGCTTTTTTTTCTCATAGAACATTCAGAATGGCGTTCCGGCACCTTTTTTGATGGGTTTTTTTTCCAACTTTTGCATGAGCTACTCCCCCTATTGGCTTTCGAAAGCCAACAGGAATTGCTGCTGAGCGGGCCAAAACACCCAGCCGGCAAACTTTGCACATGTAAGTTGTCTGCAGTGAAGGCAAATTGGCAGGAACTTTGCACCCCTCCCTGCTACCCAACTACACCATCTCCTAGTTAGTCCCGAAGATACCTGGAGGAGACTGGAGTGGTGACACCATGGTAACTTTCTCTTGATCTTCGGCCCTGCTAGGCAATAATGGCTGTGGGCGCAAGAGGCAGGGGTGGCGGGGCTGCTGCGGGTGGGGGTGTGAGGGGTGGCGGTGGCCGGCTGCCCCCCGTGCTGTGGGAGCCACGGGGCCTGCTCTACATGGGGCTGCGCAGGGTGGGTGGTGGTGCTAGCAGGGCAGCTGCAGGCGGGGCAGCTGCAGGCGTGTGTTGACAGCGGGCTGCCCCCGGGGCCGGAGCTGGCACAGCTGGTGCTTTAGGAGCCGTGGTGCCCACTCTACACGGCGGGGCAGCAGTGCTGGCGGGGTGGCTGTGGGCGGGGGCGCGGCATGTAAGCATAATTACAATATAAAATGTTATTGTTACAAATGTTTTTATTATGCATTTATCATATTATAGTGTTTTCTGTATTATTGTTGCAATGAATAAAATGTTTCTTTTATTTATTTATAGCCCTAATTATTTCAGCCATTCTTATTTCCTCATTTAACATAAATTTAATTTCCTCCGGAATCTTTGGTATGTTTACCTTCTCTAAGTATTCTATTATCCTTTCTGCATTTATTCCCTCATTTCTTTTATATAATTTTTCATAGTATCTTTATGTCGACAAGGATTTTATTTGCTCAAAAATGGAAAACAATGGAAATACCGAGTGAAGAAGATCTAATAAAGAAAATTATGTTTTGCGCAGAATTAGATAGGTTAACTAAAAGATTAAAAAATCAGGAAGACAGAATTTTATTTGATATGGAACAAATTTTATAGATGGAGGGGAAAAAAGATAGAGGTCACAAATGATGAGACAAAATAAAAAATAGAGATTAGAAATGTATAGTTTGTTTATAGATAAGTTATATGTAAATAATGTATAATATGGATTGAGATGTCTGTCAAAGACAATTTACCATGTTCAATGTTTTTAATCCTTTCTTTCTGTATTCAATAAAAAATTTTTAAAAATGTTTCTTTTATTTATGATATATTTTTCTTCAATTTATTTATGTCCTCCTTTTCATTGTAAAAAAGTTGGTCACCTTACACTTTCACCAAGATTGCTGAACACTGATCGTTATCCTGCCATTTTCAAGTTGGTGACACATGATAGCTGCAGAATAAGCCCTAATATGGCTATCTTACAGTTAAAGACAAACCCCCAAAATAGTGTGGATCTCCCAACTACTTTAGAGCCTCACGAAAAAAACAGCATTCTTATAGAGCAAAAGGTTATTTACCTCATCTTAAAAGGACATAAAATAACTTTAAAATATTTGTTAAATAATGTTTTGTTATTCCTGTTTGCTAGTATTTCTATTTCCAAGCTGAAATTGACAGGGAGATTAGTTCCATTGCTTTCTTATCTTTAATAGGACATGATACATTTTTAAAACATTATCAATGTTACAGCTCCAGTTCTTCCATATTCTTCTTTAAACATTTCACGACCTCAATGGACAGACCAAATGTTGTGCAAACAAATGTGATCAAAATCAACAGCTGCTATTTCTTGATGAAGTCATTTCTGGAGATGGTTTTTTTAAGCAGTGAGTAATATTAGTGAGAAGATTTAACTCTTCCTGACCCACTACTTATCTTCTGCAATTAATCTTCCTCTTTATTGTCCTCTACAAATTTCTAACACATAGGTCTTCTCATTTGGAACACTGCAACAAAAATGAAGTGGGGAAGGGGCTTCCAGTTTGCGATCGCAGCACCAGCGGATGAGCTAGGAAAGCGCTCTCTCCGCTGTCTGGTTTTCCTTCGTTGGGAGACCCTAAAAAGAGTTGAAAGTCACCCTGGAGGGGAGATGACCATGAGGAGGACCCTCAACAGATTGCAGAAAGGTGGCAGCCCCTACGTTTGGTCTGAGGCAGCTCCTTTGGACCAACGGAGAAAAGATCGGCCATCAACATGGCCGATCACTAAGCCGTACCAGCCAAAAGCCAAAATTACCACCAAGCACAACAAAAGCATCACGAAGGAATTGGGTGATACCTTACCTTACCTTTCTTGTATCCCAACTACCTTCCTGTAAAAGCCTCTTGCAATTTCTCCCCCCCCTTTTTTTTTTTTAACATAGCGGAGTCTGCCTACCTTGGGAAAATAAAGCTTTGAAAAGAAAAGAATAACTAAACTAAACAACTAAATAATTGGACTTGCATCTTTTGGATATTTGGGGTCCCAAAAAGTTCGTATTTATTTCTACGGAGACCTATTACTTTATCTACTCGTTAAGTTGGAAAAAAATTAAACTGGATAAAAGCCTAACTTGGGTTTGGAAAAAGACTTTACATGCTATCGGGGACATCTTGTTGCAAAACCTGGTATAGCAAGTGAATATTTTTTTTACTGTGAGACCTGCTTATAGCCTTGGTACTATCTAAAAAAGATAAGAATTTGAAACAGCTGGGTGGTGAAAACAACTTTTAGGAATAGTGGAGGTGGACATTCACTGACTTTTATCAAAAACAGCTTCCACTAAAGGACTATCTGTAAACACCATAGAAATGGAGGAATACTACTCACATCTTAACTATAAACTTATACTTGAAAAAATCCTTGAAGCTACTGAGCTAACGAATTCCAGAGTGAAAAACAAAGGTGCCACCCTAAATTTACAAAATGAAGCCTAGTTAAAAACGCCTTCTTTTAAATCAAGTCAGATAGATAACTCAATAGAAATGATTTCATAACAAAAATATATATTTCAATCAGAAAGATTACTTGCATTCATGCTGTGGTTGTTACTTCTGGAAAATACATCTTTTGTCCATTCCTATAGGTAAAAGAATAATGCTATCTTCCATACCATCTTTATAACAGCGCAGGCTCATTGTGGTGACATCTGATGGCCCATGCTTCTTTCAGACAAAGACATTCCAATCTGGCTTGTGTCCAGGAAGTCTCCCAATGCCCTTTAGAACTCCTCCCACTGACCCATTAACAAACCAGCACTTAACCCAATAACTGCCAGATATTCTAACATACTGATAGATGCTCTCTAGTTAGGGTTACATAGAGCTATACGAGGTTACATAGAGCTAAATGATTCAGAACACTCCCCACTTGGAAATTTATATTTTCACTACTAACTAACTGAAATAGCAAAAAACATAGCATTAAGGCATGCAATACTCATTGTTAACTAACTTGTGACTAAATAAGTAAAAACTTGGTATCAAACATGCATAACTATTGGTAAACGTGCACAATTTTGCAAAAAAAACAAGCAAATGTTACATCAAACAATGCATAAGACAATACATAATTTGAGGTTTGATCTTCTGGTTCAGTTTTCATCAGCAACAGGACCAAATAGGTGATCAGCCTGGTACAAGTGTCTTTGAGTCACGACCTGACTCATGTAGCTTCATGATCTGGACCTCAGCTGGGCAAACTAGTTCATCAAGTGGGTGGGCCCGGTGTGTAAGTCCCATGGGCCAATAGTTCTGGTATGCATACTTGTCTCTCAGCGAGACAAGGTCTTCTTCCTGTAAAGAAAACTGGAACCAAATCTGGAACAGAAAAACTGGAACCCAAAGTTTCTCAGGAACAAGGGGAACTGGATTCACAGGATACTCAGGAACCAAAGAACCTGGAAAAACATGAACAGCTGGATCTGGAAACACAGGAACAGCTGGGGCTGAAGAATCAGGATCAGGAACATCTGGAAACTCAGGAAAGCTGGAGCTGAAATCTCAGGAACAACTGGAGCTGAAGAATCAGGAACAACAGCTGGAACTGAAGAATCAGGAACAACAGCAGCTGCAGAAGACTCAGGATACTCAAGAACTGAAGGGTCTGGAACCACCGATGGAGTAATGAAGATGGCTGGTACTGTTGTCATCAGGGTAGTGAGGACTTCATGTGTGGGTGTCTTTAATGACATAGAGTCCATGATTTCACAGGGTGCACTAATCATGTGCTCCCACGCTTCGCCTATGCATGCTTCACCCATGTGAGATGCATGGGGAAGGCAATTTTTGGCCTTCAGACATTTGTCAATCATCGGATCATGACAAATATCTTCAATAGTCAGTAAGTCCTTGCAGGCTCCTACAAGGCTAATTCTTGGGATGCTAAGACAAGTAATCAAGACGATCAAAACTATGCCTAATTTCAGGTGTCTCCGCTTAGACAGGATTTTGAAGCAGATTGGTTGACATTTACTGGGTGTCTGAGGCTGAAAATTGGCACGTTGATCTGAAGCTGGAAGTGCCTAACGTTTTGGTCTCTGTGGCATCTGTCTGTTTGGACAGGCCAAGAAATCAAGACTTTCTAGCCAGATCAATTCTGTTAACTGTTTGGCAAGGTTGGGCCACTTCACTTGATTAACAAAGTTCTTATTTGTTGGCACATGTTGCCATTGTTCACGGCTTAAAGATGTTTCAATCCTTTTCACTCTGTTGCCTACATAGACGTAGAAATGTCTGCTTTGTTTGCAGATGTAGCTTGACATCTCCTTGCTGTCTGCGTAGAAGGTGGTAGACTGTAGTTCAAGACACGTCTTTGCTGTCAAGTTGGTGAGCTTTACAACCAAAGTGGTACCACATAGCTCTAACCTTGGCACAGTATGGCCTTCTTGCATTGTTAGTCTCGCTTTTCCAAAGAAGACACCGAGACTGCAGCACTCCCCGCTGTAGACTCTGATGTATCTTATGGTTGCAAATAAGACGACGTAGGTGTGGCTCTCCCCGCTGTGGACTGTGACGCATCCTAAGGCTGCATTTACCTTCGTAAACACATCTAAGGAAGTGTACAATTCTTTCTTCTGCACTGTGGCGGGTGAGCTGGAGACATACATGCACTGCACTTGCATGCTTTGGAGACATCTTGGGAGTACACTCCATGATTCCCAGTCTTGGAGACATTGTTTTTCTTGTCTGTCCTCTATGGACAAAGCTAAGTTGTTGTAACTCTTGCTTGTCTGGAACACTGTTGCTTCCAAAACAGGTTTGGTTGTCACAAGCGTGCAGTGTTCTAGGTGTGGTTGAAGCACTGTTGTTTCCAAAACAGGTTTGGTTATCACAAGCGTGCAGTGTTCTAGGTGTGGGTTTAGGTGATGTGCTGTTCCATTACTGGGAATGGAGATTTTTGAGATGCTCACCTGGGTTAGAGTTTGAGATTGATCGACACAAACCGTCCCTCCTATGGCCCATCCGAGTTCTGTCTTAATGGCTACTGGGGTTCTTGGTGGACCTTTAATTCTTTCATCAGAGCCAATGGACTCTGGGGCGTCTCTTCCCACCATGAGTAGGATTTCAGCTTCAGGTTCTAGAGGAGGGATTAAATCGGCTATGTGTGCTAAGTGAGGTATTTTTCTTGCTGCCTCTGGTGTTGAGATTTTGCTGCGAATATCTGGTAAGGTCTCCCATTCTTACACTGACGGTAACTGGAAATGTGAACTTCCATCTATCCCTTCTATGCATAGACCAGTGATTTTCCTCCCTGCCATGTGCATTGGTACTGTGCACGTATTTATTGCAAAATGCTTCAGTTCACTCGGGAGGTCAAAGAGGTCGAAAAAGGCAGGCTTAGCTATAGTAACTTTGCTGTGTGGGTCTAGTATGGCATACATCTTTATGGCCCTTTCAGGTTGCCCATTGGGGTAGACTTTTGCAAGACAGATGGGTGAGCATGAAGGAGGGCATGGTGAGTTGCCGCATATATCTGTTTAGTACGTCCCGTACTATTTTGACTGATCTTCGGAGTCAGATTGAGTCTTCGTCGTTGAAGTCGCTTGTTGTGTCTCCTCAGAGGGCTTCTTAGTTTCTAGATGTAAGGCTGCTGGGTGCTTGTCACTGTCGCACAGGTGGCATTTCACCCTGACTGTACAATCCCTGGCTATGTGATCTATAGAGTCACAGCATTTGAAGCATATCCTATGCTCTTTGAGTAGGGTCTTTCGATCATCTAGGGATTTTTTCCTAAATTCTCTGCAATCGTTTAGAGAGTGAGAAGACTTGTGCATTGGACAAGTCAGGCCTTTTTTAGCTGGACGAGGGTTCAAATGAGCACTTCTCAGTATTCGTTCATCTGGAGACTTCTTTGGGTGAGACGTGATGTCTGTTTTGTACACTGAAAAGGTGGTTCTGTCCTTCGTAGCTTGGATGGGTCCCTTGACTACATCAGAGTTTTGACTGCTTCTCTTGGTCATTGGGAAGTGTGCTTCTCTGATGGAGAGGTATAGGGGGTCGTTGTAGAGATCAGTCTGGTCACTGATAAATTCAGTGAGAACCGCAAAGGGGGAAATTTTGTTTTGGTTGCTTTTCTTGTAAGCTCGAGAAAGCTCAATCCATTGTTCACATATCAACCGTGGTAGTTTTTGGATGATAGGATTTTGTGTCCTAAACAGGTCAAGGCAAGCTAATCCCGGCAAGGTAGGCTCCTGTTGTGCTGTCTGCAGTTGAGTAATGAGCAACAAGAAAGTCTTCAGCTGTTGATGTTCGTAGATTCTTATGTCGGGGAAACTGAGAACATGGTCCAGAAGTGAGGACTCCATCACTGTGGATTCACCGTAGTCCTTGTCAAGTGTGGTCCAAGTCTTTGCAAGGCCAATGTCAGGGTCACCCAAATGGGATGCGAAGATGTTGTTCACTGTGATGATGGATTTTGTGACTAGCCAGGCTGTCAGCTAGACGAGTTCCTCATCTGGTCCAGCCCTTTTTTCGTTGATGGCATGCTTGAAGATGTGTTTCCACAATAAGTAGTCTTTTCCAGGTTTGTCAGAGAATCTTCGTACACCTCTGGCTGCCAAGTCCAACCTTTTTCCAACGTACATTGGGGGATGCATCGATCCCATGTGTGTGCTGTAGCTTGGTGGAGGTGGTGCAACCCTTCCAGGAGCAGGGGCGTGCGCCATGGCTGGCTGATAACTTCCTTCAGCGTATTGTTGGCTGAGGGTATTTTGCCATGTCACATGCAAGGGACCTTGTTGGCTTGGTCTGAACTCCTCTGCTCTGGCATTGAGCTGAGGGAACCCAGGTTCCTGCTTGCTTACTTGTTGAAGGTCTGTCTTTCTGGTAGAGTGTAGCTAGCTCCCTGGTAGGTTGGCACGGCTGGTGTTCAAGACTCTCCTCTGTGGTCAGGTCTGGTGGTGGTTCCTTGGGACTCTGCCTCCTGTTGGCACAGCAGGGACTCTAGTGTGGCTGGAGTTCTTTCAATCTCATCCCCGAGCGATGGCTGGTTCTGCTATAGGGCCATTGGCGCTGCAGATGGATCCATCCAATTGCCATCAGTGGTATGGTTTGGCGGGTTCCATGGGGCAACAACAGCAGAAAGATCTTGTGGCACTGCCCACTGTGTAGCTGTTGCCATTACTGATGGACCCATTTGGTTGCCATCTAGGGTGTGGTTAGTGAGTTCAATGGGGCAGCAATGGTGGGAAGATCTTGTGGCCTAGATGTTGCGCCGACAACTCTCTGGCTGCTTGGTACATCTGGCTGTTGAGATTCTTCTCTTCGTTTACTCGGTCTTGGGGGCTTGTGGCTGGCTGTGGCACTCTCACCTGCACATTCTGGAATGCACTTTGGTTGTCCACGTAGGCTTGCACATGGCTATGAGGGCTTTCCCTTCCTAGCCCTTCCAATCTGTGTGTAGGTGTGATGTTTTCCATCTCTCTCTGCAGAATCGCTTCTATTTGGGCAGCCTCTTTTGCTTTCTGTTGTCACTGGCAAATCTTAAAGTTGGCTCGAGCTTCTGCTATACTTCGGGCTGCTGCAGTCTCCACTTTTGCCAAGTCTTCCTTTTGGTACTTTTCTTCTGCCACTGCTTGGGCAGCAACTCCAGCCATTGCGGTATTGATTCGCGCTTCTGCAATATGGGCGGCAATGCTCTCTGCCCTTGAGGCTCGAGATGCTTGGCTCTGGTGAGAAGATGCCTTTGAATGGCGGGAGGCTCCCATGACCTGCGATTGTTGGGACACACTGGAATGTGCCTTGGATATGTGGTGAAAGGATGAGGCCTTTCCAGACACGTGGGATGGAGTTGCATGCGACTGTTGGGATGGTGCTTGTAAATGGCGGGAAACTTCGGACTCAGCTCTCTCGACCGGTTTGTCTCTCAGGCGAGGCTCGCGCTCTGGAGGGCATTGTGGACTCTCTAGGAGCTTCTCACGTTCCTTGTTTAACAGTTTAAGGCTTTGCATCTCGCTATCGACTCTTGAGTCTCCTAATTGCGTCTGAATGTCTACGAGTTGCCC
Organism: Bothrops alternatus; assembly: GCA_034064705.1. Taxonomy (NCBI): domain Eukaryota; kingdom Metazoa; phylum Chordata; class Lepidosauria; order Squamata; family Viperidae; genus Bothrops; species Bothrops alternatus. The sequence goes on from JARGCV010000009.1 coordinate 36,820,985, forward strand.
GTTCAGAGCTCCTCCATTGCTCAAGAGCATCTTCTTTATCTTCTTCCAATTTGCTCACCCTTTCGGGGGAGAGCTCCTCCTGAGGCTCTTGGTAGACTTGGAGTAGTTTCTTCTAGTGTCTTTCATGGCGATTGTGAATGATGTTCCATTTCTCCAACAGGCTCGATTGCATGACTTCAGTAGACTTTCTTTGTCATCTCAGGTATAATGGCCCTGAGACTTCTTTGGCTTCATTGAGGCTTGAGTTACAGCCTCTGTGTACAAGTCAAGGTTGGTTGTTTGCAGCATTTCTCCTTGACCGGCTGGTTGGGGTGTCTCATCTAGGCTGGTTGGTTGAACCCTTTCATCTAAATCACTAAGACACTCTGCCATGGCTAGGACAGGTTCAGCACACTTCCTAGCTATTTAGAAGCAGATTAGATGAATTTCTATCTTTGACCACTAGTCACTACTTGCAGATCAGCTTCAGAGGTGCTGTCTGTGGGTGGAGGCGCCACTGGGTGCATTCTCCTGCGCAATTCACCCCTTCGCCACTAGGGGTCCCTTCCTGCGGGTCAACTACCAGGGTGCTCTTCCTTCGAGATACACCCTTTGTCCACTAGAGGGCTTTCTCTGGGCGTGATTAAAGGCTTGCGTGTAGTTCCTCCTTTAACCACTAGGGGGCATCCGAAGAAAGGCCAGCCAAATTCTTCCTATTACCACATTACTGCTAGTGGCCACTGAGAGAATGTAAAGCTACATTGTTGCTAAGGTACGCGAACAAAGAAAGCAGCATTTGGTTGAGAGTTAATCACCCTTTTATTGCCCTCGAAGGTGCCTCTCTCTGCCTTCTTTCTTAGCTAGTAGACTCATGAAGAAGAAACAGATGTGTTGTTGCTTTGTTACTCTTCAAGCATAAAAACTCAACATATTTCTAAACACTTAAATTTCAAATCCTTGATTTGCATTAGGCAGGCTGAGAGAGAGATGCTTCCCCTTTGAAGGCAGTGAAGAGTTAATTGCCTGCCTTTGGCTGCATTCCAAATGTAGAATATAACAAGGGGAGGGGGTATCACCCTTTCCAAGCCTTTATCTGAACTTTAGAGGCAGTCATTAAACAGTTCTTTGTTTCAGGCTGTTTAATTCACTGGCAAAGAAAGGAGGGGGGATAAAGCCCAAAGCTCCTTTTGGTGTTAGAATCCAAACTTTACATGCAAGAAATAAGAGTGCAAATTTTTCCTTTTCTATTTAGTGAGATAGACATCACAATATCTCTTTGCTTTAAACGTTAGCTTGTAAACAGATCCAAAGGTAATTTAGCAGAAGTATACAAACAAGACACAAAGCATTTTACAACTTTACCTTTCTTTAAAACATTGGCTAGCATGCAGAGTTTGACTAGTAATGAAGCAGATGCTTGTCGATACACAGATAAACTTTGTCATGCAGTCGCTACTTGCAGAGTTAACAGTGAATTAACAAAACAATACATCTGAATCACACCTTCTTTGAAACGCTGTCTGCCAAACAAACACACTGACTTTGCTTGCAGGCATTTAGTGGGAGACTGGCCCCATCAATTACTGTTGCAGGCGATTGAAGGAATTTAGCCACATCCAATTACTATTTGCCTTTATGAAGCTCATATGAGTTCTGAGCATTCTTTTACTATTCTGACTCTGAGTTAAAAACGCCTTCTTTTAAATCAAGTGAGATAGATAACTCAATAGAAATGATTTCATAACAAAAAATATATTTCAATCAGAAAGTTTACTTGCATTCATGCTGTGGTTGTTACTTCTGGAAAATACATCTTTTGTCCATTCCTATAGGTAAAAGAATGATGCTCTCTTCCATACCATCTTTATAACGGCGCAGGCTCATCATGGTGACATCTGATGGCCCATGCTTCTTTCAGACAAAGACATTCCAATCTGGCTTGTGTCCAGGAAGTCTCCCAATGCCCTTTAGAACTCCTCCCACTGACCCATTAACAAACCAGCACTTAACCCAATAACTGCCAGATATTCTAACATACTGATAGATGCTCTCTAGTTAGGGTTACATAGAGCTATATGATCAGAACAATGATAAAAGCATCTTTTCCGAAGAACCCAGAAATGTGTATATTTAAATAAATAAATCGTTGCCTGAGAATCTACTGAAATTACTCAACACTAATACTTTTTTTAAAAGGATATTAGACAAACATCAGTTACAATTCAGTGAGGTTATTTATAACTGCTACATTGTACGTATTTTATGTTTTGATAAAAAAAAAAAAATCAAATATATCCAGATCTGCTCAGACCATAGTATTATGTGAATCTAGCCAGTTTTCAAAAATAGATTGACACAAAATTCAACATTACTGATGTAGCAATAATCAGGATCATCTTCCTGCAGCTTCTAAGCCAGCAACTCCATTTCTCTCTGGATAAAGCAATATTATTTTCATATTGCTCCCTAAAACATTTTTACAACAGGACTGAAAACTGCAAAACAGAATGACTTGTTCGCTTCCCTTTAGCAAACCCAGCATGCAGTTATATGGTCAGGCTCCAAGAGTCTGAAATAAGGATTTAATTTTAATGTAATGAGATGGGTTCCGGATCCTAATTAAATATAAAATTGATGATTAAAATATATTTAGCTTTAACAACTGTGCCATAAGAAATGCATTTATTACAAAGCTGTTGAACCTCAGTGGTTGTCTTCTCAATCAATTAGCAGCTATTTCATGTTCAATAACTGAAGCCAACCCAGTTTAATTAAACATAAAAGTTCAGGCTATGTACCACTGTGTGCAATATACTTGCTCCCTCCCCCATTCCAATGTCTTTTTCTCTTCTCTTTTCTTTTCATCATAAAAAAAACCCCTTCACACTACTGATTTTTTTTTTTTTTTGGACAAAATGTGGTTTAACTTGCTAGATTGCTTTGAAAGAAGAAGTACCCCTCAATAATTGCTACTGGTAGTTAACTCGATCAAACAGCAAGATGTCTGCTCTGCACCGCCATGTCTATTGCTGATAAAATTGTGGGTGGGATGATATGCTTAATTAACCCTGTAATTCTTAACATGAGGGCTAATTAGCATATAAATTAGGATTTCCCTTGGATTATGTGCCTAATGCAGTAGCCTCTTCTACGCAATTTTGTTCTTTGGCAGAAAGGAAGTGCAGCTTGCTCACATGGATGGATTGCATTAATATTCAAATAATGATAGCATTTATTTCTGTTTTGCAACCAATCATTTCTTCCATAGTAACCTACCATCTGGAAAATATATATCTTTTAGCCTGAATTGACTAGCAAACTGCAGTATTCTTGAAATCCAGCAAGACTTAAGTATACTTCCTTTTTTCCATTAGTGCCTAAAATAGAAAAAAGGAGCATTTAAACATTTATTTTCAAAAGAAAACTCTTCTCATCTGTTAAAAAGAGACACACCTTCTTGAGTCACAGGTCAAAAAACCAAATATGCTGGGGAAAATATTTTTTTATGAATGAAAAGCTACTGAGCTAAAAAGAGGAAGCCACTGCATATTATGTCAAATCAGCATTTCCTCAGTACTAATCCTCTATAAGGTTTTTAAGCTGGGGGTGGGGGGGTCATTCTTCCTTTTTAGGGAAGGGTTCCGTACAACAAATTGACTGATGGGCTGATCCTGAGAACTGAGAGAACAGAATTTGTAGAGCACAGAAATGGGTAAAAATAAAGTAGAAGAAATGAGGTTATTTCTGTAACATCCAAATACATTATAACTCTTACCAAGTTAGGTGCATCATAATGTTAACATTTTATATACCTTAATTAACAGCTCTTATATTAACACAGAATTCTAATGTAGAAGTGTCCTATCAGATTAATGTTTGAAAAACTGCCACAGTGGCATGTACCAGTGAGGCTGAGAAATTTTTTTTCATATTTTCATATTTTTTTCAATGTCATGCAGCATCATACTCCAAATCTGAAACTGCTGTAACCCACATGCCATACTTTCATCATCAATTGCTTTTATATACTGTAAGAAGTAGCTTCTCTTTTCTGTTAGTTAGCTCTTCAATTACAAGTAAGCAGCACATTAATTTATAAACAAAATCCTGTTTTCTCTCACAGGCCTTTCCTAAGTTTTCAGCAAAGCATGCTTGATTGAAATTATTTCCTGAGTTCACAGAGTTTCATCATCTTATTGATATTAACTAGTCCTAAGTACATGGCTAATTCTTCATAGCAGTGTCACAGAGATTTGAACAACATGGAATCTACCCAGGACTATTCTCAAAGAGCTGAATAATAGTATATTGCCCAAATAATCAGGAGTAAAATCATCACAAAGTTATATATAACCCCGCTTTCTCTCAAATACTCCAACAGGTAGTAACAAAATCCACAAAGAAGTTCGGGCATATCAACAGGCCATGTTTCCGTCTCCCTGTACAAATTATTCTTCCGTGCTTTAAATGAGCCCTCTGGATGAAGCTTTGAGTTATTTGCATATTTATTATGCCCCCTAGGTATAAAATGCAGTGCCAATTTTATCATCTTAATAGCTCTGTAAACAAGGTCATTGTCAGTTCCATTTACAAATGGGTAATTGAGACATTGCAGCAATAGCCACAACATTAATTTATGCATAAAACCCCAATAACAGCCAGGTACAAAATAATTATTTAGAATACAAACATGGAGTTGTAGAACTAAAGCATAGATTTGCCTCAAGAATTTGCTTTCAGTTTTCTTGCAAACAGTTTCCTTGAAAGATTCTGACTAAGGAAAATGGTTTAGAAATCAGAATGGAGCAAACATTACTAGGAACTTATTACAAGAAATAGTTTCAGAGATCATGTGAACCCATGTGAATTTTTACAGCTGAGCTAAAGCCCATGAACATCCAGAATTCTCAGGCAAAAAAGACTATTAATTACAACATTAAAATAAACCATAAAATTATTTCATGGCCTTGACTGTGTTTTTGATAAAGGTATTTATTTTAATTTTAAATTTTATTTGCCAGTATCAAAGATATCAATGGTCTTCTCCAGACTAATGAAAAGGAAAAAGTGCTTTCAGAGTTAAAGCTAGATAGTACAAAAACTAAGATATGTAGACTTCAGTCTGCAAAACACAAGATGCCCAAAAGTGTATTCTGACTAGCTGCTCCACTTTGTAAAGGATGGACTGAATCATTTTTCCAAACAAGTGTCTGAGTTATGGTTAGTTGGTTATTTGCCACAAATATTTTAGGAAGATGATTTTAATCAGATGGATGAAATGCAAACAATCTGGACCCTACTCATGGATAATCTTCCATTTATTAGTCTCACTCCTTGAACTCTGCTCCTTTGCCTGGAACAAAATGAATTATTGAGCCATTGCTCTCATGTTCACAAAAATGGAACTTCTGTATGAATAGAGAATTGGTACGTCTGAGGTTATCTGTGAAACAATCTTTGCAGAGATATATCACCACCAGTTCATCTCTATTTCACAATGCTCTTAATTCACCTTAATTCTTAATTGGAAACCTATTTTATATCACAGCTGAATGACTCCTATTGAACAGAAGTTTCTCTAAAGCTGTCCACTATGCCACATACAATCTTAATTCAGGTTATCTAGAGAACAATTCCAAAGCCACCTGTAAAATGTTGGGAAGAAGAAAGGGTGAATCTCAGGGCCTTGCTGAATGGTTGCATATCAGCAGTAATGAAAATCCCGCTTCACAAGGGAAAGGAAAAAAGGGGGGGAAGAAAGCAGAAGCTTGATGCTTAAGTATCCTGGCTGTTCCTCTTCTGAAAGAGATGCTTGCCAATTTCACTTCTTGTCTTGCTTTATAAGCAACTGAAGAGAAGCTGCAGAGCTTGTAAGCTAGAATTTACTTTGCAGGATCCAAAGCTCAGGAGCTAAGATTAAGAAAAGCAGTAACAATGGCAAAATGGAGTCCCAGTGTGGCTTCTGCCTCAAAAATTGCTTTGCTGCAGTTTCAGTTCTATTGCAGTTCTAAATCAGTTCAGTTTCCCAATAGAGTATGACATTAGAAAGGAGAGGCTTGGAACTGCTTCAAGCTCGTGTAGCATGCTGATGGAAGATCCTTGAGTTAAGCAAGTTCTTCTAAAATATAAGGCAGTTTGCACTTGGCCCATTGCCCAGGACTCCCACTAATTCCCAGGTGCCGAAATGGATGTCATCTTCTTCCCACTCCCAACTCATTGCAAATGCTCTCTGCATCCGTTCAGTATTGCCAGCTAACCCAGCATTTCATTCACTCAACCTTTAATCTCCCAGTGGGCACCCTTTTGGTTTCTGTCCAATGGTACAAAGATTTTTTTTCTTTTTAAAAAATCTTTAAGTTGCAATATAAGTACATTGAATCTTTTTCCCTATGAAGTACTATGTCTATGGAGATTGTCAGTCATCCATACTTTTTTCAAAAGGCAACTGGACTTTGTTTTTCCTTAAAGACATGTCCCTTCTCATCCAAGATGCTTTTTCAGTTCAGTTCTGTGAAGTACTATCAGTACATCCTTGGTGCAAAGTTTTCACAAACCTACAGAGGAACAGAGGAAAAAAAGAAACCTGTTCCCTTGTTACTTTTGTTTCTGTATCATCAGAGCAAAGATGACACCATAAGGGGAAATTGGCTTAAGAAATATGTGAGAGATGGAAACTAAGGCTGCAGTATGAAATTCTCTTAGGAATTCTACAATGGGGGGGTGAGGGTGGGAATAGCTGCAGAAAGTCCTCTGATATATCTATGCCTCCCACTTACCTCCTATGAAAATCCCAAAATTTCCCTTTTGCTTATAACTGCTCCAGGCAAGATATATAAATTGGAAAAGTACTGTTCTCTTTGTTAATAATGTTTCTCACACAGCACAGCTCTTACTTATTTAAGGATTCATTCATATATTAGAGTATGTTGAATAATTTCTCAGGGAAAATTACCATGGAAATTGTGAAGCTCAACTACAGTTGAGGAAATAAATCCTTGAATAATTATGCAGTTGGAGTACTTCTGGCAACTTCTCTTTATTTGCAAATTTTTATCCACAACAAAAATGAAAAAAAAAATTCTTAATCTTCTCCAAGAATATCATAAGCACACATAACCATTGGTACACTTTATCCCAAGTTTTTAAATAATTAACTAGCAGTCTTGTTTATATATGTCTGAACAAGTCCTCAAAGTTTTCTGGGCAAGATTTTCGAAGTGGTTTGTCTTTGCCTATTTGTTAGAGCTAAGAAAAAACAACTGATCAAGGTCACCTAGCTGGCTTTCTACCTAAGCCCAAAACTCATATTTTCCTGGTTTCTAGCCTACTGCACATTAACCACTATGCCAAACTGGAATGGGACAACTCACTGCAGCCAACTTACCAGGACCAATTCACCACAGGCCAACTCACCAAGGGACAATTCAACAATTCAATTTAATTATTTAAAGTAATTTTAAAAATATTTTGATTTTTATCATTCACATTTTATTTTTTTTCCCACCTTTGGCATCCTTTCTTTAACAATTCTATTCCATTATTTCTTTGATGTTAGTGTAACTCTTGTCTTTTAGCGAGTTGGCCATAACAAGGTGTCTGGCAGAAAGTTGGCCATGGCGAGTTGACCATGGTGAGTTGGTGGATTAACATTTATTATTATTCAAATTTATATGCCACCCTTCTCCTAAAGCCCCACCTTTATAGCTCTTTCCATACCATTGGTTTGGCCATTAATTTGGCCATTGAGTGCATTACAGGTCCCTCTCGCCCCCACCCGCCTATAATTGGCCATGTCACTCCTGATTCAGTTGTACTGGCCGACATCCACTTCACTTTCTCTGTTCTGCTTTCCCCCACCCACCTTGCCAGCTGAGGTTGCTTGTTACATAACACCCGACTGTCCGGCATTGCCGCATAATCCCTCCCCCTGCTGTCCTGGTTTGTCCTGTGGTCAGCATGCTGTATGATTGTTTTTATTGGCGATCTCTCAGCTGTGTTCATTGCATTAATCCCGCTGGTGCGGTGCCTCCTCCTCGACCTTGTGGTTGGTCCAGTCCATTCTTTCATATCCCTAACTGTCATGGCTTCCAGCCTCACTGGTGCCTCCATTGGTGTGTAACCTGGATCTTCCATCCCCCCATTCTGAGTAATTGCATGGGCAACGGGTGGTCAGCGATCTGCCCATTCTAGCCCCCTGCATGTTTGTTCGTGCTGTTTGAGCATCTGGTATGCCGATGGCAGATCGACATGTCGATTGATCAAATGCTGGTCAGACAGCCAGGCTTCCTTTAGCAAATGCCCCCCCTTTGTTGGATTCTATCTATCTTTCTATCACAATGCTTGTGAAGTTCTGGGCCCCCTGACTTGAACTTACTGACCTGAAATTCTTTTGAACCAGCACATCTAAAATCTGAATTGATTGAATGGATGGAACTATAACTAAATCCTGTGTTTCTATTCTCTCTCATTATCAGGTATCATCCAATTAAAACAAAATGAATTGTTCTTCATAAAATACAAAATTGTGTGAATTCTATGAATACTATTTGGGAAAAGGAGGATAAACATTTAGCAATCAAATTATACACAAAAAATAGAAGATTCTTTTCCATTGCTAGATGTGATAATTACATAAGCAATAGATAAATTCAAGAAGTTTTCTCCTTCTACTTCCAGCATTATTGAAGCAGATTCTATGTCTTTCTTTTCATGGAAATATTTCTAATTTCTCTATTCAAAGAGATACCAATGCATAAAAAGCTTGGTCAAGCTTCACACTTTGTCATCTGGCCAGTTTATCTAGATAATACAATCAGATTTAAGATCTGGTACAGCTACCAGCTGTGACAAAGAAACCGAAGCAGATAAAACTGCTCACAAGATGATCAGAAAACAGAAAAGAAACTGTCAGTCATCAGTGGAGCCTGCACTCTGCTAAAGAAGAAAGCAGGAACTCCACTCTCCAAGGGCAATTATGTAAATGTCACTGAGTTACTGAACATTTATTTGGAGACCACAGTGCAAAAATGACAGGACTGAAAAATCTGCACGAAGAAGGAATAAAGTGCCTCAAATCCCAAGAGTAGGAAATGTGATCATCGTGTCAGTTTTTGAAAGGTTAATTCTAGATCAGCTTGTATTACTCATTTCTTAGGCCAGCAAAAGTTTTGGAGATATTATCAAAGAATGCATCAATGACCATAGAAGGGACCTGGGGTGGTTTAATTAACCATTCTTGATTGTAGAGAGCAATGACAGCAGTCCAAGAGTACCTTCAAATGCAGTATGCACACAGGATGTGTACAAACAAATATCAAGTTCTCCCTAGAAATTAGGAACAGCACTTTTTAGATTTATTTTTCACCTTTTTGAAGTGCCCATCTCCTTCGGAGAGATTCTGGATAGTATACAATAAAATCTTAAAATATAAAAACAGTATATAAAAAATAAAAACCTAGAAAATTTAGAATTTAAAATGAGTCAAGGATGATTAAAATTTGTTATAAGTTAGTTTTAAAAGGCAAAGGGAAGGTTCTCAGAACAGCAACTAGCCACAGCTGTGTGTTCCTCTGAGCTCCCCACATTAGGTTACCGAGCCACAATTTCACTCCTTTGCAGATAGCCAGGAGGGTGAGGGCCTATCTCATCTCCAGGGTGAGAATATTCCACAGGAGGGGGGGGACAATAGCAGAGAAGGTTCTCTTTCTAGAGCACACCAATTGGAATTCTTTAACTGGCGGGGTCTGCAACATACCTTTCCTGCCTGACTTGGTGGGTGTGTTTTATTCGTATCTGTGCACATCACATTAAAAACCATCTGAAGGAATTGTGATTAAGGCAATAACAGGGCTATGTCAATACAAGCACTTGGAAGAATAAAGCAAAAAATCTCAGTGGATAGCCAACTCCACTAGTGAGAGATACTGAACTAAAGGATCACAAGGGAAGCTACTTCTAGAAATTACTGTACTGTCCTGGAAGATAAGAACACAAATTTTGCAGTCTGTTTCATGGAAAATAAGCATTTATTTTATTTTTTTTTAAGTTCAGATTAAATTTCCAATTGAGATAAAACCAAAAAAACTACTCATTAAAACTCATTTGATTTCAATTTTTTTCTCATTGTTCCTAGTTGAACGAAATAATACTAACAGTAATAATACCATTATAAACACAGAGCTCCTGAGGAATTTTAAAATGGCTTTAAACAGAAAACTGTATGCAGTATGCATTTAAAATACCTATGTATTTAAAGGTTGCAATTGCATTATTGATTTTTTTTTTGACAACAGAATTGTTTTAACCTTTTAATCTGTTCCTGTGTATAATGCCATTAGAAAATGGCAAGCAAGCCTTTGCTGCAAATGTAGTGTCTAGAGAAGCAGGTCTTTAGACTAAGCCATCAACAAGACAATTGCCAGTAAATATTTGAAATACAATGCCTTCCAGATTTTATAAGTCCCTTTCAGGTCAGTTCTGGTTAAATGGAATCCTTTTGTTTGAGCACCTTTTCATATAATTTAGTGGTGCCTTCCTCTTGTGTTTTGCTTGCAAGGTACCTTCAGTTCTGGAATCTCCTGAAGTATTCATTCTTTAGATTCATCCATTTTTCAATAGTTGCTAACCATACTGACTGAGAATTCTGGCATTATAGTCTGAATATTCTGAACATTCATCCGCAAACCTGTATTTTTCAGATGTTTGGTGTTTATATCTATGCTGGCATGGGTAAAGCCAGCATAGATTGTAATTTATAGTGATATATCTGGAATGTATAAATTAATCATAGATAGAGATTTATAGTGCTATATATGGGTTTGGGATATGGTCAAGAATATATAAGAGAATTGCATCAATTAAACTAAAAGAAATGCAGCAGTTGATTTAAAACTTTTTTGAATAGCTGATGAAGTTCAGAATATAATAACAAAGCTGATTATCTTCTATTTGGAAGTATAGGTGATAGTGATTTGTTAATATAAACAAATGTGTAGCCCAAATTTAGAAATAATATTTAAAAATACATCTAAATCAGCAATTAAAAAGTGGCATCTTTAAGGTAAATTGCCCCAGCATGCACACGATATTTCTTTCAGTAGACGTCAAAATATAGAAGTATAAAAACTGAGGTGCTTTTCAGTTCCAACCAACTTTCCAATCTGAGGACCAACAAAACATCACTTTCTATTTGCATCTGTATAAAATGTTTTGTATATCTTATGTGCTCAAATCACAAGAAAAAAAGGTGGTAATTTGTGAATTTCACTAATAGAATATGTAGTTTCTCAACCCAGTTAAACATCATGAATTTATTTCGGATTCTCTTCAAGAGGGAAACATTATTTGCATTAGTGTTTCGTTCTGTGGAATGAAGGAATCTTCACACACAGTATTCTGTGTCTGAAAGAAGCCTTTCCATTTCATTCTTGCTAAGTTACCATGACATGTGCCTAATTATACAACCATACTGTATATCTCTGAACTTGCAGATTAAATTAAATTCATTATCTCTGCATCTTACAACATTTTTTTCATAGCATTTCTATGATAGAAAAATAAGTAAAAATGAAACAGGAGGGATTTTACAAGACTAAACCAAGGCTGCTGTGATAGATTGTTCTGTTTATTGTACCTTTGAAGTTTAGATGACATCATTGCAATTCAAAAGCAATCTCTGGAAAGTATTGTCTTAAGCATTCTGGAATCATTTGTTTTTGAAACTAAAATCAGATGACTTGTTGGACCAACTACAGCATTGCAGCTGAATTTATTTTTCAAATACTAGGCAAAAATTAACCTCTGAGAAATGTAATATTATTAGAATTATTAGGGAAGAAAACGATATATGCTGTTCATCATCCGAAGTTTTTATATTGTCTAATTTTTTCTACAAGAATAAAAGAAGAAGAATATTGTGATATTTTCCACTGGTGCAGTCTACAATAATGCAAATTAGATAAAATAAGCTGGGCACTTAGTCTTTTCTTATAGCACAAAATGCAATAAGCAATAGATACATTCAGAAAAGCTAGAGGATGTTCCCTGTTTGCACTTGGAAAATTGGCATCACTGTGATATCATAGCACGGTTAGGACATTAACAGTTTTATAGTATATTACAGCAAGTACAGATGAGCCAGTTTGGTGTTGGTCAAGGCATTAGGCTGGAGACCACAAGTTCTAGTCCCACCTTAGCCACAAAGCCAGCCTTGAGTGACCTTGGCCTGTTCATTTTCTCTGAGCCCTAGAAAGGAGGAAATGGCAAACCACTTCTGAAAATCTTGCTAACAAAACTTCAGGGACTTGTCCAGGCAGTCTCCAAAAATAGATGAGCAAACATCCTAACAATATAACATTAAGAGGTATAAGAGAAGGAAGAATAGATAAATAATGGTGACATTGTGACATGATGGTGTTTTATGTCAAGCTTAGAACAAAGCAGATTAGGCTGAAATATTCAATCAGAATGTTCCAAGCTGACTGCATATCAATGGAATAATATTTAAATGTTCCCTATTATATCAGAACAAAACTATGTGTTTTGAGAATTCATTGACTCCTGCAAAGTGACAATTGTTCAGTGGCAATCCATGCTGGCTGTTATCAACCCACCAGCTTGCAGAAACAATAATGAAAAATATAATTGTAAAGACAATTTTTTAAAAATCCCACAGCACAAAATGATAGAAGATAGGCTTTGACTTCATGGATGCAATACGAAAGACAAAAGGCTAATTGTCTCTTCAATGCTGTTCAGTTAGCAATTTTTTAGCACATCACATCTTGAACATTCCATTCCAACCAAGGAAGGGCAAACACAATTGCACTTCTATTACTAGATTATTCTATATACCATTCTAAATATTACATGAGTTGGCTGTCTAGCAGTAGAAAAAAATAGGTTGGTGCTAAATAACTGTTTGAACAGTGTTTATTAACATTATCTAATCAAAACAAATCACCATCATCTCCACTACCATTTGCAAGGCTCAATCACCAATACCAGGGCATAAACAAATATAACAGCTCAATAACACAACTGTAAAAGCTAATATTCTACATATTAATAGCAATCAAACCACTGTAGTTAATTTTCAGTTTCGGAGTTCAACATCAAGAAAGCATAAGAGAATGCACCAGATTGCATACACACAAAAACTTCATCAAGTCAACTAACCCAGCATAGAGTTCTAGCCAAGATAGGAATTATTTATTGCCCCAGTGCAAAATAAAAATCAACATTCCAATCATGTTGTCCAGAACTAGCTGAAAAAACACCATCCAAAAGGGCAGAATGAAGCAAAATACTTAGAAAAGACATATTTTATTTTGAATATTAACAGAACATTCAGAACAGTTAGGTCAAACTTAAATGCCTTTATCCATGAACTATTTTATATACTTACAAAGTGGTAAAACTGAATTATTTGTTGTTTTTTCTTTCTCCCTATGTTCCATTTCCCTCAGCAATAAGACAACAATATTGTTAAAGAGCAGTGACTGAACTGTCAAGTTTTGAAAGACACCTTTCAATGTATTTTATGTATATAAGTAGATTATTTCCAAACTTATTTCTAGGGGTTGGGTACAGATGCAAGAACATGTGGCTATTATTTTGCAAAAATATATCTTTATACATTCTTTTATTTCATTTTCTTCTTTTTATGTTTAATTTTATCTGATTTAATTTAAATATCAGCATTCCAAATCCTACTAATTTTATAGAAATAATGTGGGAAGTATAAATATTTGCCCCCTCAAGAAAAGCAGTTCTTCTGGACATACATCTTTGTACAATATCTGACTTTATCAAATATAAGTAAGTTCTATTGGCTTGTCTTTTGTGTATGCTTGTGTGTGTGTGTGTGTGTGTGTGAGAGAGAGAGAGAGAGAGAGAGAGAGAGAGAGAAAGAGAGAGAGAGAGAGAGAGAGAGAAAGAGAGAGACCATATTGCCTTTTACTTCCACTCTTACATCAGAAGATGTAGCTTTACTGAATGACCCACCTTTGAAAGATTTAAATAGTAATAAGTTTTAAAAAGAAATGAAGTAGATATATAAATCATCAAGCTCCTTTTTCTGTTTTACAAAATACTGCTTTTTTTCTATACACCAATAGTACTGATAAGCAGTAACTTCCTGCAGGTAATGTACTGAGAAAATTTTAATATCTAATGGAATGAAAGTAAATTACTTCTATCCCTTATTTTGAAAAGAAAAGAGAAAAATATAGGTGGCAAACTGATTTGCTGGGCAAGAAGCCAGAATAAGATGAATCATTTAAATCCAGAGAGATTTTCTCCATTGGAACTATTTTCATGATTTTGAACAATAGCTTTTGCCAACAATATCTGAAAGAAATTAGGGCATATCCAGATACACTTTGAACACCACAGGTGTCTCTCTCTTAGGATTTTGTTTACCTCAATTAATAGATATTAACTAAACACATGACTTCAGGAAAATATGGCACAAAAGCTAACCCAAAATATCAGATTAAAGACACACCTTATTCAAAGCTGGATCAATATAGTAGTTCAGTGACAGCCATTTTGTTTTCTAAAATGTGAAAAAAGTTTAAATAGAAACAGCAGTATAAATTATCCTCAGCTGTCTATGATTTGACAAACTGCTATTTCAAACAGGCATGATGCCAAGGGAGTTCATCCTGCCATGTCTGCCCATTTTAAAATCTAAGCTAAGGTCCCTCTGAAACTCTCTTTCATATAGTTCCTCTCTGGGGTGTTTTCTCACAAATTATCACTAATTCAGATAAAAAAAGTTTCCAAGTTATAAACAGATGAAGGACAAGCTTTGTTCACAAGAACATACTGAAGAAACCAATAGAGTACAGGAGTAAAAATTGTTTTAGGATAAAAACTATAAAACACAATCATGGAAGCTGTTGTTGGCAGCAATGCTATTTTTCTGAATGATAGATTTTATTGTTTAAAAGAATCAAGAGTCACAAGTTCTTTGCATGCTGTATTTTTAGTTTCACCACACAGTCATTAATCTCTATCACATCTCCCATTTTCAAGGATAAAAATGATATTTCAGCTTGTCTCTGTGTAAGTATTATTCAGAAAGAAAAAAGAGAAGCACTTATCTGTCCTGCTCACTTTACCCATCTTCCATTTTAAAAATGTAAACTGAGTTATTCACAGTTTGTAGGAAACTAGAGAGACTTCAGCTGGACTAAAGAAGTAACACATTTGGAGGATTTTAGAAAACAGGTGGCACCAAATGAAATGTTGAAACTAAGAAGGGACGGAAAGAAGGATATTGAAAATTTGAACAAAGAAGCAAAAACTTCAGGAGATACCGCATTTCTCTGAAATAAAGATGACTTTTAATTTTAATGCACAGTAGATAGAAAAATTACAATAAAATAAAATCCAGTGTCCAGCTACTCCAGCTTATCCATCAATGATTGCTAACTCCAGCTGAAACCAATACCGAATATTTCCCCATCAATAAATACACGTATATGACATACTTGAATGTGTGTATGCATATTTGCACCAGTGAATGTGGTATCTATTTATCTGAAATCACACTCAACATATAGTGCAGGAGCAGAGCATAAACAACAAAAATTGATTTAAAACATTTGTTAAAACTAATCTGTAAAATTGTGAATACTACATTTATAAAATAAAATAAGAATATGCCATCAACCTATGCCATCTCTTTCAGACAAAACATCTGAAACATACTGCTAGGAAGCAATACACCAGCAAAAACCAGTCTCAGGTAAAAAATAAAAACACCCTTCGTTGAACAAATAGGAAGCCGAACACAGAAAAAGAATTACAATAGTCTACAACTTATTTTCTTCTCTGTTCTGAAGTTTTATTATCTCTATGGCCAATAAATATCTTACTTCTTCAAGACTTGTTCTAAACAATTCATATATATTTTTTGCAACTGTAAGAGCATAACAAGTGACCTCCAATGATATCATTAAAGCCTTCTGCAGTATTTGCCTGAGTTAAACTGGTCTGCTCTTTACTAGATTCTCTTTTTTCTCCCTTTTGAAAATAAAAACATTTAGTCTCCACCAGTGGTGGGGTTCAAATATGTGAACAACCGGTTCTCTGTGTGGATGCCGCTTCTGGAAGTCCACTCTGGACCTGGGCAACAAAAAAATTACTGCCAAAGTGGTGCAAACCGGCTCAATCCCACCACTGGTCTCCACCAGTCATCTGACATATCATACATTCTACAGTAGAGAAACATTCAGATTCACTAAGACCTCAGTAAGGAAACTTTAATCACCTGGGCTGAATTTGCAGATTTGGTCCTAGATCTTTGACTTCATTCAAAATAAAGAGGTATATCCTGATTATATTTCTATTAGCATCAGGATTAAATTTTAGTCCTTTATTCTATCTTCAAAGTTGCCTACTGAAGCCTATGCCATACATCGTTGGTGAAGACTAAGCCAAAATATGAGTTGAATTGCTATACCTTTATTTTGTTATTAGTTAATACTGCCCCATTTGTGTCCTTTTTTCTGCCTTTTATTTTCAACATAGTCAAGAATGCTTTTTTTGTTGTTCTTCGTGTACTTTGACACTCAGCTCATTCTGAGCATTAGCTTCTTCGATATCTTCTATAATTTTAGGTCATCTAAATGATGATCCTCATTCTTCCTCCTGTTTATCCTTTTGTTTTTAGATCTTTTTTATGCAGCCATACTGGTTTCTTCTGCTTTCCTTTTTCCCTGCATTGAACTTGTATCCAATTGCGCTTTTAGTGTCTGTTTTAGAAATTCTATCTACCTATAGCTCCTTTCCTCTAAGCATTTATAGGCTATACTAGATAGTCTCTCTTGATTTCTTGAAGGAATGCTGGGATATAAACCTAGCAATTAACTAAAGTAGCCCTAATTGTCTTCAGCCAATTCTCCTTGATTGACATTAAAAACTGTACAAATGCCAGTCTTTAAATATATGATCTCATCCATTGCTGCCATTTGGGAACACTGAAGAGCTACAAAAATGCTATCAGCATCTCATTCATGAATATTATTATTAAAAATGAGTTGTATTAGTGGGAAACCACCTGTTACATGAAATCTTAGAAAGAGTAACCTAGCAATAGGAGAAGATTAGAGGGCAAAGAGAATTTACTTATTAAATGAATAAATGACAAACAACACTGGAGAAAAAGTGACCGGAAGTGTGATGTGGCTCGTGGCGGCGCGTAACTATGTCTGCAATCTTCAATTTTCAGAGTCTTCTGACAGTAAGCTTACTGCTTATATGTACATGTGCATATCTAAGATCTTTGGCTCCCAGATTACTGGATAACAATAAAACAGGATTATTGGGGATATTCTGGAAGTGTGCCAGGATTGGTGAACGGAAGAGCCCTTACATAGCGGTATGCTGTATTGCAATGGCCTTCAGTATTCTGTTTGTACAATAAAAATGGGAAAATGTTAAGAACATACTGCTGTCAATTTGCAATCAAATAAAAGACTTGAAGAAATAGAAGACAAAAATAACATTTTACACCTCAATTTGTTTGGACAAGAAAAGCTTTTATGTTTCAGTATTTTTGGTTAAAGAGCAGTGATGTTGAAAGAAATATAGCTATTAATCCTTTTGATTAGACAACCTTTATTTATGTTAATTATTCTATATTTCAGTTATGTTGTGAGCCGCCCTGAGTTCTCCGGAATAGGGCGGCATAGAAGTCAAATTAAATAAAATAAATAAATATTTCCTTCCCTCTCTTCTACCTAGAATTTTAAGTTCCTATTCTGTGACTGCCACATTTTCCCCAGGAGATTCCAAGTCCTGATCCCCATCTCCAAAAACTTTAGGACCTCAAAATGTGGGATACAGTTGTGAATACTGATAGAATGGAATAGGCTACTGAATGGAGGGGAAGATCTTTCATTTCACTGGCACTTGGAAATCTGCTGTAGCTATTTGTAAGCACCAAGGGGATTGGGAAGAAAAATAGGGAAAGCATTACACATCACCAAGGAGTTATGAGTCTCAGCAATATAATTCATTTAGGCAGGTACTGAATAAGAGAAAACATTGAGGAAAGTCTCTCAGAATCTGGAAACACTGGAATAAACAGGGGCAGAATAAAAATAGCACATGTAAGCTGCCTACTGGAAATGTTTATACAGTTTAAAATTTACTAATAAAAAGAGAAATTAATATAACAAGAATAGGCAAACTTTTTGTCTCCAAAGGCTGTTTGTGATGTCTATCAGGAACCACATTCATATGGGCATCTATTTCTGGAGGCAGATAAGAGGCAGGAATAGCTAGGAATCTTTCCTCCCTCCAACAGTAGCAGAAGATGACTATTTCCTTGTTGCTGCCAATTCAAAATTGGCTATGGGGAGAACAGCTGAAAGGTAAACAGTTAAGGGCTACATATTGGTCTGTAAATTGCCCATATGTGTTTTTGGGGGAACAAGACAATGATCTTGTAAAGAGAGAAAGCAAAAGACTTGTGGTTTGAATTCTTCTGAATTTGAAAATCATGTCAACTGGGTAAAAAAGATGTTTCTTAATGCATTTTAGTAAACATACAAGGAATTTCAGAGAAGACCTTGGTAAACCAAACCCAGTATGTTCTACTGTAGTCCATTCTGCTGATTCCATCTTTTATTATATATTGTTATTGGAGATAATGAAGTTCTAATAAAGTTCATTCTTTGAACACCCCAAAATAAAGTCTTTTGGCAGCTTAAAACCTAACAGATTTGTTATGGTTTAAGCTTTGGTAAATTAGACTTACTTTGTTGGCAGACTGTTTGAACAGGAGTAGATAAATTTTGAGCAGCTGTTGCCTGTGCCAATTGGGAGTCAAAAATTACAAAGGTAACATAATTTTTAAAAATTATCTTCTGAAATCATTCTATGAATTAAAGTCTTTTAAGATTCCACATTGTTAGGGTCTAGTAAAAGTCATAACCTACTCTTTTTTTCTGGAAAATAAGAGGATTATGAATTGTTCAAAATTAAATTTTGTACAGAATAATTATCTGGGTGCATTGTTGGCTTGCCTGAAATTTTATTCCTGCAGTAGCTATTTTAAGAAAATAAAATGCTGATGCTATGTGTAATGCACTAGATCAGGTTGGAAGGTCAGAGTGACCTGTGGTGACCTTCACTGCAGGAGCTCAATTGTACCAGATGGCATTACAAATTGCTGGTTACTACAACAAATAAAAAGATAATTTGCAATCAGAGTCCAACCATGGTAACTTTTATGTATTCAGTTCTTAGGCAATTGACGAAGACACATGATGAACAAGTAATCTCTTTATTGATCTTCCCCTTACAACCAAGCAAGAACCAAAAGGCACACAGGTCTTTTATAGAGTCCTGAACTCAGACAGTGTCAGCCAATAAGAAGCTGGCTGTTTTCGCGCCTTGCGCATGCGCACAAGGCTGACAACAGTCAGTCTGGTCCCAGGCAGCTTTTGGTCTGCCCTGGACCATTTGCAACATTTCTGAGCCTGCTGAATGCTTCAGCAGGCTCAGGACACAACACCCCTCCCCCCTAGATAAAACAATATATCTTATGATGTAACAGCACAGGTACATATGTTCAAGGAACTGGGGGTTAGTGGAAATCACAATAGTCTGCACACAGGCAGAACACTCTTACATTACTACTTCTTATAAAAGAAATACAACAAATAATAAGTTGGAAGTAACACTCCTCCACTGAGTGCTTGCTCTACATCTTGTTTAAGGACCAGTAAGGTTCCCTTAGAATTGACAGAAACCTCACATAGTCCTCAAGATGTTTAGGCAGGCCCTTAGCCTGCTATGACCTTCTGATGGCCGGTGAGTGTGCCTGGCCTGCCAGCTCACCTGCCAGGCTAGACAGACCAGGACTTTGATGCTCCAAAGACCCAGGTGACCCACCCAGCTGCTGACTGGCTGGACCCTCTAAGTCCAAGCCAGGGTTCCTTGGAGGGGTGGAAATCCCCGAGTCCACAATGGACTCCTCTTAGGAACACTGTCCCTCGAGCCCAAGGCTAGCAGCTGGAGTGGCCTGGGTGGCGGAAGTGCCCCAGTACTCCATAACCCCCGTGTACGTGCCAGAGGTGCCAGAGTCAGGAGCTGCCTCCATGGCAAACCCCCTTTCTAAGGACTTCCTTTTTGGAGCAATAGCTGAACTGTGTGAGTGCCCCTGGTGAAATTCCCAGTCTGGGGATGTGTTTGAATTATGTGGATACCCCCGGTGTGACTCCCTGTCTGGAGCACTAACTGAAGTATTTGGATTATGTGAGTACCCCAGTGCAACTCCCTGTCCGGAGCAATGACTGATGTGCGGGATGACCCCCTTTCTGGGGAATTCCTTTTCGGAGCACTTGCGGAACCTTGAGTTGACCCCTGAACAGCCTCAGCGGCAGTCTCAGCAGCTTGTGAGATACTGCTAGAAC
This sequence comes from Bothrops alternatus, assembly GCA_034064705.1. Classification (NCBI taxonomy): domain Eukaryota; kingdom Metazoa; phylum Chordata; class Lepidosauria; order Squamata; family Viperidae; genus Bothrops; species Bothrops alternatus. Next base: position 36,841,396 of record JARGCV010000009.1, read on the forward strand.
TGGGAAACTGTGAACCAGAATGCAGATTATGGTCCTCCCCCCCCCCGAGCAGAGCCAGGAGTGGAAATGTGGCTGTTAAGCCTCCAGCGCAGTTGATCGATGTATCTGCGAATGACACATCCATCATCCAAGACCACTTCGTATGACAGTGGCCCAGAGACCTTGCAAACCACTGCTGTGATCCAGAGATGACCCGGCCCATAGTTCCTTGCCCAGACCGCCAGACCGGATTGCCCACCTGAAGTCTCCTAGGTGCCCATGGCTGTGACACCTGTGAAGCCACCCGGTCTGGGTGCAACTTGTCCAGTTTGGTGATGAGGTGGCAACCCCAGCGGAGTTCTGCTGGGCTCTTCCCTGTGGCTGTGCAAGGTGTGGTGCAGTGTGCAAGAAGGAAATCTGCTAACCTGTGATGCCAGTTACCATAAGTCAGTTTCTTGAGAGCACCATCCTCTCTGCTTGGCCATTGGAAGATGGGTGGAAGGGACCAGACGTCGCATGCTGGATCAAGTTGGCTTGAAAAAAAGCCTGGAACTCAAAAGAGATAAATTGGGGGCCATTATCTGAAACCAGAACATCTGGGAGTCCATGTGAGGTGAAAATTCCTCTCAACACCTGGATGGTCCTGGCAGTAGTAGTGGAGGAAACAGGAACAACCTCTAGACACTTGGAATGGCTGTCAATGAGGAGAAGGAAGAATTGCCCCTGAAAGGGCCCAGCGTAATCTATATGTACCCTTGACCAAGGAGTTTGTGTTTCTTCCCACCTATGTACTGGGGCCTGAGGCATTTCAGGCCATGACTGTTTGCACACTTGGCACCCATGAACCTAGGCCTCGATGTCTTTATCGAGCCCAGGCCACCAGAAATGGCTGCGCGCAAGAGCTTTCATCCTTACTATTCCTGAATGTCTCTCATGCAGAGAGAGCAAGACTCTAGACCTCAATGAGGCTGGGATGGCTACCCTACTACCCATAACAGGCATCCTTTGAACGTAGAAAGCTCGTGCTTCCTTTGCCAGAAGCTTTGAAACTCTGTATTTGGACACGTGTCAGGCCATCCTGACAAGACCCATGTCAGTATGCCTGTGAGCGTGTGATCAGTGGCAGTTTCTGCAGCCACATCCCTAGCATTGAGGGGAGATTCAGGCAACTTCTGAATGGAAAGAATGTTAATAGCAGGAGCAGGATCTGCCTCTATTTGTTGTTGACAGGAAGATTGACCATCTCAGCATACATGGAGAAATAATGTGTGGTGTCTGTTTGTTGGTTGTAAACAAACCCAGCAGAGGCTTATGGTCTGTATAGACCGTGAAGTGGTGACCATATAAGAAATCATGGAATTTCTTTATGCCAGCCACTATGGCCAAGGCTTCTCTGTCAATCTGAGTGTAATTCCGCTCTGCAGATGACAGAATCCTTGAATAGTAGGCTACAGGGACTTGTGTCCCATCAGCCTTCAGGTGGCTAAGTACTGTTCCCACCCCATAAGGAGATGCATCGCATGCGATGCACACAGGCAGTTGCTCATTGAAATGTGCAATACAGCATTTGAAGAGAGCAAGGCCTTAACCTCATTAAAACTCCTTTCATGGACTTTAGTCCACTGCGATGAGCCTGCTTGTCTAAGAGCCTGTGTAACGGCTCTGCCACTGCAGCCTTATGTGGGAGAAATGTGTGATAGAAATTTAAGAGCCCCAAGAAAGCTTGCAGCTCTCTCTTGGACTTGGGGCCTGCTGAATCGCTTGAAGCTTGGATTCAGCAGGGTGGATGCCTTGAGCATCAATCCTGAAGCCTAAGAAGTCAGTGGAAGTGACTCCTATTTTGCATTTGTCTTGCATCACTTTAAGGCCTGCTTGGTGGAAACGAAGCAAAACAGCCCTTAATCTTTCTGCTAAATTTTGAGATGACTCCCCAGCAATGAGGACGTCATCTAAGTAGGGAAAGACCCCAGGAATACCAGGAAGTGAGTGTTCCATGACACTTTGGAATATGCCAGGGGCTACATTTACCTCAAACTGCAGTCTTTTAACCTTAAAGGCCCCTCTATGTGTTACAATTGTTTAGGCCACAGGTAGCTGTTGATAGGCCTGTGCCAAATCAAGTTTTACAAAAAGGCGCCCCCCTTTGAGGGAGGCCAGAATATGGCTTACCACAGGCACAGAATATGCGTGCTGTTGCTAACGCTTTATTCAGTGTGCACTTATAGTCTGTGCATATGCGGACTTCTCCATTAGCCTTTAAAGGCATTACAATGGGGGTTTCCCATGGACTAGAGTCCACAGGTTCTAAGATGCCCTGCTGGAGCAGCTTGTCCAGCTCTGCATCTATCTTGCTTTTGAGAGCAAAAGGCACCCTTCTAGGCTTGATCCTGATGGGCGTGATAGTTGGGTCTAAACGTAATGCAATGGGAGGCCCCTTGTAGGAGCCAAGCTCTAAGCTAAACACATCAGCAAACTCCTTGCAGACTTCTGCAAGGCCCAACGTTTGCAAGCTGTGAAAACCAGTCACTTGGATTCCAAGGACCTCAAAGCAATCAAGTCCAATAAGACTCGTGTGTTCACCCCCAACTACCACCACATCTAGGAAGCCCTCAAAATCCTTATGCTGCACTTTGAGCATAGCCTCCCCTTTCACACTGACTTTGGAATTCTGGAAGTCAGTGAGGATTAAATTCGATGGCCTGAGTTTGACTCGAAGGCCACTACTGCTGCAAATCCTTTTGAAGGTGTCAAGTGAAATGATTGATAGAGCAGACCCTGTGTCCAACTCCATCGATAAGGGAACCCCTTGCAACTTCACATCAATGCGAAGTTTTTTCTTAAGGGGCTTGTGTGTTCCTGTCCTTAGAATACTCCTGCGCGATGCGCAGAAACCCACCCTGTGTTGGCTGGGGACCCTGGTAACTTTCTGAAGCAATTCTTCCCGAGGTTGGACCTTCTGATGACCCAAACAGATGGAGGCAATGTGGCCTTTCCTGCCACATGCCCGGCAAATGGCGGAGCGGAATCTGCAGTCAGCTCGCTTGTGGCGTCCTCCACACCCGAAGCACTGAGGAGATGCTGGGGCCTTGTCTGGATGCCCCTTCGGCCTTCTATCTGCTGGCTGGTGAAGTCTGTCCACCTCCTCTTCAGGATCCGCTTCTGAATCTTCTCGAGCATCCTCACGGTGGCTGGAGGGTTCCTGGCGAGCCGTAAAGCCTTCACAGTGCCGCCTGCTGCTTCATCAGCTGCAACCTCTCTTAAGGCATCTTGAAACGATACTTCTTCTTTCGCGAAGATCTTCTGTTGCAGTTCTCTACTTCGTAGGCCACATATGAAACGATCTCGCAGCCTCTCTTCCAGGTCCTTGAACTCACAAGGTCTGGTCGCTTGTCTTAAGGCAGTAATGAAGTCCGCAGCAGATTCACCCGGCCTCTGGTTTCTCTGCTCGAACGCGTGCTTCAAAGCGATGACAGACAATTTAGGCTGGAAATGTTCCTTCAGCATCTTTTTTAAGTCAGCGTACTTAAAGTGCAGGGGCCACCAGAAGTGCAGGGGCCACCAGATTTTCAGCAATGTCAAATGCTTCCTGGCCACAGGCACGCAGAACAGTTGCCGCTTTCAGGTCACCTTCCCTGATTTGATTCACTCTAAAGTAGTTCTCCATCCTTGTTACATATGAATTCCATCTCTCAGGGTGGGAGACATCAAAGTCTGTCAAGCGACCAATTTTTGACATCGTAAACCTTTACAGCCTTCGCTAATTGCCTCCCTGCAAACTAGTATTTGGGGAAAGGGTCCTTTTGCCGAGCTCACCTCCAGCGATGCTGTACTGGCAGGCTGAGTCACGAATGCAGGACACTGTCTTCCCAATCTTCGGACCTTCTTGGTGAGTCCTATTTGTTTCTTTTGCTTGCAGGGATCCCATCCTCGTCGCCAGTTTTATGTATTCGGTTCTTAGGCAATTGACGAAGACACATGATGAACAAGTAATCTCTTTATTGATCTTCTCCTTACAACCAAGCAAGAACCAAAAGGCACGCAGGGCTTTTATAGAGTCCTGAACCTGGACAGTGTTAGCCAATAAGAAGCTGGCTGTTTTCGCGCCTTGCACATGCACACAAGACTGGTGACAGCCAGTCTGGTCCCAGGCAGCTTTTGTTCTGCCCGGGACCGTTTGCAACATTTCTGAGCCTGCTGAATGCTTCAGCAGGCTCAGGACACAACAATAACCATGATCAGTGATCAGTGCTAAGGAGTAGGGGTACAATGCAGAGAAAATGTAATAAGATACCTTAAGCAGATTAAGCTCTTCCAGGCATACAGATGTATTTCTGGTTTAGAGCTAATATGAACATTTCTCTTCAGGAATCACATCTTTTATTTTCTATGGATGACATTCTCAACTAAATTCACAACTTGTGGTTCCCTGAATTCTACAGCAAGTTTGTTTTGTTCATCTCCAGTACATGTGATTAAATTCTTCTGAGCCCCAGAATATACATTCTTCCAGAACTGTTACTTTCTGGTGTTCTAATGCAGCTTAAGTTAAGGATGCAATTCTAGAAATATTGGTTCTTTGCATTTTTTTTTCTCTTACTGTCTCTTGAAATCTTTAAGACTAGAAGTGCCAAGACAAACACATTATCATTTTCCCTTTGTTTTTAATCTGTTTTGTTTTCCTCTGATTAGAGTACTCTTAGGCCACCTTCCTATAGGAAGAGTGTTTTTCCCCACTCTCTCATCAGGAAGATAGGCAGTTCAGAGAGGTAGATAATCACAGAACATGTATAACATCAGTATAAGTTGTATATCCTAAATACCTTAAGTATTTAGTTTTGAAATAAAGCAAGAGTAATTTGCTTTTGGGCAAAATTATATAGGCCCTGGAGGTATCTCAGTTTGCTCCAAAAAAGCAAAAAGATCACCTATTTTGTCTTTAGAAAGCAACTTTCCCTTTCCACAGAAAGCTCATCTTCCCCTCTCCCACAAATACTCTCTTGACCCTGGAAATCTTTCAGAACATGCCAGGATCACCAGACTGGGTACCATGTTGCAGAAAATCATGCAGCTTTTGCAAAAGTGCCGAATCTGAGAGATTTTAACCAGCACTGTGGCAGAAAGCTCCTCTGTGGTACTACTTGAAACCCAATGAAGTAGATTTCTTTGCATATCATGCACCACTGTGTCTAGCTCTTTAGGAAAACAACAAATGAGCCTGACCAGTGACCAGAGGGAAGGGGTGATGGCCAAATGAAGTATAACACATTTTGCAGCTCTTATTGCATGATATTTTCTTCAAGGGAAAACAATTATTTTCGTCACCAAAGATGCCTTAAGCATCATGGGCTGGGTCAAAATGAAAACAATATACTGGACAGAGAAAAGAGGTCAGCAGGGCACATTTGTACCTTGTTTAAATGCAAGTGTCACTAGTGTTTTCTGCACTGGGAGTTAACAGCTTCTGGGGAAGGCAAGGGAGCAAAGAGTTAAGCACATACTTTTAAATAACTGTTCTATTTTTCAAAACTGCTATGTAGGTTAATAAAAAATAATCTATATAAGAATCTAATCACAGATCTGCTGTATCTGATCCAGTTTAGCCCTTTCTACAGACCAAACTAAATGAGATGGGTGAAAAACTATAATGAGATATCTCAAAATGTCCGTAAAAGTTAAATACAGACATGGAACTTATAACTTGGCACCAGGGAAAGAAAGTTCATACTGCTTTTCCTTGCCCTCCAAGTATGTGTCTTCCTTAATCTCCTACCAGAAGACTGAAAGTCTGAAGGTTCTGCACAGGATCTTAGCTGTTCCTAACATTGAACTCTTTTGGACAAAGAGCTCTGATGTTGTTCCTGTGGTCTGTTGGAACCACTCTCCCAGTCACAGCCCAAATGCTCTTACCACTATTGACACCACTTTGGCTTTTACTTTCCACATCCTCTGCAGCTCCTCTTTCAGCCCTGGTATTTCAAATTCTTCATGCTCCTTTTTCCTGGTGTTGCTGTCACTTGGCACCCTTAAATCTATCATCATCACTGTCTTTTGGTTCTTGTTCTTTATAAGGATGTTGATTGGCTAATACCTGTCTGTCTGGGTCTGAAAGTCCCACAGGATCTTAGCTTTCTTATTGTCCAAAACCTTCTGTGGGATTTCCAATCTGTACTTAGGAATGTCTAGCCATATTCTCTGCAGATGTTCCTGTACACAATGCCAGCTACTTGATTGTGCTGGTCAGTAAATGCTGTTGCTGCCTGCATCTTATAGCCTGCCACTATGCATTGGACTGTCTCTGAGGCTTCTCTGCATAGTCTACACCTTGGATCCTGAATAGAGTGGCAGACCCCTGCTGTTATGGATCTATGCTTAGTTTCTGTTCTTGAACTGCTGTACCTCAGTGCTGCCTTTTAGTTCAATACTTTCCAAATATTGGTAGGATTATCCAATGTTTGCCACATGATACATCCTATGCACAGTTTTGTCTTACCATGGCACTTTCTCTGCTTGATTTTCCTCTCATGTCTGCTGCTGCCTCAGCCATTCTTTGGGAGCCATCTTGTGGCTGTATTCTTGGCTGTATTCTTGGATCTCTAGGTTTCATCCAGGACAGTGGCTTTAACACTCCAACTATCCTCTTTCTAGTTAGTGTATAGTCTCTGGGTGTTGAACTTGGGGTGAAAACCTCCATACATCATGAGGAGCTTCCAGATCTTCACATCAGCAGTTTCTATGTCCTTCTTTGGCCAGTTTACTACACTGACAGAGTATCTGATGACTAGCCTTGTATACATGCTTAGAGCTTAAGCTGTCTCTTCAGGACTTGTCTGATCCTTTGCTGATATGTGGATGTTGCTATCTTTCTTGCCTCCTCATCCTGATTCCCATGTAACTATGGGATACCAAGATACTTATAACTGTCTGCATGTCTGCTATGTGGCCCCCTGGTAATTCCACCCCCTCAGTCTTAATTACTTTCCCTCTCTTGATTGCTATCGGGCCATACTTCTCCAGTTTAAATGATAACCCAGTGTCCTCACTGTAAATCTGTGTCAGGTGGATCAACAAGTCTATGTTCATTGTTAGCATACAATTTGTAGAGGAGGTGGCTGATGGTAATTTTGCTCTTGAACTTATATCCAATAATGATTATTTGGCTGAGAGGGTTCAAGCCTATGCAGAACAGTGGGAACAATACATCATCTTGATATAAGCTGCACTTGATGGTCAGATGTAACCTGTCTTGAGTTGATTTCCAGTGTTGTCTTCTACAGTCCCACTGAGTTCTTGAGGAAGGTCCTTAGTGTCCTGTGGACTTCATATAGCCCCAGGCATTCACAGATTCATGTATGTGGTATTGAATCTTAGACTTTCCTCTAGTCAATCCAGGCTGAATTTAGATTAGTCTGTCTAGACCAGGAGTGTCAAACTGGTGGCCCATGGGCCAGAGGCATCATGCCAAAACCATGCCCACCCCATTGCCAGCAATGGGGAAAAAGTCACGATACGTCACGACACATCATGTGACGTTGCAAGTTTGACACCCCTGGTCTAGACCTTGAATCTTGAGCTACTGCTATGTCTATGAGCAACTGATGTTTTGTGCCTCTGGCTTTGTTCCCAATGCCCTTCTGAATTGGGCACATATTGTCCTGAATCTTGGTAGCTATGCTGCCTGATAGGATTTTCCATGTTGTGGGGACGCAGTTATTGGCTAGTAGTTGGATGGTGCTTTTCCTTTATGGGTCTCTTTCATACTCAGCATTGTCGTCTCTTATGTTAGCCAGTCTAGGTGGGAGCCTGCTGCTAGCAACTGTTTCATCTTGCTGCTAGTCATTCATACATTGCTATTAGCTTCTTTAACCAATAGATGTGGATGTCTGTGCCAAGTGCTGCCCAGTTTCTTTCTTGTTCTTTCAAGTCTTCTTAAATCTGGGATGTAATGTGTAGTTGGTCTATTTCAGATAGTGATAGTAGTTTCCTGTTCACTATCTTGAAGCATTGGGTAACTAGCTGTTTCACAGTTAGTGTGGATGCAGGTGTTCTGTCCATCCATAGTTCCCTCTTATGTTTCATATATCCACTCTCGTTAGGTCTGCTGAAGCATAGAATCAGGACCATATGTTAAGTTGCAGCTCAGTAGATTTATTGCTCAAATCTATGCGGAAGTATCTAATCAACTAAAATTCAATACAATTGGTGCCAGATAAGGATCAAAGGAATTCAAGAGGGAACTTAAACTGTGGGAATGTAATGATTCTAGGATGAAGACTTGTTTAACATCTTCCCAGTTCTGCCTGCTCTTCTCCTGTTGTGGTAGCATTCCAAGTTCTCAATATAGTATGAAAGAATTAAATATATCACTTTAACCCAAGATCAAATTATAGATTGTTTAATTAATAGATAGGTATTTCTGATCCTTAATTTAGCATTTATTCAATCATATGTTTAATCATATGTCGATTTTGTTCGGTGTGTAAAAGTCAAAAGCAATTGATTCTATAAATAAGTCTTTAACATTTTAACAGAAGTAGCAAATCTACATGCATTTTATTTAAGTGTCACATTTATTTTCAAAATGAATTTTCCTACATTTTTGAATAGATAACTGCTTCATGCAACTGTTTCAGACAATATGTTGCAATATACACATACATTATAACCTCATGGAGATCAAGTAATTTTACATCAAAATTCACAAATATCAAATTCCTCAGACATCCCTATTTCAGCAAGATATAGCCCAAAACTCTTGCACAATTGAAAATCAAAATGAAGAGATACTTTTGATTTACCATGATTTTTCTTTCATACATTTACAGTACTGCATTCAGACATTTTTGTTTGATAGCTATTTGCACAAATCCCCATCCCCAAATTTCAGGCATGTAATTTAGATTATTAAGAATTCTGAATTTAAATGTATCTTTGTGCAATTTTGCTCTTTTATGTTGACCCTGTGTATTGCCAACACTAAAAAAAAACCTGAGAGAAAACTTTGAACTTAATAATAGGAAAAAGGATTATTCCAACTCCTATTACTATCTTTTGATAAACACAGAATATATTGGAAGACAGTACTGAATTCAGTTGAAATTCCCCAGAGATTTTAGGGTTTAATTTTCTTGGTAAACTCTATGCTCTTTTATTACCAGTTGGTGAACAATACACAGTTTTTACTATTGCTTCTGTGTGTATGTGAGTTGCTTTTTCGTGTAAAAAGCACAGGTCAGACATAGAATGAAATATCAGCTTCTTAAGAAAAGGTTATTAAAATACCATTTTCTTAGTCATTTGCTCTACTGCTGTGATTGGGACTATACTGGTGATATCCGTCTAAAAAGATAAGAGAGATGATCGCCCAGGGCAAGGTTTTTCAATGGTCTTTACAAAGCTTTTCTACAGACAAGTCAAGTTCACCAGATACATAAAGATGTGTTATTTTCTTATCCCATATTTTTTAGAAAATTGACACATCCAATTGTTAATTTCCTAGCTATTGCAAAGCAGGATTGCTCTGTCTACAGCTCACTTTTTCATACATCATTGCAAAGCCAAAATTCATTTATTTATTTATTCTACTTGTATGGCTATACATCTCTAAAAGTGATTCGGGTGGCGAACAAAACTAAAAATAAAGACAATTAGAATAGTAAAAATATTAAAATACATAGCATCCAAAAATGTGTCATGCATCATAATCACTAACTGTATAACCAAGAATGAATTCCTCCACACTCTTAGGCCCCAATTAGTATTTATATTACTAAGTATTTATCAGGAGCCAGACTAAATCTTTCAAAATGAGTAGCTGAAACTTTATTTTCATTTCAGTTTTGCATGTATTATTTCCTTGTAAATTCATTGGTAACAGGGGCATTTTTATTTTCTTTTTCCTCATTCCATGAAGGCTATGAGATATTCTGGCTAACAGAAAAATCCAGAAAGAATTGCACTAAGTTTAAAATGTCAAAACTACAGAACTTCTTTAAAAAATATCTAACTGCAAAAATAAATTTTCCCAGTGTTTTTCCACTGGAACCCATCAATTGTACAATTCATATCTATATTCCTCTGTGCCAGACTCTTTCTGTGACCCAAAGCTTGCATATATTCATGTAGGCTCAAAAGTGATTATGTATGTCTTTGAAGTAAAAAGAGGAAAGCCAGACAAAGTTTAAGCCATTAAAATTAAATGAAAAAGGATACCTTGCAAACTACTAAAACCATTGTAGAAAGTGTAAAGCATATGAATATTCAGTATGAAGGGGAAAAGCTAAAGCTAAATTTCTTCCTCAATGCCGCAAAATACCGTGGGAAGGAATGGAAACCCAATCAAAATGATTTATATCACTTTGGTAATTTTGTCTAATGAGTATAACATATGTAGATATCATTCACAGAAAATAATTATTGACTTAATTACTCAGGAACATCTGCTATCAGGAAAAAAAATCAGCAAGAAACCAAACAATATACATATAAGTATAGGTGACTAAAACTAGATCAAATTGTTTGTTCATTTATATTTTTCTGGCTATCAGACATTCAAATGACTTTTCTAATACTTTAAAATGAAAGGAGTTAGATTCAGACAACATATATAAATAACTCAATTAGAGGCCAAATCATAAACATGGCAGGCGTACCAAGAACCATGCCCATTGGACTACAGCTATCATTATCCAATCAGCAAATTCAAAGGTTATTTTAAGGTTATTACGCTGAAAAGGCTAATATAAACTGCACCAGGTGCTGCCCCCAAAACAATCTAGATGTGACCTACAGTTTTAACATTATTTTTTAATCTAGTTTGTTTTGTTGCAGTTTCCATCATAATCCTCTTTATAATCTTTTATATACAGTATCTTTCATGACTGATTCTAATACAAGGGTCAGAATCTTAAGTATAAAACTTATCATTTCTAGAACAAAGCCAAACTAATTCACAAAAGCAGCATAGTAATGAACAATACAGATTTAAGGACTATTACACCAAATAATAGCATCTATACATGTATCAATGGGTATTTAACACCTGAATTTTTTAAGAAGTGTGTGTGGGGGGGAAACCTGAAATACATCTAGATTTTTTTTTATTGAAAACTTAAAACCTTCACAAATTCATGCAATAAACTTGGCCAGAACTATAGAGAGTAGGTTTATAAAAAGCTTTCCTGCTTTGACTTCTTTCATGCAGTATTATTGAATCATCCTATAGCACAAATATATACATCACAAAAGGTTAATATACAAAGATTCAATAATGGAAGTAGAGTAAGAGTTGAGCATATGATTGTACCATGTACTTGAGATTATCAGGACACCTGTTGATCAATCTCTGAATTGTAGCATTCCACTAAATAGGATGGGCAGATTATTAAATAAATATGTAATTATGTAATTATTATGTAAATAATGTATTTAAAATAATTTATTTTAATCAATAAGACACCACTAAGGCAACCTTGCCAAGGAACAGCTGAATTTGATCTACCAATGATATGACCAGGGCAAAGTAGGCATTTTAAATCTCCATCCATACCTAAAGTGTTCCAGTATACATATTCAAAAAATGATATGGTGAACCTGTTTGTCATTGATGTTGATATTTCCCCAGAAGAATCTTACTAGTGGTTCACAGCATCAAATTTGAGACTAACATTTAGGGTGGGAAAGATATTCTAAGCAGTTTCTCCTTGTATCCTTCCTTAAGGATCCAGTTGTAGCATCAACATATGGCTATTTTTATCTGCAGACCTGATAACTCAGAGAAGATTACAGAGAAAGACAAAGATAACTACATTAGGCCCAAGTGAGCCATCTGTTTTTTCAGGACATTATAACCAAACCACCCAACAAGTCTGGGCAATGACTGTCTAGAGGCTTATTACTCATATTCAAGTAATTAAAATTGTTCAGATTTGGGCTTTGGACTCAATGGCTGAAAACACCACCTGAGGCTCTGCAAGCTAATTGTCTTGAAATATACCATCTCGTATCAGCTGCTGAAACTCATAAAATGTTCTATTCTGCTTCCACAAGAAGTTAGCAGAACTCTCAAAACTTCAGAACAAATCACAGTAGTCCTTGACTTAAGAGTATTTGTTTAATGATCATTTGACATTAGGACAGCTCTGAAATAAGTGATTTAGGGCCGGTCTTCACACTTATGACCATTTCAATATCCCCATATCATGTGATCAAAATTTGGATACTTGTCAAGCCAGCATGTATTTACAATGGTTGCAACATCCCAGAATCATGTGATTGCCATTTATGACCTTCCAAGAGGGCTTTGGATAAGCAGTATCAATGGGGGAAACCAGTTTTGCTTAATAACTGTATGATTCACTTAATGTCCTTGGCAAAAAGGTCATAACATTGGATATGTCTCACTTAATGACTGCATCACTTAGCAGCAGAAGTTCCAGTTCCAATTGTGGTCATACATTGAGGACTACCTTTACATTCAATTACCCAGATGTGTGGTTTGCATCTAAATAGGATCCCAATGATATAATTCACAGCTAGTGGATGTGTAATGATGAAGCCATATCTAAATGCTTATTCCTTGGATTTTGGCACCAGAAGGTCTTGCTTAATCAGAAAGAGCTAGTTCTGATAAAATGATGCCAGGGAGAGATTCAGCATAGCTAAAAGTTGTCCTCTGAGCTCTCTAGCATGGTGTGCCACACAAAATAATAATTTTAGTATATTTTACAGATATGATTAGAAGCCCAAAGTAAGCATTGGTTGCTAACCATTCAGACCCTGTGATGCAGATGAATAGAAAAAGATGATAAGGCAATTAGTAGACAAGTAGTCATAGCTTCCTTCATTTATTGTGTCTCAGCAGAAATCAGACATCAGACATCAGTAACAAACATGATGTTACTCATGTAGATGGTACATTTAATTATGGGATTATGATAAAGAAAGTGGGATTAAAATAATGGTTATTATTAGCAAAGAAACTCCACAACTTATAGAGAGTTACAGGGCATCTGTAACTGTTGTTTCAGCTCTTTTTAATTTGTTTCAGGAATACACAACTTGAACTCCCAAGGAAGATGCATTTCTTCACAAAGCCTTAGGAGTGCCCCCCCCCCAACTCAGTCCTTTCAAATGTGGCTGCCAAAATCTAAATGTTCCTGGGGCTGAAGATGAGACAATTATTAAATATAAATGCAAGTAGTATAAACTGTATTTATATTTACTTAAATTAAAATTAAATTTAGTTCAGTCTCAACTCCATCCATTTCATTCATCTACCCTCATCCCACATACTACTCAAACACAGAATACAGTACTTGATCATCTAAAGTTGTACATTGATGCATTAATTTCTTTATTCCCCAAATGGATTTTTAGATTGATGTTTCAGTAAGTAAAGATAATCATTGTTGAATGATTATTAATTTTTTACATTGCACTTCATGGTAGAACTCATGCATCAGTTCTTTTGATAACAAGCAAAGGACTGCAAATGAAATAGTTACCTGTCCTTTGAAAGTATAAGACAAGACCTTTTCAAGCTTTTAGTGTTCATGAAGAATTTGTGATATCTGATAGAGGAAAAATGTTCATTTTCCCTGTTTCCCAAGTCTTCTATTACTTCTTCCTCTCAAGTGTGTCATGTGCTATGTTTGATAATGTAATCAGAGGTTCATATGATTAACTTGGATTTGCTTTTTGATTTGAATATACCTCCCTAACTTCTTTCTCTGTCCAACTCACAAATCTTTTCAGGTACTTTTTTACTTATGATTTTTACTATTTATGACTTGATTTGCTCTCCATAGATCACTTAAGAGTGGTAACATCAATAACAATAATAATATAGATATAAGCATTTAATGTTTCATAGAACCATTAAAATTATTATTAAATTAGCTCAGTCTGAAAATGCCTCTCCTAAACAAAGGTCTAGACTGTGATGCCTTTCCTCAAAATGGAAAAAGGAGAGCCTAGATGCAGCTTTCCCACCTCCAATAGCTTTGAGCAATATGAAATAGACTCTCTCCCACGAGCCCAACAAGCAGATCTCAGAAACTGAGGTTGTATTTATCAAAGTCTCTCCTGCCTGATCTTAAAATTCAGACAATTTACCATTCAGATAGGTGTTCTCTTAGTCTCTTTTAAAGTTTAAATCCCTAATGTTTAAAAGTAGTACTTTATGCTTCCTTTCAGATTTTGCACTAATTGAAGCACTTGGGAATTCAGAAATAATTGGGGTTATTTACTGCTTATTCCATATTGCTTTTCTTTCCTTTATCAAATAACAAAGGAAATTCTATTTAGCTGTGGTCAAAACATGTATCTCTTAAAGCAGAATAAATTCTGAAAATATATGATTATCCAAAAGGCGGGTGGAAAAGAAACTTGTACAATTAATGAACTACTGAGTTAGTATTCCTTTTATTTCCTGTCTTACAGTTTATAGTTTAACCTACAACTGGAAAAAGTGCAACAAATTAAAAAAAATATCATTTAGACATACTTTTTTGTACATATTTATTTATCAGATTGAAATAATAATTAATAATAATAATAAAGTTGGAAGGGACCTTGGAAGTCATCAAGTCCAACCCCCTGCTCAGGAAGGTAACCCTATATCATTTCAGACAAATGGCTGTCCAGTCTCTTCTTAAAAACTTCCAGTATTGGAGCATTTACCGCTTCTGGAGGCAGGTTGTTCCATTGGTTAATATTGGATTTATTTTATTTTACTGAGAGTGGGGAGATATAGAGAGAGATATACCAAAGAAAATAGCTGCAAGGTGATTGATACACACACACACACACACACACACACACAAATATGTAAAATTCTATTTTGCCAAAATTTTATTTTGCGATTTTTAGCTATTCTTCTTAGGGTAAAATGCTTTAAAATGTTTTTTGCACAAATTAAAATCTTTTCAATGTCATTCTAATGAGTTGGGTGCAAGAAAACTATTGCTATTTCATCTGGATCAAGAATGCTTGCAATTTATTGATTCTACTGTACAAAAACACTTTTTGCCAATTAGCTCCTTGAAGATTGAAACACAGATGAGGGTGTTAAGGAGCAAACACAAAATGTGTGTTGTGATTCCCTGCCAGCCTGTGATCCCAGTAGCTGAGTACAGTCAATCAGAGGAGGAGGAGGAGGGGCCTGGGGATCCATCAGAGTCAGAGGAGGATTCTGATGAATTACAAGACTTACAAAGTGAGGAAGAATTCCTGATCAAGCTGAAAGCCAGCTGTGCTGGGAGGATGAGTCAGACTCAGAAGAAGCACACCTGGAAGACCTCAGAGATGCTCGTAAACATAGACAGGTCACACGAGTAAATCAGAGGGAGGCAATGGGTCGACTTCAGGGGAGAAGGAGGAAGCAGTGAGAAGCCACGCCTTGGGGGCTGCATAACAAAAAGGGAGTGTGTGGACAGGGCTGGTTGCTGGAGGCAACCATTTGCAAAGAACTTCAGTGTCAAGGGATCATGGTCTGTTTGTTTTGCCTGTGAATTATTTCTTGTTTTGACTCGTGCTCTGTTTTGCTTTTGAACAAACTATATCGGCTGGAAAAGTGTTCTGTTGCTTTTGTTTTGTGGGAAAATTATCAGAACTGTATATCAAATAAAAAGGGTTGTTTTTTCCAGCCTACTGTTAAAAGAGGGGTTGTCCTGTGAAGTAACAAGGACGTACGTAGCTGGGACAGAATAATGAGGACTGGCACAATCCTATCTAGAAGACACTGAAACACAATCTCAGGGTCTGGTTTCCTACTGACCAACATTTTCTTGTCAATATTTAATTTTAGATTGTTCGACATCAATATACTTGTGCAGTGTTGTTATCATTAGTGGCTCAATAAGGATCCTGTGATCTTATATTGTGGCTTGATTACTTTGGCCTATCTGGATACTGTATGTTGTGAACTTTGCATACTCAGTGGAAATGTTTCTTTGGGAAGTGTCAGTAAAAAAGCAGCAAGGAAATTGACCAACTGTAAGATCTGTGCTTATTTAGTCAAGAACACACAGAATTGTCCCTGAACTATTGCATTTAATGGCTAGAGGAATGGATCACAGACAATCAAGATGGGGCAACAGCATTACTGTTGAGAATTCTTGCTGTAGAAAGCTAGATGATCCCAGAAGGTCCATTTGGGGCTACTGAATTAGCTTCCAAATTTATAGCACTACCTAAAGCTACAGAATGTAGAGACTTTCAGGTCAATATACATGTATTTTTCAACTGTTTTACTGCCTACCTACCACCTTTGGGTACCTGATTCTCAGAAGCTCTTAGACCTGGATATATAAAACTTGCACTAGGTAAAATTAAGCCCTATATTAATAGTTGACCTATGATCACTTCTAGAAATAGGAATAAAGAAGGAAATTTTTGAAGCCAAACTAAAAAAAATAACACAGCTTTATTCCATGGCTTTATTTTAGCAAGTACTTTACATTTTGCTGACTGCTTATCAATGTGAAATCACAGCTGTCAATTCTTCAGTTGATTTTGGCTTTATGCTCATCAAGTTCTGCTTATTATTATCATTATTGTTATTAGTAGTAGTAGATTATTAAAATTTGTATGCCACCCACCAACCAGAAACATTAGATTAATGCCATTTTAATATTCCCATAAACTACTTAATTCATTTAAAACTTGCAATAGGTTTCAAGTGTTGACAGATAGGAAAACAAATGCCACTCAATCTTGCAAATCTGTTATATAGCCAACTTCTCAAAGTTAAAGAATGCCCTTGTATAATATATTAAACTATTAATAGAAGTCTTGCTTTTATTACTATTTTCCCACATCCAACCACTTAGAAAATAATAAGATTTCCTCTCAATCAATGACTTCATTTGTTTCCATTTGAAAATGTTATGGTCTGTGAATTGCAAAAAAAAAAAAAGTAATAATAAGGTCTCCTACAAATAACATGCTTGGAATCTAAAAGAAAAAGAAGCAAAAGCAGATATTTTTGGCTTCAGTTATCAAGGGTTTCACATACATGGGGTTATCTGCCTGATCGCTAGATATACTTCTTCAGAGATAATTCTGTTCAAGGACTTGTCTGCATCTTGGTATTTAAGTGAGGACCATCAGGATTGGCAGGGAAAGCAAGTTACAGGTTCCATCTATGAAAGAGTGTCACAGCCTTTTCTGCTGTGAGCCACACCCCACCTGCTCCTTTGGAACTTCAACCCCATGAAACCTAGATTGGTCCCATCTCTGCCAGCCTTTAGAAACACCCTGAAGACATGGTTCTGCCACCATGCCTTGAAGTCCAGCCATGGTGGGAACCTTTTACATTGGCTTTGTTGAGCTTGATGAAAGGATGGACTTTGTCCACTGGCCATAGTTATTTTTGTTTTTCAAGTGGTTTCTGTTTTATATGTTTCTATATTGGTTGTAAGCTTTTATTGGACTGCTCTTTTTAAACTGCTGTAAGCTGCCCAGAGTACTTAAGTGAGATGGGTGGCCATGCAAACTGAATAAATAAATAAATCAGAATTAATCACAAAACACATTTAAAATGATTTGTATTTCATTCAGAGCAATCTCAGTCTGAAATAAAGAAGTACTTACATTCAAGAGATAGTAGGGAAATAAAGTAGAGATACTTTTGTCTACAGCAATTTGCAAGTCTGTTTTAATGTATGTATACATACTGAAGATATAGATAGATAGATAGATAGATAGATAGATAGATAGATAGATAGATAGATAGATAGATGGATGGATGGATGGATGGATGGATGGATGGATGGATGGATGGATGGATGGATGGATGGATGGATAGATAGCATTCAGTCAACTTTGATATTAGGCTTGCTAGCTGGAGTTATGAAACCTATGGATGTTGGGGAAAGTGTATCATTTATGTTGTATTTTTACTATCTAGGAAAAAAGATACTTGGGGTCCTATATACCTTGACTTGTACCAGGCACCATTTGCTGCCTTAACTAGATAGAGAGGGAACTTGTAATAGTTCCCTTTCATTCACTGAATTTGAGATTACCTCCTAATGAAATGGAAGATGGTAATGGAAGAGAAGAGAAGACCTATGCAATTATAAATTCCCAACTTGATACCTAGAGAGTTCTATTGCTTATTAGTCATCTATTAGCTTGCTTTGATCTGAAACACAGTGTAAGGCTACAGTAAGAAGTGTATAAAGTGTCTGGAATTATTGAAAGCTACTTCATTACATAAAATTGCTTTTAAGAGTTAACTTCCAAACTTTCTAGTGGAAGTGTACTTAGGAAATGTATTTGGAGATATGCATTTCAGATGTGAGGGGAAACAAAGAAAGAAATAGCACAGATTCGATAATTAAACAACATATATAGTAAAATATCTATATTTATTATATTTCTCCTTTTATTACTAACTGGCTCATAGAAAATCATTAATAAAAGACACCACCAGGAACAATTCCTATGTTATCCCCACAGGACTGAATGGGAATTATATTGGTCATGTTCTTCTGACACTTCCATTCATCTCATTTAGGCATAATCAGGAGAAGCTCCTAGTGGAACCAACTATGGAAAATGTATGCTTGAATTTATATGGACATATTTAGTAAAAAGAGTAATTTGTACTTGTACTCACTGTTCCTGCCTCTGGAATTTTGTATTTATCACTGGAACTGTAGTGAATAGTTAATTTAGAAATTAATATCAGCTGAAGAAACTCATCTGGGAGCCCATCTGGGATGCCCTTCTAGGCAAAATGATATTAAGAGTTAGCTGCTACTGCTAGGAATACACTGAACTGAATGAAATGCTATCATTTATTTTATTTTGTAACATGTAGGTTTTATATTGTAGTCTATAAGAGAGAGAAAAAAGCCTCACTGCAGTTCAGTTCATCAAAGCAACTTGCTAATAAAAAGAGATGTCTTCTAAATGCAAATGTTCAGTCAATAAAAAGTACTTGGAGAAACCTTTTTTAGTAAGTAAGAATAGACAATCCAACAGCACATTGCTAGCACTGCAAGTCAATAGTTTCTGCTGCTTGCAATGGCAGTTACCACTGGCCTTATACCACTGGTTTTATTCAATATAGCAAATATGTTTGTGAAGGAAACGTGAAAAACAAAAGACAACATTAGAAGACCATTTCTTTACCCTGCTGTAATGCACAGTGTTTAGTTAATGCACTTCTGCATTATCTGAAGTTCTATTGTGCTCAGACAAATATACTGATTACTAATGAATCTACAGTTGTTGCCACAGGAGATCTAAAATGTGAAATGGACAACTCTGATTATATCTCATTCAACTGATGCTCCACTAAAACATCTATTGATGCCAATAGTAATTGTTCCTTTAAATCCTATGAAGGGGTGAAAGTAAAGATAGTGGAATTTAGTTTCTGCCAGATGAAATGTCTATTAACTATATAAATATGTGATTCCCTGGGCAAAATTCAAGTTACAAAAAACATGATTGGCTTCTGAGTGGCAACAAAAATCTAACTTTGGTGCTAAACCAAGAAGCACTCTCTGGAAATTGTTTAACTGAAGTGTGGAGTGCAGATCACATTTTCCAAAATGCAGTGTAAATGGCTTTTGGCAAGATTGCCCCTGATATCAAGTCCTTTACTATCAAGGTATATTTATACCTTACTGATTGAAATAATTTGTTTTGTTTTAATTTGGAATGTCAGTAAATTCTCAATACAAGTACAACCTGCTAGCTTTTTGTGGTCCTTATAGTAGACAGGATGCTAAAGAGGGATCTCAAAATTTAAATTCAGGAATGGAATATTCTGGGAATGATGCAATGTTTCATTTTTCTCCCAGTGATGCTGAAGGTCTTCTAAGTCAGGGATTTCCAAATCTTTTCAAGTGGTGGAACATTAATTTTTTTAAAAATTCCTGGGTTCCCTGATCAAGCAGGCAAAGCTCTGGTAATATAAAATTGGTCATATTCATGTAGTTTAGCACAGTGGTCTATCTTCTTAATCTGACTTCCATAGTCTGTCACAGAATCCCATTAAGTTCTTAAAGCATGCTGGGATTCCATGGCACGTCATTTGAAAAACTATCCTCCAAATTATACTTTATCAGAAGTGGTTTGACAGTTTCCAGAAAAAAGTCAAAGTGTTCCAGAAGTGACCCAAACTTTTTGTCAACAATTGTATGTCCCAAACCCCTCAAATTGCTTTAGGCTTGCTGGATTTCCTTCTACAAAAATGCTAAGCTATGCTCCTGGAGTGGTGTAGTGTAAAGGGAGTTAGTCATTATCTGAGAAAAATAGAACATTTCAGAGTTTTCCAGAATGACAAGTTCTCATATTGGTAAATTTTGTACAACCCTGCATTAAATTTCTTTTCAGGTCTTAACTCTTATTTAGTCTCCACAGCAATTTTTGTTTTTTTTTCACCTACTGGGTGAAATCTGGCTATTGTTACTGCATAATCCGTTCTTCCTATTTAACAATATAATAGAAGATATAGGGAAAGGAAAGCCAGTGGGATTGACATTGCCATGAAACAGACTCCTGAAAGACATATTTCTCAAGAGAAAAAGGTGTGTTTCGGGGGTTGCAGGTCCTTAAAGGGGGAAAAAAACACCATAAACAACTCAGTTCCCAAAGTAGGTCCACACATCATATGACTATTGTATTCCTTATCTATGGAATGGAATGATGTTTAATGAACTGCATACATCCTCATATAGCTAAATGAGGTCCTGTAGCATTCTATACAGAGTTATTTAATGAACTGACAAGTGTAAAGTAATAATGAACAGGCAAAAATTGGAGAACAGCAGAAAAAGGAAACAGATGAGTGATTGGTAAAAACATTTACTCATTGTTTCAAAATCATTGATCTGCAGCATGGATTTTTTTTCCATTATGACCCAAACAAAGTGAGCAACTCTTAAATCAATGCTTATCTTAATAGTCACAGTAATTCCAATTGTGCTGGATTTTATAATCTACAAAACAAGTGTATTCTTCAAAATGTTTTGTTAATTTCCTTGGCTATCTGGTATTCTCAGGAATTTTCTTCAATACCAAGTTAAAAAGTGTTAAAATTCTTTCTGTCCTACTTCTTCAAAACACCAACCCTCACTTCTGTAGAGTGGCACATGGAAAACCATTGCCTTGGAATTTCTGATCTTTGGAGAGAATTATTACATCCTGTACATAATTACAGTTTAAAATCTGATCATGTCAGTTGTTATTTTTGTGATATAGAGGTGTATCAGGAATTGTGAAATTGTTTGTGTTATGGATTAAGATTAATAAATATGGAAGAGTATACAAATTAATGTGTCCCAGTTTTTACTCTTGAAAATCTAGTCATTATAAATTACATCCGAATGCTCCACTAAGGTACTTTAAAACATGGTACATGTTGCACACTCTTTAACTCATGGATTACTGCCAACATTATCCTTAATTCCTACAGTGACTGCTTCACTGCAGTGTTTATACATAGTAGAGAGCACTTATTTCTCATGAGAAAGTTTACCAAGACAGAATTTCAGAAAGCATGAAACATTATGCATTATATAAGATCTAGTGCAATAAAGATGTTCATATAAAGTGAATCCCATGATTCCTGAGACTCAGAACCAGATACCACAACCACATTGTAACTATGCAATTTTTTTTATCCCAAATAAGTTTCTTGCCAGCAAAGAATATTTTATTTAATTTAAAGTTATCAAGGAGAATTAACAGCCCAATGAACCATTGGAGAACCAACGTTTAAGCCGTAGCAAATATGGAGTCCAACTTCCAAAAGGAAAAAAAAATTGTAAAAACTTAGATTGAATCTATGGTTTTAAATCATTATGGGCATCTTCCTATGCACTGTATCACATTTGAGGTACAAAGCTTGATGTTGGCAGGTATGAATCTATTCTCTTAGAGTGGAAAAAAACAGAATTACCTTGCCATTATTGCTAACTTTGGAAATAATGGACCTAATTTGTTCTTTCAAACTTGCACATTGCACATACACAGTATATGTTTGATATGAACATTTTACTTAATCATGTTTTTTTGTGAAATAAAGTTTATAATGCAACAAAAAATGAAAATTTTATCAATAATATAACTAAACTGTAATCCTGAAAAAATACACAGATACATACATAAATGGTTTGTCTAGACTATGATTAGATATTTGCTTTCACCTGAAATAAACAAAACTAGAACTCTGTAAATGGCTTTTTAAGAAAGTGGAATTCTTTTGTTGCACTTGCTGAGTTAGTTTCTCCATAATTATTGTTGTATACTGAGAACGGTGAGGCATTGAGGAGACCGGAGTGAAAGTAAAAGCTCATTTATTCAATCCACACAGAAGCGGCTCTAACAGCCAATGAGTTTAAAGCATACATTCCCACCTAAAACACAGGCTTGCAATATATACATACAGACAGTTAAGGATTTGAATTGAACATCTTTAGTTAACTGTTTTATAACAGCACTATGAAATTAGGTCACACATCAAAGAAATGTACATAGTCTTGTAAATAAGCAGGCAGCTTCCACAACCGCTCTGATCGCCGCATCACTGCTGGAGGTTCCCGTTCTACCAGCCCCCTTGACTGGCTGGGCTCTTCGATCCACTCGTGTTGGGTAGACCAGTGTCTCTTTGACTGATTGGGCCGGGTAGACCAGTGTCTCTTTGGCTGGTTTGGCTAGGAAGACTAGTGCTCGTGTCTCTGAATGGAGCAGTTTCTGTAAGACTGGGGAACAAGTCCTCAAGCAAATTCTGTTCTAAGGGCATGGTTCCTCCGGTCTGTGGCGACTCAACCAATGTTAAGTCACCCTGCATTTTTCTGTAAGTCTCACAAGACCCAGGAGACTCAGGTGTGTCGCAGCTGCCAGGCAGCTGCCAGCTCTCCTCTCTGTCAGCGGCCAGGGTCTGATTAGTCTGCCGCCAATGCAGTTGATCGATGTGGCAGCACAACATGCACCTGTCTTCCAGGATCACTTCGTATGACAGTGGCCCTGACACCTTGCAAAACACAGCTACCACCCACAGTGCCCCTTTACTGTAGTTCCTTGCCCAAACTCAGTTGCCAACTTGCAAATTTCTTGGGGGCTTGGGCTGTGTTGTTTCTGTTGCTACTCAGTCCGGATGGAGACGGACCAGCTTCGTGGTCAGTCGATGTCCCCATCTCAGTTCCGCTGGGCTGTGGCCTGGTGATGTGCAAGGGGTTGTATGCTGGCAGAACAGAATGTCTACCAGCCGATGATGCCAATCCCCAGACACTATTCTTTTTAGCGACTCTTTGGTTGTCCTGGATCCATAGCTGGCTGACCGGCCATACTCAGCATGTGGTCTTCAATGGAACCATATCTACATGGAGAGAAGTGTGTACTCTTCAGCATCTTCGTCAATGATTTGGACGAGGGGATAGATGGGGAAATCATCAAATTTACAGACGACACCAAGCTGGCAGGAATAACCAACACTCCAGAAGACAGGCTTAGGATACAGGAGGATCTGGACAGACTTGAACATTGGGCGCTATCTAACAAAATGAAATTCAATGGTGAAAAAAGTAAGGTTCTACATTTAGGCAAGAAAAACCAAATGTGGTATGGTATAAGGGATACCTTGCTGAATAGTAGTAACTGTGAGAGGGACCTCAGAGTCTTAGTGGACAGTCACAGCAACACAGTGCTGCAGTGTGCTGCAGCTGCCAAAAAGGGCAACACAGTGCTGGGCTGCATTAACAGAGGGATAGAATCAAGATCACGTGAAGTATTAATACCACTTTACAATGCCTTGGTAAGGCCACACTTGGAATACTGCATCCAGTTTTGGTCACCACGATGTAAAAAAGAAGTTGAGACTCCATTGCCATAGTCCATTTGCCATAGTGCCCTTTTATCCAGGAGCCTATGTAGAGGTTCTGCTAATGCAGCCTAATGAGGAAGGAATGCATGGTAGAAATTAAGTAACCCTAAAAATGCCTGCAGCTCCCCCTTTGACTTAGGTCAGGGAGCCTGCTGAATAGTCTTAAGCTTTGAGTCAGCGGGGTGGATTCTGGCAGTGTCTATCTGGAATCCCAGGAACTCTGTGGAATTCACGCCTATTTGACATTTGTCTCTTTTGAGTTTCAGCCCCGCTTCGCGGAAATGCTGAAGAACAGCTCTTAGACATTCTGCTAATATTTCTGCTGACTCCCCAGAAATTAGAACGTCATCAAAATAAGGATACACCTGGAATACTTTTGAGCGTGCATTCCATCACACTCTGAAAAAGCCCTGGGGCTACACTGACCCCAAACTGCAGGTGATGAGCCCTGAATGCCCCTCTAAGGGTAACTATTGTTTGTGCCTCTGCAGGGCATCATCCACAGGCAATTGCTGATACACTTGTGCCAGGTCCAGCTTTGCGAATAAGTGACCTCCCTGTAATGATGCCAGGATGTGGCTGACTACAGGTACCGGGTTCACATGCTGCTGAAGTGCCTTATTAATTGTGCACTTATAATCAGCGCAGATGCGCACTTCACCATTTTCTTTAACTGGTGTGACTATGGGAATTTCCCACAAACTGCTATCTACTGGTTGCAGCACACCTTGCTGCACTAACTTATCTATCTCTGCATCTATCTTGGGTTTAAGGGCAAAGGGCACTCTACGAGGCTTGATCCTGATTGGAATTACAGTTGAATCAAGGTGGAGGGCGATTGGTACTCCATTGTATTTGCCTAAGCTGGGGCTGAACACATCAGCAAATTTCTGGCAGACAGCTGCCAAATCCGCTGATTCGGTTCCAGTCACATGGATGCCCAGGGCATCAAACCAGTCTAGGCCAATCAGGCTTGTGTGCTGGCCTTCGACTACCATGATGTTAAGTTACCCTCAAACTCTTTGAACTTCACTTTTAATGTAGCTTTGCCTTTAACTGCTACGCGGGAATTTTGAAAATCTGTCAACACTAAAATTGACAGCTTGAGTCTGATTCATTTCCCGCCAGGTCTGCAGATGTAATTCAAAGTTTTGTAGGAGATTATGGACATTGAGCATGGAACTCCTTGTAGCTTGACTCTTAGTCTAAGCTTTTCTTTGAGGGGCGATGGGCTCCTGTTCTCAGAATGCTCCTCCTTCCAGAGCAATATCCTACTCTGTTTTGCCCTGGGGCCCCTTTACCTCTCCTGGGGAAGTCTTCGGGTGGAGATTCCCTCTGGCGACCTTTACAGACAATAGCAATGTGGCCCTGTTTGCCACAAACTCAGCACACAGCCATACGAAACCTGCATTCTGAGCACTGGTGCTGTCCTCCGTAGCCAGCACAGCTAGGAAAGAAAGCTGCCTTGTCAAGTGGCCGCTGCCTTCTTCCTGGGAGCTTCTGCACCAGGTCGATCTCAATGTCCTCGTCCGGGTTGTCTACTCTCTCTGAATCTTCATGATGAACTGCTATCTGGCTGGGGGAATTCTTTGAGGGTTGTAAAACCTTGATTGCTCCCCCGGCGGCCTCTTCTGCCATTGCTTCTTTCAAAGCGTCCTGGAACGTTAAGGTCTCCTTTGCAAACAGCCGCTGCTGTAAGTCTCTGTTTCTCAGGCCACATACCAGTTGGTCCCTGAGCCGATCCTCTAATCTGGAAATTTGCATAGTCTGGACGCCTGTCTCAGGGCAGCCACGAATTCAGCAGCTGACTCCCCTGGATGCTGTTCTCTCTGCTCGAACACGTGTCTCCATACAATGATAGACAGTCTTGGCTCGAAGTGTTCTTTGAGTCTTCTTTTCAAGTCAGCGAAGGTAACTGACTCCAAGCTGGTTGGGGCGATTAGATTTTCTGCTATGTCAAAAGTTGCCTGGCCGCATACGTATAATATGTTGCAGCCTTTAGTCCATCTTCCCTGACTTGGTTTGCTCTCAGGTAGTTTTTGACTTGGAAGACGTAAGAGCTCCATTGCTCTGAGTGCGATACGTTGAATTCTGATAGCTTGCCAACTTTGGCCATAGCTGACTGTTACTGAGTCTCTCAATGCCTTATGCTGCTAAGGGCTTCTGTGCGAGTCCTAGGGACGGATCCCTTAGGATAGTGATGCCTCCAGCATGGCTTGCTAGCAGGCAGAAGGGACACTGTTCCTACCAGGGCATGATGCCTGGTCTTACCCCTTAGTGACTCTTAGCTCTTAGACCTCCAGCTCTTTCTTCCTTAGCAGCATAATCCCACTTTCGTCGCCACTGTTGTATACTGAGAATGATGAGGTATTGAGGCAACCAGAGTGAAAGTAACAGCTCATTTATTCAATCCACACAGAAGCAGCCGCTTGACTCTTATTTATACAGACCACCACTAGGCAGCAGCCAATGAGTTTAAAGCATACATTCCCGTCTAAAACACAGGCTTACAATATATACATACAGACAGTTAAGGATTTGAATTGAACATCTTTAGTTAACTATTTTCTAACAGCCCTATGAAATTAGGTCAATATACAACAATTATAATCTAAATTTTATCAATTAATTGCATTTACAGTATTACCTGGGGAATCCCTAGTTAGCTACTCAGTGATCTTGCCATTAAATGCATTTGTTCAGGATAGCTATTATTAACATTTTCATTGATTTGAACCCTGGTTCTTTTTTCTTCATACTGTATTCTCTCTCAATCAATGCCATTTTAATAGATTTTTATCCACTGATATCAATGTTCCAGGAAATGGAGGCATGCAGGAAACCCTTATTACTACAATATAAAAAAATTGCTTTTAGGCGTCTGTAAGGGGGAGGGAAGAGTGAGAGTTAATAAAAAAAATTAAGACAAAAGTCATCTTCACAGTTGCAGCTATCATCTTTTTGGAGGCCCCTGTCTCCCAAGGACACATACTGTATGCCCCTGCTGGCTATTATATTTTAACTAAAGGATTTATTGCCTTGAATGAAAAAATATGATCCAGCCATTCCAAATTCTGAACCATACATTGGATGTGCACCAAACAATTTGTATGCAATCCTAAGCAATAGTTTCAATCACACAGGCATACAGCAAGAAGTAGCTATAGAAAAGGAGCATTGCCTCCCCACCCCCAAAGTTTAGAATAATCTGTAAGGACATACATAGATTTAAAAATATTTTGGGTACAGAAGGCTTTAACACTAAAATCAAAAGGTTGAGATTTTCCTTTTGGCTGCCTTTGGCTGCAAGAGGCAACCTCATCTGTTTTGCAATCTGGAACTGACTGCTATCAGACAGTGACATGTGACATATGTGAATTATGAGTTCACATTGCTGGGCTGCCACATGAAGTAATAACAAAACTGTCCTTTCTTTGTCAAAAATTTCAGCCCTATTGACTTAAGAGAATTTAAAAAGCATTCTACAGTCCAGAATAGATGAGTATATAGCAAGGGATGAGCAGATGAATGGGGGACTAAGAGATTTGGCCAGATTTAGTTCTTCTGCATCAAGCTAATCATTTCCATTATTTGCATATCCTGGGTGAAAATTAATTAAATTAAATATTCAAAAACAGTAATGACCTTGGATGTTGCTATTTTGAGACATGTAAATATTATGGGAGCAGTTGTGTCAGGAACATTATAACTGTATCTAGGAAAATTCAGGCTCTTTATAAAACTTAATTCTGTTTTTCAATAAACACAAAGTGCCATCCACATGTTTAGTGAGTGGTGGGATACAAGCAAAGATCCATCTGTGACTTAGAAGGTACATAATTCTCTGAAGCCTAGTTTATTTGCATATGCTCAACATAATTGTAAAAAAAGCTATTTACAGTTTCCAGATATTTGGATTGAGACATTCAGAATGTGCATTCACAGATGTCTTTTGGGCCACGTACATAAAACACTTCATTGCCTTTGCCATCCCTTGTATTTAAGACAAAAAATGCAAGTTATTAAAATTTCCAAGAGCAGCCCAAAGACTGTTTAGAATCCATATTGAATAATAATAATTAATAATAATTAATTCTACTAGTTTAGGGGTGTCAACTGCTGGCCCATGGGCCTGTTTCATCATACTAAAGCCACGCCCACCCCATTGCCGGCAATGCAAAAAGAGTCGCGATACATCTCAACACGTCACATGACATGGCAAGTTTGACACCTGTGTACTAGATTGTGTTACCTGTGATTTATTTAAAAAAAACTATTTGTCATCCACTTCTTGATTGTATTCTGAAAAAAAAAGTGTTTTGTAAATCACCGTAACTTCATACAGCAATGAGCTTTCTTCTACTAACTTTGAGGATTTTCTTCTATTAAGATCTGGAGGAGTTGCCGTCTAACCTAAGGATGCCCTTTAGTTGCCCAGCTTGCCATCAGACTTCTTATTAGCAGATGCATACATAACACGATCAACTTTCTAATGGGACCTTTAAATCAGCCTAGTGGGAATACAATCAAGCGATGAACAGAAAGAAAGAAATGCTTCAGAGCACAATCTTGTTGCTGCAGCTGGAATTTTGTAGATTTGTTATCTACATATTGAGTCTCTAAATTATCTCCACCATTTTTACCAATACCCTCTGGAAAATTAATCAGACTCTGCTTAACCTGCAAATCTTGAAGCTAGCAGAAAAAAAGAAGAAGGGAAAGGAGGAGTAAATGCTATTTTCACAGCCTAGCTAGATATTCATATATTTTTTTTCTTAAACTGCTTCACGTTAATAATTTACATATCATGCACACTTGCTGAAGCTGTTATAGGAAAGTGATTTAGGATGTGGAATAGATCAATAAAACTAGGAGACTATAATGTTTTATAATTTCATAATTGTCTAGATTTTTCTTTTTATGTTCGGGCATGTATTATTTTGCTATAATAGCTCTCTTTGGGAGTGTTAATATAGATTGTGCCCAGAAAAGGCAGTCATGGTACGATAAATGAAAAACCATCCCCTACGGCTTGGGCTGGATGGTCTTTCTATTTTTCTTCCTATCTCATTTCAATATCCATGTTAAATTAATAAAACCTTTTTCCCATTAAAACCTAAATGGTAAAATATTTATTTTTCCATTAGCAGTATTGTTTTGAGAAAAGAGAAATAAGAATAAAAACTGGAAAAAATAAAAGGAGAAAATAAAGTAAATAGAAAGAGGTATCTCATTTTCTTTTAAATAGCACGGTGTACAAATATTTATCGTAATAACTGTAATAGGAGAAATATTTATAAGTGTCATAAAAGGTACCATTTATGCTAAAGCAATCCTTACCACTAATAGAAACAATTCAGCCAAAGTTGAGCTTCAGTTATTGCAGTTCTTCTATTTGCCTTGTCTCAAGATTGGCTATTTTATTTTCAAACGCTTCAGCCTTCTTTCTACCTATCTTCAGAGACTTGGTCAAAATGTGCAGCACAATGGATGCAATCACTTTGTATCACTGAGGGTGGGACTGGAGTGCCATTTCAAATGCTTCCTTCTAATATCACAAGTGGGAAAATTAAGTACACTTGGGGATCACTTGCCATCTGAGAAGGGCAGGATCACATCAGTTGGGAGATTCATACAAAATATGCAGGGTTGCACAAACTAGCAGAAGCAAGATATTCTGATTTCCCCCCCTAGGTTTGGAGGTTTGAGGAGATTCGTTATTTTAGAACTTGCAGCTATTCTAGGTTTCTTGCCTCAAAGTAATAGGAACTTACTAGCAGAGATTTGGCTTTTGTGAAAGGAGTCTCAGAATCACCTAAACAGGATGCAAAAATGTATATTAAAAGTATTAGGCCAATAGAAAACCTAAGTATGAGTGCTCAGTATTTCTCTCTGGTTCTTCAGTTTTCTAGATTGTATTTTTATAAACATATCTTCATTTGCCACCCAGCATAATTCCATGCCATTCAGTCACTTCATTCTTCTGCTATGTCATTCTGATCATATTGTACATGTGAAGGTAAGACCATAACACTGATGTTGCCATTTTACTAACTCCTACCGGTAGGAAGTCCCTACTTCTTGAGTTACACCTGGAAATCTATTGCAGCATACATAGGGCAGCAGATGAGCTGGACCTTCTTGCCAGATCAATCTTACTATCTTAATGGAATAATTTTTGATATAGATCTAAATGGGGTAGCACTCACACTTAGCATTTGTACCAGCATTTGAAACCAAAGAACTAGTTGTATAAAACTGCTGAGCAAGCTTCCAAGTCATTGTCTCCAGATCATACACACATGTCTAGGAAAAGCATAAATCTAAAGCTTTTCACAATGGGCTGTCATTAAGGCACTAGACTGTTAAGTGGACAATTACCCAGAAAGCTCTATCTGAAAGTATAATCTGGGACCATCTATGAAGATGGCACTTAACAAAAAGAGGGGGGGGTGTTAAATGCCTGTGGAAAGGCAAGTCTTTTTTTTTCTCTATAGCACCTAAATATATTTCTTTCTGGAGAATAATTGAGCTTTCTGTTGCAATGATTTATGAGAAATGCTTGAGGATGTTCTGCTGAGATTTATCCTTATTGTGGAACAAACATGCTAAATCACTAGATTTACTAAGATGCATGATTAAAGTTTCTGAACTGTCTGCCTAGGAAAGCCTTAATTCGTTATAAAATGTTTGTGTCCACATTTATAAACACACATGGAGACTCATCACCACCATCATTTATCCATCTTCTGAGAAGTTTATAAGAATCAGTTTTTTGCAGCTATTATGAAGGAGTTTTACAGAATCCAACCTAAACAGGCTGACTGGGGATCGCAGGGGCTGGTCTCCCTTGGGCCACAGCTTGCGGGAGGGCTGGCCCACTCAGCGAAGCCTCCAGCGGGCCGCTCCCAACAGGGATCCCAGGGCTTCCCCGGACGGCTCCAAGACCACGAGGCCCTGGCCATGCTTCTCCCAGGGAGTGGGGCACCCGGGCGCAGGGCCAATCAGGAGCCCTGCAGGAGGTAAGTCCATCTGAGAAAGAGAGAGAGAGAGAGAGAGAGAGAGAGAGAGAGAGAGAGAGAGAGAGAGAGAGAGAGAGAGAGAGAGAGAGAGAGAGAGAGAGAGAGAGAGAGAGAGAGAGAGAGAGAGAGAGAAGGGAAGTGAAAGTGCCTCTCTGTCTCTCTCTACGAATGGCAGAGGAGGCTCTGGAGCCGCAGGTGATGGCTCAAACAGCCGCATGCAGCTCCGGAGCCGCGGGTTGCCAACCCGTGCCTTATACTATACATTCTTCATATGAGCACATGATCTATGGAACCCTGTTGCCATTGGCCCCGGATGAGGTAGCCCATTTAAATGTTTGAAATCTCAGAGTGGTAGGGAGAATTGCTAAAAAAAAAAATGTTAGAAGAGGCCTAGCTCACTCTACAATACATTTCCTAATCCAATATCTTTGGAGTATGGATTGCTTAGAGGGCAATAAAGTAATTACTTCTCCCAGCTGTTTTGGAAGAGAATTCAGTGTGCTTCTGCTGAAAAATTTTCCATATTCTATTCCACCCTTAGATTTCTCTGTTCCTTATAGGACGAAAACTTGGCAATAGTAACAGAGGACAGAGGTCTAAGGAAGGGCTTTTCAACCAGTGGTACGGGTACCACCTGTGGTACATTGGCACCTGGCAGGTGGTACGCAACCATCCTAGAAAAGTGGTAGCAGGGGAGGGGAATGAAAGCACCACCAGGTGGGCAGGCAGGTGTCTTGCTCGGCTGTGCCTTAGGGGGGTCACTTTTTTCAGTGCCATTGTAACTTCGAACA
The DNA here is from genome assembly GCA_034064705.1 of Bothrops alternatus. Taxonomy (NCBI): domain Eukaryota; kingdom Metazoa; phylum Chordata; class Lepidosauria; order Squamata; family Viperidae; genus Bothrops; species Bothrops alternatus. The sequence goes on from JARGCV010000009.1 coordinate 36,873,030, forward strand.
GTCACTAAGCGAACTGTTGTAAGTCAAGAATTACCTGTACTTTATCACTTTTTTCCTTTTTTTTTTTTTGGTCATCTAGTTTTTGACACCTTGGTACACTGGTGGTACTCGGATATTGCCATATCCTAAAAGTGGTACAATGGGTGAAAAGGTTGAAAAGCCCTGGTCTAAGGTGAGTAAATTCATTTTTAGTTGCAAATGACTCTTTGAGATATAAGTACTCTCTCCAGGACGAACTCTAGGACATCCATGGGTAGTCTTGTTACTAAAAGTAGGTAGTTTTCTCTTTGACCTGAACAAAGGAAACCCTTATCTGACCATCTTAATTTATCTCAAGGAAGAAAAGTCACGTAAATAACTATAATAATTCTGGATACAAGATTTAGATGGTATGTTCCTTTAGGTCCTGACTTCCTGATCTCCCACGGCAGAATTCCTTATATACCTACAACAATCTTTTGCCGTCTTTTAAGCAAAATGAATAGGAGATGTTTGCTCCTCAATTTTCCTTAAACAAGAGAAAATACATTACTTCTGTTTTCAATAATTTCCTAAGAATGCTACCTCAGTATTAGTTTTTATATGGTAAGGAACAGTTAAGATATTTAGACAATGTCCAACAAATTTCTTATTTTTGTAGCTTAAGCACATTCTCTCAAATAATAGCCAAATCATATTGCTATACTACATGACCTAGGACTTTTGGACCAATGAGTCCAACTGGATTTATGCATGTTTCAGTGTAATCACACAACCACAAATGCTGCCAGCATGTAATAAAGAAGTATATCCTCAAGAGAAGGATATATTTATATCCTTAATGTCAACTGGATATAGAAGCCTTTGACCTTTGACATACATTCTCAGCTGGAAATAACTAGTCTAGATCTTGAAACTGTTTGTCTTACTGCAAGCTTGATACATAAATGATAGCTAGGTAGAAGGAAAGTTGATTAAATTATTGATTAGGAACCACAGATTTTAAAAAAAAACACCCAAAGGGAAAAATAAACCAAACTGATCTTGTCCATGCCAGATGGACCAAAGAAACAATTTGACATGTTAAATAATCTGTACAGGGCTATAAACAGAGCAATCCTAAAACTGCTATTAAGGTAAAATAAGCAATAAGTTTTTGTTTTCATTGGAAAAAGATCAAAGGTACTGTCTAGTGCATTTCCCTTACAAACTCCAATGATCATCTCTAAATCTACTTATCTAAATCCAATTGCCACATAATAAATGCATCCTGTTTGCAGTCCTGCAGTGCTAGCAAACAGATTCAACCCACTGCATTAGTTATGCATAGAAATATTTTCTTTCACCTGGCAGTTTGTCCTACTTAAGTATTTTTCTGAACCATCTTTTGTTATGCAATGACAATTTTCAGTTATTGCAGGATGTCCATACAATTTATTACAAAGATTTATTATGAAGGCATTGCATTTTTCCAGTTCTCATATTATATCATGGGATGGGAGGTACCCTATTTATTGCCCGTTATTCTGATTATCAGTTCATAAGTTCTCAGAAGAAACATCATTTAACTAAAGTAAAAAAAATCTCTTCCCATGTCATTGTTTTTCATTTAGCAATATTCAATCAAAGCTCTCCTTTGCCACAGTAACAAAAGAGCCTTTGTTTTGTTTAGAGATATGAAGTCTTTATCATATAATCCTCTCTACGGCTGATATCTGTAAAGATGATAATTATAGTATATCTGAATGTAAGTTGATGGGCGAGCACATCTCAAGCCTGGAACTCTAACAACATGTTGTTTAGACCTATGCTTCTTGCACTGCTACCATATTGAGTTCATCAGAGAGAATAGTTCCTATATATCGATGTATTGTGCCTATGCTATTGAGTGAATTGAGTATTGTTGTCCATCATTGTACTTGACATAGTGCAATGCTGCACAATATTATCTATGCCTGCACAGAGAGGCTAGTCGAGCCATAAACATCCCAATAATTTCAACTAGAAAGAAGAAACTCTGAAGGTAAAAAAAACTAATTACCTGCCCTGTGCCATATCAAAATCTTGCCCAAAAGTAGAATCAATCAGGAATCAGCTCCCAAACATGGACAATCCTGAAATTTGCCTGCACAAAGACTATATCAAAACTCAGCTGCTCAGACTAATTAACCAGAACTGAGCAATGAACTAAGAACCAATCAGGAATCAGCATTCCAAAAATGGCCAATTGAAAGCCTTCACAAACAAAGGACAATCAGGAACTAAAACCACCAAAACAACAAATCAAGATCAGGCACAAAGAAAGAACCAATCAGAACCAATCACAGACCAATTCTAACCAACCTGCATAAATCAGAAACCAGCTTAGCTAAACACCAAACTGAAGTCAGTTTATGTAGCTACAAAGGTGGGATCCCAATCAGTCGCTGCTTAGTTCTTATTGTCTGTGTGGCAGTTTGCTTAGGTTATTAGCATACATATTTTTTTAAATGGCAAGCTGACTTTTATCAGAAATAAAAGATTTGCCAGGGTTTGCATAAACCTCACCATTGAAAACCACTTTTTCAATGAAAACAAGGCCGATTGCCTTCTTATGCCCTGTAAGCTTTCTTGTGCTTGGTCAGGTGTCTAGTTTTTTGGATATGTATGGCCAAATACTTCTCTCCACAGTTAAAGCAAGGCCTCTCCTATTGCAGTCTGCTTGCATACACAGCAGATTGCACAGTTGTCAGTGATGAAGAATGTCTGTGAAAAGATTGTGCAGAAATACAAAACTGCTGATAATCCGAGCCAATCAATTTAGTATAGTTATTCCTAGTATAAATGTAGTTCCAAAATCATGTCATTGTAAATCATTACAGTAGAGTCACAATGATTTGAGAAAAGGTAACAAGGCAACTTTATTATTTAGTGGTTAAGTGCTTTTGTTGGTTGCAGTTCCACAATGCTGGGAATTTGAAAATGTAGGCTGCTACTTTAATCAATGTTGTATAGTAATGATGCCATACAGTTGTACACAAGAGATTGAGATGCATAACATGTGTTAGTAACCTGGTTTTCTAATTACAATCTGTTAAAAATAGGGCAATAAAATTTGTGCAACTAGAGAGGGGGACTCAAAATGCCTAATCTAAAGCTATACTACTATGCAGCGACGTTGGTGGCGGTGAGTGACTGGATCAACATGACAAATGATAGAATTCTGAATGTTGAGGGGCATGGTCTACTATTCGGCTGGCACGCATACTTAGTATACGACAAAAAGGCAGACAGGAACTTCAAGGAGAACCCACTACGAATCCCATTGTTATGGGTCTGGAAGAAATACAAGCACCTACTACACGACAAGATTCCCAACTGGACGATCCCCGGACACGCAACAGGGGATATGAACACATCCGAAGGGCAAGAAGTGGTGCCCTACAGTGAACTTGTACTGGGAGAAGAAAATGGGTTCCTCTTGAAACCCCAAGCAACGCTAGCAAACAGAGGAATAGGAGGTACCTGGTTATCATATATACAACTGCAATCAAGGTGGCGTAAAGATAAGAAGAAGGGCTTCTCCCAGACCGACGAGAATCTAATTAAACAGATTAGAGAACAGGGGATCAGGCACATCAAACGAGTGTACAGCATTCTGATAGAAATGGACTCTGAAACCGAGCTAGTCAAGAACTGTATGATAAAGTGGGGACAAGACTTTGGGCATTCTATCACCATGGACACATGGGAGAAAATCTGGGTGAGGAATGTAGAATTTACGAAATCGCAACACTTAAGGGAAAACTTCTACAAGATGTTCTATAGATGGCACCTAGACCCGAAAAAAATATCACTCATCTACCCGGACTCCCAGCCCAAATGCTGGAGGTGTGGGGACGGGGAGGCTACTTACTTTCACATATGGTGGACATGCAGAAAAATCAAAGCATTCTGGAGGAAGATATGGTGGATACTCCAAACCATTTTTAAAAAGCGTATAGAATTTTTACCTCAGGTTTTTCTGTTAGGGATCACAAAGGATTTCACTACCTCAGAGACAACCTTATTTCTGAACTTGATTACAGCAGCAAGATTGTTGGTGGGACAATACTGGAAGAATCCGGAAATACCGCCTATTGAAGAATGGACTGTGAAAGTAACAAATTTGGCGGAAATGGCGAAAATATCAGCATACTTGAAAAATCGCACCAATGAACAATTTTTGACGGACTGGAAACAGTGGATAGACTATATCCAAGAGAGACACCAATCAAACAGAATGCAGCTGGCGTTTAGCTGAGGCTCGATGGGAGGAGGGAGGAAGGGTTAACAAATCAAATGTTTACAAAAACTAACACCCAATGTTGAATGTATATGTTCTATAACTAATGCCTCTTAACATAATCTTCTGACTAACGTTGTTTACTTTAATATTGTTAAAGCGGACTGAATCTCTATCTCAGGGTATGAAACTTCTACCTCAGGATCTTTGGTTAGGGACTATAAAAGACTACATTAGTACTGAGACGAAGTTAATTCAGAAGTGTGAACGAACAATATGTGATGGACTAGATATAGTAGATAAACCATGTACAAGATTTACCTCAGGTTATTAAACTTTTACCTCAGGATTTTTGGTTAAGGACCATAAAAGATTGTACTAATACTGAGATGAATAATGTGCTATAGATTAGAAACTGTGGATAGGCTATAGAAAAGAGAAGCACCAATCAAATAAATTGTAACAGGTGTATAGTTGAGGTTTGATGTGAGGAATGAAAAATGCTTACCAAACCAGACGTTTATAAAGATTAACACTTAGTGATGTATACCAGGTGCTATGAAGATCGATACATATTATGAATTCATGTTCAATGCTGATTGTATGAATGTAGATAGACCATATATAAGAGCTGTATTTTCAGGTCCTATGAGGACAGCTTATTAATATGAACCCAGATTTAATGTTGATTGCTTTAATATTGGAAAAGCGTACTGAATTTCTACCTCAGGATAATGAATTTGTACCTCAGGACCTTTTGCTAGGGATCATAAAAGATTGTACTACTACTGAGACGAATTTACGAGTTGTATTGCAGGATATATGATGGCTGCTTTTTGGTATGAACTCATGTATAATGTTGATGGTTTTAATAAAATAATTTTTGATTAAAAAAAATAAAAAATTAAAAAAAATTTGTGCAACTCAAGTAGGGGCTAGCTTTCAGGATATCTAGTACAAAGTTTTAGAGTTTTGAGCTAGGTATAATATTCAACAAATTATTTTTAAAAAACAGATGTAAAATGGATTAGTATTTTTTTAAAATACTAATACTAATACTAATACTTTAATGTTGACTACTGTGGCTAAGGTTTTTCAAGAAAAAGCAGACAAATGGTCAGTAAGGCTTTTGCTACAAGATCAGCATCATTTGGCTTCTCCCCATTCTGAAAGATCTCGGTTTGAAGAACTTTGCACTGCAGGATGTGGACCTATCTTTTTTTCCCCTTCCTTTTGTATTAAAGGTCTTTTGATTCCCTTTAGGTAAGAACTAACCTGTTAGTTCACGAGCAGGTAGTTTGTTTTTTTATTGGGAATCTTTTCATCTGAAAATTGAGATTAAGAGATTTAAAATCAAATAAACAGAGAGTCATGGAGGAGGCCATCAAGCCCAACCCTCTATTCAGTGCAGAAATCCAAATTAAAATATCCCCTACAGACGGCTGCCTACACTTCTCTGGCTCCACTGTCAAGCTGATCTTACTGAGGTTTACCTAACATTCAATCAAAATCTGTCTCCCTATAACAGGGGTTCTCAACCTTGGCAACTTTAAGACTTGTGGGAGTTGAAGTCCACAAGTCTTAAAGTTGCCAAGGTTGAGAACCCCCGCCCTATAACTTGTATCTATTATTTCATGCCCTGTACTCTGGAACAAGAGAGAACAGGTCTCAAGGGTCTCTAATAGGATTCATTCCCTCCAGGCTAAAAACAAAGTTCTGGCAATACAGAAAATGCTACCAGTTTGTTTTTTTTCCTCATAGTCTGTTGCAGGCACGTACTTTCCTCATGGCCAACACAGCCTGATTAGTTTGCAGCACTGTATTTGAACCAAGTAATCAAAAGGACAGAGAAGTCCCAGTCCAGGTAGAAAAAGCAGGTATTGCTTTCTGAATCCATTAGGGTAAAGCAAAGGAACCTGTGTCATTCCTCTGTATTTATAGAATATAGGCAGTTATTCTAAGCCAAATGGCTATTTTTTTAAAAAAAATTTGCTGATGAGGTTTTTGCTGCCAGATGCAACGCCTGCAACCTACTATATTAAAATGATTGGTGTGAAACTGTATTTCACAAGAAATGGAGCTATTTGCCTGTCACATATCTGGTCCTTCACAAGAGACCCTTTTATCCCTAGAGGATTTCCAGTGGGTATTTAACTGTCACTAGGAATTCAAGTAGCAAATAATTTTGGCACAGAATGGCTACATTAAGCTCCTCCATATATCATTGTCAGTCCCTTCCGGTCCCTGAAATACCAGTAGTCTCATCTATCTTTGTAACAATGTAGATTATCTCCTTGACACACAAGCCAGGATCTGCCCCCATGCTTTGGTCTTTCTGCTTTAAAGGTTGAGCTATGTCAATATAATCTCACCAAGGAAGGAATAAAAAATGTTAACACCATAATATGATTAAGCATCTAATTCAATGAAAGTTGGATTCTTTTCTACCACATCTGTACAAATGTTTTGAATGAACTTAACCCAGGTCATTGCATTTCTTGATATGCGAATTAAGATGTTTATGACTAAATAACACTCAGCTTCAGACTATTTACTTCCCCTGGGGAACAATAATGGGCATTTCTTCTCTGGTTGGGAGGAATGCACTTTTTTAAGTGTCTGGGAACATGGCAAGCAAGGGTGCTGAATTATTTGTTTGAGGGCTTCGATAGTCTTTTAAAGAAAAAATATGTACTAAAATGTATTTTGCTAGATAATAAACTTTGTTTATTATATATTATATATATATTGAATATATTATATATATATAAAAGATTTGCCTACTATATTACAAAATACAGAACACAATAGATAGATGGAGTAGGTAGATGGATAGATGATAGAGATAATCTGCTCCAAAATTTAAATTCTGGGCCTTTGTTTTCCCAGCTTGAATTGGAGACATCTGTCTGGTCTAAGACTTGCTGATTTCTGCCTCTTCAGCTTCATTTCCTTTGTTTAAAATGGCAAATAATATGCCACAAAAATTTGGTGATTTGCTGTTGAACCTCAGGAGCATAATCTGGGGGGACTACACAAATCAGGCTGGGAGATTGTGAGTTTCCTGTTTCTGAGTTGCCTGTTGCATAATTTGAATTAAGAACACTATAAAACTTGTCTCAATGATTTTTTACTTGGAACCACAATGGGTCATCAAGAAAATCACATCTAAAAAGTAATCTTAAGAAGGCATGTTATCTTCTGTCTCAGAAAATTATATCCTAGACTGCAAACTTTCTTTAAAGTTTTCTATTTTTTGAAAGCAGTTTGCCATAACATGCACTAATAAGAAATTAATGTTAAGAAATTCCATACTGTTGTGTCCTGTGCCTGCAAAAGCAGGCTCAGGACGTTGCATTGGTCCCGGGCATTCCAAAAGCTGCCTGGGACCAGACAAAGCAGCACCAGCCTTGCGCGCATGCGCAAGGCGTGAAAACGCTCTGTTCCTATTGGTTGACATTGTCCAAGTTTCTGGCCATATAAAAAGGCCTGCATGCCTTTTGCTTTTGCTTGGTTGTTGTAGTACGAGAATAAAGCGTTTGTTTAACATCGCCATGTGTCTTCATCATTTGCACACGAATTAAGTACACAACACTGGCGACGAAGGTGGGATCCTTTGCAAGCTGGAACAAAAGATTTGAGAACTTACCCAGGAAGTCCTGAAGAGGGAAAGACGGCATCTGAATCAGCGTCCCAGCCTGCCAGTACAGCAACGCTGGAGGTTGAGCTTGGCTAAAGGACCCTTTCCCCAACAGTAGCTTGTAGAGGAAGTGAGTGGTGAAGGTTGTAAAGCTTACGATGTTGAAGATTGTCCGCTTGACTGATTTCGATGTCTCCCACCCAAAGAGATGGAATTCCTACGTAGCACGGGTGGAGAATTACTTCTGAGTAAATCAGATTAGAGAAGACGGCTTGAAGGCAGCAACTCTTTTGTGTGCCTGTGGACAGGAAGCTTTTGACATCGCAGAAAATCTGATGGCCCCTGCACCTCTGGAGTCAGTAACATATGCTGACTTGAAGAAAATGTTGAAGGAACATTTCCAGCTGAAGTTATCCATCATTGCTTAGAGGCACGCATTCGAGCAGAGAGAGCAGAGGCCGGTGATTCTGCTGTGGACTTTATTGCGGCCTTAAGGCAAGCAGCCAGACTTTGTGAGTTCAAGGATCTGGAAGACAGGCTGTGAGATCGTTTTGTCTGTGGCTTAAGGAGCAGAGACTTACAACAAAAGATTTTTGCAAAAGAAGATGTCTCCTTCCAAGATGCGTTGCAAGAGGTAGCAGCTGAGGAAGCAGCAGGCGGAGCTGTGAAGGCCTTGCGCCTCGCCAGGAATCCTCCAGACACAGCTACAGTCCATCAAGAGGACGCTCGAGAAGGATCAGAAGTGGATCCTGAAGAGGAGGTCAACAGACTTCACCAGCCAGCTGAGAGGAGGCAGAAGGGACATCCGGTCAAGGCACCAGCATCTCGGCAATGCTTCGGGTGCAGAGGATACCACAAGAGAGCTGACTGCAGGTTTCGCTCTGCCATTTGCAGGGTGTGTGACAGGCAGGGCCACATTGCATCCATCTGTTTGGGTTGCCAGAAGGTTCAACCTCGGGAAGAATTGCTTCAGAAAGGTACCAGGGTCCCCAGCCAAAATAGAGTGGGTTTCTGCGCATCGCGCAGGAGCATTCTAAAAACAGGGACACACAATTCCCTTAAAAAGAAACTTTCCATTAACGTAAGGTTGCAAGGGATTCCCTTACTGATGGAGTTGGACACAGGGTCCACTCTTTCCATTATTTCAATTAATACCTTTAAAAGGATTTGCAGCAGTAGTGGCCTTTGAGTTAAACTCAGGCCATCGAATCTAATACTCACTGATTTTCAATATTCTTAACACCTTAGGGTACAGTATAAGGATTTTGAAGGTTCCCTAGATGTGGTGGTTGTTGGGGGTGAACGTACGAGTCTTATTGGACTCGATTGGTTTGAGGCTCTGGGAATCCAGGTAACTGGACTGCACAGCTTGCAAACGCTGGGTCTTGCAGAGGTTTGCGAGGAGTTTGCAGATGTGTTTAGTTCAGAGCTAGGATCCTACAAGGGGCTTCCCATTTCGCCACAGTTAGACCCAACCATCACACCCATCAGGGTTAAGCCTAGGAGGGTACCTTTTGCCCTCAAAGGTAAGATTGATGCTGAGCTGGACAAATTGCTCCAAAAGGGCATTCTACAACCTGTGGATTCAAGTCCATGGGAAACTCCCATAGTGCACCATCGGCTCCCTTCCATCCATCCTCCAATGAACTGGCAGACAGAATGGTGTGCACCAACAAAGATGCCCTCAAGAAACTGACTGACGGTAACTGGCATCACAGGTTAGCAGATTTCTTTCTTGCACACCGCACCACACCATGCACAGCCACAGGGAAAAGCCCTGCTGAACTCCGCTAGGGTCACTGCCTCATCACTAAACTGGACAGGTTGCATCCTGACCAGGTGGCTTCACAAGTGTCACAACCGCAGGCACCTAGGAGACTCCAGGTGGGCGATCCGGTTTGGGCAAGAAACTATGGGCCTGGACATCTCTGGGTCACAACTGTGGTCTGCAAGGTCTCTGGGCTGTTGTCATATGAAGTTGCCTTGGGGGACGGCCGTGTTCTTCGCAGACACATAGACCAACAGCGTTGGAGACTGGACTCTCACCCTTCTGCTCCTGGCTCTGCTCTGGGGGCGGGGGCAGGAGGACCATAATATGTATTCTGGGTCACAGTTTCCCAGGCCTAACAGGCCCTCACTAGCTGCTAGTGAGGCTGTTTGGGATTCATCCCAAGGTTCCGCAAGTGCTCCAAACAGGAATTCACTGGATAGGGGGTCATCCCACATATCCATAACTACTCCAGACAGGGAATCACACTGGGAGTTTCCACAGTATTCATATATGTCAGATAGTGCTCCAGACAGGGAGACTGACCGGGGGTATCCACACAAATCACAAGCAGCAAGAGAAAAAGAATTCCATCAGGTGCACTTGTCAAATTCCGCAATTGCTCCCAAAAGGAGGTCACCAGCAAAGGGGGTTGCCATGGAGGCAACTCCTGACTCTGGCACCTTGGGCATGTGCTTGGGGGCCACAGAGTACTGGGGCACTTCCGCTACCCAGCCCTCTCCATCTGCTGGCCTTGGGCTCAAGGGACGTGTTCCCAAGAGGGGTCCAATGTGGACTTGGGGACTTCCACCCCTCCAAGGTATGCTGGCTTGGACTTAGAGGGTCCAGCCAGCCAGCAGCTGGGTGGGTCAACTGGGTATTTGGGGTGGCAAAGTCCTGGTTTGTCTACCCTGGTAGGCGAGCAGGTAGACCAGGCACCCTCACCAGGGTCACCTGGGGATTTAGGGCAGCAACGCCCTGGCCTGCCTAGCCTGGTAGGCGAGCAGGTGGGCCAGGCAATCTCTCTGGGCCTTAGAAGGTCACAGCGGGCCAAGTGCCCACCCAAACATCTGAGACACTTTGTGAAGTTGCTGTTAAATCATGAGGGAACTGTTCATGAGGCCCCTGAATAACAGGAGTACTCATGGGTAGATTATTTTGTATTATTTTTTTGATTTCGGATACATTTATTGTATTAATCAATATTGAAGAGGGTTTGCCTGAGGGCAGACTCAAGTATTCCACATTCCTTGCATTTGAATAATGCAACTGTATGCCACTCTTCCCAATGCATGACGTACATGAGTGTACGCGAAGTATGTTCCATCTAGGGGGGAGGGATGTTGTGTCCTGAACCTGCAAAAGCAGGCTCGGGACATTACATTGGTCCTGGGCATTCCAAAAGCTGCCCGGGACCAGACAGAGCGGCGCCAGCCTTGTGGCATGTGCAAGGCGCGAAAACGCTCTGTACCTATTGGTTGACATTGTCCGGTTTCTGGCCATATAAAAAGGACTGCGTGCCTTTTGTTTTTGCTTGGTTGTTGTAGTACGAGAATAAAGTGTTTGTTTAACATCGCCCTGTGTCTTCATCATTCGCACGCGAACGAAGTACACAACACATACTATGTTTCTATGACCATTGAAGTTGCACATTTCTTTACAGATAGTTCTTGAGTTACAACCATAATGCAGCCTGCCCATTACAGCTGCAACTTGTGATGGTTGTAATGGCCCAGGTAATAGATAATGGTCCAGGTGATTCATAAAATAAATAAATTAAAGGAAACCAGTGTTCAGCCTGTCTTATCCCTCCTAAGCTAGCTACACCTTCACTTCACCAGAAGATTCAATTAAATATCTATTTCATTTCTGCATATGGAATTGAGAAAAGCATTCTCCTGTCCTTCATTTCAGGCTTAAAAAATGTCACAGACTCAGGCTTTAGAGACAGTAAATGCTGGCTTTCACTTAAGTTCATACCATTGCGCCAACTTCAGATGAGACCTGGAGGTTCATTCAAAGATTCTGTAATCACTGGTGGACAAAAGCTGTTTCTGAAGCATAGTTTTCTTCAATACTGGCTGAGTTTCAAAATGTTATAACATTTCAAAATCTACTCTGCAGCTGGGCACAAGTTTGAAAGACAGGTATCTGGTGTACATGTACGTATTATAGCTTTATTATTGATTCAATTTGCCATGATCCTTGTTCTTGGCTTTAATCCAACCTTCTTATGTTTACCAGCAATGATATTAGCTGTCTGCAAAGGAAATATCAGCAATATGATGTCTGAGCATAATTCCTGGCAAAACATAAATAAATTTTGATTAAAATGCCATCTGAATTATTTTTTCATGATCTCTTCCTAGATAAACCTAGGCTTTATATGAAGAAATCAAATAAGGAATAATTTCACAAATGAAAAAAACTAAAACGTTAAATTTTATATTCTATTTTTACTTTCTCCAGATTCCATCATTTATTAAATATTCTCTGATAAAACACTGTACTTGGTTATTAATTTTTTGTCTTTCTATGAAAATTTCCCTTAATTTAATCTCAGTCTTTAAATTAATGTCAAACAGCCAAAAAAGTAACAAGGCATTTAAATCTTGTTGTCCCTGTAATGCCTTTTTTTAAAAAAAACTGCATAAACAATACACTCTGATAAGGATCTTAATGGAAATAAACCTAGCAGCATGAAATTCAGAAAAGTGGATATGCGTCTGATTATGTACATATGTAACCAGGATACCCACAACCCACGCAGAACATTTTAAATTTCCCATGTACTAAATTATAGCATTGTCAGAAAGAAATGGTGCTGGGCTGAAAATATGCACACTTATTTTTAATTAACTTTATAGAAAACTGCCGATATGCTAAAAAGATGCTAAGTCTGTTAAAGCTGATACAGCTCTTATCTAGAGAGCAGCAAGGGAGCAGGTGTAAGGCCAATCTGTGCCTGAAAGGACAGTGTGTGAAGATTCATAACACATTAGACAAACGGAAACAATTAAAGGTGATGACGCTTGTTCAGGCCTCCAAATCCCTTACTTTTCAGACTCTCCATTTTAACTAATGCCACAGCATATTTTAAAGCTCCTTAAAATGGCAGCTGCACTTCATTTTCCAGCACAAATTAAGATGAGAGATTATTATGATGAAACACCAAAATACCCCTGCCAGAACACCTATTCTGCTCTGATAATTTCATGGAGTGTTTTTAATGATAATTGAGATCCCCTAAAACATGTATGGATTTGTGCCACATGTGTTCTCAGATTCTAGAAAAATAAAAATGTATTTTCTTATATGGAATGTAACTAATAATAATTTAAACTATCCATATTGTTAAAATGGGAAGCTATTCAACAAAATATCAAAAGGGAAGGAAGGAAGGAAGGAAGGAAGGAAGGAAGGAAGGAAGGAAGGAAGGAAGGAAGGAAGGAAGGAAGGAAGGAAAAGAAAAATTTTCTCACCACATTACCACCATCACCACTTTACATATCTGAAAATGAATTGACATGGTATCAGCAATTTTCTAACCAAGAACTTTCTCCAGTATGTCTTAGCAGAGATGCTAGTGATAGTGGCCTAAGAGATAAGCACTGAACAATGCAGGCAGATTCCAGAAATTCTATTTAAAATTCAGCTAGTTTTGACAATTTGCATATTCTTGAAAACACAATAACCTAGGGAAAGAGAAGAAAGAGAAGAAATTGACAAATGTTCTGTTTCTCTTCAGTAAAGGATCAACTACCATGGATATGCAATGTGTTAGGTTTCCTGTTATTTTTATTATTTTATTTTGTTTTAAATTTCCAAGCAACAGCCTATTCCTGTATTGTGGAAGAAGAAACCAGCATTGTCCCAATTTAAAATAGAGTAGAGCCAGAAAACAGCTGAACCATCATCTGTTCAGTAGAATCCAAAGTCAATTTTGGATTCACACAAAATCTCCATATTACAGGCTCTAAGAGACAAAATCCTGAAAAGCAGAAGCAATAATAATGAAGACATTTTTACTTTGGCCTGTGATATGAGGCATGTTCTTGCTTAGGGAATACATCTAATTGCCTTTACGTATTTGCATATTTATTAATTAATAAAACAATAGGAAAGCCATCATGCTTTTTCAGGGTTCATGCCACACACTGGTCCTGGAATTTTGTAACAAGAAAGAAAAGAAGGAAAGGGACACTAAACAATATTTGAAAATTATATGCACCTGAGTGGTGAGGAAGTTGGTTTGAAGGCAATATTTTGCAAGAAAGGGTCAGTTCCATTACCAGAGTCACTCCCTGAACTCTTTAGCTTTACTCTGTAGAACAAAAACTAAGGCAGAGCAGGAGATGGAGAATTTAAATGACTGGGAAATGGTGCAATTCTCTTCTGATATCTATTTCAAGCCCAAAGAGATTAATATTTTCTTCCAATGATCCAAAATATTTCCATAATTACCACATTAAATATGCTTATATTTTTTTATAGAGTTCACCTTCACAATTACAGGTAGTCCCTGACCTGCGACCACAATAGAGCCCAAAATTTATGTTGCTAAGTGAGACAGTTGTTAACTGAATTTTGCCCATGTTTTGCCACAGTTGTTAAATCACTAATGCAGTTGTTAAGTGAATCTGGCCTCCACATTGAGTTTGCTTGCCAGAAATTTGTAAACGGGGATCATATGACCCCAGGACACTGCAACCATCATAAATATGAGTCAGTTGCCAAGTATCTGAATTTTTATTGTGGCCATGTGAAGCTGCAACAGTGTGAAAAACAGACATAAGTCACTTTTTGCAGTGCTGTTGTAACTTTGAACAGTCACTAAACAAACTGTTGTAAATTGAGGACTACCTGTACTTTGGTGGATTGTAGCTTAGGCTTGAATGCTATATGCTCATTCTTTACCACTCTCCTATATATGTCTGTTTGCTACAGTTGTACCATCACTGTTATTTTTATTTTACGGAAAGAAAATGGAGCCTGAAAGTTAATAATTTGCCCAAACCTTTTTTCCTGTCCAGCAAGCCCATTTCTGAAATAGGGTTGCATGTTGTATGATTTTTAGGGCTGAACTATGTGTAATATTAAATGCATTACTTGGAGCAAAGCAGTGTTTTTTTACATTAGAAACAGTAATGGACATCCCTTCCTTCAAATGCAACTATCCATCATTGTGACAAGCACTTGGTTAGCATATTCCTAACTTAAGCCTGTTTCACAGAATTTAGCATATTCATTCTAGCAAGACGGATTGTTTATTTTTTTAAAAAATTATATGCTGACTTTTCAAAATGCATCAATTTACCACCATAAATAAATAAGTCTCAAAATTAAAATGTAGTGGTATAATATAATAACTCTGAATGAAACATTCTAAAGGTCAGATTAATGAAATCAATTAAAAAAAATTAGAGACCAGAGTCATGACTTATAAAAATTAATCATAAGCCTTTCAAAACAAGAGATTTTCAACATGGTTCTAAATACAATTTCTGAAATGGCCATCCCACATGTCTCATTCAAGATAGTTTTATAATGTAAAAGCCAATGCAGTGGAGAACTTAAAACGGATCTAACATGGGCAGGTCCACCAGGCATAGACTGTCCTTACAATAACTTAGACAGGTGTTTCTCAGTCTTGACAGCCTGAAGATGTATGGCCTTCAACTCCCAAAATTCCCCACCAGAATATTGGCTGAGGGATTCTAAGAGTTGAAGTCCATATATCTTCAGGCTGTGAACTGAAAAACAAAAACAAAGAGTAGTCTGAGTAGGGACAGAAATACAACATACAAACTTTAATATAATTAATATATTGGGCAAAATCATAAGATACTTTATAAGCAGTTGTATGGTATGTTATTATTTATTTTAATATTTCATACATATATGATCATAGTTATAGACCCATGATCCTGATAGATTCCAGAAAAGAACTGAAATTAAACAACAAATGAACCAATTATTAATCCACAAATAACATATTTCCCCATCAATGATCACATCTACTCCTACTAAGAACACATCTTAACATATTTTAGTTAATCTGCATCTTCCAGTCCTAACTCTATTGTACATGAACCTTTCTTTGACTAAAGGCCTGAAAGATGCAGAATTAATTTCTAAGCATGAATTCCTCTGTCCTTTGGGGAAGATGGTGGAAAGTAAGACAGTGTCATCCACATAATGATAGTAACTGGCACTAGGGGACCTTGGGTGTGATAAAAGGTCATTGTTGGAAAATGACCATAGTATAGGATGCTGGAAAAAAGAAGCTATATATGCAATGCTTAAGGCATGGGAGAGTAAATAAAACAGAGTTTGCCTTATCTCTCAAACACCAGAGTTATAGTGTTCATGCAGCAGGGGATTTATTTGTGTGCAATCGCAAATGGAATAACCTACAGAATCAAAAACTGGAAAAGCTTCGAGCAGATCAATAAAGATTCAAATGGTGGTAATCTGAGAACCCGGTAGCTTTATACAGCTATGCCTCATAAAATTAGTATTATCTGAACTTGCTAGGCCTAAAACTTTCCAAGTTATAATTATGCCTTTCACACTTAGTTTTCAAACTACTAATTCTTCATGTATGTTTTTTTTTTAAAAAAAGCTCCTCTTCCTCTACCTTTTAAGGGCAGATGTTTTGGAGAGCTGGGCAGAAGTAGCAACATGCCTGATTTTGATGGCATTTTTGATGATGACGCATTGGGTGACCTCCTCCTTACTGAAACTTCTCAATAAATGTGATCAGAGTTTCTGTAGGAATTCCCCTTTTTGCGCACCTTTCACTCTGCAGCAAGCATAAAGGTGCCCTGACACGGGGGAGAGGAGGAGAATGTTTGCAAAGTTTTCAAATCCATATTTCACTTCTAACACCAATCAGATGTGCTCACCTATATCAGACCTCATTTCTTCCAAAATGAGTGTCATATATCAATTCAGAGAAAACTTACGTATTGCACAATCTGCAGCACCACTAACATTTTCTAGTGCCCATGTTGTTCTAGCTCTGGAACATTCAGCCTAACAAATATGAACTGCGTTGAGTCTTCTTCTTTTGCTTGGGGCAATAAAAAACATTTTACACAAAGGTGGCTTACAGGTGAGTGGTAGCCCTGCTAACCTGCTTCTAGCTATTTGAACAAGAAAATGCCAGAGCTATCATCATTTGTCTCCCCCCCCCATAAGATATTGTCTTGTGCCATGTTGCATGTGATCTTTTATGCTTTTATTTAGAATCCATTTAAATCAGGCATTTAAGTTATCAACATTTCTTAATTTATTTTTAAAAAAAAATACTGTAAGCAACAGCTTTCAGAATTTCTGGAAATACCTGTATTATTTTTATTAATGTATGTGACATAAAATATATCTCTTGTTATAGATCCACTTGCAAGAGAGATTTAAAAATATAAAAATTATAAAAAGGATGTTTTTTTTTAAAAAAAAAGGAGTTTGGAGGGAGTGCTATTAGGTTTGCAAGAGATGCAAATTAGAGAGACTTCCGGTTTTGCGCCATAGTGCCTGGTCATGGGATCACTCTGCCAGGAGACCCTAAATGGGTCTAAGTCACCTCGGAGAGGCGGCAAAGAAAAGAAGGGTGCGCTAGGATTAAAAATAAATAAAGATAAAACCAAAGTAACAGTAAAGAACCTTACAGATAAACAAAAAAGACAAATATTAGAGAAAACAGAGGTACAAATAGTGAAAAAAGTTAAATATTTAGGTATCTACCTTTCAGCTAGATGTTCGTCAATAAAAGAAGATAATTACATAAAATTATTGAAGCAAATAAAACTAGATTTAGAAAGATGGAAAAATCTCCAATTATCAATATTAGGAAGAATCGCTACAGTAAAAATGAATGTGTTGCCAAAGATTTTATTTTTATTTCAAACGATTCCAATAAAACTTGAGAGAAAATTTTTTCAAAATTTAAATTCATTGGTTTTGAATTTTATTTGGCAGGGGGAAAAAGCTAGAATTAAGATGAAAACATTACAAGATGCTAAGGAAAATGGAGATTTTGGGTTGCCGGAATGAACATTGTACTATCAAGCATCGGTGTTAACATGGGTGAAAGAGTGGATAACACTCAGAAATAAAAGATTATTGTATTTAGAAGGACATGACTTACAATTGGGGTGGCACGCTTTTTTATGGTATGAGGAAAACAGAGTCCATAAGTATTTTCAAAATCATTTTATAAGAAATGCCTTATTAACAGTACGGGAAAAAATTAAAGCTAAAATATATCTTAAAATTCCAGGGTGGTTGTCAACAATGGAGGCATTTATACATCCGAATCTAGTGGATTTTGAGAAAGTATGGACATATAAAGATATCTTAGATATTCATGAGAAATTAAAATCTAAACAAGAATTGGAAAATTTAGGAATTAATTTATCCTGGTGGGCACATTTACAGATACTAAATAGATATGAAAAAGATGTAAAAATGTATGGATTTTATAAGGATCAAACTGTGTTTGATAAAATTTTGTTAACCTCAGATGAGAAATTGATTAAGAAAATGTATAATTTTTTGTTAATTTTAGATATGGAAAGTGAACAAGTGAAAGAAACAATGATAAGATGGGCAAAAAATTTTGGTTATAACATAGAATTAGAAAAATGGCAAATGTTATGGGAGAGAAACTATAAATTAACAATGTCAACTTCATACAAAGAAAATCTGTATAAAATGTTTTATAGATGACACCTTCCACCAGCAAGATTAGCAAAAATGTTTAAAAATATGTCAGATAGATGTTGGAAATGTAAACATAATATAGGCACGTATTATCATATTTGGTGGACATGCGGGAAGGCAAAGGCTTATTGGAAAAATATACATATGTGGTTAGAAAAAATATTGGATGAACAAGTGGATTTTAAACCTGAACTCATTTTACTAGGCATCATGTCTGAAAAGACTAATAAGCAGAAATTATATTTAACCCTACATATTACCACAGCAGCAAGAATAATTTTTGCACAATATTGGAAGAATGAAGGATTGCCATCAGAGGAAGAAATAATCAGGAAGATTTTGGAATGTGCAGAGATGGACAGATTAACTATGAGGCTGAAAGACAAAGAAGATACAGACTATTATCAAATTTGGAATTTATTTTATTCTTGGTTAGAGAAAAGAAGGAAGGATTAGGAACTGAACATGTATTAGTTTAGCAAATTTCAGACAACTTGTTGATTGAAAAAATTAACATATATTGACGGAAAAAAATAATAAAAAAGATTGGGAAAAAAAAAGAAAAGAAGGGTGCCCTGACGATTCTGGAACAACGGCGGCCATTTCACTCGATTCGGGGAAAGCCTTCTAACCCGACAGGAGAAAGGTTGGTCACACTTTGTTGACTAGCCCAACAAGCTGAAGTCCAAAGGAACTAACCAGCACAATAGTTCCCCAAGAAGCAAAAAGCCTCCAAAAGTGAGAAGGGGGGGGATTACCTTACCCTTCTATAGACAGAAGTGGCGAATTAAATCCTTATGGGGAATAAAAATATAAAATACTACAGTTTGGATAAATTTGAAAGCTAAGAAAATTGTTAAAATGCTATACCTGAAAAAACATTGATGAAATTATATATATAAAAAGAACAAAAAGAATATTTTGTTCTAAAAAGTTGAAAAATGTACAGTGACATCTAGTGAAAGATTAGAGAAAACTATAGCAGCATTGACGCAGAATTTGGCAAGATACCTAGAAATAGCAAAAAAAAAAGCTGGGAACAAAGCATTGAGCTATCTACTACTGAGTGAAACTACATACAGTATGTTTAGAAACTGCTGACCTTCTGGGATTATAAACACACTGAGCTGCATTCTTAAACCCAAGTACTGTTTGCAGAGAAAGAAAAATCTTGACCTTTGGCTAATCTTCTAAAGGAGAAATTACTGGAAAACTTTTAGATGGTCAAATACTTTGGACTGACTTGTTGATAACTACAAGATCCCTGAAAAGAAGAACTGTCACAAAATATTGTTTTCAGTTGTGATTTGATGAAAAACTACTTAGAGGGGAGAGATAAAATGGATATTATATACCTATCTAAAAGTGATAGAAAACCATACCAACACCTTCTCCTGAAGACCCCAGTATGGAGCTTCAAAGATCTGCAGGAACAATGACTTGAGACAAAACAAATACATTCCAGGAGAAAATATATACAATGCTGCGACATATTCAAATGATAACTGTTTCAAACCATGATGAGATTAGAAATAAGTTTAACAATATAAACGAACATATCTCTAAGTTAAATCTACAATTAAACAACACTCAAAAAATAACAACAAAGAATGGACAAGCAAATCAGACAACAGAACATAAACTAAATGAAAGTGACTTAAATAGAAAAGCTACAAATGAAGAACACTACAATTTAATACAAAAAAAATCTGAAAAACCTCACTATAATAAAGAAGAGAAAAAGATGCTTTATCTTCCACAGGTTTGAGTCATTAAGCTGGCAGATTGGCACAAAACAAAAGAAAGTTACAAACCAAGGGTTTGTAACTAATAAATCTTGTAAATGAAAATTCGGTATAGCTACAAAAATGGTTGCAGAATCAATTCAAAACTGATTTATAACAAGATCTATAAAGGTATTAAAACTCTTTACATTTTTTAATTCTTTCGTCGTCATTTCTGGAGAGGCCTGAGTAGACCGGGGGGGCCTGGGATTCTGCAGATATGGAGGAAGGTGGGGGGGCAGGTGAGTTGTTCCCTGGTATTTTAAGGATCTGGGCTGGGGAGGGTGCTCCCACCTTTGAGGGCACCAGTTTGGACTGCATAGTGGCCATCCTATCTTCCATCCGCTGTTAGCCAATCTTCTTTATGCTGAGGATTAATCCTTACGCTTATATTGCCAAGATGTACTCTCTTATATCTCTCTTATATACATCCTTAGGTTTATTTTGCAAAGTTTTTATGCGTCTCTGCTGCCTCTAGAGGTCTCTTTCGCATTACAGTTTCTCTTTCGCCTTTCTCTTCCGGTCGCTTTCACTTTAAATTAAAAGTGGTCGCCATCTTGGGTGCATTTTGTTTATTGTGAACATAATTGATCCGAGGTAAAATATAAGAAATACTTGCTTTTTAAGCTCCTGTGTTCAGTCTGTCAATCTCTGTGCTTCTTTGAAAAGTTTTCCTCGAGTGGTGGCTGGTCTCAGCGTCTTGGTCTGTCAGCTGACAGATGCTGCTCCGGGCTGGAGCTATTGTGAGCTCACGGGGAGTCTTCTTTCTTCCCCCCCCGAATGTTTTTTCAGGGGGTTTTCAGAGGATCTCAACCCCCACTCACAGCTCTTCGCCCCTTCTCCGACCGAGGAGGGGTTTTTTCTGCCGCGAAAAACAGCTGTTTTGCGCTGTTTTGGCGGCTTTACAGGTCCCGTGTCGCAGAGCCTCTGAACAAGGCTATTTCGACCCCGAGGCAGCGACGCCCCCTCAACTCTTTACATTTTTTAAAACAATCTGGGCCATTTTCCATACAAATATATGATTTACAAAGCCCCTACTGAATATATTTCAAAGTACACAAAGAACAATTTATTTGTATACTTAGTCTTGCAATTTGAATCAAATATCCTGACTATTAAAACAAATGCAACCTAAAATTATCAACTGTGGAAAAAATGACAAAAATATCTTTAGATGATTTTTCAAAATATGTTTTTATTTGCCTTTTTAAACAGAAATATAAAGTATTCTAAAATAGCAAAGAGATGTGGCCAGCGAGCACAATAATGGGAGAAAGCCTGAGAACTTACAAACTGCGAACATTATAAATAAAAAAGGATAGTGAACAAGGCCAAAAGGTACAAGGTATTAAGCAAGAGAAAACAATTCTGTGTATTCCAAAATAAAATGATGTGGCAGAAAAAAAGAATAAACGTTGTTGGAAGAATACTAAATATATTCTCTAAAGAAGCAGTGATGATGACAACTTACAGTATATGCAAAACAAGTTGTCCAAGTAAAGACAGAGAAGCAGCACAATATGAATTCTGGAATGAAATTAAACCAAACAATGAGTATACTGGTGTTTTGGGATTCAGTGTTGTTATTTTTTCCCCCAAACTAAAGAGAGAAACATAACATTGTAGAAATGATGGTTGACATAGTCTCCTGTACTAAAACTAATTAAACTAAACTACAACCAATGCCACCAAGATGACAGAAATCAATTTCATTATCTTAGCAGGAAAAGAAAGTGCATCAACAAAAGGAGATGGTTAATTAATTAATTGATTGATTGATTGATTAGCCCATGGGCCATATCAAGGTGCAGAGTTCCAAACACATGTTATACTAAAATGCAGTAAAAACAATTTAAAATGGAATTGGTTAAAATACAATTTAAAATAAAATAGAAATAAAATACAATTTAAAATGAAGTTGGGATAAAATACATTTTAAAAATGAAATTAGAATCAAATACGGCAATTTAATATGTAGCTAGATAAAATATGATAAAATTATATTTCACTATCACCCCTACAATCTACCGCAATCAGTCTCACATATACCAATCTCAGCCGAACCATTTTGCTCAGATACTGTGCTGTGTTAAACGTAATTTTCAAATTTTGGCCGCAAATAAGGTAAGTTATTTTGATATAAGGGTCCCAATGGGTCATTTGTTTAGGGCATAGGCCAAGGTACCTGTCTCTCACCCTCGTATATAGGCAGCAGTCGAATAGGATGTGAGCCAGGTCCTTGACCTCAGCCGCTCCACAGATGCACAGACGTCGATTATAGGGTATAGAGTGGAATCTCCCATATCTGACCATTGTGTCAAGCTGTTCAAATCTCGCTTGCATGAATATTTTCCTAAGATGTTTTGGCAGTTGTAACTTCAAATAGCTGTCTAGTTGAAAAGTGTTTTTTTATTTGCTCAGCCATTTCAAGTTACTCACCTTACTAAGGATAGCTATGTCATTTTGTGCTTCAATATCCTTAATTCTTTGGGTAGCTCTTTTTTTAGATCGTTCCCCTGTTACCCAAGAGACAGGAAGGCCACAGCTTCTTACAAAATTTGTCAATTTAGTGAACCAGGAAGTTTGTGATTGTAACTTTATCTGTTCTAGAAGACATAAATTGGGGAGTCTATCACTCTCCATTTCATTAATTTTATGCCAGTAATTATATGTTCTAATTTTGTATAGAGCATGAATTGTATAGATTCCCATTTCAGCTCTAACTGCTGCAGCAGATGTTCTCAGATCTATGCCCAAAATACATCTCAGGTGCTGGGACTGCATTTGTTCTAGTGTTGTAATTGAGTATATACCCCAAACCTCTGCTCCATACAAGAGCAGACAAGTAACCTTAACTTTATATACTCTGATTAATGGGACAAGCGACCCTGGATAACTATGATTCTTTAATTTAAGCAGTAGATTCAAACGAGCCTTTGCTCTGAGTGTGTTCCATTGATGATGGTAAGCCCAAGATCCAGTCTAAGTATACAAAGGTGTTAACCTGTTCAATTGGTTCACCATCTAATTGCCATCTATGTCTCTCATGATGTTTTCCGTTGTGTACTTTGTTCGCGTGCGAATGATAAAGACACATGGCGATGCTGAACAAACACTTTATTCTCCTTCTACAACAACCAAGCAAAAGCAAAAGGCACACAGGCCTTTTTATATGGCCAGAAACCTGGACAGTGTCAACCAATAGGAACAAAGCGTTTTTGCCCCTTGCGCATGTGCACAAGGCCAGCGCCGCTCTGTCTGGTCCCCAGGCAGCTTTTGAAATGCCCGGGACCAAAAATAATCATCCAGTCAGTTAATGGAACAAAACAGTTCAATTTATTAGAAGATTGTAGTAGTAGTTGTGGTTCCTTTAAGGCAATTTTAACAGATGATTCACTTGGAGTGTTGCTGTAGGTTTCTTCTTCTTTTCAGAGTTCACACACAAAGTCAGCAAAGAGGATTTCTCAAATGGCACTATGCTGTGGACTACAGAATGGCAATGCATTTAGACTTTCCACTCCACCGAGAGTAAGTAGTGGTAGTAATGGACTTTCAAATTTAGATGGATTTTTTTGGTTGATTTATCTGTTAAACAGAAGAAAGGGAAGAGACAGAAAAATTGGCATGAGTCCCAGGAAATAAAGCACAAGATACAAAACGGATGCAATCAAGAAACACATTTTCCATTTTTATCTGCTTAGATAATCTCTCCAAATGTGCTCTGTCATTCTGTGGTGCAGAAGAATAATTAAAGTAGAATATCACCAGAATGTCTTCCTTCTTTTCTTGATTCATACTGAATCTATTAAATTCTAGGCAGTTTTTGCTACTTTCATTAAAGAGGCTATTTAAATACTAGCTTCTCCATGTAGCTTTTCCATTTTCTCAAAAATGTCACGTGAGACTTTGGCATGAAGAGCCCTGAGCACCTCTCCCTGCCTGCTTTAGTACTTTGAAACTATAGACTAGGGGCCTTCTTTCGATTTACTGAGGCTGCATTCCAATCTTTGTCTCTGGGCTAATCAATGGAGTCCATTCAGATCTTCTAACTGCTAACCCTTTTCACAGCTAATAATTGCTGCAGTCAATTATCTTTTGCTCTCCTGCTTTCAGAAACACTTTTGGGCTCCCTTTTCAAGCTTTGTTCAAAGACAAGAAAAGTATTCTGTTTGGTGTGTGTTGTGCTACTGAGAAAAAGAAAGACCTCTGTCTGCCAGATGGAAGGCTTAGGGAGAGGAACTTTTGTTCCAAGGCAGCTTAGAGAGAACTATCAAATTGCAGATATCTCACCTTTGATGCAACCAGTGTTTGGATTACAAGAGCCCTAAAGATATCCTAGCATCCTTTGTTATGGAACATAATAAGAACTCTGCTGGACCAGATCCTTGCTATCTAATTCAACATCCTGTTCCTTGCGCTACCCAGCCAAGTATCCATGGGGAGCTACATTATCCTGCAATGAACTCAAGACCCAGATGCCATTTATTTATTTAAAATTATTGTAAACCTCTTTCAAATCAGTCTTTCTAAGTACATTAGAGAACAGCAGTATAAAATGTATGTATAGGAACAGCATAAAACTCCAGTTTATGGAACTCAGATGGGCATCAATGCATTTAAAATAGATTAGAGCATTATATGTTTCAGGTGTGTTTATCTTCCAAGCTGTGTATTTGGTCTCTGAATGACAGAGAAAACCCATCTTACTCTGGTTTCATAATTTCACCAAATTGCAGTGTCACCAAAATTTGACTACATTTGCTTGCTTGTGGTTAAGTGAGTTAACATAATATGTAAAATGTGCTTGGATAGTTTCTTCTGTTGTACAAAAAGCATCCTGCATTTTCTATCTGGAATAGGCATCATTTTCTTCACCTTCATCCACCCCAGAACTGCTTCTAAATCTTCCATATAATAGATCTTTTAACTCAGGGATATGGGATTTTTTCTGGTCTTCTAGATATTTAGAAATAAGAGGGACTAGAGAACTCAAGGAGAATTAAGTCTCATTATATTGTTTTCTGGACTTATTCCTTCAAAAAGGATAAAAATCACTATTGCAACAAACATAGTCCAACTGAGCCATCTAAAAATGCTGTATGCCATAAGAAACGTTACTGAAGGCTGCTGAAAAATCCAGAATTTACTGGTTGCACTGCTCATATCCAATCCCCAACAAGAGGCTTTTATGTAATTATTTCTGACCCCATGAGCTCAAAGGCAAGCCAGCATGTAAGATGCATTATGTATAAATCCATTGAAGTTGTTTGTCTTTTAATCAATCATCTATCATAAAAAACTAAGAAAAATTAAGGCCACTCAATGCTCTTGTCCTTTATTTGTAGATCATTAGGAAGTACTCATTTTATTCATCTTTTATCAATACATTTTAATTTATTGTTATTATGATAAATAGTACAACGATGCATAATTATAATTCAAAATAACACAAAATACAATAAAACACTAAACTGTATAAACATCATAAAAGATTTAAGGCAGCAAATAAAACAGAGTTAAAACCAACCAGTTCAAATTCCTGGACACAGAAAAAGATTTTGTTCTCCTCTCAAACAGTTGCATCAGTTATACCCCATGGAGCGGCTGCTACAAGTGAGAAATCTTTTTTGGTGAACCCTTGAAGGTAGGCAAGGTCAGGAAACAGACGAGGATCAGAGGAATGCTACTTTATGTTTGTAGGATATAGCAAAATATGCCTCTGGTCCCCTAGTAAACAGGCTCAAGGCTTATTTTGAATTTCTTCCTCATGCTTTCCCTTTCCCAGAATTAAATTGTTATTTCTCCTCCCTTACCTGCTCCTGCATTCCTTCACCAAGGATATCTTTACATTTCTTGATACTTTCAATCAAGCTCGTTTATGTATCTCATGCTCCCAACAAAACCAGAAAAACTAGGTGCTGACAACATGCTAAAACAGAATGTCTGTGTGAGATTTCGACAGCCATTAAAAAGTGCTATTGCCTTCTCTTGGGATGTTTCCCTCCTTCTTTCCTTTTGTAATTTCCCAATCTAACCTCAGACCTGGTATTTCCTGTTAATCTTCCAAGCACTAACCAAATTCAACCCTATTTCGTTTTTGGTAAACAACCAAAGTCTTGTTATTGTTTCCTTGTCCATTTGATATTTCTTTTAATAAGACTGCCAAGAACTGAATTGAACTAACGAATTTTGCTTGCAAAGTACAGGTAGTCTTCGATGTACAACCACAATTGAGCCCAAATTTAGGTTGCTAAGTGAGACATTTATTAAATGAATTTTGCCCCATTTTACAACCTTTCCTGCCATTAATGTTAAGTGAATCATTGCAGTTGTTGAGTTAGTAACATGGTTGTTAAGTGAATCTGGTTTTCCCATTGACTTTGCTTCTCAAAAGGTCGCAAAAGGGGATCACATGGTCCCAGGACACTGCAACCGTCATAAATATGAGTCAGTTACCAATTGTCTGACTTTAGGTTATTTGACCATGGAGATGCTGCAATGGTTATAAGTGTGAAAAAAAAATCATAAATTGTTTTTTTCAGTGGCTTTATAACTTTGAACAATCACTAAATGAACCGTTGTAAGTTGAGGACTACCTGTATATGTTATGACTGAGCTATGTTCCCTTTCTGATAGGGCTGCAAAAATCTGGATAACCATTAGGTAGCTCCAGACATACAGAAAACCCAAATTCATTGCTGCCATTTAGTGGTTGCCTAGATATTTATTGTTAGATAAACTTAATCTTTGGATATGGAACATCTTCATGTCTTCTCTCTTGTTTTCTTACTAACTTGTTTTGTACTGGTTGCTTTGTACAGAGAGAAATTTAATGTTGGGTAAACCTAACCACTAAACTTTGCTGGTGAGTTATTCGCTTCCCAATTACCACCATCCCATTCCAAACTTTATGTCAAGCCCTGCAAGACTAACCTTTCATGAAACAAGAACTACTTTCTGGAAAGAAATCTTATCAAAGCAATTCTCTCACTCAACTCACACTTACCATAATAAAGTGGATTTGCTCTCTTCCTTCTTCTTCCTTTTTCCTTTTTTCTGAGGTGTCTCTTTTTCCACCTCTACTTCTCCAGGGTGTTTCAGATATTCCATCACACATCTCTAATTTACTCCTCATCATAATCCATAATTCAAAATAAAGATGCTATTTGGGAAACTATAGCATGTATTGTATTGCAGTTTTTTTACTTTCCATGGTAGGACAATAACGTAAGCATCTTGCATGCACTTAGCGTGAATATACACTGCACTGGACATGCATAACTAATACAGCATTTAAGTTCCCATAAAGGTTACTTGGACGTGGCCTAACCTTCTTTCCATTACCTTGTCCTTCTCCTTCTCCTTTTCAAGGATCCTCTATAATATTGCATCTCTCTCTCCACTTTTATTGATCCATTTAAGCTTGTTTTATACATGCTCCATCCATCTGCCCTGCCTGACAGAGAGATAATAGCTTCACTACCATGTTACATTGAGTTAATGGGAAATTTTCCAAAATATATTGAGAAAGAACATTTATTCCCCTTGTAAATTGATAACCCACTCAGAGTTCATCTCCTACCAGAAGGAAGTAATGTCACAGCTTAACCAATTCAAATGTTCCATGAGAGAAACTAGAGAGCATATAAACCTATAGACCTGTGGGTGCATCGCTTCAGTCATGAGTAAGTCTGCCTATATATTCTGGAAAAATCATTGCAAGAAGGGGAAAAAAACACTTTTTGGGATGCTTCCAGAAAATAAGGTGCAATGAGCATCGCTTATTAGAGCAATTTCATGGAGCAGCCAGATAACTTTGTCATCCTATAATCCTCAATCCATGCTTCATGTTTATCTTTTAACATTTTCTCTCAGAATGATGAAAATCCATGTATACAGGAAAAATAAACCACCAAAAAAAATCAGATATGCAATTTCCAATGATTTTCCAAAGTAAAAAGGAGGGATGTACACCAAATCATTAACAGTAACAATAATTTTGATCAATAGTATTTTTCTCCTGTGGGAGTTTTTTGGATGGATCCATATCATCATCATCATCAGTTTCTTTTCCAATGTATCCAGTTGTTCTTAAGTTGCATTTTTAAAAAATGCCAATTTTTCAGAAATTAAAAATAACACGTATTAGCTAGCTTTTTTCCTGGCCTTCAATTCTACATTCAGATTTCAGATCCAGATTTTTCTGGATTTTTTGTTTTTGCCAATTCATAGGTAGGAGACCTCCTTGTAGGCACAATCTATATTGTATTATTAAATTATTTTTGTTTTACAAAAATACATAATCAGCAATTAATTTGATATTTTGTATTTTTGAAGTTCCAGGATTTCTGCACAGGTAAATAGTTATGACTGCAATTTAATGGTTCACTTGTGATGTGGAAGTTGTTTCAGCTAGTATTAAGGGAAGACAGTGATTTTCTGTTTTCCTACAGTGCTCAGGATTTGTCTAAAGCAGTGTTTCTCAACCTTGACAATTTTAAGGCATGTGGACTTTAACTCCCAGAATTCCACAGCCAGCAATACTGTCTGTGGAATTCTGGGAGTTGAAGTCCACATGCCTTAAAATTGTCAAGGTTGAGAAACACTGGTCTAAAGAGTATCAGTCCTCCAGGGCAGATCTGGATTTCCTGCAAAAAAAAAAAAAATCAAGGAGCTAAAAGTTCTGAATGGAATTCAGCACCTGCAATATTTGATGCTTCCAAATCTGCTTATCATTTGGTAATCAACAATAGATTTCCAAATTCCTTTATCATGTAATACTGTGCCATAATCAATGTCCATGCTGTCCTCAGTTTTCAGCTCATTACAAAGAAGGTTGTTTTTCTACTATACCCTTAATTTTAGGGGGATTTGTTTTAGCATTTTTCATTGCTACAAGGCGGCAGAAGACTTTTTTCAGAAATGTCCCCCTTCACTCTGAGGCTTCCTTGGCTGTTCACATTTTCTGCTCTGAAAAACTCATAAGCAGGATTTAATTGAAGTTTGAGAAACCGGCCTGCAAAATTTCAACAGACATGACTGTACAACAAAAATAGGATATTTATGTACACACTCCTCAGCCATTCTGTAACTCAGTGAATGCAAGAATTTCATTCACTGAAATTTTCTTCTTTAAAAACAACCAAAAACCATTTCTTTTAATCAGATTCAGTGGGGGTTATTTTAAAATGCAGACACAATACGCCACATATTTCCACAAACGTAATGACAATTTTGCAGAATTTATGAAGAAAAATGTAAATTCTCTCTATCACCATTTTTTAGGATTTTTTTCATTCATAGCAGTAGGCATATATATGTACTTATGCATGTGTGTGTGTTTCTGTATATGTGTGTGTGAGTGTGTGTGTGTGTGTGTGTGTGTGTGTGTGTGTGTGTGTAGAAACATATATGGAGAGCCAGTTTGGTCTAATGATGAAGGCACCAAGCTAGAAATCAGGAAACTGTGTACTCTAGCCCACTTTAGGTAAGATATTATGTATAGGTCCACAATCGAATATTTTGCAGATAGGAAAACAGTTGATAGAAGTGTTTAGAAGAGAATAAAGTAATAATTGAATTGTTCATAGTGGCCTAATGAGTCTTATCTCATTGCTTTGATTTGGCAGAGGAGTTCTAATAGAAATATTCAGGAAATCTCTTGGTCTGTAAGCTAATCAGCTTTTTCAGCTTCAGTTTTGGGTCTCCATACGTGCTACATACCCTGACCCAAATTTTAACTCTCAAAAATATTATGGCACATGAAATTAAAAACAACTGGAGGGCATGATGTTGGAAAAGGCTAAAGAGTTATGTTTGTGTATATAGTTATGTGGGAGAAAGAGTATTATAATCTTCTTCTAGATGCTTGAATATAAATTCTCTTTTCATTTTGCTTATGACACTGGGAGAGATCCTTTTTAATGCTGCAGTTATGTTTCAGTTTGATTTGACCAAATTCCAGATGCAGCATCCAATAAATTTAATGTAATTTTGCAGAATGCTATGGAAGTAGTCAGTTAAGAGTTAAAAAGAAACCAATACCAGGTTTTTAAAAAGTAAACAAGCCCACGAAGTATTGCAAATCTTCATGTTGTTAGATGAGGATGATCTTACAAAAGGTTTAATTTTACATTTTCATTAATTTTTTAATATTGACATTCATGCCATGACATAATGTGATGATGCTCATTAATCAAAAAGCTTGCCTGCTCCCGATCATTTCATTGTTTCTTTTAGTTGTACAAGCAAATTGTGATGCTTTTAGATGAAGCAGAAAATGAAGGATAAATATTTATTCAGTGTCTAAGTTAAATGATTTATTCTTAGTTCGAGCATGTGTTTTATATTAATGGATTATGAAATGATAGTTTTTGGTCAGTTTCTTTAAATATCTTCTCTGATACATTGCATTTGTCAAATGCATGATCTAGAATCCCAAATGTTGGTGGAGAATTTGCTATATCTGTTTTACCGATAGAGAAGGGAATTTTTTTATATATATATAAATGTATTTTATTAGATTTGTATATGGGTAGGGAAAGATGGGGTCGGGAGGGGTACAGGGAAACCGGGATAAAGGGGACAGGGTGTGGATAGTAACAGTAGATATGTG
The DNA here is from genome assembly GCA_034064705.1 of Bothrops alternatus. Classification (NCBI taxonomy): domain Eukaryota; kingdom Metazoa; phylum Chordata; class Lepidosauria; order Squamata; family Viperidae; genus Bothrops; species Bothrops alternatus. The sequence goes on from JARGCV010000009.1 coordinate 36,903,807, forward strand.
ATTCAGCGAACAAGCTGTCGTCCGGGTCTTCATACTGAATATTATTATTTATATAATACTAAACATTTATAAAAGTAAATCGGTATAGTTACAACAAACTTTTGGTAAAGCAGTAATATTCCTTTAAATAATTAGCATAGTTAATAGCATAGCAACTATTTTCAAACATCAAGCTTAATACTTAATATAATAAATCTCTAATATCTCTTCTTATTGTAACGTGTTTCAACCCACTGATAAAATTTTCCCCAGGTTTTATAGAAGAGTGAATCCTCTTTCTCCTTCATCTCTAACGTTAATCTGTCCATTTCTGCACAATCTAGAATTTTCAAAATTATAATCTGATCTGATGGTAGGTTTTCATTTTTCCAAAACTGGGCGAAAACTATTCTTGCAGCTGTCAATACATGTAGTATTAAATAATCATTTTCTTTACCATAGTTAGGTCTTAATATACCTAACAAGAACAATTCTGGTTTAAATTCTATCTGAATTTTCATCATCTTTACTAACCATCTATGAATCTTAGACCAATATTTTTTTGCAATAGAACATGTCCACCAGGAGTGATAATAAGTACCCGGTTTTTGCTTACATTTCCAGAATGTATCTGATAAATTTTTAAACATTTTCGCTAAACGAACTGGTGTCATATGCCACCTATAAAACATTTTATATAAGTTTTCTTTGTATGTTACTGCTTTAGTAAGTTTAATATTTTTATCCCACAATTTTTGCCAATCTTCTAATTCTATAGAATATTCAAAGTTCTTCGCCCATACTATCATTGTCTCTTTTACTTGTTCTTCTTCTATTTTCCAATTTAATAAGTATTTATAAAGTTTCTTAATCAAATGCTCATCTGTTGTTAAAAGTATTTTATCAAGTGGAGTCAGCTCTTTGTAAAATCCCATTGTTTTTATGTCTTTTTCATATCTTGTTTGAATTTGCAAATAGGACCACCATGTTAAGTCAATACCTTGTTTTGGGGGAATTTTTGTTCTGTATGTCTGGAAACAAATTAGCTTTTCATATACGGTACATAATTCCCAGGGCTCAGTTACAGAAAATGATCTAATGACAGGAATCCTGTTGTCTCCTTTTCTCTTCTCACTTTGCTGAATAACAGGATCTGATTTGGCAGGTGGTATTGTAAAATGGACCAACCTTTTCCAGGTAACAGTATAAGAGAGGTTACCTATAAGCAGGAATAAGTGCCTGATTGGTGCAAGTAGACATGTTTGAAATCTTGAGTGTGTGCACAGTGCCATTTAAGCTTCACTTTAGGCAGTTAAATGTCTTAGGCTGACACTAGATAATTGCTTCACAAAGGGATTACAGAGATAATCATGATTACGTCCAAGGAAATGTCATGGTTTCTCTACAGAGTTGACATCCTGATGGCCTGGTCTACGTGATAGTTCTCTAGCCTTAGAATTTGTAGTGATGTGTTGGATATAACTATAGTAACTCTGTTATCTCTGCAACAAGAAGGATGCCCTCCCAAGCATTTTTTTTTTCAGCAGCAACTGAAACTTATCTAGCAACTGAACAAAATTGCTGTGGGCTCAGAGATGTTGTCTGATCTCTGAGCAGTTTATTGAAACTGGGAAACAGCTAAGAATGAACGAATAACAGGTTCAGTTTATTCCAGGATAGATGCTAAGTGGAGCACATATTACTTAAGGAAATGTTAAAGCTGGATGACAGGTGTACCATTTTATAGAAGACAGTCCTTGATGTAAAGAATTGTCAAAGGATAGCCCTCTGTTTGAAGGTATCCTCTTTGTGGAATCATTTCCTACGCTGGCTGAATGAAAAAGAACATTAATCATCTGTAGGCAAAGAAAAAGCCTTGAAAAGGCCTTTTTGCTGATTCATTTTGACAGCAGATTGAAGAAGCATGCAAGCTGCATTTGACATCCAACATACCGTATTTAGTTTTCAAATTAAACAGTGTAACTTAATAAATAAAATTTGACAATGTGTCTTTAGGCTTTTTTGGTAACTTGCAATATGGGACTGTGCTATTTTAATATATCTTGTTCCCCATATATCAATGGATCTCTTCAGGTTTTTACAAATCAAATGGTCTATTTGTATTTAGAGAGCTCATAGGTTTGCTCTGATCTGTCTAGGCTAGTCAAAGCATTTTTTTTTTGCCTTGCCAAACATAATAAGGTATGCTTATGCAAGTCATTGTTGTGTACTTTGTTATAGTACTTTCCAGATACCTTGTGGTTGAAGATTATGGAAATAAGTTGAATTCATCTGGACGGAATCAAGCTAGAGGGAATCAAATGGAATGTCACTCAAGAATTGTTGTTTTAACTTTTTTCTTAAACACAGTTTTTTATTGTAGAGTGGTCATACCACATCATGTCTACCCTACTCCACCAACTTCACTAGGGTGGGTGTGAATGCAGCAAGTTTTTATGCATACCTATACATATACATGTATGTACGCTTTGTGTATGTATATGTGTGTGTTTGTGTGTGTGTGTGCTGCTAGTATAGCAAATCATAGCATAGCATAATATACTATAGTATAGGTTATTGTTATTGTTATTATTGTTATTAATATCATTATCCTTGGGATGGTGACATTGTTTGATTAGTGGAACTTTTTCTTTCGAGAGCAGTTCATCGGAATTTCATTTTAATGTGTGGCATTTTATGTACAGGAAAATGACAATAAAGGTTATTCAGTTCAATTCAATTGCTTTTAGTGATATTGTTGCCCACATCATGTTTTCCCCCCTCATTCTCTCAATCAGGGCAAAAATAAGGAAAATTCTTTATATACTTATAGATAGAGAGAGAGCGAATCATACTAATTTGTTAAAAAAAGAGAATGAACAAATCTTTGTATGGCATCTGAAAGATCAGAAAGTACGGGGGTCAGCTACCTTTAAGAAAAACTCACTCCAAGGGAGCCAGTCACTATATGTCAATGTAAGAGAGCACCCAGAACAGGGCCTCCAAAAATTACCTTCAAATGGCACCAGAAAATAATGTGTTTTAGATACTCAAACTTTTGAATTGGGACTGGAATTTGGGAGCTAGTAAAGTTAGGGTAAAAATTGTATTAGAATAAAAGGGTCCTAACAACTTGCTCTAATTATTCCCATTGCTACAGTATTTGATAGTAACTGAAGTTTCTGGGCCATTTTCAAGGGCAGACCATATCTTAAAACTTTTTTTAATTTACAGGATTCTTGTCAAACTGATAAATCACATGAGCTATTAATCTACTTGTTAAAACCACAAGCTGTCTTAAGCAGAATTTTGCTATTTAATCATGTAAACTGCTTTTGATATTTCTGTGGAGGCCTATCTGATAGCAAGATAATCAGGCTTATAAATAATGTATCTTTACACTATGTCCTCTTAACATTTTTACTGAGTTTTTCTTTTCAGAGCCTAGTTTATTTTGCCAAAAGTCCTCATTTCATACTGTCACTGAATTAGTATGCCTAAAAGGAAAGAATTATGCTCCTTGAGCTCACTCTGGGAAGTACAATGAGGACAGAGGAAAAACAAATCAGCACGTATACCAATATTAAGTTTCGAATAAGCTTAACTATACAGCATAAAATATAAATATAATATGCTGAACTGTGGACAAGTTCATTATGCATACATGCCAATTTGGTGCTCACTCCCCCACTACCACAGAAAAAGCTGTCAACTATAATGTCCATGTTTAATCAGCATTAAAATAAAAATAAAATACAATGAGTTGTTACATTGTAAAATGTAGGTATAAGTCACCTCTGATGCCCACACTAGTTCCCATTCTTGGCTTTCATAACAATACTTCATCTGCACCTTAAGTCAGAGAGATCCATATATTATTTCGAAGAAGTCATATATGTTTTAGTACATCTTTTTATATAATACATTTCATTAAAGTTTAAGAATAAAAAGAAAAAAAACTAATACAAACTGAGAAAAAAGTAAAAAGATTAAAACTTCAAGGAAAAACAAGGAAAAAGTGTGTGTGTGTGTGTGTATTTCCCCCTTCAAGGGAATTAGAAATAATTTCAATAATGTATCTGTTTCTCTTATACTTCTGCAAAGGATGTCTTCTTTCCATATCTCATCTCTTATTTATAAATAAATTATGACACTTTGTTATTTAGTCCTAATCAGCAAAAATCCCTTCCCAGACATAACAGCATATATATTTTGACTATAATCAAATAGATCAGTTACATATTCTTTTCTTTAATTTTAGCACCTTAACTTAACATTTTCTCCAAAATTACAATGAAAAATCTCTTCTTCCCATATCTTATCTCTTATTTATAAACAAAGGTCTCTTGTTTATAAAATAAAGGTTAAAGCCTCATCATTCAGACCTAGTTAAAAAAATCCATTAAGAGCTACCAGGAACAACCTATTAAGAACCTTTATCTTTAATCCCTTCAAATCCCATAAATTGATTTCTTATCATTTTCTCTTTGTCTTGTCTCAGAAACTCCTTCAACAAATTCAACTCCTACCAGAAATAATGTCTATGTTTTAATAATATCTATATTTTAAGCCCACTTTGTGATCCTTTCCTTTATTTTTAACACCATAACAGTCTTTTGTCTGAAAATGTAAAAAAATATTCCTTCTTTCCATATCTTATATATAAACAAATACTTAAAGCCTTGTCATTTAGACATGGTGAAGAAATACCCATTAAAAGCTACTAGAAATAAAATCATACCTATTAACTTTGATCACATAAGTCACCTTTACATTTATTCTTTTTGCTTTTAAAAATTTTGATGTGTGTCCCAACTGCTGATTTCTTTTCATCTCCTTTTTGTCTTTTCATGACCATATTACATCTCTTTCGTAACTCCAAAATAAGAAAGTTTTCCAAGTCACTCTTCTGATGTATTATTCATGTGTCCCTTTTAATTATTAAGACATCAACCAGTTTCATTTGTATATCCAGTGTTGCATCATTTTTCCATATCATTCTTGTAACATCACTTTTAAATCCTAAATCAAAACCAGTCTGCAATAGTGGTGAATAACCAGTCTGATTCTCACTTGCATTATATCTCCTCTTTTAAATCCATTTTTATGGCGTGGACAATCTTAAGAAAACTCTGAGGGCATTATTCCCAAATATCTGCAAATTCTTCCAAAGATGAAATTTTGTTTCCATTTTGTATTAGGTGGTCTCTTCTCCTTTAATAAAAATCTTTAATTGTTTCAGGTTGTCTCTAGTGTCCAGCCTTCAAAGTCTCTTTTCATATTTTTCTCTAATCCACATTTATGCATAATGTTTACATTTAGATTCAAAGTCTTCATATATATATTTAATAGGATTTTAATTATAAATAATTTGAAAATATTAATTCCAATTCATCTGTCCCTTTAGTCCATTTATAACTTTCAGAAATCAATGTTTCAATCAGCCCTCTGCTGTATATTTCAGAATAAAAATTTAAATTCTTAAACTTACATGAAATTTCTTTCACTGTGGATTGAAGAAAAAATATCTAGCATGAGGAAACTTCTCATTCTCAAGATTCTTAATATCCGAAAAGCAATTAACAACAATTTCCTGAAGTAATTAAGAGAGGAAGGGGATGAATCCAATGTCCATTTGAGGGCTCTGAACCACAGCTTGGACAAAGCTGACTATCTCTCAGCTATGAGAAATTTAAAGCCAGAGATCACTGTTTTAACAGTCTCTTTGATGGGACCCTCTATTCAGAGCACTTGTGATTGATTCCAGGTTCTGACCCTTCATTCAAAGAAGAATTTTGAGGTGCCCATCCATTTGCTGGTTCCTCATTCTTCTGTGGTTGTCAGCACCACTGGAAATGGAGCCATCTTCAGTTCACCATTGGTATTGTGAAACTCCAGGCATGTTTTAATACATGTTATAGCCACTTGTAATACACTCTGGGAAGACAGCGATTGAGTCTGTTTAGTTTTGGTTTAGCATGTTAAAAATTCAGCCATTTATTTAACAAACTATAATCAAACAAACCATTACTTGGCATAATAGGCAAATCCAACCAGCATCAAAAAGACAGGGTGAATAGCATTTTTATGAAAGGCAATTTTCTTGTCTTTCTTTATCAAAAGTATTTGAAAATTATTACAAAATGTCAACGGTATTTTTTAAGCCAGATTCTGTGAAATTTTTGCCGTTTCAATATGAGACATTGGAGGACAAAGTTAAAAAAAGGCAAAATGCAGAAATGAAAATTACAAATCCATCATAAATTGAATTTAGGAAAGCAAAGTTTGAAGCAGGAGCTACAAGAAAAGTTAATTCCTTCCACATGTTTATGTTCTCCCCATTTTCAAAATGGTCATTCAGCATTTTCTGTATCATTGTCTCCATTTCAAAAGCAAGAAATGGTGCCTTTGCCCCTTGGCTTTCGATTTTATTTTTCTTCTTCCACAGGCATGTTCTCCTGTCAGAAGTGTACAAAGGACAACATGTCTGCTTTCCATCTGAATGCCTTTCATTTTCTACAAAGGAAAGGGAAAAAAACAAGTAAACACCGCATTTAGGAACACATTGTGCTTCTTGTCCCACCAAATGGATAGTTGTAAATTTCTTCCACTAAAGCTTTTGTATGGCTACAGAATCTGTGGAAGTGGAGGCCCGCCAAGCATTGTTCAGGGTTTTTTTTGTCTGGGTTGCTACCATTTACATCTGCTGAGAACATCTGCTGCCATAAGACGTGTGCAACCATTTCTTTGCAATACGTTTTCCTGGATGTTTCTACCTTTAGTCTTTTCAGCTTTGGGTGAGGCGTACACCCTGCCACTTTGTTTGCTCTTTAGTGTACCTTATCTCTCTGAGACCCTCCTCTGCTAATTCTAGTTGAAGCATGTACCTTCGCCATCAAGAGTGCTCAAGTGGCTGTATAGTTCCAATAATACCATGCTATGGAACTGAGGGAAGTAATCTAAAAAAATATCTGGTAATCTTCAATTTTACATTGTAGTACAAGATTAATAAGACCAGTAAAATTAAATTAGTTAAAATTTCAAGGAAATAAAAATGGCTGATTTAATACTTAGCTAAACTTTTTAATCTTCTTAAGCAAATAATTTTAAAGCCAGGCTGACAGTTCAAGAAAGACCCTTCTTGTCTCAACTGGGTCTAAGAGAAGGGGCTTTGAGGAAGATGTCCATATATATTAGCACCACCAGAATCTCTCTCTTCTCCAATATTCCTACAACAGCATAAAATAAAAAAAAACTTGTCAGTACATGAACTTCTCTGACTGTTGAATCAACTGTTCCCTCATAAACGATCATGACAGAAGCATGAATAAGTGGAATCCTGGCTGTCAGAGTACCATTTGATGCACCCCATGGAGGTTTGACAAATTTTAAATGCTACTGTCTCACATTTACTGGGACTGTGAAACCATCACTGCAATTCCTGTTATCACATGCACAGATTGCAAGGAATCAGACCCATGGAGTCAACCCTCTAAAGTGAGACTCTCAACATACCGGCCAGGTTCTTGTAAAACGTTGAGAGGAGGCCAAAAATCTTGCTACTGCACCATTAATGTAATTCCAGATAATACTCACACATCCCCTAGTATTTTGACTGAGTTAATTGATGACAACTAAGAATTTGTTCATGACAACTTACAGAAAAATTTACCTGTCCTTCTTCTCTGCTGATGCATCCATATATTATATTTTTGTAGTATGTGATTTCAGACTGTTAAACTCAATAATTATGAAAGCTGGACCTTGCAAGAGGAGGACTTTGAGACAGACATAACCATTTTGTGAAAATGCAACCAGGCTAACATAAAGTATGTGAAAGAAGTATTTAAAATTTAAAAAATATCTTTTCTCTGATCTGAATAATTTTATCACCTTCCCTCCATTCTTGAATAAATACTAATGCATGTGTCAAGGTTCCGATAGACAAGACCAAATAAATCAAAACTCTGAGGTTTGAGATTTCCTCAAAGAACATGTTTATTGGTTACATAGTATCGGCACCGTCAAAAGTGAAACCAAGTCTGAAGTTCCCTTCAGAAAGCAACAATATTGCAAAGTTGAATTCCCCACTCCAGTGCTATGCAATTAGCTATGTTCCCCAATAGAAGAGTTTGGCGGGCTTTGTAACTAAATGCTCCAACCCTATCTAACTGACAGAAATGACCTTGTTTCCCATGGGAGAGTAAAATGTTTAGACTAGTAGAAATCCTCCATCCCCCTCCCAATCCTGTGGCAACTTAGAACAAAGAAAATGGTTGCAGCCAGGTTTGTTGTAGAGTTGACAGCATGTATTCATCATATTTTACAGCAAGGGTATCAAACTCCCAACGTCACGTGATGTGTTGCGACATATCACGACTTTTTTTTCCATTGCCAGCAATGGGGTAGGTGCGGTTTCAGCATGGCACCCCTGTTTTACAGTATTAGAATCTGGGAAGATACTGTCTCAAAATCCATAATCTATTTGCAACTGTTGAAATTTAAACATCACTTTTATCAAGCATAATTGAATGGAGTACGGACAGAATGAATGACACCTGTAATAGATACTTCCATTCTATGTCAGTTTCCAATAAGATGATCAAACTGCATTTTTCCCTGTGGCTGAGTCCACCTATAATAATTCAGTTTATTCTTCTACTCAAAAATTTCTCTTCCATGTATTTTTCAATCAAATGCCAAATGCATCTTGATCTTTCCCATTTCTCAGACCTTCTGGTTTCTCCAAAACTGCAAGCCACACGTCACCAAAAAATAAGATTGTGCCAAGGACCTGTACAAAAATTTTAGGATCTTCATTACTAGGGAAGTTCTTCCGATTACATTTGTATGGTTTGAACAACATTCTCCCTTTTTTATACTTGTCTAGATACTGTTATGTCTCACAACAGATACTATTTCCTATATTTGCACAAATTAATCCTGACATTTTTCATTTGCTATACCCAGTCTTTCCTCACTCCCATCAATCGCTTGTGCCCCCTGCCCTTGGCATTTATGATATTTCTGGAGTGGAAGGAGGAGGAAAAGCAGAAACTTTGAACTAGACACATTCTGAATTCCTGCTAGGCTGAAATTCTGGTCCATTGTAAGGACTACCATGACAGGGAGAGATTGGGAAGCCGCCATGGACATTGATGCCAGGTCAGCAAGCTACCTGCCTGAAGAAGAAGGGACTGGTTTAGGGTGAGGAAGAGGAGAAATAAAGAAAACATGATCCCTGTACCCAAACCCCAAAGAGAAGCTGCTGAACTGGGGAAGCTGATAATGAGAATGCTGAAAGCAGAGAGTTCTCCCTGCCTCTCACTTTCTACATAAGATCAGGATGACATCTGTCAGTTGTACATCTCTGTTCATGGGGGATTAAGTGATGCTGCAACCATCCTTTCTCAGTGCCTGGAGGCTGTTGAGGTATGGATGGGGAGCAACAACATAAAACTGATCCCTGGCAAGATGAAGTGGCTCTGGATTAGGGTTCTTTGAGTTTTGGAGAATTATCATCTTTGGTATTGATGGGATTGCATTGCCTTCTCAGTGGTGGCCTCTCTATGGAACATCATTTCTCCATGGTACAATTGCCTACCCACTTTATTGCTTTTCCAAAAGGCCCTGAATATGTAGTTTTGCCAGTGGGCCTGGAGACCGTGAATGGAGATGCAGCCAATCAAATGGTTGATTTGATTGTGTTACTTCTGCCATTGGAGGGGGTGTGAATTATGGCATAGATTTTTAATGTTGTAAGCTTCCTGGAGTCACCTGTGTGTGAGTTTAGTGGCCATATCAATAAATAGATGAAGAATAAAAATAAATAAATAAATAGATGAAGAATAGAAACTGACTACAAAAGAATAAGAGATGGACATTCTTACTCTGTATGATAAACACAGACCATGCACAGCAAGCCCAATATGAGGAATGGATGTTGTAACTCTGCAACAGTTAATCTAAGGTACAAGAATCTTCAATCTCTGATTAAAAGTATTTAATCAAGTTGGTTCTAATTCAAGTTGCTCTCAGGAGAGCTCTTAAGCCCCTTTCCTATCACAGCAACTGGTTATAAATCACAAGAAACCCCCAAAGTGACAATCTTCTCCAACAGCATGAACTTCACAGGTGGTAATAGATAATTGAGTCCTAAAACAAGGTAAGTGCTTTAAATATCCAGGAATTGTTTTCTAAAAAATAAAGTAGCTCTAGTTAACTTTGCCTCTGAACAAAAGGAGCAGCAATTTTAAGATTTCATCACACACAAAGAGAAAATTTTATTTCAGCTGCTATTTCCTGCAAAACCCGTTACATAGCTTTTATGTGGCATGTGGACCATTTTTCCAATGTTAGCTCCTTATATTTTAAAATAAATGCAGTCAGATGTTTAAATTGGTTACTCTGGACACCTCGAACTGAGTTTTGAGGTTGCATTTTTAAGAATAGTAACTAAACTCTGACAAGCAGTAAAATTCACTTGGCTAAACCCTAATTTGATTCTACCTCCAACTGAGCTGCTTCCTCAAATAACATCTGATAGGTATAGATCTACTTAGTAGGAAAACATCACAAGGAAATTGCTATTCTGTGGCCTTTCCCATGAACTTCTGTTGCATTCTTGTAATGAAAAAGCTAAGAAGGTCATTAAGCAGTGGACTTAATGATACAGAAATTCAGAGTGATCTCAGTCATGTTACAGGGATTTATTGGTCCTCAAGAATTCTCCAGAGACATTCTCTCATAGACTATCTACGACTCCTACTTATTCTAAATATTGCTGGACATTTACCAGAGGCCATTTCAATACTCTCCTTTCCTCAATTTTAAAGGAAATGTATATAAAACTAGCTTTCCAAACAGGGGAGGTTGTCATAATAGGACATGTTCTCTTGTCATGTGATTTTGATTCTGATATTCAGAGATTAATTTAGCTCAGATTATCCTGAATACTTTTATGTAAATTATTGGCAGATATAGAGCCTAATATATATATATAATCCTATATAGTTGAAAAATTCTACTATTTGGCAATAAGAACTCATCAAAACATTGTGTTATCCTTGATTTCATGTTCTGGCTTCAGCGAAGGAGGTAAATGCCCATGCAACTGGCAAGCAAGATGTAGATACAATGTGGGAACTTGGAGATAAGACATGTAGAGGTACTGGAGGAGAAAATACTGTGGAAGGGGTTTGGTAAAAAAAATGTAGCAAGATGGGGAAATAAGGGGAGGCTAATAAGAGAGTGTTGACATGGGTGGTTGAAGCAGTGCATTTGCAGCAAGGCTTGTGAAGGCATCAGGAAAGCTTAGCTGGAGAAACAGCAGCAGATGGGTGGGAAAGGTGGCAGAAGCACAGTGGGAAGCAGAAGAAAGAATGTGCATGTGTGCATGACAGCTTACTGGAGGCTAGAAAGACATAAGCCGGATCAGTCAATCCATAATCACAAAACACTCCATGTCTTGAAAAGTGCCAAGGGAGGAGCCCAGAGACTTGGTCAGGAATTGCCAAGGTTGGAAATGTAACAGGAGTCCAGAGCAAGAATCCACAAAGTACAGCGCCAGATGCCAAAGTGGCTTCCAGTTTGCTTTTTCTTCCTTGTCGAGCATGCACAGCTGAAGCTTTTTTTTTTTTTTTTTTTTTTGCTCAGCAGCTGCCAATAATGAGGTACTAGGCCTGTTTGCATGATCGTGGTCTTGCTGCTTACTCACAAGGCAGTTATTTTTACAGGTGCAGGATTCATAGGCTGGGAGTGTGCATCTTCCTGCTTCTTAGCACCTGTGTTGGCTAAAGAAGGATGAGTGATGGCTTAGAGAAACCTGAGAGGGTATCAGCATTTAATTCAGTGGTTGCTGAATCTGCAGGTGCAGTGAGACTTGATCTGCTTGCATCTTGGAGCCTGTGAACCATGTACTACATAAATAGCCAAGGTGCACAGGACAATTCTATACCACCTTATTGCTTTTTAATACCAACCCTGCGATAACATACAATGTTGCCAGCAGCAGCGCTCAAAATTCTTAAGATGATATGTGCTGAATACTAGATTTAATAAGCACCTAGTTCTCCTTTTGCTTTTGTACCTTGATGTACTCTTCCATATATTAATCATTTATGCTCCTCTATACTCCTCTAATGCTCTTCCCCTTCTTTTAGATTCTCATTTTTAAAAATACATTTAATTTTAGGGGTCCTTGGTGCTCTCTGAGTTTGGTTGTTTAACAGCACTGATGATATTACCTAGTTTGGGTAATGAAACATCTGCAAGGAAATAACCAAGCTCAGAGAGGACCAAGGACCCTTCATTTCAACCCTGATCTACAAATATTTTCTTTTTTTGGTATTTAATTTTTAATTCATGCATCTTTTAAATCTTCTAGCTTTTTATAATTTGTTTAGATTTTTATTTTTATTCTTGATGTATTCTTTATGCTTTTCTAATGACTGTACCCAACCTTCCGTATGCCGGTGTATGAACATTATAAAGTTTTAATTTGAACTATGTGTTATGGCTTAAATTTTAGGTATTTCATTCATTTTTATTGTTTGTATTTCAGGTTGCATTTTGGTCCAAGACCTTAATAAAGTATACTTGATTTGATTAGAGGGAAGATTGAGATTATAGTCCAAGAATTCCAGAGAAAGTCCTACTTTCAAATGAGTCTCCTATATACAAACAATTTAGTGTAGCAAAACTTTCATTTTCTCCTGCTTTATGAGGCTAGAAGTGTCTTCTTTGATGGAGAAGCATTCCACATCTATTTACTATACTGATAATTATTATTCTTCTCAATATACAATGAACAAAGTAGTTGTCATAAAATATTCAAGCTGTCTATTACCAAAGAGCAGAAGAATGAGACTCAGGGTTTATATCTTGGGACATACATACATTAAATGAGGCTTCTTGGTGTCTTGATTAGAAAGACATGAGAATTAGGTCTTAATCATCTTCCCAAGAAAGAAAACTACTAACGTTGTTTATGATCAGCTTACTTTCTAGCCCATCCTCCCTATTCCAACCTCTCCTTCTCTTTCACTGTGCAAACAAGTGACCTTGATATGACCTTGGAGCAATTGTGCTGTAATACACAGTTTCTTCCTCCCCTGAGCTTTCCATCCACACAAGTTCTCTGTGGTCAAATGGAACAATGATATTTTTAACATTACCCAGAATTAAGTTTGCCTTTCAAGTCCAGCAGCAGCTATTAGAGAGACAACATACCCAACTTTGTGATTCAAGACTTTGGACTGTCACGAACTATGTTGCTTCTATAGGGCTGTCCAAGGATCTGGATGCCAGACCTATTAGGACTTTTCTTATTGTGCTCCAGAGCAATCCTGTGGACTATAATTTGCAATTCCCTGCCCCCTAAAAAAAATCCACCCCATATTTCATCTTTCCTTACTGTTCCTGGATTGACCAGCTAGACAGTACCTCACTCCTTTCTGTCCCATCATTCCCTTTAGTCCCTGTGGAGAAAAAAAGGGGAAAGTTTGAGATGGAGCACACCTTGCCTTCTTGACATTGCTGGGATAGAAAAGAGCTTTTCATGTATTGCCGGCCCGTGGGCCGGACACGTCATGAGGAAGCCACGCCCAACCCATTGCCGCCAATGGCAAAACTCTCCCGATATGTTGCGCGACATCACGTGACATTGCAAGTTTGACATGTCTGATCTATTGGAAAGGCTCTTTTGACACTGATTG